>CM029504.1:36015465-37443590 GCA_017140595.1 Eucalyptus curtisii | reverse complement strand
TATTTGAATCTGCGTTACATTTATATGTTGATAAAATTTCAAATGTTTACTTTCGCCGGTCAAGGGATTTTTACTTTACTGTTTTCTCTCTACAAAATACAAAAGTTGAGTGGATCGTTGAAATTTTTTTCTTAAGTATAAAAAGTGTCCTCATCAGTTTTTATACGGACAATGATTTATATATAAATTCTTTTCAAAGGCCAGCATGCAAAATCTGACAAAATAAACTAGAAGTCCGAATATTACGATATGGAGTACATTTTGGTACCACAACTTTGCCAGCGCTCAAGTACCAAATAACTCAATTAAGCACTAAAAGATAGTAGAGTAGGACCCTCGGTAGACGTATGGTTTGTGAATGGATTATGCTTATTCCCAATCTGATGAAGATATCGAGTGATCATCAGGGAGAAGACTTAGATAAGATGCGACTCCTAACGGTCTTCTTAAATAGTGGAGGGGACAGGAGTAGATTGGGCCACCCATTGATAGGAAGAATATTGTTGAGCGATGTGGGCTAAAACTAACGAGGACGCAAGTGATTCAAGCGAGGGAGTGTAATATCTGAACTCCCACATCTAATGAGTGGGGTCTTGTGATACTATTCACAAGATCGGCCTACAAATCATCCCCACCTTGAATATCTACTTCATACACTCCTTTTGAAGGCTTGACCCACGTGAAACTAGTTAAATTGTTACATTACTACCAATATTTCATAATTAGATAATAACACAAATGTCTTAATCATTAATCGATTAATTAGTATCATATGTAAATATATAGAATCAATATTTTCAAATGCAATAAATAATACATATAATGTTAAAACTATTATCTTGTTTTTATAATCTAGATAATAAAACATATTAATGAATGTGTGATGGAAGAATGAAGACCAGATTCTTTTCTCATTACGTCCATTTTATTAGTCATTAGAAAAGAAGAAGTTAAT
This sequence comes from Eucalyptus curtisii, assembly GCA_017140595.1. NCBI lineage: Eukaryota > Viridiplantae > Streptophyta > Magnoliopsida > Myrtales > Myrtaceae > Eucalyptus > Eucalyptus curtisii. The sequence continues at coordinate 37,442,635 of CM029504.1, read as the reverse complement.
GAAACTTACCATTAAAGTGATATTTACCACTATTTCATGTAATTCTGACATTAGAGTAATTTCCGCAAATGTTATTCGTGAACTTATACGACATATTAGGTAGCGTAAAACAAATAGCTTGATAGCTATTATCGCAACTATATCTTCTTCATGCAAAGAAGGGGATGAGATGGAAAACATATTGTGACATGCGGAAACGAATCAAGAGGCAAAGTCGTCCTTCTCACCTTGTAGGTTGTTCCCTCCCCAAAACCCTACTCACCAGACAATCCAGACGAAACAGGACCCAAGAGAGGAACATAGTGTTAGATTATACATATAATACTTTGATGCGGAAATTCAAAAGAAAAACAGCGATCTTTGATCTTCATGATTTTCACAAATAGATGAAGACATACCTTTGTCCATAGCGTTACACTTAATGATAATCGTTGTAGAAAATCCGAAGAACTCGAACCAAAAGAAGAAATCCGATTTCTCTCCCTTAACCCACTATAGTTTAATGTATTCTATCGATGGAGGAGAGAATACCCAATTCCTTTCGGTTATTGTTATTCATTGTGGGTGGAGAGAGGACCGGACTCTATTTGTACGTCATCAAAGCGATATACCCTTTCATTTTATTAGAGTCGCAACTTCTCGTAACCAATAATTATTTATTTTATAGCATTTCAATAATTATTAAACCATATAATAAATCATATCATGTGGGCCACAATAATTCTTACACATAGACGTCTGTAAATCCTTTTCTGCATGAAAAGAGACAGATTTAGACATCTATAAAACGGCAGTCTTGCTTAGACCAAGGGGCGCGGCTACACCTTCTTCCTCCTGTCCTCCCTCTATTCATAAGTCTGGGTCACAGGAGATGGAATTCGGCACGTTAATACGTCTCATTTCAAGCATAAAGGATTTATAGATGTCCATGTTTCATGTGTCCTCTTTCATCTGGATCGCCCCTGAATGCAGGAATTTGGGAGTTAGGTTTGGAGGGGAACGGCTTCCAAGGTTAGACATTCTTCATCTCTTTCCCTTTTTTGCAGTGTTGTTTTCTTCAATCCACAGCTGATCGTCAACTTATGCCCTCTCAATCATTGGAACCAATGTCAGCTTATTCTCATTGCCTATATCCTAACATTTGCAAGTCGAGATTTTTCTTAATCTACTTTGACGATGTGTGCATAGTTATTATCGTTTCCCTCTCTCCACTCTATGTCCATGATCTTAGTCATCTGTTGGATTTTGTCAACGTAACGAGAAACGTTTTGACAGCGGGTACGACTTTGTCATTTAGCAACTGAGATTTGTCGACTATTTTGACTCTCTTATCGAGCAATGTCATCTAACGACCGATAATTGATGGTGTAAGGTACAATACTGTATCATTCTTAGAAGTGTTCTGTGATCATAAAGCCATCAAGGGATTGTTGAAACAGCACGCATTGATATCCTTAACATGCGCATGGACATGAATAATCCCAATGGTGTAAGAAAGAAGCAATGATAACCGATAAAAGCAAAAGAAATATTGAGTCAGTTGAATCGAATGAAGGCCTGCAAAATGCTCTTGAGATGTTAGAAAGTTGATCATCCTACAGAAACCATAGCACCGGACTCGATTAAAAGCAGAATTCTAAGAGAATAAGAACCATAAGGAAGAACTGTCAGATACTGCTAAGTTATCTGCTGTCGGTGCAATCATTCCTCTCCCATCCCTTGAAATTGAACAAACCATTTCTTCTGACTCGAGGATTGACAAAGAAATATTTCCCACATCATCATTAATGAGAGAGCTGGAAGACATCTCCAGAATCTTCAACCATCTCCTCTAAGCCGACTTCTGCTGCTATTTTGTCTTGAAGCCAGCAGCTCACTATCATGAAGGCTTCCCAACTTGGCATCACCAAGGACCTCCTGAGCTTTTTGTATCTTCAGCGACTTATCTGCATTGCTACTGTCAGAACAACCCAACTCAGAACTCGACTGCAGTTTAACCAGACGATAACTAAGGATGGAAGATTGATAACTTGCGTGAATTTTTTCACAGCTTTCATTTTCTTTGACACTCAAAATGTCGTACTGTCTTTCTGTTAAATTATTGATCCAATTTCTAGAAGTTTCTTGAAAGATTTGAGCTAGAAAATTCTAAAAAAAACCTAGAAGAGTCTATGGAATTATCTCTGCAAATGGCAGAGATATTTGGCTTAAAAAGTCTATTATTCAAGAAAAAAAATTGTAAAAGAAAGTACTAGAAGATGGGCAAAGTCGGTGGAACACCACTATAAATAGGAAAGTGGGGGAGCGCAGCAGATGTAGAGCAAAAAGGTAAGCTCCTCCCCTTCCTTTGTATTTTGTACTACAACTAAATAAAAAAAGTTTTATTTTGTTCCCTTGTGTTCCCTTGCTGCAAATTATTTTCTTACCCATATTGTTCTTTCCTTAGCTCTCTTGAAAGTTCACACACAAAACACACTTGCACACATATCAAACACACGCTTCCGCATAAATACCAACAGTGGTATCAGAGCTACGTCTTTGGTTGGTATTGGGCGTTTGTCCTACCTACCCACTCCTAAAACTACCCTTTCCAAATACCCACTAACTAAACCATGGCCAACTCTACCTCATCCTCATTTCCCATCCCCATTTTTGATGGGAACAACTATGACTTTTGGAGCATAAAAATGACTACATTCTTGATGGCCCAAGACTTATGGGACATCGTGGAAAAAGGTTGCGAGGCTCCGCCAGAAGGTGCAAGTGTTTCGAAGGATCAACTACAAAAGGATGCAAGGGCGCTATATTTTATCCAGCAAGCACTCTCGGAAACCGTATTTCCGAGAATAATTGGAGCAAGGACTGCAAAAGGGGCTTGGGATATACTTCTAGAAGAATTTCAAGGATCGGAAAAGGTACGCACTATTCGTCTTCAAACACTGAGAAGAGATTTTGAGAATTCTAAAATGAAAAATTATGAGACCGTACAAGAATATTGTGGAAAATTAAAGGAACTAGTTAATCAAATGAGAGCCTATGGAGATGGGATAACTGATCAAAGGGTTGTTGAGAAAATATTGGTGTCACTTACCAAAAAATACAACTCCATAGTCACAACTATAGAAGGAACTAAAGACTTGACGACCCTATCAATAAGTGAATTAATTGGCTCTCGAGAAGCACATGAGAAAAGACTAATGGCACAAGATGAAGATTCAGTTGAAAGTGCCTTTCAGTCTAAAGTAAATATACGGTCTCATCAAACTAAAAATGGTGGAAGGAGCTCATGGAAAAACCAAAGAGGAGGAGAAATTATAAAAAAAAAAAGGAAAATTATCCACCTTGTGGTATTTGCAAGAAAACAAATCATTTGGAGAAGGATTGTTGGTTTAAAAATAAAAAACAATGCCGCTTTTGTAAAAGATATGGCCACGTAGAAAAAGATTGTCGCTCGAAAACAAATAATCGAGCAAACTATGTAGAAAAAAAAGAAAGTGAAGAGAATACATTCTATGCAGGCCAAGCGGCAAATGACAATAAAAGTGAAACGTGGTACATCGATAGTGGGTGTAGCAATCACATGACGGGGGACGAATCTATATTTACTGATATTGATAAGTCGGTGAAATCTCAAGTAAAGTTGGGCAATGGTGCATTAGTAGATGTCAAAGGAAAATGCACCATCGCCTTGGAAACGAATAAAGGCCCAAAATATATACATAATGTATATCTAGTCCCTCGTCTTGCACAAAATCTCTTAAGTGTGGGCCAAATGATACAAAGTGGGTATTCTCTATATTTTAATGGAGATACCTGCATTATCTATGATAAATATAAAAATATCATTGCCTCTGTTAAGATGAAAAATAACAATTTTCCTATTCAATGGAAATATGTCAAAGATATAGCCATGAAAGCTCAACTTGATGATTCATGGCTATGGCATCGAAGATTTGACCACTTCAATTTTGCTGGGCTAAAAATTCTCTATCAGAAAAATATGATGAGAGATTTTCCAGCCATCACAGAAATTTCAGATGTTTGTGAAGGTTGTCTCCTTGGAAAACAACAGAGACAATCCTTCCCATCTGGAGGTACATGGAGAGCTAAGAAGCCATTAGAACTTGTCCACACAGACGTGTGCGGTCCAATGAGGACACCTACACCTAGCCAAAATAAATATTTCATCATATTCATTGACGATTACACAAGAATGACGTGGGTATACTTTCTTCGAGAAAGATCTGAGGTTTTCTCTATCTTCAGAATATTCAAGAACCACGTCGAGAATCAAAGTGGCCAAAGAATCAAAGTCCTAAGAAGTGACAGAGGCACGGAATACAATTCAAAGGAGTTTAATAAATTCTGTGATGATGAAGGAGTCCATCATCAACTAACTGTTGGCTACGCCCCAGAACAAAATGGAGTAGCTGAAAGAAAAAATAGAACCGTCATGGAGATGGCAAGGTCTATGCTAAAGGAGAAAGGCATTCCCAACACTTTTTGGGCAGAAGCAATTTATACTGCAGTATACCTGTTAAACAGGTGTCCAACTAAAGCTGTTCAAAATAAAACACCAGTCGAAACATGGAGTGGACGGAAGCCTTTAGCAAAGCATCTCAAAGTGTTTGGATGCATTTGCTACGTTCACATCCCTACTCAGAAAAGGAGTAAGCTAGATGAAAAGACAGAAAAAGGAATATTCCTTGGCTACAGTGATCAATCAAAAGGCTATCGGGTTTACAACCTAAGAACTAAGAAGCTTATGATTAGTCGAGACGTTGAGTTCGACGAGAATGCTGCCTGGAATTGGGAAGACGAGAAGATCGAGAAGAAGTATATCACCTTGCCAGACATACCACCTGCTCAAGAGGAGTCAACGTCACAAGAAGAAGGAGAAGTACCGGATTCCACCACTCATGACATAACTCCACCAAGCTCTCCAAGAGTGACGTAAGAAGAATCTACTCTAGAGTCTCCAGTACTAAGGGTAAAAGCCCTTAGAAAAATTTACGACACATGCAACTTTGCAATTTTGGAACCAGAAAACTATGAACAAGCATCCAAAGAAGAAGTCTGGATAAAAGCCATGGAGGAAGAGATCAAGATGATCGAGAAAAATGAAACTTGGGAGCTTGTCGATCGACCCGAAGACAAAGAGATCATTGGTGTCAAGTGGGTCTACAAGACGAAGCTCAATGCGGATGGATCAATCCAAAAGCATAAAGCAAGGCTTGTTGCGAAAGGATACTTGCAACAACCAGGTATTGACTATACTGAAACTTTTGCTCCTGTTGCTCGCCTTGATACTATTCGGGCACTCATAGCTCTAGCAGCACAAAAAGAATGGAAAATCCATCAACTAGATGTAAAATCAGCATTCTTAAATGGATATCTTCAAGAAGAAATATACATAGAACAACCACAAGGCTTTATCCTCAAAGGCCAAGAAGAAAAAGTTCTCAAACTCAAGAAAGCCCTATATGGGTTAAAACAAGCACCACGTGCGTGGTATAGTAGAATCGATGAGTACTTCATCAAGCAAGGATTCAGGAGGAGTATGAGTGAGCCGACACTCTACATTAAGACCCAAGGTAAGTCCGACACTCTCATTGTCTCTCTATATGTAGATGATCTCATATATACAGGAAACAATGAGACAATGATCCAAGAATTCAAAGAAGAAATGATGAAGACTTTTGAGATGACAGACTTGGGCTTGATGCATTACTTCCTTGGCATCGAGATCGATCAAAACGAAGGAGTGTTTATCTCGCAAAAGAAATATACCGAGAACCTCTTGAAGAAATTCAAGATGAACTATTGTAAAGTAATTTCAACTCCTCTCATGACAAATGAGAAACTATTGAAGGAAGATGGAGCAGAGAAAGCCAATGCCTCCCTCTACAGAAGTTTGATCGGCAGCCTGCTATATCTCACTACTACACAATCGGATATTATGGATGCGACAAGTCTACTATCACGATTCATGCAAAGTCCGAGTCAAATTCACTTTGGAGCTGCCAAGAGAATTCTCAGATATTTACGAGGAACTATAAATTACGGCATTCGGTATCGCCCAAGAGCAGACGCCAAGCTCATTGGCTACACTAATAGTGACTGGGCAGGTTCAGCTGATGATAGGAAAAGTACTACTGACTATGCATTCACACTAGGTTCTGGAATATTCTCATGGGCATCCAAAAAACAAGACTCAGTGGCACAATCCATAGCAGAAGCAGAATATGTTGTGGTTGCTACAACTACTAGTCATGCAATATGGCTTCGAAGAATTCTAGAAGACATTGGAGAATCACAAATGGAATCAACGCCAATATTTTGTGACAACAAGTCCGCGATTGCAATATCAAAAAATCCAGTCTTTCATGGAAGAACCAAACATATCGATATCAAATATCACTTCATACGAGAGGCACAAAATAACAAGGAGATCGAGCTGAAATATTGCAAAACTGACGAACAAGTAGCAAACATATTCACTAAAGCACTATCGCGAGACAAGTTCGAGACATTATGGGAAATGCTTGGAGTAACACGAAATTGGATCAAGGAGGAGTGTTAAATTATTGATCCAATTTCTAGAAGTTTCTTGAAAGATTTGAGCTAGAAAATTCTAAAAAAAAACCTAGAAGAGTCTATGGAATTATCTCTGCAAATGGCAGAGATATTTGCCTTGAAAAGTCTATTATTCAAGAAAAAAAATTGTAAAAGAAAGTACTAGAAGATGGGCAAAGTCGGTGGAACACCACTATAAATAGGAAAGGGGGGGAGCGCAGCAGATGTAGAGCAAAAAGGTAAGCTCCTCCCCTTCCTTTGTACTTTGTACTACAACTTAATAAAAAAAGTTTTATTTTGTTCCCTTGTGTTCCCTTGCTGCAAATTATTTTCTTACCCATATTGTTCTTTCCTTAGCTCTCTTGAAAGTTCACACACAAAACACACTTGCACACATATCAAACACACGCTTCCGCATAAATACCAACACTTTCTTTCGACGAATGCTGACCAGGCGCCATGGTTACAAAGAGAAGTGGCTTCGAGCTGGTTACACTGTAAAATGCATGCACAACAAAAAAATTAAATAAAATCTAGCGTTCTAATAACAGGAGAAAGATAAACAACTGTCTTTTAATTATGCTCAATCAAAGTAATCTCACTCCATAATCTAACAGAACGCAGCCTAAACCAAAACAAGACACTATAGATTGCCTCCGTTAATGAAATTTTTTTTTTTAAATAGTGGTACTAGGACAATTATGCTGTGTTAATGAAGTTAAGCTATCAAATGGTAATTCACAAATTATATTTCCTGTGCCTTAATATGAAGACATTGGCACTTGGCAATTGTACAGCTTGATATTGGTTATACCAACTAAGAACTTGTCTAAGTGCAAATCAAACCAAAATTTGGTTCTCATAGGGGAATGTCCTAGAGAAGATTTTTTTAGTTTCACTTTCTTAATCATAACGAATAGAAGTGACGTGTTGTTCTCCACGTAGTTGCTATGTCTGCGCAAAGCAGAAACCAAAAAAAAGAGAAGAATCAAATGTGTAACTCTATAATCTGTTGTCAGAAATACACTGAAGTCATCTCTAAAGCTCTAATGTCCTACAGAACTAATGAACGCAATTTGAAGATGAAGATGAACTTCCAACATAGAAAGCAAATTATTACCCAATGCAACCGAATTCATACTCAGCCAGTCAGGGCCATAGGCAATCCTTTCTTTAACGAAAAAGCTGCAGCATTCACATGACGATTAAAATCATGAACACCTACGAGGAATGACTCTCCACTTTTCACTCCACGAGTTTAGTGGAAAACAACCATCACTAAGAAGCAAGACCTCTAAACATCAAGCACGAGATAAAAAAACAACTTCGGCTACGGAAACCCCAAGTCCAAGAAAGTCAACTTCAATCTGTCCAAACCTAAGACCTCTTCAAAACTTAATGCAGTTCTCAACTACAAACCACGATTGAACAACAATTCGAGATTCAGACATTTGTAATTAAGGATAAAGAAAACTTCCAGGCCTAATAATGTGAGCAACTGCAGTGATCTGATATCTTATTTCTTTTCTCTTTGAGATATGGGGAAGATAGACTGGAAAGAAAGCTGCTAAACTGTTGGGAAGTGCTTCTTTCTTATCCTGTTTTCGTTGCTTGAAGCAGGGGTAGGTTGAGTTGAAGTTTAAGAATAGTTTCTCCTTTCAGAAAACCTAAGAAATATCAAAGACAATATTCATAAACATCCGCTTATGAATGCCATCGAAGCCAAGGGATCTTGGGTTCGAATCCCACATTCCCTTTCCTTAATTTTCAAACTCGCTATACATCAAGTAGTTCAAATGTTAGAGCTCCTGCGTCTTTCTTCTAATCTTCATGCGCAGGGAGTACTTTAGGATATACAATACACATTTAAGGAGTTCTCCTATAGCTTAGCTCTCAAGTGATCACTGAATTATGGCATAAAGACGATCAACAGAAGCGCCAGCTCCAACCAAGGCACCAAGGGCAAAAATGAGTTCTTTCGATCAAGATTTACTTCCACAGAGTACGGTTCATCCAAGCAAGAAAGAATTAAATTAAACTCAGTTGCAGTGATAGGGTTTGGACAATACAAGTCGTACGACTGACTCGGTGAAGGTCAACTTAAATACGAGGTAGTTAATCTCTCGCAGCTAGATTTGCTTATGGGATGGGCGATATATATATATGATGAACCTTATTACCCTATACAGCACTAAGACAACGGATTATAAACCTCATAACCCTGGACAAAGCCAGAGGACCCAAGGAGTCAGAGTGCAGATTCAGAACTGTGCATGCGTGAATAGTAGTATTGACCAAAATTAGCCCTCATGTGCAAAATTTCTAATATTGTAATGCCAGTTAGCTTTAAAAAAGAAAAGTTTGCTAAAGAAAAAGGATAAAAAAGTGAAAGAAAAAAGTAAACTACTAACTTTCGACTGAGATTAATGTATGTTTTTATTTATTACTAAAAGAATATGAACATGAACATGTTTACCTAATATTTGGTTTCTAAGAAAAAAAATCCGTATGGTGATTAACAAAATGTCAAGTATTTATCTCTCCATCCAATTATAGTTATTAATTTAATTATCCATTTATAATTTAGTATGAAAAAATGAAAAGTAATCGCTCGCGCACCTGGTGCATAATTTAAGGCTTGTTTGTTTGAATTTTTCAGAAGTGAAAAAGCAAATTTTCTACTTTTTCATCAAAATTTTAAAAATTATATATAAATCCAATTTGTATACTCTAAAAATTTCATGTGCTTAAAATTAAAATAAAGTAAAGTGTGTACATCCTGAGATTTGACAAAAGTGAAAAATTACAAATTAGTAAAGCACCCCAAATAGACCCTAAATTGGAAAGAGCAAAGCGAAGAAGGTGCGGGAGGTGGCATATCTGGAGGAGAGAGAAATAACATTTTTCTTATGCATTTATTTAATCGTTTGCACTTAACGGGGTGAGGGATCAGGCAAAACGTCAACTAAAATCCGGTTGGGAAAAGCCCAAATCTTATAAATCTGTAAACACTTTTGCTGCGTGAGGAATTGAACATTCGTGCGTCTAATCTGTAAACACCAGTCCACTCCTTACCCTTTAAGTTAATTTCTCGAGGTTAACTTAGAGAAATTAGTGGGTTGTATGTTTTCAAGCCAAGCCAATAATAATACAACAATAAACAGTAAGAGTTATATAAATCCCAAAAAGGACCCACATTTTTTTACATTCTTTTGTAGCTTCGACATAGTTTCTAAGATTCTTTCGTTTTGCTCGCCGAAAGAATGTCCAATGTCGGCAATGTTAAAAGAGTGCTGCTAAGCTAACAGTATCATTATCCTTTGTGAATAATGGTTCCTTTTTACCACACCCTCTATTAAAATGCAGTTCGCAACCGAAGCCTGCAAAACAAAGGGACATGGAGCAAATTTGGAAAGAGTCCTAGAAAATATTCTCAGATATATGTAATTAATAATTGCTCCCGTTCTTTCTTTTAAAAAAAAAAATTGTAATTTTATCCCTATTTCCTCCTCCACACTTCAAGCACCATCATTTGGAACTTTCAATATATCTGCAAAGGTGGTGTGAATTTCTGAATGAGGATATAATTGGTTTTTGGATGTTGGATTCCATGGTACTAAATTATTTTAATAATAATTTACTTTTGAGTTGATATTTAGAGCGCGTTTGGTAACGATTCTGTTCCGAAAAACAATTTTTTATCATAAATGATTTTTTTTCTAATTCTGTTCTCGGAATAATTTCTAAACAAAAGAACATGTTTGGTAACTTCCCAAAATTTCTATTTCCAGGATAGAAATTACGTTTAGTAGGATTTTTAAAAAATTTTTTTATTTTTTTATTTTTATTTTTCTTTTTCTTTTTCTTTTTCTCTTTGGCCGGCCGTCGGTCACCGCCGGGCAAGGTCCGCGAGCTCGCTAGAGGCCAGGGCGAGGCCCGGCAAGGCTCGGCCTCGCCTCGGCCTGGCGAGGCCCAGCCGACCAGAAGAAGAAGAAGAAGAAGAAGAAGAAGAAGAAGAAGAAGAAGAAGAAGAAGAAGAGAGAAGAGAGAGAGAAAAAAAAAATAGATTCTAGAAATTATTTTCGGGAATAAAAAATTACTTTTTTCTACTACTTATTTCTGTTCTAAATCTATTCCCAAAAAAAAAAATGCTTCCGGGAACAAAAATTTTACTAAACAAGTTTTTATTCCTTTTTCGTTCCCTGAAACAAAAGAATAGAAATAGTTGTTCCGAGGAACGAAACAAAATTTACCAAACTGCGCCTTATTCATTCAAAATATACAAAAAAAATTATATAAATATGTTAACTTTCTGGCGCACCCGCACATTAAAGTAACATGTCTTTGAGATTCCTATTTGGAAACCCAACTCGAATTTGGTACAAGCTCGATTTTTATTTAGGACTATTTCGGGTTTGGAATAGGGTTGGCCTCGCAAATCCACTTCATTGTAATATCTAACTAAATTAAATTAGCAAAAGATTGTAGGCATTTTATGCTAGAGGGAATTGAATAATTTAGTTTAACTCAATAACTGAGAATTTATATAAGTCTATTCAAACGAGACAAATTCTAAAAACACAACAATAGCATATGGAGAATTATTTTGAACGGTAAGACTAGAAAATTTTATAGCCATCAGTTTCAAAAGATGAAAAAAGAGATTAATCGATTTTACAAATTGCAGTTCATGCAATTAAATGACAATGTCACATATTAAGCCTTGAAATGTTTTGTTGATGCTATAAAATAAGACACATTATTTACAATGTGCATGATCATAATTACATGTCACAAATTGTTAATTTTGATAGATTTTCATTATAATAGTAATGCATTAATATGTAGGTGGATTGGCAATGATCATTAATGATTTTTTGCTTGATTAAGTGTGTAACCTAATACTTAATAACCTTCTAGAAGGCATATAGTGTTTTAACAGACCACAACTTACATGGGACTGGTAGAGCAAGTTATCCAATTCTGAGGCAGTGTTTACGTGGTCAATAACAAATCATCACTTTTCAGAACGTGATGGAACTATCTCGCTCGATATATGTATAAAAGACTACTGAAAAACAAAATAAAGATAGAGTCAATATGATCTCCTCTGAATACAATTACGCTTAACATATCATATAGTGGTACGGTTACTTAAGCTTTTTCCATGCATAAATCACTTACAGGAGAAAGTTCAAATTTAGATCACAGATTAAGTTGATAAACCACTGCTCACTGAACAAGTCCGTCGTTCTTACTTCACCATGATGTGAGTGAGCCGCCCCAGACCAATGGCTGTAAATCTAGGCATATCTTAAGTTTTCATGAAATCAAGGATGGATTGACAAATGAAACTTATTAGTTCAGTCATAAGTAAGTCTCGGACCATTCTGACTAGTTATGATGGTACCTAGAATGCTTTTCACCAAACAGCTAGCATGAGATAAAAACTAAAGAGAGGATAACATACTCAGTGTTACTCATGCTTCATCATTCGCGGCATTACGCACACGACATGATCATCTCCCCACTAAAAAAATCCTGTCTCTCTCTCTCTCTCTCTCTCTCTCTCTCTCTCTCTCTCTCTCAAGCCCCAACTCATACTCACCACTTGTCTTTCCTTCGACTTTAAGCCTCCTCCATCTTTAATACGACTTCACGGAGAGACGGCAGGGAGAAAGAGGAAAACACAAGTACCCATCAGCCCAGTACTGCACGCTAGATCACATATACCCAAAAACAAAGAAGAGAAAGCTCAAGGAAGAAAAAAAGCATGAGCTCGGTCTGCATATCGAGCTGCCTCAACGACGCGCGCGTCCTGCAGGCTCCGGTCCGGGCCACCTATGTGAACCTCTACAAGTGGCCCGAGTCCGACGCGGAGTTCGTGAGGTCGGTGAGCTCCAATGGGCGCGCGGGGGACCGCAGCGGCGGCAGGGCCGTCGATCACCACGTGATCCGCACCAGGGTGGTGGACAGCATCTCCTGCAGGCAAATGTACCTGCGGAGCTACCCGCTTTCTAGAGAGGAGAACGCCCCGCCGGACAACGAGACCCGGTGCTTCGGCCGTCGTCGCAGGGCAAAAGGAACCGAAGGCGACAAGAAGAGGAAGGAACGGCGTCGGAGAAGGAAGTGCGTGGCGTTGACGAAAGTGAAGGAAGCGTCTTGGACTGCTCTGTTCAGGATCTTCCACAGGTTGCTCTCTTGCTCCGCCAGTGTAGATGTTGTTGACTGAAAAACTTTTTGTTTTTTCCGTTCTTTAATTGTTTTTAAGCTTTTGTCTATGATATAAAAGCAGAAGGAGAAGAAGATATGTGTATCAAGCTTTGGACGCTTGGAGCTTTTCTTTTCCCTCTGTGCCTTTGTTTTTTGTGCTTCTTTCTGATATTAATTTAAAGAAGTTTATTCGTTTCTCTTCTTGTTTTTCCTTTTTTTTCCTCTTTCTTTGTTTCCTTGTCGATGGATACCTGAAGGAGAGTGAAAGTATGGTGTTAGACTTGAGTAATGGAGGGAGACTTTGATTTGTATATGTTTCGCATTTGGGAGAGAAACTCCTGTGGTGAAAACATCGAATTCCATCTTGTTTTGGTCTTTACTTTTTGTGTCGTGAGCGTAAGTGGCATGCGGGGGAAAGAAGCAACTTGCTTTTGGATAAATTGAAACTCCATTTATTTCACAAAATATATCTTTTAAGGAAATATTTCTCTCATTTTTCGCCGATTGATTCAATTAGAAAAATAAATTAATGTGAAATATTTCATCAGAAAATCTATACTTAAATTCCCCTTTGATCCAAAATTCTGCATTTAGGCACAGAAAAACCCAACACTAGTTCCTGGCCCCAGCTTCCGGGACCAAGTCTCCAGCACCCGGGCCCGGGTCCATTGAGGCCGAGCCCATGACCTCGAAATACATACAGACAATTGAATCCGGTAGCACCTACCATTTTTAACACGAGAGCTTGCGAATTCAAGAACGTAATTTTTTCAATCTCCCAGTTTATACTGAACCGCACTTGCTTTGGATACCCTGTTCTCGAAATATATAAAATGCGTTCATGCAAATTGACCAAATGATGGACGGAAAAGGAGAGTTTGGATCGTTAGGTAAGAAGAAAACGCGCCAAGGACTGAGCTGTAAAGCCTATTGTCACGGAGAACAGCTCCTCTATTCTCGCCCTATCTTGCGTGGTCTCAACCATGCTGATTACAGGCACAAACCTTGATTTATTTCCTAGTATATTGCGCTGTAGCCACGTGAGCAATCGAAGCAACCCGTCTTTTCTATGAGACCGACTTGGAAAAATAGAAAAGCTGAATCACAATTTCCAGAAGAACAATACGTTTTTCAGGCTGTGGCATTATTGCTTTGCAAAGGTGTCGAGGGAGGTCGTCACTAAAAAACATGTCCAGCTTAAATGAAGAAACTCGATTCCGTCTATCACCCCGAGTTTCAGTTGGGCAATAATACAAATCTATAACAATCAACCCAAATGCATAAATCCCTCCCCTTCCGGAGAGCACCGGACCCAAGTATGAAATTGGAAACCACCAAGGGATTTCTTGTACATATATCGTTAATGATACGTTTGAATGGCATCATCAATTAGAGCAAATCGAATATAAATTTCCAAGTTCCATTGACCAAAAGATATGGAACAAGTAGCTTTTAGAGGTGGCAAAATGGGTCATAGACCCATATATTACCCATTTATGATCATATATGGTCATATATGGGTCACTTGTTTTTTGACAAAAAGTAGTTAAATGGGTTTAACAATTAAAGATTTTGATGAGTGGATCTTAAACGGGTTGAATTTAGAACCAATTTTCACCCAAAACCTCCCAATCTCTCTCCTCTCTTTAACTTTAAAAAATATTTTTTTATAAAAACCGAAATTATAATTATTTCTTTATTTTAATTTTCTTTTCTTTTTTCTTTCCTTTTTTTTTTCTTTCTTCTTCCTCCGGTCGCCAACAAGCGAGCCTTGAGCTCACCGGCGTCGGGCAAGGGGCGAGCTCAAGCTCGCTCGACGCGGGCGAGGCTCGAGCTCGCCGAATCGCAAGGCGGAGACCTCGCCAACGTTCGGCGAGGCTCGAGCCTCGCCAATCTGGCGAGACTTGAGCTCGCCGGCATCGAGCGAGGCTCGAGCCTTACCGTCTGGCGAGCCTCAAGCTTGCCGACATCGGGCGAGCTCAAGGCTCGCTTTGTGGCCGGCAACCGGCCAAAGAAGAATAAGAACAAAAAAAAAAAAAAAAATTATATTTTAAAAATAAAAATAAAAATAATTAAAAAATTAAAAAAAAAATTCGATTTTTTAAAATAATTATTTTAAAAATTATAAAAATTGTCCATTAAATTTGTGTTGTATAAAACTATTTTAGCAATACCATTTTAAAAAAATTATATATATATATATATTATTTATATTTATATAAGAAATAAGCTTGAAAGTATTTTAGTAATATAATCTTTAAAAAAAAAACATAGGAATAATTTTTTTTAAATTTGATTAAATATGAAAATATTTTATTAATATAGGTTGGGTCGGATATGGGTTTGGGTATGGGTCGGATCGGGTATGGATCGGAAAATTTACATTATGCGTAAATGGATTAATGGGTCAATTTGGGTCGGACCATTAATGATCCGACCCAAATCCGACCCGACCCACCCGTTTAACAACTCTATTAGCTTTGCAGATATGAGCATAAGCCACTAGATATAGAGACTTAAAATCACCTTTTTGTTCGACAACTATTAAACATCAATGATTATTGGGGTATCCTAGTGTCCATTCTCTACTGCAACATGACGACATGTTTGTTGGTCGAGGAAGATTCTTGAACCTACAAGTCCAAGTTAAGGAGAAGATTTGGTTTTCTAGATTTTCCACTCTCTTACGACATCTGATCCAAACTAATGCTGAATGTAATCACTGAACATTTTTGTTTCGAACCAAGCAACATGTATCTTGTCTCAAATTTGGCGCTCTAATAGTGAAGGTGAAGCTACAAAGCTTCCACAGGATAGAGAGTGTAAATGTCCCTCACTTCCAATACACGCGACATCTTAATAGTATATAGTGCTTTCAAGTTGCAAATAAACTTTATAATTGCTAACTTCCCAACAAAGATCAAAAAAGAGGAGGATAATAGATCTTCTTTCAAAAACAGACAGAAAGTGCTTTTTTATCCAACCATAGAGCATATCATTATGACTACGTTATTGGGAGATAAACTAAAATTGTCCAGAAAAATTACCCTGAGAGACACAACCTTGCTCCGAGGAAGACTGAAACGTCCAAGTTCAGAGAAAATTTGTTACGTGCGTGCCTATTTAATATTGTTCTAATCTAGAAGAATCTAGCGGAAATTTTGAAAACCATCATGGATTTGTGAAAAAGACGGACTAGAAATAACACAATTCATCCACACTCTCATGGCTCACGTACTTCTGTCAAAAGACAGGAAAGTTTTGCCTCTTTCTTGTAGTTATCTATGTGAAGCTCAAGACTTCCACTCTAAGTCCTCAATCAGAACTGTCCCCTGCTACTGATGCAAGAGTTCAGATATGAATGGTACATTTCAGTGAAGTAAAGAGAAATGCCTCATGGGGTCTACTAATCAGCATTCAGGTAATCAGTACTAAGGCAAATCTCGCCACAGACACCAGTAAAAAAGAAATTAGTGTCATCTGATCATCATCTACAGCAGCATACCACTAAATCAACTCTAAGTAGATAATACATCTTGATCAAGAACAACAGGAATCCCCAAGCAGGATAGAATAATTAAATGTCCACCAATGGCACTTTCAGGCTATCACTTTCTTGAAACAACATTGTGTCCCTTAAAAGCAACTTTCATGCTCATATGACACTACTCTCTACTCTTCACCGTAAGTAAGTAGTCACAATGGAAAAGCTAACTGTGGAATTCTATAAGTGCAATCCAATCTAAGGAGTTTCAGAAATCACTTCCAAGTACAATGTCTTATAACAGGACAGGCCATTTAAAACATTTTGTACATACCACCTCAATCCCATCTATCATTGCTGACTATACGAATCTTTCGGAAATATTTAACAGCCTTGATCGACATTATAGAATCATTGAACTATAAAGAAACAGACTCAAAATCCACGAGTTAAAAGCATAATACTCAAACCACCCCATCCAGAAATTTTCAAATTTGAGATCAGTCCATTCCTCGTATCCACAAAGCGTTGGATGCATGAAAACGAGACAGTAGAAAATCCAAAGACATTTCTTGCCTAATTTCCTGTAAGTTTGTCTTACATCAAGAACAAACAAGAAAACTCAAAAAATGACTCAAGTGAATAAAGACCCCATTGAGCTCATTCCAAGAGAATAAACCACAGAGACAACATGATCTCTATTTCCAGAGTCTACATCTCATAAGGGAATGATGTGAACATTCCACCAGTTAGAGATACAAGCGACTGTTGAATCCACTATAATTAAGCAGTAAAGTCAAAAGTGTAAATTGGAATAAAAAGGATTAACAGGAGCAGTAGCACCAGACCTGATGTTACGTTAATGGTCCAAACTTGAATTATCGAGTTCTCTGCATAACATGCCATTAGCATCAGCAGGTAAAAATCCTCCGACGTTTTCAGTTCAAAGGTCGAACTCTTCATCGCGGAGAGCCAATTCTGCTTCCTTTTCCTCCTCCTCATCAAGAACAAAGTACTCATTCCTTTCCAGAGGCCTGAACATATAAAACATCACGATATAGAATGCCAGGCTGGCAATCTCTTCGGCTGCATTGCTCACCCACTCATACTTATATGCTGCTATCGTCCCCAAGGCGGACACCACAATTCGCGTAAAATACAAGTAACCAATCACCACAACATAGAACTGCCTAAACAACTGTAGCTTCGCCAAGTTCCTAGCTGCCTTGCCATCAGTCTTCGAGGTCTCCCTCAACGACCTGATCGACCACACGATCGGGAAAATGATAGCGCAGCAGCAGATTATATCCACCAGCAAGAACACCTTCTGCCAAGTCATCCAATCCTTAATATAAAGCCCCGTCTCGCCAAGCACGACCGAGGCCACATTTGCCAACACCTGAAGGGGAATCACAATCATCAACACCTTCTTCTCCTTCTCTTGCAAGAAGGGCTTCAGAAACGACCAGCCCGTGCCGATCAACACTATCACGGTAAACAACAGCACCACGCGAATGAACTGGAACATGTAGAACAAGACGTCCCAACCGTGAGGCGTGCCGGTGACCTTGACATAATGCTTATCCTCGGCGGCACAAATCAGATTCAGCGCCTTCATCAGGAGCAATGCAGCCATCAGGAGATGGATCCGGTGCACCGATCGCTTATTATGATAGCAATAATAGATCCAGAAGCCCAGGAAGCCGAAATAACAAAGCGAGAACACGAAGTAAAGAGACGGGAGCTGCGTCAAACCGGCGGAGAGGTAATCTTTGGAGTCGTCAGCGTCGAGATTGAAGAGCTCGGTGCGGACGTTCATGGAGACGGAGACGCCGGAGCCGGCGAGGCAATTGGCGAAGGCGAGGGAGTATACGTTGGGAGGGGTGACGGCGGAGGACTTGTTGAAGGAGTCGTGAGGCGGAGGAGAGAGGGTGTGGAGCAAGATGATGGAATTGGACTTGAGGACGCAGAATTCGGGGCTCTGCTGGGCCTCCAGGAGGATCTGGAGGTAGGCCTCGTCGGAGAAGAGGAAGAAGCCGAGGCGGGAGAAATCGACGGAGGCGCCGGTGGCGGTGGCGGCGGAGACGTTGACGGCGGAGACGGAGATGGACGCGTTGCCTCCGCGGGCGAAGCCGAACCTCTCGAACAGGATCGTGGGGCGGGAGTCGTCGGAGATGGTTAGGGTTTTGATCTCGGCGGTGGAGGGGGAGATGAGGAGGGAGGCGAGGAAGGAGAGGAGGAGGAGGAGGAGGGGGAGGGGCATCATGCCCTGTCGCTGTTTGGCCCGAGCCATCGGAGAGATCGCGGCGGCGGCGATCGAGCCCTCGGCGGCGGCGGCGGCGGCGGCGGCGGCGGAGCGGCACAAGAATTGTCGATTCGGTGTGGGGATAAATGTACTCGCCGGGCGTGGAATGCAAGGCAGCGACTTGTCCGGCGGGGCAAACTATGCTTGATGAAGTGTCGGAAATACCCTCCCTTCCCGGGTGTATTTACAGTTGTCGTGATGGATTTTGTCGCTTTTATTTGTAATCTACGCATTATTATATGAGAAGTCCCTGTCGTCATATAGCACGAGAATGAGGATCTCAATACTGGAATTTCATTTTTTTCACATTTTTTTCAGAAACTCCACGTTTATACTCCATTCGACGGAAAAATCGTAAATCAATTTTCCGAAAGTCGATGCGGACAAAAATGACCCAATTTCTCCAAAAATTTTCAAAGAATCACAAGTCAATTAAAACACTCTGATGATCCGATTTTTGAGATTTTACTTGTCCCGTGCTTCACACATATGACCCGATAAAAATCTCTCTGTTATTGCATTGAATTTACAAAACCCGTAAACAAATTGATTCATTATCTTTTATATTTCTTACATGTGAAAGTTATGATAATATAAATCTTATTTTCATAACAGTAAAAAAGTACATGATTCATTTGAGTTCTTCCAATGGGTTGGATCTTATTCTCGTGGTCAACTCCTTTGATCATCATCATCTTTTGCCGTCTCACACCAAACTAACAAAATTAAATAAGACAAAGAAAGGGACTTATCATATTATTTAATTGCCCTTTTTGCTTGTTTGCGGGCCGGCAAATGTAATAAGATGTCGACATACACCCTTAACCTAAAGTCCATAGATTTATTGTTTTAATAAGTCTCATTAGGTAGTCCATTTATGACTTTTTAGAAAGCTATGATAGACGAGGTCCAACCTCCTTTTAATAGTAAATCATTAATGGGTGCATGTCATGCCTATTAATGGCCATATACTTATAGAAAAGATAAGAATCATCTTATGATTTTTTTTTCTTTTTAATTGCAGCCATAATGACTTGGATAAATAGTGTCAATTTACTATGAATCAAGTATTTGTGTAAGTATATGTTTCAACGCTCCTAAAATTATACGATCCCGAAAATATTTGACAATTTATTTAAATCATCTATCCATTAAATCAAAATATGACCCATCATACATTCAAGTGCCTTTCAATATTATCATTCAATCAAAATTTCTTGACAAAATAGTAAATTTTCCATGTAGAATTTTCGTCGTCAACTCCTCATATCATTTCCACTTCTGATCATCATTTTCAAGAAGATTTACAGCAACAATAGCCAAATTCAATTAATGATCATGGACCTAACTCTAGGAACATCAATTGAGGAGAAAGTGACCCCCTCATCGACAGAAAAACTCTGCATCTCATACTGCAGATCATCTTCGTATCAACTTCTACAGTCGATATCTTATGCAAATAAGTGGTAGAGACTAGAGAGCAGGTTATTCTACAAAAGCCTACGATTCATATGTACAACAACAGCTCCGGGTTAATGTTTCCCGATCTCCGGCGTCATCGGCATTGTCAGACTTGCCGGCAGATTTATGTCTCAGAGAGCATAGACTTTCTTAAACTCGCTGTTCAAAATTTCTGAATCCGACATCATCATCGACATCGACATGGACATCGACCTCGACCTCGACCTACTGCTCATCGACGACCTCCGGACGCTCCTCAATTTATAAGCCTCTATCCGGTGCATGATCACCCAATAGCACATCGTCCCTAAAGTCGCTATCATGATCACGGCTCCGACGACGGTCACTCCCACTGCCAACGCCAAATCGTGCTTCCCCACCACCACGTAGCACAGCGCGAGGAACGACACCGACACCATCACGCACGCCAACCACATCAACTTGTTGATGACCGTCATCATCTGCTTCTTCGCTTTCCGCTCTATGACCACCACCGAGGTCTGCACCACCACGACTGCCAGGGATATGAAGAGCGCGAAGGAATCGAATATGAAGAAGACGATGAATTCAGGTTTCGGAGCGATGTTTGCTTCTCCTAGAGAGTGACCAGCTGGGACATTGTCGGGGTCATCGGCGTACTGGCCTGGGACACTGAAGATGGCAGCAAATGCCACTGTGGCAATCAGGACGGCCACGACCGTTGTGGAGTTGATGGCGTTGTTGAGGCCCTCCGAGTGCATCTTGTTGATCCGCTTGACGATCCCCTGCACTTTTCTCCTCGTTTGTCTCGTGTGCTCCAGCTGGTCGTGGACCTCGTGCTTTATGTCGCTCACGGTTTGCTTCAACTCCCTGGCCCCGGTCGGTGTTGGTGGATTCAACGATTTAGCACTAGGAACGCCGTGGTCCCGCAGGACAGCAGCAATTTCGGATTGGCCAGCTTTCTCGGCAGTGTCCAGGGCGGTCTCTCCAGATCTGTTAACTGCTGTTTTGTCGAGATCCGAGTGATTCAAAAGCTTAGAGAGAATCTGCAAGAGTAGCAGCAGCACGAGTTGATAAGATAGAACTCTTACTGAGGCAATGGATCACATTATCCCGTCCATTTCATGCTCTTATGCTTTACGAGAACTAAGAACGGAAGATAATCTTATAGTTAGCCTGCCTAAAGCCAAGACGCTTATTTAACGGATGCTAGCCTCTCCATTGCTCGAGATGGCAACCTACAGGACTTCTACAACCGATTGGATAAAAGTCTATCGCCTAGAATCCCAGGATTGTACAAAAGCCAACCCTAGCTGTGTTAAATTGCAGAGAAGAAAGATTCTCAATATAGCAATCTAAGAGGATCCTCTATGCAATTTAGGAATGTAAACAGCACAACCATACGCATCCCATGATTTCTAAAGGGCTGTGGGTTGCAATTTGTACCGTGCGAATGCTAAATTTTGATAAACACACATCTCTCTGCAAAAATTTGCAGCTTTAATTGACAGGAGTAGCTCTATAATTATGGGCATCAAACAAATACTATTTCTTTCTAAGACATCCTCCTTCCAAGTTCTATAAAGTACTAATCAAGCCAGAGGCACTTCATAGACAATTGACAAGAAACTTGAAGAGATCTGAGCAATACATTCATCTAAGTGCAGTTGCTAAGCATATTTTGCTGAGTTCTCCCGTGAAAGAGATTCCAGAACAAGAGTCGGGCAGAATTTTTATACCTGAGCTCGAGCCTTTCGTGTTGCTATATGCAACGCAGTATTCCCCTTAGTATCAACCATGTTAAGTGGAGAAGGATGCAAATTCAAGAGCTCCTCAACAACATCGGTACTCTGTCCCTTGACCGCCATGTGAAGAGCCGTTTGGCCCTTCTTATCACACATGGTTGCTAACCCCGGTTCTTTGCTTAGAAGGGCCTTCACAACCTCCAAATGCCCATTTCTTGAAGCTGAATGCAAGGCCGTTTTCCCATTATTTTTTGCAATCGGGGCCAGGTTTCCACATTCCTCCAAGAGGAATTTCACCACTTCGAAGTGGCCTTGTGCAGCAGCGGTGTGCAGCGCCGTGGTATTAGCAGAGTCGGAGGTCATCGAAAGCTCGTGACTCTTCTCCATAAGAATCTTCAACACATCTGCAAGAGGAAGAGGCGAGAAATGTCAACACTGAAGTTCTACCTTCATTAATTCGAACATCCGACCATGGTGAAGCAAAACATATTCAATCTGAACAAAAAATCATTGCTTTTTACCTACGCTATTTCTTCCTCTTCTTCTTTTTCCCTTAACTTATTCATCATACATGGAGAACTCAAAAGATTTCCACACAAAGACGACCAAACAACTTTCATCAGACACTGCTGATGTTAAAAAAAAGAACCCATATTGTTCCTTCGATGACAGGCGTTTGAGCCAAGGGAAACACAGCAATCATAGACTAAAAGCACAGCCGACGAGAGCCTCACCCAAGTCTCCTTGCTTTGCAGCTATGTGAAACGCATCGTATCCATTCTTTGCCTTGATTCCAGCTGAACCAATATCATAGTACGGCATCAACTCCCTCACCAGATCAACATGGCCACACTCGGCAGCCACATATAGTATGGTTTCACCAGATTGATTCTGCTTGGTCAACAAGCTCTTCCAATCCTCCTCTCCAGCCATGGATAGCGCGTCCAACAAGGTCTCCGTATACCCAAATCTCGCCGCCAAGTGCAACGGAGTGTCGTCTCGCTTCACCGTCGGCTGTTTGGTCATCTTCTTCCGGGGGAAGCTCTTTTGCCTCTCCAGTGCCTCCATCGCAGTCAGCCGCTCTCGAGTCTGACACAGCACTGGTGGAAATCGAGAAACCCCTTCTCTCTTCGCCTTCTACAGGTATCAAACTCTTGATTCTTTCACATGGTAAGTGGAACTCCGAACTATTTGTCAACCCCAGAACAAATCAACTTTCGGTGTTTCTATAGAGACCTGGGATTCGGATTGCTTGAACACCCAAATGATGCCCTCACGCAATCTGCACCGAAAGAAAAAAAAAAAAGGACTAAATTCATGAATACTCAGAGACGAGGGCAAACCAGTCTCTACTTTGAGATGAGCCCGTACAACAAATTAGTGGAGAGAGAAAAAATTGGTAAACAACATGACCATTGAACAAAGCAACATGATCTGAGTACAATAAAAACTTAGACGGTCAAAAGGTTCACCTGAGCTTTTGAATACGGGAAGTCTCCCTCTTTTTCTCCTTCTATCTTCAATCCAGAAGATGAAGAAGTGGGTAGAGAGAGAGAGAGAGAGAGAGAGAAGAAAAAAAGAAACTGATGTTAATCATTGGGGAGTTGAAGACGGAGAGCCCACATAACTGTGGCGTCGAAGACTTTCTGCACAAACAGGCGAAGCAGGAAGGTCGTAAAAAAGAAGTCTGGTGACTCGTGAGCAAGAGCTCAGCGAGGTCGCATAGCCATGAATCTATGGACCTTTTTCAAATAATTAATGAAGATGGAAGAAGAAAGATGATGAAGAACCAGAGACGGAGAGAGAGAGAGAGTGGAAGAAAAAGAGCATAATGGGGGAGAAAAACAGAGAGACGCAAGCTGAAACGTGCTCTTTGTCTCTTGCGGAATAAAGAATGAAGCGGCCGCACGCTGCCACGCAAGCTAATCGAAGTCGGGGGACCCACCGGTCCAATGATCTTTCGCGGGAGATCCAACGGTCGCCGATTCCGTGCCGCACTGGTGCTGGCCCGGCGGAGGATCAGGATTCGCCGACGCCGGGCATCATCGAAATTTGGAGCTTAAATTATAGGATCCACGTGTCGTGACGTTCAGATTGCCTTGTCGAATTCGACTTACCATCTTGAGAGAGTCCTTGAAAATTCACTTAAAACGGTAATTACATCCGGTCTCGACGGTCGATTAGTAATGCCTTTATTAGTTTTCAAAGAGGAAAGTTGACTACATAGGACGCACTCTTTCGGTACATACTAATAAGAGGCCCCTTGGAATGAGGACACAGGGAAGGTGAACCGAAATATTATTTAACAGTTAATTTCGATTTGACTGTACTCCCAACATACCCAAAATATCTCAGATTTACTGTTCTTGAGGCCTCACATTTATAGTGGGACCACCATTTATTGACTTTATTATAGCTTATGGTGATATAGAGTTGGTAAGCCCACCAAAAAAAAAAAACTCGAGTTAGGTGACAATGAAATGCACAATAACTTGTTGCAAAAATGAGAAAGAAAACCAAGCATCCCACATTTAAATAAGTTGTTTTTTATTTATGTCTAACTAGTGGCTCTGAATTTGCAGGCCATTTAGATTGATTGAGGTAGCACAAGTCACCATGTATCAAATCAATAATCAAGACGCCCAACTCCTCAACTAAACTTTCTCACATTGAATAATTTAATACGCACGTAAATTATTTGGACTCAAAGTTTAAGGAGGTACTATTAGGAAATTTTAAGCAAAAAAACTTCCAAATTCAAGAGTTACAATTTACTAAAAAACAAGGAATGACGAATGATTATGTTCAAACTTGAGAAATAATGTGTTGGCATAGATGAAATGATCCCAACTTTAGCATTAGGCCCATCTTCATTTTGGCAACACTAGCTATCCATGGAAAACTTATGTGCTGCAAACATATCAAATGATTATTCAATTAGTGACGAATTTAGTGACACCCAAGAATGACCAAGTCCTTTTAATTGATAAAATATTGATACAGAGTTCAGCATTAATCAGTTTTGTTATTGACAAGTGGTTATGGGAAGAAAAGCCTAGCAATAAATGCGAACATTAATAATCGACATGACACTAACGTAAAGATAGGCATCGATCCAGATTACTGATAGAATATTGAGGGTAAAGAAACTTGTCGATGAGTATCGATCATCAAGTACTGTCCTCAACATACAATGATGATTAGTTGGCGATTGACACTTAGTAGAATCATCTAAGTGTTAAAGGATGAAAACTGAAAGCGATGAAAAAGCGGATCCAAAAGCTACAACGGTTTGTAGAGAAGATTGACGTGCAATTTTGGATAGTGATCATGGAACCTAAAATTAAGCCTAGTAATAACTAAAGAGTTGTAATCGCTTATATATAATGTAAGTGTACAATTATGAAGCATCATCATGGAGCTGAAAATCTACGGAATACCACTGTGTTGAATCATTTGTAGACGACTCTGCCCGATTAACAACATAGACAATGTATCTTTTAATTTATTTTTATTTATTTTTTTGCAAGATGCTATTTTATATTCATTTTACAAGCCAGTGCTATGTGCAGGTTGTAAAACCTGTTCCCTTACTCATATGTCCCTACCCTAACCTTCTAGAAAAGATGGAAAATCGAACTCCCCATCTCCTTTTTCTCAAATGGGAAGAATGGCGACCGGGACAATCGTTATCAATTTAGTAATTTAACTTTCCAGTTCTTGTGCCTATTTTCCTTCACAGTAATTTGCGGTGTTTTATGCTGAACACTTCTTGCTTGAATTCGTTGTGAAACCCAATTAATATGAAAATCGAAGACCCAACCTTCGATGAAAGATATTTCGGTGCCTGGAACCCTTTTCAGCGAAACAAAATTTACTTTAAAAAAAAAAAAGTCAGGGGTGGATGTCCAGCACCATTCGACTCCTGGAACGAGCGCCACAAGATCTTACCTTCGACAGCGAAGGAGCATGATACACGGACGCCAGAAGCCGAAATGGTGACGGGTCGAGCACCACCAAAGTCAGGAGTGGATGTCGCGATCGCTGGGCCGAGCGGACAGCGACCTCGGTTTGACCGAGTCGGGCTGAGGCGGCCCTCAATCATCGAGCACGGGGCCCCCCCACGATGGGTTTTTCTCGGACGACGGACAACCACGATCGGCTCGGGCGGTCCGCGACAAAAAGGGAGCAGCGCCCGCCGCGTTTTCTTTTCATCCCCCGTTCCCACGCGGGACCTGTACGAGCCAGTGGGATTGGCGTCCCACGCGTTAAGAAGGCCCCCACGAACCTGAAATGACATACATCACCAGGAACGACTGCCGGGATGCTCTGTCGACCCCGGTGAATTTCCGAGTGAAGTTTTCTGATTAGACCTCTGGAATTGAATTTCAATCGCCAGATGATCGATTGTACTAATGCCGTGTCGCTCCTGGCCACGCGAGTTCCGCCAAAAGCTCGGCTCGATTTTGACCGTAGCGCCCTTTGAGAATTTTTCACGATTCACGAATTAGGCGTGCTGTCTTGATTATCTCTTGACTCGACGTGTAGGAAATTGAAATTCAATTACAATCGCGATACATAAAGAGAAGGGGAAAGAAAGGATTGTACATAATTGGAAAAGAAATTTGATTCACGTAAATTTGCAATTGAAAAAAAACTCACAAATCTTAAGTAGTTTAGAGAGTTTTTTTTTCTTAATAAAACTTGTGATCACAACGTAAAAAATCACGTGATATATACAACTAACTACTTAGATATCTTGTTATCTTATATTGAGAAAATTGACATAAACAATGCATGAAATTTGACTTAACGTGTAATGTTGTTCTTGAACTTTAAATTATTCATAATAATTCATAAATTTTAGATCAATATGTAATGTAATCCTCAAACTTTTAGTACATGTTCAATTTAGTTATCTAATTATATGAAAATATTCAATGTTATCCATGATCTTGAATTAATGGAAATATTACATTGAATATTTTCATATAATCTATGGATTAAATTGAACATGTATCAAAAAAATTAAGAACTAAATTAAATAAATTCAATGACTATTTGTATGACTTATGACGAAAAACTATGGAAGTGAAGTTAAATCATTTACTTGTCTTTTGCAACTTTATTGTGTTTTGCATTCACTAAACACTATAAGGATCCAAGACTGAAAATGCCCTTTTTCTTTGGAAAAAACGCTTAGAATCTCTCGATCTCCAACGTCTAGGAATCTTCCACGCATCATAATCTAATCTCTCCCGCCATGCACCCACCATCGCCTACTGCCACCAGTTGCCACCCATCCCTCCTTGAGCCTGATCCACATGTTCAATTTAATTTATAGACTATATAAGAATGTTCAATGTAGTATTTCCATATCCAATTTCAATTTAATCATAGATAACATTAAATATTTTTAATTCAAGATCATAATAACATTAAATATTTTCAAATCCGAGAACTGAATAATATGTTAAAAAGTTAAAATTACGGTGTATATTGAGCTAAAGTTCATAAATTATACTAAATAATTAAAAATTTAAGAACAACATTACATGTTAAGTTGAAGCTCATTATTTTTCTCAATATAAATTAATAGGGTATCTAAGTAATTAGTTGTATAAATCATGTGATTTATCATCGACACGATTTATGACAAAAAAAACTATGGAAGTGAAGTTAAATCGTTTACTTGTTTTTTGCAACTTTGTTATGTTTTGGCAGTTTTGCACTAAACACTATAAAAATCCAAGACTGAAAATGCCCTTTTTCTTTGGAAAAACCATTCAGAATCTCTCGATCTCCAATGTCCACGAATCTTTCACGCATCGTAATCTAATCTCTCCCGCCATGCACCCACCATCGCCTGCTGCCACCAGCTGCCACCCATCCTTCCTCGAGCCTGATCCTGACGTCGTTGCCACCCCTTATCCCCACCGGGTTGACTCCTCTCTCTCTCTCTCTCTCTCTCTCCCCCCCTCTCTCTCTCCACCATTGTGACCTTGTCGTGGTCGTCAATCGACTAGAATTCAGCTACCGTGGGTGACCTCAGTTGAAGATCTCGAAGTCTTCCATGGCTTCCATGACCTCAGTTTAAGATCTCAGATGGACGTTTTCATGGTGCTCCGTGCCCCTACAGAGAGAGAGAGAGAGAGAGAGAGAGGAGGAGGAGGAGGTAGCAGCGGTGGGCTGCGCAACGGTGGCTTTGGCGGCTAAACGAGGGTTTGGACATTGGGTATAAAGTCTCAAGGTGGGTTTTTGTTTTTTTGTTTTTTTGTTTCTCAGAAAGTTTCTAGATGGTTAGACATGAAATTGGCAGTAAGAGAGACAATTTTGGGAGAGAAAAGTCGTGATTTAGTAATTATTTTTTATTAATAGTTGGAAATTGGTATCCAATTACAAAAGGGAGGATGTAAAAGTTGTGATTATGAAAATGAAGGATACAATGTAAAGAATGTGCGAAGTATATGAATAGTTAATTGAATTTTCCCAAAAATTAAAAAGAAAAAAAAAGAAGCTACAATGACATATTTAAACACATTAATCCTCCCCTATAATTAATTCTCAGGGTTTCTATCATTGCAAAGATACCCAAGTATTCGTCAATGATCACGGATGGGATCGAATAAACGAAGGGAGAAACAAATGACCGGCGATCTCCATAATCCCCTCAACTCACTTCCAATTCTCTGGACCACTCCCTTTTCCTTCACGTTCGCACAAGATGAAATGATCAAATCTTCACCCTCCTTCTTAAGGAGGGGGATAAATGAGATGAACAAATGCTACGTAGCATGTTTGATGAGCATATCATTAAAGAAATACTGACGATTCGTTTGAAAGTTTAGAATGCTTAAGATAGGTTAGTGTGAACAGAGACTGGATCAGGTCATTTCACCGTTAAAAGTGCTAATAATAAAGATTGAAAAGTGGTTTTGCCGAACACTGGAGAGCACACATCAACATTATATCAGCCACCCCGTCACTTACATAATATAATTTGCCATATGAAAACCTTAAAAAAAAAAAAAAAATCGAAAAATTTATTTGAAGTCTACGCCAGAATGCTATCCCTACAAGGCCAACTTATGCAGAAGAAACATACTACCTGAAGCCTCGTGTCCCTTTTGCAGCTTAGAACCCGAGACGATTGAACACCTGGTGTTGCTGTGCTGTCGTACCTCATCGATCTGGGCGAATCCTGCATTGCGGATTAAGATTTCATGAGTAGGGTTGTTGAGAATCAAAGAATGGTTGCTGAAATTCAAGGCAAAATCAGTAGATCTAGGGGTGAGCAGCGGTCTAGGGTCGACCCCGGACCGACCTGATCGGCCCAACCTGCTGGGTCTGTCCGGTTCCTAGGGGACCCAGGTCGGTCGCTTGGTCACCTGAATTCGGGGACCGACATTTGGGGTTGGTCGCCGGTCCTAGAGTTTTGGGTCGGTCCAACCCCGGGCCAACCCCTCATATATATTATATTACATTATATTATTTATAATTCTTTTATATATTCAAACCTAAGTAAAATGTCTATTATAAAATCTAAGAGTTATGGTGAGATGTTCTATCAATAGCACTAATAGTAATTTCAATTTAAAACTTTTGTTGAGTATTAATTATGTGTCGTTTGTTTTGTTTTAAGGTGTTTAGAAGTTCAAGTGAATTAACAAGATGTGAAGTTATATATTCATGGTTTATATTAAGTATTTTGAACTTTGTATGGTTTAATTGTATTTTACTAATAAATTTCAGCTGTACTTTGCTTTTCAATTTGTGTCAAATGGTAGAAGTTTTTGAAGAGTAGAGTAATCTTTAGATTCTTTACGGTGATTTGCTAGTCAAGTGGTGTGAAGCTCATTTTTTGGTTGAGTGGACTCTACATGATCAAATGCAGGAAAACGCTTTTGCATATGGTGTTATGAATATTAAAGATAGATGATTACAAGAACTTTCCATCTTGTCCCATATCTCGATGAACGGTTAGCAGGTACGAAATTTCTATTATTGTGTCATCTTAAATTTGCTAAATATGTATTGATATTTATAGTTTAGTTGCACAATGCCGCATTGTCGATGCATGTGTAATTTGAATTGTAGGTTTGCTTTTTTAGGGAGTATAAAAAACAAGACAAAAAAATTATCGATCGGTCCGGGTTGACCGCGGAACCGGACCGAACCCATTGGGTCGGTCCGGTCCTTGGTCCCAGGCTCAATAGGGTCGGTCCTCCGTCCTAAAAATTGAGGACCGACACTGTACGGGTTGGTCCTAGGGTTAGGGGGTGGCCCGGACCAACCCGGACCATGCTCACCCCTAAGTAGATCTACCTTCTTTCGAGGTTGTTGCGAGGGGCCTGTGGTTTATTTGGAGAGCGACAAACGAATTATGAAGCATCAACATTCTTCAAGAATCATCCTGTCGTGTCGAACACTTCGACACGTATCCAACACTCAGTCAACATGTGTCAGAAAATCCGATACCCGATCAACTTTCCCGACACTCAAGTTGGAATTCCGACATGTGAATTTTCGACACGTGAGGTCAATTTTAAAAAATTTTAATAAATGAAAAGTCAAAATGTATATATATGAAAAAATAAAAAATAATAAATGATAAATAATAAATAAATAAAGAAGAAAAAATAATATTTTCTACTCTTCAAACTCTCACTTTTTGTGATACATAATTCATCCCAAAGTTTTTTTCTCTTCTCTTGTCTTCTGATACGTCTCTAGAATGTGAATTGCTTATTTTTTTCTCCAAGTTTTATGAATGATTAGATTGAGTTAAATTTGTCAAATTGAAACAATGGATAATATTAATGAATTGTGGATTAATATTTTTAGTGTAAATTCATTATAGGATTTTTTTTCATTATTTATTAATTTGTGAATTTGAATCAAATTAATTTGATTAAAATAATCATATTATAATTTATATATAAAAAAAATATACATTTAATAAATAATGTGTCCCAACGTGTCGGAATTCTCTGTTCTTTAAGAAACGATGTGTCGGCATGTTGTGTCGTGTTGTGTCACGCGTTGCGTGTCAGTGTCGATTCTACTTAGGAAACAACTTCATCTTTAAAAAGAGATGACCAATTTGAGAAATTTTTGTTGAAGCGGCACACAACATGCTCAGTAAGTGGTGCAAGTGAAATCACAAAGAACAGGAAACAATGTCGGAGAAGACCCACCTCGATGTTGGAAGGTTCCAAGGGAATGAACTTTAAAGGTGAATTTCGGCAGTTCTCACATAGAAGGATCGAACACAGGAGTAGTCGCCTGTGTTGTCCAAGATGCTTCAGGAGCATTGGTGGACGAAATAGCAAGATTGATACCAACATCATCCGCGATTCAAGTCAAAATCCTCGGATTATTCACAACTCTCTCTCTCTCTCCTCAAAGCAAAATAGGAGAAACCATTGTACTTGAGTCTGACTGCAAATCTTTACTTCACGTGATTTACAGCATAGGTTAATGAAATTGGGAAGGACGTGCTCTTATCATGGAAGCTCACAAGATCATAGGCCGGTTCAAGCATATCTCCGTAGTCCATTACACACAAGAGTCCAATAGCATGGCAGACCGAATTTGTAAGGCATATCGACTAAAAACTCCACCTTCTAATTGGGTAATCCATCCCTCTCAACCCTTTTGAGATCTTCTTTGATTTGATGCCCCAATTGTGAGCTTTGGTGTTTGAAGTACTTTCAGATTTAATAAGGTTTCATTTGACCA
Organism: Eucalyptus curtisii; assembly: GCA_017140595.1. NCBI lineage: Eukaryota > Viridiplantae > Streptophyta > Magnoliopsida > Myrtales > Myrtaceae > Eucalyptus > Eucalyptus curtisii. The sequence goes on along the minus strand of CM029504.1, from coordinate 37,411,131 downwards.
TTCACTCTGTCCGCTTCGCAAAAAAAAAAAAAAATAGTAAAACTTTCTTTTTCAAATTTTGATTGTTTATAACACTTAATCATAAACGGAAATTATTTTTGTTCTCAATTAAGAAGAATATTTGCTTAAGTTTGTGTTAATAATGAAAATCTAGAAAAAGTACCCAAAAATCCTAAACCTATTACATTTGTGCCAATTCAATCCAAAACGTTTCAATCGTGCCAATTTAATCTTAAAATCTCACGTGGTATTTAACAGTAGGGGGATGTTAGAATATTTAAATAATATTATTACATGGTATCGGGAGATGTTAGAATATTTAAATAATACTTGATATCATAGCATAAAGTCATGAGTTCAAATCTTTTCAAGCCCTTATGCCTCTTCAATTACATATTTTCCACGCCTTAGGCTAAGGTTAAAGTCTAGTTTACACGTGAGGAAGATTGTTAGAATATTTATATAATAAGTCATGCATTTATCTATCAACTTAAACTTTTAAAATAATTAGCAGTGGTCTCACAAAATTTCATAGAAAATTTGCAATCGTTAAGTGGAGTCAACTATCTCGAAAATGACTGATAATGGTAATCGTGAAGGAGTGGATAAATTATAATTATCAAATAGTAGAGTTGGTTATTGCGAAGCAATCATTTGTAAATAGGAATTGCTTAATTGTAGGAATCACTTAGCATGTGCTTATTTTCTTTGTAACTGTTGCCAACCATCGAAGTTGGTATAAGTGCTTTGAATTCCAATTTGTAAGATGAATCACAAATCAATCAAAGAACACCAATTGTTCAATTTTATTTTCTTGTTCATCTTTACATTTCCAATACCTCTACTTGGTTGGCTACGATTGTATCCAATCTCAATATTTGTAATTTTGTTGTTTATGTTTCCTATCCAAAAATCAACAAATGACCATTTACAACATTTGTCAATTTACTCATCGATTTATACTTTAAAAGATATTTCGCCAATACCTTTCAACGAAATGGAATTGTATACTTTTCGTCTAACTAATTATTCATAGTGAAATGTTATTGTACCAATCAAGAAACGTGCATTGACAATTTGAAACGTTACTGTAGCAATCAAGAAACAGGCATTGACAATTTGATAGTGCCATTGACTCGCAAAGTGAGACATATTTATAACCAATAAAATGATGGGAACGTCATCACTCTCAGCTAATTGCTACAATTTCCACATTAAATGACAGTGCCTGCAAGTTGTGACTTGGACATCTTGAAAAATGCACAAACTTTGTCGGATGTCATGTTGTGAACAGTGAACACACAGCTACCCTCACTCATTGTAAGAACAAAATTTTATGATGCATTTAATAACATTTCTATTTTCGAAAATAATTCTTTACTATTTCTACTTCTTAGAACGATTTCTAAGTAAAACGATGCGTTTGTCAACTGCACAAAATTTGTATTTCTGAAATAGAAAAAAAGGGAATGTGTTTAGTATGATCCACAAATTTTTTTATGACGTATAGTTTCTTTTAATTTTTTAATAATTTTTCTGAGATTTTTGGCCACCTGGTGGTGAGGAAGAAGAAGAAAAGAAAAAAAAAGAAAATAACTTATTTTCAGAGATTATTCTCAAGAACAAGAAATTACTTTTTCTATATTTCTTATTTTTATTCTAAATCTATTTCTTGGCCATTTTTCTATTCCGGGAAATAAAAAAGTAATTGACGTTATTAAACGAATTTATGTTCTTTTTCTATTCCGAGGAACAAAATAACAAAATAACAAAAAAATAGGAATGTTGCCATTCAATGCCTTAGTATTTCCAAAAAAAAAAAAAATAGAATTATTGAAAGGAAGTGCTTAGATGTATTAATTAGTGGTTTGCAAAAAAAAATACATTTCTCTAATTATTTCATAAAAATAAATAATTTAAAAATATTTTTCTAAAATAATCTTTGTATCTTTTAAAATAGTTAGCCAATGAAAAAATATTTGTATTATCAATAATAATTAATATCTAAATATTTTTGTGCAAAAATGGAAAAAAAGTTGTTCATTCATTATTATAAGCAATATAAAAAAAAATTAGAAAAATATTTGCAAACATTCATTTATAAGTCATAACCTTGTGTCCGTCCACTTTTTGTAAATATTTAATGGAGTTTTATCAGCCTATTTTGACACACTGGTAAGTAGGAGTAGAGACCAAAAAGTCTTTTTCCACAACTTTTTCTCAGTCCATAGTTTGATTGGACTAATTTGGCGTTAAACAATTCATCCTCAATCTCGATGAGAATTCTTGAAATTTAATAAATGAAAAAAAAATCTGATAAATTCAGCAAATAATCAATTAAGTCTAAATTTGCCTTTTATCTTCTTTGTTTCGTGGTAAAAAACATAATTCAAATTTCCTCCTAATTCTAAATGTGTCTTGATAAAGTGTTGCTTTCTTTCGTTTTGGCTTTGTGGCTTTCTACACTCATTAAACTATAAATTTTAGCTTATTTGTCATCCTCAATCATTTGCCTCTTATTGAATCTAAAACTGTAAAAACATATAAAAATATATGTTCAAAAATATTCTGAGATAAGATAGCTTATTTCGAAAGCAAATTATCGTGATGCAATCAAGGAATGCTGTTTATTTTATGATTAGATTAATATTTAAAGTAAAATAAAATAAGAGACCCATTTTATATTTGTAATATGAATTACAGCTTACTCTTTTTTTCCTCGGTCTTAGATGTATATACACTGCTTAAATATTATATGCGTCACTTAATATAAACAAGTTTCAGTGATAATATAATAACATTAATTTCTGAATGAATTTTCTTTAAGAATTTTTTCAGCATTCAAACCTTTTTTATATATGGTCGAAAGGACGAAAGTACCTCCATCTAACACTCAGCAATAACATAGCTCCATCATTTTCAAAACTGAGTATGGTCCACTAAATAGCACGTCATCAGTCAATGGCACAAACATTTGCTCCCAAAGTTAGGACTCATGCATCGTTTGCGCGTCATCAATCACATTTCAAAACACAAACACACACTTCCCAAGCGGTCATGCTGTGGCATAAAGCGACAATGAAATATTTCCAGATTACAAAATTCAAACACATTTTGTAAATGACCAATGCCTTCACATGTGCACCTAAATGTTCAATCACCCTAATTTTCTTGAAATTAATAGGTGGCGCCTCCATTGAAAATATTTTTATTTCAAAACCCTAAGCTTTCTCATACCGTCAGAACCCTTTTTTATCCCATCATAGCTGCACTTCTATCCCAAACCTCGATCTTGAGAAACGGGCCACTATGGTGACTTTTCAATTTTTTTGACGATAAAGTTAGGCATTATTTGGTAACCATCCAAATAGTGTCTGCTTTTGATTTTTTGTTCCCAAAATCAGTTTGGGACGAGAATCGCGTTTGGTAAAATTTTTGTTCTCGGGACCAAATTTGTTCCCGGGAACAGATTGGGAAGAGAATCAAGAATAAAAAAAAAAAGTTGATTCTTGTTACGGGAACAAAATTGAGAATCAACTCTTCTTCTTCTATTTTCTTCTTCTTCATCGACCGCCATCCCGCGACCGCCGCCCGCCCGCCGGTCGCCGCCCGTCCACCGCCATCCGCCGTCGATCGCCCAGACAATTGGTTCGGTGAGCTCGCCGGAGGCTCGCCGAGCCGGTGGCGACCTCGCCGGTGGCCAAGCGAGCCTCGCCCGGCCCTAGCGAGGCTCGCCCGGCCCGCCGGTGGCCGGGCGAGCCCTCACCCCGGCCCGGCGAGGCCCGGCTGGCCCCGGCGAGGCTCGGCCGACGAGGGCCGGCAACGCTCTTGTCGATGAGGTCACCGGCCTGAAGAAGAAGAAGGATAGGAGAAAAAAGGAAAAAAATATAAAAAATATTTAAAAATTAAAAGAAATTGATTTGGAACATAATCAATTAACACGGTACCAAACGCAATTCTATTCCAAAATTAGAAATTTTGAACGATTCTAAACGCATTATTTTACTCAAAATCAGTTCCCGGGAACAAAATAAAAAATAATCATTTCTTGTCAGAATCTATTCTCGGGAATAGAATCGTTACCAAACGCGCCCTTATTGACTGATTTTAGGGTATCAATTCTCATTTAAATTAGTTATCAAAGCTACCGACTTTTCTATTTTCAGGCAACTTAATCAGAAAAAAAAATCGGTGAGTCGCTTAAGTAAATATTGGTAATTTTATACAATAGTTGATAAATTTAAAGAAAGTAAATAAACCTAGTAAAAGATATTAAAAAAAAAAATCGGTTAGAGATAGGAGAAGTAGGTAATTTGTAAAGATAAATCAAATGAATGTTGATAACTATTTAAAATAAGTATTGATAATGAAAAACTAGTATGTAACTTGATTGTAGAAAATGGTCGGTAACCAGATAACAAAGAGGCAATTCAATAAAAAGGTTGGTAATTTTTTTTTAAATAATTAAAGGTTAGTAAATAATTCAAATGAGAATTGATAGGTTGATAATTTTATAAAATAGTCAATGGAACGTTGCTAGAAAGGCAGTACCAATATTTTCAATTAATAATGGTGCAAGTATGACGGCAAAAAACTTTTTCAAAGATCGCACAAGCGGAGGATGGAGATAATAAAATGTTGTACCATAGAATCTTTTATATTGTTTTAAGACAATTTCAATACAATTATGACAAACTACCATGGCCTCGTATAATTAAAAAGATTGTTATTTTGCGTACATTACGAAACGTCATGACATCATTTTACAACTTTTTGCACTTACTTAAGGCAAAAATGCAACGAGTCTTTGTAAAATATTGTAAAACGCATATATAAATCCTATTTGCCCTTAGATACAACTAGACATTGTGACACTGTAAAATACAAAAATGATCTTAAAACACCTTTCTTTTTAGTTTCAATGGGCAAAACTATAGTAAATTAGAAATTTGCGCTTTAGGAAATTTTTAATTGAGGAAGATTAGATGTAGCAAGCACTTGTACAATGTCATAAGTTAAAATTTTATATTCTACGATGTTTTATTTATGATGACAATGAAATATTATATAATCTTTTTTATATATCGCGCAAGAAAATTGAATATATAATAGTTTTGTCGCTTTTGACAGAGTAATGGAACCATCTCCGTCATTCAATTTCTCCATAAAACTTGGTAACTCGATTATCCTATTCGAGGGGAGATGAATTGTGATGTACCAGATTGCAGCACGAATTTTCACCCATAAAAGAAGTTTTGATTTTATGAGCGACGAGGGATAGCAGCAATTTATTAAAAATAAAAAATAAAAAGAAGGAAAAATCGGTGGACCCATCAACCGGGACAAGTCAAAATATCTACACTGCTAAATGAATCTGCCACATATCCTGTGTCGAGCCATTACATTACTTAGTCAGACCAAATCATTTGATCGAGTACGTGACGTCCACGTCGATTGCCACGTCGCGCAAGATTTCCTCAACCTCAATGAGACCTCGAATTCCACCAGCGAGGCGACGGCGACGGCGACAGCGAAGCAGCCGAAAATGCCGCCGACGGCCGCGACGGCGACGGCGACGACAACGACGGCGACTCGCTCCCTGAATGCGCCGATCCGGAAAAGAGGCTGGCCAGGTAATACCCGACGTCTTCCGGGGTATACTTGATCGACATCGCCCCGCCGGTTTCGCCGCCGACGGTGAGCCAGTGCGCGTCGTAGAACTCCCCGTACGCTCGCACCACCTTCCTCTCCAGCGACGCCCTCATCTCCTCTCGGAGCTTCGGGTCCGCCGCGACCCTCGTGCCCTCCCGCCGGCATGCCTCCTCGAACCTCGCGTTGAACCGCCGGAACAGGTCGCTCGCCTCCGCCGGCGACATCGCCGCCCTCGGGTCCTCCGGCAACGACGCCGCCACGTCGCCCCACGCGATCCGCTCGTGCTTCTCGGCGAATTGCCTCAGCTTCCTCGCGAGCCTCGCCACCCACTCCTCGCCGAGCAGGTACCGCAAGTTCGACGCTCGCGCCTTCGATATGATGTGTTGCAGATTGTTCGCGAGGAACAGGTACGTGACGGAGACGTCCCGGTAGTGCTCCGCCTTGCCGTCGAGCTTGCAGAGGAGGACGAGGATCAGCCACGCCACTTGTAGGGAGATCGCCGGCGCCGGCGCCTCCGCGTCGTCGGAGTCGGATCCGTCGAAGTAATCTTCCGGCAGGGAAGGCTTCGCCGGCGTCGACCACTCGGTGACGACGTCGGCTAAGGTGCCGCCGTAGTCGGCGAGGCGGCAGAGGTGGTCCATGGTGTAGATCGTCAGGGGGTGGACTCCTCCGCCCGCGACGACGGATTTGGAGGAGTCCTTGTCGATGGTCGACTTGAACTCGGTCAGCTTCGCACGCACCGACTCGCCGAGCCGAACGAGCGACGCAAGAGCCTGCGACCGGACTCCGGCGGTCGAATCGAACGCGAACGTCGATTCGATCTCCAGCCAGTTCTCGGAGATCGCCGCGTACATTGCGAGCAGGCAGAATATCTTCTCCGGCGACTTCTTGGTCCTCCTCGCGATGATTTCCGGGAATTTAAACAGACGAGCGGCACCGTCCCCGCATATTTCCGCGAAGCACAACTCGCCGATGGAATCCGAGGCAAAGAAGGAGTGGTCGCAGAGAATTCGCTCTCCAGCGAAGAGGCTCGTCATCGCCACCTTCACCGCATCTAACCAAAGCTTCACCTTCACCTCCAGAACCTCCCAATCCATCGCGTTCACCTGCGAAACGCTGATTTTCTCGACCCCAAGACGACGAATCGCCTCGTCGACCATCGATTTCCGGACGACCGTGTATATGGCAATGCACTCCTTGGCGTAGCCCGAAGAGGTCATGCACTCCACAATAAATCTCAAATCCATCATCGCCGTCGAAGGCAGCGGCAACCCTTCACCGCCGGAGCCACCGTCGTCCTTGCAAACCGAGCCACTCAGTCTCGCGGAAACAGACTCGGGGTCCGGGCAGGCTGCATCCGCGGAGAGCACGCGGTACAGCTCCTTCTGGAGCCTCTTCATCGCAGTCTGCATCGACCTCTGTCCCAGCAAGAGCATCTCCGAACCGGGGTCCTCGGAAACCAGCGAATGCATGGCCTGGCGGAGGTCGTGGACGCATTGCAGGAACCGCAGGGCCTCCTCTCTGTCCTCCAGGAAGACAGAGGCGACCCTGGCGCGGGGGGACGGCGACTCCGGGTCCCACTTCGCGATCCCCGCCGCGGAGGATTCGACGATCGTCTCCGATGGCGAGGCGGAGAGCCCGCGAGGGGCCCTCGAAGCAGGCGGGAGCGAGGAGGAGGCGGTCCGGGAGAGAAAGCAGAGGCTCCTCATGGCCTAGGCGCGGATTCAGGGGAACTGCGTTCTGCTCGGGGTGCGTCGGGAAAAGTCTTGCCGGAGAGGGACCGTTGGTGTGCATGATGGACTTTTTCTTTGACTTGGTAAGATCGTCGTCGGGTCCATATGATTGGCGGCATCGACGAACCAAGTTGAACGGCGTCGCGCCGGGAGAGTCTTCGTAGTCGTTGGGGGATTTTTAGTGCCGTATGTGAACCGTCTCGTCTGGTGGGCTCTCGCACTGAGGACTTGGGGAGTCAATGCGTCGTGGTATGACGGTAGAGTCTGAAAGGATGCCTCCACGCGTTTTACCCCGACGGGGGGACGTTGAACATCGGAACTCGAATTGGGATGTGGCCGGTCGGAAATGAAGATTTCATTAAAGTCGGATGCACACAAATAAAGAACACTGAATCGATACACTTATCACAAATTTATTCTCCATTAATATTCGTTTAATTTTACCGTTAAATTACTTAATTGGATGAATCATAACAGTTTTTCTCTTTTGTCAAGGACGCGTACAGTTCACGAGTTTACCAATTTGAAATTTCACCTTCCGTTTATCATAGATGTATCAATTTATAATTTTTGGTAATATTAATCTAATTTTATATAAATTAACGAAAGATAAATTTATCATAATTATATCGGTTTAAAACTTTTAGTTGTTAAAAAATTAGTTTTATATAAATTTGTCATAGGTGTATCTTAGGTTTGGAGTTTTTAGTACTTAAAAAATTAGTTTGAAATAAATTTGACATAAATGTACCAGTTTGGAATTGTTCATAATATTAACCAACTAAAGAATCCATAGACTTAACATTAATGAAGATTCTTACAATATTTGTTTATAGGACAAAGGCCCACTTAGCAAATGAAGCCTATAATGATTGACCGAGTTAACATGTACTTGATCACATCTATTTGGCTATTAAAAGAAATTCAAGATATTTCTTTCACCAAAAGTGCATATCTAGATTTCCTTGATTTTGACTTTTTGAATATAAGGAGAATTTTTTTCACTAGGTCCACTCTAGCTTAAAGAACTTTTGCACATATACCGTTGGATAGGTGACACATGTACTTGGAGGTCATTGTATCAATTTACATGCCATCCATCTAAAGGTGAATGTATAACTCAATTACTTTAAATCATTGGTCTTCATTCCTTTCATGATTGTTTGGATTCATTCTTTTTCTTTCTACTCACGCCTTCCAGATCAAGCCTAAACCTAACTTAGTAAAGGGATTGAGGGATGGTGGTCATTTTGCAATTCGTTTCCAACTTCATGTTTTTAAAAGAGTTGAGGTTGAGAAAACGTGGAAGAAAATAATTGCTTCCATATAGTTGGGTTATCACTCTATATAGCCAAAATAAATGAGGAGAGAAATTTTTGAAAATGGAGGTAATACGTTCATTCCATATCTCACTCGCAGCCACAATTAAACACACAAATTAAAAATATCGTTTGTTTGCACATAGCGCGTAACATGGAGTTTAGGGTAAATTTAAGGTCCATTCGTTTCATGGAAAATAATTTCCTGGAAAATGTTTCCGAATTTTCCACCAATCGTTTCACGGAAAATAAACTAGTCAAGGAAAACGATTTCCGCTATTTAAAAAAACACCCTCAAAAGTTAGGAAAATGTTTTCTACTTTGGAAAAGTGAAAAACATTTTCCATAACACCTTGAACCTCGCTTTCTTTAACCAAACTAATTTTCATTCTATTTGTATAATATCTTTTTCTTTTTTCTTTTTTTTTTTAAAAATCGAATTTTTAATTTTTTTCATTTCTTTTCTTTCTTTCATTTTCTTCTTCTTCATCGGCCTTGGCCGGTTGGCAACCATCTTGGCGGCCGGTGACTGGCCATGGGCGAGCTAGAGCCTCACCACAAGCCGATGAGACTCAAGCTCGCCGACCCGTGGTGAGATTGAGCTCGCCTTATGCCAACAAGCTCGAGCCCCACCGAGACTTGACCACCTTCTCTAGCTACCTTCGGCGAGGCTTGAGCCCCGCCCAAGTGGCCGGATCTAGTGAGGCCCGAGCTCGCTCAAGCTACCTAGGCGGAGCTAGAGCCTCACCCGAGCTCGCCAATGCAGGTGGTCAGATATGGCGAGGCTCGAGCTCCCAGCATCGAGCGAGCTTGGTCTCACGATCAGGCGAGGCCCTAGCTTGCCTATGGCCAATCGTTGGCTGCCATTGTGGCCGACGATTGGCCAATGAATAAGAAGAAAAAAGAAAAGAAAATGAATAAAAATAATTAAAAAAATTTTGATTTTTCAAAAAAAATAAAAATATTAAAAGGGATGCATGGAGAAAAAGATCTTCTTTATTGAACAACGAAAAATAATTTTTAATTGATTTGTAGGTTTAGGTCGAACAATGGAAAATATGATTATTTTTTGAAAAATGGCTTTATGGAAAATATTTTTCGATACGCCATATTTTTTACGAAATGAACGAAGTCTAAATATATATATATTTGGGAAAAAGCCACGAAAAAACCCCGAACTTTACCCAAAGTGACACATTTACCCCTTTGTGATGTGAAAAACCCCAAACTTTTCAAACCGTGACACATTTACCCCATCAATGGCATTTTTGTCTTTTTATTCTGTTTTTTCCTTTTTCTTTTTTTCTTCTTCTTCTCTCCACCGGCCATGGCGGAGCCCGCGAAGGGAAGCCGGCGTTGGGCGAGGGCACCCCTCGCCGGGCGCCGTGAGGGCCTCTCTCGCCAAATGCGGCGAGGGTGCCCTCGCCCGATGCCGGCAAGGGCACCCCTCGCCGGACGAAGCGAGGGCCGCCCGACGCCGGCGAGGGCCCTTATCGGTGTCGGACGAGGGTAGGGACACCCTCGCCCGACGCGCGAGGGTGGCCCTCGCCGGCGTCCTAGCGAGGACGGCCCTCGCCGGACGAAAGCGAGGGCGCCCGACGCCGGCAAGGGCCCTTGTCGGCGTCGGGCAAGGCCGGCCCTCGCCCGGATCCGGCGAGGGCCGCCCTAGCCTGACGTAGGCGAGGGCCGCCCTAGATCGACGCCGGCGAGGGTGACCCTCGCCTGACGCCGGCGAGGGCTGCTCGCACCGGACACCGGCTTCCCTTTACCGGCCAGCTGACGGAGGGAAGAGAGAAGGAAAAAAAAAATTAAAAATGAAAACACCAAAATGCCCTATAATCTTGGGGTAAATGTGTCATATAACAAAAGTTCGGGGTTTTTTGTGTTACAAAAAAAAACGTTTGGGGTAAATATGTCACGATTGGCAAAGTTCAGGGTTTTTCACATCACAAAAAAAAGTTTGAGGCAAATGTGTCACTTTGAGCAAAGTTTAGGGTTTTTCGTGACTTTTTCCCTATATTTTTTGTATGATTTTATAAAACTCATATATCTCTTTGAAATTTGTAAGTGAATAGTAGATTTTTCTCTCGCAAGGGGACTAAAGTGGAAGGATGAGCTCAAATCTAAGTGACAACCAAATGCGTTCTCCCCACAGGGTGTACACGAGTCGAAATTTCTACTCGAACTCGACTTGATTAATAAAAAAATCGAGCTACTTAAAATTGTCATGACTCAACTCGACTATTAATTAACCACCGGGGTTGGCCCTAGTGGCCACCCTTCCAACATGGAAGGGAGAGTTGGGGAGTTCGAATCCCCACCTTCTCAAGAGGGGTTGAAATAGAGACTCTTTAGTTTTAAATGTGAGTTTACTTTCGCCCGCTGCAAATGAGATAGAGAAAATCTGAAAATAAGAGTTAGAGTAGAGGTAAAATATGACTAACCAAAAAGAAAAAGTCGATTATTAATTAATTTATAAAGGAGCTTAAACTCGATTCTAAAAGGCTTGGACATTGTGAATATGTTACGTAGCTTGGAGGATCTTTGTGTTTACTTTTTAATTAATAATATATATATATATATATATATATATATGAATATATGAAAAAATCTATAGAAACTCGATTAGATTCGTGAGCCTATAAAACTGGGTATTGGCGAGCTTGAGTTCGAGTAGCCGAATAGCTCAAGTTCTAATTTGACTCGAAATCGGAACAATCGATCTCGAATAGTCTTCGAACTGAGGTCAAGCCTCTCTTGACAAGTTTCCCACCATCCTCTGCAAACAAAATGCTCATCGGCGAGACCCCAAGGACCTTCGCCTGCAAGGACCCTACGGCTCTTTATTTTATTTTATTTCTTTAGTGAAAGTTTAGTTTTTTAACCTAAATTATATAAAATTTGGGGAGAAATTAATAAAAAAATGCTACTTAAAAGAAAGAAAATTATGAAAAAAAAAATTGCAAGTCGGCATTTTCTATTAAATAGAGTTAACGGAATGACTTGATTGCATTAATTTAATAAGTTTTAAAATTTGATTACATTTTTTTGAAATTTTTAGAACTCTAGCGCACTTCGACGACAAACTTTAAAATTTCCCGTACACTTATCCCAATTCTGAAAATTGAATTGGTGTATCGTGCTTGAAAACACGCCATGAAAACTTTAGATGTTTACAAAATGTCCCGTTCTTTCCACGTAAAAACAATATCTGAGATGCCAAAGCCATCGTCCCCGCTGTGAGCCATTAATCTCCATTCAAAGAGAGATGGAAAAGGCATATCGACCGAGTCAAAATGCTGGAACATCACGCCAACCACGAGATCTTGATGGACATAAAGTGCGACGTCTCTTTCCCACAGTCGAGCCACTTCCCTATACAATTGAACGACGTCTCATCTTCTTGGCAGGGACAACGTCGATATGACAGGCTCGGTCCTGGAAATATGCTGGATCGACCCGATACCCTTTTTCTTCCTACGCATTATGGAATCGTCATCGTTCTCTTTAAACTATAACCCCACTTCTCGAAAAGTCAAGGAGGCGTCTCTTTCTCTGCACCGTCCACTCTTGTCCGTTATCTCCTTCACGGTCGGTAAATCCTCCCTTTTCAAGTGGATTACTCATTGGGCTAGGCCCAGCCCATTGTCTGTATTGGTGTGGGCCAATAAAAAAAAATTCAGCGAAGGAAGCTTCAATGGCCAAGTAAAAAGCTAGGACGAGTCCCACATCGACCCTCAACACACATGTGCCTCAGTTTATATAGTCCAACCGAGACAAGGGAGACTGTCTCTTTGGAGACATCTGATAAAATTGGAACGATACAGAGAAGATTAGCATGGCCCCTGCGCAAGGATGACACGCACAAATCGAGAAATGGTCCAATTTTTTTTTTCCTCATTACAAATCCTAGAATCCATACTAAGTCTTACTTTAAAACAACAGTAATACCAATATCTCAATGGTTACTTTTGCGGTTAGGATAAAATTCTTCCAAAATTTATTATAATTGTTACAAATCCTAGAATCCATACTAAGTCTTACTTTAAAACAACAGTAATACCAATATCTCAATGGTTACTTTTGCGGTTAGGATAAAATTCATGATATAATAAAATTTATCATATTCCGTATTTTGTGCTTACTCAAGATATGACAAAATGAGATATAAAATAGATACACCCGGATAAAATTATCTTATGATGAAGTTGGATAAAAGTGGATAAGATTTTTAATATTCATAATAAGAAATTTTTTTCTCAAATAACAAATTTCTTAAATTAACAAATTAAAATTATATTTCAATATAAATAATATTTTGAACGACTAGAAATTCAAAATAATGAAAAATTAGAATTTAATTTTTAATTTAATCTTATTTTTATTCATATATTTGAATTTAATTTTTTCTTATAATATAAATTCAATATATAGATATATATTTATTACATATTTTAGGTGTTTTGGTATTTTAGGTGTATTAGTACAATTTTCTATGTAATAGAATTTTATTAGAGAATGATGGAAGGGAAAGAAAGAAATTAATTAAAAGAGAGGAAAATAAAATATAAAATAAAATAAAAATAAAGTAAACTAGATTATCGCGAGAGATTTTTACCATCTCCATTTTTAAAATTTGTGATTCATATGACATTTACACAAAATAATATATATAATATGATGTGAATATAACGACTTTATTATTGTAATCATTAAATAGTGGATAAGATATAACAAAATCTCCTAGATTTCATATTTGATCAAATCCAGTCTTATTATGGTTAGAATTCTGGGAGACCAAACGTAGCGAAAGTGTCTCATATTAGGATTGATCATGTATCCCTAATATCTGACAAAAGAGAGTTGATAAAGGTGTTATGTCATAGTCATACACGGAGAAAGCGAACAGAGCACCCATGGACTTCAGGTTGTATCGACACACATGAGCCACTTATACTAGTTTTTCAAAGAGCATCCATCACCTCTAACAGACATAGAAGATAAGAAGTCATCAGCACAAGATATTCAACCTTTCGCCTCGCATTAATGTTCACGCATACACACAGATCAACCCATCCACGGGCATCAAGTTCAGCTCCAACAGTAAAACGGCGAGCTTCATCCTCAAGTTAAATCTGATGGTGGATTAAACACGAGATTTACCATATTTGATTCAAACCAACTCTTTAGGAATCCATAAAATACTATTAGCCTTTTCAAGGAAAATCCTAAAGTATGTGTTTGGATCATTAACTAATGGGCGTTAATGGTCATAGATCTGAGGATTAGAGAGTTCTACTTCTGACCTCATTGACATTGTTGATGTGGCGGCAAAAAAGGAAAAACCGCCAATACACATACTAAACATTATAATAACAACTATTTCTCACCTTTTAATTCAATAGGTGAACGAATTTCATTCCACAAAAGGTCAAGCAGAGCGGCCACTCCTGCAACCTATAGGCTCAAATGGAGAATGCAAGCCCAACTATTAAGATAGAAACCCCAATTACAGCAAAACCATTTTGTAGTATTTCGCAAGAACCAAGCTTCGTTTTAATCGATCCCAATAGGAAAAACTAAAAAAGATGTCTAACTTTTAAAAGAATGAGTTTACAGTGGAATACAGTTATAAAGAGCTATTTTGATGCAAATGGCTGATGATATATACAACGAATCTGCAGCCATCTTCAACATCAAGACACTTTCCCTTCAGAGGAGTGCTTCAAATGGCAGAGGAAATTTGAAGTACAGATGATTTTTCGAGACATCAGGAGATGCACTAACGAACAAGACATTGAAACCTGAAGCCTCCCGTCTAGTCGTTCCCTCACGAGTGGGCAAACTATTTAGAATCGCCATCCACTTTATGAACCATGGCTAGAATTGTTGCATGAAAACCAGATTACATTGATGCCGAGAGGCTTCGCGAGCGATGTCTGAATTCATGCCAAGCATCTCGCAAACAGCAACTGAGAAAACCAATTCATTGCTAGAGTCCAGGTGACTCGGTCCAATCAAGAACTTGAAGGGTGGAAACTCCCTATACTGAATGTGAACAATAGCATCAAATCTCTCAGTAGAAGTTGGCCAAAACCAGTCGTTTAACCTCACCAACAGCGCCGAAACTCTGGCCGTGTAATGGACCGTTCGAGACATTATGAGAAAACTTGTGCGAAAGAGACCTTAGGCAATTATGAAACCATGAGAATGGGTCGTGACCGATTGCCAACTTAGTAGCTAATACAAGGCTTTAACACACATAGGGCGGCCTCAACATCCTCTTCCAAGCATAAGGCTAATTAGCGTGGACCTTCACAGACCAAAGACTCTTATCAAGGGCACTCATTTCGACCCTTCTAAAAGCGGCGTTTTTTTTGACATAGAAGAGTGATTGATCCACAGTAAAATGCAATTAATGGAAGAAAGTTCTGAATTTTGCGAACTGTCTAATTTTGAAGTTTTCATTCTCCTTTTTATGGTGGTGAGAAGATGGAAATGGAGTGGGGAAGCTGATGAATATGTACTTCATCAATGCGATAGTTTAGTGATATATGGACATAGGCAAAGGAGATGGGACGTTTGAGAGAATACATCTAAATGAAGTAAGGTAAACCTCACACAGATGCAGCGTGAGCGTTAGAATAAATCTAAGAATTTTCTTTAAAATTAGAGGTTTTTCCTGCTCATTTTTCTCGCCCTGTATTCCTCTTTCAAAAGTTCTCAACAATTCGATTGTTTAACACACTGTGTATACAATTCCCTCTCTCTATACAAGATATGGCCCATTTTGACCACGTTGTGCCCATTTTGGGTAAGCAATGGTGAAAAGGAGACATATGGGAATTCTTCCAAATTATAAACGGTCACATAGTATGCAAACAGTGTTAAGAAATGGCAAAAAGTGTCATTACCATCAAGAAGGGTTGTATGTAGACCTAACTTGGATAAGTATTATAAAGCAAGCAAATGCTCTAATTTATTTTTATATATTTAAGGTAAAAGTGAGTTTTGTCTAATTTCCAGTGACTTTCTCAAATTGCTCATGCACTGAATAATAAAAAGATCAAAAAAAGATATAATCAACATTTCTAATAACTTCCCACAATTGTCACCTCCTGATTTAACCACCAATTTTTCTTTTTAATCATAATTAAGAAAGCTCCACGCACAAATAAAGCGCTTGCTTAAACACTCAATAGATCTTGAACGATGACGAGTATTCTTTTTCATTTACAAAATGAAAAGGCTTGATTCATCCAGTGAGATGACGTCACATCAATCCATATTTCGAAAAAACTTATTACGTGATTTCCCTATCGATTTAGGACAAGAGATGCTACACATGTAAATGAGTTATGTTAGAAAAATTTCACACCAAAGAATTAGTGTAGTATAAAGCAGCTAATATATCCTAGTTAGTGCATAAGTCATTAGCTTAGGCTTTTGAGTGAATAAACAGGCTTGGGCTTATGCTCTCTTATCGGTCTCATAAGTAAAGGTATCAAACTTCTGCTGTGTACTCCTAATGAATGGAATCAAAGCTGATTGTTGCGGTTTCCGGCAACAAGAAGACCTCCAAAAAAGAACCCAATCTATGCCAATAATGTATTCCTTTATCTTGTGGTACAAGCAAACGCTCAGGACTGCAACCCTCCTTTCTAGTGCGGCAAGGATGCCATAACGATCGCATTCATAAAGCGGCAGGCCCAAGAATGAAAAGGAAGAGAGAAGAAAGCCATGGAAGCATCTGATTCTGCAAGCTTGTGAAGGAGATGCGTTTGGAGCTTAGCTCATGGGGGGAGGAAAAAGGAGAGGAAGAAAAAGAAAGTGGGCTCTGCATCTTTGCCAAATCCACTGAAAAGAAATTCTCCAGATGGCTCACTATCTGGCCGAATATGTTCCATAAGAATATATCCGCGTCCTTCTCTATCCACTTTCTTTTCGTTTCCCCTTTTCAAAGTTGCAGTTCTTTCTCTGGCCAAAAAGAAACGTTACAGGTCCATCTTTCCTCTGTTATTCCCATCGATGCTTTTGAACTTCCGCGCCAGGATCTTCTCCTTTCGGTTTGCTTTCCGCTTTATTTAATATAGTCAGAGAACGAGGTCTAAGGTACTGGTGCTTTGGCTTACAATGGCGAATCACTCGGGGGGTTAGGACTAATTACCGTTCGACGAAAAAGTAAGGCGCACACCGAATCACACGACTCATTGATCGACGCGGTTTACCACCTTAACCTCGACTCGGGTCCTACCTAGGTAGTTTTATCAGGAGCAATAGGATTTTCGAATGCCCCCGTGAGGACAGAGATAAATAGAAGCCTTGAGCTTTGAAGCAGAAGGCCAAGTCTTCTTTTTAGTTCCCTGGGTGTCTCTTTCCTCAATCCCCTAGACATGAAGGAAATACAAAGCCTCTGTGCGTCCCAAGCTTCGACTTCCACAGCCACCATAAAGGATAAATCCTCCTCTGCTGGACTCGGAGGCCGAGCCATCGACCGCCACAACCCAATCATCACCGATTCGAGGAGACTGACCTCCAAACAATCGCCCGCTTCTGCAGCACATGCGGCTTCTCATGATCCACCAATTCAGCTGAAGCCGCACCACATTCAGCTTCAGAACATCGGCAAGAAAGGCTCTTCCAAGCCAACTCCTCGTGATCAAAGCAAGATGTCACCAAAATGGAATGAAGGCCGAAAAGATTCCGTCAAGGAAAAATCTTTGAAACAGAAGGATGCTATCAAAAAGACAATTGCCCTTCCGGGTGACCTTTGCACCCCTCCTAGTTCCTCCAGATATCTGTTAAGTGACACCGTTCTAATCAGTGACGACTCGGTTTTAACTTCGGTTTTGGATGAGCACAAGAAGAGCCAGCCTTCGGATCAACTTGACCGATTCGTCAATTCCAATCCCTCATCCTCTTCTCGCTCAAAACCCACTTCAGACCAGGTAATCTGTCTCTCTCTTCGGACATACATTTCCTAGAAATATGAAGTATCTTAAATAGAAAAAAATGCAGTCGAAACGAGCTTTAAGCAAATTTGATGAGCAAGACGACCGTTCCACCTTGTCATACTATTCTAAGACTGTCTCGACCAATCATAATCCCTCGTATCCACACATTAGATGAATTATTAAGGTTCTCTTCAGCGCACAGCTTAGAAACTTAAGAATCGGATTCCTTTCTACAGAATACTGACGAGAGGTGTGATGATCTACAATTGCAGGTTGTCGTATTGAGGGTCTCGCTGCACTGTCGAGGGTGCGAAGGTAAAGTTAGAAAACATCTGTCCAAGATGGCCGGTAAGAGCATGTGCAATCACTCCTTTTCATATTTTCAAGGAACACCCCCCGGTGTGTCATAGTTCTCTTATGGAGTCATTCTAACAAAACTGATTGAAAGCTACTCATTTTGTGACGTAATTCGCAGGAGTGACATCCTTCAACATAGATTCTGCAGCAAAGAAAGTGACAGTGGTAGGAGATGTGACGCCTTTGAGTGTCCTGGCAAGTGTTTCCAAGGTGAAAACCGCTAGGTTCTGGCCATTTGCCCCAGCAGCGTCCTCGACCAATGGATCGGACGGCAGAATCTGAATGCTAGAAGAAATAACAGTGTTCCTACATTGTAAATTGCACAAAGCGAGATGAAATGTACACTGTATATTGCGCTAAGCATAATGGACTTGCCCCATTTTTCTCGATGAAAGTCACTGGAGGCATCACTCGATTCCGCTGTCCTAAAAATCAATTGGGGTTTAATTCACTTGGTTTCGCACCAAGAGACCGATCCGACCTGGTTCTAATATGGATTCTCCAGGTTCAAAACAAAACCAATCCAAAGAATTCTTCAGATAGGAACCACGATCATTTGGTTGCCCGTCGTCCAATTAAGTGACTCGGTTATGCTTTATTTCAGTCAATCATATAACATACTCTCTGTTCACACAACCGCTTTTCTGGTGGCTTCATTAACGTTGCATCTAAAACATTCATTTCTGATCCCGAATCTGCTAGTAATTTTCATATTCTGTCCAATTTTGAGAATATCCAAAATAAGCAGTCACGCATGGGTTAAGAACTTACAAATTTTGTTCACTTTATTATGACGTGGAACGATAGCTTGATCTGCATACATGGAAGTTCCTAAGCTGATAAAGTTCTTTACATAGACAGTACTTCAGCTACAAGATCATCTATCAGTGACCTCTCAACTTCCCTACCTATGACATCTATATCATCTCCTAAGTTCAACCACGGTGATTCCCTCGCTAACAACTTATCGAGCATGCCTTTGCAGCCCTTCTTCCGTTGGCCTGTCAGAAACCGGATCAGACCATCCTGGAGAGAGTCTTTATCCCAATTAAAATCCAACTTTGCTGCCCGTGGATGGACCCATGGGTGCGGATCCATGAGTTGCTGGTAAATTTCCACAAGAGCCAAATTAACACGGTCAAAGAGTAGCTTCCTTGCAGGCCTTGAGGAACTTTCATCGCAGTACCTTTTCTCTAGCTCTTCGAACACCAGTGGATTCACAGGGCACTCAGGAGAGTGCCACTTTGCAATGAACATTTCGGGATCAGAATTGTCGTAGCCAGAGCTCACTAAGACATTGACAATGTAGGAAGATTCCCAGCTCTCTCCAGTTCTGTACAGTCCTCTATCTTCTGAGAAACGCATCAATCCTTCCCCAGCATCTTCATCACTTGAGATAAGCATTGATCCCTCAGTACATGCTTGAGATTCCAGTTTGAGTAGTTGCAGTTGCATGCGAAGACCTTGAAAAGAGTAGACAATGAGAAAGAAATAAGTAAAAAAAAAAAATTCTAATTATTTTTTTCCTAAAAAAAAAAAATTCTAGCTATTTCTTTTATTCTTTGATGGTTAAGACCAGTAATTGTTGTCAAGCATTTTAGCATTATAGCCGATAGCTGGAGGAAAAACATTTACTTGGAATTACAGAAGTAGTAAAACCAGGAAAAATTCAATGCTGATCTCAATATCAAATCTACCATTAAAAGCATTGGGCTAAAGCAATGGTATATTTCTACCAAACCAGTGACTCACAAATTTATCGAACGGAAGCAGCTGAAAGATAAAATTTGAAACTGGAAAAAGTAGATAGCATCTTAAACTACTTAACTCTCAAATCAGTTTCACTTCTAGTGATTGCCAACCACAACAATTACTGTCACGCCATCATGACAGCCTCTAAAATAGGTGGGAAATAAAAAGAGAGATGCACATATTTCTCAGCTCAAAAGTACTCTTATAGGTAACATAACTTGAAAAATTTCATCAGTACCAAGGACAGGGAAAAAACGAGTAGCTATTTGATTACCATGAAGGTCAGCGCTGAGACTCTCAAAGCATTCGGAACCTGATGAGAGATCGTCCTTAAAAGGAGCTTCCAAAATAGAAATTGGGCTGGGTTGATCTGCCTCCTTCGAACTTGCAGAAGATTCAGATTCAGGTATTGAATGAATTACGGGTTCTGGACTCTCTCTAGATGGATTGATAGATGGACCCTGGAAGAATGAGAGATAACAAGTGAAATGATGATCCAAACCATTCTACCGCACTTTTCACAAGCAGAAATGCAGTCATGGACAACATTGGGAATATCTAGGAGGTATAAGAAAAGTAATGCATTTGCAAAGCATCAGTGTTCTGACTGACATGTCAGTCTTAAATCAGAATTCATATGTCTGGGCTTCAGAAAGAAAACTGATACTCAATTTGAAGAACCTATACCTACTTCAGAAAATAAAAAGCTGCAGATCAAATTTCTTGCAACATGCTCCAGCTAAATAAGCACTTTTCTTATTTATGACCATGAAGCCCACCTAAGAGACAAACTTCAGCTTATGAAATACCCCGGCATTATGCAGCAGCCTTACGAATTCTCTACTTGCAAGCATACAAATAAACATTTGCGGGTGAATGCATACAGGCATCAAGACTTGATGTACAGGAAAATCCAGGAATATGTATAACTCTTCGATGGATGTATGACAGAAGAAATTGGATGAGACATGAAAGACAAAGCAGAATAACTACATTTCACATGTCACAAAATGCATTTCTATGAATGTTCCCTCCATAAAAAGCATTCTTACATAAGGAATTAAGTATCAATCATACCTGGACATCATCTGCGTAGGAGACAGCAGAGTTAACTTTAGTCGATGGATGCTCCGGATTTGAAGGTTCGGAAATCGAGGTTACCATCTTTGACCCCACATTGGCAACACCGACATGAACCACATCCCCAAATGCCTCAGAAATAACAAGGCTCTGTTCAGGCTGATCGATCTCCTTGAGGCCACTTCTCCTTTTATACTGAGTCAAATGATACTCTGATGAAGCATCACTGCTCTCACCACTGCTGCAGCGAGGAGGATGACGTTCAATATGTCTTGGTGTGAACTTTCTGTTGACAAAACTATCTCTGACATCAAAATTTTCCCTCACAGTCATAATCTTGTCCCATCTCACCATCTCTCTAGCCATCCGGTGCCTGGAATCAGAAGGAGCTTCACTTTTAGGACTGCCAAAGACTGCAGATGAAGCAGGAAGAGATCTAGATCTTGATAGCTTATTCACGCACACATCCTTCCACCCATCTCTGCTGCTGATGCCCAAAGGTTCAACACAGCTTGCAGATGCATTGCCTTTAGCAAACTCCATTTTGAATCGTTCTTGGACAATTTTTCGACCTGAATCTGCACTCCTCACTTGACCATCGGGAATAGCAAGCATTTCAGCCAGTGTGCTACCTCTGCTAATTTCTCCAATCTCTTGAGACTTGTGAGCCAATTTCCACCTCTCTGAGAGTCTCTTTTTCGCCTCCCTACTCACAGATGACTCAGTAGAAGAGGATGCATGCTTATATCGGTTTTTACAGTTAACAGACCTTGTATTCGTCAATGCAGTTGCGTTCGTCAATACTGTCGTATCTGACTCATATGCAGAGTCACTCAGAGACATGGTAGATGAGCTATCATCTCCAGCATAGCCCCCTGATTGGACAGGCGCTATATAGATTGAACCAGAACCATAACTGTTCCGCATTTTCCGAGTAATTTTTCTGGCAATTTCTCGTGAATCCTTTGACTTAAGCTCCGTATCCACAGGACACTCTAGATGATTCCCGTAACTTGGACTTGCGTCGGGAGAAAACGAAAGCGAAGTTGGAGACGGACTATTTTTGGTAGCACTATGTGCCTTCCCAAGGTTTGGCTTTAAAACAACAATCTGGGTAGGAAGAGTATCAGAGAGCACTTGCCCCTCTAATTTTGACGACTTGAGAGAATTATGAGCTGTCTCGCTGACTGGAGTACCAATAAACTTGTCGTGATAAATCTTTGGCGATCTGCCACATCTTCTTGGCAGATTCTCCCTCCCTGGTTTTGAATCTATACTCCTGGTTCTTTCTGGACCTTTTGAAGAAGTCACTGAACTAAAATGTGATTGAAACTCGGGACTTTGAAGATCATGCAGATGCTTCGTGAACAGTGGATCTGGTTGCTGCAGATATTTAACGAGGAGATCTTTGTTTGAGTCCATTACCTGAGCATCATCAAACTCCCTTGAATCCCGAAGCTTATCATCAGTCGAAAGACATTTTGCATCAACAAATTTCTGGCAAATAAATTCCATTTCAGCTTCAGTCATGGTAGACTTCACAGCCCCTTTTGGTAAGTAACTCTTACTCTGTAACTTTGACATTTCGGAAACTTCAAACACGTCTTTAAATTCTTCCTCCTCCTTTGAGCTTTTCCTAGACGATCGGCGGCTGGAACACGCACTGCTCCTGTCTGCTTTCTCTACTTTTCTCCCGGACTGATGATTGTCCAAACATCTCTTCTGTTGCTTATGACCAGGCTGCTGAAGTGGCAGGCCTTCGAAACCCATTAATCTTGCAATGACACTCGGTGACTGTCTCTTGGATCCAGTTTCTCGCAACATCTCATTGGCTAATAATTTCTTCATAGGAGTGCCAGAAGTGGTGGCAGCTTTTTTGCTAGATCTCAACCGTAAATCCAGCATGATCTACAAAGCCAAGTAAATCTGGTAAGAACAGTTATTTCACTATACGTAATTCATGCTAATTATGAATATGGCACTTCATCTCGATGCAACGACTTAAAAAGAACACAAAAGTACAGTCAGAAATTTGTTGTTTCCGAGATTCCCGTTCAAAATATTCATAACAAGAACAAGCGAGGGAGCCAACTCACCAAGTCTTCGCCTGAAGTGCCACTGCTTTCAGAACTAGAATCAGAGGCCACTATACCAAAGTTCCTCTGTCTTTGAAACTGCTTGTTTCCTGGAATGAAAGCGTTATAACATCAGAATTCACTATTCCAAGGCTGATAAATCAGTGAGCTAAGCATGGGATGCCCGAAAAATTACCAATCAAGGCGCAGAATACGAGCAACAGAGAAAGTGACAACGTTTACTAATCGGCCCGACATAGAAAGAATAGAGGGGTACAATATAGAAAGCACACCATGATGAAGGAAGAAATAAAAAAGGAAAATTCGAGAAGAGCATGAGAAGATGAAAGAGAAGAAAAAAAGAGCCAGTCGGCAATTATTAGTCAAACCACCGCAATTATTTCTTATCAAACCCGGAGCTCTCTACAAAAGCAAAGCTTAATCATGGCGACAGCACGAGAGAGAAGCGAGATTTCTGCTAAACAACCAGCCCTAACAGCGACGGACAACCGACGCCGAAGCTCGGAAGAAGCAGCTGAATTCCGGCATTACGCAAATCGCCGAAAGCGATCACGAAATTGCGCACTAAACTGAAGTAGAAAGCAAGGCGAACTCCGCTTCCAACTCCGCTAGCGCGTTTTTAGGAAAAAGAGCAGGCCGCGAAACGAGCATTAAGTTCCCTCCCGATTCGAGCATCGTCGCTTTCTCAGCAGCCAAACAGATCGCGGAAAACTTCCCTCCGTAGCTGGAGAGCGCGCGACAGCGATTCGCAGAAGACGATCCACACTTCAAACTCCGCGCAAGCCTCGTCCCGACCGTTTTCCTCAGCCGCTCGCGACTCGTCAGCTTCCACTACAGCCGCTGTAGCCGAACGCGACGACAGAGCCCCAAACAGACGGCAAGAGAGAGAGAGAGAGAAAGAGGAGCTCACCTCCGCGCGAGGAGAGCGTGCGGCCGGAGTTCCGATCGGCGACGCAGAGCTTGGACCTCTTATGGCGAAATGCGGGGGCCTCCATCGACGACGACGACGACGACGCTCCTCCTCCTCATCGGCGACAAGAAAGCCGAGGCGCGAGCTGCTGCTCGAGCCCGTGCAGCTCGAGAATCCGAGACCGCATTTCACGGGGCTAAAGCGACGCTCCCGCTAGAGATAGAAAGAGAGAAGAGAGGGAAGAAGGGACGTACGGGAGCGCAAACTTTGCGGGAGCAGGAGCGCTCGGGTTCCGAGGAGAAAAAGTCGGTCGCCGGAGGAGGTTTTTCAAAAACCAGATCTGCGAATCGAACAGAGAAAAGGGCGGAGGTCGAGAGCTTTTTCTCTTTGGCGCAGTGGGGAGGGAAGAGAAGGAGAGGGAAAAAGGTGCGAGAAGAAAGGAGGCGAGCGAAAACGAAATGAAGAGGGGGGAGGGACCGCAAGCGGACGAGGGAGGTGCCGGA
Source organism: Eucalyptus curtisii (assembly GCA_017140595.1). Classification (NCBI taxonomy): domain Eukaryota; kingdom Viridiplantae; phylum Streptophyta; class Magnoliopsida; order Myrtales; family Myrtaceae; genus Eucalyptus; species Eucalyptus curtisii. Next base: position 37,386,775 of record CM029504.1, on the reverse strand, counting down.
CCGGACCGGACCGGCCCGGACCGGCCGGGATCGGGTTGGACCGGATGCCGCGTGTGCTGCTCGTGTTTTTTGAACTTTCAAAAATCGACCGGAGAGACTTTGACGGGACTTCCGGGGGGGAATGCAGGGAGCAGCCGGACACGTGGCGAGTCGCGACTGGACCACGGGGGTCGCGGCTTGTTCCGTTGCGCCTGGAGGAGGTGAATTTGCCGACCTGGATATTCCGGATTTAAAGCGAGTCGAAATATGTGAAGGGTGAGGATTATCAAACAAGCGCGAACGCTAATTTAATTTAAATTACCCTGGGGCGGGTTTATCCATGCTTCGGCAAAAGCAAAAGTTAAATTCATAATATCATCCGAATCTCGAAAAAAAGTATGGAAAAGTTATACGATAATTTTTTTGTCTAAATTTGTATTTTGTAAAAGTTTCGGGTGCAATAAGATAAGAAAAAGTCAAAGTATCTCTATCCCCTTATTTGAATTAAGCGAAAAGCCATGGGTAAAAAGTAAATAGTTATTTATACAACCTCTTAATTTTGTTAAGATAAAGTTTGGTCAATTGATAAGATTTTTTTTCTGCTATAACAAACAGTGTAATTTTTCAATTAAAAAGATGTTATAAGTTTCGCAAGTATATACTACCGTGTCTCAAGAATTAGAAGACTTGGAAAACACCATTAGGAAAAGAGAGAGAGAAATGTGAAAGTATTTACTCAAGTCTACTTTTTATCCTATCAAGATGAATAAAAGTATTTTTTGTTTCATAATCCGACTTTAACCATTCGTTAAACTTGAGCACGGTGCATTATAAATCTACCCCAAATAGAGTAATTTTTCAGTTGGTATGGTTGTGCAGGTAGTATAGTCGTGTTGCACTATGGCAGTGAAGTTTTCTAACTCGTGGGTAATATATGTTTTAAAGCAGCAGCAATTTAAACTTGGATGAAGCAACTCCCCCAAACCCATTATAAATTGTCGCAATTTTGAGCATGCTACGATCATGAGTGGTTTGTCGACCGCATTCTAAAAGTCACAGGACCCGTTTCTACAACTACAACTGATGCAAGAAACCCTTGCCAAACGAGCTCTAGGCATGCTTCTGATCGATAGTGAATCAATGCGAAGTCCAGTAAAATATAGAAGTGTCCCGCCTTTATTTTTCTGGTACACATTGCTTGGTTTAATTGAAGGACAATTTATTCTCCGACCTAAAAATGAAAAGGACAATTTAGTGGGACATAAAATTCAAACATGTCCATCATGCCTCCGGCAGATGCATTCACTAGGGACACTATGGTATAGATGTGGCTCGACTAGTAGTGTAGCCAAAGAGCCACCTAGCTAGACTAACTGTGTAGCGCGTACTATAAACAATGAAATTTACAGTGTTGGTCGACGATAATCACGAGAGAAAAAACAACATGATCACCATGTAATCCAACGTCGGTGACGCTAGTGTTCACAAATCTGACTTCAATCCACGCGATAAAATAAAGATGGGGGCTCCAATTTGTCAACAAGCCTAGTAGTCATCGGCCTAAACATGGTTGGTTTTTCTGGACTATTAGTAGGCAGCGACGCTGCGAGCACAGAGGAAGCAGGATATAAATAATGGGTTTTTGCTTGGGGTTACGTTAACGAGTGGGAAAGATATGATTTATGGTTTTGCTTCGTTGCTTAGAATCTGAAAGTTGAGTTAAACCGGTCAGATAGGACAAGGACACAGACCAAACATAAAGCAGCAGAATCTTGCTAGATAAGGGTTGATTTTGGCCTTTAGGTTAGCTATAGGTCGATGGAATAGCAATTTTTTTTTTTCTTTTGTGCTGCGTTTGTTTGCGTTTGTCGCAGTCTTTGTTTGTTTTATTTCCGGGAAGAAACAGCCGGGGCAAAAGTTGGATTTGAATTGAAATACGGCTGAACAGGATTCGCCTGGAGGCTAGTCGCTGTTGCTTTACCGACGTGCTGGAAGTTGAGGAAAGCTTTTGATATAAATATGAAGTAATAAATGTTTGGAATAGGTAGAGATTCGCTACATAAATTTGTAATCTAATATAAATTAAATGACCCGTTAACGCTCGGTGGTGTTGTGGAAATAAGGTTGGTGTTTGGCTTTATATAATTCAATCTCGGTATGTGCACGTCATTGACCTTCCTCATAGTGAAATTTTAGCTAGCCACCTACTACTTTTTAAGTGAATTACTTATCGTATCTCTTTCACTTAAAATCTATCAATTTTTTATGAAAGCATCTTGCTAGCAAAGATCTCATGAAACATTTCTTGAGCATATTCTTTAAAGACAAAAAAAAAAAAAAAAAAAAAAAAAAAAAAAAAAGGATGTTCAATATACTCACTATATACACTTCAGCACAAAAAATTGATACGTTGAAAGTATTGACTTTATTTTATGCTCAACCTCCATAATTTCATGGGCCAAGTGAGAAGTGAATTATGCTTTGAATGGTGCTATAACTATTGCACTATTTGCAAATTGCAGTTGATGATTGAGGAATTGAACCACCTGAATATATAGGCTTATAATCCACATGCCAAACTTATGGAGTTTGAGTTGTTTCATTCTACTTGCTAAAGTTAATTGGCTTCTCACTAAGGCACTAAGGGCGAATTTGGCAACGTTTCTATTCCCGAAAACAGTTTCTTTTCAGAAACATTTTTTTTCTATTTTTGTTCCCGTAAATAATTTCTAAGTATTTTAAGGCGTTTGGTAACTATATAAAATTTTTATTTTGTAAACAAAAATATGTTTGGTACGACCGTAAATGTTTTCATGAATTATAATTTCTTTTGACTTATTAATAATTTTATGGCATTTTTTTTTTCTTCTCCTCCCTCTTAGCCGGCCGCCGACCTTGGCCATGGTCAGCCGACGACTAGCCAAACGAAGGCCGGTGAGGTGGCTAGCCTCAGGGGAGCCTCGCCGATGGCTGGCAAGGCTCCAGCGAAGTCATCGAACCTCGCTGGGGAAAAAGAGAGGAAGAGAAAGAAATAAAAGAAGAGGAAGAAAAGAAAGAAAGAAAAAACTTATTTCTTGTTTCTTGAGTTGTTCCCAGGAACAAGAAACAATTTTGTTTTTATTTATTATTTCTGTTTCAAATCTATTTTCAAAAATAAATTATTTCCGAGAACAAAAAAAAAATTACCAAACGTTTTTCTATTCCAAAGAATAAAAGAACAGAAACACGTGTTCCGGGGAGCGTTATCAAACACTTCCTAAATTGATATCACCGTGCATTTATGTTCAAACTTCAAAGATTGCATAGACCCACAAAAATGCGCTACATTTCACTAGTGCAGGTTAAAAAAATTTAAAAATTGACTTTTTTAATGGTATTTAATATGTATGAATCTCGTTGGAAAGGATCTTATGGCCCTATTTAAATTGACTAAAATTAGAAATAGCACTTTTCGAGACACTTCAAAAAGTATAAGAGTTACTTGGATGCTCAAACTATACTAGACAGCCATCGACATGCCGTCGACGCGACAATGATCGAGTTTGGTCGATCACTTTGATTACTTAGGTCATCCAAACACGTAACGATGCGCTCGAATCTTCTGCGATCTTTTACTCCAAGTCTAAAATGCCACATTAGTAAAGATAAAGACGCTTGCGAGAAAAGAACCCGAGGCTCATCTTGCGGGCTGAGCACTCTTCCAGGTGTCCGAAAAATGGCAACGAAAAAGAAGAGCGGTCGTCCTCTCGTGCATGTAGGCTGCGTGATTGAAGCTCTTTTAGCTTTGGACCATCATCATTAATGGTGGTGGGGACGAGGAAGGTTGTAGAAGAAGTAAAGTCCCCATTGAAGCCCAATCATGTCCGACGTTAGTTGTTCCATCAATCTATCTGCCGGGAGACAAGTTACTTTGGGTCAATTTTTTTTACCTCTGTTCATAGATCAGCAGCTTCGCTATGGGGATATTTTCCTCTCAAGAGAGAAGCCAGATTTTGACACGTGGGTGTATACATATACATATATGTATGTGAATATATATGTACCTAAAATAATTAAGGTAGCTTGAAATATTAAATTAGATTTGGCAAGCATCATTATCGATTCAAAAAATAACACCAGTCAAAATGAGTTGGCTCAGCTGTTAAAACTCAAACGCTCTACACACCATGCCTTCCTTATACTACCGTTATAAGCAGTTCTCTTTAGTAGACAAACTATAAATTTACTATTAGATCGTCAAGGCTTATTTATGCCCCGCCCTTAGATATCATTTGATCATTTTTTGTATGAGTTGAGGGACAACATTTCATTTTATAATCTTTTTAATATTTTCTTTAATCTATCATTTTCTGCACTGATAAACCCTTTTTATTATGAAAAACTAGTGGCCACCTTTTGTCATTTTACATTCATGTTGTTGAGACATTTTTCCTTTTTGTTTAATTTGTTTTTATTCTTATTTCCAAAGTATCTTATTCAGCCATATTTAAGATTATTTATTTATCGTGTTTAACAAATTATTATGTCTAGTATTTTTATTTATTGTTTCGATTACTAGTGTCTTAGTTAATTTACTTTTCTCTAATTTTATATATTATTTTTTTTCATTTTTACAACAATTAAGGGCAAGAGAGTTTTTTTTTAAAGGTAAAAACATAGTTTTACCTCTTCACGTGCAGTGGAAGTGCTAATAACAAAGGGTTAACTACTGTTATAAAAAGAAAGTTCAGAAGGGTATTGCGTAAAGTTGAAAATTGATGGGTAAATATATACAACCTCTGAGAATAATGGGGCATGGTGGAGAATGTAGCCCATTGCCCACCCTGATCTGTTGCCATCTCTTTGTATTTGCCAAGGACAATATACGACCTCTGAGAATAATGGGGCATGGTGGACAAAATCTAAGCTTTACACATATTAAGTATTGTGAATATCGCTACATGATATGTACCTTTCGAACGGGCTCATTGACTATGTAATTTGCTACAATGATGTCGCATGCATGCCGATTGCGAGATGCCTTTCTTTTTTTTTTTTGGGGGTGTGTGGACATTCCATCATAAGGTGAGCTCGCACTTGATTCGTTTGGTGGAGAGCACCTTTATTTCAGCAAACAATGGGGCCGAAGGAAAAGGCTTTTGGAACACATCGGACACCAATGTCTGTCCCTCCAATCCCTCCTACACATAGAAAAAGTTGACAAAAGTTACATAGCAAAGCTCATGCATTCCATTGCACCTCTATCTAATGATGTTGCCATGTTCGATGTCCAATGACTTTGTCTTCCCTTTCTCTCTCTCTCTTTTTCCTTTTTGGCTTGGAGGACTTTAATAGCTACCATAGAAGCATGTACAAATTCTCCCCAGATAGATACATGAAAGGGTCGTGAAATTGAAGTCCCACCGCCCTAAAGGCATGATGAATGCCGAGGAAATTTATACGGATGGTAATTCATTTATAGACTTTTCAATTTGTGAAATTCCAGTGTACTTCTTTTAGCCAATCATCACTTAAAATTATTGAATTGATGATATGTAAAGTAAGGTAATCGGGAGATAATTGAATTGTTGCGCCGGTGATATTTGGAAAATTGATCGGACAAATTATATTGAAAATTTGCGTAAAGGTTCAAGACTAAATTTGTGTTATTGAAAAATTTAAAATCGAATTAATATTTATATGATAGATTTAGAATTGATTGGATAATTTTTTTTTTTTTAGAAATCTTATATTCCAAGTCACCAACCAATCTTGGGGTGCGGATGATTGGAACCCGTAAGCAAAGACAATTTGTTGGCATTTATTAATGTCCATGCGGGTGACGGGTGACTGCAGCTTTAAGCGAATGGGGCATCAATTAGTTCATTGATTTGTCGGGTCCTTCCTAATTTATAGTCCCTGTCCATCCACTACAGGACAAGAACACCAAAAAGGGCTTCTTTTAGATTTTGTGGCCGAGGCGAATAAACAAAAGCCTGGCCTTTTGTGCTAGGAGTGGGATATGCATTTGGGATTTAACTCATGCACACATTGTAGCAGAACCATGGCCTAGATTTCATGATAAAGTTTGATCTACGTAGAAAGTTGATTTAATTGTTTTATAGCAACTATTTACGTGAAAATGTGAAGAAATATGACTTGGAATGTATTAAGCTTGGATATTAGACCCAAACCCTAGATGCGAACTAGTCTCTCATTCTCTTTATATCTTACTTCCCATATGATCTATTGGATCAAATCCCATTGATATTGGATTCGGTATGGTTGAATAACACTGCTATTATCAAATAACATGGAAGCTGAAACATAATTTAACACGGTTGAATTTTTGCTTTCCTTTTCATCTTTCTTCAAGATTATGCACACGATACAAGTCAGGTTGGGTTTCATACACTGGCTTAAAGTAGAGACATACTTTATCAATTATAGTGGACAAAGAATCCTCTATTTTGTCTAGTGTCTCTATTGATATTTTGACAAATAATGACCATTGATACATGAGTTACAAGTTCCTTGACAACCCTATTCACACCGATGAATTGGTTAGATGAATAATGCATCAAATAAAAGTATTGACCCATTCCATACTTGAAAAAAATTTATCATTTTGAGATGCTTAATGAGGCTTTGGATATGGTAAATTCGTTTTTGTTCTAGATGCTTACCACCGACGCGAAATTGTCAAATACCTTCAAAAGAGATAGGCATCCCGAGGTTTTAAGGGATGTCATGTTTGTTGAGACTAAAACAAAAGCAAAAGCTACTTTTTTTTTCCTTCTTTTCTGTTAAAAATTGTCATTATATATGAATTTATGTGTTATTATTTAGTTGTTGCGAAAGTTTTAAGAATTTCAAATTAAAAAGAAAAAATAAAATGCGCCGACCAAGAGACTTAGATTTAATAAAAAGGTAAAAAATAAATGTTAATCCAAATGTGCCCTATAGTCCTAATTTCTTCCCCGGGAAGAAGTAGGTCAAAACCAAACTGAAAAGCCCGAATCCTTCCCAAAGATTTTGACAAGTAAAATCGACTAGTTTAGCTAGGTGTTCACTCAAATAAACAAATCGAACTTGCGTCTAATTCAGGTACTTGCTCACTTTAAAAACCTTTTGCTTTTCCGCGGTTAGCGCAAAATATAGCTTCACAAGGAATTTGTTAAGATGGTGACATGATCTGTACTCCAAACTTACACACTCTAAAATATCTCGACACATCTTTAAACAGCCTTTTGAAACGTGCATCGATGCTAATTGAACAACTGGAATCGAGTGAAAGAACAAAAGAACGTCGTGACGTAGAGGGGAAAAAAAGTTTGGTCTACCAAAGTGGGGATGACATTGCTTAATCAAATGATTTTAGGTACAAATCCATAATTAAAGAGAAAGTCGCAAAGCAAAATCACTTTGTTTGACTAAAGCTGGTGTAGGCCTATGGACCCCCATCACGACTTTTCAACATGGCTTCTCCCTCTGTTAAACCTTCCTCGATGCTTTCTTCACTGAATTCACTAAGCAAAATGATGTTGCCACTGTAGCAAAAAGAGTCATTGCACTAGACCATATGTCTAGGTGGGATGTGTTAGGGTGGCTATTTTAGATTTATTAAGAGAAAGAAGGGAGTACATCGTATTCATCTGATAAAACATTCATTCTATCTTGAAAATACCATCGCTAAATTAATTTCCATTGAATTTCATAGGGATAACTACACAAATGGTCCATGAACTTTAGTCTAATATATAATTCCATCCATTAACTATTAATTTATTCAATATAATCTTTGAACTTTTAATCTCTGCTGAATTTTATAGGAACGACACTACACATGAGGCTAAAATTCAAGGATCATATTAAACAAATTAAAAGTTAAGGAATAACATTGCATATTGTCGGAAAAGTAAAAGTTATTGGAATTTGGGAGAATTGTATACTGATTTCTATTGATTCTTTCAGTATGTAATTACAACCTATTTATAATACAAGGTGTCTAAATAACTAAGGAATAAAAATATACACAATATCCCAAAGATATACATAATATTTCCACAAAATATTCCCTATAATCAAAATCAATCAAGATCAATCAACATCGGCAACAGTATCTTCAACACTCCCCCTCAAGCTTGGCGGTCTATACACATCGAAGACGCCTAGCTTGTTTAGTAGATACGAATGTTGCCTTTGACATAAGGCCTTGGTAAAAATGTCCGCGGGTTGCTCTGTCGTTCTTATCCCTCTTGTTCTAATCACCCCACTCTGGATCTTGTCTCGGATAAAGTAACAATCAATTTCTATATGCTTCATCCTTTCGTGGAATACTGGGTTCATTGCAAGCTTAAGTGCAGCATCATTATCACAAAATAGGACAGTGGGCTCCTTTATCCGTACACCAAGGTCTTGAAGAAGGCCTCTTATCCAGACTATCTCACAACTAGTCTTTGCCATTGCTCGATATTTTGCCTCGGCGATGATAAAGATACGGTTGATTGTTTCTTCGTCTTCCATGAAATTAGAGAATCCCCCAATTTTATACAGAATCATGTAACCGATCTTCTACTCATGGGACAAGTAGCATAATCCATATCACAATATGCTGTCATCTCCATATTGTTGTCTCAGGACAGCAATATTCCCAATCCAGGACACCCTTTTAAGTATTTTATGACCTTCAATGCCGCATTCATGTGAGACTGTTTCGGAGCATGCATAAATTGACTGAGAATCTGAATTGCATAATAGATGTCTGGCCTGGTCATGGTCAAATAGATTCCAACAAGTCTTTGATAAGCAGAAGGATCTTTAAGCAAAGGATCATTGTTTATGGGTGACAATCATTTGTCATATTCAGCTGTTATTAACCTGATATTTTGATCGATTGGAATCGTAGCTGGTTTAGATCTCGACAAACCTGCTTCTAATACAATTTCTAAGATAAATTTCCGTTGGCTAAGACAGATGCCTTTATTTGACCGCGCAATTTCTATCCCAAGGAAGTATTTGGGCGATCCCAAATCCTTAATATGAAATGTAGAATGTAGATACTCCTTGAATCTCTCAATGGCAGGCGCATCATTTCCCATAATGAGTATATCATCAACATATATAAGTAAGTAGATTGACAACGTACCTTGTTTCCATGTGAATAAAGCATAGTCATGCTTAGATTGCTGGAATTTTGCAGTTGTAAGTGCTTTGGTAAACTTGGCATATTATTGAGGAGAAGCCTGTTTGAGCCCATATAGGGATTTACGAAGACGGCACACGCTGCCCTCCCCCTATCTGCAAAATCCCAGTGGAACATCCATATAAAGCTCTTCTTCAAGATCCCCATGTAAAAAGGCATTGTGGACGTCCATTTGATGAAGAGGCTAGTCACGAATGGCGGCAATGGAAAGAAAAGATCGTACGGTGACTTCTTTGGCAACAGGAGAGAAAGTTTCCATATAATCAAATCATTCATTCTGGGTGAATCCTTTTGCAACTAATCTGGCTTTGTAACGCTCAATGGATCCGTCTGCTTTGTGTTTGATCTTGTATACCCATTTGCATCCTATGGGTCTACGATGGGGAGTTAGACGAACAATATCCCAAGTCTCGTTTTCCATAAGAGCTTGTAACTCATCTTTCATAGCTCGTTGCCAACAAGGATCCTTGGTAGCTTCATCATAAGATGAGGGTTCATGTTGTTCAGAAATCCTACTGACACAGCACTTATATTTAGGGGAGAGATTAGCGAAACTGACATAGGAGGAAATGGGATATTGTGGGGAGAAGTGCCAAAAAAGTCTTAAACATTTTATGTTTGTGCCAGTTTAGTCCTAAACCTTTTTTTAGTGCCAATTTAGTTCTAAACATTTTTATTTAGTGCCGATTCAGTCCTTTTGGCCGGATTTTGCCGACGGACACCGGCCGGCGGACAATTTTTAATAATTTTTAATATTTTTTATTCTTTTTAATATTTTTTTATTTTTTTTTTTTTTTATTTTTTATTCTTTTTTTCTTTATTCTTTTTCTCTCCTCCTCCCCTCGGCCGGCTGGGCCGGACCATAGACGATCGGCTAGAGGAGACGGCCGCGAGGCTCGCCGGCCACCTCGCCAATGGCCGTGAGGGCGGCCTCGCGTTGCGGCGCGCGGCGAGGCTCGCCCTCGCCGGATCTAGGAGGTCAAGGGCGAGGTCGAGCCTAGCCCATGGCCGGGAGGCTTGACCTCGCCGAATCACGGCCTCGTGTCGAGCCGGCGAGGGTCGAGCTTCGCCGACGCCGCCCTAGGCCGCACCGGCAATGGGCGAGGCTCGACCTCGACCGCAATGGGCGAAGCTCGACCCTCGCCGGCCATGGGCGAGGGTCGAGCCTCGCCCTCGACCTCGCCGGACCGCGGCTCGGGCGGCGCCGGCGAGGTCGAGGGCGAGGCTCGACCTCACCGGCGCCGCCCGGGCCGCGAGGCCGCCCTCGCGGCCACGGCGAGGTGGCGGGCGAGCCTCGCCGGCCGTCTCCTCTGGCTGGTCACCGTGGTCCGGCCGCCGGCGGAGGGAGGAGGAGAGAAGAAAAAAAAAAAAAAAAATAAATAATAAAGAATAAAGAGAAAAAAGAAAAATAAAAAAATATTAAAAATAAAAAATTTCCATGGACCGAATTGGCACCAAAAAAAGGTTTAGGACTAAACTAGCACAAACACAAAAGTTTTAGGACTTTTTTGGCACTTCTCCCGGATATTGTGTACCACACTTTTTTGAGGAAGAACAAACGTAATCCGCTGTCCATGTTGGTGGTCGAATTGTGCATCTTGATCGCCGAAGATTAGCTGGTTCAGATGGAACATCAACCCGTGAGTCTATAGGAGTATCATCCGCCAAAACATTGGATTCCTAAGATTCAGGTCTTTCGGATATGGTTGATGAAGGAAGACTAGAAATTTCAATATCCCCATTCAATGCAACATGTGTATTGACATCCAAAGATGCTATAGGTGATATTGCTTGTGGAAGCATAATCATCGGTCCTTGTGGAGGATCATCTTCATTCAAAAAAGGATGAGAAGACATAGGGGGATCGTCTTGTTGATATGAAGATAGCCTATTCTTGAAAGGGAAAACATCTTCATGGAAGATGACATCTCTGTTGACAAAGAATCTTCCGGTAGATGGATCAAGAACCAAATATCCTTTTTGAATGGTAAGATATCCCATAAATATGCAAGGAAGGGCACGGGGACCCAATTTGTCCCGAGGGCCTATGGTAGATACATAGTATAAACACCCAAAAACATGAAGGTGACGAATGTCGGGACATTTCCCAAACAATGACTTGAATGGAGTCCTTTCATTTAAAACTCGAGATGGCATTCGATTGATTAAGTATGCCGTTGTGACCACACAGTCTCCCCAAAACATTTTTGGAATTGAAGCTTGATATTTAAGGGCTCGAGCAACCTCTAACAGATGACGGTATTTTCTTTCTACAATCCCATTTTGTTGAGGAGTATAGACACAAGAGCTCTCGTGAAGAATCCCATTGGAAATGAACAATGAAGAACATTCATGATTAAAGAATTTACGGGCATTGTCAGTACGAATCCATTGTACGGATTTGTTAAACTAATTTTTGATTAGGACAAGAAAATTTTTGAAATGTGAAAGCACTTGGGCTTTGGACTGCATAAGAAAAATCCAAGTTGCTCGAGTATGGTCATCCACGATGGTGAGAAAGAAGCGTGACCCGTCACGATGAGGGGTGTGATATGGGCCCCAGATGTCCATGTGTAATAGTGAGAAGGCTCTAGCAACACGTGATGTACTTTGTGGAAAAGACATTCTAGACTGTTTAGAAAACGGACATATATGGACACTTGGGATGAGGAAAAGCGGCGCTATGGCCTAGACGCTGATGAGATAAAGAGACATTTTTATTATAATTGGCATTACATAAGATGCTCTTATTGAAAGAAAAATTCTTTGGAAATGTTGTCCAGAAATAAAGTCCCTCGAAATTTCTACCCGAGCCCATCAGTGTCCCAATCAAAGAGCCTGAAAGAGACATACGTCAGAATCAAAAATGACCCGACAGAGGTTGTCTTCACAAATTTTTAGATACGGAAATGAGATTAAATTGAAAATTGGGAATGAAAAGGACATTTTTTAGTGTGATGGAAGGACTAAGCTCAACATCCCCAATTTTATCTACCGAAATATCACTGCCATTTGGAAGACGAACGAAAGTATGACTTGAGGACTTGTCTTATTTAGAAAAGAAACGTTCATCACAGACTATATGGTCACTAGTACCTGAATCAATAATCCATGCGTTGCTCGAAATATTACTTATCAAACAATAAGAAATACCTGCATAGCTAGGCATCTTTCTTGAATTCCCATATGATTTAGGGTCCTCATGATTTGTTGGAGTTGATCATTGTTAATGGTTGATTCACCTTAGCATTTGTTGCAACAGAAAAATCTCGTTCCTTCTTTTCCCCTGATCTTCCATGCAATTTCCAACAATTTTCTTTGGTATGGTAAGGTTTTTTGCAATAATCACAAAATTTACCTTTCCATTTGTTTGAATTATTTCTGTTCGAGATGTGGCCAAATTTTGATCGTTGGATCGCTTCAAGACAGATGCTGATGAGCCGTCGGATCGAGGCACTGCAAGGACGAAGGGTGAGCTGTCCGATCTTGCGAAGGAGCCTCCACCGTCAGATCTGAAGATCATATCTCGGCCGTTCGCCCCTCACAAGCCGCCCGAGCCACCCGATCTCCCGAAATAATCATGGCCGTCCATTTGAGGTAAATAAAATCCATCTTCTTCTTCCTCCCGCAACCCTAGCGCCCTTGGTCTCTTCAGCTGTCCTCCATGGCCGGACCTTGAAGTCGCCGATCGGTGCTCCAACGAAGCCTTGGCCACGAGTACGATGCGGTCACCCGTCTTCACATACTCGAACGACGCCAACCTCTGAGACTCTTCTTGAACCACAAGCTGATATATGCGGCCGAGCGAAGGAATTAGATCCATGGCCAAGATCTAGCTGCGAAACGATAAGTACGTCTCATTTAGAACGAGCAAGAACCTTGTGACCTTCTCTCGGTGCTTCATGGCTCGATATTGAGCCAAGGTCGTCTCGGGTCCCTCCAATTTTTCCTCTGCCATTTCAATTTTGTTCCATAGGGCAGATAGTTTGTTGTAGATGGCCGAGATCGACAAATTTCCCTGCTTGAGATATGATAAAGCTTGAGTCAGTGTGAATATTTTTGCCCTATCTAGCTTATCGTACATCTCCCGTAAATTCTCCCAAAAATTTTTTGCATGTTCGGTCGGTGGTACCCCGGCGGTGACTTCCACCGTGAGACAATTCCCTATCCAAGTCTTGAACAAGCCGGTTGCACTTTCGCCATTGTCGCGCAAGTTGGTCGTCGGTCGGGATCGGGACGGTGCCGTCCAAAAAAACCATCTTTATCCTTGGTTACAAGCGCTCGCCAGAGTTCGTGAGACCACATGGAGTAGTTCTCCGGTCCCGACAGCTGCTAGGAGATTAGGGGCAGCTTTGATCCGTTGGCGATGGCGATGTATAACGGGTTTCTAGGTTCCGGCCGGCCAATCCGGTGAGACCTGCAAAGGGAAAAAATCCGGGTCCGTAGGTCGAGTAGGGATTGTTCCCAAAACTCGATGGACCCAATGCACTGTGACCCGGGAAAGACCAGCTTGCCCCGTATCCAGGACCCACTCCAAGGACGTGCGATGGACTTTCTTTCGGCCCACTACTCCTTCTAGGCTCGATTTGAGCTGGGCTCTGAGTTGGGCCTCCTTGATTTGGCTGAATCGGTACAGGTACCCACAGAATATATAACTACAAAAAAATTTCCTGGATTAAATCCTGAGTTGGGCTGCACGAGACCTGATTGACCTTCAATTTCTGATGGATTCGTTTGATGTTCTGCAGGGACAATATCTATTCTTTGATTGTTGAGAGACTGTTGATCTCTCTCATAAACACCAAAAGTTGAATCCTCAATCTTCGACATGATACCTCCCTAAAGAAGAAAGGCATTGCGGAAGCTAGGCCAAGGCGGGAGGCTCTGATACCATGTCAGAAAAGTAGAAAGCTATTGGAATTTGGGAGAATTGTATACTGCTTTCTATTGATTCTTTCAGTATGTAATTACAACCTATTTATAATACAAGGTGTCTAAATAACTAAGGAATAAAAATATACACAATATCCCAAAGATATACATAATATTCCCACAAAATATTCCCTATAATCAAAATCAATCAAGATCAATCAGCATTGGCAACAATATCTTCAACACATATTAAGTCAAAGTTGATGAATTATTTGTGTCATTTTTTCTAAATTTTTACCTTATTTTTTCTTAGTTTCATTCACCGTCTAGCGAAGATGGCAATATAAAAAACAAAATTGAGTTGGTCCATCTTCATATCACACTCAATGGCAATATAAATAACAAAATTGACTGTTGTTAAGAAAATTAAATTTCAAGAATACTTTATTACTTTTCAAAATTTAGGGATTATTACGCAAATGCTCTGAGGCTGAAACCGCGATTTTTCAAAATTCAGTGAGCCATTGCGGAATGGAATCGAAATTCAGAAAGGTTCTGAGCAATTATCAATTAGAATTGCTTTTTTGAGTTGTTTTTCCTTTTTTCCGAATTCACCCTTGTATTTTGTCCAAAATTGGCAGTCGAGTCACGAGGCTTTACTAATTCCTTCCAGTACGGAGGGAGCCCATAAAGTTCGCGACATGCCCATGTGCGAAGGACTCGTTCGGTCTAGACGAGCCCATCACTTTTGCCTCGTGAATTCTCGAATTTCCGAAGAGCTACACATCATCTTTTGATTAGTAGGCAGCTTAATGTTAGGTGGCTTAGGTCCTCAATCAGGCTTAACTTTCCATTCCAGTCATCCTGAAATGAAATTGCACAATAATTTTGAGCTGGGCTAAGTCTTACGGAGACCGAACAAGCCCAGTTTCCTTATATATATATACATATATTCTTTAAATAATTAAAACAAGGAGGAAAATTGCCCAATCACTCATAGACTTATTGGATATATGATAATTTAATCTTAAATCTTTGCACGAAACTTCACTATAGTCCTTCCAAACAATTTTGTCGAAGATCACTGACTTAATGTTGTGCCATGTTGGACAGCTGGTAATAATTGGACCGTCACATTAGTGATCTCCAGCAAAAATTGACCAGGAGAACTACGTTGAAATTCCACGTAAAGGTTTAGGACTAAATTTGGTAAAATTGAAAATTTTAAAACCGAATTAGCATTCGTCTGATAGGTTTTGGGCTGACTGGACACTTTCCCTATTGAAAAAGCCAATATAACAAGCACACTTATGCCCCTATCACTCGACACCGGACTCTTTCGTTACTATGGTAATGTGATTCTATGTCCTAGATGATTCAGCGTGACGAAAAGAGATGATAAAAGAAATATTTTTCACGAAAATTATTTTCAAAGGAGACGAGCAATTTTTGTTTGTTTGGTGATTTGAGAAGAGTAAATTCTTTCTCATAAAAAATAGAAATGTTTTCATCGAAGCATGTTGTTTTTCAAATGTTTTTTTCTAAATTGATTAATTCTCCGTCATCAAAACATCACAAAAGTCGGAAAATAATTTCTCGCAAACTTTCGTCCTCCAAGCAAACGGAACCTAAATTCACAATCGAGCAAACTTCGTGGCCTAAATCAGCATCATAGAAGAGGGGGGAAATGCTGGCTTCCACCACTTCCATATAAGTGCACCGAATGCCCACCTCCACTCCCTCTTCAATCATTCAGGTACGACGGGATCGCCCCGTGATCCCCCCGGACGAGCTTGCTCGAGGCGGGCAAAGGCCCACTTCAGGTCTCGAAGGGTATATTCACCCCCTTCCGGAGGGACCATGGAAAAAGCAACGACCGACCCTCGAAAGAAACGAGCGTGCGAGCAGACGGTGCCCGAGATAGGGACAGCTCTTGCCTAAACTGCGCCCCACCTTCACTTCTTCGCTCGCGCTTTCGCTTTCCCTTTCCCCCTCCGTCGCGTTGGGCGTACCGCCGGGCGTTGGGACGCCCGGAAATGGCAAGAGGAAAGGGAAAGCCGGGGAGCGAAGCGGGGACACCCGCCCCCCGTTTCGGAGTAACATCAGGTGCACCGGTCATGTGGACCGATCGCATTGAATGGGCGTTATTTGGCGTGTCGGGCTATTGTTGGATATTTCTATTACTACTCGTCTCTGAGACGCTTGTTAAACGACCGCTTAAAAAAGTAATATTGATTTTCGATGTGAGCATTGCTTTAGCGTTCGAGGATTCGGGATCTACGTGGTTCCTTGTGACCACTCATTATAAATCAACTGTTTTCCCCTGACATTTCTGATGATAAAATCGGAAAACTTCAATCTTGTCCAGTTTGTGGTCTTTTCCTTTTTTTATTTCCATGCATTATCCTTACTCGATTCACGTATCATTGGTGTAATCATTATTTAGTACGGCTTTTTCAATAATTTTCTTTGTATGCACAAATTATATGTTATAAAAGATAACAAGAAAATTTCAAAGAAGATATGAAGTGTTATATTAGTTTCAAATAAAGGGTCCGACCTCATTAGCTCATCATGGGCATTTTCGTTATTTATTTTTGTCTAATTTTCTTTTCATAAAAAACTCATATGGTACTTTAAGTACTTATTTAAAAAAAATAAGATAAAAGGAAAATGACAAAAAATGTCCTCGATCAGCTGCTGAAATTCTATCTTTCTTTGAGATTGATATGATACTTTAAGTACTTATTTGAAAAAAAAATGATAACGCTTTAGATCTTTATTCGAGAAAACGAATGCATTCCAATTCATTACCCAAGGTAACGAGGCCATTTCATTGTCGTATTTGGAATTTCCCGAAAGATATTTGCTTTCAAAGATACACTTCACAAATTCCAATTCGATAGAGCAATAGCGTCCGAGCGAGGTCACACGGGAACGCCGGAACGCTGCACGCAGCGCCACGTGCTGCGCCACCTCCGCACCGCCCACTCCGCAGTCCACACACGCACCGTGGCGCAATTCAGCACGCCTCCCAACCAACGGTGAAGACGCCACCGCAAACGACAACGTTTCTGAGGGGCGCTCTTTGTAGTTTTCTCGGACCCTGCTTTCAACCTTTTCCCCAAGTCACTCCCCCATCGCAAGTTGCACGACACGAACGCTAGAATTTGCACTCTTTCTTAAAAGATCATTGGTCTTAAATATTCATTCCGTGTTAGAAAAGTCAATCACATAGACAAGTTGACTGAACATTATCTCCCTTTTTAAGTTAAAAGAAGATACCGAATAATTATTTCCTTATTAAGTTAAAACGAGATATCGATATAGATCTAACTGATAAATATGGCCGAAATGGCGTTTCATTATTGTTACTAGATCGAAATATGTGGACTAATATTTACATACATGGAACCAGAAAACGCGACTCGCTTAACTAGGTGGCATATACACTTTAATTATTTAAGCTGCAAGAAGAGCTGCTGCAACGGCGCATAACGACGGCAATGAAAGATCGCTGTCGGGGGAGGGGAGCTGAAAAGCGAAGCTTAGCGATGTTGGGCGTCGTGTAGTTGGGAGGCATCGGAGAGCATCTTCTGGATCCTCTGTCTCGTCTCCGCTCGCGAGCCCCGCTCCTCCTCCCCCATGCTCCTCGCGTAGGCCTCGAAGAACTCCTTGTTCTCTTTCTCCAGCTCCTTCCACACTGCAAAACCCAACCTCAGCTTTTCGTCAGCTGTTCGGTGCATCAGATTACGAAGCACGGATGGATGGCGACTGCGACGAGGAAGCATGCAGAAACATCCCATTGAAAATAGCAGACTATTATGATCAATAAACCCATGAGATGAGGACGATAAACAGCGCCGGATCGAGGTTTCTGCGACTTTTCATGAAACTCTTTGATCTTTGTGGGGAACCCAGAATCGAATATCTTTGACTAATTTCATCACCATGGTCCGAAGCAGTCTAGGATCATGTTTCTAGTCTTTTTGCACACGTTCCAGACGGCCGAGCACGATAAAGAAAAGAAGAGGGAGAGAGAAATGATGGATTGACAGAGAAGCTGATAAAAAGCAAGCGGAGGGCGACCTGTGGAAGTGATGACGGGCTCGATGTTTGCATGTTTGGAGAGAGCCTCCATGCAATCTTCTTTGCTCATTTTGAAGAGTATGCACTCCTCTATCAGGTGGTGCACCTGCGCACGCGCACAAAAACATGTGTACACACATCAGATCAGATCAGTAGCCAAGATTGCGGTTTAAACAACGACTTCGACCGACGACGGATATACCATTCGGATGTATGAAGCAGAAGAGTCCCCCATGACGACGGCTAACTCTTTCACCTCTCTAGAAACCGAACAGAGATCGACACAGGCACGGCCGAGAATCCCGAAGGGCAGAGAAGAGGTTCGATCAGATTTTCCGGGAAAATTATCAGGGGGCAGAGAATGTGCAGGAGGAGGAAAGGGAGACGATCAGAAAGTATGACCGAAACAGGAAAGAGAGAAGAGGGAGGAGGGGCTAGAGAAACCCAAATGATGGTCCGAAATATTATTAACATGTACGGCAGTGCGTGTGCGATGCATATTGTAATGTTTTGGCAGCGACATGGGTAAGGTCAAAAGAGGAAAAAGGAAAGAAGGGAGGAAAAATGGCGAGAATAGAGCAATGTTTTAAGCGAGAGGGGGAGAAAAAGAGACGATGACGTCAGAGCGCTCCCCCGGGGGTGGTGGGGCCCGGGCTCCCATGTGGGACGCGGGACATGATTGGCGGAGAGGGGATTAGAGGAGATTTTATAAGCAACCTCCGGAACTGTTTCGTGCCTCGCTGTGGCCTGTGCCACCGTGGAGGGGTGTCCACGTGACGCCCGCCTCGTCAGTCCTCTAGCGGAACGTCACGTGGCGAGCCCACAGTCGCCCCCCAAATGGCAGGGCGGGCCCGGCCCACGTGGGCCCTGACCAACCGAAAATGGCTTTTACGCCTCGCGGATGCTTTGGAGGCGCCCCCGTCTTCTTCTGCCTCCTTCCCGCTCGAGGCAGGGGTTATCTTATGCTTCCGGAAATTTCTCCGATTGATTTTCACCTTTGAAATTCTGTCCTTTCCTAGTTTTAAAGTAAATTTTTTTGGATCAAGCTCGTACACAGTGCTAAAAACCTCGGATATTTATGGTCATTCTAGAATTTCTACGAATTAATATATCATTTTTTCTCTACTTGTGCTTTAATGGATGTAGTCAGTCAGATCTTATAAAGAACTTGGACCGTAAGATAAAGCCCGGAACAAAAAGTGATTCTTGTGAAAAACATAGAGTGCAATTTTATCTTAATTAATTCCAATTTGTTCGTCCAAAAACAATAACCCTACATTTGAAGTAACTTCAACTACGATGATGGACCCCGACGAGTTTTATAACGTGTTTGATATTCCTTTTGCTGTTGCAATTCTTTTCAATTACAACAGCCTATACAGTTTTAACGGTCAAATCAATTAAAGATCTTAAACTAGTTTAAAAGTATCGCGGTTAAATTTGATGTGCACCATTTAATTCGCATGATCTAAATAGCTCTATTATTAATTTAGAATAAGCGACGCAGCAAAGGATGCTGTTAAAAAAAATTGATATTCTCGAACGGTTACCCAATAATTCTCATACATTTATGCAGCATGTACCGCTCTTCAAAGTTCACGTTCTCATAATCCTGCTCAAAAACCATCCCTGCCTTCTCCAATCGGGCATGTTTGTAGCGTGCGCGAGAAAACTGGCCTCGTGTAATCCTATGTCTGACATTTCGAAGTCTAGAAACGTGAAGGACAAGGACCTTCTCGTGCATCAGTAGTTCCTAGAAGAACGACGAAATCTCGTCCTTGTTTGTCCGGCGCAAAGTAAGTACGTGTTTAAAGTCCCAAAATTTTGTCGACGACGACGTTGCTATTTGGCACACATTGGACTTCTTTATGATAGTTCGGGAGTCCAGCCTGGAACCATTTAGAATGTGTAGACCCTTTTATCTAACCTTACAATCGAGGAAACGAAAGCAGTGGGTAGCTCTCCATAATTCGAGTTCTCTCCGGGTAATGGAAAAATTCTTGATATGCAAGAGACTATATAATAGAGTGTCCAATTGCCATTGTCAAATCTTCGGGATAATCATCCAATAAATTCAAATATTATTATATGGATGCTAATTCAATCATATACTTTAAAAAAAAAAATTGTCAATTTAGTTCATAACTTTTGCATGAAATTTTAATGATAATCCTTTTGGCCAACTGACGTAAAAAAGTGTTGACGTGTCTTCCAGTCATCGTCGGTAATCTTACATGGCATGCTAATGTGGACAGCTTACGAATCATTTCGTTAGCAATTTTTCGATAGAAAGAAGTATATTGAATTTCGCTTGAAGGTTTAGGAATACATTAGGAAAATTGAAAATTTTTAGACCTATACACTAAATTTAAGACTGAATTGATAATTCTCTCGAATCTTCTTAACATGGGTCATGGCCATGAAATCATTATACATATTAAGGGAAGATGGAACTCCGACATGCGTGTGTGGTTTGGCTTTTATGGAAATTCTTTAGGAAAATATAAAGCCCTTTAGGTTAAAAGCGCATCCAACAACAACTTTGGTTGGTGTTTGAAAAAATCATACTTTGCAACGCACTTTTACAAAAAAAAAAAAAAAAAAAAGGCAAAAAAAAAGTGAACTTTTTTTTGTAAAAATTTTATCCGCTATCGAACACGGTCAATTGAGCTTATTATGTCCACATTAATGATTATAATATCGAGCACTTTAGGCCCACACCATGGTGCGAATATAAATATCGATATTGGAGGCCAAGAGGGCACGGCGGGCGACATTATTGTCCCCGTGATGACGCGAAGAATCATTTGCCCTCACTTGATAACATGTTTAATTTACCGCACTAAGCCAGAGGAATATAATACAATATATGGGCGGCGATGGTGCAGTTACAGCTGTAAATGACAGTGACGTGGTCGTCTGTCGGGCTTCCGATCTTACCAGAGACGCGACGTGTACCCATTGCTACCGTCAGATGCATCGGCTTTTTCCGGCGATGTAATTTGAGTCGATTTTCTTTCATTGACTCTTTTTGCAATAGTCACTAATACCAATGTGGCCATCAACAATTTACCTAATTTTTCCAATAACTATGCTGTCAGTGGATTTTTCAAGGACAAACCCCCTACTGACAATGTCAATACCTATATCATCCAACGTCTCGTGATGGATTTACCCAAATTATTTCGCTCATGATAGCAATTTTCATGATGTCTTTTGATTAATTTTGGGCTTTTGGGAAATTATTTAGAGCTCGATGCATGATAAATTTTCCGTCATTTTGCATGCACGACAAAAGAAAATGGTTTGACAAATTACGCCATCTTTAATTTTTGTACATTTAGCTATAATCAAACAGTTTAAGGCTATTACTTATTCTGTAAATTAGGTGAACCAGCCAACACTCTTTTTTAATCTTATTTATTTTGGTATGTATTGTTTGAATTGTTCCTGTACTATACGTGCTAGTATCTATGGAGTACAACAAATCTTTTCCCTGTGGATTTAACGTTGGTTAGACAATACTGACATGAATGTTTACCCTCTAATCATCTTAATCAGATACAGTGTTGAGTTCAAAAATAGCTTCTTCTCCATTATAGTTGGTTCATGTCACGGGGCATATTCGTGCATGTCTAGTCAAAATTAGGGATGACTTTTTTGTGTCGTGAATTTGTGTTCTCACCATATCATGTTAAATTTGAATCTAATTCGAACACGGCACGTCTACTGGGAAAAACCATTTTTCTCAAATCTAAACACGACTAGTTCAATAAATTTGACTGGTGTGGGTACTAGAGCCGTTTAATGTCTCCCTTCCCTTCTCCTGTCTCAGTTCACCCAACAAGACGTGAAGAGATCGACCGGCCACCGTCGTACGCACGTTGCCGCGTCAAGCCACCGCTTCTCCAGTCGTCAAATGACGAGTGCGCTCCTCTCCTTGCTCGTGTCCGTCCCCCCGTCCCCTGCCGGCGACACGACCCTCTTCGCTTCCCTCATCACTGCGCCGTTGACGAGTACAAGTGGCAGGCTGCAATGAGCCAAGATCTTAGGCTTAGATCAAGCTTAGGCCTCGACTCGGGGTCCGTTTGAGGCGTAGTGAGGTCAATGGGGTCGTCACTAGTCTATTTGACATTGACGCCCACCGTTAGCCTCACAAATGACTAGGTAGATTCGAGCGCTTTGATGGTCACGATTGCACTTAGAGGTGGGTCATGAATGGACCTGTCAAATGGGTGGGTCAGATCGAATTTGGATTAGGTTATTAATGATCATACCCAAATTAGCCCATTAATCCATTTATTCGTAATGTAATTTTTTTGATTTATGCCTGGTCCAACTCATATTAACCCGATCAATATTACTAAAATGCTTTTATATATAACCAAAATTAGGAAAATTTATTTCTTATGATTTAAAAAAATATATATATTGTTAAAGCACTTCAACGTAATATAAATTTATTGGACAATTTTTATAATTTTAAAAAATTTTCTTATTCTTATTTTTTATTCTTTATATTTTTTAGTTCGTTGTAGTTTCCATGTTGGTTATAACAGATAGAATTTTTTTTTCAATTAACAAGGTCTTAACGTAGTGTTTATTAAATTTTGGCCAAAATTTCATAATAAAAATAATTGGTAATTAAAAAAATAGAAATCTATGCAATCTTTAACGGCGCAAAGGGCAAAAAAGAGAATTAAAAATGGAAAACTCAAATTAGGATTCCTTGCTTCTGAATAGCGTTTTCACGCAATCACTTTTTCTTCGTCCCCTTCTTCATGTGATCTCTCTCTTTCTCTCTCCGCTAAGAAAATATTGACCGCACAAGATGTGCTAACACAACAAATAAGAAGGGTCATAAGGTTCGACACGTTTCCAAAGTGAGGCCCAAATGTCAAACTCTCTGTCTTCCCCCCTTGCACACTGTCTGTGTCACCCGACTCTCTCTCTTTTTGCCATCCCCTCTTTCTTTCACCGAGCTCTTGTTTGACTAACAAACCGCCCGACCTACAAACTTTGAGACGGCGCAGGCGGAGGCCGCGCGGTGGTTGGTCAGACGAGGGCTCAGTCGTGAGACAAAGGGAGAGAGAGAGAGTGACATTTAGGCCCCACTTTAGACACATGTTGCAACCTCATGGACCTTCCTATTTGTTGTGCTGACATATCTTGTTAGCCAATATTTTCTCCCTCCGCTGCAACTTTTCAATGGTGTGCTCTCCGATTGAGAGATCTCCATCTCCGCCGGAGATTCATGGACAAAGGCCGTGGCCTCTTCTCCAACATCGGCAAAAACGCCAAAGGTCACTCCTCCGTTGTTGATTGTCTTCTCGAGCTCGTTCCTCCATTTGCGTGCGATTCTCGTGGATTTTCTTATCCATTGTTTTGTTGAATCGTTTGAGTTTTTTGATTTCGTGTGCACGTTGTTGCGGTTGTTTGTGGTGCAAATCTACTCCACAAAGACTACTGGAGCAACCACAAGTTCACCATCACTACCTTCTCGGTCACAGTAGCTGTGAATTTTCCTATGTTTTTTTTTGGACATCTTTGCATGTTTATTCACTTCATTGAGCTATGATTTTAAATTGTTCATGGTTGTGTATCCCATGTTTGCTTTTGATTTCGTTCTTAAATGTCGTTCAGTAACTGTCGACTTCGATGGAGGTGGCAGCGAATTAGATTCGTGGAAGCAAAGAGGGAGAGAGAAGATCGTGAAGTGAGATCATGAGAGCAAAGAAGAAGAAAGAAGAAGTCAACAGGCCTTTTAACTGAAATTGAGTTGTTAAATGTATCATAAATGTCTTTGGATTAGATCTAAGACTTATGTTTTTTGACATCTAATTTGAGAAATAAGGAGCAACTCCTTAACTAGGGGTGTCAAAAAGGCCCGCGCCGGCCTGACCCAACCCGACCCTAAATTTAGGGTATTTTGGATTCGGGCCAAACTTTTTACCAAGTTTAGGGCCGGAATTAGTCGGTGTGATTAGGGTCGGGTCGAAACGGGTCGGCGCAGCTCTTTTTGGTACCGGTCCCTAGGGTGTCAGGAACCGAACCGAAAAATTCGGTTTTTGGTTTTTTCAGTTTGGTTTGATTCTCATTAAAAATCAATGTTTTTTTATTGGTTCGGTTTTTATTGGTTAACTGAACCGAACTGAACCACGGACCGATAAAAACAAACCATTAAAAATTCGGTTTTATTCTCTCCCGACTCCCGTCTCCTCTGGCTCGATTTCACGTGCCTCCCTCCATGGTGGCCCAGCTCGAGAGCCCCTAGCCCCCGCCCGTCTCAACTGTAGCATAAGAGGCCGCATTTAGCACAGTAGGTCGTCTACTTGATGTGTTTCGTAGCTCCTTGACCCCAATCATGATGGAGGCTCTTATATGTGCTCAAGATTGATTACGATCCGCACCACTTTCACGTTCGATTTAGGAGGATTTAGAAGAACTCGAAATCTTTGAGTTACCCTTTTATATTTCAATGATTCTTATCTATTTCTCTAGATGATTGATGAAGTTGGAGATTGCTATCGGTACTTCTGATAAGTCATTCAGGTTATTTCCTTAAATCTATCTTTATTGGGAGATTGCTGTTTCATTTGTTCACTTCTTTCATTTCCACTGCACACTTTCGAGGATCTCTGTTTACTTACCTGTTTTTCTCGAGTTGCAGCATAAGTTGCCCACCATCTATTCGCAGGAAGCCTATATTAGAGCACATTTTCTGAAACATTATTAAGTTCTTGGTGAAACATGAATATGCAAAAGTTATCTCCCTTCAATTTCATCATATAGTCTTCTCCTGATTTTACAGATTGTAGTTGCGATGCTAGTAGCTAAAGAGTTGGGGGCAACACTTATGCTCCCTGATATAAGGGGCAGCAAACCGGGAGACAAGAGGTCAAATATGAGCTTCACAGGATGCAGGTAAATTTTTGATGAAAACTGATGTTAGTACTGAGACTCCTATCTATGTGACTCGCTCCAGATGGCACAAGAATCTAAAACCTTTGAAAGACATCTTCTTGAGAACCTATACAAAGGTATGCAACTGGATTTTGACAACTGCTCGCTTCTTTTAATTCTTGATTGTTTTAGCTTGGCTTTGGCAAGATCAAGTACCTCTTTTGGAATTGTGACAGGAGTTACTGATGCCACCGGACAAAAAGGAAATGTTCCTGAGCAACGCGAGCTGCAAACTCGAGAAGATTATCGACTTCTATTTAGTATCCAAAAGCAATATTTTCGTATCTGCCTTGGCTGATTTGATTTATGCGATGGTCGCTGGGTCAAGAATAACTACGGGGAGGACTCGGATACTCATGCCTACGTCAACCTCCTTCTCGAGTCATATATCCCCTTACATCTCCAAGAAGAAGCACTATGCTTATAAGGTTTAGAGTCTTATAAGGTTTCCCACCTCAAATAAGTGTATTGTATGTATGAAAGCCACAGCTATCAATTGGCAAGTGTAGCTATAGATGCCCTTCGAACTGGTTTAATCTAAAGCTGCTTTAGTGTTCAACGTCAGTGATAAGCTTAGCATCCTCTTTGCATCATGCCGCTCTCCTTGTACTCTGTTTATTCACATGTTTGACGAGTATCTGTGGATATTTCTCAATAACATAGGCGAAAGTAGAGGCGGTGGTATAAGGATGTGCCTTTGTTTGAGATACTTTGAAAATTTGTACCAAAATTATTTCATTTGCATGAGTTTAAGTCTGTTTTTAAGGTTTATATAACCAAAAGTTCATCAACTATTCACGCCGCGAAACATAATATCCCAACCAAGTTGGGTGGGAGACCAACAAAAAAAAGAAAAATCCAAAAATCCGAAAAACCCAAAAGGTCCGACCCAACTCGACTTGACCCGATTTGTCCATTTCGGGTCTTACGCGTTTCCGGTCGGGTCGGGTCAGAGCACGCTCCTTATGATTTGGGTTGGCTTGGATAACATAAAAACCCAACCCGATCCTGACCCATTGATACCCCCACCGTTAACAATCAATTGAAATAAATATAGGTACATAATGGGTTGTGGACCCATTTTAATGGGTTATCAACTATGCATAGTCAAATGACTAGGATTTTTCCCTAGTTGAACCTTAAATCGCCATATAGGAAGAATGGGATGGCGATAATACTTGAAAATTGTACCCCTCCTCCCCATATTAACATGTTTTAAGATATATATGCAGTTAAATTTCTCTAAGCTGATCGTGTCCGTACAAGTTTCACATTTAACCTAATAAAACCGCTTTAATGTATCATAAACGAGTTAAAAGTATTAACACTCCGGCAACACATTTTTTAAATCGTGCCATGAGCAAGATAGGCATAAAGACCATTTATCCTTAGGCTAAAAATGCCATGCACATATGTCTAAAAGGGTTGAGATTTGTTTGGTCTGTCGAGACATAGATTTACCATCCTAGAAAAGGCATATTTTAGACTCCATTTAGTTTGTGAAAATTTAATAATTCATATTGAAAAATATTTTTTGAAAACGATTTGTCTGACATTATTTAAAATAATTAATTAATAAAAATATTTTTATTAATAATAATTTATATTAAATATATTCACGGACGATGAACATACTTTTTTAACAAATTTTTTAGTTTAAAAATATTTTTTAGCAAATGGAGCTAGTGCATTTTTGTATCACTTTCTACGTAGTTAATCACCCATTGAAATCTAATTTTTATTAGAAATGCCCAAGCGAAGTCTACTGTGGAGAAGGAGCCCTGACCGTACCAGTCAACAGAACAACCGCCCCAGGAGCGATCGCGGAGCCGCCACAGACGACGACGACGACCCAAGCGATCGCGAGCGAAGCCATGGCCATTGCCGCCGCCGCCGCCGCCGCCGCCACATCCGCCGCGACGACGACTCTCCCTTCGAGCTCCGCTTCCCGGACTCC
The DNA here is from genome assembly GCA_017140595.1 of Eucalyptus curtisii. Lineage (NCBI taxonomy): Eukaryota > Viridiplantae > Streptophyta > Magnoliopsida > Myrtales > Myrtaceae > Eucalyptus > Eucalyptus curtisii. The sequence goes on along the minus strand of CM029504.1, from coordinate 37,359,731 downwards.
CTCGGCCCCCGCCAGACCCTCCTCGTTCTTCTCTCCCTCCCCCGCCTCCTTGCCTCCTCAGTCCCGTCTCCTCCGCGCCAGGATCCCGCTCCGGACCCCTCGACTCTCGATCTCCGCCGCCGCCGCCGCCGCCGCCGCCTCCATGAGCGTGAGGACTCCGGAGAGGAGCTCGCCCCCGTCGTCGTTCCTCGACCGCCGGGAGAGCGGGTTCCTCCATTTCGTCAAGTACCACGGCCTCGGCAACGACTTCATCTTGGTAAGGGTTCTTTATTCGGTCCCTGTTATCTGCTTCTCTTGATTTTTCGAAAATGCCGGAATGTCGGAGTCTCTTTGATTGTCCTACACAGAAGCCGGCGTCGTTTGTGCTCTAGCTGGTTTCTTCAGAGGTTGATAGATATAATCCAGAGTAACGCTTGTGCAGTACCAATCAAATTCAACACACAATGCACGGACTTTCCTGTTTATGCACTGTAGCATTAGCCCGACTTGTCAAATATTGAGTTGGGATTGCTCAAAATGTTTTCTTTGGAGCGTATTAGTATCATATTCCACATGTGCTCTTCCTCTTTTTTGTAGTATTGAGCAGTTGCCCGTATTTTAGGTCGATAATAGGGACTCTTCGGAGCCTCGAGTTACTCCGGAGCAAGCGGTGAAGCTGTGTGATCGGAACTTTGGGATTGGTGCTGATGGAGTGATTTTCGCCATGCCCGGGATTAATGGCACCGACTACACTATGAGGATTTTCAATTCTGATGGCAGCGAGCCTGAGGTGATGCTTTGCTGTTTTGTGCTTTGACTTATCATCCTCCTCATAATTACTGGTTTTACATTCCCTTCCTCGAATTCTTTCAGATGTGTGGTAATGGAGTACGATGCTTCGCTCGATTTATAGCTGAGCTTGAAAATCTAAGTGGAAGACAACGGTAATGGAAATTGCTTGTTGGTCTGTGGATACATTTTCCTGTGTTTTTCTACCTGCCATATGGAAATTTCATCTATCCACTTATCTTTGACACTGCTTGATGTTACTCTGCGGCAAGTGCTATAGCTAATTTAGTGAAATAAACTTTTGACAAGTCATTGAGATGTGTAATTGTAAGAGTATCAGTTCTTACCGAGGAATTAAGAGAAAGGGTGAGCATTATTGGCTGTTATTTTGGATGAACCTGATTAAACTTTCTCTGGTATTCTAATTTTTAACTCATTTTGCTCTTTCTTTGCATTTGGCAGTTTTACCGTACACACTGGTGCTGGTCTAATTGTTCCAGAGATTCAAGATGATGGGAAGGTAATTTATAGGATCAAATTTATTGTGTGTGCTGCATCTTGGTATTTCATTGGCATTTTTCTTGACTGCTGTGAATGTTATTACTTCAAAAAGATCTGGGGAATGCGTTGCAACTGTCTGCTCTTTGTAAATTGTACTATGTGATGAGCGCCACTTTGGTATATTTAGTTTTCATATAACCTTTTAAGTCCAGGTTACGGTTGATATGGGGGAACCGATACTCAAAGCATCTGATGTGCCCACAAAATTACTGCCAAACAAAGACCACTCTGTGGTCAAATCCGATCTTAAAGTGGATGGAGTAACCTGGAATGTGACATGCGTTAGCATGGGAAATCCCCATTGTGTCACCTTTGGTGCCAAAGGAGAACAGGTGATTTTTCTGGACAAGATATCATGTTTCTCATTTTATTGGTAATATTCTCTGGTTCCATATCTTAATGTGCAGTGTAATAATTTCTGTGTGACACTTTTTGCTTACAAGAACTATGTACTCAACATCATTCTATGTCATCCATAGCTCATTTTAGAAAATGTTGTTGAGCAGAATTTGCAGGTTGACAAACTAAACTTGGCTGAAATAGGTCCAAAGTTTGAGCATCATGAGATGTTTCCAGCAAGAACGAACACAGGTTAGTCATTTATGGAACTGACAACTACATTTGCAGTTGCATAAAATTGCCCTTCTCCAATCCAGTTATACTCTGGTTTCCAGTTAGATCTTAACTAATGTTGTTGCTATCATCTTTTTGTACCATCAGTGTTAATGCTGCCAATCCTCTTTGCAGTTGGATTCTTACCCTCATACTTTCATATTTGATATGGGCTAGAAGATTCTTAAGTGCTGTCGTACTGTGACATATATGTTATCTGCACTTGCCCCATTGCCCTTTGTTTATATGGTGTGAATTCATACTTTAAATACTGCAAGTAGCTTAACATTTGTGAGACTTCATTGTCATTTCTGGTTGGATTCTCAAGCTTTGGTCAACATAGGTTTCATGTATTTCTATCCATGTAATGTTTGAGTCTCCATATTTCTGCTCGAACATTTCAACATCAGATTAGATTCCACATGATTGTGTCAGCAACTTTATTTTACATGATGGCAACAAAAGAGGATGACTTTATGGTTTTCCCCTTCTAAGTCTCTGCTTTCTGTTTTTAGGATTGGCTGTTTCTGTGCCTTTGTAGTACCTCTGTGCATATTCTGTTATTTTCCATTTGGAGATCTAATTAATGACTGCCAATGTATTTGATTGCAGAATTTGTGCAAGTTTTCTCTCCTTCACAGTTGAAAATGCGTGTTTGGGAACGTGGGGCTGGTTAGTGCCTATGGCAATCATTTTCATGATCCACTCCATACTATGTGACAAGAGAATCACATATGACTATGGTTAAAAGGATTCTGCTGTCTTTCTTTCGTTTTTCTGAGCAAAAACTTATGTAAGTATGCTTGGATGCAGGAGCAACCCTGGCTTGTGGTACGGGGGCATGTGCTGTGGTTGTTGCGGCAGTTCTTGAGGAACGAGCTGGGAGGGTAAGCTCCATTATTTAACTCTGTAGTAGGATAATGCAGACAGGGCATTCATCTAATTCCATATGTTTTGAATTTGATTGGATGATAGTTTTGTTGATCATGGATGAATCCAGTTGTTAGCTACGGGATTTTCCATGAACTATAAAATATGACCATTTAAAAGTACTGCAATTCATTCAATCCTAGTTCCTGAATTGAAAACTTTTCTTGTGAATCAGGACCCAGTCTTTCTCATGGCTTCCTGGTAAAGTAGGCAGTATTGCATGTGTAGAGATTACTTCAGTATCACGACATTTAGACATACACATCTTTTACATTTTAAAGTTAAATGACAATGGTGCATGGTGCACTGACATCGGAGCTAAGTACATGTAGCATATGGATGTGTCTAACGAGTATACTTCTTCTTATCTCTCAAGAACAAAGATATTCTAGCAAACAAAGAGTGTATTTCTGTCTTTTCTAGGGCCTTGTAGTAAATCACTTTGTTTTGTGCTGGCTTGTTATGTTACAGAGTTGCACAGTGGATTTACCTGGAGGTCCACTGGAGATTGAATGGAGAGAGAAAGACAATCATGTATACATGACTGGCCCAGCTGAGGTGGTCTTCTATGGATCTGTACCCATTTAGCATGACTTGAACTTCTGTACTAGTCCTATTTTTATTTAACAAACTTGAATTTTTGTAAAATGCAAGTGTTAGGAGTGACTGGATAAGGTAACGGTGGAATGGTCTGTATGACCAATCTGTTTACAACTGGTTTGATGATGCGGTCATCTTGTGCAATAAATTTAGTGATAAAGTCGGATCTTCGAGGTAGCGGGTTCTGTGTATCCAGAATGGTATTACAATTGCCGGTTTTCCCCATCTAGATATAGATGTCAAACTCTGTTACTTTCCTCCTTTTTTCCATTTTCTGGCGAAAGAGCTTCAGTGCTCTGTGCTAGACCCGATTGTCATGAGTATATCTGTGAAAAGAGGGAGAGAAGGGCAGGGATTGTGCTGAAAGAACTACGGCACATCTGCTCCGGATGGTGGTATTTGTGAAGGAGGCAATAGTAGTGTGGAGATACATTTGCGAGCAGTCATTTCCCTTCTTCGTGAATCAACTCCCTCTTTTAATTTTGTTGACATTCTCCTTTCTGGGATTGGGAAAAATGTTAAGAGAGTACTCCCAACAGGTCAAAATCGTACATACTTTTCGGAAATGAAACTTATGTGCAAATTGGTTAGTACTTCAATCATGTGATGTAAATGAGAATCTAGCATTAGAAAGGCAATTAAGAGATTTACTTCCTTTTATTGATAAGAGATCAGATAGGATCTAGTCTTATTAGAGTAACGGTGTAATTTTAGGATTTTGTCTTTAAAAGGTGTTGTCCATTGAGTTTGCAGGACCAAAAAGAGTTGGCGGGAGGCAAACAAAAGAGAGTTAAACACATTCTCTGGCCAGTCGTGACTGGGCTGCTTCACTCATTAACGAATCGACGAGAACGTCGAGTGATGATGGACTTTGTCTATCTGCAACACTATCTTACAGCTCTTCTATTTTGGGCATCATCGTCATAGGCTGACAGACCCAGCTACGAAAATCTGATGACCAAGTTGATCGTGCAGCGTTCAACCCTGCCGTGCTCGTAAATTGCCCTTACATCTCTGTGTAATCAAGCTCTCCCCACCATCGAGTGAGGGCGAATTGATCCCGGAGCCACCAATCATGACCGTCAAACGAAGGTAGGCGTTCTCGCCCCCCGTGTACGTATAATGCTATCACAACGTTAGCACCCTCGTGTGTAATAGTTATATGGGTTGGCTGTAATAGCCTTTTTTAAAGTAACCCGTTTCTTTTCTCCCAATCACTCTACAGTGTTAGATTATTAGTTGCTACAACCGCATATTGTTAGATTGATGAACGGGATACTGAATAACAATTCGCAATATATATAATAATAATTATGTTATCTTGTTAGTAATATACAATATATAAAAGTTAGCATAACATCAATTGCTCACAATTAGGTTCAGTTATCTAAATTTTCATAGTAAACATGAAATTGATTCATTGTGTGATGATTATCTTAGTTACTAATTGTACTAATCCATTCTTGAAAAATTACATAAACATTATTTTGATCATACTATAGATAATGTAATAAATAATGTTTATCCTAATATAATCACATATTATTTTTACGTGGGTGCAAGTTGGAAGCTAATGGGTTAGCCGGCACAACTCAGGAGTTGCAACTTACTAGATCAAAGTAGGACATACTTAGAATTGAATTCAACATTGGCGTTAGAACAAGAAAAGGAGCCACAAATCATTACCGCCAAAATGTTCCTTGGTTCTTTTTTTTTTTTTGTTACCACCAAAATGTCTTTAGATTCTGTCTTTGTCTAGTTCAAGTTTACATCGATTTGATATTGTTCTTACGGCCTACATTGGAATAATGCTTTACCCAGTCAATTGCTGCGCCTCAATTGCATTATAGCTCTATTACATTATGCTATAATTATTATCATATTACTATTTTATTCTATTGTTGCGACCAAACAATTGTAAGTGAGAGTCGACTTAATACCACTCACTACCATCAAGCAAGGTCGGCTTGTTCATGCTTAGCACCACCGAGCAAGGGTCGACTGAGACCCTTGGGAGGACTCGAGCCTTCACTCAGATCTAAGCCGTGGTAAGCAAGCCATCACCTATTGACGATGGGGTTGTCTCCTCCTTCGCACCCCTCTCTCTCATTCTCTCCCTCTTGCCATGTTGTTCTTTTCATTTAAGATTGTTTTTTCAAATTTTGGCGACATGGCTGTACACGACATCAAACGTGTGCCCCCACGGCTGACTTGAACGGCCGCTAGAGGACCAAATGAGTTGAGTTCAAAATCAAAGAGTTAAAATGACCAAGTTGATTAAAATCGAAGCTCGGATTACCCCCAATCGAACATTTCAAAAAGTTCGAGGCCCAGTTTTAACATTTTTCCACAGCAAACGACACATGGAAATACCTCGAGGGGCAAAAAAAACAAAAAAGGCAGAAGAAAACATGCGCGCTGAATTTGAAATTTTTAACGTGGGACCCACCCAGTACCGAGGAGCCGAAACCTCATTCCGTCTATCCTACGTGTCGCCTCTAAAGCTACGTTAACCGTCGACACACTAGCCGTTTGGAAAGTCAAACCCACTCTTGACTTCTCCGTCTTCCCGTCCCCAACGCTTAAAAAAAAAATTTCCAAAAACCACAACACCGCAGCAGAGCTCTCTCTCTGTCTCTCTCTGGATTCCATCTCCGTTCTCCAAATTCCTGCCGCGACTCCGTCGTCTAGACCCCCTGAAGATCTGTAAGTACAAATCAAGATCTTGGATTTGCTGGGCTGAGAAAATCTGATGCAAAACTGAACTGCAAGAACAACGCAAAAGTGGCAAAAAAAGAACTCCTTTTTAAGCTTTCGGCGCATCGTTTCCATTGTTTTTTCCGTTTCTTAAAGGAGATTTTCCAGTGCTCTGGAGGACCCGCCCGGCCCAAGTGAACGCCGAGTGCTTTTACACTGGGAATATATGTGAATATACGTGAATTCTGTCTGTTTTCGTGTCCATTTGCTCCTGTTTTTGATCTGGGGTCGTGGCTGTTGATGGTGTCGTATCGTTGTTTTCCCCCTTTTTCTCTTTGGAGCTGTGGTTGTAGGTTGGAGTGAGAGGGCCGCGAGATGATGTCGCTCACCCCGGATCAGTTTAGGAAAGTCGGGTTGGGCGTGGTTCCGTCCCCGTCTCCCTTCCTCACGCCTCGGCCGGAGAAGCGGCGGGCGGACTACAGAGGCGGCGAGTGGAGCTCCAACCGGCACGAGAAAGATAAAGAGGTCAATGTGCAGGTGCTGCTGCGGTGCAGGTGGGCATCGGCACTTCGTACTTGCTCAAAAGCTGTCTCCTTTCTACCTCTTTAGGTTTGGTGAATCCTAGTTTTGCGGGTTCGCTAGGATTTGCACGTGCGTTGTGCTATGTCAGTGGACTCTGCTCTTCTGTAACTTGAGGTAGATAGTCAAAGGCATCGACGAGAATATCCGTGGACGGAGATATGATTATAGTAATGGAATGAGTTCTTCACAATCGATTTTTTATGAATTGGAAATAGTTTTGGTGATGAATCTGCAGCTACCCAAAAGCTAAGCAACAGCAAAGTGGGATTCTACCATTTGAATTGTTAAATGTGTTTCCAATTACATAATTCCTTAAATGCCGCTTTTGGAATGGACATTTTAAGTTTAGAGTTTGTTTGTTTAATTTTGTCTGTCAGGCCATTAAATGAAGATGAGCAAAGGTCAAATGTGCAAAAGGTCGTCTCGTGCAATGAACACAGAAGAGAGGTCACTGTCATGCAGAATTTAGCCAACAAGCAAATAGATAGGATTTTCACCTTTGACAAGGTATGCCGACACGACTTCGGCTGCACGGAAAGATTTCTCAAATAGTTACTAGCTGAAGTAGATTTTATCTGGCAAATTTGCAAGGTTTTTGGGCCTAAAGCACAACAAAGATCAATATATGATCAAGCCATTGCTCCTATTGTTAATGAAGTTCTCGAGGGTTTCAACTGCACCATTTTCGCCTATGGGCAAACAGGCACTGGTAAAACCTATACAATGGAGGGTGGGATGAGAAAAAAGGTAAAATAGCAAATTGCATAATTTCATAAGTATTTTACATTCATTATTGTCTTTTTAATGAAACATAGGTCGGTGAACTGCCTGCTGAGGCTGGCGTCATTCCACGAGCAGTTCGGCAAATTTTCGATACACTTGAAGCACAAAATGCTGACTACAGTATGAAGGTGACTTTTTCAGAACTCTACAATGAAGAGATAACTGATTTACTAGCCTCCGAGGACTATTCACGCTATGTGGAAGATAGACAGAAGAAGCCCATATCACTGATGGAGGATGGAAAGGGTTGTGTGGTCATAAGGGGCCTTGAGGAAGTGGCAGTATATAGTGCAAATGAAATCTATACTCTGTTAGAACAAGGAGCATCAAAAAGGCGAACGGCTGATACCTTGTTGAACAAGCGTAGCAGGTAATTATTCTTCTTTGCGGAACTTTTAAGGGTGTCTAACTTAATGGAAACTACAAAGCTAGTCCCTTTTTAACTTTAAGCATTTAGTGGTTGCACTTTTCAATGGTATTATCCTTGCTGCAGTCGGTCTCATTCCATCTTTTCCATTACAACCTACATAAAGGAAGTAACTGTTGGAGATGAAGATCTCATAAAATGTGGCAAGCTTAACCTTGTAGATTTGGCAGGATCAGAAAACATTTCTCGATCAGGAGCAAGGGAGGTAACTTATATCTGATCTCTGCTATCAAGAGCAATTCTTCACAATCTCTCTTTCTATCCCCATCTCCATTTCTCTGTCTTTCTCCGTCTCTTTCTCATACACATGTACAAGCATGTGAGAACCAAAAACTATGTTAATAAAATGCAAGCCTAAATTGTTAACATATGTACACGAGCAAGTAGTTAAATAATGATGTCTGCTGACCTGGAGTGTCCCTGAAGCTGCAATTATTGGCGATTAATTTTTTCGTATTGACACATAAAAATAACAGCCCTAAAACTTTTATGTTGTCTATCTTTTCTTTTCAGCAAGATTTTTGGAGAACAATTGACGTGCCAACTGTGTGATTGAATTTATTTACGTGCATGTGATCTTATGCGCATTTGGTTAATTGATAGGCTTTATGATAAGACTATGCTTTTCTTGGATATATTACATGCAAAACCTTTTGCATTAACACGCTTGCTAACTAAATTGATGCGAGCAAAAATGGAATTTCACAATTGTTGTTGGAGAAGACTCTATAATTCTCTAATTTTGCATGAAAATTATCGATATCAGTTAATGAGTGCATATAAATTCCAGGGTCGAGCAAAAGAAGCTGGGGAAATAAACAAGAGCTTACTTACCTTGGGCCGTGTAATAAATGCACTTGTGGAACATTCTCCTCACATACCTTACAGGTTATTTCTCAGAGGATATTCACTCAGTACGCTTGACATTGAGCCCTTCATAAGTTCTCATAATGGTTTTTCCTTGTCTGACAATTTTATGAGCAGGGATAGTAAGCTGACAAGACTTCTAAGAGATTCTCTGGGAGGGAAGACCAAAACATGCATTATTGCCACTATCTCTCCTTCTGCTCATTGCTTGGAAGAAACATTAAGCACGCTCGATTATGCTTATCGCGCTAAAAACATTAAAAATAAACCAGAGGTTTGGTCTATTGCTGTTTTTGTGTCTTTGAGTTTCCTCATGTGCTTTCCTAGTGATATTTAAATGGAGGAGCTTTGCAGGTGAACCAGAAACTGTCAAAAGCTGTGTTGCTTAAGGATTTGTATGCAGAAATTGAGAGGATGAGAGAAGGTTTGACAATGTGCCCACACTGTCTTGACTATCATGTGAACAAATCACATAGCATCTAACATATATATGTCAACACAGATATCCGAGCTGCAAGGGAGAAGAATGGTGTTTATATTTCCCAAGAAAGATTTGCCCAAGAAGAGGCTGAGAAGAAGGTAATCTCAACAGTTTCATTAAGTGCTCTGATCTTATATAAAACCCATGACTCCCAGATCAAATCCTTTTCTCCTTGAAATCATTGGATTACATTCATCTGCAGGCAAGGAATGAAAGGATTGAGGAATTGGAAAATGATCTTTTCCATTCTGAGAAGGTACTAGCTAGCTTTCTTTGAGACCTTTCTCTTGCTAATGTGATATCTGATCTGCTAATTATTTTTGTCCCTTTGGCCAGCAAAGTGAAAAATTTCGAAAGCTCTATCTTACAGAGCAGGAACAGAAATTGGACCTAGAAAGTAGTCTTAAGAACTGCAAGGTACTGGATATGGACTTCACATCACTAATCATTTATTCAACAGTGAAAATATGGCATGTGGAACAATAAATAGTCAATGTCTTCCACAGATTGACCTGGAGACCAGTAATAAGGCATTGCTTGATCTTCAAGAGCACTACCGGCTGGCTCTCTCCACATTGAAAAATAAGGAATTTGTGATCTCAAAGCTGCTACAATCAGGTAATTCTGTCACGAGAAGTTGACTTAAGCTAGTTATCCCATTTTTGTCAATTTAATTTACTCATACAGACTTACTATCCTTCTGATGTCATACAGAAAGTTCCATAATTGATCGGGCAAAGGAGTTAAGATCAGATTTGCAAGATGCATCTCAGGACTTAAGTTCGTTGTTTGGGAAATTAGGTATCGCTTCTTTTTGCGATTGTAAAGTTGCATACTCTGTACGATTAGATGAAACAGCAGGGGGGAGACTGCTTTATTTTTTTGAGTTTGAGGTGGTTCTGTCTGAAGAATATTTATTTTATTGAGAAAACGGAGTAATATTAAAAGTTCTGAACAGTTCACTATCTCTTGATCCATCAAAGTACCTATTCTCTGGTTGATGACTTGAGAATTTTCCCTAAAGTAAATTTATGAGGGACTCCACAAAGATTACTCTTAAGGATCTAATATTATCTTCTTCAATGCAGACTACAAAAGCAGGATGGAAGCAGAGAACCATAATATTGTCTTGACGTTTGGCTCTCAACTTGACCGAGGCTTGAAAAACTTGCATAGGACTATCCTGGGCTCAGTTTCTCAACAACAGCAAGAAATAAGATGCATGGAAGAACATGTCTCCTTGTTTCTTGCACGTAAAAATGATGTGAGACAACTCCTCGCTTTTAATAATTACATGCTTGTCTCGTAGTAGTTCTAATGGATATTTTTATCAAACATGCCAGGCAACAGAGAGTCTGCGTTCGAAGGTCGAAAAGATGATGACGACACATAGTTTAGGACTGTCTGCATTGACTGATTATGCCAATAAACTACAGATGAAAGCTGCCTTTGACCTTGACCAAATAAATTGTAAAATCTCGACAGAGACGAAGGGCATTCAGGAAGTATGAACTTAGAAGTCCATTCTTCCTTTTAACTTTTGTTTACTGCTCTCATTGAACCAAATTCTTTGCTGTTTTGCAGTATATAGTCAAGTTAGTATTGGAGGCCAAGGACACCATCAAAGACATCCATCATGCTCTTGCCGAACAGAAAGAAATACTGGCATTTTCTGCGCAGCAACAGGAAGAGGTAATGTACCTTCTTCTAATGTCCGGGTCCAGTTTTATCTGCTCATTGATTGGTTTATATGACCCCGTGACCCATACTCAAAAGTGTCTGAATTTTTACTTTATCATGATTGGAATAATAGGGATTACGAAGAAGTTTGGTTTCTGCGCACGTAGTATCCAAGGCAACTGTGGACTTTTTCAATGATGTTCACAATCATGCTTCTGAAATCAAGTCGATCATTGAAGAATGCCATGCTGAAAGGATCTGCCAATTGAATGATTTTGAGAAGAAATTTAAGGTCAGATAAGATACTTTCTAGATATCTGCATTTTATAATTGAGCCTCGTGGAAGCTTCTAGCTTATGGATTGTCTTGAAACAGGAAGAGGGGCAAGAGAGGAAAGACTGGCTTTGGAGCAAGTTGCTGCAATTTTGTCAAATTTGACATCTAAGAAAAATAAAATGGTGGGGCATTTTCTCAGAACATTATGGTTTCTGCTATTAAAGCGACACACCCACGATATATGGATAAGAAGGGCTTAGTAATTTCGTGGCAGTTTTTTGCTGTGCTTTTGACATCTTTCCTGATCATTAGGTCTCAGAGGCAGCTAACGGCATAATTGACTTAAGTACAAGGGAAGAGCAGAGATTGCATCATCAAACTACCCACATGCAGCATATTGCAGCTGATGGTAGGAAAGAGTTGACTAAGTACATAGTTGAGGCAGAAAACAATTTCTTGGAAGATACATTTTCTACGGGCGAATCCAGGGCCGTATTGGACAGCTGCTTTGAAGAGTGGTACGGTTTTAATATACCTGAAGTGTATTTGGAAACCTTTTTGAGTTAGTATCTGTTGAATCACTATACAAGTTATGTGGTTTCTCTTGGCATTGAACTTATTAGATTACAAATATTCTGTTTGCTTGTAAACAATTCTTTCCTAGCCTAGAAGTGGACAGTCTGGCCTGAACACAACTCGAGAGAATGAGTAAAGGCTTGCCTTGTAGCCCAGCACGGACTACTGAAAGTGAGGGAGCTAAAACATACATATAAAATTAATGCTCTAAACAGCGGGCTTCTTGTAATATATGAAAATGAATTAGCGGGAAACGGATGTAAGCTAATTTAGCTACCCTATCTACATCACATATTATCCTTTTCTCTTTTTGTGTGATGCAGTTCAAAGGTTGCGGATAATTCCAGTAGACAATGGGAGAATGCTGCATCTGCCGTAACTGAGTTCAAGAATGTTAGTATAGACAAGATAGCATCTCTAGTGAGGTAAAATCCTCTCTCTCATGAACTGTTTCTTCACATTTCTTTGTTTTTTTCTCATAACGTGACTCTTTGATGGCTTAAGCAGGGAAAATAAAGGCGAAAACCAGGATTTATGTGAACAGCTTAGATCTGCATCTTCCTCCACGGATAGAGATTTTGCTGCTAGAGTTGATGATATGGTCACTGCTATTTGTGGTAACAATCTTCATTTGGCCATTGATGTTGCTGTATTCTCTATGTACTATTCTCATGCCTTGGTCGATTGAACGTGCCAGATTCACTACAATCGGATCGTGACCATAAGGAGAAATTAGACTCCATGGCAGCCTCATGCATGGGTCAGCTAAAGTCGATTTCGGAGAAGCATGGAGCAGGCGTTTCAGATATCCGAAGCAAAGCCGAACAGTGCCTCACAAAAGATTATCTGGTAAATTGTCTATCACATACTTTAACCGTCTTCTTGATTCTTCGAGTCGCATTGTCGAAACAGATGTATATCACGACATGACTAATTTGTGGTGCGCTGTGCATAGGTTGACGAGCACACATCCACAACTCCTAGGAAACGGGTCATAACCATTCCAAGTCTAGCGTCCATTGAGGAGATGCGGACCCGGTTGAGCGAAGGAAATTCAGAGAACGAAACCAGAGGCGACCAGACAGAAGGCAAGCTTCACCAGCCGATAGATTCGCAGCCGCCCGATAGAACTCCTTTTGCAGATATGAATGGTGAGTTGTATTGAGGAAGGCGGCGGGCGGTATCAGCAGACCGTGATCCGGCATGCTTGTCCAGTGTCAAAGAGGTTGCAGAACTTGCTCATTGACTGATGAGCGGTGACACTGAGCTTGAGTCCTGACAGCAAGTGTTAGCCAAGGAAGGTTTCTATCTTATTTCCTTTACTTGGGCAAGTCATTTGTATGTACTTTAACAACTTGTTCAACGATTGGAATGATTAATGGCTTCCATTGTGATCAACAATGCAGTTTAGCGGCTTTAAACTCCATGGCCACCTTACATGTTTACTGAAAATTCGTATCGACGACTTTGCGCATCTCGTTGTGAATTTTCCTCTCGCCAGTTCAATAGCTCAGAGTGTCGTACTCCCGATTAAAAATGATCAAAATCCATCGAAAAATACCAAATCCGATAAAAAAGAAAAAATCGATTGACGCTTTCGTGACGCACCGTTCAAATTTCTATCCGTCCGTCCAACTTTTTCAAGACATTTCCAAGGACCACAACAACTCCATGGGGACCAGGGCAAAGGGCCACTTAATTCCATGGTCTTCCACATATCTCGGGGGGGGCGCAAATTAAATAAGCCAGTTAACCAGGCCCCTCTCAATAAATCGCCAAAAAAAAAAAAAACCATAAAATAAACAGAAGATAACGGGCCCCACGTGGGCCCGATGTCCCGGGCCCATGGCGGCCCACCGAGCTGCCGCGAGCTCGCTTTCGGGGGGAACGTAGGTTTATACCCACGTGTACGGCGGTGATGATGGCTCCACGAACCCTGATCGTGCAAGGCACCATCTGGCATCATTTTTTCCTCCCCAACGAGAAAAAGGAAAACCTGAAAAAAATCCATCTCTCTCTCTCTCTCTCTGGTTTCGCGAGAACCTCCAGATCTCGCCGCGATCCGCGTCCGTACGGTCGCCGGCGGGTTCTCCGATCGCGGTTCCGCTTCATGGATACACTCCGGCATGGTAGGTGGGAGGTGCAAGATGCTATCTTCGGTGTTTCCTCCCCTTTTTCTGTGAAGTTCTGAGGAAGTTTTTACCTATTCCCATGGCGTTCGCCGCATCTCTGTCTAGGCGGTGGATTCGTCTCTCTCTCTCTCTTTCTTTCTTTCTTTCTCTGTTCTGTGGGGGAATGAGTGCGGTGAAAGGCAAAGTAGAGTCACGCGGACTGGAGTCTCGGGAATGAGTATTGGCCAGATTAGGAATCCGGCTGTTCTATTCTCTTTGCATGCGGTGATTGCGCAATCCAACAGCGAAATCGCGGGGACGGTTTGGGGGGGGGCGGGCGTTTCGAGGTCGTTCGTGCGGGACCTGACCGGATTGTTTTTCCTTTCTTCGTTGGCAGGCGCGTGCGTGGACTGGCTTCGACTTAGGAACGCTTGTTGAGGGCGCGTTTCGGAGTCGAATCGAGTAGTTCGTGCCCCGGTGCCAGCGCGTCCCCGCCGATGCGGTTTGACTCTTTTCGGCTTATGAGAAGTGCGAAGCGCGGCGGAGTTGGAGGCTATCCTGCGTTGTACTGAGAGAGATGGTATGCTCCGTTTTGTTGTGGATGAATGTGGTTTTCTCAAGTTGAGATTTTTATTGAGGCACATGCTGTTTCGTGATCTTTGTGCTTTTTTTGTGACTGAGATTGGAGCTTGGGTAGGCATTCCACTGGCTTTATGTTCCTTTTGCGTGAGCTATTATGATTGCGCCTTTGCATGGGAAGGACCTAATGTTTTACTGATCGATTTCTTCAAGTGTTTGTTCTTGTATGAGCTCTTGAGAGCTGCTACATGGCTTTTTGTATTTGGACAACTTTATCCTTGCACATTGTAGCAAGGCAATGGACTTGCAGTTTTTGGACATTAGTCATGGACACTGAAAGGAGTTGCCCCATATTGCTACTAAGAAGTTTGCAGTGCCCTGAACGAAAACTATTTGCCCCATGAACATGTTATTTTGAAGCAAGTTTAAGCGATCTGCTGTCAGATTACTTTGTGCATTTTGCGTCGTCTAAGGATTCTTCTGTTCTTTCTTTTTTGGACTAATACTACGTAGTTGGCTCTTTCTAATAACCTCTTGATGGTTTAAGGATTGTTTGATTGATTCAAAGAGTCAAAACTGAACAATTTGTCAATAGGAATAATTAAGATGAAGGAATTTCTAAATTTCATCTTGCGATTAAGCAGACTCAGAAACAATATTAAAAAGCATCATAGAAGCCTTACATTTTACATTAAATATGTGCGATTTTGATGGTCGTGTCTTGCTTGATGCTAATATGAGAAATGCTTTGTGCACTTTGGAAAGAATGTAATGAGTAGTGGTGGTGTCATGTTGGTAAAACCGTGCTTACATTTTGTGAAGGATGACAAGTGTGTCTTCTGTCTATACTGAAATACAAGATTCTAAGCCATTTCTTTGGGCAGTCTTTCCAGAATCAGGGCTTTTGGACGGGAAAAGAGGCTGGTGGCTTAACTAACAGTGAGATGGCTTACGATAATACTTCTAGAATAGAAGCCAAGTGGTCACAACAATGGTTCATGGATGGCCCTGAGGCAGAGCATCCCAACAAGAAACAGGCCATAGAAGTTCCAAGCAACACTTCCTTTTTAGGACTGTTGAGCATGAACTCATCTCCATGGGGCTTTACTTCTGGTTTTAACACAGTTTCCGCCCCTGCCCATTTCTCTGAACAAGTACTTGATACTGAAACAACTGGAGCTGTCAAGTATAATGAGAGATGCAATCCATCTATTGGTGCGGAAAAACTGAATATGGGGAGAAAAGTGGATGAAGACCTTTTTCCTAGTAATTCCTCATTTGGCTTGTCAATGTCTCATGTGCCAGAAGTTCCAGGATCAGGGCTTAATTATGGGAGTCTGAGAAAAGTTAAAGTGAACCATGTTAAGGACTCTGAAAATGTGACTCCTTCATCAATGGGACATGGCTACAATAGGGTTGCTTCCAGTGCCATGTTCACAAGTCAATCTTTCTGTAAGGAAGAAGAAGATCCTGTATCAACTGCTCTTGCTTCTGGTATAGGAGATGGCAACATCATATCTTCAGCCACTAGTGATCTGGGTGAAAGCAACAGTGTCATGTCAATCGGGAAACTGTATGAAAATGAAGGTGAGAGTGCTGGACAGGCATACAAAGGCCATGGTGATGCCCTGTCTGTTCCTATGGATAACAATGTTTTGTCCATGGGTCAAAGCTACAAAGCAGATGATTGTTCCATGTCAACGGGCCATATTTATGGCAAAGGGCATCACATCTCTGTTCCAGCAGGTAACATCTACAATAATGATGACAGCAATAGTCTAAACATGTGTCACTCCTATGGTTTAGGGCAAAGTACAATCATATCCTTTGGCAGCCCTGATAATGATGATGCAAATTCCTCAAGGAGGCTTATATACAGTAACAATTTGTACTGTGGTCTGCCTTCTGTTCAAACATCTGATGCAGTCAATAGCAATCAGTTAGTTAAGTCAAATGCCGATATGTTTCCTAGTTCTACTTCAGCTGTTGCCTCTGGAATTGAAAATTTCTCGCGGAAGAAAGAGGAGCAAAATACTTCTAAGAAAGGTTCAAACAACTTCCCCTCAAATGTCAGAAGCCTGCTATCGACTGGCATTTTGGATGGGATATCTGTGAAGTATGCTGCATGGTCACGAGAGGTAATGTCACTTTAGATGTCTTCACAAATTTTAGACAGTTTCATCTTACAGTGATATGGAGCTGGTTCTTTGTTTAGAAGGAGCTCCGTGGTGTGATTAGAGGTTCTGGATATTTATGCGGCTGTCAGTCATGTAATTTTACAAAGGTAAGTGCATTTCTGGACTTGTATCTGCTTGAACTGCTTCTAGGTAATTTATTTACTGATTAAACCGAGGATGAAATGGACTTTAGGTAATTAATGCGTATGAATTTGAACGACATGCTGGCTGCAAGACCAAACACCCGAATAACCACATATACTTCGACAATGGAAAGACCATCTACGGGATTGTTCAGGAACTCAGGAGCACACCCCAAAATATGTTGTTTGAAGTCATGCAAACTATCACTGGTTCGCCAATCAATCAAAAATCCTTCCGTCTCTGGAAAGGTAATGTGACTTCCTTCTATCATCAATGGCTTTGTGTTAGCATGATGAACTTCGAAGAATCATAGGAATTATTGTTATCGGCCAATTTTACTGTCATCTTGCATTTTCTTCTCAAAAAGCTTCATTTGCTCTTTTCAGAGTCATATTTAGCAGCAACCCGAGAACTTCAGCGTATATATGGGGAGGATTAATGGAAGCAATTGTCATAAGCTGCCTTGTCTAAATTACTATGTAGGTATCATCGTGATGCTGTTTTCTATATTTACTTCTACTTGTTAAGAATTGTGTCAGTTAATCTGATGGAGATGTTTTTCCTGGATTGAGGAACCCTTTTCCTTCTGCGGGGAAGTATGCTTGAGGCGGTACTGATCAGGTTGTGGTTCTCGAAGCCCCTTTTTGTAACAACATTTTGTCCACTAAACAAGAGTTGTGATTTGCTCGCACTGAGTCCTTCAGTTTGCAAGGGCAGTTTTACCTGGATAAGTGTCTGCTAAACTTATCCAACCATGACAGCCACATCTAGAAGTTCCACCAATTGTCATGATTTGGTTTTATTCAGCTTTCTGGGGTTAACTTATGGCCGACCGTAGGCAATGGAAAGGAAAGTTTTGCTCATTCAGCTCTCATGGTTGATGTTCAGTGCTGGAAAGTCAGCATGGCATTGGAATGTAGAAAACATTCTGAGATCAAATGAATTCTTCTCTACTTTCCCTTCAGTTGTTGAGGTTAACAGGCGAGACTCATTGGTTATAAAAACCATTTCGATTGCATTGACTCTGCATCTGCATCTACGGGAGCACTGCTCTAATACAGCACTTTGATTGGTTGCACTGGGAGTTGTGGTTACTTCACCATGCACAAGTAGTTAGCGAATTTCAAGAATGAGGATCACTTGCTGATGATCCCCCAAGAAAATTAATTACATTTGTAACACTGACAATTTTGTAGGATGCACATTAGGGGTGAATCGGTCATTTATGTTGGACTGACTCGATTAGGTGAGTCGAATTTAGCCAATGCTCTGCCTTGTAAGAGACTCATCTGGTCTTCTTTCACTGTGAGATCTGTTTTCGTTTTGTCACTGTGGAGGGTTAATCTCTGCTCTTCGTTTATCACTCTTGATGGGAGTACAAGTATGATGTATACAACTAGACGCTTAGGTGCCTTGTAATTTGTTTTGCGAACAACTTCATTATAGAAGGGAATGTTTTCTTCAAAAATCGTGTTCCTTAAAAAATGGTTGTTTTCCCCTTTGTTTGATAACTTTAAATGCAATGGATAGGTTTCTTGTATTTGATTATAAGTTTTGATAACGAATTCCTTTAGGAACTCGAGAGAGTGAGAGATCAGGAGGGCTCAAACATACGAAATCTTCAGCTTTAGAAGAATAGCAGTAGTTTTCACTCTTAGATGCTTTGTCGTTTGTTTTGCAAACAACTTCGTTATAGAAGGGAATGTGTTCTTTGAAAATGGAGGGAATTCGAAATCTTCAGCTTTAAAAGAATAGCGGTAGTTTTCACTCATTGTGCAATAGAGCTATTTTGAAACACAATTTCTTTTCTCAATTGGGGGTTTCCATTCATTTTCCGTGTGCAAGACATCGGAAATCATCGAGAACATTTTGCAGAAAAGTACTCTCAATGAAATGCATTATTCACTGCCGGGCAAACACTTTAAGCACGTTTTGATTGCAGAAAAAAGCTTCTCGTTCCACTTGTGATAGATACTAAGAACGTTTTGATTGCACCCTGTTTGGAAAGACTGGTCGAACCACCTAACTTTGAAAAGGGCTGTTTGAGAAAGATCGAAAATGGCAATCATTCACTCAAAGAATTCTCTCTCGTCTTGTTAGAGCTCCATCTCTTGCTAGGGGCAAGCTTTTACTAGAGCCGCGGCTCTATGCAGCAAGCTGGATTTAAGGTCGTTGATATTGCCCATGGCGTCGTTACAGCTGACAAACAGAGGGAAAGTAGCCTCACCTGATTTGGGAAATTTCTACCGAATCTTCATATTAATGTGCAAGCATTTCACAGCACAACGAGGACCTTATCTCAAATTGATCAGGGACTCTTCGCCATAACTTTCAAATCTGAAAGCAACAGCGATGTTGTGTTTGGTCCTTTGCAAATAACTTGTTCTGTGAAAGATCTGGGAGCTTCATAAGCTCCTGAAAATGTCACTTTTTAACCATTGTGCTTTTTGGGTAAAATTTCATGGCCTTTGCTATGAATGCTCCTTGGAGGAGGCGGTTCGATGCGTAGCTGATGAGATAGGGCCGGTCTTGGATGTGTATGGGAACGGAGTCACAAGGAATAACATCACAAAAGTCCGGTGGAGCTAGAATAAATCTTTCGGCCTTTTCACCTTTGAAACCGGGAGTTTTTAACGACTTATGATGGAGATCCTTTGTGGTTCGATACCTATTATGAACGCCTACCGCATTCCTGTTTGTCGTGTGGGAGAATAGAATATTATGCAAGGTAATGTAGGAAAAGATGTGAACATTGCACAAAGGTTCCTTGGCTTAGGGCTGAAGTTAAGGAGTTACGCCCTTGTTGGCATATTTTTTATGGAAAAGACAAACCACTATGTGGAGAAACTGAGGTAGTAACACAAGATTCTCCCTTATAAAGAAAGCACCGAAGGAAAATGTACACTGTACAGATTCGTCCACAAACAGAAAAATGCTCGAGCTGTTTTGGCAGAGAGAGCAAAGGCCTGCACTGGTCCAGTCAATTGCTAAGGGAACAGGAGTGTCTCCTAAAAGAGGGGAATTTAATATGTACAAATCGGACGTGGGAGCTTCTCTCACGAAAGGGTTGAAACTCAGGTATTATATCCTGAACTGGAAATCATAACAGAGCTCACCAACTATCCCCAAGTCAGTCGCGAGCCAAGAAAGCTGGCGGAGATCCTAAAAATGTGACTCCAAGGAAGAAAAAGAGGTTCGAACCTGGTAAAATTAAATCACAACGAAATCTTCTATTGGATGACTCTTAAACTCCTGTTCAGATAAGCACTACTCTGACTGGATGGGCTGAGGCAACTAGTGCTAATTATAAGCTGGAATAGTCAAGAGTTGGGTACCCCTGCCTGACGATTCAAGAGCTATGCAGATGGCCCTACTATAAGCTGGAATAGTCAAAGAGTTGGGTACCCCTGCCTGACGATTCAAGAGCTATGCAGATGGCCCTACGTATGGTTCTTGATGGAAACTAAAACTTAGCCTCCACATTTAGAATGTCTAAGGAGGAGGCTTCATTTCCAGGATTGAAGTCGCGGCTCGATAGAGTGACTTCTATACATGCCCCATCCGCTTTGCAAGAAAGAATGGTTGTGTGGGAGCTAATTCAAAGCATCAGCCTGTCAATTACTTTGTCGTGGGCTTGCACTGGGGATTTCAATGAAGGATTCCGCTATTAGGAGAAGGAAGGTACTCGGCTGTCTAAGAACTCCAAACTGCAATCATTCTAGGAATTTGTTAATAATTGCATGATAATCGATAAGGAGTGCAAAGGATGTGCATTTACATGGTCAAATAGACATAATGGAAATGCTTTTGTAAGAGATATTATCGGTGATGTCCTTATAAATTTAGACAGGGCTTTTGCTCTTTCCGTGATAAGATTGGACCATAGCCCAGTGATATTATTTTTTGTGCCAAACCCCCAAAATTCGATGCGAGAACTACCTTAATTTAATAGAAGAAATTTAGAATTCCCCTTCACCGAGAAATAGTAACTTGATGGACAGATTAGAACGGTATATAAAAGCCCTTGGAACCTAGAGCAGCAGACAATTTTCCAACGCGAGATAGAGAAGTGAAAGTCTTGAAAAGAGATTTGGCAGAGATGGAGAACAGGAGAGGTGCACCCTCTGAGAAGGCGAGGAGAAATTCAAAATCTTCTAAGGCAAGAGGAAAGTACCGGGGTTAGTAGATAGTACGGTGTCAACGGTTCGGTTCGGTTTTTCAAAAAAAATCGAACCGAGTCAAACCGTCAGGAAAAACTTCCGAACTGAACCAAATGAGACCCGAACCGAATACGAACCGAACCGAAATTTCGGTTTGGTTTTTCGGTTTTTGGTTTTTAGCTTTTAGTTTTTGGTTTTTGCATTTTTTTTTTGTTGTATATATTTTTCGTTTCTAAAAAATAAACTCTTATCGGTTTGTTGGTTTGGTTCGGTTCGGTTAACCGATAAAAACCGAACCGAAAAAAAAAATTCGATTTTTTATGAGAATCGAACCGAATGAAAACCGAACCGAAAAAATCGAATTTTTCGATTCGGTTTAGTTTGGTTTTTGACGCCCCTAGTAGATAGCGGCTAAATTGGCTCCCGATATGGGGACGAGCACAAAGTTCTTCCACCCCACTACGGCACAACTTAGGACTTTCAAATTATTGCCTTCACATACTAAGCGTCTGCACTTAATTGATACATGAATCTTGCTTCCAGAAAACATTAGTCCTTTCCATTGCCCCGGGTCAGCCATTTTCGCCTGTCGCTTGCGCCCAATACCACGATGTATAACCAGCCACAATGGTGATGACGCCGATAATCCTGATTTACCAAAATCAATCAGCATAATATAATCTCTAAAAAATGATGGTTAGCATGAATTAGGGAAGAAATTTGAGGAGCAAAAGATAGTGCCTTCCCAAGAAAAGCTCTTCGGCTAAAATGAAAGTACTTAAAATAACGACAATGACCATGCTTATAGAACTGAAGGTACTCAAAATAGCTCCGGTTTTGCCACGTAAAATGATCAGTGTTTACATTGGAGATTTTCGATCAAAATAAGTTGGATAGACTCAATAGGTAAAACGTCAAAAGAGTTAGTACTCAATTGACATAATAAAAAGGTTTATAATTGAATTGACAAAATTTAATAAGTTTATGACTTTTTTTTTTTTTTTTTGTAATTTTCTCTGTGGAGCTAAGTTGGGATACCTTGGTCTGGGATACGGCCATTGGGGACCTTATTCAAAGCTTTAGGGTCTGGAGTTTGGGCCCTACGTTTCTGGTCTAGCTACACATGTTTTTGGTCCAAACATCGAAGTCATCTGGTCGGCTATGACGCGGTCAATGTTGTTATTATTTCGGATCAAAAGTGGGTCAATAGGTTAACTCTCTCAAGCTTATATTTAAATGGGATTTATTATATCTTGTTCAACATATTCGGGTCTACAAGGGGCCAGGCCGAGAAAGATTGGTTTTTTCATACAATGGATCAACTCAACTTCGTCCCTGGCGGTGTACGGCCCAATGCGACTCGATATATTGTCATAATGCAAAAGTTGGGCCCAAATAAAGCATCGCCTGGGGCAGATTTTCATCTACCCGTAATTTCATTTTTCCATTCTCCCCAAAAAATCGGCCATTTTAAATTCCGAAAATCGAGAAAGCAAGATTTTGAGTATTTTGAAAGTTTAAACTGTTTCGTGTTAATTAAAAATGAAAGTGAATGTGCGTTAATTTTATTAAAAATCAAATGTGAGAAGTTGAAGTCACCGGCTCATGTTATTTTCTGTGAATCTCATTGCATAGATTTGCCACACTTACTTTGTGTCAAACTTGAAAAAGTTTGTGATCCTGATGTTTTGGTTTTATTCCCGGAAAACCCCTATACGCCAATTAGTGAGAAAGGCTTGCTCTAACTTAATTTCCAAAATCATTTACATGAATCTTGCTTCCGGGAAGCATTGATGTACCAAAACTCACCGCCATATGTTCGTAACGGCAAAGACCTCTCTCGAAATTGATTAATCAGAATCTTCTTAACTAACGAACTTCATGTCACCACAAAAGTCAAATTTACATATGGCCAATCAATTTTCGTTGGTTTCCGGAGTTTCCTTGTCTTTACATGTACTGATCGTGATCATCTCATGACTATAGTTCTCCTTCCCGTTGCCCCCTGGGTCGACGAACTTCGTCGGCAACGCCTTGGGCTCGTCCGTAGGTGCGGGAGAAGACTTGTAGTCCTTGCCTTTGCCCCACACGACCAGATATAAACCGGCCACAATGACAACGGCGCCGACGAGCCTGATGCAACAAAATTAAATTAGCGCAATATGATTTTGAAATTGGTAATTAGGATGGACTAGGGAAGAAATTTGAGGAGGCAAAGAGAAGTACCTCCCCAGGAAAAGCTGCTCGGCTAAAATGATGGTACTCAAGATAGCCACGATGACCATGCTTAGAGGATTGAAGGCCGTGACGAAAACCGGTCCTCTGTCTTTCATGACCACGCCTTGGATGTAGTAAGCCACTCCCGAGCACACTATTCCCTGCATTTACCAATCATGGTATGACTCATACGTTAACTTTGTAATAACAGAGACGGGAAGGTAACTTTCTTGTTTCAAAGCTAAAAATGATTTCTAGTGAAAACATTAAGTAGAAACTTTCATCTACTAATAAAATATAGAGATAGATGTGTTAAAAATTCTAAAATTTATCACGAAAATGTAATTGAATTCTAAAACTTGTAAAAAGTACAATTGCCGTAAAGAGTCGGTGATGATGGGGGATGACCAGCCAATGGTTGACGTGGGTTGTTGGGCCCTAGCTAGTGGCCGGCGATGGTGGGGCGGTGACGGTGAGGGCCTTGTGGGCTCTCGCCGTTTTGCCTTCTTCATTTTATTTTTTTCGTTAATGTAGCTTTTTTTAATTTAAATGATATTTAGATTAAAAAAACATATTTGGATTAAAACGACGTCATTTTAACCTTCATGTTTTAGCCACAATAGCCCCACATAGGAGAGATAGAAAAAAAATAATGTTAGTATTTTTCGTTAGCCAAATTGGACAGAATTAAATGGATGAATTAATTGCACTAATTTGACAATTTGAAGAATTTGATTACAATTTTTGTAAGTTTGACGACTCACAATTGTACTTTCATGATAAATCTCAAGACTTTTGGTACACTTATCCTAAAATATATGCAGTTATCCAAATCAGTGGGTGAAACTGTCGAGGATCCACCTTGGTTACTCAAAAATACTGAAATCAACGAAGTTATACATGAGAAAAACAGTATGGCC
The DNA here is from genome assembly GCA_017140595.1 of Eucalyptus curtisii. Lineage (NCBI taxonomy): Eukaryota > Viridiplantae > Streptophyta > Magnoliopsida > Myrtales > Myrtaceae > Eucalyptus > Eucalyptus curtisii. The sequence continues at coordinate 37,335,583 of CM029504.1, read as the reverse complement.
AGGGTTCAGTTAATTCCATATGGAACTTCACGATGAAAGATCACCAACGACAGCAAGTGATAATAGTGGAAGGCAATATAATCTCTCTCTTAAGTTTCACAGGTCATTTTGTAAAAGAAAATTAATTGAATAATCATCAAGTTCAAGTGCTCACACTATAGACAGCTGCGAGTAATTTGGTGTCCCATTGTATGAACCAAACGGTGGCGTTTCCTCTTTCCATGAACAGAGCCACAACGGCACCCTCGACCGTCCCCAAAAAGCATATCCAAGCAGTGAGAGACAGCTCAACTGGATATGTTTGTAGCGTAATTGCCTGTTGGAAGTTTCCAAAAAAATCACACGGTTAGTGCGTATTGCCGGTTATGATTTTCCCTCATTCCGCGCCGATCTTCAAAAGCATCTCTTTCGAGAGTTTAAGGCACTTAACTTGAAAAAATTTATCTACCAATCCAACATGAGAAGATCGACTATATTAGATTAAGTACTTGGAGAATCATGAAGCAAGCCCAGCTGAAGCATCCGACAGTGATCATGAGAGAACCCTTGATGGAGTTCTGGAGGCTGATCCCACCAGCAGCACTCCCGATTTGAATGTTGTTGGTGGTCGTCCCTCCTCCTCTTGTCCAAAATAGTTCGAGAACAGGGCCTTTAATTAGAGTCATGATCATCGCTCCGGCAACCGTCGCTAGTGTCCCAAACACCTTGGCTTGGCCCCGAATACTCTTCATTTTCACCTTCTCAAGCCTATGCCAATAGCGGTTGATATGTCATTGTCTTAAAAAGCTACACCCATTATCATCTGATCCAATTGCAAATCAAAAGAATTTGAGACCTTATGGTGCAAGAACTATCTTATCATGTTTGTGATAGATAGAGTGTATTTATCGTTCTTCAAAAGCAGACATATTGCTTTTTTTTTTTCTTTTTTGGGCTCAGGTTTGTATGTCGGACCAAGATATGGTCCACTTCTAGCAAAAACTCTAGCATATTTTGACATCCCTTTGTGGTTAAAGAGTGATGATACTACTAGAAGACGCGTATGAGAGTCTAATGGTCACAATAGAGTGATTCGCTTGTGTCGAGAGCAGAGTCAGCACACGTTCATTACCGCATGATCCAAGCCATGACGAAGGTGATGGCCGGAAGAATGTTGCACATGGCAGCTGCGAATGTTGCCGTCGTGCGCTTCATCCCCAAATAGTACAAGTTCTGGTCGATGACCGGCCTGAGAGAGAGAGAGAGAAGAATGAAACAACACGTCAAAGGTGGTCATGAACAATTTCTCGTGAAACCTTATGATTGTGTAATTTGTGGCGATAATAAGTTGATTTCGTACTTACTCCAGTAAGCTTAGCACCATCAACCTGATGAAGATGGGGAGTGTCATTCTGGGCCTTGTTTTCCTGAAGACGAAATTTTCACATGATAAATTAATCCAATGTCAAGACTTCGCATTTAACCAAAACCAAACCAAGCGAAGAAAACGTGGAGGTGTTGGCCCGATAAAACTCACTCGATAAAACAACACGGACGTATAACAAGACTCCGCCGAATAAAGCTATCAAAGCTTGTCATTGATACAGGAATATCGTGGAGTGGGGAACAAATTCGGGAAGCAGTTCTCACATATATTAGTTTAGATTATATGGTGGAGAGAGAGAGAGATACTTGTCCATGATGACTGCAAAGGGGGTGATGACGATCGTCGCGACGGCATGGCGGTAGACGACGAGCACGTAGTTGCTCATGCCCTTGTTTAGGGCAGCCTTGCAGAGGATGTCCATCCCCGCCAACCCGAACTGTAAGAACACCACAGCGAGGAAGGGCTTCAGCTTGTGAAACAACCTCTTCGCGTCCATCGCTCTGCTCTCTATCTTATCCGTTCCCTCTCCTTCTGTGTGCTTGCTGGAGGAAATGTATTGAACTGGCAACGATGGGTTTTGTTCGTGGAGGGTGCATCTGGCAATGAAAACTGGAGCCCTTTATATAACACGCGTCCACACACACTTTGATAAACCTTGGGCTCCACTAGGAATCGAGGGCAATCAATTATTACTTTAATTCGCCAATTAAGGTATGGCCTCTGGCCAGGTACAGTGCGCTCAAAAGCAGTGTTGTAGGCCGAGCTTTAAAACATCTTCAGGAAAGAGAGCGACCCCTTTGTGCGATTTGCTTACTGCATGTGGTTTTGTGTGGGGACGAAAGGGTGAGTGGGAGAGGAATTAGGGCACGTTTCGTAATGATTCTATTTTCGAAAATAGATTTTGATAAGAAATTATTCTTTTTTATTCTGTTCTTGGGAATAAATTCTGAATATTTTAAGCCGCTTGGTAACTATCCAAAATTTTTGATTCTGAAATAAAATTGTGTTTGGTACCATGCTCATTGATTCTATTCCAAATCAATTTCTTTTAATTTTTAAATAATTTTTTTACTTTTTTTTTTCCTTTTTCTCCTATTCTTCTTCTTCTTCTTGTGGCCAGTCGTCGAGGGCCGGCGATCTCACCGGAGCGTCGCCGGCCCTCAGTGAGGCCAAGCCTCGTCAGTCGAGCCTCGCCGGTAGTTGGGCAAGACTCCCCTACCCTCACCGATGGGCAAGCGACCTCGTCAGGGCTGGGCGAGGCCTGCCTGGCCACCAGCGAGGCCGCTCGCCTGCCCATTGGTGGGGCTGGGCAAGCTCGCCTGACCTCGCCTTGGCCGGGTGAGCCTTCGGTGAGCTCGCCGGACCCGATTCTGCGGCGATAGCGGCAGCGGAGACGACGGCGTACGGCGGCGGTGGACAATGGCAGGATGGCGGTCGATGAAGAAGAAGAAGAAAAGAGTTGGTTTTGATTCTTTCTTTTGTTCCCGGAACAAGAATCATTTTTTTTTTTTTTTATTCTACTCCAAATCTGTTCCCAGGAATAAAAATTTTACCAAACGCGATTCTACTCCAAAACTACTCCCGAGAACAAAAAATCATAATCAGGTACTATTTGACATGTTGCCAAATAGCCCCTTAGTCTACAGGCACGTACGTAATGGATATCGCGTCACTCGTCGGGCTGGTTTGGATACATTGATTCGAATCCTTGTCCTGCACTTTGTCTACAATCATGTCCTTTAAGATTTCAAACTCGCTTGTAAGATGTTTTCTTCTTCTTTTTTCCGTGGCCGATATTTCTTCTAGAAATCCTTGGTTATATAATTTAAAGTGTTTTTGGAGTTAAACTTTGCAGCTGAACTTTCCACGGCCACACAATGGTAAACTTGTGCGCTAAGAGCATCGCACAATAACTTTTTACAAATTTATATGATATATATAATTTCTTTTTCACTTGATAGCTAGAGTTTTTTGGTTCGAATATTCTAATATGATATTGAAATTACCTTTCACGTCAGTTTATTTCGAGTGTGGCTCATAATCCAGCTTGCGTGCAAGCCGCACTTGAGAGGGCTTGTCACACGCAAGCCAATTTTTTATATGCATGCTTTCCACGAAGGACAACAGATTGAGTCAAGTAATTGAGAATTGAGAGGGCTCTCTTCGAATAAATAAAAGTTGAGGTGACGTCTCCATAGGTTTTTCTGTTGACCATGGCCCTGGCCTTTCGAACAAACCATTAATGACAAGATTAAACAAGTCTCGGTCGTGAATTTTTAACTCGTGAATTTCTGTAACTGGAAAACTCCTCTTTTTTTTTTTTTTTTTTTTTTTTTTTTAAGTTCTTGTCTTGCTTTGCAATTCTGGGATTTGCATTTGAATAATCAAGTCTTGATTGGACAAGATAAAACCGAAAAAATGTGGGGATCATTCATAGAGGCAACCCTTTTCAACACCTAAGAATTTGACCTACGTAACTTTGAGGGGGCGATCATTCTACAAGAAGAGAGATATTTAATTCTATCGATAAAATCTTAAGGTTTATATGTAATCTCAGTTTACTTATTAAGTTTTTTTTTTTTTTCACTAGTTGGCATTAGACTGCCCTGTGCTAAGCACGAAGAATACATTTTTATCGGCATATTTCAATATCTGACATGACAAGGGTTTTCTAATTTGATGTGTCCATATGAAATTTGAAGTTTCTATTTTACATAATTCCAGAATCTCTTGGGAGACGGTATATCTTATGTAATAAAAATTTGATATAGTTGAAATATGCGGTTGTCTCTTAAGAAACTTATTTCGCATATTTACTTGGTTGAGCTGGTGTCCTACATCATGATGAGTTGTGCGCAAAATACAATGTGAAAGTACGCATTAATAAAGAATTTAACAACAATTTCATGGCATAAAAGAAAAATTTTATTTAAATAGAGGTCTTTTTGTCTTTCGATTCTCAAACTTCCAAACTATTGAATCAATTATAAAACGAAACTTTTGTGCCTATGGATATTCTTATGTTCTATTCTCTATTCGTCTACTAAATAAGTTTACGGTACGGTTGTAACTTATCAATTTAGACAGTAAAAAATTATATGCAAAGCAAGTTTATCATTATGATATACTCCCTAAATTCATTGTTATATCTTCACATCCACAATTACTCTAACTTAGAGAAGTAGTTGAGGGGTGATATTGACTTTTACGATTTTGCCATAACACTCACAATCCAAGAATCTCAATTACACACTATGGCAAAAATGCTGCAGGTTCACAGGAGATAGAAGGAAGGGGAGAATAGTATCGTCGAGAGAAAATAGAAGAAAAATATGCCTAATCAATTTTAAATCATTAACTGACTTATTAAGCATTCTCCCCTCGCCGAAAAGAAGGCAAAAAAGTACGTTCCCGACCACCCATTTCATCCCTTTGTAAGAGTTTTCCTAATGTGGACTACATTAACTGTTATTGTAATTTACCGTTTTACGGGATTGGTATAAGGTAAGATAGAAGGTTTCTTAATTAGTCTAATATGGGGCTAGCTAGTGTAGGTCAAGTTGAGCCTGATCCATAATGAGAGGATCTGGTTGGAAACTCTATAAATAGTGCTCAAGTCTCTTCTCTAACCCTAATTCTCACAACATGTTGGTCGAGTTGAGCCCGGCCCGTAATGAGAGGGCTTGGTTGGAAACTCTATAAATAGTGCTCAAGTCTCTCTTCTAACCCTAATTATCACAAGTATCATCACAAAAGGAGTGTTTACCTAATGCTAAAGGGTGAGGAGGCCATCTCATTGAACTAGTAATACATAGGGCAATAGAGGAGAGGATAAGGACTTGTGCGTGGATCATCGCTTTTTCGCTTCCATATAAAAAACGATAGATTCAAAAACATATGCGTTAATCTTTCTACTCGATTATTTATGTTCTTGTTTTAATTATGGAGATTATGGGATTGCATTTTTTGCATCCAACACCCTTTCGTTTGATTATCACCCACTGCCTTTATTTAGCTCGGGCAGAAGCTCTCTCTCTCTCTCTCTCTCTCCTCTCTCTCATTCCTACCTGTAGCCACTAGCTTCTGCCAATGTACCAACTTCCATGCCAGCTTTCTCGTTCAAGCACCATTAATTAATAGCAGAATCTTCTTACCAAGAATTAATGAATATTATTGGGTGATCACAATCTGTTTTTTTAATTGTGGATAATCACCTCTATTTTTGGGTGCCCACCGATCTTTCCACAAAAAAAAAAAAAAAAATATATATCTTGTCAGCTACTTGTGCTGGGTTTGGAAAGCAAAAATGCATGGTCAATGATAGCATATAATATAGTCCCACCACCATGGTTTCACTCGTTGGGGGTTTTGTTTCCTTGTGCTTTATCTTTTTGTTGAATGCGATGTGCAATATGACTAATGGGTCAGTGTCTCTTGCCTTGCTCCTACTTGACCTCATAATTAATCACTTTTCCAACAATTATGAAGCTGCAACACTATTTTATTGTGTTTTTTTATCCTTTTGAGTCAAGAGAAGTGCTGGCTGAGTGTATACGCTTTTATGATGTCGAGGCTTTCTTTGACCGAAGGTAGAAAAAGCACACAGAATTATTAAAGGACGGAGAGGGAATGAAATGGAAAAGAGAGGATGAATACTCTTGTAGTATTATGATTTTTATTTTATTTTTGGTGTTAAGTGGTCTTGACCTCTATCACCTTAAAAGCTAACTCAAAATGTGAGACTTTATCTTATACTTATAAATTGACCATTAGTCCCAACTACCGTAATTTCCCTATGTAACTATTGGGTCTAGACTTGTTGGTAACCTGGATTGTGATACTAGTATTGGGTATTCTTGAGTCTCTCTAATCCCAAAAGCTAGCTCAAATAGTGAGACTTTTGCTCCCACTTATAAACCAACAACCAGCCTCTTCCACAACTGATATGGGACAATCTTAACAATCTCCCCTCACACATTGGGCCTGAGTTAAAGACACAACAACCGGTAACTTTGGATCTAGACTTATTGGCAACCTAAGTATTAGGTGATTTTGAGCCTCTCTTACCCCCAAAAATGAGCTCAAGTGGTGAAGCTTTCCATCACACTTATAAACCAACTACCAGCCCCTACCTCAACAATCTCCCCTTCACAAATTGGGCCTACGTCAGAGATGCAACAACCCATAACTCTCTCGTGTAACTATTGAGTCCAGACTTATTGGCAACTTGGGCTCTAATAACAGTATTAGGTGATCATGAGCGCTCTTGAGCTATGGGTTGAAAGAGAACCAAAACCACCCAATAGGGGGACCTAAAAGTTTGTTTTTATAGGATTTTAGTTTTCAAAATAATAAAGAGAGGAAGGAGGAATGATAGGGTGAGGGACAATGATAGACGGAGGGGACAAGTCGGCGTTGGTTGCCACAGGTGATGACCTCTGTTGTAGTGGCACCGTGAGAGGCGAACTACCATAGTGAAGATTGTAGTACAAATTAAATCCTCATGATGATTGCGTCTTAGCGTAGCCTTGGATTTATATTTAAATCGTTGTCAACTACGTTTCTACATGATGTAAAATACTCATCTAATGAATATATGAATTTGCGAAAGCCTTTCGACAAACGATAGAAGCAGAAAAAAGAGTTTGCGAAAACTTAGGTGTGAATTCGTAGATAAGGGGCTCTATTTTCCCTTGTTCTGATAGGAGAATCATTTGCTATTGTAGGTTATTTAATATTGTCAACATTTTTCCTTTTGGGAAGTTCGTCATTCTCATTGGAAAGCTTCAAGCACACATCGCATGTTAAAGGTTCGATAGTTGTGGAATAAATTAAAAAGGAGGAATCTAAGTAGAGGAATCTCCACCTTCTCGTGGATTCCACATAGCAAGCATCTTTAATTAATACTCTCCTGAAATTGATAGATGATTCTTAGACTCCATTTATTTAATAAAAAAATAAATTATTAAAAAAATATTTTCTTAAATATAATCGTTTGTATCACTTATAAAAATGAAAGAATGAACGATATTTTTATTACCCACGAAAATCTTTGGATATAAATTATTGTTGATAATAACAAACATTTTTCCTCTACTAACTATTTCAAGAGAAGTGTTACAGTGATCATTATTAGGATAATATTTTTCAAATTATTTATTTTTGATGAAATAAATGGAGACTTAAAGTTAACGTAGCACAATTAGTTTGATTTCCTTCACCATCAAATCTAAACAGGTTCATGGATGATCCACCTAACATGACTTTTGGCTCTCGTCTTATTCGATTATGGAACATATAATGGCCCCATACTTTACATGCCTAAAGCCGTTGTGATGAATAATATCTCAACGTTGCTTTGCTTATTTCTATTGACGGAATCTTGCCTTTTTCTTTTTGGATAACTAGGAGTTAATGCCGCACAATTCCGTACACTCATGGAGCCCAGTTAGAGTTCACATGCCTCTGATGGATGGATTAAATATTTTGCGTAGGGTGCGCTTAAATGATTTTCATGGTGAAAAAATTAGATATCGTTGATTGATCCTTTTTAAGAGTACATAGTACATGCACATGTAGGGATAAGTGCCAAAATATGATTCGAAGGTTTTGGCCATTGATCGATTGAGAACTTAAGATCTTATTTTGCTCAAACGGTGATATAGGATTTAAAAGAGCTTAAATCGGGTTTCGATCTTGCCATCAATATAATTTGCCCTAGGACATGACACGTGGTTAACAACCAAAATATTTCACGTGGCAGCCACATTGAACTAGTCTTGAATCCTCGAATGATGGACAATCAAAATCTGAAATCCTGCCTTTGCACTTACCCCTATATATATATATATATGAGACAATGTATAAATGTAGTGCCTAGATGGTTTCTGTGAACAAGCTGTGTAGAACGTGAACCCTGAAGGCTTTAAGTTTGCCCTTAGTATCGCATAACTAGAAAATCATAAATCAAGAGCTGAAAAAGCTGATAGAAAGACGGATACATCCATGAGAACTAACCAAAATGTACAAATTCGTAGACAAAGAACGTGAGAGAGAACTTTCCAGTTCAGAAAGTACAAATCCATTTGAGCTAGTAGGCCTTCATTATGGGAAAAAAAATTACTTAACAAGTCCGCTTTTAATTAAGCAAACAAATAATCAATTTCAATGTGAATAAAAATTTAGTTCTACTATTTTAAACATTAAGAAGTAAGCTCCCATCATCTTATTATTAACGGAAAAATACCAAATAAGGATATAAGGTTGAGTCACTTTTTCAAAAAGAAGGCTTAGCCGTGTCTTGAATTAAGACTTGAGGTGGCCGATATAATCTTAAATAGGCCCTCTAGCTCACCGGCCGAATTGCACATGCTAGTTACTTGCTAATTTGGGGCAACATCAGGGACAATTTTCTCCAAAAATTTCTACTATGATCCAAGTTGAAGAGCCCCAAATTGAAAGTTAGGGTTCATGCTCAACCGAAAAGCCTCCTGATACGAAAAGAAAAGGGCCCAAATTGTAGTGTGTCGGTTTCTCCTTATATTATGGGTACGAATTTTTATTTTTTCAATTTTTTCAGTTACTAGCTTTGAAGGGTTTTGTGTATTTATTTGAAATTTCTGCTGTTTGTAAGTTCAAAAGGAGTCAACATTTTGGGGCCCTTTTGTTTCAGAGCAGGGGCCTTTTTGATTGAGCATGAACTCTAACTTCAACTCGGGTCATATTATAAAATTTTGGACAAAATTGCCCTTAATGTTGCCACTGGAATAAGCAAAAGAGTCGTATGTGCGCCAGCCAATAAGCTCATGACATTATTTATTTGAAACTAAATTGATTACTTCATATTTTTATTTGAGATAATATTCAATTTGTATCATTTTTTTTTTAAATGATAGGATCTCAAGCTTTTATTTATATTTCTTTCTTAATAAACTTTATCCTCGTTTGGAACGAAAATTTTGAATAGATCTTCAGTTTGTTGGTGAACAAAATACTTTTATCCTTCAGTTGAAAACGTCATTTTAGTTTTGCCAAACAGAAGCCTCGATCAAAATGCCCCGACCAAACAACCTTAGACAAGAATTGCTTCCTCCATGTGGAGTGATGATGTCCGACAAAGTGACTGTACTCAAATGCATAAAAATTCTGCACAGCGGAGAAAAGCATGAATGATGAAAGGAGTTGTCTTATTGGTGGCAGACATCAAAAGAGGCCTTGGATATTCACTAATTAAACATGTCGATTTTAGATATTGTGTAAAGCACGTATCTAATCAATAAGAAGCAAGCTTCCGACATAGGCTTTCAGCAGTAATTCAGTAACCCAGCATCTAGCCTGAATACGTTCGTTATTTTAATGTGCCGATGCCCGCACGCCCTGTCTTTTCAATTGGAGAGAAAGTTTTTTTTTTTTCTTTCGCCCCTAAAAAATGCCCCCAAATTTTACATTTCAGAATTCAGACAAAGCAATTTTAAGTTCCATGAAGTCGTCTTATTAGTGGCAGACAGTAAAAGAAGCCTTCGATAGTCACTGTTTCCCTCCCGCTCAAGCTGACCTTTTTATCTCTCCACTCCACGTAGCTCAAAACAACTTAATTGTGGTGTTCCTGATGCTACCAAATATTCTTCAGTTTTTCTTACCCCACTTTTAACTCATGTTAGCGACCTTTAGTGGAGTTCACTCAAAAGGCAATTAACTAGGCACCGACACTTTCACTAAGAGGCGTTAGGTTTAGGCCTTCGCGGCCTGATTCCTCAGTAAAAGAAGCTGGAATCGGATCCTCTTAATCTATGAAGTTACTAGACTTAATGTACTTGACGTGGACGCGGCTGCTAAAATAATTTTCAAGCGTTCAGACGAGCATAAACCCAGAAAATGGGCTTAGAGAGAATAATTCATGCAATGTGCAATAAACTAGCCACAATTTTTTTATTAGGGAGGAGCTATGAGGCCTACAATACCTAGTTACAAAAATCTCGTTTAAAATGCACTACTTTGGCCAAATTGGGTCCCGAGCTGCAATCTTTTCGGACCCCAAAATCCATCGTTTAGGTGCGTTTCCAAGCACTTTTCTGTTCTCGGGCCTTTTTCAGCAAATGTTTTGCCCTTATTATTATTTACTTGTTATTTCTTCTTTTTATGATTTTTTATTTAATTTCCAAATCAAATCTAATCTACTATATTATACTAAAAGTGATCGCATTAACTGCAGTCGATTCTAATGAAAATGAGTATTTTCTTATTCATATAAAGTTTTAAAAGTTTCGCCAAGAAAAAAAAAGTTTAGAGGAAAATCTCCTGATAAAATGTAGCATATTGGACTACTATGAGAATGAGAAAATATTTTTTTAAATATATAAGAATTTTTGGGAAAAATAATAACATGGCTATAGATACTACATCTATTTTAGTAATATCTAACGTCATAAAAAGTAAATTAATTCTACAAGAATAAGAAAGTAATTATGTCTATAAGTTTACGTAAACTTGAATCTATTGTGCAGGATATGTTATGTGGTATGTATCAGAAAAACATACCAATGTATTTGTAGAATAATATAAAGAGAAAAATGGGCTTTGTCACTCACATTTTAATACACCATGGAGAATAAAATTACTTCATTTCCATCCAATACAACATGTAGTAAAATACAGTATTACAGTTAATTTTACTTGAAGGATAATAATTACTTACAAAAATTATCAAACAATAGAGCCGGATTAAGTAGAATAGTCCGAGAATTTATCATGTAAGAGATATTTAATACTGTATTTATTATCTGTCTGATTATAAGTATTGCTTCCAAGCGATAATTCTTTCATATTATAAAATTTTATGATTATTGTTGTTTCTATACCTCTAAAAAACAAATTCTTGTAAATTGAAAATGCAAAAGTAAAGAAGTAGTTTTAGTAAACGTATATATATACACACACAAAACCCACATGAAGCATGGGTAAGCATACTAGTTATTTAGTAATTCTTGATGCTTGGATTGCGACATTATTAATTTGTTATATCCTCCCCACACTCAGTTGTCTATTTTCAAAATACGATAAGATTGAGAACATGTATTGCTTCGTGTGTGCTTACGAGCGACTATATACTTATTATCAACTAGAGGTAGAAGAGGAGTTCTTGCAATCTCTTGAGAAACCGTTTCTCAAAATAATCTGAACCCGACCATTCTTTTGAAAATATTGAGATATTTATGCGGGATTAGGATGCTTTACGACAATAGATTAGTCCTTGAAGGAGTCAGCTATAGAATGTCGGAAGTCACAAGAGAGAACATCTACACGCGACGTAGCCTTGAAGATTACATGGAATCGAATATTTGCATGCCAATCCCGAGGGAAACCCATGATTAGACAAGCACTTCTATCTTCCTTGGCAAAGAATGGATCGAGCAGACAAGAGAGGGTGGTGAGTCTGGTGACAGATGACAACATACGCAAAAGGAAAAGAACGGGTTATCTTTTCTGTTTGCTCATTGCCATGGACTTTTGGGAAAGGTGTGTATTATGGACAGAATGGCCATGCTCATCCCGTAAGTGGTAAAAAAGAAGAAAGCTGACGTCGAATCATGCAACAGAGTGTTTTGTAGTTTTCCATCGAGAGTGGGAATGCCGCCTCGCTTTGTATCATCGGGAAGTGAATAGGATATCTTTCTTTTAGGATATCTTTCTTTGTAGCATGATGTATGTGCCAAGATAATGAGAGACTCTTTGAGGAAAGTAGGATACACCTTTGAATGAAATTTTAGAATATTTTCTCTCGCATGGAGTTTCGATTGCAAAGGCTGAAGAGATCTTTCTTTTGCTCGTTGAATTGACCATCAAGATTCTGGTTCGGGCATAGATGGTGAAGAAATTCGAATTTTTTTGAGAAGTCTAGGTCAATTTTGCAGAATTTAATCATAACTTTTCTATGATCATGAAGATGTTTATCCTGTTCACTCATTTTATCGAGGGATGGAAATGATGTGAAACGATGAAAAGAGTTTCTAAAAATTGATTTTACACAAAACCAACAGACTTGAAGAATCATTTTATTTCAAGATATTTCAATTCATTTGCTATTGCCGGAACATCCCCATATATTATTCTTTGGGCATAGTCCAACATGAAATGTTCACATATCAAATGAATCCAAAAATTTATTTTATTACGACTTCCGGTACTATTAGATGAATAAAAATTATATAGTATGCAGTACCATCAATTAAGTATCAACATTTTGCTTACTAGATTATCTTTTGCCTCCATGGAAAATTGAAAAGGAAGCAAATTAGCGGTCTAGATTGCCTTCTAATTGTATTGAACCATTAAATCTTCGTATACATTGTTTATTTTTATATGGCCAATCCAACCCAACATACAAAAACTCATACTCTTATAAACCCGTTTAGATCTCTTCACTTGACTATTTAATTTGGTACAATCTAGAATTATCCAATTGTTAGCGAACCGGGACCACACGCATTAGTCACAAGTCTTGAATAGGTTGGATCTAGGACCCTGACTGCCACACTCTGACCTTAATCCCTCACAGTCAGACCTTAGACCATGTGGCCAAACTGAGACTACTGCAACTAAACCCAAATTATTAGCAACAAGGTTCGTGCCATAACAGTCGAGTCGAGATCTCTACGGTTGCCCATGGCTTCTCAATGCTAGGACCCTAGCACATGGCCTAAGACATTGAGGTCCAAACTCAAGTCCTCTGCCACACGACTAGGAACCCTAAAACCTGGTCAGGCTACCGAGGCGACAGATCCGAGCATCAAGGAGCTAGGATGGGGTACCTTGGACCCTGGTCTGTCCAAATGGGGACCTTGATTCAACCCTCTGGGGTCCTGAGTTTGAGACTTGGGTTCCGGCTCTAGGTGCACATGTTCTTGTTCCAAACATCGAGGTCATATAGGCAGCTAGAACTCCGTCAAAAGTGCATAGTTGTTATTTTTCTGGATCAAAAGTGAGTCAATAGGCAACCCTCTTAAGCTTACATTTTAAATAGGTTTATTTTCCTTAACTCAATTTAGGTACTATGGTGTTACCCAAATTCCTATAGTGTACTTAATATGAATCAAACATCGGATTTTGATCGGTGTTGCCATCTCCACAGTCAACAAACAAGTCAAGTGCTAGACCAAACATTATGCCAATCTGGCAATTTGCACTCCTACAATAAACAGTCATTTTGCTCCTCTTCTTTATCTTTCTTGTCCAACATATTCAGGTCTACGAGGACCAGGCCGAGAAATAGTAATGACAGTTTGTCTCCGACAGTTTTCGGCCCAACTCGAGTTGATATACTGTCCTAATACAAAAGTTGGGCCCAAACAAAAGAAAAAAAGAATCATCTGGGGCAGATTTTTCCATCTACTTGTAACTTCTACTTCTGATTTTCCCTTAAAAATCTGAAAATGGACAGGATTATTTTGAAGTCCGAAAATTGCAAAAAAAAAAAAAATTATATGCAATTCGACAGGTCAAGATTTGAATTTTTTGAGAAGTTGACAAAGTTTCGTGTTATAAAAATCAAATTGTAAGTATCATAAAATTTTCAAAAAAACAAAAGTGAAAAGTCGAAGTGAGCCAAGACAAGAATCATCGTTTTCTGCTTATCCGACCACCTAGATTCGCCACGATTATTTTGGGTCATAACCTGAACAAAGCTTGTGATCTTGATGTTTTGGTTCCATTCTCGAAGAATCCCTATATGCCAATTGCGAGAAAGGCTTGCTCTCGCTTTACTTCCATAGTTGATATAAAACAAAAAACAAATAAAAAAACAAATAAAAAAATATATTCCATCATTTTCCATGATTAAAAAAAACATAAGCTGTACTCAAATGGACTCACCAATTGATATGTGTGCATAGCCAGGTCAACTCATTCAGTTTTTTTTTTATTTGAGATGTAAATGTCAAATGAGATCCACTCTACACAAAATTGGTTGGACCAGCGCATTCTATCTTCATTAAAAACTACAAAATGATTTCAAATTTATCTTTCAGTTCCACATCCTAGAAATATGTTGGTACTTATTTTTTGGTAATGCTACTTCTGTAAATTTCTAGGACTCACTAGTGTAGTTTTGGACGCAATAGTCCTCATTAACTCAATAGAGGCATGCATAGACCTCTTTCATGATTGAAAAGAAAGAAAGTGGTAAATTAGACAGACATCCATCGAAGCCAATAACCAAGAGGAAATGCACCTTCGCCTTAAGGGTTTTGAACTATGATATTTCAGATGACTAGTTGGCTATTGACAATTGCCACATAATGCAAATTGTCTGGAAAACACGATGAATAAAAACCACGAATCGCCATGTGAGCCTTCAGAATCAAGCCCCATAGTCTCATCGGCCATACTTGTCATGGGAATGTTCACAAGAATTTGATGAGCCCCGTTGAACTTTGTATGGATAAGTCCTCAAAGATAGTTATAATGTATAGTACCCGAGTCAGAAGACACACGAATGGCCTGTTATACTCCAACATCTACATTTGACAAGTAATGAAAAGATTAAGACAATCTCAATAATGGTACAATAGCTCTTCGAATCTTAACAATCTCAATAATGGTACAATAGCTCTTATAAAACTAAGTTTAATGTCAAAAAGATTAAGACTAAGTTTGTGCAAAAAGATTACAAGATCAACATAGATCAATTGAGCTAAACTCATTATATAAAACATAACAGGTTACATGTCTAATCTTGACTGAGTACTGGTGTTGATGTTGTTCCGTAGGAAGGTGGGTTCTCTATTTTTCTGCAACAAGCTCTTAAGTCTACCACAAGTCGCTCCCTTTGCTTTCTTCCGAAGAGTGTCTGACATTGCCATTTCGCCAACTGAGCGAGTAGCCTCGTCAAGATCCGCAACAGCAATGATGTTTTGAAATGTCAACCGCCGTGAGCTCCAAATCGCGCAATGCGGTTCTCGTGTTCCCTTCAGAATATTTTTGCATTAATGTCGAGAAACGACTAAACTTTGATGAACCTCGTGAGGTTTGAGAAGAGTTGTTGCTCACAGTCCCTCCCTTTGCATCTTTAAAATATAAGAAGAGAGGATTTTGGCAACCACCATATCCCCATTCAACACAAAAAGAGCATGCCGCCACAACCACCCAGTTGATTCAAATTATTTAAGTTCACAATATACTAAAAATTTAGTAGAATTGAATCTCACAACATGTTATCTTAACCCCTTGGCACGCTAAGTTACATTCCCAAACCACCCCATCGGTGGTAGTATCACTCAAATCTCATTTTGACATGTTGTCCAAAAGCTTTTGATAGAATCTAAAAGATATAGCACGAGCATACCCTGAAGCAGCGTGCAATACTGACAGTTTTCGCTTACCATGAGAGATGTAATGTAATCATCTTGGGCTTCAATCTCCCTCATCTATTTGAGCTGGTCTTCCTAATGATAGATGCAATGAGGTTCACAGTTTTAGTAGACATGGTCTGAAAGACCTTCTACGTGCTTTCACTCCTTTGACTCGATCTAATGATGCATGAAAATACATCACAACTGAGAACAGGACTCCATTTATGCCTAGGGTCTTACAATCTTCGCAGCCTAGGTGTTGCTCTCAATCCCCCATTTCTCTTCCATTTTCTCCTAGAAAGATTTAAATTCAACCTCTGTTTCACATCCCTACAAAAGTTTTCAGAGATATGACCGCTTACACTGGGGTTTTGCAAAAAGATGTCAAATGTTTTTAGCAGTATTTTGCCTGATGTGCCAAGTACACAAAACATATTATGTATTCCAAAGCATCATTTTAATAGCTTTTGCCATAGCTTGATGTTGATCGGTGAGTATTGCTTTAGGTGCGTTGTTTCCCCTTGCCTGCAAGAGTGACTTAAATACCCACACCAAGAAATCAGCAGTCTCATCCCACAGAAAAGCACACGAATAGAACAATCTTCCTACGATGATTAACCCAATAAAAGGTGCACAAATCCTATTGTATTTATCAGTACATAAGTGATATAGAACACTATCACATCCCCCAAGCAATCATAGATAAATCTAATCAAGCTATCTCTCCAAAATAATCTACCCTCTTGATCTCCCTTGAAAAGCATGAAAGAACACGGGGTTTTCCGTTTGTGTGATTTTATAAAATGATTAAAGACAGCTTGATGATCTCCCCTTCTTATCATACTTGTTCTTTCGGCTTATAAGAAATTTTGACAATCATGCTGCATATACAAGATTTCTACTTCCTCCAGGTTGATTTGTCAAAAATTTTCAGTCCATGGCTAATTCCCCACCTTATCAGATGTTTTTTTTTTAAGAAAAAATTTGAAAAATTACTAAAAAATATTTTAAACTTTTCAATTCAACTAATTTAGTTATGAGCATTTTCACAATTTACTAATATAATCCTTTTAGCCATTTTTGGAGGGAAATCGTTGAAGTGGATGCTAGCTGTCTTATGTGGCATGAACCGATGTTGACGTAGACATTTATTTTATTTTAAATTTTTTCATTGTGGCTGGCTATAATGAAAAAATGAAAATAGAAAAGGAAAAAAATTGAGCAAATAAAAAAAATGGAAATGTCCATGTTAGTACCAATCATATCTCGTAAGACAATCAACATCCATGCCAACAATTTGTGATCAAAATTGGTTGGAATAATTATATTAACAAATTGTTAAAAAGTTTAGGATTAAATTGGCACAATTGAAATGATTATAACTAAATTGGCCACTATACAATAAATTTATCATTTTTTGGATAATTTTCCCGAAACAAATTCATGGTTGTGTTGTGTCACAAATTAATCACTTTATGGATGTTCTTCTGCAACTTTAAATTTGACATGAGCACGACAACCCCACTTATCTTCAATCCTCCTATATATCTTCCTTTTGTCCAATGAATTATGAGGAAATCCCTCACAATTACATACAAAAGTTGTCATAATACGATTCTTTTGGACCTTCAAACACTCCCTTAACACTAAAATTTCCTTAGAAGGGATTTGCACTCTGTTCATCCATGCATGTACTTGCATATTTGGTTTCGGACGAAATCGGTTGTGGAGCCTAATCGTATACTGTGCAACAGCTAGTTCGTCCGGCCCAAGCAATTTTGTGCAGGGTGGATCGACCTTAGCATCTCCATTTCAAATAATAGAAAAAATGATAGGAGTTGGTCTTGGTCTGCACATGCGACAACCGCTGAGTGGACTCTGGTAAATTTCATGGGCCCTTTAAGGTATATCCAATAAGTTATCCTCCAAAGAAGTACCGAGGCATTACTCGAAAGAGAGAGACGACCAAAAGTACAATTTTTGGTTACTGGACAGGCAGGTGTTAGGCAGCTCCTGTCCCTTGTGTTCTACTTTTTTTATATGTTTCCCGTACTTATCCCTTGCATGTAATTGCAATCCAATTTCTAGCCCCCAAAAAAATTGTAATTGTAATCCATGAATTTTATGGGTAGGAGTAAATTCACTTCACGTAGATTGTAGACCAACCACAGCATAAGGAGGCAAACATTTTTCTCGTAGAAAAAAAAATTAGGATGAGATTTGTGAAACTAACTAACTTGTCCTCTTTTGACCCTATTGGATTTGGATTGTCTCGATTTGTGGAGACTCCATTCGGTCAGCTAATTAACTTAATCAAATCAACCTTTGTTCCTAGAGAATATGCCACTTACCAGAGAGATCCAAGCGATGAAATGAATAGAAATCGATTATTTTCTAAATAAGATGTCCAGACGTTATGTAAGTTGTAATTAGCAACAACATAATTCATACAGTGATGATGGTTGCATCGAATCCGTCGAATCCTCAAAGTCGGATGATGCGGTCACCTTGACAAATCCAAAAATGCTAACGGAGTACCTCTATAATTGGACAGAGGTTTCAATTCTCGTTCTAAGTGAATCGGATTGCCATGAAGTCCCAAAGAATCATATCGAAGCGATTTGTTTCCCGAAATTAACCAACAGATCACCATCAATCTAGCTAGGGCATCGACGAAGTAAGGGACGGGTAAAGTTAACATTTAACGTGGCGCTTTGGATCGAGAGAAAGAGAGAAGACCGAGTCAAAGTCAAGACGATGAACTTAGAAGGCAGACTTTGATAAATCAAATACTCAGGAAATGGAACGATCAAGATAACAGAACTCTCCATTGATTGAAGAGAGAACGAGCCTCCAAAGTCAAAGAGGCAATCAAAGGATGGGGGAAAAGGGCGAAGAGATGGAACGTTAGGTGGTGCGCATAGGGTCAAAGCGATGTGAGCCAGCACTGAGTCACTTGGATGAGCTTGCCCCCGCAGCTCCTCCTCATCGCACCATCCACACGTCTCCGAAGATAAGACGACATCGGTTCGCATCCGCTCGTGACTTTCGGTCGTGTTTTCCACGCCACCTCAAATCGTTTCCTCCTCGGTCAATCTGATCCTCATTCCTCGTTCCTCATTCCGTGGCCTCCATGTCCCCAACGTCATCTCCTTCGACTCTCTTCATGAGTTGTCTGTAATATTCTTCATTCACAGAGAGAGAGAGAGAGAGAGAGAGAGAGAGAGAGATGAAGAATTGGTGAAATTGGTGACTCGAGCAACCTAGAAGAAGATCCTAATCGATGAGGCCCACGTGGGGGTTAAACGCCCTAATTTAGTTAATTGCACAAACGTTACATCTAATGATGGTGAAGTTATGAAGTTGTGATGACCCAAATGTCAACGGGAAATTCTCGAATCTCGGCACAAATAGAAAGAAATGAAACATTCAAAACGATAGTAGAAGAAATCAAACTCTGAGATTACCGATTCCCATAGCATGTTAGAGATTCCAATCAAAAAGTTTCAATTGATAGAAAATAATACGCAACTTCATCTATAGTTGCTGATTAGGTAAATCTCTTCAAGTACACGTATGTTTGATTGGCATATCTATGTATATATCTATATCTAAAGGAACAACTGGCTACGCATAATTACATAAACTCGATGCAATAGGTCATCATATGTATTGTCCTATTAGCTTTCCTACCTCTTTTTTTTGGGGGGGGGTCAAACTTTCGGTTTATTCTATCTCCACTTCTAGTTAAAGAAAAGTCAATTCAATCAAGTCTCCGATCGATAAGTCATAGACTCATAGGTATCATATTCCTTGTCGATGCGATGATTTGTTGAATAAAGTCGATGGCCCGCGACACTTCTGTTTGGATCCCAAAAGGATCAGACGCAACTATTACCGACTTCTCGTGCAAGCTGTAACCTTACCATAAAACTTGAAAGCATCTCGCAAGTCGATCCAATTAAAGCTGGCATGACTAAAGTGTCCCCGTGAAGATGCGTTTTGCACACCCAAGCGACGCTATCATATTTTATGTGCTCAGGTTCGAAAGCACTTTGCGTAAACAAAGCGGCATACGGTTTACGCTTCTGACTCATCGCTGCAAAGGGGGCGGGCGGGTCCATCCGTCTCTTCTTCTTTTTTCCAAAAATACATGCGGCCCCACTTGTACGTGCAGTGCTCGAAGTCGACGCTAAGCTTTTCGGTTGCCAATCGTAATTAGTGAATAACACACCGCCTTCACCTTTACAATAGAGAAAGAAATCGAAGAATGTCAGGAGATTATAAAATCTCTTCTAGAAATCGTACTTTGATGCTAAAAGAGGAGTGCTGGGGCATCGCTTAGGATTTAAGCATCGTGTTTTCCCTCCCAAGAAAAACGTGACTCATATGATCGATGTCTTTCTTATGTTCTATCTTAGATGATTAAAATCGAGAATCTCCTAAATTTACCTATAATCTTACATTTTGATATACCCTTCAAATATTCAAGACGTCAGCGAAGTAGGTGAGATATTCAAGTTCCCTTTTGAAATTTATGTGGAGAACTTTCAGAATTTTTGTTGGCTGGACCGAGTGATAGGTACATGTCAGATTGTATCGTAGGTGCTACAATTTCCGTCCTCGCGCGGAATGCCGCGACCAATTCTGAAAAGCACGAGCGAAGACTTACGCGCATCACTTCTAGATTTCGGATTAATTAAGGCGACCGGCTCAACGCCGGACTCATCGGCCCATGGAGCACACCATTTGAAAAGTCCTAGTCAATCGTCATCCCCTGATTCGTCGCATCCCAGGAATTAAGGTTTCTCCACCGCCCGATGTGCAATCGACATACACAGAGGGGGACAAATAATAAACAAAAATAACTAGATAAATAAATAAGTGAAAGCTAGAATCGGGCAATAGATCGAAGGAAAAAACCAAGTCATTTTCCTTTCGCAAGACAACAAAATTCCGGCGTTGTCGTGATTGAACCGATGCTGTGATCCCCGACGACGGGCTCGCCGACCTCGTAACTTCGAACCGGTTCGGTTGTCGACGCTCTTCTGTTAATAGATCGAATGAACGAAGAGGATGAAAAGACAAAAGATGGGTGAAGCCAAGGAGAGGGGAACGTCCGGACACGGCCGTCGGTTGAAGACCGCCCCGGATAAGCGCTGCGCCCTCCAACCGCTTGCCATGTGGAGGTGCGCGGCTCCGGACCACGTCCACCAAAAGAAATCGTCTAGCCACGACTCTCCACCGTCCATATTCACAGGCATTATTTAAAGCAAAAAGGAAAGAAGGGAGAAATCACGTTCGTCTTTTTGGATGGGACAATATGAACACTTTATAATACCCCGGAAGATATCAGCGGATCTTCCTCCACAAAGTGCGCTCAAACCCGCCCCCATATATTTATCCATTAGCAGAAAACAATCTTTCCACATCTTTTTCCGTTTTTGGTGATTATATTTTACGTTAGGTTATTTCGATCAAAAAATGCCAAATCAGTACATTAACGCCACATTTAATCCAAACTAATTCTCATATCATAAAATGTCCCAAACTGGTAAATCTATACCATATTCTCTTCAAACTAATGTAGCATGTGGTACAGATGTAGCAATTAAAGATTTTTATTAATGATACGAAATTACTATCGAAATAAGTGTGATACAAGTGTATTGATTTAGAATTCGTGATGTGAAAATTAGTCTAGATTAAATGCAGCATCGGCATATCAGTTTGGAATTGTGATACTAATCCCATCATATGATAAGGAGAAAATTCCTTAAAAAGAAAAGGAGGAGGGAGAGGGGGAAGAAGGGGGAGGGAATGCAGCGCACGACGACCGTTAGGAACGCGGTCGTAGTCGTAGTCTCGGGTGGGGGAGGGCCCCACGCGGTCCAAAACTCTGTAAGAAGAAAGGAAACGGGATGGGGCCAGCTGGAGCCACGACGGCACACCCCTCCCTCCCCCCTCCCCAACTCCAAAACGAATATCCGGATTCCGTTTTTCACCCCCAATTCGGTCTTTAAAAAGTGACCGTCTGTCGCCTCAGAGCGGGAACATAACAAACACAGCAGGGCACACGCACAAGCACAACTGCACAAGCACAAGCACAAGCTTCCTCTGTAGAGAGAGAAAAAGAGCGTCGTTGCAGGTACTCGGCTCTACCTTCGAGAAGAAGGCGAAGAAGAAGAAGGTGCGTGCGGCCGTGTCCGTCGCTCTTAGGGTTTCGTGGTTTCCCCAACGCTCTCTCTTTTCCCCCCATCTCATTTCGCGTTTCCGTTTTTGCTGAGATCCGTGCGTTTCCGTGTCTCTCTGTGCAGGTCCCGCTGGAGCTCGAGACCGTTACAGGTTCGTCCCCCGTTCTCTCTGGCTTTCTCCTCGTACTGTCGCTCGTGTCCTTGTCTCCTTTGTGATCTTCTTTTTGGCTGGCCGTGTTTTTTTTTTTTTTTTTTGACTCGCTCGTCTTGTGCCGTCGTGCCCGGCTTGGTCAACAGCTCGACGTTCGCTCGCATGATCATCATCGTCGCTGTGCTTCTCTAGCTGTGCGTTTTTTTTCTTTTCTTTTCTTTTTTCTTTTTTTGGCGCCCGTGCTTGTGTCGGTGATCTGCGGAGGCGATCCCGTGTTCTTGTCGAGGACATGCTGGCTCCCTGAGCATTTTCATGCGCCACGCGTCTTTTCTGGCGGTGGATCTGTGTTTGGTTCGCTCTGTTATTAGCTTTGCGTGAGTTCCGATCTCCTGAGTCGCGCTTGCGTGTGGCGATGGCCTATTCGGTCGGCGTCGATCTGGCGAACATTCTTTGCAAAGTCAAACACGCATTGTGTCGCGTTTGGTTGATCGATTTCTTTCCTCAATGTTGATTGGCGAAGCGGTTTTTGCTGCCAGATTCATCGTTCCTGTAGCGGAGTGATGGCTTTTCCATTTCCGTTTTTTGTTGATTTTCGTTAGGACCAGCCGCAAGATCTGTGAGACTTTCTGTGTTTACTGCTTTGAACGTGCTTGCTTGGTCCATCCGGGATCTTCTTTGTCGAGGATGAAAGCCTCTCATGCGCTACAACTGCTGCAGGAGTGCATTGTTATTGCTGTTCGTGGGGAAACGAATTAGACATAAGAATATATTTCCCGGTCGTCTGGATCCGTTGTTGCTGGACCTAAGAATTGCTTATTCTCTGCTTTGATTTCCCTGATCGATTTACTCGTGCTTAAATTCCATCAGATGGCGTCACCTGCTTGTCTAGTTGGCTTAAGGTTGTAGTTGTGCGAGTTGTGAAGTTGAAATGCTGCATTTTCCTTTCAACTCCTTCAGCATCTTATTTGACGGAAGAGTTCATAGTCAATGGAATTCCTGTTTATCCACTATTGCTGGTAACAGGGGATTAGCATGATTTGGCGTGTCTTCTTGAATGTAGCTGTGTTTTGGTTAACTCTTCTTTCTCGTTTACTTGGTGGTACACTTGCATTTCTCAAAGAAGCTCTATGAAAAAGAGTAATTCTGAAACTTCCCATAACCATTCTGCAGAGATGGCACCACCCAGCATTAGCGAGAATGTGCAGAAGGGTACCAACGCTCATCATGCACCGCATCCACCTCTTAATGAAAGGATCCTTTCATCCATGTCTCGGAGGTCTGTTGCTGCACACCCTTGGCATGATCTTGAGATAGGTATTGTATTTCTGAACTTTTTTTCTTTTCTTTCTTAGTTTTTCCTTATTCTTGTCCGTGTTCTAATGTCGTTCTCTTTGTCAGGTCCTGGAGCTCCAACAATTTTCAACTGTGTAAGTGTACAAACTGTCATTACCGCACTGGCTGTATATTAGGGCATAGGTACATTGGAGGGAACGCTAGAGAAGTTTCGCCAGTGATAATTTTGATTCCACCTTGGCCATCCCTGTAAATATTTGTGATTCTTGGAAAATAATACTGAATTTCCACAAAGGGAAAAGGACTGACTCTGCATAAACCTGAATAGAAGGATACAAAAATCCTCAACTGAGTGACTCGCTGACTGGACAACCAATTCTTGCAGGTGGTTGAAATTAGTAAAGGAAGCAAGGTGAAATATGAACTTGACAAGAAGACTGGACTGATCAAGGTAATCTTTGGTTCTTCCAGCCAAGTTTCGTATCAAGACTGCATAGTTGATCAGAAGTTGTTTAACAGTGACTTATGTATTTTTAGGTTGACCGCATACTTTACTCGTCAGTTGTGTATCCCCACAACTATGGTTTCATTCCCCGCACTCTTTGTGAGGACAATGACCCGTTAGATGTCCTAATCATCATGCAGGTATGTTGTTTGCTGTGCATCTTTTATTTATTTTCTGAGAAAAAATTACAATCAATGCTGATGATATTGGATCTAGATTAGATTATATTCTAGCAGGGGCAGAATCATCGTAGCAAAACCTCTCATAAGTTAACAAAAAAAAGCCTGTTCTGGTCAATTTGTGCAAGCTAATTTGGTCATTAATGACTGAAAACACCGCAGGAGCCTGTTCTTCCTGGATGCTTTCTTCGGGCTAAAGCTATAGGCCTCATGCCTATGATTGATCAGGTACCCAATTTGAACAGTCAAAAGAAGTATTTATCATTGTCTTCCCCTCTTCTAGAAGAATTATTGATTGTGATTTACAGGGTGAGAAAGATGACAAGATAATTGCTGTCTGTGCCGACGATCCTGAGTACCGACACTATAATGATATTAAGGATCTCCCTCCTCATCGTTTGGCTGAAATCCGTCGCTTCTTTGAAGATTGTATCCTTGATACTGCTTTTAGTTGAAAGTGTTCTGATATAGGAATCCGTAGTATTCTGTTTATGAAGCAAGGTTTATGATCCTTAATATGCTTAACAGACAAGAAAAATGAGAATAAGGAGGTTGCAGTGAATGATTTTCTTCCTGCCTCAGCTGCCTTTGAAGCAGTCCAGCACTCCATGTAAGTGATTTTCTAAGTTACACTTTGCGCCTGCAATAAGCTATTGACTTAAATGTTTTTTTTTTCTCCTGATGAATCTGGCAGCTAAATCTCAGTTATCTCCATTATAGAATAGTAAATATCTTTGTCAGAAGGAGTTGGAAGTATTTTATGGGTCCATTTCCTGTCTAATGCTTCCAAGATATTTTTGGGCATCTAATCACCATATAAATTAAAAGCGTTTCAGTCAGTAGCATGTTTACAAATGTAAAGTTGGTGCTTCAATTCAAATTAATCCTTTTCAGCTACCTAACTCCAAAGCATTTTAGTTTTACTTTGATCCAAAGTTGTGCCAAGGGGACTTTTTTATCTTTCAGTTCTTTTACTTTTTAACATGTCGAAACAATGTATATTGCTTGTGCGCAAATCACTTATCATTCGTCCAACTTCTGTCATGAAGGGACCTCTATGCGGACTACATTGTGGAGAGCTTGAGGCGGTAGTCGACCACAGTTAACATGGGCGGTGCAGGTCTCCAGGCCCCGGTCCTCTGTGTAGATGACGACGATAGTAAAAATCTTTCATACTCTTTGTACGCGAATTGTATGTGTGGTGCAAAAGAATGGCATCATAGTATCGTGTTTATATTTACAGTTCGTGAATGATGTTTTGTATTTCGACTGGAGATTAAAAACATTTAGCGAGTGTTTCCATCATTTTTGTCCTTCCTATTCTTTTCTCTTGATGCTCCCCTGTGGCCATAATATCTATTTGGATCATAGCAAGAAGGGTTTTGTTCAGTTCAACATCGAAGGAAATTCAGAGGTTTAAATTTGTATTATAGCAGCATCTATTATTACATGAACCTCAAGGATGGAGGAGGTTTCCTTTGTTGTTTATAGAGAAGAAATGCTTATAGATCCTTCTTTTCTTCGCTCGCTTATCTCAGAACGTCTAAATTAAAAGTTTAAGTTATTAAGTGATAGAAGACCACATACGGACATAAAAGAGTATATAAATCGTGTAAACATGTGAAATAGTACTTTAACACCTCTTCTCATGTACAAGTCGGATTAAGAATGACACATGAAATTTGACGAATAGGATCACATGAAATAAATTACGCGAAACTTAACTTCATATAATAAAAAAGCTTAAATTAATAGTCACATGGATATTTTATATATACACGAATCTTGTAGATAACGAGAGGTATTACTTTTACGACCTAGATGTCTTGTTCCATGGATTCAGCATGTGTACATTATTGAAGCAAATGATAGTTCGACTGTGGACTCATTCTGCTCCTTGGTCAACCCGGTCTTCGGCCTCCTCTCCTCGACCCGACCTACGTCGCAAAATTCCACCTTGCTACTTCCCTCCCAATGTGGAGTCCAAGCTCGACTCTTGGTTTTGGTTCACCACCGCCTGTCGTCCCTTCGCTGGTGGAGCTTCGACTGCGCAGTCGCCGAACCTCTATCAGGTCTTTTATCTATGGCGTACTTGCGATTCGCGGATGACGGAGATCAGGCTGGTCTTCGCCGGCAGTCCCGCTCTCGAGTCCCTCGAGCTGCCGTGTCGTGGCGGCGTGGCCCGAATCGAGGTTCGCTCTAGGAGGATGAGAGGTGAGAGAATTGGTGATTGATGGGTGGGATTCCTTGTCCCATGGAGGCTCCCCGGCTGCAGGTTTCGGTTCCTCGTCCGGCCGCACCTGCCGGGTAACTTCCCCAGGACAGAGTTGAGATTGGCCTCGGCCGAGTTGAAATTTTCCATGATTATCGATCGCAGCGATCAGTTTGATTACTACATATGACCACGCAACTTGGTTTAACTAAAATATCCATTCGCCCGCGGCAGAAACGGTCACGTACCCGTCGGCTAGTGAAAAATTTTGACTAACCGACCAACTTTTTATTTAAGATAATTTGTTTACTTCGTACCCTTATCTAACCCTTTTATAAGATAAAGGTTTGTTGTAAATCCGTTTTTGATAATAGGGCCCTCATTTCAAGCCAATTTTTTGAAATTTTTTCCATAAGGAAATGTACAATCGCTAATAACAAAAGGAATAGAAAAATATCTTTGCTGGACGAAAATGAAAATGTAAATTAGAAATTCAAATTAAGCACAACCAGTTCCCTTATTCTCGAGAGAGCATCAGGCGCTCCCAAACACGTGAACTTAATTTAGAACGATCGTTAGATCGTGCGAGTTCGACATCATCCAACGGTGCCCGAACAGAGCTCACGTAAACCGAGTCGCAGCTAAGAATCTCGCCATATCATCTCTCGCGTAAACCCCTTTCGTCCTCTCCAAAACCCTCTTTTTCCTCTGCTAGCGCTCGACCTCGACATCCTCGAATCCAATCATGAGCTCCTTCCCCAACTCCACCGCCGGCTTCGACAACCTCCTCCTCCAAACCCTAATCAGCCGCCTCCAAATCCGCCCCCCTCCTCCGCCGCCTCCGCCGCCGCCGCCCGCCCCCTCCCCTCTCCCTCGAGGACCTCCTCTTCGACGCCGTCAACAACCTCTCCGACCTCGACGACGACGACGATGACGACGAGGACGGCGACGGCTACGGCGCCGACGAGTCCGATCCCGGCCGGTCCCGGCTCGCGAGGGAGGAGGCCAGGCTCGAGAGGGAGATCGTCAAGGTCGTCCTCTCCGGGAAGACCGACTCGCTGAAGCCCAACTCGGGCCAGGCCGTCACGATCGGGGAGCACCACATCTGCGTCGGGTTCCACGAGGAGACCGGCTCGGATTACCGCGTGTGGGAGTGGCACGGGCACATCATGCTGTTCGACGACGAGAACGGGTACTCCCCGGAGTACATATACGGGAATTACTTCGAGAGGTTGAAGAGTAAGGCGCGCGAAGTCAAGGAGGAAGAGGAAGAGGAGGCGGAAGAGGTGGAGGAGAAGCAGGAGGAGAAGGTGGGGACCTTGGGGTTGAGGGAGTTGATCGACGGGGGTGATTCCGGCGGTGGTCGGATTCTTCACAGGCACTTGAACGGGGCTCTCCCAGGTTTTATGTGAATTCGTCTTTGATCTTTATTCATGCGTCCATCGCGTGTCATCGTGCGTCTTTCTGTGCAGGGTGTTTTCTGTCTGTCTGTTTTGGAGATTCGGCGTGAGTGAGTTTTACATATAAAAGGATCGCATTTGTTTGTTATATGTTTATACATTTAGTTTGGTTGTGTCCTGCTTCCGCATCATGGGTCGCTGTAGATATGAGGCTCGTCCTCTTTGCTGGACTATATTTGGGATGAGATTTTGCTGTTTTGAGGGAGTGGAATTTGGAAATATATCTAGTTTTCCAACAGAATAAGAGAAGACATAGCCATAGAGTAGAAAGGAACCAAGCTTTTGGACCACTTTCTGAGAGAGATTGAGGCAATGCCATGGGCAACTTAAGTTAGGAACGAACGGACTCTTTAAATTGTCTTTTTTTCAGGTGTGCATCTGTTAGATTCTCGGATGATTGCATTTGAAGATATAATGAAACGGGTATGACGTCTTCAGGGAAGTTATTAAGTTCACTGTTTAAAAGGAGATGTGTTGGCATTGGGCGGAGTTATTGTGATCTTGTTGGCAAATAAACACTTTCCTTGATGATGATGATCAATGTATGTTCAATAAGACAACTAAGCAAGAGCTTGCTTCTTGGTGAGTTCACCACATAAACCTGAGGATATCTAGCTGTGTGGTTTACTAAGATATTGGATGGATAGGTTAGAATGTACCATTCATGTGCACGTATGTGCCCGTGTTCATCTTGACATGTCGTGGAATAGAAGTGATTAGGATAGGATACAAATAGGTGACAACAATAACCAAATTTTGGAAAAATTTCCTTGCCTCCTGCCAACCACCCTTCCACCACCAATACTGACTTTAACAATACCAGCAACTATGGCACTTCACTGCTGTCCCCGTGACCACTAAATTTTGGAAAATTTAGTACCATCCTTACCGCTACTTCCTTCAACATATCACCATGTCCACTAGGACCACTGCATATGTGCATTGTTTGTCGATTGTTTCTGGCTTGAATAATCTGGACAGTCCAGGTCGAAGGTTATGGCACCTGAAAATGGTGTGAAATTCCATGTATGTAGAATATCTTCCTTCTCCCAGTATTACTGACTATTTTTATGTAGGACTGCATTACTAAAAAAGTGAGGCTAGCTTCTTCGTATTACTTATATCTTTCTTCTTCTTCTTTTTTCATCTAGGCAGATTGTATAGAGCTTCTGAGCATCTTCTTTTGTCCTTCCTTCTACCTTATCAATTTCACAGGTTTTAATAAAGCTCACCCAGATATTGCAAAGAAATGAAGTAGAACTGGGAAGGAGATATTGCCGAATGGTGTTTTTTCCTGTTGTCCATTAGAAAGGACCTGTGTAAAGCCTCCATCATCTCTCGGGCTTGTCAAGTCTCAGGTTTTGTGATTCTGCCGGTGTCATTTCTGAGTCAATATATGCAAGCTGGACAATACAGAAGACTCATATAAGCCTGTGTGGCTGAATAAAGGGGCTACTTTTTGTTGGATGTACTTCTGTTACAGTTCCTTTTCCCCTCTCTCGAGCTGTTTTAGAGCCCGTTGTTTGCTTTAAGTACACACCTTCTTTGAATGCCAAAAAACAAATTGCAAGGCTAGATGATGACATTGGTTTAATTGGTTATGTTGTACTCATACTCTAGATATGGAAATACTCATCCGTGTTTTCTTGCATTTGCATCATTGGATCATATAACGTTGGAAACTTTACAATGGGAGATCCAAAAATGTACTTACATCTTGATATCATTATGAATGAAAAGATGTAGATCATGGAGAAACTGCAGCAAATCTTAAGGCTTAAGTTTCTGCTAAAGGCATGTTTTGATAAATATACATTATTGGAACAAACTCTCAGATTTACCAGCCTTAAAATGCAAATCGATGCATTGACACTGCAGAGGTCGAATTTTTTTTATTTTGCCTTTATCTTTTTAACGATGGCTGTCGGTTATGATTTGTATGACCGACTAGAACATAAATCCTCCCTCCGTCTTTGCTCTCCATTCACTTGGTGCTATGAATGGCTATAAATGTTATACATCCGACAAATTCTATTGGTCGACGTGGTTGTTAATTGGGAATTTGAAACTGATCTGAGAGTCGAGGATGGCATTTTGGGTGAGTTCTTGGAAACTTAAGTTGGACACTGTTGAAATTCGACTCAGAATATGGATTTTATTGGAACGTGGTTCATACTCTACATCGACATGAAGGTATGAATAGCTTCCGCTGCCTATATGTAATCCTTTTTTCTTGTAATTGAGGATTGGAAGATGGAGGTAGAAAGTGCTAATTATAGTGAAATTCTTTGCTGGATGTAGCCTCTTGATTTAAGGGTGAATTGAGGTAAACCTTATATCTTAATTTCTCTTATTCATTTTTACTCTCTATTTTGTAGCGTTTGTGTGCTGAATCCTTACAGATTTTGCTTATTATAGATTTTGCATTAGCTACTGTGTAGTTGGCATGTTACTAGTTGAAGTGGTTACGGGAGATTGACTTGGATAGGTAATTTGGGTATTCAATATCATCCACATGACATTTTTATGCAGGAATATTTGCTTCCCAGTTCTAGTTATTATTGTCGAGTTTGAAAGAAGAATATTGGTAGTGTAAATTCTATTTTTACATGGATTCATCTAAGCAAATCACTGAAACAATGGAAAATCCTCAGCAACAATACTGGCTCCACATTCAGAATACTCAATGGTTCTTAAAGTTTCGTTTGCGTTTATGGTAGTGTAGAATTGATTTTTGTGGTGGTCACGAAAAGTTTAGTTCGTGTTGTTCGAGTTACTCTTATTGTACAAACACTTCCTTCAACGTAGAAATTCGTTGTGCTGTTGCAGTCGCTAGTAAATTTTGCAGCAATGGCAGTCTTTTAAGTGTCTGCTGCAGGGTTCTCTGTCTACCCGAGTGATCTTTCGATTTACCCATTTGAGGTGGATACACCTGGAAAGATCGAAGCATTCAGCAAACACTTTCCTAATGCATCTTTTCATTTTTCCGCCATGTCCGTTCATGAACCTGTTATCAAACCACTCCGGCATTGCCATCAGAAACAGATGAAACATCCCGACTCAGATGTTCCCGCTGATGTGACGAAGACAACAGAACGGCCAGAGGTGAATGGTTCTTCCGACACACAAATTCGATCAGTTTGAAATTGACATGAACTTTCTCCTATCAACCTTCTTGCATTCAATGTTGCTCCTTCACCTAAACCCAACTCAATGTTCTGAAGAACCACCAAAAGAGAGCAAGATGTCAGCATTTCCCGCCCAAAATTTGCTTTCAATTTTCACAAAAAGCGCAAAAGGAAAGGAGCCTCTTTTTCTGCCAAAACATGTAAAATTTCGCCATCTCATTTCATTGAAGCACAAGAGTCAAAGCACAAATCCCCAGGTAAGAATCTAACAAACCAGCACCTACATGAACAACTCGATTTGCTTCAAGACAAAGCAGTACATACATGGAGTGAGAGAGAGTGAGAGAGAGAGAGAGAGAGACCAGCAGACATTCAAACTATAAGAACCAGAAGTTCTCGACCCTAAACCCTAACATCAAAGCCTAAGCCTTCTTCGGTGATTTGGTGGCTTTGGACGGAGACTTGGGCTCCTTGGTCGCCTTCTCCGTCTTCTTGGGCAGGAGGACCGGGTTGATGTTGGGGAGCACGCCTCCGTGCGCGATCGTCACTCCAGCGAGCAGCTTCCCGAGCTCCTCGTCGTTCCTCACCGCCAACAGCACGTGCCTCGGGATGATCCTGTTCTTCTTGTTGTCCCTCGCCGCATTGCCCGCGAGCTCCAGAACCTACACACGCAAGCCGCAGCCCTAAGTACTCCAAACAAACCCAAATCCCCAAGCCCGCGGTGCTTCAGCACCACGACGAAGGAAGGCAGACGAGGGAAAGATCGCAAAATGAAACCACATCGAAGATGCTTTGGACAGTGCTCGCCTCAGCTTCCCTCGGTCAAAAACCACCGCGGAGATTCGAGTTTGACCGAATCATTTCGTTAGAGATGCGAACGCGAGCGACTGAGGCGACGCAAGGAATATTCCCAAATTCTCAATCGATCGCAAAAGCAAGGTCAAAGCTCGTTGAAAACCTAGAAATGCAGCAAGACTAAAGCAGAGAGAGAGATACCTCAGCGGCGAGGTACTCGAGGACGGCGGCGAGGTAGACCGGGGCCCCGGTGCCGACGCGCTGGGAGTAGCGGCCCTTCTTCAGGTACCTCCCGATACGGCCGACCGGGAATTGGAGGCCGGCCTTGACGGAGCGGGAGACGGGCTTCTTCTTCGGGCCGCCTCCCTTCCTGCCTCCGGCGCCCTTCTTCGGCTTGCCTAGGGACTCCATCGCCGAGCGGATCGAAGGCCGGGGAAAACGAACCGGGAAATGCGAAGGGGATTTTCCCGAGAAAACGGTGGGAAAAAGTTTTGCCGGAATTCGAATTGGGAGCGGAGAATATTTTTTCCCTGTGGGACAGTGAGACCAGACGGTGGCGAGGTGGTGCTTTAAATGGAGCGGAGGGGACTCTGGGAGAGAGCACCCGGATTCGTCCATCGGCGCGCGCGGGCCGTCGGATGTGGAGCTCGCGAACGGTCGCGGATCGATGAGGTGGCGATCCGTGTCGCGGAGAAAGGGCCAGTCACGTGGAGAGAGAGAAAGGAGTTGGTTAAGAGAGGGAAAGGCACTTGGCCAACGGGATCTGTAATAAACAAAATGAGGAACCGGAAAAAGATGGCGCCATAGAATTCAAGGGTCAAATGGGAACAGTGTTGGCAATTCAAATGTAACTAGCTTTTCCGACCAACCAAAAAAAAAAATTATCTAGCTATTTTTGAGTTTTTAAATCGAGAAACAACTTGATTTTTTTTTCTTTAAATGTCGGAAAATTCTTTTGGTGATATTGAATGTTGTCCTTTGTTCTTCATTAAAGATTCGATGTTTGCAAAGGCGTATCGATTGCAATTCTAAAAGTCAAATGAAAACCCAAATTTAATTTACAGGTCATATCAAACGTTAGGTATCACCGATGAAAATCATTCACTTATATTTGTCTACAATGTTCACGAATGGAATCGCCGTGTAAAAATACAAGTTATTTAGGTGTAATTTCATCACAAACTATAAGTGTTACATGGGAGAGAGTCTATCACCATGTTTTGATAGGCCCTTCTCTCCCTCTCTCTCTTGCAAATTACCAACTAATTCTAGAGAGACAAATTTAATCTAATGGTCGGTAAATTTTAGAGACGATACTAAATTCTAGTGGAGACATTTGATATCGAAGAATTAGAGATTATGCTTTTGACTATGTTGTGGTGCATTTATCTAAGGAGGAAAAGCAAAAACTAAAAGAGACCCCAAGACAGACTCAAACTAAGAAAAAAACGTTAAAATTAGCATCATGTGGAGAATTGTCCTCTTCTAAAACTAAGAAGCATATAGGTGACAAATGGATGGATTAGGCCGGGTTTAATTAAAATATTGTCCAGACCCAAATGATCCATATAACTAATATTCATACAATTTGTATGCATAAACTATGAATGACGATTACATAACCGATCTACACTCAACCTAACTACTTCCAAAATATTCACACTTTTTAGTGAATTGATTAAGCGCTCCTCCGTTGGCATAACCCTACTGTTACAGCCGACACCACCCATGTGACATTTATTGGAAATTTTAGGCAATTAGAAAAATAGAGTCTAAAATATCAATAGGTTAAATGAAATTTCATAAGAAAAATTAGCAAATTTTAAAATGAAAATTATTAATGAATCTGTCGGGCTAAAATTTAAAGTAAAAAAAGGAGCAAACTGAATTTATGTCACGTTCACTTCTTAACAAAAATTGATACTTTCCTACTTCATTTTATAGTTTCTCGCAACAAAAGAGTGTCAACAGCTCTCTTTGACGGGATTAATAATTGGATCATTGCAAATTGAATGTGACCAAAGACGCTTCTACATTTGTAATCCGAAATATCAAATAAATTATCTTCTAGTAAATCGCCACGTAATTAATTTCTCTACTAATTTTATAAAAAGGGGGAAAAGTGCTCCATTTAACTCCTGTATTCAATCAACTGTCTTTGCCTAAACTTTCCCACTTAGCAAACCGCAAATATCTCGATCCGAATAGGGATAATCAGGCTCGGGGTGGACTGATTCCTCATCTAAAATCGGGAACGACCCTATGACTTTTGTTTCCAAAATATTGGATTAAAAAATGTTGGTTTCGAAACAGTTGGTTCCTAGTAACTTGCCCTTTCTTGTGTGTAAGAAATCCTGTTCTTATTAGAAATAAAAAGTAGCGACATCTCACTACATAAACCTATATTGATCAAGTAATTACGTTGTTATTTATTCACACTAAAGGCCATATTTAATTCTCACTGAATGGAAAAATATTTTTCCTATAAAAGAGGTTTCAAAACCAATTTACAACTGGTTCAACATTAGCAATTCTAGCCTTGAAATCGAGAACTAAACCGATTCTAGAGAAGTTTGCAAAATTGGGAATCGAAACAACTCTCCTACGAGTGGGCCTCCGACTGGTCAGTGCAAATTAATTTGATCCATGTCCTGAATTGCACCAACCCCGATGCTCGCCTCTCAAGTTACCAAATAGCAAGGGCAATTTCTCAGCGGAATCTAGGTAGATTGAGTCTCAAAAGCAAATTATAGCCACAACTTTGGGGACTAATACCTTAACTTTGAAGTCACACTTGCATGAACCATCAAAATTATTCTTTCGGAAGTTAATCCAGACAATTGTTCTCATCGAAATGGTACTAAATGAATGGTCCGAAGCTTCCTCTCATGTTTGGATGCATGTTGCGTGGAAACGATGTGAAGGGAAATTAATTTCCTGAATAGATTTATTTATTAATCATTTTGGTCGTACTTAGAAAGAGGGCGATCTTGAAAGAAAATAGCAATATTTGCATTTCCTTCCATTTTTCTCGTGGAAGGGAAGAAATATGGGTTCGAGAGAAGCACTTCCTTCTAGTCTTATATTATTTCCATACGAAAATTATATAATCAAATATCAATTCAGTTACAAACTTTTCAATCTTATCAATATAATCATAATTCATTGTGTGAAATTCTAATATAATTCTTCTGATTATTTTTTGCTGAAAATCACGGATGTGATGGGTCAATTATCGCATACTGTCATATGTGGCATACTGCTACATTAACAATTTCCAACAAAAATTAGCCATAAGAACTATTTTGAAATTTTGCACAAAAATTTAGAACTAGATTCATATAATTGAACAATTTAGACCCGAATTGACATTCATGCAACAGTTCTAAAACTTATTGGACTATTTCTCCATTTCTATCCATTTTCCTCCTAACATTTGCATTTCCTTCTAGCTGGGTTTATGTGTGTGCCAGCACCCTATTTAACTTTATTTTTTGAGTTAAAACCACCGATGATCCTTGTAATTTTTCTCAAAAATCTAAGTCTTTCATTTACTCTTTTCTTCTCAAAAAGATCTTTGAGTTTTTAAAACGATTTTATGATTAATCTATCTTTTAACCAACAAAAGCCCACGAGTCATGTACGGATACGGGGTGCCTAGTAAGCGTCGCGTCGATGAGATTATCAGGTTTAGAGGATGGTGATATGAATCGATCCCTTGAAGGGTGTCGCTGGCTAAAGCTTAGACGTGACGAGCTTCAATGGCCCTTTCATTTTGTTCCATATCTGAAACTTCCCTTTTTGAAGGTTAATACCAAAAAAAATCTCCCGCTGACACGCTTCTAACAAATTACCCAAAATTAAAATCCAAAACTAATAAACGTGTGATAAATTTACCCTCTATTGACTCCGTTAAATTTTACCATCAAATTATTGAGTTTAATGATATATGATAATTGACAAGTACATTAGTTTAAAGTTTTAACCTTCATTTATCACAGTTATACTAATTTTTACTTTTTCATTGTATTAATTACGAAAAGTAATAGGAGATAAATTTATCACAGATGTACCAATTTGGGATTTTTAGTTTGGGATGGATTTGTCATAAGTGTATCAATTTTAGGGTTTTGGTGGTAAAAAAATTAGTATAAGTATACCAGTTTGAAGTTTTTGATGGTAAAAAATTAGTTTGTGATGATTTTATTACATGTGTATTAGTTTAGAGTTTTTCGTGATATCAAATATATATATTTAATCAAGGAAGAGCCATAGCATTGCATTTGGTTATGGTCTTCTTCAATACTTGAAATGGAGGGAGAAGGAAGAAAAGCGAGCAAGAGGGAGTCGCTCCATTTTAGCAAGAAGAAGTCTTTCTGCATCGATATAATTTAACGACATCGAGTCCACATAAGTAACATCCCTTGGCGGATTCCTCCAAAAGAAAACGATAATTAATTTTGCAAAGTACAATGGTAATTACTTTTTTCCACTTGCCATTGGCCCTACCGAGTTTAAGTTGAAATATAAGATCTTGACTAGGAGTAATGATTGGGTAGGCAAGCCCAAAGGTTAGGAGGACTAATGTGTCGTCTAGACCCATCAAACAAATGGGTCGGGTCAAAAATAATTCGGTCCAAATAAATTCATGTAACCTACTTTGATCCGTTTTCATGTAATGCAGATATACTGATCCATATTTGACTCGACTTATACAGGACTCATATTGTTAAAATACTTCTATATATAACTCAATTTACAAAAGCTCATAACCAAACTAAGGGAAAAGTAACCACTGGGATTTGTACCCTTCCAACATGAGAAAATGGGAGGTGGACGATTTGAATTCTCACATTCTCGGGGAGGGTTAGGATAGAAACAATTTAGCTTTACGTGTGAGTTTTGACTGTTATGACCTGTAAGGAGGTAGGGTAAAAGTCTAAAAGTGAAAATTAGAGTGAAATTAAAGTATAACTGACCTAAAAAAAATTAAGATAAAAGTGTGGCATTAGTAAGTGTGAGATTGAGTAAGGGTGAGAGAGAATGAAAACAGAGTCCTAGATGTGAATTAATTTTAAGTAATTTTTAATTCTATATATAACTCATGTAATACACCGACGGGTAGCCAAAGGAGAGGGAGGGTCAGGGGGATTGGGATGGGAAATATTTAGTTTCAAGTATGGGTTTTAATTCCCACACCTTGTAAGTAGGCATGATAAAAGTCTAAAAGTAAGAGTTAGAATATGACAAAGCAAAAAAAAAAAAAAAAAAAAACACCTATGTCATGTTTAATCTCTTTTCTTGAATATAACTAACCCAATTAACGCTCATATAAGTTGAGAAATGAGGTTATAACCTATTTTGATGAGTCTAGTGTCGTCTAAATAAACACAAGATTAAGATAAAAAAATTTCAGACCAAGCCCAACACGAAATTGGGTGGATTGAACTTTTTCTTGCAAGAGTGCCGTCCAAGTCCGTCCATTTACCTATTGGGCCTCTTCGGCCCGGGCCGGGCCGGGCCGAACTAGCCAACTGTCCGTTAATCATCTTTAGTATCTCCAAAGTATTTTTGGCAATCGTTCAAATAGGGAACAGATGATTTGCTGTTGCCATTGTCTGATCCTCGGGAGCAGCTTGTTTGATGCAGATTTTTTAATTACATGTTTTCCTCCAAACTTTTGAAAATGAAAAAAATTATCTAAATTCATAGAAATTACGAAAAAAATTTATACGACTTCTATATGCATACATAAAATTAAGTGTTGGTATTTACAAATTTGAAAAAGGTTGTAGTTGTTTCGCACAATAAAATCAAAACAGCACGAGTCACAAGATAAATAAAGTAAAAAAATAAAAACGCGAGCTTATGATATCTTTTGAAGAATGTTTTCGATTGCTCTTTGTAGAGGTATCATCAAGCTACGACTTTTGCTGCCAGCTTAAAATCCAGCATATGCTCTGTAAACATAAAAAATTGTACGGCTTCATAGTGATTGATTTTGTGTCGAATTAAATAGGGTATATCTTAACTGGGAAAATGGCGGATTAAGGAAACTAATTTGGGTTTGCCACATCGTCAAGCTTAAGCCGTAGTTTTGAGATGTTGCTCCCCAACTGTTAATCCATTTGTATTGGATTTCTCCAAAACCCCCTAAAAAATCTCAAATGGAATCAAAAGCTCGCGAAGGATTATACAATAATTTAAATCCTGACAATGTACTCGTGTATGGTAAAATACTATTTCGCATACATCATTGCACTTTTATTCAACACCAATTAAAATCGGCCTTTTAAAGTACCTTGGGAGATTCGCATCTTATTTACTGAGTGTACCGAGCTAATCCCACTATTCTCAAAGCTCCGGATTCAACACTGTAGGAGAGAGGTCAATTTTTTTGCAAATTGGGCCGTTAAAGCCTATGGACGCAAAGCCCTTCCTTCGAACTGGCTTTTATCACCTCCTCAATCTCTTTTAGAACTATTATGTACTGAACCCCCAGTTATAGGCATGTTTGATTTTCCAATATAAATGCAACCCCTCCTTTTAGACCCCCCACCCAAAAAAAGTACTTTTGGCTATTGGTGTCAAAAGGTTTTTAGGAACTCAATTCATTGTCAAGGACATCGTGCATTCACCAGATGAAAATGACTTCAGCGGTGACCGTATTTTATTTAGATAAATGATGGGAAACCGCCTATTACGTCACTTAGAGCCTGCAAATAGGGACTTGGTTACGCAAGAGCAATTGGTAACAAGGATTGACAGCGTATAGATACCTACTCAGGTGCGTCATTAATTTGACTTAGAACACATTTAGATTGGAGAACCATTTTTTCTAGAATTTTGCTTTCTCTAAAATGTTTCCATCATCATTTTTTATACAATCCGACGTAAGTGTTAGAAAATTATACTTAAAAGAACTTTCTTGCGAGACTCAAGCACTCGGAAGGGAGTTGATTTCTAGCTTCACCAAATATGACAACTTCATCTTTAGGCGCAGCGTTATGTGTGTGCTTAGTTATCTTTAAAATTATAATTAAGTGAACTTTGTAACTTAACATGAGTTCTGTTCGTGAGCAAACAAATCTATCTATTTAATTTTCTTATCCAAACATAATAATAGAATGATGATAAGAAGTGGTGTTTTTGTTTTTTTGTTTTTTTGTTTTAATATGTCCTATACTAGCTCTCACTTATTCTTAGACTTTTGCACCCAACACCTGAAACTAACTGTTCCCATCCCCAACCTCCCTGAGGAGATTGTCAAAAGGAACCCAAGTCTTAACTTGTCCATATATTCAATTGGATCCATGCACACTCAAATATTTATATGAACGAGTTATGGTTCAACTATTATATATTAACTACTTCACAATATACCCGATATCCGATGTGGAATTGTCTTAACATAACTCACACATATATCTCAACAATATCCTCCTCATATTCACTAAAATACTTAGACTAATGTGTTATGGAACTAATTTAACACAACTCACACGGCCCACAATGCTCATCGCATGAAAGCCACCAATGCTCATTGCACAAAACCATATTGATCACCAAATTTCTTTCTTGAAATATCACCAAACATCGAAAAAAATTGAGGGCTCATGAATCAACCATCGACTTTGGAACCATTTGTTAAGAGTGCGCAGTAAAAATTTGATACCATTACTTAGAGAGATCACCAAGAGAGCCAAAGTTTGAGTCGATCAACATCCATATTAATTTAAAAGTCTAAACCAATAAATTATAAACCAACTAAGATATATTAACTGTTTTACACCACAATAATTATTTGATGTGCGATTTTTTTAATATAACTCACACGTGCAGATTAACAAAGTTGATGAAGAGGAGTCTATATAACCATTAACGATATGGAACGCGTTTATTAGAGGGGGAGGGCTCTACAAAAGTGAGAATAATCTAATCCAAGGGTATAGTTGGGGAAGACCTAAAATCTAGATAAAATTCATTTTTTATTTAAAGATTTTGTGCAATACTTCTCTCATGTTACGCATGAATAATAGGGCTTCTCTCACATTAATTATGAAGAATTTTCAAGTGAGAAATCCTTTGTTCATGTGTAAAAATGGAGAACACTCTACGAAAATGGCGTCGATATAACGTCTTGATACATTAAGTTTCGATGTATTTTGCAATATTATTATCCAGGAGATTTCTATTTTACCTTCCTTTTGGTAAGGGAATCAAACGGGCCGTGATTGTTTCTGTCACACGGACCGGGTCCAGGCAAAGGGCTCATTCGTGGGCTCGTCAGAGGCCCAACATTTCGGCCCACCCAAAAGCCACAGATAAAAAATATCTCCCCCGAGCGAGGGCAGGGCAAGGCGTGGAAAAAGGTACACGCGCCCTCGCCGTGACCACGCGTACGCTCCAGATTCGTTCTCCGGGGACCGCCCTTCCATCCGTTGACCCCCCTGTCCCTTTCCCATCTTCATCTTCATCATCTTCTTCTTCTTCTTCTTCACGCGCTTCGTCCCTATCCTCTCTCGCACTCTCCGCATCTTCCTCATCTCCATCTTCATCGTCGTCTTCGCTCCGATCCGTCCATCGCCTCGTCGAATCGGCCAGGCATGAGCGTCGTCACCTGAACGGATCGCCGAATCGAACCCCTCGATCCGCTCGACCGCCGCCCCGTCCCGTCGTCCTCCCCCTCGTCCCCGTTCGCCGGCGGTCACCGTGGCGGCGACGCGCTGAGACCGCGGCGTCGTTCCGTCGTTCGGCGTGGGGTTTCGAAGAGCATCTCACCATGCCTTCGGTGCCCTGCGATCTCCTCCTGATCCCTTCCCTGACCTACTTCCATGGTGGCCTCTGCCCGCACCGCCTGAAACACCTCGAGAAAGGTGATCGGCGTGGTAACCTCAGTTAACATTGGGCTTCCTCTCCACCGTCTCCGTCACCGTCGCCGTCGTCGTCGCCGTCGTCGGGCGTTTCTCCTCTTCGCGGCCGCGTTTTAGGGTTTTTCCTTTGCCTAGCTCTCTGCTGTTTGTTGTGCGACGTGAAAGGTTTTTGTGTTTTTGGGGGGCCGGCCATTGACGGGCTTGTGCCGAGCCTGTGCGAGTTGCTGGGGTTGTGTCGTAGCCATTTTTGACTGCCCTTGCCGTCTTGTAAGGTATGGTACCTTTTCTGTTGAAAGTCTCGTTTGCGGCTTGTGATCTGCGATGATTAGCATTTCCGTGTGCTTAACTGATAGAAGTTCCATGAGGAGCGAAAAGAAAAAAATGGATAAAATGTGTTAGGCCGTTAGTCCTCTCTTTTTGTAAGTTTCTTTATTGGCTGAAAGTTACAGGGGTTAACGTTCTAAAGGATGGATCTTTCCTATGATTCTTCGGCTTGTGAGCGTGCTCGTATCCTAACCTCACCTATGTTCACGAACTACAGTCGGGTTTATTGGCGATTAATTCATCGTCGTGTTGTATTCAGGGGTCCTTTCCAGTGCCTAATGCCTGAATATGTTGTTGTAGCTCATCATTTCCTTAGGTGGAACTCCCTACAAATGGTCTTATGGAGAAGCATTGTTGGTGGATACGACTTGTTTTCATTTGGATGTACATATGAATGGATGGGCGAACTTTTGGTTTTAATGTCTTTCCTTGTCATCAAATTCCCTAATTCTCTGTGCAGTTCAGTCTCTTAGTGTTTGGAGGAGAACGTATGTTGCTGTTTTGTGTTTTTGTGGTTATTCTTGGACATTGAATCATCAACGGTAGCTGACTCTGTTTCCTTTTGCTTGTCTTCTCCCTAGATACTTACATCGATGGGTGATTGCTCTT
This sequence comes from Eucalyptus curtisii, assembly GCA_017140595.1. Lineage (NCBI taxonomy): Eukaryota > Viridiplantae > Streptophyta > Magnoliopsida > Myrtales > Myrtaceae > Eucalyptus > Eucalyptus curtisii. Next base: position 37,294,149 of record CM029504.1, on the reverse strand, counting down.
GGACTTCTGGGACCAACTCGGTTGTCTGTGAGAACTTGATGAGTGAACTTGGTAATACTCTGGGTAATGTTTTACATGTTGAAGATGGTGAAGTTGCAGTTGGCACTTCGAAAGTCGAGAAATCACGGGGAGTTTCTGGGCTTAATGCTAAGTCATATGAGAAGTGTCTCGTTAAATGTGCAACTTTTCCATTGCCAGGAGAGAAGTTATCTCCACCTTTGTTCTCTGATGAAGTGGATGATGAGCCAGAATCGGCTTTGCGAGAACTTTTCTCAGAGGAGCACATTAATAATGTCTACTCGTGTTCAATTTCTTTTCCTGTAAGTTCTTTTCCAGCTGTAGATGTAGGGCTTGCTCTACTGTCTATTTTCTAAGATCCTGCTTCCTTTACAGGACTTCTATTTTTGGTTGCTAATTCATATTGAGTTCCTCCTTTTCGTTCTCCAGCCTTTCTTTTGCTAGTTTTGTTGGTTCTTACCTGACTAACGTTTTCATGTCGGAAATTGTTCATTTTTCAACATGTTGGTTTTGTATCCTTTGGTCGTCTCACTTTTCTATGTGGTCTTAGGTACTATTGAGTAGCCACTGGATATAGCGTCTGTAGTGTTATCCTCATGAGCTAAAAAGGTAGGCTTCTTGCAACAAAGTGGAAGGAGCCGGTTGTGTGCTTTTATGTCTTTAACATTTTGTAAGTTATTTATGTCTATGAATGATCCAGTGTCATGGCAGCTTGTTCTGAAGATAAGGGAGAAGTGCTTTCGTATGGTTGGTTCTGTCCTTTCTAATGGTTTAATACTAGAAGTGCCATTTCAATATTTAGCTAGCCACCACTGTAGTCAATGAGAATGACAATGCGCTTCTTGTGACTTTCCTTTTCATGGTTTGCCATTTGCTATTTGTTTGCTCATTTTATCTGTTGTTAACGTTTTATCTGTCGCAGACCTCTTCAAAGCTTGTATCTGCCATGAAAGGCACTCGTGAGAAACAAGCTGCTTCTCCTAGGAAGCTTACTGTGAGATGGGCTCCTGATGTCTATGATCCACCACCTTCATCAGTTTCTCACTTTCTCAATAGGGGCACAAAACAACAGAAGGTGCCCAAGAAGGATAAGAGAAATGGAAAGAGGGGCCAGAAAGGAAAAGACTTCTCACGAGGGGCATCTGGCAAGGACTCTTCCAAGAGGGACAAGAAGGACAAGAAAAAGAAGCAATCTCGCCGACCATCTGGGAGTTTGGATAGATGTCTTAACAAGCTGGATGATAATGATCGCCGTCTTGGCATTGCAGATGATGTGCGCCAATTTGATATTGGAAATTCTGTCCCAGACTCCTCTTGTGGGAGCAGCTTTTTTAAGAACTCCCTGGCTCAGTTGCACTACTCTGCTGCAGAGGCATCGTGAGACATGATCTCTTCAGTTGATGATCTGAACTCTTCAGCAGGTGATGTATATAAATAATTCTAACAAGTGGTTTTGTTTGGGGACTTGTTTAAGACCGAGTTATCCTTGTCTGGACAACACTTTTGTTGATGTTTTGGGACACCTAGTGTGAATGTTTTGTTAAATCACGGCATTAGCTATGGTTTATATTTGACTACTCAGTGAGCGTTGCATATTTCCATATATCTGATGGGGCCCTGCATTTGGGCCTCTGTATTTCGTTCTACTGCGGAAACTGGAGTAGGTGTTTTCCAACTATTCGTTAAGGACAATGGCTGTTTGTAAGTGAGAATTTGTGACCAACCAAAAAGAAACGGACAATAAATTCATGACTACTAAATTTCGTGCTGAATCCTTAGGTCATAAATTGCCTCAACATGTGGGTAGGCACGGTAATGTGGGAAATGATGTCGTGTTGTCTCCATTCGGATTGTGTTAAGGTTCTCTGTTCTAATTTTCTTATTTGGCCAAAAATAAATCTCGTGCTGAGCCCAGTTAGTATTTGAAGGGTGACCCAGTTGTTATTTGAAGAGTAACTAGGGTGTGAGAAAAGATTAGTGATTGTTGCTTGGATTTAAAGATGAAATTGCAAATAAAAATGATGTGGATCTCGACCGAGTGTGTTGTTAAGGCTTTGTATATAAGCAGGCTGGCTAAAGAACCTAACCCCTTTGATTCTGCTAACTTTCTGGCTATCGGATTTGCTTAGCACCGAGGAGCCACAAATCTATGAGGATCGTCATCTTCCAGTGTCCTAAAAAAAGGGAGGCATTTATGTCGAAAACCTGTAATAAGTTGATCTTATTTCAAATAGCTCTGGAAAGGTTCTTCTTGCTGAGCTAATTTGAATAGTGCCGGCTTGATCGCCTTAAAGAAAAGAAAGCAGGCTAACCAAGGTAGTGGAACAAACAAAGCGGGATTTACTAGCCAGTTTACGCATGAATTACTATCCCCATGACAGGGTTTATGACCTCTTTCTGAAAGTGATTTGGGTAAAGTTTGCATCGAAAGCAAGAAGCTGAATGGTAAGCCCACAATGGTGAAATCTCATTCACCATATCGACTTTGTAAAACCTAGATAGAGGAGCACTAAATAGTTATGGTACTAGTAGACCAACAAGGTGACCCATGGAGGTCTGCTCTAAGTCGTGTATTCAGCGTTTATTTTCACATAGTCGTAGCTCAAATCGCAGCCCCATGCCTTCCCACTAGCTGGTCCATCACCTGTCGGAGAAGAATTGAAGCCAAGAGACAGTTACCCGAGTGTACAATGAGGAAACATCATCGGCGAGAAAACAAGGATTTATGAGAACAAGGTAAGAGAAACCGAAAGTAAAACAGAAGCGACGCCATCAGGTTCATATCTTCAGATTTGGCATGGACATGAGGATGTGGGCACCTTGCTTATGCAAAGACTAGAACTGTTAAAAAGTGAACTTGGAAACAGATCAGGCGCACGCCAATACACTCCATCATCTAGAGAAAATTTCTACAGTGTCCAAGACGGTGTTTATTTGGGATACAATATGCAAAATCGTTCGTACATGCGAAGTGCATGAGGATTTTTTATTAAGTATGCTTTACCACGCTTGACAATATTTTTACCATATAGGTGAACAAGTCTACCATTTTTATCTAAAAATACCACCTGGAGTTCCACCTGGGGAACATAGAGAAGCCGCATCATTTTAACATAACATGATAAAGTAACCTTCAGGAAGATAAGAGCTTTCTAAGCCTTCTACCAGATTTAGGGGGGTATTTTTAACTTTATCATGAGGGAATATCTATGCTCATCTGACAAATCACATACGAGCAATTTGCAGTGCGACCCTCCAGCCATCCACACTCACAACCACAGACATGAAACGACCAAAAACAGATGCTTGCCAGAATTTCCCCAAATGTTACAGCACTAACCCCTCAAACTCGAGGGAGCTTGACGTTGAAGGATGTTTGCTATCTTTATGCAACGTATGAAATTAGCTGCAGAGTCAACATGACAAAGAGCAGCCAACTTGCAAAAGATAAGGTTTGTACAAGATCTTACCAACAGAGATTTGAATTCCGACTGAACCATGGATCTCACCAGCCTTCCTAAGATAGTCACTGGCCAAATTCCTGTAATTAGTCCAGTTCATTTAGAACAAAGACAAAGGAGAGAGAAATGTCACTTGTTAAAATTGGTGAAAATGACTTCTTCAAGCAAGCTCAGTTCTTGGGCCAAAAAAGAACAAAAACAATGCTTGGCAAACACACTTTAACGTACAAAAGCTTGATTTCTGCTAAGATGAAGGGTGATGGGATTAAAAAATATGGTCGAGCAAAAAGCAGTTTAGTTGGAGTTTGACAAGAAACACATCCTTTCTATCTTAGAAGATGGCGATAGGTTACCTTCTTTAAAGAATGAATAAAGAAACATAGATCTGCAGCTCCGTGAAGGAACCACTCATGCTGCTTATCTTGTATTTAACTACAGTGTTCACCATATATTCTTGTCGCAGCATTCAATTGACATCACAGGTGAGCTCTTAAAATTAACCTTCCTTCCAAACACGGAATATTTTCTCTCTCTATTACCTGTTGAATGATTGTGGCTGTCCACCATTCATTAAAAGAATGTCACCAAGTTCTATACGGAGCTTATTTAGCTGAAATGGAATTCCAGCATAGCCAGCAGCACAAGCAATGCGTCCCCAGTTCGGATCTCTCCCATATACAGCAGCCTAATTTCACAAAATTCACAGTCAGTTAGCCTGGCAATCAACCTAATGCTGAATGCTCATGTTTATTACCATACCTTAACAAGAGACGAAGATGCCACTGCCCGTGCAATTTTTGCTGCTTCAGCCTCACTGTTAGCGCCAGTCACATTGACCTGCATCAGTTTCAAAAGGATAAAACGATCTGTCAACCTATTTCCTTCATACTCTATAGCTAAACTGCATCAATTCTCTTATGGTCACCAAAAGATCAGACAGGATTGAATATCAGGTTGCAATTTAACAATGAAGATTTTTTTAAAGGAAAACAAAAGGAGATCAGCCATCAGATCATGACTTCGAGAAACAAAGAACACACGCTGATTTATTGAGAATTAACATGTTTAAGCATCATCAAGGACTGGGCATGACATTAATAACGCATTAAATCCTTGCTCCTCACACGCCCGCCCCCCCTTCTTTCTTCTTTCTCCCTTTTATTCTGAGATATAGAATAAATCCTTAATCAGTAAGGGACCATGTGAGAGTATCTCAGCCACTATACACTATAGTGTAGCTTAAGATCGTCTCCAATCACAAAACACGACAACAATGCCCTGATTTTGGCCATGCAACACTAGAACCATATAACAAGATGTCACTTGACTGTGTATAAAAAGACCCTGTTACTTGACATGGCCAAATATGGCTTTGTTATCTACCTGGTGTCTCACTGAATATACTGCAGAATGTAGCCTAGTATATAACACTCAATACATTGTGTGTATGATTCAGTCTAGCAAATAAGATAACAAAAGAATCAGATCACAAGGATGCCTCCCAATTGTTATGAATTTTTTTAATTGCAAGATTAAAAAGATGTTTCAAAAGATAAATTTCAGAGTGCTACTTGGGAGATATGACATGCGAACCTCAATTAAGCACGTGGCTCCTTCCCCATCCCATGCTATTGATTTAGCAAGACCTTGCATCACCTGAAAATAATGTGCAAATCATCAGTAACAAATCCCCAATTATCAAAATTAACAGATATAGACAATTGTGAGCATCTAAACAATGCACATTGAAACATATAAAACGTCTCTTCATTATGCTTGCTGGGTTTGCTTTTAGGTCCTTTGTAGTGACATCTTTAAATAATGTACATAAAGATTGTGGCATTCATATCTAGTATTAAATCAATTTGCAAATCTATCACCACACTTCACAGAATTTTACAAACTGAAGTGCAGATCAAACAAGCATTCACCCATATAAGTTATGGAGTTTGAGACTCTGAGCGATTGAAAGGAGATGATGCATATTGCATGGCGTGCTAGTAAAAGTCAAAATCCTCAAGACATGTTCTTAAAAAAAGCCACAGAAAAAGTTGCCTCAAGCTTACCCCATCGAGGCATGCTTGAAGTTGCATTGCCTCGTCACTGTCCAAGGACGATATCCTGTTTGAGCCAGATAAGCCACTAGCCAAAGCAAGGACAGTATCATTGGTACTGGTATCTCCATCTACCTGCAGGAAATCAACAGCAGGTGCTTTCAATTGTTAATTAGCTAATCAACTTCATTTTACAATGATGAATAGCAATAGATAATTTGAATGAGCGGATGCCATATAAAGGCAAAGATTTGCTGTTAATGTGATAACAAATGAAATGTTAGAATTAAGTGAGTATATCCATGTAGATAGTTGTTTTACCATAAAAAAGGCCAAAGAGATCCTGTAGTCATAACATCTTGATGCAGCATGCATGGCATATTACCAAAATCATGTTTAAATTGAGAAGGTGTCGATGACAATGGGATAGATGAAATGAGAGAAAATTGAAATAGATCACTGATGTCAGTTACAAACAAAGACACTAATAACAGATCACGGAGATTAAGGCCCTGTTTGTTTGTGTTCTTTTTTTCTGGTCATGAACACAATTTCTGTTTTTTTCCCCGGAACAAAAAAAGAATAGAAACGCGTTTGTTTGCGTTTTTGTTCTAAATCTATTTTTTTGTTCTCGGGAACAAATTTGGAACAGAAACAAGAAACAAGAAAAACGTGTTTCTTGTTCAAGAAAAACTTGTTTCTTGTTCCCGGAACACTTCTGAGAAACAATTTCTCTCTCTTATTTTTTCCTTCTCTTTCTTTTCTTCTTCTTTTCTTCTTCTTTTCTTCTTCTTTTTGCTTTGGCCGGCGACCTTGCCGGAGCGTCGCCAGCCCCCGACGAGCCTCGTCATGGTTGGGCGAGGCTGCGGGCCCTCGTCGGCCGGTTGCCAGCCATGGCCAAGGCTGGCGACCGGCCAAAAGGAAGAAAAAAGAAAGAAGAAAAAAAAGAAAATAAAAATATTAAAAAATTAAAAAAATTAAAAGAAACAAAAAAATAATACAAATTTACAAAACGTGTTTATGTTCTTTTTCTATTCTAGGAACAAGTTTGCCAAACGCGTTCTTCTGTTCAAAAATTGTTTCCCAGAACAGAAATAGTTTTTTCTATTTCTGTTCCCTGAAACAATTTTTGAACAGAAACGTTACCAAACGCACCCTAAAAGAACCAAAACACAATGATAACAAACTCAGATTGATTTCATTTTTCAGACCTCCTTAATATTCAAAAGAGAGCCTTAGTTGAGATGTCACGCCCACAAAAAAGAGCAGTTCATTCTAACATTCTTACTAAATCTTCCCCATAGTACAGGCAGTTTGTGGTGAAGTCTCCTTTATGTGCCTTTTTCTGTACTTGGTAGGTGCTCCTTAACGGAATCAACTTAATCAATTCTCAAAAAGCAATGGTGTCTAATTGAATTGAGGTTTGCATGTGTTGCCACAAAGACAAGTCTGTGCTATTACAGTGACTAATAGCCTCCCACATCATGGCCAAACTTGTAGTCTCTCAAACTAGTACAATGATTAAAGCCAAAGTTTAATATGGCTCATGTTTATCTGTGACACTCTGTCTTTGGCTTTAGGATGTATTCTTCACTACAAGTTTCTACCGGCCATGATCTTGCGTTGGTTAGCTATTGCTGAAGAGCTTGCAGTTTCACCACAGAAAGGTTTTAAACAACAGAATGCTGCACTCAATACCCATATCAGCCTAACAAAGATGATTACAAGTGACTGTAATGCAGATGAGCAATGGTAAAACGAAATGCAAATTCTCTCCTAAATGGAGATGAGCTGTAAACCGAGCCTAAATTTAGGGACAAAAATACTAACAAAAGAAGAACAGCTAACTCAGATCTATGTAACAAACTGAGCAGCCAAGCAGGAAAAGGAAAACTTAAATAGATTATTAGGAGCATCAATAAATGTCTTACAATTTTTAATGGAACTTTTAGAACAGAGAAATCTACACATACCGTAATTTGGTTGAAACTCCGGTCAACAGCGATCTGTACCATCGTTCTCCAAACATCACTTGTGACAAGAGCATCAGTTGTTACAACCTAACAATATACTGCTATCAATCATTTGATGAGTAACTACATGTATAAAGAAATAAGCATAAAAATGCTTACACCAAGCATGGTAGCCATATTTGGGTGGATCATCCCAGAACCTTTTGCCATTCCGCCAACTCTAACATTTGTCCCACCAACCTGTAAATTCCATAGAAGGAATAAGGTCATGATACCAACATTCGAGTAAATATATTTCAGCACCTCAAGAATTTCAACCCTCAAGGTATATGGGAATCAATCTTTTCTTTAATACTTTCTAAATAGGAAACTTGCAACAGAAAAGGAATTTTGACCTGAGTTTGTAATGGCTACTAACTATATCCTTGGTATTTGTCAATGTGCAAACAAGTAGTCACATGAGATATATGCACACAAAGTTCCATACAAATGTAGCCGTGATCACAAACTCTTGTTAAAATCCTTCAACATCAGGTAGTCATAAAAGTTAAAATCTGACAGATGCTATTGCATAGTCAAAGCATGTATATCGATGTTAGATGTATCAGTTAAAATACATGGTGACAACTCGTCTCACAGAGAATTGAAAAAGGCAAACGATAAGTACAGAAGCTTTAAGCTCACCTCAACCTCAACAGCAACACTCTTTCTCACAAGGTCAGTTGTTGTTATTGCAACTGCTGCCGAGTCTGCGCTGCAAAGCCCCCATACAAAACTTTAACTTATGAATACTCTTACAGCTGGTTACAAAAGAATGGCTTGACTCTCAAAACAAATAAAATAAAGAAAAAAGCATATACTATGAAGTTAACCTAATTGATCTTGTAGGTAAAGTTCATGCTAGAAGGTTATACATAAAACAAGAAAGTGACTTAAGAAATACCCTTCAGTAGTTGGTGATAGTGAATTAATTAAATCTGGAAGTGAATTGAGAAGCGCATCCTGCATATGACAGAAGTACAATAAACCATCAGTTTAAATCATAGGGGCCGCAAAGCAATGTCTTGTACCAAAAGTGTCCAACAAAGTATTTATAGGTCACATGCACATGCTGCACTGTGCAAGGAAGAAAGAATTTAACAACCACAAGAACCAACACCGCACATACCTTCTTAATTCTTTGACCTATTACACCAGTGGATTCAACCAAAATCTCCTCAGGCCTTACTTGAAGCCGCTGCAATTATGAAATTGTCGTTATGAACTGAGACAAAGTTATGACAAATGCACTGCCTCTCAAAATAAAAAGGTAAAGGTGTCACATACTTCAGCAAGGGATTTTACACAATCTATCACGTCCTGGTAACCAGCATCTCCCTGGAAAAAAGCAATACTATTTAGCCAGTCGAAGCCCCAATTGTTGATGTGTTGAGCCTAGATCAAGGGCAAATTATTTCATATGCCACTCTATGAACTAGAGTTTCTTTTTGCAGCGAATGAACCTCACTAAATGAAACATTTTCCTTTACACCCCATGCAGAGCAGAGCAATGGGTAGATGCAGTTGTTGAAAACTACACAAAGAGTCAGCTTACAGTTGCTGCATTGGCTTGACCAGCATTTATCAACACCGCACGTGCCTGAAAAATTTGCATGTCTAGTAAATCAGAGGGTCTTTGAGGAGTCAAATCAAGGTATAATCAATAGATTATAATAAAGATGTTCATTGAAACAGCAATACATTAAATTTAACAACAAAAGAAGACCATTTTTGGCTAGGACTTCTCTGAGGAAGTATAGATAGGGAAAACAACAACCACCAAGGCCTACCCCCCAAATGGGATTGGTTACGTGGATCATTTGATGCTGTTGCGCTTTATCTTGTAAAGATGAACATTAAAAATCTTTTGTAAGTCTTCTTTGACGTCCTTTTGGATTCTTATACGTATTCTAAACATTTCATTGCATGTCATGAGACATCTTTTAGTAAACACTGTCACTAGAACAATTATTTCACTATGTAAAGATAGCCATCCCGGCCCCTCGCACCTCCATATTACTCTGTTTTCTCCCAATTCAAGGATTCATGTATGAGTGCAAGAACATGTGCAATCAAATGAAGTTACACATTACTTAAATGTACGATGAAATATACCTGCTTCATTAGCATCCATGCAAATCCAAAACTGCTACCCCCCCCCCCCCCCCACAAAAAAAAAAAAAAAAAAAAAAAGTGAGGGAGAAAAGAACCGGATCTACACAAACAGCTGCTAAAAAAGAAACGGCAAACCGATCTACGTGACATAATAATCCAGCCTTCAGATAAAAAGTACTACTATTCAATGTGCTCCTAAATCTGATTGCCAAGAAAAGTAGAACACTATTGAGAAAACATAATGATTTACTTACAGTTCTCAACGTTTCTAATGCATTTCTGCAGTACACAACAGGTGCTGCTGCAACTATGTTTGTAGTGAATGACCCTATCATAAATTGGGGTTGAATAATAAGCAACATTTTCATAAATTTAATCCCCTAAGAGCCCATGAATCTATAAACATTTCAATTCAAGATAAACCTGCTGATACAGCATCGACATCACAAACAACAAGAGCTAAATCCGGTTTTTCTCCTTTGGCACGTAAACCACCAAATATGCCAGCAGCTCTGAATCCCTCTGCAGCAGTAACCCCTCCAGGGATCTGCAGAGTCACAGCACTAGGTTAAATCAAAGAAATGTTGCCACAGATAATTAAAATAAGTACAGAAGGAGATTATGAGAACTCTTATACAAAACGTTTGAGCAGTTCAGGAATTACAGAATACGAATCTGATAATGGGCATCCGCAACCCAACATGTGCATGTGCATACAGACATTACAACATGTGCCTTTGCTCAGTAGAACTACTATTGGACTCTGTTTTCGATTCCACGAGCTACAATACTAATGTCACATCTCAATGAAAGGAAAAAAAATCTAAAATTGCTCGATTGACTCGGTCTCAAAGATATCATAAACCCCATTTGCTCGTTTGCATGATTATCACCGAAAGACAGGACCATTAATTATAAAGAAACACCCAAAGAAAAAACAAACCTGAATAGAACCAAACCATTTGAAAAACAAAAGTCCTCCCCATTCCTAACACAGCCATTCCCATTTCAAGAACGTCGATCCTCGAACATAAATCTACACACAGGCGCATGAACCTCAATTTAAAAAGCAACATTGAATGGACGCGTCCTCACCTGCTTCCATGGCCCATCCGGGAGAAAAATTGGAGCTGGCGGGACGTAGCTCGACGCCTCTTTCAGTTTCGGCGAACTGCAATGTACTCTAAATTTCCTCCAAGAAACCTACGATTCCATAGAAAAAGAAAACCAACCCCTTTTCCATACTCTTCATTTTGAGCGACCCATTCGTGGGCTGTGTTCTTAAGCAATAAAAATTGGATTTTTTTTTCAACCTAAAAGGAAAGGACTCACCTTTGGGCCGGTGAGGCCATGGAGCTTAACAGAAGCGTGATGGGAAGGAGGAGAGAGATACATCTTTCTTCCTACGTGCGCACCGCAGAGGTTTTTCCAGGGCTTTTGAGGTTTTAGGACACGCGACGTCGATGCGCCGATGGGTTAAAAGCTGTTCCTTCTCTTTGTTCCTCGTTTTCCCTCCGACCGGGTTCAAACTGTTCACCGCTCTGACCGAACAAGAGCCCAAGTCAACAGCTCGCTGTCCGACAAGTTTAGGGTTTGCTTGGGGAATTCATGGTCGAATGGAAGGAAACCATGATGGTTGATTGTATAGTCCCATGAGAAATCGTTTTCTAGGACGAATACTTACTTGGATTTGAGTCCGTGTGTGATCGGAGTCAAGCACGTCAATTACGACAATGGTGTCCATGAATCCAGATTTCTTAAAGGGAGTGCAAGACTTTAGGCTACATTATAATAAGTTTCAATTCATAAGAAAGAACCTTTTGAAATTATGTGTCAAGATATAATGATACAACAAAAAACTAGCTTTGAGAATACTAGCTCGAGATCAGTAACTATTAGCCAGAAGAAATTTCGACAGCCATTAATTGAAAATTCTCCGGAGGTATGTAGTTGTATGTTATAATATCTTAAGAAATTTTAAGAAAATTCAAAACACTCTGGTCATGTTAGATCAAATACCGATTTCCTCAAGGAAGAAAGATAAAATCTCCCCTAATTTTGTTGAGCGAAAAGCAGGGGAAATTAAAAGTTGCTGAAAAATGTAAATGGTATGGGAAAATTGAAGGGTTGTTTTTGTTTTTGGTCAAAAAAAATATATTTATGGCTAAAAAGGACACATAAAAGTACATAGATTTTCATGGTAAAGCAAGTCGAAGTAAAGCAAAAGCCATAATACTACAAAACAAAGCCCAATCTAGAAAACAAGGAGGATCAACAAAGCATTGGTAGAGTTAAATACAAACTCATTTTAAAAGAATGAATCTATCAAACAAAATAATTGTCGACCAATCACTGGATGTTGTATCATCGTCAATGATGAACACATATCGGAAATTCCTTCTCCAATAACTATGGCATTGCTAGTTGGCGATCTGCACCTTGGTTTGGCTTCCTATACACCATCTTCGTACATAGACAACAAAAATAGGTTGAATAAACACAGATCTAACCTTTGGAAGAGCAAATCTTCATAATTTAACAAGATGCCAAAGCTCTTGCGATCATTATTAAAAGTGGAGATAGAGGACCGGTACACGGACAAAGCATGGGGATATTGAATCCCTGAAAACATGACTAAAATTCTCTTATCTAAATCGGGAGAGAAAAACTCCTAAGTTTAGAACTAGATTCGAAGAGTCCAAAGTCGTAAATCTAGAACTATATAGGGAGAGAAAAAGGAGGAAAAATACCAAAAAAACTGAAAGAAAATCAAAACAGATGGAGGGGAGGGTGAAACTAGCTCAAACCCTCCTCATGGTTGAACATTGAAGAAGACAATGAATAGAGAAGAGAGGAAAAAGACTTTTCGGCTTCTTGGAGAATTTGTCTTAACACGTTGTTTGAAGGGTCGTTGGAAATGTAAATTTAAGAATAAATTGAAATGAAATGCATAAACAACCATTTTGTTTTTAATTGTGTGACATATTGTTATAAGAATTATATTTGGGCTTTGATATCCTACTACCAACAGTTTTCACGAACCATTGTGGATTTTGAATTCATCTTAATCCTATATGCAGTTATCAATAAGAAGCAACAAAATCTATAAATGATCTCCTATTATTGAGCATACTAATCTACAAGAAGTTATCGATCTAGAGAATATTGGCTAACCATTCAGTATTTACGTGCTTGTGTCGATTCACTGTCTCATGTTCGACCGATGTGCTGATGACTCTATGCTCAATTCATTAATAGTTTTGTGCTGACACTTAAGCAAATTCATCAAATAGCTTGCTATTGATGACTTTGTCAATTAATTTCTCTCAAGATTTGGTGAAGACTCTCGTCAAAAACTCTTTCACCTTGTGTTGGCCATCTCCTTCAATGTCAACCAAGCTTGTAGTTTTTTTTTTTATTTTTTATTTTGTCTAAGTTTGTAGTTTGCCAATTGCCTTGTTGACTGAAAAGTTTTATTTTGACCAACCTTCATTGTTGCCGACAAAAGCTTACAGTTCGTGATAACCCAAAAGGCGGTGATTTTTTTATAATCATAGGTTTTGAAATATGAAGAGATTATTTACTAAATGGAGTAAAGTTAAAGGATGTATTAATTCCCTCTTTTTTATTTATATTTTAGATTTTGACGTTGACTTTTTAAACCAAAGCAAAAGCAACACGTCCCGAGAAAATGGCTGAGGCTGCGGGCACCCTGTGGAGAAGAGCAAACCATCAGGAGTACATGTAATGGTCCGATTCGTTTCACATGAATCTAGTCTTCTAAAATTAATATTCTCAATAATCACTCAAGTGAATAACTATTTGAGTATGAATATTTACTTATAAATCACTCAGTAGTATCTAATCCATCGAATTTTTTCTTTGCAAAGTGGCTCGAGAACCGGGATGACTATAGCTTTGCAACTTCTTCAGGACGTAGAAAGAGGAATCCCCATGAAGGCGAGGATCAAGTCAAGGAACTTGTACTTGCATGGATCGGGAAACAACAAGGGAATCGAGAAGAAGCTACAGAGAAATTTATCAACACGGCCTGAACATATCCCGAAGCACTTGTCACGAAGAATCACTACGAGAGATTGCAGCTAGTTAAGCTCAAACGTTCGTGGCTTGGCTCCAAGTCAAAGCTTGCACGCACGTGCGTTATTCACCTTACGATGACAACATGCATTGCACTGAGCGCCATTAAAAATTTAGAGCACAGAACCAGAGAAATTATTAATTTAGAGACAGCGGAACGACGGGCCCTATAGTAGCAGCATCTCTCGATGCCTCCTCTTTTTCTTTAAATCTGGGATCTTCTTGAAAGATGCACTTTGTTCGATGCCTACATCAAGAGACCGTATTTTATATATGTAATGTGGATGACTGTTAGATGAACACGTGAAGATATGTAATTTGGAAGGTAATTAGAAGCTTAAAAAGATTTTAACTCATGACCTATTGGAGAAATAATTCAGGGTCCGGAAGATTTTAACTCAAGATCTTTATTTTAATGTTATGTGAAAATTTGTAGGACTACTGTCAATTATCTTAAAAGCTTAAGCGATTAGATAAATATGTGATTTAATATTTATATATTTTAACACATTCAATCACATTTTCCGAGTGATGCACTTTCCGACTCCCCCAGTGTTTAAATTTCCAAAACTCTCTCGCGTATGTGCTTGACTTAGACTTCTTTCTACATGTGCCCCCATCGCACTCGAAACAATTTATGCATGTAATTTATCCTTATAAACAAAAGGACGGGTTTGCATTTTCTTCTACTCGGTCATCTGCGTTTTGGGTAATATCTATATTTATAGCCCGCCAATAGAGAAAGACATGACCAGTAAAATATTGTAAAAACATCTAATAAGAAATTCCCATAACATATATAATTAGAAGGTCTAGCAAAAGTTGCTAATACACACTTCTTAACATGAATTTGCTTTCTTAGTCGTGGATAGGTGAGTTGTATTGAGATGTTGGGTGCAAAGAACTTTGACAATCGGGAAATCGGGACCTGCATTAACATGATGCATTTCTTTCCTGAGTCTTATCTCCAACAAGAACCTCGTTTTTTTGTGAATATAAAATCGGGGACGATGCAGAAGTTTTGCTGCTTTGTCACTTGAACTACCGTTGAATTTGTTAATGGCAATCTGTTTCCCAACCCAAGAATAAGCCCAAGTCAATGAATGAACCAAATCCCAAAAAATAAGATAGAATTGTGACGTTGAAGCCATGAAGGTTCATTCATGGATTCACACTATCACTCAAGACAATTAATGTGCTCCCCAGTCTCATAGCAACATTCTTAGAACTTATAATGTTAATTATTTTATTTTTTTGGATAATGACATGGGTGGCCTGCAACTTCTTTTTTTTCCAATTTGGTCCTTAATCTTTATAAAATCTACTCAATTTAGTCACTTCTTTAAAATTTCTAACACCGTTAAATGCAAAGCAATATTTTTTGTTAACTTGACATAAGATATGTCAAGATGAGGGGAAATTACCTCATTAACCCCAAGAATATTGTACCGCTACTAATTTTGTCCTACACTTTTCAATTTTACCAAATTAATCATAAATTTTTTGCAGTCTTCGTTAATGATTTCTAGTGAAAATCAACCCAAAGGATTATATTAGAATTTTGCACAAAGGTTTAGAATTAAAATTACTAAAATCGAAAAGTTTAAAACTGAATTAACATCCGTACAATAGGTTTAGTACTGAGTAAATAATTTTGGTAAACAAAATGGTTTAGGACTGAATTAACGTCGAAATTAGAAATGGCAAACTCATTATTCCACTAAATTACTATACCACCGTTATGCGCCGCCTTTTTTAAGTTCGCGGTCCTTCATAATCATCAACTGATGATCACTATGCGCCGCCACGCAGTCCTCGATAATCCCCGATCGATCATATCACACGCTCATGCCGCCATTGCACTACGTTACGACCGTCGCGTGCCCACGCCCGGTCCGTGGTTGTCGACGGATCTCGACTCATTACATCTCGTGACCAAAAACCTGCATAAATAGCTAAGTTCCAAGAGGATATTATACCAAAATTGGAGTGAATAAAGCGAACCCTAAAGTGGTCAAGGCATTAATTGAAAGGAAAGACGTAACGGAGGCGTCCGAAGGCCATACATGTCAAGTTTCGGTCCTCCTCCTTCATTGCCCTTACATGTAAAGACAATGCACATAAGCGTCCCAGCAATTAATGAATGATTCCTACCCCGAAAACACCCTCTCCCTTGCCCTATATAAATGGAGTCAGAGCCAAATGCACTTGCATTCTAACTTGTTTCTGCCTGTTCATGTAATCAAATCTCTTCAGAGTAGAGAGTGAGCGAAGAGAGAGGGAGAGAAGAGGAAAGATGTCTCACCGTGCAGGTCGCCACCAGAGGAAGCCATCCCAGAGCGTGTTCTTCAACTTTGGCAACTTCCCGGACCTCGCGGCCGGTGACAACAATGCCGGAGCCCCCGCCCCGCCGGCGACGCCTCGCACAGCTCTGCCCGTGGCGGCTCAGCCTCCACTCTTGGCTTCAGCTCCGGCTCCGGCTGCTGCGGTGCCCAAGCCGGCCACCCCGAAGGAGGATGCTGCTAGAGATGGTGCAAAGGCCAAGGATCTGGCGGATTAGAGGAGTTTTTACCCTTGATGTGTTATGATCTGATAAGTAAAGCTTTTGTTTAGTGTCAAAGAAAGGGCTTGGGAAATCGAAGGTTTGTAGCTGGGAGAACTTTCGAATATCAATGAAGTGATTTCCCTTGAAGAGGGCTTGATTTGTTTATTTCCCCTTCGTTGTTGAGAGTCATATTTTCGGCGTCATAACGGATCATCTTATTATTATGCTCATGGTAAAACGATTAGGTAAATGTTCATTCTAGAAATATGTAAGATGATCGTCTCAATCATATTATAATGGTCGGTTGTATGGTTGAATCCGATCTCTTTAAAGGATGATCTATCTGAACATTTTTAGAATCATTAGCCGATGACTACTAATTTTGCTATTACAACCTATAACGGCCATTAACCGTTATCAACGGTTCTAAAAAATCAATCATCCATCAGAGAGTCCATTAGTTTCTAAAATACAGATCGTTATTCGTTCTATATGTATATGACGCGATAAACCCATTTGGATCACGGTTTTAATAATGTCTGAAATAAATCAAAGTTTAGAGAAATCGATCTGTCGTGGGTTCACTGATTTCAAATGTGCCCCCCGCTAAACAGGACTTACCTAACACCGGTTCATCTCTCTGTAATTAATGAACCTATTAAGTTGAATATCTGCATGCCAATCCGGTAATAAATTTTTTATGTGCAAAGGAGCAATTGGCGGGAAGATGCGTCTTTGAATTCAGTCTCGTCACAGCGTTTTTGTCCTCTTTGGAGCCATCAGAGTTTCGATTGTCCAAAAATGATTAAATTACTCTATTATGGCTAATTAAGTCAGCTTGCTTTCACTGTCAAAGGTCAAACAATGATTAATTAAGATCCCCAAAAAACGAAAAGATGAAAAAAAAAGGAATGATTGATTACTCAATTGAGTAGAAGTCCGCATTGAGATGAGTGAAAATCTGTTTAATCATGTTAAAAGCTTGTTTTTTAATTGACGGGATTGACAAACACGAAATGCTCTTATATCAGAAGTTCATGCATGCTAAGTTTCGTGAAAGTAAAAGAAGAGCACCACTTGTGCAATTCTGTTCCTAAATTTTCTTTTTAGCCCAACCGAGTCGTCTGATGTCTTTAATTTGTGTGATATTGTCCTTTCGATGCTCCCTCTGGCAAGATGAGACATTTCTGATGGGGCAAAGCTTCCGGTTTTGGCGAGCAAACTTATCACCAACTAAATGCCACAAAAGAACCGCGCAAACCAACACAGGAAGAGGGGGAAGAGGTAATCTCACAGGTACCGGCTAAATATGCACCTGATTCATCGTAACCATCTAAACATATGGAGGTTTTGTGTGAGACGCATCGATCGAATGGTTATGATAAACTTAACCATATGAATTCTTGATTGTAGCTTTCCCAAATTGGTTTGAGAATTGAGATATCTTGATTGTTTGTCATCCGATCGCTCCGTCACTGACATAACCACCACCATGCCGTGGCAACCCAAATAAGATGTGATATGCACTCGAGGAAAGGAAGGAATGCGCCGGAAAATGCTGCATTGTTCTCCATCTGAGATTCGATGCGTCGCTCGGCATATCAACAACTCTGCTTTTCGCATCACTGAGTTCAAAATCAGATGGAGAATCTCTAAATCTGCTCCTATCCCAAGCTAATCGGTTGTCTAGAGTGACAACAAAAGAAGGCTGCAAGAAAGTATCTGAACCTGGAAAGGTTCACGAAGAGCCACGAACTTCATAGCAAAGGGAAGTATGAGTCCACACTAAGCGGTCACGACAAAAGTAACGATACCTCAATGGAGGAAAAACGTCAACCCGGCCATTCGGCCCTCAATCCAGTCCAGCGAAAACTTTCACATGATAAAGTCTACTGATCTAAAAAATAATTCAATGTAAATGAATACATGTTTTTGTACAGAGATCAAAGAAAGAATTTAGACTTGTTCCTCTCCTATTGTCCAACCCCGGTCCTTGACACCTTAACAACCAGATGGTGACCACACAAACCCGTATAAAATGAGAAGGACAGAGAAGAAAGGTACCTCGTGCCTACTAGTGTTACGGACTAAACAAACCCAAGTAATTGCACATGACTTGCAGATAATTATGTCGACAAGTTGGCATTGACATGGCACCGGCACTAACGTTTCATGTCTGATTGGGTTCAACAAAGTGCCTGCCCAGCTTTTCCAACTGATTGCCATTGTCTCAAAGAAGTTGCCACTCGTCTTCGCCTGCACACCCATCACCATCACCCATGGGAATCGTGGAAAAGGAATCGTTCCCTTCAACAATGCCACCCTCAGTTGAATCTCCACTGTGGCCAACCGGCTTCGGTGTGCTGTGGGTCTGAGCCACAGTGAACAGCGGAGCGCCGCTGGATTCATCTGCCAGCTTGGATGCGCGAGAACAGAAGTCATCGAAATCATCTGCAACCAGAAGGAGAACATTGTGGCTAATGACAAACAAAAAGGCATCTTAACGGGTTACAATCAATGTGCCCAGAAAGCTCAGCTAAGAGCAGTCAAACCTTTGTCGCGACAATAGAAACCGATTGCCAATGATGGATCCAGTGAGTCCAGTGGTATGTGTCTTATTACACTAGAACAGAAGTCCAAAAAAGCAAATGAATAAACAAATTGAGAGCAAGGCAGACCAGGATACAAAACGTAAGAAATGGGCATGTTCCAGAAGAAAGCTTACTTGCAGTGGTATGACGAGGTATCACTGTCTAAGTTATCTGTACTAATGGAGCATACCTGTACAGACAAAATTTGTACATATCAGAGACATGCACACATGATTGTACAACTTCAAGCCAATGGTAAGCACCAATGCAATTTCTTCTTTTGTCATTTCACTTTGTAGATAAGTAACAAGTGAAGCTGTTAGTTTTATTTACATTTTGAAATCTTGAATCAGTATAAGAGTTGCGATATTCTTAAATCTTAATAGTAAAAAAGTAAAGGTATGCAAAATCAACCTTCACTTACATAAAAAGACTGGGGAGATTTTCCATTTTTAGCAGCTTTTGTATTGCCTTTGCTTTGTACTCGACTATATCAAAAATTATCATGCACCATATGAATGCATTTAAGCTTAACTGATTCGGTCTTTTAAACTAGAGTTGGCTGGGGTAAATAGGTGAACATGTGTTTTCTATTGTCCATGAAAACGGCATTATTGTTATTCAACATGTTGAATGACAAACTATCCTAAAAGAGAGAGAAAAGAATAAAAATTTGGGTACACATATTGGGTAGTGACAAATCTGGGTTTTTTCAACATCAGACACAATACGTAAGAATCCATAGAAAAGGAATATCCCCCTATGATCACAGCGAATACCCTTATCCATGATAGATAAATACTGCATATTTGATTCCACACATAAGTCGTCTTCATAAACAAACTTGGGATTTGCAATCCCATGCACCACCCTCATTTAAATGTAGCATGTGAGCATAGATCATTGACAAAGGAGCAGCACAGGGGAGTAAGTCACAGCAAATTAGCTCAAATAATGTAAAGGAAGACATACTGGCTGAACATCATGAGGATCAAGATAGAAAGCTTCGTCATCTTGCACACCAATTAAATAGGTAGATGCACCAGGTTTCCCACCCAAAATGCCAAGACTCTGAGGAAAAGAAAATGTTGCGCGCAACAAAGGAATGTACCTGAGAAGAATGTAGAGACCCAAATGATTAACTCAGACAAGTTTCTAGAGTTCTATTCTATTATTGTTTAATGTTAAACATTCATGATTTACACACAATCTACAACAATTACATGCTCTTTGAATCTTTGTCACACGAAGCATGATGAATCACATTAAAACGTCCTATTCCCTACTATACACCATCCAGCATTTTGTTATCCTCATGTATAGCAAAGCAATAGCAAAGGTGCAAATTTCAGATGCTCTAGGACTCTGTTGCTAGCAATTTTTTTTAAAAAAAATAAAAAAATAAGAGAGCACTTTTCTAAGGAAACTGCTGGAGATATATTATAGTTTCAATAGGTAAAAGGGTGGGTTGCGGTAATCAACACAACTAACTGGCCCCCAAAACAAGATATTTGGTCTGAGCCATATTACTCATTCCGGCCAAAACCCAAAGGTTCTAAATTAATGAGCCTGTCATGAGCCCTAACAGCATGCCATAAAGATCCACCATTGCTCCAGAATATTCGCCACTGGCTGTGGACCATGCAAACTAGCAAAAATTTCGGCTGATAAAGAAAGTTAATTAGAGAGGTCCATTAACACATTAAAGGACCATTTAGTACCAGATTTTCAGCAATATCTACGTGTTAAAAAAGATTTTCTTTTGCAATTTTAGAGTAGTTGCTCTTGACCTTGTGAATCAATTGGACAAAAAAGTACATCTTTAGGCAGCATCTTAATATAACTCAATCTGTTAAAATATTACGGAAGCCTCTTGGTCTTAACCTTTTGTGATTTTTTCTTTTCGCTCCAACCTTATCAATCTGGTAATTTTTCGTTTTTCAAACTGACAGACGTAATCAACAAAAAACCGACAGGTGCAGTAATCAACAAAATAGCAGGAAGATAGCTACCCTGAGGAAAGCAAAATGAATAACATGTCAGCTTACAGAGGTAAAAGGAATCTAAACCAACAAGTGAACACATTATTGATCTGATGGAGAGTGAACTTTAAGCAATGAAAATGCAGGAAAGGTACTCATATGCAAATTTAGAGAAGTATGAAAAATCAGCTGTCCTGCAGGCACAGACAAGAAACTGAAGCAGCAGTCTTCACTCAAAGTAGAACTATTCTTATCGACAAAATATATAGTTATACTCAATCACTTCTCTGTGATTTTACTAAAACTGCCTCAAGCCACAGCTGAACTATTAAAAACAGAAGAAAGCCCATAAAAAGAAAGAATCATGGATGAAGTTGATTAAGACTGCAAACCTGGGATTAACTTTTTCAAGACCAAGAACTAAGGGAACCAACAAAAGAATAGGTGTCCATTCATCCTGACCCCTCAAAATTCCAAACAACATTTTCTTGCATCCTCGATGCACAAAACAGGAGCTCCACCACGTTCCCCATCTTCATCACCAGAAACAATATAAAGGGCAATGGGAAAAGCCCGTTCCACCAGGTCAGCTGCCTCTCTCTTGCTGCGGACCAGACTCTCCCATGAACGGCATATTGCATATGGACCAACCCATGACCCAGCCGCAAGATCATAAGCTTTTCCCGCTTGAATAAGATTGTGGATAGAGAAAGGAGAAGCATTTGAATCACCGAAGAGATGCAAGATGTCAGCATACTTCGGTTCACATGGCTGCCAAATCAAAATGGCAAAAACAAGCTTACCCACTGTGTACCTGAATGAAGTATATTACCAGTTAAAATAACTAAATTCTCTCATCAATTTTACCTTATACGAGGTTTTTCTCCATGACCTACCCAGATGATGAAACAGCAATGCCTGCAAAGAAATGACCAGTTCAACTCGAGAAAAACATGCAATCGCAACAGTAAAACCCACTTTCATCTGTTAAGCCTGACATTATCTAATTGGATTCAGTAAAGGAAGCAAGGTCACTGAAACAGAGTAACAACACACCTGAGCAACAAGCATCTGACTACTCCTAAGCATGCAACCCCAACCTACATCACTTGTATAGTTTGAGTCAATAGCTTCAAACCCTGCAAAATATCATGGATTAGAATTTCTACAATACGAGTGCAACAACTACAACACCACCCATGCCTTATCCCTAGTGGAGATATATGATGACGTGGTACCAGACATTCACTAAGATTGTTAGTTTATTTAATATCTTCAAATATCTTAGATAGTTAAAATGATATCTTAGATGATTTATTTTCTCTTTTGTAGTCCATCTGTTCATTATGTTTTCATCATAAAACCAGCTTAGCTCTTTGAATATTGATAAAGTTAAGGTTTTTCTCTGTTGTGCTTCTGCTTGTATGCCTCTGTGTACGTTTGTGAAGGTGTAACTCGCATTCGGGTTGTCATCCATTTCCATTGGATCATGTCTATAGTTTTAAACTATCTAACTATCTACAAAAAAGACACTAATCAATAAAAGAAGTTCCAATTCAAAGAAAGATCAAACAGCAAGAATACTGTGGAAACAAACCTTTGCGATATGTGATTATAATTCTTGAAGAAAAATCTTGCTCGAATGCCGACAATCCAGGGACTTCATCACCAGAAGACTCGTCCTGAGATATCTTGTAGCACACACCTAGAAGCCATATATCACTAGTTGGGTTAGAAACGCCAGTTCTAGCCGTACCTAGAACACGCTCTTGAATCCTCCTCATTGATCCAACAGTCACAACTTTTCTCACAGCTGTTGTCCAAGCATTTGGTCTGCTATGAAGTGCCTTTCTTGGGCAAGCTGAGGACTCGCTATGTGTATCAAAGATTGAGAAAGCGGAACCAAAGAAGGTTGACCATGAGGAATTCTTGGATGACTTACTATCCACGTATCCTGCCTCAGGGCAAACCGAAGGTTGACTCGTATTTGAAGTATCAGAGGGACTTTCAGACAAACATTTTGAAGCAACTGCTTTCTCACAAAATCCTTTCATTACCTAGTCATGGAGTACTATCCAGTAACACAATCAGCTCATAGAAAAGAGCTGAGTTGCGAATGTAACCTGCAATTCAGAAGAATAATATTAAGCATTGTCAGTACTAATACAATCCAATTGTTCACAATTTGCAAAATTACATGATCCAGGTAAGACACACCATATAGCCACCACCTTATAGAGGAAAGCAACACATGTCATCTCCTTTAGAAAACTAATTCGAGGTGAACACAAATGAAATTACCATTCTAAAGTTAGAAAAAATAACAGAACACACTTGAAATTGCCGGATAGCAATCGCATTAATAGAACTAGAAATAATTTCCCAGTTTGTATTAAGCTGAATCATGTAGGAGAACCATGCAACAAGTGTAAAAAACCTACTTTATGGCTGGAAGCCTGGACATGGAAAAGAAGTGTTTGTGGTAAACTTTTGAAGTGCTCTTGTTTTAAGCACATCAGGGAGACCATAGATGGAAAGAACAAAATATTCGAAGGCCAGGAAGAGCCGCTGTATTTTGTAGAATGGTGGATATAACAACTTTGTACATCTTACTTTTTTTCTTCCTGACACTTCTATTTGCTTGAGCAGTTTGACATTCCCTCTCTACAAACTTTCATACACTTCCTACGTACCAAGTACTTCTCTTCCACTTGTTGAATGCTATCTCACGACTCAAAAAGTGTATTCAAGCATCTTAAACTAGCCTTGACGATAAATACAGATGAATGGTACCAACAATCCCAAAGCACACTTAGACTCACTGCAATACCACCAAAACAACATCAAAATAACCATCCTCATGGTAGACTTCATTCCTAAATATATGCTTCCTGAGAATCCATATGTGTCCTTCAGATTTATATCACAAACTGCTCCCTCTAACTCACTCGCTCATTCTGGATTCTCTTAAATTTTGAAAGAGATAACACCGAATGCATAATAAAGCAATCTGAACAACAGTTCTCAGTAGACTTGCTAACTCATCGTTAAGCATGAGCCATCACATACCGGAACAGTGTCAGGATATTTAACATCTTCTATACCTCCATTCCATCTATATAAGTGATTTTTCCTTCTTTAAAAATTACATGCAGATTTACAATCACCAGACATCTAGATGATCACATCAAAATTTTTAAATATACTCATTCTCCTCACACTTACATAATTTATCTAACAACTAGAACTTGGAGTAGATTACAAGACCCTCCAAAAGGCATTCAATTCTTTCAACTACTACTACAATCATTCTCCATGTGTCGATAAAAATCAGCATAGCCGCTAAAGAATTCTGATTTTCATGAATTTGTCAATCCAAAATTCCTTAAGAACTCTATCAAGAACACAGTCGCCATCATTTACAGCATTCAAAAATGAAGCAAGAGATAATCTAGATCAAAATTCGACCATGGAGAAAACATGTCTAACTAAAAAGGGTCCAACAATCAATTCATTATTTAGAGATCACTCAATAATACGTCAAATTCAACACTCCGTGTCTCGGAACCTCAAAAGCCCAATCTTTTTTTTTTTTTGGCCAAAAGACCTCAAAAGTCCCAATTCCCCTCATTAATCCTAACCCACGACAAGCCAACTTCCAATCTTCTCGGATGAACACTCATAACAATACGTAGCCTATGAATCAAAAATCCCAACAGGCCGAAGAGACAGATAGATGGATCATCAAAAATTTCAAAGAACGAAAATTGATCAAGAATTTCTCCAGAAAATAATGGGAAAGTTCCGACCCACGAAAACACGCCCGCAAAGAACAAAATTCTCACCAATCAAAAACCTATCGCTGGGCAAATAGAATCCCCCAGCATCAAAGGCACGAAATTTCAGCTTCAAAACATAAAAAACGAGATCTTTCGGGCCGAGACCTCGCACCGGCCGGGTTCGCGGCTGCCAGCGGCCGTCGACGGCGGGCGGGGTGGCGCCGGAGAGTTGCGGGCGGTGGCCGGCGAAGTCGGGCGGAGGTGGGTCTTCGTTGTTTCGGGGATCTACGCAATCCGCGAACAGCCGCGAGGAGGAGTAACGTGTTCCTCGCTGTCTTCTCTCTTTGGATTTGTGCTTCTGGATTTCCGATGAAGTAATCTCGGTCAACAGACTCAACCTCGCAAAAACACCGATTTTTCAGAACTTATAATTTCTCTCTTTATTTATTTGTTTATTTTTACTTTTGGCCCACCATGTTGGATGATTATATGAGAATTTAAGGAACCAGATTTTCCAGATTCTAATTTGAGGAAATGCCTTGTCTTAAGAGATGATCCACGGATGTACATTCTCAACAACTTGAGATTTTCGGTTTTTTTATTTTTATTTTTTTTTTATTTTCCAGCAATATCTAAATTCTTCATCTTCTATTTTCATATTAAAACGAGATTCCCACTTCTAAATCCGTGGTCCACCCAAGATGCTCCGCACAGCATTTACCTTAGTCTAGTACTCTGTACCGTGATTGCTTCAAATTAATTTCATGTCATAAACAACTATTGAATTGATGAATCCGTGCTATATTTATTTCAAATTGAATTTCATGCAAAAAAATTAAAATTGGTAAACCGGTAATAAATCTAACAAACTATTGAGGCGAAATAAGGAATTTTAGCATATTTTCGAAACACGAGGGAGTTTTTATGATAAAATTAACAGATTTTCCAATATTATTGTATTTTCTTCAGATTTGGCTTCCTTGAAAGACATCATTTCAGAAGACTCATTTATGTTGAATTTTCATGTTGGAACCACGCCATATATCAATTGTCCAAGTTGTTTGTGCATGCATTTCCATGGCAGCAAATTAAGGAGGGTATTGGACTCGCGGTTGTAATATGTAGGGATTTTTTTTTTTCCATTAAACTTAGTTTAGAATAAAGATGACACGGGAGGATACTAATTTGAGATCTTTTTGCAAGAAACTTAGATTGAAAGTTTAGAATTTCTTATAGTATTAACCCTACAAATCTAACAAACTCATAGGGCGAAATTAGAAATTTTAGCAGATTCTCAAAACGTGAGAGTTCTTAGGAAATTAGCAAATTTTCCAATATTATTTCATTTTCTTGAGATTTTGCTTCCTTGAAACCCACCATTCAAAAGATCCATTTATGTTGAATTTTCGTGTTGGAACCACGTTATATATCAATTGTCAAGTTGTTTGTGCATGTATATCCACGGCAATAATTAAACAAGGATATTGGACTCGTGGCCGTAACATATAGGGATTTTTTTAGATGAAATTTAGTTTAGGATAAATATGGTAATTTGTGATTTTTTGCACGAAATTTAGGTTGGAGTAAATGTGGTACAAATATATTAGTTTGGGATTTCTTATAGTATTAACCTTACATTTTAAAAAGCACAAAGTTGGTTATTTGCATTTTTGGCTTCAATTTATATACCATTTAAGTTTTTTATATGAAAACATTACACATATATACATTATACATGTGTTGATAATTATGATGAAAGGTTCTAACCGTTTCGCATGAAAAAAGATTGGAATAAATGCACTAAAAATTCAAAAACTTGACACGAATGTGTGTTAAATCTTAAAACTTTCAAAAAATACAATTAAATCAAAACTTGTCGTAAAAGTGTAATTTAATAAAAAATTTTAAAAAATACAATCAAATATTAAAAAATATCAAATTGGTCTAATTAAGACCTTCCGTAGATTGTATATATTTTTTAAAATTTTATGACTTGATTGCATTTTTGTAATAAATTTTAGGATTTAATTGCATTTTTTGAAAATTTTAAGATTCGATTGTATTTTCGTGATAAATTATAGAACTTGATTGTATATTTTGAAAATTTTATGATTTAATTGCAATTTGGTAACAAATTTTATGACTTTTAATACACCTATCTTAAAAATACTTGAAAAATGTAAATGTGGACTTTAAAATTCTAAAAGTAATTCCAAATGAATTAACAACTTTCTCGTCAAGGATTTATATGGTCATAAAATAAAGGTATCTTCATTTTTTAGTCAAAATTAAATGTGATGAAGCTTGTATTTTTCTTCCGTATAACAAAAAAAAAAGTTATAAATTCAAAATTATTAGAATAGACGTGATGATTTTATTAGTAGGAAGTTTCCCTACAATTACTAAATTGTCCTCAATGAACCGACAAAGGTGGGAATAATTTCTCAAATAGCACTTTCGTCTAATTGCAGTTCTTTCGGTTCTTCTAATCCATCTAATTCTTCAGATCGCAAGAAAAGTGCCAAAAATTATAAGTTTATTATATTTATAACCATTCAATCATAAAAAATTAGCTTATGCTTTTTCTCTCTTTTCCTAAAGGTTCTCTCATATTTATATAGCTTTCTTCTTCAACTTTCATGGAGAGAAGGGTTTAAGATAGATCTCTCCCCCTTTCCCTTCTTTTTCTTTAGCTGATTTGATTCTTTATTTTCTTTTTCTTACTTTTTTTCCGTTTTGATGAGCTTTTCTGTTTTGATTAAATTTATATCTAGAAGTTTTTTCTATCCCATTTTGAGTAGGTTTTTATCTCGATCTAGTCTAGATTTGGGATTTTTTGCTTGTATGTTTCAAGATTTCACTATCCTTAGGATTTGTCGGTGTACTAGTTTCGAAGGAGATTAGAGGAGTTTTATGAAGGTTTCGCTCTCACACGTGCTAAATCTGTGCACGTTCAACTTTGTTAAATGGAAATAGTGTCGTCGAAAGGCAAAGCCATAGTAACAAATGAAGATCTCGATGTGGGCTCATTACTTAAGACGAATTCAATGATTAATCGCCGATTTTGATTTGAAGAATTCATAGATTTGTTTTTTGAGCGTTTATCCTCCAATTCCGTTATGATGATTTATCTCCTTTATTTGGAGTTTGTTTTGTTCTACATTTGTCTGGATTTGTAGTTGGATTGCATTTCTCTATTATATATTGATGGAAATAAATAAAATATTTCTAAAAAGAGAAAAATCATAAACCTTTTAATTATGCACGTCGTGTTATAACATTTTTGATGATTTATTAATGTAATTAATATGGTCAATTTTAGCCAGAAGTTGCTAATATGCACATTGGCCATTATCTATAGCATAGTTGCGTTGACATTGACAATTTTTTTATAAAATATGATTTTTATTACTTTTTTTTATTTTTATTTTTTATATTGTGGTTTGACAAGGTCATTGGCTGACCCTTGGTGGCCAATAGGAAGGATTGGGCAAGGGTCTTCGCCCCTTGCTGGCCACAAGCGAGGGCATCGAGTTCTCGCCCAAATCCAGGAATGGGTTGTAACGCCCCTACTTGGTCTTATCGAGGCCACGATGCCCTCACCGGCCCCTCGCTTGTGGCTAGCTAGGGCGTCGCAACCCTCGCATGGATCTAGTTGAGGGCCCAACGCCCTTGCTTGTGGCCGGCGAGGGCCGTGACACCTTCTCGAACTAGGCAAAGGCTTGTGGTCGGCAATACTCGGCTGGTGACCTTGCTTGACTTAGAGTTGTAGAAAAAATCGAAAGAAAATAAAAGAAAATGAATAAAAATGATAAATTATATTTTGAAAAAATAATATATATATATTTTTTTAAATTTTTTGTCCACATAAGTGCCGATTGTGCCATGTGAAACGGTAAGCGTTTAGGTTAATGATTTTAGATATAAATTGACTAGATGGACTATAGTGGCAAATTGTCAAAAGATTTGTGGTTGAAATTTACTAAAAATCTTCGGAAAAGCTTAATATTCCTCACTTAAAAGAAACATTAAGGTCCATAACATATATACGCAAAATTCTTCATTTGTTTATTTCCGATTCTCTTCGTTACCTCTATTTTAGTTTATTCGTGCGAAATAAATTGAATTCGTCATTTGTTTCAGCCAAGACATTGCCAAGGCAAATCGTTTGAAATTTCGTTTAAAAATTGAGAATCGAAGATGGTAGAAGTCTCTGATTACGTATAGTTCGTTTAATCGCAGTAATCGAATATGGCTGCAGCATAATAGTCATAGATTGCAACGTAATAGAGCTTTAATAACTGTTACACCGTTTGATTTAAGTAATGCAATACCTGGCGCATTGTTTGGTTTCAGGTTAACAATATATAATGAATAAAAATAGCGTCAAAATTTCTAAAACACCTCTAATTTTTTTTATTTACTAGTCAATCATGATAATTCATGAGTTTAATGTCCCCCATATACAATTAGATATCATTACACAAAACATATAATTCAATTTAGTTGTAATCTACATAAAAGATTGAATTATAATTAGTAGTCTAATATTGGTAAAAGGGGAGAGAAGACACTGGGGTGATTTTGGGAACAACCACTGAGGTCAAGTAGTACTGGTTGTGCTGTTAAAGAGGGGGCATAGATTTGTAATAGGCCATTACTTTAACCAAACATGGTGTCTGTCAGGTTCTTAGCACATTTTCTCTTTTTTTTTTTTTTTGGCCAGCAATTGATGGAATTTTGACTTAAAACCAACTGACATCTTGATCAATTATTCTAACAATGATTTCCCTAAATCATTCTAAATGGAAGGTTGTGATGCTTTGAATATGAGATCGGCCACGCTCAGATAGCCAAATTAACGTCGTTATATGCAATTATGAATTCTTTGCATGTTGTAAATTTTGTCGATTCTAATTTAAGAGCATCGACGTCTATGGTCTATAGTTTATCTACACTGACATTTAACATGGAACTCATGTAAAATAGATTTGATTCCTATCATGTTTAGGAATTTCAATAATTATAATTTAAGATTTTATTTATTTCTCAAAAAATAAATGATTCGGACAAGGTTGTCCTAAAAAATTGCGTCGCTTCCTCTTCCATGTCCGACCGCGAAACACACCATCCATCCCTCTCTCTCTCTCATCATCTTCTTTGCTTCAACAAGAAGAACCTGCCTGGCCGTTTTGCATGCCATTATCTTTGTCAGAAGGCCCGCCAATGGCGTTCTCTACCGGCCTCAAGTGCTTCCCTTGGCCTCTCCCTCGCGCCGCCAACCCCAACCCGTCTCCCCTCTTCCTCCCCAAGAAACCACCCTCCTCCTCCTCCTCCTCCTCCTCCGGTCACTTCGCCGCCGTCTCTTTCGCCGCCGCGCAGCACCGCGGCCACCTCTCCCACCACCACCACCTCCCCTCCGACTTCACCCCGCAGCAGCTCCTCGACGCCCTCCGCCGCCAGAGCGACGAGACGGCAGCGTTCCGCATCTTTGACTGGGCCTCGAAGCAGCCCAACTTCGCCCCCACCCCCTCCGTCTACCAGGAGGTCCTCCGCAAGCTCGCCAAGGTAGGGTCTTTCGATTCGATGAGGCGCGTCCTCGATGAGATGAAGCTCGCCGGCGGCGAGGTGGGTACTGGTAGTTTCTTGATTTTCGTCGAGAGTTATGCGAATTTCGACATGTTCGACGAAATTCCTGGTGTTGTTGATATGATGGAGGCGGAGTATGGGACTAAGCCCGATACCCATTTCTATAATTTTTTGTTGAACGTGCTTGTGGATGGGAATAGGCTGAAATTAATTGAGACCGCACATTCGGGTATGGTTAGTCGCGGAATCGAGCCGGATGTGTCGACTTTTAATATACTGATCAAGGCTCTGTGTAAAGCCCATCAAATTCGGCCTGCCATGTTGTTGATGGAGGAGATGCCGAATTATGGGTTGTCGCCTGATGAGAAGACGTTCACGACCCTTATGCAAGGTTACATTGAGCAAGGGAATCTGGATGCTGCTCTGAGTATCAAAGAACAAATGGCGGCGGCTGGATGCCTGGCAACCGATGTGACTGTAAATGTACTGATCAATGGGTTGTGTAGAGAGGGAAGGATTGTAGAGGCGCTTGATTTTATTCAGCAGATGTCGAGTGAGGGGTTCTATCCAGATCAGTTCACATTCAATACGTTAGTGAATGGTCTGTGTAAGGGCGGACATGTGAAGCATGCTCTAGAGATCATGGATTTGATGCTTCAGGAGGGTTTCGACCCTGATGTTTTCACCTATAATTCCCTTATTTCTGGGCTATGTAGAATAGGTGAAGTTGATGAGGCAGTGGAACTTCTTGAACAGATGGTGTCCAGAGATTGCTCTCCTAACACTGTTACTTACAATACACTGATAAGCACACTATGTAAGGAGAACCAGGTTGAGGAAGCTACGGGACTGGCTCGTGTCCTTACGAGCAAGGGGATTCTACCTGATGTCTGCACATTCAATTCTCTGATACAAGGTCTCTGCATGACCAGAAACCACCGTACCGCAATGGAACTGTTTGAGGAGATGAAGAGCAAAGGTTGCCAACCTGATGAATTTACTTATAATATGTTGATCGACAGCTTCTGTTCTAGAGGGAAACTTGAGGAAGCATTGGGTCTCATGAAGGAGATGGAATTGAATGGTTGTGCTCGAAATGTGGTGATATATAATACCTTAATTGATGGGTTCTGCAAGAACAAGAAAATCAAGGAAGCAGAAGAGATTTTCGACCAGATGGAGCTTCAAGGCATTTCTCGAAACTCAGTTACATACAATACCCTCATTGATGGCCTAAGTAAGAACAGAAGGGTTGAAGAGGCTGCTGAGCTTATGGACCAGATGATAATGGAAGGCTTGAAGCCAGATAAATTTACATATAATTCTCTGCTTACATATTTCTGCAAACAAGGTGACATAAAGAAGGCAGCAGATATCGTGCAGACGATGACTTCCAATGGCTGTGAACCAGACATTGTCACGTATGGAACCCTAATTGGGGGACTGTGTAAAGCTGGTAGAGTCGAGGTTGCAAGAAAGCTCCTTAGAACTGTCCAGATGAAGGGAATGAAACTGACTCCTCAGTCGTACAACCCTGTTATCCAAGCTCTGCTCAAACGGAGGAGGACTACAGAAGCCATGAGGCTTTTCCGAGAAATGATGGAAAAGGGTGATCCTCCAGATGCGATCACCTACAAGATTGTTTTTCGGGGACTTTGCAACGGGGGAGGACGAATTGGAGAAGCAGTTGATTTTGTGTTTGAGATGACAGAAAATGGGTATGTCCCGGAATTCTCGTCATTTTATCAGTTGGCTGAAGGTCTTTGTGCTTTGTCCATGGAAGACACATTAATTAAGCTCGTTGAGTTGGTCATGGCTACAGCTAAGTTCTCGGAAGGTGAAGTTTCCATGATTAGGGGCTTCCTCAAAATCCGTAAATTTCAGGATGCCTTGGCCACCATTGCGAATATATTGGGTGATGAGAGATCACAAAGAGATCGTTGGCAAGCACAATCTAAGAGCAGAAATTAGGAGACTTCATTTGTAAGATAGGAATTGGCTTTCTACAATTGCTAATTGACATTAGAAGGAGAGTAACGCCGGATTAGCATATGTGGCAACTGTTAACAAGGCTCAATGAAAGTAGCTATTGCAAATGTGTCTCTCGCAGTGTTGTGGTGCGGAAGCTGAAATGCAATTTACAAGCAATGAGGGACCTCCGTGATTGTAATTACATTCATAACATAAGTAAGGTGTAAGATTGGAGATAATGCAGAATACATCAGGCTAATCCCTGCTTCTGCGGAGAAGAGATTAGCAAGTGCAGTCTTTGATTTGACAGGGTGAGCTTGTAGGAGCTTTTCGCTGATATAAGCCTCAACATTCTTCCTCAATTTTGAAGGAGCAAGAGCGAAGACCAGATTGATACCTAGTTTGCCGTCTTGTAGGACTTTTGGCTTTGTCGTATTAGTTTAGAAAATCCTACTGCTGGAGCTAAATTTGAGGGTTAAGGGAGCCATTAGATAAGCACCCTCTGTGTAGGTCATCTTAGATATTTCGCATCTTCTTCTTGTACATCGGATTGGAAAATTGTGATTAATTTGGCAAGGTCGATAACTAAGTAGGACCATGGTCTCTTGCGAAGTCTTGGAAAATGGTTCTCTCTGAGTACATATAGTTTTGCTTCATGGCAAGAAGATTAAGTTCAGAAGAGTTGAATTTTAAGTTGCTAACTCTCCTTCTACCCGGTCCTTGAAAACACAACTGCTGCATACTTGATGAAGATCCGAGTTACTGTGCTCATATATATCATAGTAACTTTTTCTTTGCCTGGCTATGATCTTTTGCTTCATGAACTTGGTTACTTTGAACTTTAGATTGCCAATCCACATTTCACTCCGGGTATGATTTTACATCTTTCTCTGATTTCGCTCTGCATTATCGCGAACCTAATTGATCAGTTGATTTTTTCCTAGCATTTTAATACACAACTGAATGCTCTTCTTGGATAGCTCTTCAAGGGAGATACGGTAAGAAAAAAGTTGAGGCATGACTTTT
This sequence comes from Eucalyptus curtisii, assembly GCA_017140595.1. NCBI lineage: Eukaryota > Viridiplantae > Streptophyta > Magnoliopsida > Myrtales > Myrtaceae > Eucalyptus > Eucalyptus curtisii. Next base: position 37,260,908 of record CM029504.1, on the reverse strand, counting down.
TTAAGTGTTCCATGCATAAACATAAAGTACAATGGAGGATTCTGCCAGTGAATTTCAATACTTAAAGCGACCCTTGTAAAGAGTCCAATTAGGCTCGTTATACATATCAATTGAATTTCCGAGTTGTGATCTACTAAATTTCATCTATCGTCCGGGATTATCATCTAGAGCTTTTCCATGAACGTGCATTACGTAGTATCGTCGCTTGTTTAGCTTATCAGGAAGCAGGGTGCTTGCATTACATGTATTTAATATGGAGTTTAGGTCTATTTGAGTTGTTTCTTCCTGATTTTTCATGGATCATCATCCAAGCATGATTGTTTGTCCAATGTGACTGCTTCTGGGGACAGGAAGGAGCATTTGCGCAGCTAGAAGTTTGGCAGAGTGCATTGTTTGCAGTAATCTTCTTCTTAAGCCCTTGCATCTCGTTGGAGGCTATGCTATAAATAATGCTCATAATGCTCAGTGGAATCTTGTCTCTCATCTTCTAGGTTTTTGGGTGCGTTTGGTTTAGCTTTTCAAAGGGGTTTTCAACCTTCAAGGCCCCCTAGGAAAATGTTGGGGTGTTTGGCAAGTATTTTGAAGGAGCTTTCGGCCAAATGCTGGTTTTGGAATGCTAAAAGTCCAATGCTACTCTCACTCGACTTTCCGAAGTAGTATTTGCATAATGCTGAAATTAGGATTAAAATGTTTTTTTCCTTCCAAAACCACCTTCACCAATTCTTTAGTTTTTCGATTTTGCCCCTCTTTGTAACTATTTCATTCAAGGGTAGCTGACGAGGCTAGATTTGGCCAACGGCGGTTGGTGAGGGGTGAGCGAGGCCAAATCTAGTCGGCGAAGGGTTGGCGAGTGGCTAACAAAGAGCCGGTGGCAATCACCTAGGTCACACGCCACTTAGGCTGCTCGACCCTCAAATGGATTAGAAATAGAAATTTGTTCCAGAAATAGAAAAATCAAATTGCGTTATCAAATGGATTTCTGTTCCAAACCTGTTCCGGGAAATAGAGAAATAGAGAAGTAGAAATTTTATTATGCGCGCCCTAATTAGTCTACAAAAGCAACAACTCAAACATGAGAAATATTGAATTTATGACATGACATGGAGTCAAAGACGAATCCAACTCATTATATTATGCAAATTTACTTGAATAATTATTATCTTTTACTAAGTTCCTATGAATTTTCTCATATTTTACCTTAAAATTAAAGTTTACGAATTTTTTTGTCTCGTTCCTTGGATTAATGATTATGATTTTTCATTTGCCATTGTGAAGTGCACCATCACCATATATTTTATCTCGCTTTAGTCTGTCAGATAGCTAGCAATACAATCATATAACTATTAGATCTTGAATTTAATCAAAAATTCCATTTTTCTATTGGGAACTATGTGTGGATTTTTAATAATAAATCTTAGCACAAAATATGAAACTTAAAATAAATATGAAAGGCATAATTTTACATTAACTTCGTTCCCTATAAGTGTTTAATATTGTGCTAAATGATAAGGTTCTGCTTTTTATTATTCTTTTAAATGGTGCTTTTGTGATGTTGCAGCATTATAGCCATTTTTTTTTTCAATTAATTTCGGAAATTTTGTACTCCGGTTGCCCAAATGAGTTCAACCAGCATAATGTAAAATGTGAGCAGCATTACAAAGTGTAACGGTAATGTTATTAGCCTAACTGGACTCGGAATAAAGGATAGTAGATTGAGAAACAAGGCGAGGGACGAGTGCCGGCGGCAAAAGGCGTGGCAGCCGATGATGCACGCATTGGCGGTGGCGGCGAACGGGTTAGGCCTTGGCAAGTGGACGTGAATGTATGGCTTTTAGGCGGATGATGAGCATAGCAAAGTGACGGGCATCTAGGAAATATATGCATTTTTAAAGTTAGAAAAATAAATTTCATTACCTGGAAAGGGAAATCATTTTTTAAGAAAAGCATTTTCAATGTTTTCAATAATAAACACACTCTTAATGATAATTAAGGAGTGGCGATGCCTCCCTTTTCTCACCATCTCTTTCTTTTTTTCTTTTTCTTTAAATTTATTGATTCCACTGTCAATGAAACGCATTTTAAAATAGGATCGATGAGTACATCAATAAAGGATATGAAGGGTTCTCTGCTGATTCTTAGATTGAAAACATAAATGATGAGAGAATTGAAGCTATCGAGATTAGAAGTAACTGTTAACGGTGACATAAAAGTTCTAAAATAGAAAGATAAATTGTATAGTCATGTTTTTTTTTTTTTTTTTTTATTGATCAGTGGTCCTTTCTATAAATTACAATTTAAGTATTTATACCTGCTATCGATAATTAACAATAGTTACTAAGGAAATTATCCACGATCTAGCATTACTTATCTACAAACAATTATTCCCAAGGTTATCGATGCATTTGAAATTCACTCCACCACTGAATAACTATATTCCTCCACTTTTTCTTAGGTATCATTATCCATCAGTGTCTTGACTCTTCAAGCTCCATCACTTGACAGATGCATCGAATTCTCTTCCTTACAATCTCCCGACGGTTGCTTCCAAAATCACCTACTTCACTACTTACCCCGATATTCATATAGATCAAATTGACCAAATCATCTCGACTTAAAAAAACAACAAGAAAAAGTACAAAATACCAAATTGAAAAAAATATAAAAATAAATTTCAATAAAATATTCCTCCACTTTTTCATAGGTATCATTATCCATCAGCGCCGGACTCTTCAAGCCCCCACCACTTGACAGATGCATCGAATTCACTCCCTTACAAGCTAATGAAGAAAAAAGTACAAAATACCAAATTGAAAAAAAATAAAAATAAATTTGAATAAATAATTAAATAGTTGAAGGAGAAGGAGAAGATAGAAAATGATATCTGGGCCTGCCGCCGACGGCGACCGGCGGTTGGCCGTCCCACGCAACGGGGAAGTCATGTCCGGATGCGCCAAAAAACACTCCTTTCGCCGTCTCCCTCCTCTCCCTCCTCTCCCTCGTCCTTTTCTTCTCCGAACTCTTCTGCTTGTCCGATCCCCCCAGATTCTTAATTCACTTTCGAGCCTTCCTCCTTCGATCCCTCGGCCTCCTTCTGTCGCTCGCCTAATCCGCACGCTGACGTCGATGATTCCCTCCACGTCGTCGCGTAGCTCATCATGATCCTCGCCGGCACGCTCCGTGCCGTTTCGACCCCACCCGCGACGCGGACCGTACCGGGCGCCCGCTCCGTTATATAGCGGGTCGCCCCGCGACGGGGAAAGACGGAGGCCCAGGGGGAAGTGATGGATTCCGCAGATTCTCGCCGCGACGAGGAAGCTCCGCTGGTCGTGGCCGCCGCCGAGGCCTCGCCGGCGACGGTGGCTCCGTCGCCTCGGGGGAGCCATGTTCGGGATGTCCATATACTGAGCTGCGGGTTTCTGCTCATCTTCTCGGCCTACGGGGCTGCTCAGAATCTCGAGAGCACCGTGAACACTGTGAGTTTCGGTTTCGGAGACGTTTCCGTTGAATCGCGGGCTCCAAGTTCGCATTTTTTGCTTCCCCGGGAAAGAATTGAGAGAAATCGACGATCGACAAGTGAAAACCTAGTAGCTGAATTTGGACTTCTGTGTCTGAGCTTGCTTATAGGAATTGTTCCTTTTGTTTTTTCTCGTTTCTTACTTCGTTTGACGTTGCGTTTTGGTTTGATGAGTTTCTTGATTTTGTTGCAGACGGATAATTTGGGCACGATCTCGCTCGGCATACTGTACGTGTCCTTCACATTTTTCTCCTTGGTTGCTTCTCCGGTGGTTCGGGCACTGAGTCCCAAAAATGCTATTCTTCTGGGGACTTCTGGTTACTGGCTGTTCATAGCAGCAAATTTGAAAGCATCCTGGTATGCCCTTCTGCTTCTGTAGGTTGTCTACATTACTCGGTCCAATTGCTTATAATTTTCCGGTCCTGGTGTTTCAAAGACTCCGTGAATTTATCGTACCCATTGGTCATGCCTTTTTTCCCACCATAATGGGTTATATGAGGTTGCTTCCGGTAAGCATAAGAGTCTCTCAGAGTCTTAATGAAATCAGATCACTATGTTCTAAACTTCAGAAATCTAGTTAGTCAGCTCTTAGGCATAGCTCGTCATCTAATTTACTGCAAATGCCGAAATATCATGGATCTGTAGATTAGAGGGGTACTCAGTAGTGGTATCGATCTTTTGGCCATCATAAAGTCCCTTTCTAGTGCCAGATAGAGATAGTGAAGACATCCTTAGTTTTCAAGTTAGACAGTCCAGTTTTGGGCTGAAAAGGAAATTGACAGTTTACGTTTCTGTTCATTTACTCATAAACTTTGTGGTGGACGGCACGCTCTTCATCTTTTAGCTGTTCCTGATGCAGGTTCACAATGGTTCCAGCTTCTTTATATCTTGGGTTTGCTGCGTCAATAATATGGGTTGGGCAGGTGAATATTTGCTTCCTTTTGATTTGTGTGTAAACTCAGTCTGTCTTTATTTTAGGTCCACTGCTCTTATCTTGTCATCGTTTTTATTCCCTTACCTAATTTTTTTCTATTAGGGGACATATCTCACCTCGACTGCGCGAACTCATGCAAAAGATTTCAGCTTACATGAAGGAACAGTTATCGGTGCCTTTAATGGAGAATTTTGGGGAATGTTTGCCAGTCACCAGGTCAAATTTGCTAATTGAGTTTTTTAAGATGGACTTTTAATCTTAACCATCCACCATGTTGTCCTGATCTTTTTGACCATGTCTTTGCAGGTTGTTGGGAATCTAGTATCGCTAGCTCTTTTGAGCGAGGAAACGGTATGTGGCATCATCCCCTTACTCATTTTTTGTCTTTTTCTATCCTTCTGTTAAGTTTCTAATGTCACTAGCTGTTTTTAGAGAGGAATCTGTATGGAGCATCCCCTTACTCATTCCTTTATTTTTCAATTCTTTTGCTTGCTAATTAGCATACATAATCATACCACCTGAATTTTTCTTATTTTATCCGTTTATAAAAGGCAACCAGTTCTGCCTTTTGGTGAGATCCTTTTTTACGCATGGAAAGATGATTATAACAAGTGTTTCTGCATTTGTTCTTATCTTCCCTTTGACGCTTATCCTTCATTGTGGATATTGTTTCCCTTAAATGTAGGATGGGACTTCAAGCGGAACGACATTACTGTTCATTGTGTTTCTTTGCTGTGTGACCTTTGGCACCATACTTATGTGTTTCTTGAGAAAAAGAGACAGTAGAGAAGAAAGCGCTTCCCCAGAATACCCTGCTAGTTTCCGTTCTTCTCTGGTTTCTCTATCAAAGTCTGTGATTAATCCTTTGTTTGACGTACGGATGCTGCTGGTAATCCCGCTAATTGCATATTCAGGGTTGCAGCAAGCATTTGTTTGGTACGTACTACATTACTCTGTAGTGTGTGTGTGTGTGTGTTTTTTTTTTAATTATTATTTTTTTATGTTCTTGTGCATATGCCAGTCATTAATTTTTTATTTTGATGCGTGCAATTGCTCGAAATCTTGATTAAGTTGTCCTTTGATCCAAAGAGCCTCAAACAATTCACAAGTCATTTCATCCTTTAATTAAAGCCATAAAGCAAGTTTATTTAAGAATTATTACGTGGGGCTACAGTTGTATGCGTACTTATTGGTACTTAAACATTAAGTAGTCCATCCCATAAAGCACTGTCATCCTAATGGAGAATGAGTACTTTCTGTGAATTTGTTAACTTTTTCGTTGGTTTTCTACAATAGTTGATTCACATTTAGTAGTGTTGCCATTGACTTGAGTTCATGGTAAGCAGCATGAAAAAAATTGCCAATTTACAACAGAATATACTTAAACAAATATGGCTGGCTGAATAAACTTTTTAATCAAAAGTCAAATAATAGATGCCTACTAATTCTGTCTTAGTCATGCTTGTTTTATTCTCTGTGTCTTCCAATCAGTTTCTATGAAAAAATTTTTTGAAGATGCTTTAGTTGATTAGTGTAATATGCTGGTGATTAGTTGAACCATGGTTGTGCACAATATGATCTCAATCTTAAAATGGGAAGGTTCTGTAACAATACAATCGGCTTATCTGCATGGCACTATATGCAGAGTGTAAGATTGCTTGATGCAGTGATTCAAAGTCTTTAATGTTTAATTTAAATTGAATGACTCACTTGCCTTCAAACCTTGATTTTTGTTACTTTGCGGTTTTCCTAAGCGCCCGTTAATAAAACATCTTGATATCTTAGGGCTGAATTCACGAAGGACATTGTCAAGCCAGCTCTTGGGGAGTCTGGTGTAGCTGGTTCTATGGTCGTCTATGGGGTGTTTGATGCTATAGTAAGTATTAACATGCTTGCAGGATTTGGATCTTCACGTTCTCCTTAGCCCTTGATAATTTCATTACTTTTATGTCTTTTTCTACTTTGTGAACAAACTAATTTTGCAAAACTATTATTGGCTCCTTTTTTGATTGGGATGATGACACAAATGGTCTCTGAAGTTTGGCCCATTATACAATGTGGTCCTTGAATTTTAACTCAGTGTGCACTTTCGTCCTTAAAATTTTAATTTGTTCAATATAGTCCTTGAACTTTTGTCAATTTAGTTCCTGAACTATATGAAAATATTCAATGTTATCTTTCAATTAATTCAAGTTTAGGGATAATATCTAATATTTTCATACAATCCAGAAACTAAATTGAACATATAGCAAAAGTTGAGGGACAATATTGAACAAATTAAAGTTCAAAGACAATATTGTACAATATGCTAAAGTTCAAGGGCCACATTGTACATTGGGCCAAACTTTAGGGATCATTTGTGTCATTTACCCTTTTTGGTTTTGACTTGAGCATCATGGACTATTGAATGTTATATTCCTTATTTTTTGTGTCGCTGCTTAAATCCTGCAAATTATTAGTCCATGAGTTATTCTTGTACTTGAGGTCTACTTGGAGAGCTATCTTTACGAAGAAGCTACCATTAGGACCTAATACTGGAAAAACGGCAACTAGCCTGCCTGAGTAAATAACTTTTTCCACTTGGTTTCTGGGTATTTTACCTTATATATCCATTGCAGAACTGTAGGTTCTTGGATAGACTGCAATATTATAATCATTTCATTTAATATGTGTATCTTTCTCAGTGCTCCCTGACCGCTGGTCGTCTCACCTCTGGTCTTACATCAATCACTTGGATAGTTTCCGGTGGCGCTCTTCTTCAGGCTTCTGCATTTGTCTGGATGTTGGTGAAAAGCAGGTTCTCTCTTTACTCAGATTGAGTTATGGAGCAAATTCTAATCAACACTAATCTGAAGCATCTATTTCCACTGTTATGATGTTGCAATGCAGCTTTAGCGGAGTGTTTCAGATTATATGCCCTCTTGTACTGGCTGCATTTTTGGGAATTGGTGATGGTGTTCTTAATACACAACTGAATGCTCTTCTTGGATTGCTCTTCAAGAGTGATACGGTAAGAAAAAAGTTAAGACACGACTCTTTCTGGTATTACATGCATAAGCATAAAGTATGATGAAGGATTCTGTCAATGAATTTCAAAACTTCAATGATTCCTCGTAAAGAGTCAAACTGGGCTTGTCACTCACTTAAATTGAACTCCTGAATTGTGATCTACGAAATAATTTCATCTACCATATGATATTATTATCGAGAGCTTTTTTGTGAACATGCATTACTTCGTGTTGTCGTTTGCCTTACTTTTCAGGAAGCAGAGTGCTTGCATTACATGTATGAAATACGTAGGTTAGGTGTATCTGAGTTGTTTCCTCCTGATTTCACTTGAATCATCATCCAAGTATGATTTTTTGTCCATGTTGACTGCTTCTGGGGACAGGAAGGAGCATTTGCGCAGCTAAAAGTCTGGCAGAGTGCATCGATTGCAGTAATCTTCTTCTTGAGCCCCTACATCTCGTTGGAGGCTATGTTATGGATAATGCTCGCCGGAGTCTGTCTCTCATTTTCTGCGTTTATGTACCTCTCTCTTAATGTAGAAAAAGCATCCTCCCGTTTCAGATCTTGAAAGCTTTGAATCCTCATGTTTCACGCTTCCAATATTCGCATCATATGGAAAAGTTGTATTCTCTGGGCTCTTGGAACCTGTCCGAGCGCAAAGTTCGCGAAAGTGAACTGAGTTTGAAGTGTATTTACCATCTCTGTGAATGAGAAATTACCATTTGAATTTCCTCAGACATATATGCTCTTAAAGGAGGGAAGAGGACAGAAGTAGAGTTTCAGATGGTACGTAAACAGAACACTGTCCTTTTCCAAGTGGAGTTCTATGAGGCAGTCGCGTGGGGTCATATATTCATGTCAGTTTAGCTGTCACATTGTCTGGATTTGAACGGACAGATCATTTCCTGAGAGAGCACAGATCTCAACATGGCTACTTCATAAGCAATAAGCATGGTGTTGCTTTAATGGCATACTGGTTGTGACCTGGTGGCGGTGGTGCGGTCGGCTCTCTCTTCTTGTTGTGCATGGGTTGATGTGGAAGTATAGAATGAGACTAATAAATGAGTTTAGTATGTGTACCAAATTGAATCCAAACCATTGAAAATAGAGGGTTCTTTATAAGTCTTCTCATTAGATCTCATGGTCAAGATTTAATTTAGTGTACGTACTCAGTCCTCTCTCTGACTGAGTTAATTTTATGCGTTTTGACATCGAAGCGAAATCATTTTTTTTTTCTTTATAGTGAGATATATCCTGTCTTATCTTTATGATGTTAACTTTAGTTTTCTTTCGGATTGAAAGAAATGCTATCCACCAAAGGCTCGAAATAACATATGAAAAAGGAGCGGCCACCTGGCCGAGCGGTGTTAAAAGTAGGATTGGGGGAGCACAGGGAGAGGTGAAGGATTCAAAACCTTGAATAGCCATAAAAAGTAAAAGGGTTTAAAATAGCACTTGTTGCCCGAGGGTTTTCTCGGGTCGGGATTAGCTTATGAAGCCTCTCCCAACCGTGTTGCCACATCACGTGCCACGGGGGAGCATGCCACGGCCACGTCAGCGAATGCCACGTCGGACACAGAGAGTCTGACTGGACAAACTAAAAGATGGAGTGTCAATTGGCGTAGAAAACAGCAAAAAGTTAGGTTCATAATGTATTTCTCCTTCTTCAACCGAATATAATTTCTACTCGGCAATTTTTGGCAATCACCATTCATGATTAGCGCGACCTCGGTGCTGTTTCCTTTACCCTTCCTCCCGTCCTGCCTCCTCGCGGACAAGCGAGCGAGCGAGCGAGCCGACACGCGCGCAACCAAATCCATCGCATGACGCGATTTCACGGTGTCGGTGATCTCCGCGATTTCTCTCCTCCGAGAAAATAAAGAGGGAAGGGAATCGATCGGCTCGAATCCAGTCGAGACACGATAACGGAAAAAAGCTCCGATCTTTATCCCTCTTTCTCGAATCCCCCCTTCCCGAATCCGATCCGATCCGGATCGAGCGCACCGCACCGACCGACCGACCGACCGGGGGGGAGAGGGGGAATGGCGGCATCGAGGCGCCTCCGGGATTTGCAGTCGCAGCCGGCGAACAAGACGTGCGTCGACTGCGCGCAGAAGAACCCGCAGTGGGCGTCCGTGTCGTACGGCGTCTTCATGTGCCTCGAGTGCTCCGGGAAGCACCGCGGCCTCGGCGTCCACATCTCCTTCGTCCGATCCGTCACCATGGACTCGTGGTCCGAGATCCAGATCAAGAAGATGGAGGTCGGCGGCAACGAGCAGCTCAACGCCTTCCTCGCCCAGTACGGCGTCCCCAAGGAGACCGACATCGTCGCCAAGTACAACACCAAGGCCGCCGGCGTGTACCGCGACCGGATTCAGGCGCTCGCCGAGGGCCGCCCCTGGCGGGACCCCCCCGTCGTGAAGGAGAGCGTCGGCGGCGGCGGCAGGAGCAGGCCTCCCTTGGCTCAGAAGACGGGCGGCGGCGGCGGCGGCGGCGCGGACGGTGGTTGGGATAGCTGGGACAATGACGACGGCTTTAGATCTTCGAGCGATATTAGGCGGAATCAATCGGCCAGCGATTTTAGAGGCGGTGCTGGCGGCGGAGGGAGAAGCGGCGCTCCGGTGAGATCTAAGTCTACACAGGACATCTACACTCGGTCGCAGTTGGAGGCATCCGCGGCTAATAAGGAGAGCTTCTTTGCTCAGAAGATTGCAGAGAACGATTCCCGGCCCGAGGGTCTCCCACCCTCGCAAGGCGGAAAATATGTTGGGTTCGGATCGAGCCCTGCGCCTCCCAGGATGAGTAACAACAATAATCCCCAAGGGGACGTGCTCTCTGTTGTATCCCAGGTTTGTTTTTGCACGGAAATTGTTGGCGATTCGTTTGATTGATGCAGTGTAGGATGTATAATTAGTGAATCGAGGATTTCGTATTTTGCAGGGATTGGGTAAGTTGTCTTTTGTCGCGGCATCAGCAGCTCAGTCAGCTGCAAGTGTGGTCCAAGCAGGAACGAAGGAGATCTCTGCTAAGGTATATAGGATTTGGAATTCTATTTGTTTGGCTTATAATCATTTGGGCAAGAATTTGCCTCTTTGACGTATCTCAGAATGTAATTCGCTGGAACTAGGCCAGCAACAAGTTCAGCAGTATTGATTTAGGATGGAGAAGATTGGCTGCAGATTTTTTGTTCTTGATTACTTTCTCATGCTTAACATTCTCTATTGTCATGGTAGATTTTGTTTAGAAAAGACTAACTGAGGAATACTTTCTCTTGCTGTATGCTTGAATCTTTCTTTTGCATGCTAATGGCACTGGTTAGATAAATCTGTGGATCAAAGGGTGTAATCGGGATGGCAATTATTTGTATGGATAGTGATTGGAGCATTGACCTTTTGGAGGTTTTGGATGATAATGCTACAAAGTAAGCTTGCTTGGCACAGAAGTTGTGAGCAAAGTTAAAGCATGTGGGTCATGAAAATTACTAGTTGTATATAGTCTCGTACCCATCTGGTATATCTTGAATTTGCATTTGTTTGAAAAGGTGTTTCAGAAAGATTATTTTGAGTTGACCTTTGGGCAGAAATTTTGGTGACTCTTGTTGGTATGATTCTGAACAATGCAACATAATTGGACAACTTAATTCTTGATATTTGGGAGCTAACTTACAGCAGAAAACTGACATTTGATAATGGCATCATTAGGCGGGTAAGGTTACTGGTAAAGACCCACTATAGTTTTTTTTTTTTTTTTTTCTTTTTCTTTGGAGTGAGGGACAATGTCGACGACGACTACTACTACATTGCTGCATTTGCACTTGTGTTTGTGGATACGGCACTTGTTTTATTTTGCTGGAGAGAGAATTCTTTACTTGGGGCCAATGCTGGATAAGTATTCTTGCTCTTTCCAGTCAAGCAATGTTGTAGAGCATATGCTGGGTTTCTTTGCAAAAAGGTTAAAAATAATTTGAATGTTTTGAGAGTTGTCTCCACTGGTTCTGTAGATCGATGACCATAAGTTAGATGATGCCACCCTCTAGGACTCCGTTTAATCTTTGTCAAATAGTTATTAATTAGTGGGTAGAGCACTTATGTTTTCATTAGTATTCTGACTTCAGATTGGCCAGGAATTGCTTTAGTACCCTCTTTTAGTAATTAATTTGTAGTTTGTCTTTTCTGTGTGACTTTGCCTCAAGTCCTTTTCTGTTTCATTTCCACCATAAGCTTTTAAAATCCTTGAAGTCATTGTATTTTTAGTGGGAACGTAGTCACTCTTGAAGCAAGCGATGCTCGGAAAATGCCCTTTTTATTTTCCTGTGTCACTTTGCTCTTTGAGGTTAATTTGGTATCACTTTATTCCCTATTCTTTCACAACCTGTCCTAGTTTGCCTTGAAATCCTTACTGTTGCTGTATTTCCGTGTGAATGTAGTCACTCACTCTTGAAATCCTTCTTTGTTAGTCAATGCATAAGGAGTAACTGAATCCCAGCCAAAAAACATATTTGGGGCCAAATGTGGGTGCGTAAATGTAAAGGACAATTTTCCCCTACTACCTAAAAAAAAAAAAAAATAAAAAATGAAGGGAATTGGAAGGGAAATATAAACAAAATAATTTGAGGCAGCAAATTGATGTGCTTGTCGATTGCAAAATTCATAAACTTTATCTTTTCTCTTTGGACAAAAAATGGAGAAAACCTGTGTCTTTTTTTCAATTAGTTGTACAAGGATGATGAGTCCCAAATTGGTGTCCCAATTTGAAGACAGATCACTATGAATGATAAATCAAGACAAACGAATTCCTTTAGGCATCATAGCCAGCATATTTCATGAGTTCTTGAGCACCACACTTAAAAAAAATAATTGTGTTACCGAATCCGAAAGCAAAGAATTGTTAGAACTCAATAAATTTCATTCACTTGATGGTTTCTATCCATAGGAGAGCATGTATTTATAGATAATCAAATCTCACTCCAAAGTGAGGTAGGAAACCTCTAGACAAGAAACGTAATCGAAATAGGAATCTTAGTATGAGAAGTATGATATCCTACTTATAATAAATTATGAAAATTTATAAATTTTTAGCAGTACTCAAATTTTAATAGGTAGAATCTCTCCCAGTTAGCACTCTTGATTGAGTCGTGAATTGATACAACTGTCCATCATAATCAAAGCTTGGTAAAAACATCAATATTTGGACAATTGTCAACTTGTTTAATTGTGTGACTGAATCGAGAATGGGGGAAGTGGTCTTTGTAAGCATTGGTTTCTCTTATGTACTTAAAATATGTAATGGCTAGCTTCTCCATTTTCTCCTCACATTTTGTTAGTTTTGGTCCAGCCTGTAGCTCTCAGCGATTTTAAAGAACTTGTCACAGATTTCACAAAGTTTAGGCATTTTGCTTTTCTTATGATTTTTCTTGAAAGGCTCCCTGTATTCTCTTTTTGCCCTATAACTAAATTCTTATGTTCTGAGGACAACATAAGACATTTAACTAACCTTTTTGCATAATGGTGTGTTTTTGCCAAAATATCGTTCATGAACTGTCAACCATCTGCTGGCCTTTTAACAATGTGGATGATGATGGTTTAGTATCTTTTTCAGATTCTTTCATATGTGAAAGCCGCATGTCTGCAGGCTGTTCTTCTGTTAGAGTAAAATCTATGATCTTTGTGGCTGTTAAATTGGGGCAATTATCTGGATGACTTTCTGGAAGATTTGATTGGTTCTTTTGATTCTGTTGATATGAAATGCTTTCTGGTTCAATTTCATTCTCCTTCGGATCTCATCATTGAATGCTGGGATCAGGTTGATTCTTTACTGCTGAACTTGGGTGTCTTTGAGAATTAGAAGTTGCTGTTACTCAGTTAAAGCCCTCTTATTCAACTACTATTGACTCGTAAAGTGCATGCTTTTAGTTTGATACTCTGGTCTCGACTATGATCAGCATTTTTTATGATAAGGATATGTGAGCATTTTTGTTTGGTTTTTCCTTGATGGGTTGAATGAATCTCCTTCTTTTGGGTGGTCATATTGAGATAAATCATTTTCCAGGTGAAGGAAGGAGGCTATGATCACAAGGTGAATGAAACCGTCAATGTTGTGACTAACAAAACAACAGAGATTGGACAGAGGACATGGGGCATTATGAAAGGAGTAATGGCGATAGCTTCCCAAAAGGTTGAGGAGTATACTAAAGATGGCATGAACTGGAACAATGAAAATTGGCAACGAAACGACAATGAGAGAAATGGTTATTATCAGGAGTTTAAGCAAGAGAATAAAGGATGGAATGCTTCGTCTGGAGGGCAGTCTTCTTCAAGTGGAAATGCCCAAACCTTTAGTTCGACCTCTTGGGATGATTGGGACCACAAAGATAATAAGAAGGAAGAAACAACAAAGGGAGGCACATCTGGTAACAATGATGGTTGGGCTGGATGGGATGATGCAAAGGAGGATGGATATGATAACTGGAATCAGAGTGCCCCAAATAAGGGAACTGCTGGTCACAATGGGAAATCAGATGCCACATGGACAGAAGGAGGCTTCCTTTAAGGTATATGGCAACTTCTCTAACATGCCTTCAAATGTAGGTTTCTGTGGTGTGAATTATTGTGAAAGAGCCGATGTTTATCTTAATGCTAAGGACTGAATGCCTTGTTCTTTTTTATTTGTATTTTCTTTTTCTTTTTTCTTTTTAATGAGAAACAGGTTTTCACATCTTGAAGAAGCTTCTTATTTAATTTTTTCCCCCATTTGTCGGCTTAAACTTCACATTGACCGATGGAGGTGTCAGTAGTGTTGAGCTCTCAACATCGACCTCTCTGCTCTGTCTGACTTGTTCTAATCTTGAATTATTTAACAAGAACAGCTTTCGATCAGATAATTCTTATGTGGGAAGGTAGAGCATATTATATTTTCTACTGACTATTTTATTTGTGACTTCTTGACAAGATTGTAGCTACTCATCCAATGGCGAGTAAGATGGAGATTTATTCAATAGAAGGTATCAAACAGCTGCCGATAATGGTTTCTAAACTTTGTTTTAGGTTTTGCGTCAATGTTTTCTTGTGAGATTTGTTGGACAGCTTTGGCATGTTCCAAAGTAGTTTATGTATGTAATAACTGTCATCAAAATATTGAGAGAAGACTGATTTTTGTGAGTACAACATCATTATTTGTAACTGGAATTTTTGTTAAAGCAATTCAATGGTCATGTTGACTTCAGTCGGATATATTGCTTTTTGTGATTATGCGTTCCATGTTATTTGTTTTTTGATTCGTATTTATTAATTTGATGTCAGTCCAATTTTGTCAAAGATGAAGATACTTTGGGGAGGGTTTAACATACCTGAAGTTCATCTGGTCAAATCCTCCATTTCGACGATTATGCAAAGTGGTTCAACATGCATCACATTTACACAGTTTCATTGTCCTAGGAAATGGACTGTCGATGTTCTGGCATTTGTCTTAGAGGTCGTCTTTATAAAGATGTGATTTCCAACATGAGTTGCATGCTTATTATATGAGTTGAAACTTTGAAGGGAAAGAGAACGGTAGAGTCTGTTCCCTTATTTTTCTTTTTTGTTGGCTCTTTATCTTTGGCATTCGGTGTTAACATCGGATCAGGATTTTTCGTTTTGGATTGATATCACTTGGATATCTTGATTTTATCTTCCTCCGAACTACTGGTAGCTGGGGGAGAGGCAATTTTAAGAGTGCAAAGGTTCGGTTCTTATGCAATTTACTATGTAACATTACATTGCACACACACTGCTTATTTCATTGACATTGTCGCACGCCAAGTCAGTGACCAACCTCTCTATAGTGACTACACAGAAAAGGCTATATACGTTATTCTCCCGCCTCGCCGGGACACTCAAGCACATGATTCTTCGCTTACGCCATTGTTGATCTTGCAATTTTTGTCGGGAACCTCATTGCTTTGGACCACACCCTGCTGCTGCACCACAAGCACTGAGGATACGAGACCTTGGTCCGATTGAGCCATAATGCTTCCTACGAGCCCCAGTTCGTCATGCTCGATCTCATTGTTGGCCAGCTTCGCCTCCATCCACCTTGGGAACTTACCCTTCCCTACCACAACCAAGTCATATTCCCTGCTTCGGCCTATTGTCATCAGTGTTTCCACGAGGTTGTTGTTTGTGGCCTTCACCGAGTAGTTTGTCGGGCCATGATAAGTCCTGAATTCATCCACCATCGTCTCGTCCATTTCCTGTTCAAGATAACTTACGTACGATGTTTACTCTTCTTTCATCAACTTGCAGTTTTGAAATTGTTCTTAAGAAAGCCTCAAGAGAGCTTACCTTTTCTTTCTCTTCATCACCTGGCCCCGCAGGTATGCATCGTCTCTCCTTGAACAGATTTAGGGAGGAAGAGGCAGTGACGCTCATAAGATCCTTAGCGGCTTCATCGATGAACCTTATAATGCTAACCTTGACCATTGAATTGTTTGCCATCCTTCGCACCAGCGACAAAGCCTCGCGGTCGTCAGGTCCACCGAAGAAAACAACACAAATCCGTCTTTCCACAATGACTTCCTGCTCTTCGCATTGCTTGAACTCGTCGACAAGCCCGCGGTCTAGGAGTACTGCCACGGCGCACGGCGCACTTTCAAGCACTTTCCTGTTGACCTCCCTCCATTCGTAGCTCACGCTCTCTATCTCCTCCTCGTTCTCTCCTCTCCATTGCTTGTGAAATGGCAAGATGATCATTTCCGCCCTCTTCTCTTGCGCCACGTGGTTGATGTCCTCGTGCATGGTGGACAAGACCGAGATGGCCGTTGAGTGGTGGATGGTCAGGTGGCTCGCTTGGCTGTATGCCCGGAGAGCCACCGCCACTTGGTCATGCATGGCGCCATGACAAAAGCGGCTGATGAGCGGAAGCCCGTTCTTCCGAGCTCGCCTGACCATGATGATGGACGATGGGCGGTTGGTAAGCTCGACGAGTCGCACCACGTGGAGCCGGAGAGGGGGGCTTAGGCTGGTCCTTGTGAACTCCATGAGTTTCATTAGTGACGGTATGTTTCCCGGCCCATGTATGCAAGCGAGCACTCGGAGCTCGTCTCCCGGAAGGTGTGGTTGTCTTCTCAATCTGCGAACGACCAGAGGAGGGATGATATTCCTCGGTTTGTAGATGGCCATGACTGCAGGAGTCGTCATGAAGGTGGTGAATATCGCCATGACGACTAAAATCGCGAACACCTCGTCGTTCAGGACCTGTTGTTGACAAGGAAAGAAAACAAAATAGTCTCTTCATACACCTAAAAATATTTAACCAATAGTTTGACTCAATAAACCAATTAGTGTACTGACATTGGTTTTCTCTTTTTGGAAAATTACTTAGTTCAACACTAAAGGGTATTTTAGTCGTAAATTAACTTGATCCTCATCATTACTTACTCATTTAACGTTCATTTCTGTTCGAGCATACCTATTCCATTGGCTTCTAAATGATTTGCATTCCTGTCAACCCCCATGAATTTGCTCATTTCAGGGGTTCAAACCTTTATAAATCATTTTTTCAGTCAGTAAAAAGGGTGAGAAAGGACAACTATCGCACATTTATAGATCGTTTGATTTCAAAAAGCATTTCAATTTTTGTGAAAATTAATAGTGAGTTTGATATGTGGAAGAACCGGAAAAAAAATTTGAAACTATATTCGTACCCCATCATATCACAGAAAAGTGATTCTTTTGACATTACGAATCTCTTTGTTTCGCAATTAACACAAGATAATGAAACACCAAAGCTTATTTTCAGTTTACAATTTTTGACAATAATTCTTCTTATTTGTTAGAAATATCTCTGAAGTTTCTCCAAATGATCTTTCCAAATTCGTTTTCCATCTGCCATGACAATGAAAGAAAGAGAATTTGGTAAACATTCTTCTCCCGCAAAAGGAACCCTTCTTTTGATTTAGTGCTCCTTTAAAACGGGGAAACACATGCAATCTCCTTATATTCCAAAAGCGATCACCACGGATTTGTTTCAATCATAAACAAAACTCAATCTCCTCAATCCCTCAAAAAGCGGAAAACATCTCGAACATACCACAATATAGAAGCATAATAAAAAGCAGAAAAACTGAATTGACATATCATCATATATTGCTTGCGTGGGTCCACACTAGTTCGGAACAACACCGAAGAAGACAAATAGATGTTATATTCCAAACTAGGGCTCTAGGCTAGGGTGAAAAGATGAAAGAGAGCACATAACGAATTTATAGTGCCATGATTGATCTCCCACTATCAGAAAAAAGGAATCATGACCCTAATTGTCTAATTTAGTCTGATTCACTGAGCAAGTGCTGGTTTTGTGGAGATGAAAGTCAAAAGGCACGCAGCCACCACGATGATTTAACCTCTCCCATGTCTATTCTCTTTCAAGGGCATATTGAAGCTTGGTTTGACACCGTCATTGGCAAATCATTTGATCTAGACCACTCCAACAAAAGCTGAACCAGACCCTAATGACATTTCAATTTATCCTCTGCACTTACAACAAGCATGTTGTTCAAAGAGTCCTCCTTCTCCTCCCCACGATTAGGACATCTCTTGACATCGTTTATGGATAGGCGTCACATGCTTATCATTGAGTAAAACATCTATTAAGTGGGTGTTACCCATTAGGTGCCATGGCCAACATAATCATGACTTCTTTGAAGCCTACAGGTCGAAGTGGCCATTGTTTTTATGCTCGTTAAAGTTGGAAAAGACTACCAAGGCTGACAACCATGTCTATGGAATTGATACATCTATACTGCCGTTGCACGCCGTATGTCAAGTGACAGCAGTGGGATGGTTTGTGGCGGCTAATTGACTAGTACCTTCTTGTTCACTGAAGAGTTAGCAAGAAGGAAGTTTGGTAATCTTGTGGACCACCATCTAAAAGATAAGTATACTGTCAAAAAGACTGAATATACTGTCAAAAAGACTAAGACAACCAGAACTTGAGGATCATCACATACTTTATTTAGTAGAAAATTGACATGCATATGATTCGATCTCACCTCATGAGCATACCCGAGATGTGAATTTTAGTTGCATAATTTATAAGCTAACTTCAGCATGAAGTTTCTCATCTTTCTTCTTTTGTTGGGAAAAACAACCTATGATGTAATGCTGTCTTAATAGGGATCACTGACCGGCAACTTAGGAACCCTAGTTACAATCACAAAGGACTCTTTCTCTACATTAACTTGTGGAACGGTTTGTTTTCACATATTCATGGGTCCCGAATTTACTTTCGACGGGCCTTTTTACCATCCAAAGAGAAGTTCTCATGCATTATGTGTTCTGATGAAGGCTTATACTTCTAGCTTTGTCCTTTAGAGATAATATCTCGTAAGTTTGATCTTGATAAGGGTGGAAAAAAGGAGGTTTAAAAAACAAAGAGTAAAGTACACCGTAGAAAGTCTTTTGATAAGTCAAGGGGAACATGGATCCAAACCCTATTAAAAGGTGAGAGAGTAATCATAGCTTGATTACTGTGAGCTATACTAAAACTAGGAAATTCCATCAAAATCGATTTACAAGATAACGAGGTATAGTGTAAGTGAACGTTAAAACAAGTAAACCATGTCAAGCATTTACGAGAACCATATCGATTTGTAAACCAACTATACACCAAACTTTGCTAGATTAAGGCACAAACAGTAGACTCGAGCAATAAAAATTTAGGTGTATATATATCAGAAAGCTTAAAAAGTAAGCTTTGCCATTCATGGATGAATTAATCAAACTTAAACATCCATTTTGATCTCGTCTTAATATGTTGGACGAAGGAAACACTTACCTTCTTTTCTTTGCCAATGTTGAGAACAATGAGCTCTACCAACCCCCTCGTGTTCATCAACACACCAAGCGCAAGTGATTCCCTAATGGGAATCATAAACACCATTGCCACCACAAATGTCCCTAGAATTTTCCCGGTGCATGCCATGGATATTACCAGCACCGACAACCCCCACGCCTCTGCCCCATGGATCTTAGCGATGTCGGTCTTCAACCCGCTTGATGCGAAGTAGAGCGGGAGGAGCAAACCCGACACGAAGTCCTCGATCCTCTTGATCAATCTAGTCGCGAACACGCCTCCTTTCGGGATCGTCAAGCCGAACACAAAGGCTCCGAAGATGGCATGGATCCCTATAAGATCAGTCATGAACCCGGACAGCATTACCCCGGCCAGGGTTACGCAGATATAAGCCTCGTCCACGAAATCGTACTCCGGTGAGCATTGTCGTGCCATCCAGTTCATCATGGGCCGGATGACCACAAACATGAAGCCGACAAAGGCCATGCCTGAAATGAGGATCCACAAGGAAATCAACGGGCTTTTCGGGGCGCCGCTTCCACCCCCGGCCAGCGCCACTGCCAAGGCCAGCATGATCCAAGCAGCCACGTCATTGAACGCGGCGGCGGCCATCGCGGTCTCGCCCACTCGGGTGGTGAGAAGCTTGAGCTCCGCAAGGATGCGGGCTAGGACGGGGAACGCGGTGATGGATAGGGCGACTCCCATGAACATAAGGAACTGGCTGTAACCGACCTTCTCTTCCCCGTGGATGAGCTTGCGGAGGATGAAGGTGGCCCCCATTCCCAAGAGGAAAGGGAGCGATATGCCGGCGAACGCGATGCCAAAAGCCTTCTTGCCGCTCCTCCGGATTGAGCCCAGGTCGAGCTCGAGGCCTACTAGGAACAAGTAGAAGAGTAGGCCGATGCTCGCCACGGACTCGAGTATCGGAATGCTCCATGAAGGGAAAATTAGGTTCAGGAAGCTGTCGATGCGCCCTAACGCCGATGGCCCGAGCAAAATTCCACCCTGAAACAAGAAATCGAACCAAAAGCATGTCATGCATGTCGCGTAACCTTTATGACATTTGTTCTCAATTTATGTGTTGCCTTTCTATAAATATGGTTTCAGTTGAGTTACTTATATATCCCAACCGAAAAGACCAGTCAATCGGCAACCATGTACCAAAATCTCAGCAATGACTTTGGGCTGGCGAAGTGGTTTGAGGAGGAAGGCGAGGAATCGGCTGAGGAAGAGGACCAAAATGGTTTGGACGATGAGCAAAGGGAAGGCGTGGTTCAGCGGGTTGTCTCCTTGCCACGCTCCGTCCGACGATATCCTCGCCATCGTCACGTTCTGCGACAACGTTGACATGGTTGATGAGCAAACTTCTTTGAGATGGAGCTCGATGATGGTTACGATAATTGAGCTTTCACAAAATCTGAGGATGCCTTGGGCTATTTAAGGTCGATGTCCTGGAACTTCCAATTGTGAATAAACGGTAGCTTACTCCAAGTGCGCCAAGGTTCATATAATATGATATCATATTCTCCATAAGGTAAAATAGTTTTTGGTGGATAACTTTGCGTTCCACTATAAATGTTTTGATGTTAACGTGCACAGGCTGAAGGCTGTACCCGGGTACGTTCCATCATGTTTTGTATTAGAACAATATATTATTAATGCCTAACATATAAAAGGCTGTACCCGGGCACGTTCCATCATGTTCTGTATTGGAAAAATATATTATTAATGCCTAGCATATAAAAGTGAATCAAGAAAATTCGAGGTCAATTCTACTTTAGATCTTTCTTTTCTGTTGAACTATGTTGATTTGTTATGTGCTATCCTTGCCTATATGTCGCATCAATGCAAGTACCTAAGCCAAACTTGTAAGCCGAATACAATCGAAAATTTCGCTCGCCCTCCCGGCACTACTAGATTGTGGGGTTTGGCGCTTCCTTCGTTCTTCCGTTTTTGGTTCGGCTCGCATGTGGGAGGGCATATCTCAAGTCACTTGATAACATTGTTATAAGTTCCTGTTAAATATGCAATCTTTTCATCTATTAGCTAAAGATTTTTTGATCAGGACGGGATTGCCAGTTGACATATTACTAAGGACAAAGAGCTGAAACTCGACCGGGTCAATTTTGTCTGGACACGAGCTGCATTGGGCATACACTATTTTCTTCTTTCTTTTAGGGGGGTTGGTGGCTGGCAAGATCGAGCTTGGCGATTGGAGGACATGATTGTGGGCAGAGCACAAGCGATTCGGCGATATATAAAATTCCAACCTTATCGCTGGGCATTGCGAATCGGAGATGCGATACCATCATAGGAAAAGAGAGAGTTGGAAGAAACATCATCTCCAAATGAGAATTATGTGCTCAAAAGCTGGAATCGCATCGGCCTCATCACTTGCCAGGGAACCAATTCCAGCGAGTGGCTATGGCCCCCGAGACGCGTCCCTGGAAATTCCATTGACGGAATTAAGAAATTGCGAGTTCGTAAGATTCCATGCAACAACAGACGTGGTATATTTTAATCCGCCATGTGAAAGTGCGACCCTCTTGTTTTCTTCTATGACCATAATGGAGATCTGCGCCATTAGAGTAAATCCGAGCAGAGTACGCGACTAAGAGGATTCGAACTCGACCTCCGAAAGTAAGGATTGAAGCGGAATCACCACCCCCTTTCGGATCTGGCAAAGCAAGAGGAGGTGAGGGGTCCAAACCCTAAGCTCCCGGTTTCAAACTAAGAACCCGACCACCACCTAGTCTTAACACTTGATGGTTCATCCTTTCCTTTTTCCTTGAACTTAACAATCGAAGATTCTTAAGTTAGGTTAATATTACCAAAAACTCTAATTTATGGTAACACTAGTATCCTTAACCTTTTTTTTTTTTTCACCAAAAACCCGAAACTATGACCGCTTTGACTTCAACTCCAAACATTTTTATATGCTTAGAATCAGGGAAAACTAGGTCGGTTGCAATAGATATACTATCTCACAGTAGGTGAATTTCATGTTCAAGTCCTTCAAGAATTGCCTTTTAGCTGCAAACTATCCAGAATTTTAGTTTGGAGCATATAAACGCTCAAGAATGTTAAGATGGTAACTTTTATAACTAGCTAAGTTGCACTTTTCAGAGGATCTTACCAGACTTGAGAAGAAGAGGTGTTTAGAGAAGCATGAGAGAATTTATATAAATACACACTTTACTTCAAGAGATTCTGCCCAAAACATCTTTTGAATTTTGTTAATTGTAACACTAATGCCCCAAACTTTTATTACACTAGTACAAGTTTGGGATTTCAATGACATGTAAAAAGACTAGGATTATGAGTGCTACTACGGGTAAAGTTTTTCTTTTTCTTTTTCTTTTTAGATAGATTGTGTCGCATTGCATAAAATTTTGGAATCCACTCCAGCCCCATAACAAAATGAATCATTTAAATTGCGTATAGTTTAGTAGCATTCTATAGAAAAACTCATAAAACTACATTTTAGACCAGCCATGGATGGACTTAAATAAAGGCTTTGAACTTAATGGAATTATCTAGACTGAGGCTACAATGGGAGAAATATTCGGCCAAGCCCATGGATGCACACTGGCCAGAATTCGCACAAGCTAAATGGAGCTTGAGCTTTAATTGAGTTGGATTAAGCCCATGAGGGTTAGAATTAGTGAAGGGCTTTAGGTTTAAAGAAATAAAGCCCATTAACCCCTTAATAAGGCTGAAATTAAGCCTGTGTAATTGAATTAGACCTAGGGTTTTCACCATAAATACATGCTAGGTCTTCAAAATCAAGAAGTCGGCATTATTAATATTAGAGCACACTAGAGAGACGCACTACAGAATAGAGAGAGAGGGAGAGAGCAAGTCACGGCCAAGCATCCGCCGGCCGTGATCCTTGCTGCCCCGCCGCCACCCGTCTCATCGACGGCCGCGCTTCCACCTACTACACATAGGCATAAAGAGCCCGTGGTGAATTATAATTGTACGATAATAGGTGAGGGACAAAATCGCTATTCAAAACAAACTAATTTCCAAATCTTCAAATCTGGATTTCATGGGATTAGGGTACTTTTCCAAAATATAAGTTTACATGTAAGTAGCTCTATTTTTGCTAATATTGACCCTTCTTCTTCCACAAAAATCTAAATTCAACGATTCGATATTTACTAGAAGTCTTAAAATTTATCATGAAAGTGAAATTGAATCCCTAATTTAATTCCATCCAATTTGGCTGACGAAAAACGCTAACGTGGCTTTTCTTATTGTTTCTCTATAATAAAAGGGTTAAGCCCTCGCCACCTGGTTCTAACTTCCTTATTTTTTTTTAATTTTAGCTTATTTTCTTAATTTAAATGAAATACAAATTGTATTAAAAATCAAATTTTGACAAAAACTACGTCGCTTAGCACTATGTTTCATTTTATCCACGTCATCGTTGCGTAGGAGAGAAAATTAAAAAAAAGCTACGCCAACATTTTTCATCAACTTAATTGTATTAATTTTGACAAATTTTATGACGTGATTGCACTTTTCTATAGATTTTTTGGATTCAATTGCATTTTTGTGATAAATTTTAGGATTTTCACTAAACATACCCATATTTCACTATCAAAGGAGGTGAATTTAGCTTTTTGCAGAAGAAGAGGGTTTAATATTAGCAAAAATAAAGCTACTTACATTAAAACTTATATTTTGACAAAGTAGCTCAACCCCATAAAATTCGAATTTGAAGACTTGGAAATTAGCTTATTTTGAAGGAAAAACCTTAGCTGACCGTCCTCCGCCAAATGATGGAGCGACAGTCAGCTAAGGACCACACATTTTCAATGGAAACCGGTTTCCATCTTTTACACTATTTTTCATTTTTTTAACATCTTAAATAATTATGTGGAATTATATGAAAATTTATGCTATAGCATCTACTAGTTGAATTAACATATACAATCTGCCAGGATGAAGGCAAGGAATTTCATTGATTTTCACACAATTAGTAATTTGAATAAGATGAGTCACGGTAACTACTCTCAAATTTGATATGTAATCAAGAAAGAATCGGGGGTTTTGAATCGTTACTAGTACGTGTTATTATTTTATTTTGAAATAAAATACCTTACTACAAATTGACTTTTTATCTATATAAATTGATATAACGTCAAATATTTCGTGGTCACGTGAATCTTCTCAATAAACCAAATGATGAAGCTATATTAGGTAAAATTTGTATAAAAATCGATCAAAAATCATTTTTTGGTTTAGTTTTGACTTATGTGCTAGGATTGATTTTATAATGTTTTAGGTCCCAATACATCTTCATCTATTGGATTTGGATCGATGGGGTAAATTTTCTTCTTTACTAATTCATTATTCTTATTGTGTTCTTTTCTTTACTTCATTTGTTTTATGCGTAATTAATATCACTCATCTTAATTTTAGCTCATCGGAGAGTCCTTCTAGAGCAATTTAATTTTGGCAAAAAGATTGAAAAGCCAAGTCATTGCGCAATGATTTTGTTATTACTTACAAAGCTGATATTTCAAATGTTTTTTCATTTTTTAAATTTAATAGATCTATATAATAATATTAACGATTCCTTTTATTAGATGAAAATATTTTTTTTACTTGTGAATACTTATATTTCAATATCTAATTTATTTTTTCTTTCATCATATTCATGAAAATTTATTGTGTGGGCTCCGTTACGATTTTATCTCTTAATTTAAGTCTGTATTAAGAAAACATGAAAAAAAAAAAAGGGTAAAAGATGAAAACCAGTTCCATCCAAAATGGTTGGTCCTTGGACGGAGGATGGTCAGCTAAGCTGCATTCTATTTTGAATAGATATTTTGTCCCTCATCTATTATCGTACAATTATAATTCACCTTGGGCTCTCATTCATGCATTTCTAGTTCTCTACCGATAAGGGTAAGAAGGTGAAAAACTATATCCACAAGGGCAATTACAAGCCGCTGGTCCTTCCAACTACAAAGGAAATTCTGAGGGTGCAGGTCCTTCTAGCGATGCAGGTCCTAAGAAAGCATTCACCAAGAAGGATGGTGTTCTTTGCTACTTTTGTAGGGAAAGAGGACACGTGAAGAAACGTTGCAATAAGTTTAAGGCTTGGTTGTCCAAAAGAACTAAGAGTGAGCCTAAAGGTAATAATTCTTTGGCGTTTGTTTGTGAATCTAATCTATTCGAAGTTCCAACCAATTCGTGGTGGTTAGATAGTGGTGCAACTAATCATGTTGCGTTCACCATACAGGGGTTCATAAACCGAAGGACGCCAAATCGGGATGAATCAAAGCTCACCGTGGGAAACAACATTGAAGTTGACGTTGAGTTCGTGGGAGATGTCCTTTTGATTTTGGATTCCGGTTTAGGATGATGTTGAGAAACACCTTTTCAACCCAGCTCGTCTCCTTCCGATTGACTGAGTGTTGACTTTTGGAAATGAGTCCGCAGCTCTGCGTGTGTAGACCGAGCCTTAGACTCTTTGACACGCAAAGGACCAATCTCGAGGATCAGTCTTCTTTTCTTTATTGATGTTAAGAGGCCCGAGTCAAAAGTTTGAACAAATAGACGAAGAAAAGTATGTAAATCCCGTCATTTGACGAGCGTGCTCCTTGTACCAAATTCGATCTGAACTTTGGTATTTGGTTGAGGCCGATGTGCTTGTTAACATGAAATATATTTATCTGCTTAGTTACCAAAGCCAGGCAACTCTTGTACATATATGCCGAAAATACTCTTTATTTGGTTTCATCTCCTCATTGACGTGATAATATACCCTAGATCGATTCTTTTGTTAGCACAAGGTTCTATATGAAATTACATCTCAACCTTAAGCTTGTTGCTTGAAAGTCCGACCCAATTGAAGTCAAATTTGCGTGTGATTATAACTCGGTTGCTGACTTCGGTCATAATTGAAATGAAAAGCAAAACACCATCATCCACATTGGAGTCAAAAGTCCATGTTTAAGTCTGGCCAAGGAGCCGAGGCGGTCAAACTTATATGAATCATATATTCTTACAGCTTATATAAATCACAAATTCTTTTTGCATAATGGTATCCCATTTTAGCTTTCGGCCAATAAAGCTTCCCTCCTTTGGGATTGTACAAATCATATATTCTTTTAAGATATTCCACAAATCTTGGCTAACAAGAATGGATATCGTATAATTTTGATCAATTTTAAAATGTGATAAGGATGATTCAAGCGAAAAGTAACGGAAACATATTTTCATATATCAGGTAAAGTTGGGTCAAATCTAGCTAGAGATATCTCTATGCTCTATAAGTGTTTGTCTAAGTCAATCGCTTTTAAGCACCCATTAGAAATCTGTTATTACTAAACGAATCTATGATATGGCTATGAGCCTTCTCTGCATAATCTCCACAAGGAGTGTTGTTTGACCAATGAAAAATTAACAGGAAAGAAAAAGGTGTCAGTATCAATATGGCCAGATAAGAAAAGGCAAAAACAGGCTGGGAAGCTTTTTCTCTCCCTCCCTCCTCTCTTTATCGTCTTCTTCAACCTTCACTAATGGGGAAGGTTTGAGCTAATTTCACCCTTTCCTTTGTCTGCCGTTGATTTTATTTGAATTTTCTTGTTCTTCTCTTTGTTTTTTCCTTCTTTCCCAATCTAGATTCAGGAGCTCTCTTCTCTTGGTCTAGTTCTAAATATGAAAGTTTGAACTCCCTTGATCTAGTTCTTCTCTCCCAATTAGGATATGGGAGTTTAATTATGTTTTGGGGATTCGATAACCCCACGCTATGTCCGTGTACAAGTGTTTCGCCTCTAATTTCAATGATAATCGCAAGAGTTATAGCGTCTCGCTGAACTACAAATATTTGCTCTTTCAAAAGTAAAATTTCTGTTTATTTAATCTATTTTGGTTGTATCTACATGTGATGGTGTAGAGAAAGCCGAATCTAGGCGCACACTGCCAATTGCCAACCAGTGCTCATCATTGACAATGATCTTCCTTATTTTAATCAATTTGGCTTTATTTTACAGTATTCTAGCATATAATCTACTTCGATTTGTTTTGCCATAAAAGTTTATATAATTCTCGCGTATCCTTTTAAACAATGAATACAATTTTTTTTTTCCGATAAATTAGACTACTAGAATTGGTCTAACAGTAAGAGTGGAATATAAATAAGATCTTTGTGGAGGATTACCATCGCCACATTTATACTTTTTTTAAAGATTTATACGAATAAATAGAAATATTGATTTAATCCAATAAATAGAAGTTATCGCGTTAGAGATTCATAGTCAAAATGAAGAATTACTGCCAAGTCTAGTGAAAGTTATAATAAAGGTTATGTATCACTTGGACACGTTAATTTCAAACTATTTTTCAAATCACGAAAACTCAAAATGGTACCATCAACTTAAATTTACCATTCGTTAACATTTCGTTAGATTTTTTCATCAACTATTCTACACGTGGTTGATGTGACAGATCCTAGCTTGTGGACTCGTCAAGATCCTGCTCAAAACAATTGATTTGGCCGAGTTTTAGTCGGATGCTGCGTAATAACGTTTTAACTCTTGAATAAGTGAGCTAAAGATAGCATCGTTTCAGCCAAAACATATTGATTTTTGGGAAAGGCTTTGTGTGCTAAGAGTCCTCGTGAGATCGGTCATGCTCTTGCCATGTTTGACTACTATATGGGACAATTCACGGTGAAATTGGACATAATGCTAAATTGAAGGATAAAACAGGGATAGTGGTACCATTTTCGGGCTCATGTGGGTCAAAAACTAGTGTGGGATAAATTATAAGTCCATATATAATTGCTTCTAAAAAATGGTTGACAAGCTTAGAACCGAAAATATTATGAGGAACATAAAATCTTAGTACCTCAAAATTAGTAAAGTGACTTCGTAGCCGTGGACCACATATACGAGGGAGAGGTGTTATCATTTCACTTCCACTACTCCCAATTTCAACCATTCCAACACACCCAAAATGCTGTGCAAAAAAAGCCATACGATCTCTCCTCTGAACAAGTGTCTTATTCGACGAGAAACACGTGCGGCACCCCCACGACGACTTCCGTCCCTCGTTTCATACGATGTCATCGATCTCTTTCGACTTGTTGGGCTCGCTGCTGCTCTCCACCTTGGACACGGGCGTCTCCTCCCCGTCGCCCAAATCATGTTGCTGGATCACGAGAACCGAGCACGCGACCCCGTGGCTCGACGACGCCAGCACGTCCCCGACGGGCCCCAGCTCGGGGTGCTCGGCCGGCCGGTCCGCCAGGTCCGCCAACATGGGCGAGGGGAACCGCCCCTTGCCCACGACCATCAGGTCGTAATCCTTGCTCCGGCCAATCACCAGGACTTGCTCCACCACGTTGCCCACGACCGTCTCGGTGTAGCCCGCCGTGCCATCCCACCGCGCTCGGAATTCCTCGACCACACGGTCGTCCAGTTCCTGGATCATTAACACGAAGAAACGGTAGTCAATACTAGGAAAACTAAGTACGCTGAAATTATCTGCTCGTGTGTTCGGATTAAAGGTACCTTTTCCTTTTCTCGATTCATCTGCGCGATCGAGAAGCTATAGCTCTTCTCTCTGGATTTGCTTAAGGACGGCCGCAGCGTTATTTCGTTCCCGCCGGCGTCCGGTCTCTCCACGAACCTCATCACGGTCACCTTGACCACGGGGTGCTCCGCCATCCGCCCGCCCAACTCCAGCGCCTCTCGATCGTCCGGCCCGCCGAAAAACAGGACGCAGACCCGTTGGACCGTCGACATGTCGGGCCCCGGGGTCTCGGACCCACCCCAGAACCCGCGGTCCACGAGCACGGCCACCGAGCACGGGGCGTGCTTCAGCACCCTCTGGTTGACCCCTCTCCACCCGTGGCCCACGTTGTCCTCCACGGCCTCGTCCCCCTCGCCCCTCCAGGACCTGTGGAACGGCAGGGCGATCATCGCCACCCTCTTCTCTTCGGCCACGTGGCAGATGTCCTCGTGCATCGTGGACAGGGCCGAGATCGCCGTGGTGGGCCGGACCGTGACCCGGCCCAGTTGGCTGTACGCCTGGAAGGCCCCCGCGACCCGGTCGTGCCACTCCCCGCGGCGCGGCAGGTTGAAGAAAGGGAAGCCGTTCTTCCGGGCCCGCTGGACCATGACGATGGAAGACGACCGCTCGGTGAGCTCGACCAGGTGCATGACGAAGAGCTTGAGCATGGAGTTCTTGGTGCTTCGGATGGACTCGATGAGGCTGATGAGGGAGGGCACGTTACCAGGGCCGTGGAGGCACGCGAGGATCCGGAGCTCGTCCTTGGACGAGTCGTCGTTGTTCGACAAATCGCGCAGCTTGCGGTGCGTCCGAGAGCCGCTGGCGCGGGCTGGCTTGTAGATGGCCATGACGGTGGGTGTGGTGATGAAGGTGGTGAAGAGCGCCATCAGCACTAGAATTGCAAACATCTCGTCATTAAGAACCTGTAAATTGGACGACAACAATCTTAGTCACAAATTCAAAATAAACACGATTCACTTGTCATAGAATGCATTTCGCAACTCTATATTCTTCACCAAAAAGGAAAAGAACAATCTCTTAATCATGAAATTACTAGTGTGAATGTTTATCATCTCCAAAATCAAAAGATGCCACGGCGTAAATCAACATAAGTCTTCGAATTATATTTGACTCCTATTCAAAATAGGACCTAAGTCGGCTAGTCACTAACGTTTACGGTCCAAATTTACCCAAATGGCAAGTTGCCAACATCGTCAGGCGTCGGACCCAAATGGGAAACGTGGTACTTTTTGACTTTTGGAAAGAGATTTGCGATTACGCCTCTAATGACCTATTTGATGGCGACCCGCAAATAAAAATGTTCAGAGGATGACGCGGGTATGAATGTAAGTTGAGCCACAGCGTGACTAGCTTAGCTTCTGAATTTTATAAGGACTAGAACCGTAGAAATTTCAACAGGAGGGAAACGTACGGGCAGTTTAACGCGTATTATTATACTAATTTGCCCCTTAACCAAAGCCCTCTTGACCCGTCACCTATACTTTAAGAGACATTTCTAGCAAAATTGTTCTTTTCTTCTCTTTTTTTCTTTTTTTTCTCTCTCTCTCTTAAGCTATGAAATCGTGACACTGATGTCAAACCTAAGATCCCAAGATTCTCGATCGTGGCATCTTTCGAGGTTGCTCTGACTTAGACTTAGTAATTACTATTAAAATAATCGGTACTTGGTGTCCAGATGCAACGATGAAAAGTCAAAAGGCCACTGCGCAATGATTAGTCCAAAGTGCGAGAGTAGTAAATTTCTTGTTACTTCAGAAATAATTTAGAAGACCAACATATAAAAAAGTACGAATTATTGGTGCGGTGGAGTAAATTTCTCGGCAATTAGAAAATAATCTAGAAGACCAATATATAAAAAGGTAAAATTCACGATCGCTTCAAAGTGCGAAAACTGGAACCCTAATTTTCTTTTTTCCTCCTCTAATGCAAACATAACTTACATAAACCTAAAACTGGTACCAATTTACCTAATTTCTATTACGGTGTGTAAAACCGATTTGCCTTTCGAAAGAAAGCAGAGACGAGGACGACGATGTGTTCTATAAGTCTTGCCGCCCACGATCTTCTGTAAGTCATCTATTACTTTTCAGCGACAGGAGAGGAGGGAAGTCTATTTCGCGGAAGCGTCGGTCCACTTACGATGATAGGGCCTTGACTGATCGTCACAAATAATTAATGTAGGTCGTGGATGCCCGAATTATTGAAGTTTGGTCTTTTAAAATGTCATTGATATTCATGAAATATATATGTAAATAAATAGTACTAGGTTTTACCTGCTTCTCTTTGCCGATGTTGAGCACGATGAGCTCCACGAGCCCCTTGGTGTTCATCAGCACGCCCAGCGTGATGGCCTCCCGGGCCGGTATCGCGAACATCAGCGCCGCCACGAACGTACCAAAGATCTTCCCCGCGCACGCAGTCGTGATCACCAGCGTCAGCAGCCCCCATGCCTCCGCGCCTTTTATCTTGGTCACGTCCGTCTTGAGCCCGCTCGACGCGAAGTAGAGCGGGAGGAGCAGCCCCGTCACGAAGTCCTCGATCCGCTCGATCAGCCTCTCGGCGAACTCCCCGCCCTTCGGGATGGTCAGCCCGAACACGAACGCCCCGAAGATGGAGTGTATCCCGATCAGGTCCGTCATGAACCCCGACACCAGCACCCCTGCCAGCGTCAGCACGATGTAGGCCTCGTCGACCACATCGTGCTCCGACGAGCACCGCCGTGCCACCCACCTCATGGCAGGCCGGACGGCGACCATCATGAAGACCACGAAGGCGAACCCCGAGAGGAGCACCCATAGCGAAATGAGCGGGCTCTTGTGGGGCCCACCCTGGGCCCCGTTCCCAGCCAGTGCCACGGCCAGGGCGAGCAGGATCCACGCGGCCACGTCGTTGAAGGCGGCAGCCGCCATTGCCGTCTGGCCGACCTCGGTGGTCAGCAGCTTGAGCTCTGCCAGGATACGGGCCAGGACAGGGAAGGCGGTGATAGAGAGCGCCACCCCCATGAAGACCAGGAACTGGCCGTAGCCGACCTGGTTGGCACCATCCACGGTTTTGCGAAGGACGAAGGCGACCCCGATGCCGCACAAGAAGGGGAGCGATATGCCGGCGAGGGCGATGCCAAGGGCGCGGCGCCCGCTCCGCCGGACAGAGCCAAGGTCAAGCTCCAGGCCGACGAGGAAGAGGAAGAAGAGGAGGCCGATGCTGGCCACGGACTCCAGGATAGGCGTGCTCCAGGATGGGAATATCCGGTGCAGGTAGGCCGCGTTCCGACCCAACGCCGAAGGGCCCAACAGAATCCCGCCCTTCAAAGATTCATTCGAAAGAAAGAACCCATATGATCATAAACTACTTTTACCACGAACCAAGTCAACACGCGCAGAGAGAACAGAACCACTTAAAAATTTACTTACGACGATCTCGGCGATGACCTTGGGCTGGCGAAGGGGCTTGAGCAAGAAGGCGAGGAAGCGAGAGACGACGAGGATGAGCGTCGTTTGGACGATGAGGAGAGGGAAGGCGAAGTCGAGGGGGTTGTCGCCTTGCCACGCCCCGTTCGAGGAGGTCTGGATGGAGGTTATGTTCACCGTCATTCTCTCTCTCGCTCTCTCTTTTCGGCGTTGTGTTATGATCTTTCTGGCCGGCGATTTCTTGTCCGTGATCTTCTAAACTCTTCTAGAGTGTGTTCTGGATCATCATTGAGAAAGAGGGAGAGGGAGAGGGAGAGATGGAGAGGGAGTCGATGGACTCGTGAGGAGTGCAATGAAGTGAGCCACATTTTATAGTGGTGAGCAGGAGGAGGAGAAAAAGAAAGGTTAGAGTTGCCACTTTTGTTTCTACAATTGCTGAGTTGAGTTGACCGACTTCTGGTAACCCTTTTTCCCCAAAAAAAAAATAAAAATTAATGAGTTACTATAATATATTATAAGCGACTTCATATACCTTTGATTTGAGTATAATCATTAAATAAAATGAAGGGTGTGCAAAGCCGCTCATGTAAAATTTCCTTCGCATCGATAATATATGATCTATTTTGTCATTTTTCTTTAATTGGTGAATGGCTATTGAACATATGTATTTCCAATAGGATCTCATTCAACCGGCATACACGTAACCAAATTAGAATATAAGAAAACCCTAATATGGCTCTTAATTATATTTTGATAAAAATTATCGAGTTCTAGTATTTAGTCATGAAAAACTGCCGCATTCGTAAATTGGGCATATGGTTTAATACGTCATTTGGCTACAAGATGTTTTGCTTATGAGGCCGGCCTATCCGACCCGCCATGGCCATCGAAGGACTATGCACCAGAGCCACTCGACCGACTTATGAGAAGGTCTTCTCGAGACAGACCGGCTCGCCATCATGATCGCCCGAAGTGCCAATTGTAGTTTCACGTGCCTTAAAGGGTGATTCGGTTCGTCCGTTTTCATGTGAGCTGCCAACAAGTAGGGCTCGCTTTTCCCATGTCACATCTAGTCTTGTTGAATGTAGACTAATGGTGTAAAATAAATACAAGGACGAAAGTTCACCAATCTGAGCAATCCTAAAGCAATATGCTCACAGGATTGCAATGAAGCTCCTTGCCCCTTTTTGGTTAAAGCATAGCTACACTACGCTAGCGCATCGTAGCCTAATTTCAAATTCCGTGAAAGATTTATGGATTTATTCGATCGGTTGTATGATAAATACAGACGTTCTGCACATTAGAATATAAGAATATTCACTTCATTTGGTTACTTTGATCAATGATCCCGACAATTTTAACAAAGTCAGTCATAATTTCCAAGAAATTTGACCAAAAATAATACAAGGCACTATCTTCTCAAATTCGATCGATTAATTTTTTGTGTTAATCTCAATTTGTCAATGGGCGAATAACAAGTGCCCTAGAAATAAAGAAATGTCCGATTTTCAAAGCATCATATATGCGTATTGCGAAAGCAGATGTTCTACGCATTAGAATATATGAATATTCACTTCATTTGGTTACTTTGATCAATGATCCCGACAATTTTAACAAAGCCAGTCATAATTTCCAAGAAATTAACCAAAAATAATACAAGGCACTATCTTCTCAAACTCAATCGATTAATTTTTTGTGTTAATCTCAATTTGTCAATGGGCGATCCACGGAGAAGAGAAGTCGCGACGTCGGCGTCCTTTCTATCCGAGACTTTTCCCATCGTTTCCACATGTAGATTTCGCGCAATTTTCCTTTATGACGTGGACAAGAAAGACACGACGATTGGCTAGTCAATCAGGTCCCTTGGTCAACGCCGGAAGGCCAGAACGACAAAAGGAGGTTTTTTCTTCACTTGTCTGCTTCGTAGTACAAGTAATCCCCCCCCCCCCCCCCCCCCCCCGATTTTCCAAGACGTTTTCTCATTTTTGACCGCGTTTTTTCCCGGTGAAAAATTAAATAGTTCCGAGATCACGATCGTACCCGAGAAGGACATCGCCGAGAACGTAGAAGCTGCACACGAAATTCCATAAAAAAAATGATGAAAAATGTGGAATAGTGGTAGTAATGTCCACGAAATGTACATTTTCAGTACATGGAGGGCTTAACGTCTTCAGGTATCGTTGCAAGTTCTGTTCCCTTGCACGTCTCCTGTATATCGCTCGCCTCATGCTTGTTTGCTCCCCCGGACACGCCATGACTCAAACATCGTAATCTGGTAAGCTTGAATGTTGGCCAGACTGATTCCACGGAGTTGATTATTCGTAGATGCATCTCATATTTCGTATGATCATGTCAAAAAAATGGAAAAAGGAGTCTTACTTGTCGTTTGCGGAGGAAATGTCGTGACAAGGAAGGTCGTGTTAAGCAAGTTCAATTAGGGCCCGCGGAATATTCCGTCTGTCCTGTCTATTAGATAAGGCAAAAGCTAAGACTTGGGTAGATAACCCAAATAATGAATTGATTGTATTTAACTGCGAGTAGAATTGAACATGACGATGCTCTTGAATCGGTAGTAAACATGGTCGAATTGTTTACTGTTTTGGACCCCTTGGGTCAACTGAATGGTCGGCAATCTTGATTCGAATTGGCCAAATCTGATTTTGCAACATCATGGAATTTCAGGCTCATAATAAACTCGAGGTCTCGTATGCCATTTCCTACATGGAGCCGTATTGCGATGAATGTGGAAGAGATGACATTGGAGGTGAAAGCGTGGATACTCATGTTACGGAAAAAAATATTACCCTGATCTCATGAGATTGACTCGTTACACCACATTTGCCGTGTACTCGATATAATATAGCTTTTATTTATTTATTTTTCATATGCAAGCACATTCAAGATCCAATTTTAAATGCCTTTTTGGGCTTCATTTGGTGCGTCACTTGTGATACCACCCTCAATTTTTTATTTTTTGTTCCCCTTTTTAATTTAACTATCCGTCGGTAACTTTAAATCCATACCACAGCCAACCAAATATTACCCTCGAGTAGTGCTAGACATGTCATGTATAATGATTGCCGTGTGTACGTTTAAGAGGTAATGCTTAGCCACCCGAAGTTCCAAAAGTGCACATTTATCACCTGATCGATCAGCAGCAATCGTGGAAAATATTCACCTTCATATTTTTAAGACATCATACGATGCTTTTGCCGTGATGATTTTAGCACATGAATTGCGTGTTTGACTCAAATCCTACGTTGTACTCATCCGTTCTCACGGGGAAAAGTCATCAGGCACTTCGACTCCCGCAAGATTCCGCGGGATGCCCTCCCTCTCGTGTGCTCTAACGTGGCACTTTAGGGAGAAAGTCGCCGGACCGGTGCAATAAGATAATAGTGTGGCCTAGCTAGGAAGCTTGCGACGATGATAAGTTCGCATAAATTATTGGTCCGTGATGGCATCCCGTTAACATCACGGATTGTTTTTTCTTAACCACTAGGAAGCTTATCTCAGGTAGATCTAACTTGAGCACGCGAAATAACCTCTTTTAACAAGGATTGTTTTTTTTTAATTACTAGGAAGCTTGCCTTAGGTAGGCTTAACTTGAGCACGCGAAACATCCTCTTTTAACATTATGGATTAGATAAAGCACGCACTAAAGCTCGAGTAGAAAGGCCAAACAATATCTAGAATTGAAAACAAAAATATCCTCTGTAATAATGATGAACGTGGATTCAAGCATTTACTAATTCGGACCCTCGGGTTCATTGAGTGGTGGGCAGTCTCGATTTTAATAAGACATGATTGAATATTTAAATATTGAACATTGCTTTCATTTACTAATTTAAACTTTTAGAAGGGTTAGTAATAGTCTTACAAAATCTCGCATGGTATTATAGTTGGAAGTCCTGAGTTTGAATATTTGCAAATTCCATTTACCTCCCCAAATTATATATGTCCACCCATAGTATTGGCCTTGAGAGGGAGTAATAGAACATTTAAATATAAAACCACATTTTCATTTAACAGTTTAAACTTAACATCGCATAGTTTCCTTCTCGAGATCTTGCATGCTATGTTAGGGCAGAGCCATATCAACGCGTGCAGATGAGACGATTTGCATGCCTGTGCAGTAATTAGTGGAGCCGAAGAGCTGGGGCTACCCATGTTAAGGAAGAAGACTGTACTGGTTCTGTATACTGACTCGTTACTCCATATTTGTGACGCACCTTGACATGTCTTTTGGGCTTCATTTGGGAGGGTCGCTCCTGATGTCACATTCAAAGTTTTATTTTAGTCATATACTATTTGTAGGTAGCTCCTCAATCCGCACTACAGCCAATCAAAATACATTCCATGTCATCTACATAGGATTTTCCGTGTATGCTCTTCAGAAGTCTTGCGCAGTTGCTTAAACAAGTTGCGAAAAAAGTGCACAATCATCGCCTGGGCGGCAGCAATTTGTGAGGAAATTACTCGTTCTTGGCCACCACGTGTTTTGTCTGCAGTCCTACATCGTGCTCATCCCCTCTTCGCAGAAATAATCATGAGGCACTTCGACTCGCACATGATCCTGTCTAGTACGCCTCTTTTCTCTAGTGACCTCACACGTGGCACTTGAAGAAGTTTTGAATATTTCTCTGGCTTAGCTAGAGAGGTAGTGACGTTGATGGAAATTCACATAATTTATGGAAGGCGAAATTATTTGCTACATTCGATTTAATTAAAGAGAATGGCGATGATTGCTTTGGTGCCTACTTTGATGCAGTGCCATTGAATTTGGTCTTATTTAGGACTAAATATGCTGATTCCATGTTGAAACGTGGGACGCATTGGAGCACTGGCGGGAGCTTCTCAGTGGTTGAGTTTGCGACGTTTGTTTCAACATGGATTTTCATGTCCTTAATCTAGGAATTATAGTACGAATCGTTCACACTTAGTGAAGGTCGGATCTCGTGTTATAGCCCTTCTTTTTCGATCTAGCATCAATGCACCTTTTGAATCGGAACTTTAATAAAACTATCTCCTCGAGCTTTTGTTTTTTCTTTGCTCCGCGACGGTTGGTTGTGCCCGACTGGACAAGATTCCATCGATAACCACACTACGCAGTAGAACAAATGATTATTTGCACGAGCATGGTTTAAATATATTATGTCGTATATGTGTAGTGGAAATCAATCTAATAATTTGGGATTCCTTAATATGGGAAATTTCCCTAGTGGAAATCAGTTTATCATTTGGTGGTGTTGGATGAAGTAATACTACGTATTATGTCATACATGTGCAGTGGAAATCAATCTAATAATTTAGGATTTCTTAATATGGGAAATTTCATAATGGAAATCATTTTATCCTTTGGCGGTGTTGGATGAAGTAATACTACGTACATTCCAAAAAAGAAAAATAAGGAAGAAACGAAACTCAACCCCAGGGCTTTTTTTTTTTTTTTTCCGAAACAACCCTAGAGGTTGACTGAGTGGTTAAACGCTTGATTTGGATCAAACAAATCTTGTATACAAAGCATGATGTAACCCATTCATATTGAACTTGGGAGTCATGCCAACCACCTGATGGGTAGGCCTTACCCGATGCATGAGGATAAGATGATTTGCATGTATTAGAATATAAGGTAAGAAGCGGTTCAGGCACTCGCCATTGAATTCTTCATTAAAGCCTAGGGTTAACTCAAGCAGGGAAAACAAAATATCAAAAAGAGATTAATGAGTGGGAACTCTAGGGTCAATTAAGATCCTCTCCTATGATTCATAAGTAGGTGAAAAACCACTCACTCAGGATTGAAAAATCTTTTAAAGGTGTTTTTCAGATCACGTTATTTCTATTCAACCCCCCCAAAAAAAAAAAAGAAGAGAAGAAGAAGAAGAAGGGAAGCAATCATAATGTGTCGAAGTGGTATTAAATTATTTATTTATCATTTTCGAGCTATTCGAATCTTCATCAACTTAGTGGATAAACGGGAACCATCCGATCTCTCCCGAGGGCCGCGACCAGCTCATGGATCCCATGGAATCGGAAGCCGAAGGAAGCTCTCTCACGCATCACGTGCACTTCAATTTCGATCACACGCGCAGATGCAAGATGTGAACCACATATGAGAAGTCAACGAAGTGATGTCTCCCAGACATTTCTTGTGCATCCTGGAAATCTTACCCTCTTTACCTATTTGGACATGGAAATCAAAGGTTGTCATTATTGCGCTTAAAAAGCGAGGAACGAAGGGCCACAAATTCCGCCCTCGGTGGATCCCATCTTGCCGTTCTTGATCCTACTCGAACATGTCGCGTCCGAAATTGGAGAGAATTTGTGACGTTGGGCAGCCCTAGATCCTGCACTACTACAACAATCGGATAGGCCCGATTTGAACTATAGTGTACCCTTCGTTGGCAAGAATAGTGGTCGTCATCGTCGTCATCATTCTAAACAAAGTTGAGTGGGGGCACTGAGTACTTTCACTCCCGTTTTTGTCGGCCCGCCACCTTCCTTAAAACGTAGGCTGTCTGTTTCGTCGAGGAGAATCATTCCCGCGAAGATCCGAGCGCGTCATCTCCACCGTTGATGACATGGGGAGGGGACGCGTGTCATTGGCGATTGAGATGTTATCGGTCTTCATGGCCCGCAAATGATACAGTAACTTGCTTTCGATACAATTGAGTCATTTACATTATTGCCAAAAGGTAATAGGATGCATATATTAAGGAATAGGATGGATTTATCCAAAGCCCTTTTTGCGATTCTCATTTACCCGTAACTATTTAGACTTTTCAGACAACTATGGGTGGTTATGCTTCATTGAACGTGACTTCGGGCATTGAGTGTCTGCCGGTCATATTGGAATATACCCATTTGAGAATAGGACAGACGATCGTGCAACAGCAACAATGTTAATAACCTTTCTCTCACGAACTAACACGAAAACGAAATTAGGAACAATAGAGATAAGACTCTTGAAATTTCCCCGAAAGAACTCACTTGTTTTCTCCACTAGAGCATCGCATACAGTGCTCTTACTTGAAATGACTAACATTTTTTTGGTATGTAAATTGCTCAAAATCTTGAAAAGAATAGTCTTCTATTGACATGTAGATGTGGATATAATTTTTCTCAGCTTTTACAATTAAGATGATTTTATTTTTTAATAATTGTAGAGGGAAAGTGAAGAACTGCTTTTGACTCTGTGGAAGTCCAACAAACCAACCTTAATTTTAGACACGATCCCTAAAGGGATCCCGTGGTAATGCATTGTATCTAAATAAATTTTGCAGTGATTTCTTGTCCTAACCCATTGACACCTAGAAACCCTCAATTTGAGGCAAAGATTGAATTTAGTAGTCGAAAGGCTATCGACCCGTCGAGGCACGGTTTGTCGAGAAGTGGAAAAATACGACTATTTAATTCGACAGAGTTCTTCTAAAATAAGGGTGTGAATCTATCATGTGAAAGTTAGCCTCGAAGATTTGGACGCATCAGCCGCTGAGCAAGCCGTTTCCTTCGGTAGTTGGCAGTTTAGTATATCCCATTGTCGCTCGTCTAGACATGGCATCGATTCAAACTGTTGAGTCAATTTATGTGTGCTCCATGTTCTGCTCACTATACTGCTGTGCTGCATATTCTGCTTACATCGAGTAGACTCTATTTTTATGGCGTTCACTATCTTTCTCGCTCCAGCCTGGAGTCGTATGCCTACTTAGGTGTTGATTATGACGTCAATGATCGCTAAGGGGTCTTTGTGTCCTCCTTGGCAGTTCCTTGATTTCTTGGCACAATAAGAAGCAAACTATTAATTTGCGTTCTAGTGCAAGATCTGAACATCTCGCTTTGGCTAATACTAGTGCTGAACTCGTTCGACTGCAGTGGCTTTTGGAAGACATGGTTCTTCTTTGGAAATCACCCTCTATTATTTCATGTGATAGAAAAAGTGCTATTCAGATTGCCCGAAATGCAGTTTTTCATGAGCGCATTAAACATATTGAGAAGGACTGTAACTTTCTTTGGCAGCATCTCATTCGAGGGACAATTTTTTATCTTGTGCATGCCTCTTCTGCTAATCAAACTGCGGGTGGTTGAGAAGACTATTCTTTCCACACCATTCTTTGGTTTCTTGTCCCAACTCCAGTTGGTTTCTTTGTAATGAACAAGAGTTTGAGGGGATGTTAGAATTGATGGACAGGGTAAAGAGAGATCGTTAGATGTACTTTGTATGTCACAGCGAAATGCGACTTAGTTCCAAATCATCCAATTAGTTCGATCAAGTCCTAAAATCTTCTATCAAAAAATGCAATCAAATATAAAATCCTTCAATTTGTTCAATTAAGTTATCAACCTTTATCCAAAAATTGCATTAAAATCCAAAAATTATGTTGAAAAGTGCTTACAATTCAAGGCTGCTACATAAACACTTCTTAAGAGAAATAATTTTGGTACAGTCCATCAAAAAGAACTAATTGAACTAATTGATAGGTTTAAGATTCGATTGCATTCCGTACATAAGATTTAAAATATTCCGTGCAATTTTCCTTTTGATTGTTTTTCAACCATATATTCTCTACCTCATCTACATCTCGACTCTGTGAATACAATGAAATAGGTGCTCTCTCATACTTTCTTACTTTCCTTATTTGTCTTCGGGCATGTTTTGTTTGACCAACGCATTTTCGCTCCTAGGGCATGAGGACTCCAAACAAACGGCTCGTCTTGCAGCATTGTTGATGTAATTCGTTATCTGCCAATTGTCGGAAGTTAAACTAATCCAATGCCAGCCAATGAGAGAGCATATCTACAAAAGCGAAAGACCGAAAAAATCGTCATCCAGAAGAAGCGCTTATACGCCATCTGGATATATGCATTCTTCTCCGTTCTGTCCATCTTCGACAAGTCGAGTTTGCATAATCATATACTCGGAAGAAACTTGGAAACTTCTCATTGGATGTTGGTGAATGATCCCCTCTTCTGTCGTCGGTATCTCCCTGTTATCGTTGATGTTGCCAAGCAAAGACACGAGGATCCATCTGAGTCCTGGCTGCTTGCGTGGATTCGTCTCAATTGAGACGATACACACTAGCTTGATTCAGAGTGTAAAGATACAAAAACAATAATCAACCTTCGAACTCCATCCATTCTACCTAAATTGGTCTTGGAATAGGAGACCACAGTTCACTCTACGTGGAAAGATAAGCACATAAACTATATGCTGACTAACAATTGGCTTACTTTCTTGTCTTCTACAAAGATAATCGACGAAAAAGGTGTGACGCGATCCAAATCTCGAGAATGCAATGGATCGTCTCAAAAAGAGAGACAAAGTGACCACTCGCTCTAAGGCCTGATTGCTTCTCAAAACAGACACAACAAACGATGCTTTCTTGCACCGATCACCATTGTCTTTCTCTAACGAGGTTCTATGCAAGCGTGTACATTCCAGATCTCGCTAATCTGCCCATATTTGCTTTATTTACCTATCAACTGTATGGAAGCTGCCTCGCATGCGAATCAAGGGCCCGTTAGTTTCGCGGAAAATAGGTAATTTCCGGAAAATATTTTCCCAGAAATCATTTTCCAGAAAAATGACAATATTTTCTGGTGTTCGGCTAAAACCTGAAAATGTTTCGGAAAATATTTTCCGGTGTTCGGTAAGGAAAATATTTTCTAATACTTCACCACTTAGGCATGCATCACTTACCGACCTATAAATCCATCAAATATGAACTTGCCTTTAAATTTAGGCAAACTTACTTCATATCTTTGTTCCCTCATTGTCGCCAAACACTCATCTATTCTAAAAAATGTTCGTATGGATTTTAAAAAGAAGTAAAAGAGAAAAGAAGCAAAGCATGGACAGCCCTCATGAGAATCTTCCAGTTGAGTGGCCTGTTCTCCCCCTGTGTCTTTTTTTTTTTTTGATGACCCAGGGAAGCCCTTATGCCACGGGCGGCTGGAGTAAACCCTGGGGCCCCACGGGAGGACCCACCACCCCCGTGGAACGGGTAAGACGCCAAGCGTCTCCGCAGTGAGTCGAACCCTCGCCCTCCGAGAAGGGGTCAGTGGGTCCCCCCACAATGGGGAAAACTTACCAGCAGAGCCACCGTGGTCGGTGATCCCCCTGTGTCTTTTGTGTTCTAATAAACAAAAGAAAAAAGAAGCAAAGTATATAGAGCCCTTTGCTTGAGCAATATATAACTGCAGGTAGAATAAATAAAGAAAATGATAAGCAAGAGTGCAGAGCGCGAGCTTGAAATCAACGAGCTCGAGATTCGCCTAGCAACGGCCGATGACTAGCCAAGAAAAAAGAAGATGGGAAACAAAGAAAAGAAAAAAAAAAGAAAAAAGAAATTAAAAATAATTCAAATTAAAAAAAAAGAAAAAGAAAATTAAAAAATAACTTGAACAAAAAAAGAAAAGAAGAAAAAGAAAGGGGAGGAGGAAGTGAAGATTTGTAGATGTGTGAAATAAAAGAGATCAAGTAAGGAAAATGTTTTCCACTTTTCAAAAGTGGAAAATATTTTCCCTTAATTAAAAAGACTTTTTTCCTTTCATGGAAAACATTTTCCCCAATGAATTCATTTTCCGTGAAACGAACGCTAGAAAATCCGAAAAATATTTTCCCGAAAATTATTTTCCGCGAAACGAACGGAGCCTGATTTGAAAAACCCATTGAAGCCGTCTTATTTTCACATTAGTTTTCGTTGAAACCAATGGAGGGTCAGTCTCATTTTGTGTGATGTGTACTGCATTCATGCCATTTGACACATAAACTATAAACAATGCCTTTGGTTTTGCCCACGATCATTATTGTCTTTCTCCAAGGAGGTTCTCCACAAGGATGTGTCACACCCTAAAACCACAAAAATAATGGGGATGACACGGTTGTCCTTCCACATGAAGGACAC
Organism: Eucalyptus curtisii; assembly: GCA_017140595.1. Classification (NCBI taxonomy): domain Eukaryota; kingdom Viridiplantae; phylum Streptophyta; class Magnoliopsida; order Myrtales; family Myrtaceae; genus Eucalyptus; species Eucalyptus curtisii. The sequence goes on along the minus strand of CM029504.1, from coordinate 37,217,753 downwards.
AACCTTAAATATAACCAACAACCTAATATTGACATATACATATACATATACATATACATATGTATATGTATATGTATGTATATATATATATATATATATCTCTCTCTCTCTCTCTCTCTCTCTCTCTCTCTCTCTCAAAACATATATACATATTAGATAAACCAACAGGTTGGTCACAACATCAAAGTTTCTATAAATCCACCAAAAAGAACATTTACAACTAGAACTCAGCCAACCCAACAATTAACAATAACTGAGTACATCACTTCCTTAAGCTATACCCAAAATAGCACTCTCAAAAGTTTCCCACCGACGGCACTCTCGCTCTATTCGCTACTAACCGAGGAATCTAAAAAGATTAAAGGATGAGTGGAATGAGCAACGATAGCTCAATAAGGAGGTACGGACACCTGGAGTGCCAAAACTTGGCACGGAGGGACACTTAAGTGCCAAAAGTTTGGAAATGTACAATTAAGTGTCAAAATCGGAGCAAAATGGATCATTTAAGTGCCACTCCGGCCAAAATCTAGCCAAATTGCTGACGTAGCAATTTTCCGGCGAGGTGAGTGCAACATGGCGTCGTTTTGCACGAAAACGCAAAAACGACGTCGTTTTGTGTATGATGTGGTAAATAATTAATATAAAATTTAATTAAATTAAATTTAAAACTAAATTTATTTAAAATATTCTAAAAAAATTAAATTTAAAACTAAATTTATTTAAAATATTCAAAAAAATAAAAAACTAAATTTAAAAACTTATAAAAAAAAGGGGTGGGGGGCCGAAGGGAGGCGGGCCGAGAACCGAGCCCTCGCCGCCGCCTCCCCGTCGCCGCCGAGAAGGGCTGGTGACGGAGGGGGGAGAGTCGGTCGGGGTTGCTTTGGCCCCGGCCGACCGGCGGTGAGGGCCGGCCCTCGCCGCCTCCCCGCCATCGCTAGGAAGGGCTGGCGACGATGGGGGGAGCGTCAATCGGGGTTGCCAGGCCTTGGCCGGGGGCTGGTGACACCGGCCGACCGGCGAGGGGGCCCACTAGCCCTCGCCCGGATCCGGGGCGAGGGTTGCCGCCCTCGCCCAGAACCGGCAAGGGTAGGCGGCTCTCGCTTGGCCGGCCAAGGGCCGTCGCTCGCTAGGGCGACCCCTCAGCAGGCGGCGGCCCTTGGCTCGACCGGGCAAGGGTCGCCGACCCTCGCCGGATCTGGGCGAGGGCCGCCAACCCTCGTCGGATCTGGGCAAGGGCTCGCGGGTCCTCGTCGCCGGTCGGCCAGGGGCCGACAAACCCGACCGACCCCCCCCATCATCGCCGGCCCTTCCCGGTGATGGCGGGGAGGCGGCGGCAACAAGGGCTCGGCCCTCGCCCACCTCCCTTCGGCACCCCATCCTTTAAGTTTTTAAATTTAGAGTTTTTTATTTTTTAGAATATTTTAAATAAATTTATCTTTAAATTTAATTTAACTAATTTTTATATTAATTATTTACCACATCATACACAAAAAGACGTCGTTTTTGCGTTTTCTCGAGCAATCACTATGTATGTATACAAAACAATGCCAAACTTCATAACTCAAACTCAATATGTAAAATACATATTGAATCATATAAAAATTATTTCTTATCATCAAAGCTTTATACTAATATGAAAAAATCATTTAAATCACCATCACAATTCAAATATTAATAGTCAAGTCTATTGAATAATCTCTATCAAATATCACATATCAATGGTCCATCCATTGAATAATCTATTGCTCAATACTCTACCATGATCACGACACAACACTTGGTGACAAGGTAACCAAGATTCCCCCATTAACAAGGTCTCTACCTATAAAACCGGTGGCTCGGCCTAGAAAGATATATTAAACCTGGTATGCATACCTCATAACCTCTCATTGGGTTCACAGTCCTATTGAGCATAAACAACCATCCTTCAATACCAAAAATCCAAATCATAAATCAATATCATAAATCAAGCAAATAAATTTTTGCAACAAGGTCATCCGTCATTTCCTACCCATTTCTCCAATCATCATAAATCTTTCCATAAACTAGTCACAAAGCAATTTTCATATATATATTACTCCACACACTTTGTATATCACGCTTTTGAAACATTCTTTAATCAACCAAAGAGTACTAAATGCTCGATTTGGCTTTTATGCAATAAAAATGCTCACCCCGTTGCCTACAACCAAACAACAAACGATACTCGTATCGTTAAAGTTGTGCCCGTATCAAATAACCGAAGAACAATGTTAAAATCAAATAAAAATTTACCTCAACTACGAAACGACTAAATGCTAACAAAACGACTCTTACACACTAACAAATCGCATACCCAAAGCGATTATTCAAGCTGTCCACAACGCGAGTTTTGGCGTTGTGGCACACAACTTGATTATGCTATAACTTTCTCATCCGAATCCCATTTCAAATAGTCAATAGAAAGCCCTTCACACATACTACAAGAATCCTGACTTGACTATCCCAAAATCAAGCCAGAAATAGACAAAATATGAGCTCAAAGTTGCTAAACGCACATTGTTCACTACGTGCGGGAAACTTCAAAATTTTGTTTCGGGCAAACCGTAAGCTCAAATCACGATCCGTAAAATCTCACAGCTTCACAACAACCTAAACTATCATTTCTATAAAAATATGTGGCTTAATGACTCAAAAATCGGATTTCGCCGCTCAATTTTCCTAAAATTCCGAATTTGAGCCCTAAACCCGAAAAATACTTCGATTGGATGAAGAAGGGGCTCAATCTCTTACCGGGCATTATGTTATGAAGTCATGTCAACTTGGCAAGGCGTCCCCAGCGGGCACGCGCCAAATCCCCTTTCCTTTCTTTCCATTTTTTTCTTCTTCTTCTTCTTTTTCTTTTCTTTCCTTTCTTTTTTTCCCTCTCTTTGCTGGAGTGGTTCGTGCTTTTAAAAGTGAGCGACCACTGTTCACCGCTTTTTCTCTTTTATGTTTTCTTTCTTCTTTGTTTTTTATTTTATTTTATTTTTTTTGACTTTTCAAACCTTTTTTTGTTTCCTTTTTAAAAACAAAGTGGACCCCACCACCTAGGCAAAGAGAGTCCAACTATTACAGCATGTATATACCAAATCTCTTCATCTCTCCTCATTTGGTTCGTTTACCCATCACCCAAGTAAGCCAAGAAATTTGTAGTGTTGGCACAAAATTACAAAGATTGTCTCAGGTACGCCTCACAATTTAAAAACCCATTTGAGCCTGTCTTGTTTTCACATTAGTTTTCGCCGAAGCCAATAGAGGGTTGGTGTACATTTGAGCGACGTGTGCTACTTTCATGCATGGCATGAAGATAATATATCAAAAGGAACTCTATATATAAGTCATGAGAATCTAACATTCTGATATAACCCTAAATTCTTTGTTTGGCAGTACTATAGATGTGACTTAAATTTGATGCTGGCTGAAGATGCCATTCCTATGATCAGTCCCTAGAGGAAAACCAAAGGATGGGTTTATTTTAATGTTCTTTTTCTTCCCTATTGTTAAACTAAAGGTGTTTTGACATGGAAGCCAAGATTCGCTAAAATAAAGTGTTTTGTCGTATTCAATTAGTTCTTAAGAATTCTTTTACCTCTACCTTTTTAAACGTGGAATTAAGTTCTCCAATGGTTTTTTAAAATTAAGTCCACTTTCTTTTGCAATTTGCGTAATTGAATTGTTTTATTTGATGTCAATTTAGATGACATGACAATAATGATACGACTTAAATTGTAACGCTAGATCCCTTGATTGCACTCAAACGAGGGTTAGTAGGCCTTGGGTTATGCTCGATGTGAAATTAACTGTTTTAAAAATTTAAGCTATTAAATAAAGATATAATTTATTATTTAAATATTCTAATACTCTCCTCAAGCCTATTATTAAGCATAGAAATATAATTAGGGAGGCAAATGAAGTTGGAAATATTCGAACACAAGAGCTCTAACTCTGATATCATGTGAAATATTGTGGAACCACTACTAATTGTTCTAAATGTTTAAACTGCTAAATGAATACGTAATTTATTATTTAAATATTCTAACATCCAAATCATATGGGTGATGACCTCCCTCACCGAGATCTAATGAGGGTGACTCGGGCTGAGAACCTCACCAGGAAGAAGGTTGATGGCCCTCTCCTATCTCGAGCAAGCCTACTGGCCTCCATCATTCTTAGGTGAGAACCAAAAAAACCCTTGCCCATAATCTAGGAGGATTGAGTGACAACAAAAGCTCTTACTAACTAACAATTGCACTTTATGCATCCCCTATATTAGGGATGATCGGTTTCGGAGGGGAAAGGTTCTATATGAAAATCTAGAACCTATTCTATCATAAACTAATTCCAATTTTTTGGAATCAGGATCTAAACCCAACGACACTAGGTTCCATGCCAATTTCACGGTCGACTTGAGAACCAACCTATCTTTTTTCTCATTTCTATTTTTTATATAATTGCTTTGTCCTATGCAATATTTTTGCGAAAATTCTCAATCAGGACACTATAATGGCCTACTTATGTGGAGAAAGTTTTTTTTTTTTTGATAGCCGATGACTCCACCATGGGCCCCCCGTGCCCGAATGGCTCCTGAGGGCCGGGCCCCTATACCTCGAGGGAGACTAGCTCAGCAACCCATCACCAGGGCCCCCCACTTAAATCGCTAGCAACTGCGGATTTCAAACTCTCGACCTCAGCGATGAGGGAGGGACTCTCAACCAACACAGCTATCGACGGATGGGTTTATGTGGAGAAAGTTGATCCTCATTATTCTTTGCAAAAGTTCTCGAGAGTTGTAGAGTTGTTTTCGAACGGGTTCCACCCGAGAACTGACCTTTAGACCAATTCAAAAGTGGTTCAAGGCAAAACCAGTCAAAGTTGGTTCCCAAGTTTATTACCCAAAAACCTAACAAGTCTCGGTGAAATCGATACGACATTTGAACGGGTAAGACCAGCTTGATTCGGTTCCCGGATTGAACCTGCTCGATTACCTACCCCTACCATTTGTACCCTACTGGTAAGCATTATTACAAGGAAATATGCTACTTTTATAAGCATTTCAAATCATCCATTCCCGACAAGTGACTTTTTAATAAGGCCTCCACTTTAAACTCGTCTTATTAGAGTGATTAGCAGCGGCACCACTTCAAAATTTTGACTACTATTGACCCGCGAGGACGGTTCGATCGCCATAATCATGACTTTTGCCATTTGTCAGGACCTACCACCACTTGTCGAAATATCTTGCCACTTCTCGTGATTTTAACACCGTATATCGACCAGTACTCAACGTCCAAGATCGTTTCCATTTATAAGTAGGGACTCTGCAGCTCAGGTAAGCTTCTTCCGAGTCTGTCTACACTCGGACACATAGACTTTCCTCTTGATAACTCAAACAGTTGAACGCCAATTCAAATCAAACACCCAATGGAGGATCAGTGTCCTTCTAAGCGACATGTACTGCTCATACTACTCAAAATATACACCGTAACAATGCTTTTTTTTTTTTAGCATCAATGGCCGTTGTCTTTCTCTAGCGAGGCTCTATGCAGGCAGGTATAACCTAAACTCCTTTCCCGAATGAACATGCCATCCTTTACGATCCGTCCCCTAGAGGAAAAAAAAAAGGGACGGATTCATTTTAATGTTCTGTTTCTTCCGTATATTTAAGCTGTTCTTTACTGGGAACGAAGTGTTCTGTCCCTTGTCCTGTTCTTTTGTAAGAACAAATGTCTCGGTTTAAGCCGCTTGACCTGTGGGACATATTGGCATCTGTCAAGTGCCTGCTAGCAGTCGCCGTCGTGCTTTATTAGGCACGGTAGTTCGAGTTGTCGTTGGACCTTATCGGCGATGGAGCTGGCGACGTGGTTGCTGCGAGGAAGAAGGCCGAAAAGGGAAAAATGACGGAAGTTGAGAACGAAAAGCCAAGACCACGTCGGCTTGGACCCGAATGCCATGCACTGGAAAGTCGAAACCTTAGCGAGTTGCGCCAAATTGGTAGACAGCTCATGCATTTCATCGAAAGCTTTGAAAACATCCGTGTCCATATAGATTCCCTGGTAAAAAAAAATTGTGCATTTTTATTAAATGTTTGAGAAATCATGTTAAAATTTTCCCAATAACAAAATTAATGTGGTGCTTTTTTTGGTTCTCGGCCTAAGAAAGTAATCGTTCACTTTCCCTCCAAAAATTGGAAAATGGAAAGGAAAATTCTAAGTCTTGAACAATTATTGCCATTTGTCTATTTGGATAGATTTTGATGTTTCGCACAAGAACAAGAAATCAAAATGAGTGAGCAGGATGATTTACAAGAAGCTATAAGTTATGCTAGAAGTCATTCAAAATGGGGAAAAAGGAAAAGACGATGACCCTCGTTTCATACGAAGATAAGATATAGAGAAGAACCCCTAAATTTACTACTTTAATTGTAGCATAAATTGAATCCCGAACATTTTTTATAGTACAAAAATAAATATCACCTTTGCAGCCATTCCATTTATAAGTACATGCTTATCTTTGATTTGCCAAAACATTTGTCCTATTTATTTTCCTATTAAACATCACAAACCATTTCTCTTGTTTTCATAACTTTTTATTTTGTGAAGTGTGCAATATCATTTGACGACCGGCCGATTCTCCATTGATTTAAGGTGAACTCCCTACCTCACATACACTAGATTGTACTTCAAAGGTGAACTCCTAAAAAAGAGAAAGCTAATATTTCAAATTTAAGAGTGAGTCGCATGATCATGGGATTGCTTCCAATGTCATGTAAAAAATAGGGAAAATGTCACAAATGGTCCCTGAATTTCTACTTAATGTGCAATCTCGTCCCTTGAACTTTCAATTGGCTCAATTTGGTTCCTGAACTATCGATAATTGTCTAATCTAATCATTCCGTTAAAAATTAACTATTTTTCCTTTTCTTTTCTTTTCTCTTTTCCCTCCGCCGGCCATGGCGGAGGGAAGCCGGCGTCCGGCAAGGTTGCCCTTGCCTAGGCTGGCTAGGGCCGCCCTCGCCGGCATCCGGCAAGGGCCGTCCTCGCTGGATGGAGTGCCCTCGCTAGCGTCGGGCGAGGGCACCCACCCCTTGCTCGATTGGTGAGGACCGCCCTCGCCTGCGTCCGGCAAGGACTGCCTTCGCCCGATGCCGACGAGGGCGGCCCTCGCCAAACGCTGGCTTCCCTCCGCCATGGCCGACGGAGAGAAGAGAGAAGAAGAAGAAGAAAAAAAAAAGCAAAAAAAAAAAAAAAAGAAGAAGAAAAAGATCAAAATGCCCAATTCCGTTAACTTTGACTAACGGACGGACGAAATTGGTCAATTTTCAAATAGTCAGGGACTAGATCGGACATTTATCGATAGTTCAGGGATCAAATTGAGCAAATCGAAAGTTCAGGGACGAGATTGCACATTAAATAAAAATCTATGGACCATTTGTGATATTTTCCCTAAAAAATACATATACTTCTCAAGAAATATCTCTATGAATTAGACTTAATACAGAATAAATAGTGGTTTAAATTCATAAATATTCTTTTTATCTTGAGGCACTATTTTGTAAATTTTTTTATAATGAAATCATAAATTATTCTTTTAATAAAGTATTTCAATATCCTTTTTGACCCGAGGAAGGAGACGCTCGAGTTGGATCTTCTCTTGGGTGGGCAGCACGATGGGCCCACTGATCAGGCTGAGCAAAAAGGGCAAGCCTAAGGAAGACATTCCTTGATGGGGCCAGGCCCGATTAAGCCCATCAACGCCCATTAATTTTGAAAAAATAGGGTTGAGTACAGTTTTAGTCCTCTCAGTTTCAGTGCGTGCGCGATTTAATCCTCAAGACTTCTTTTCTTATGTAATCGAGTCTTTAATCTGAATTTCAGCTGCTTTACGCTGGGTTTTGAGCGGCTAAGTTGGGGTTCTTGTAGTATATCAAAAGGGCTTTTCATGGATTATTCGAAACCTGACCGACATGTCCGACAAATTTGAAAATTTAATTTTGGATAAATTATAAACTCAAATTCAAATCCATAAAGTGTTATTACTTCACAATATCCATTAATATATATATATACACACAAGCCCGAAAACTTCCCAATCAAATGCAGTAAGTTAGAATTAACCTAAATTCGAGTTTCAATCTTTAATTTCGACGATTCTTTCAAAGAGACAATTGGAGGTTTTGATTACTTACTAGCAAGACTGCTTAAGCCTGTCAACACCAGTTAATTTTGTAGAAATAGAGTTGAGTACAGCTTTAGTCCTCAATTTCATTTTGTGCGCAATTTGATCCTCAGACTTCTTTTTTTTTTTTTTATGCAATCGAGTCTTCTATTGTTCTCAATTTGTACAATTCTAACCTTTATGTTTTATTTTGTTCATTCAAGCCTTCTAATGGTCTTGATTTGTGTAATTAGGTGCTTCCATTACCTATCATAATCAACCTTATCAAATTAGGGTTCTATCATCTTGCTTTTCCCCATTTGTTTTTCACTAATTTGGCGCTCATTTGGCACAACCTTAACATCGTGCAATATTTTCTATCACAATGACAATACCACATCATTAATTAATTTGACAGTCTAGTAACAGCAATTCTTCCGAATAATTTAATTGCACAAATAGAGAAAGTAAAAGGATTTGATCGTACAATATAAAAAAACAGAGGACGACATCGTACAAGTGTTGAAATTTAGCGTGCTAAAACTGAAATTTAGAACATTAAATCGAGTGACTAAAGATCAATGAATTTGAACTTTTAAGAATCAAGGTTAGGGGTAAAATCGTAGCCTAAACTTTTAAATTCCCAGATAGAGAGAAATTTTCGACGAGGCATCATATTTTTAAATTTTAGAAAGAAGGTTGATAGTGGTACCAAACTACTAGACCATGGAAATAATGTCCTAGTGCACACATTATCCATACCCACGCACCACTTTTTCCCATGGAGCCATGCGTGGTCAACCCAAGCCCATTCATCTCGGCCCAAAAACCCAACCCGGAATACGTATCCTCACCTGTTTTAAGGCCGGGCCGGGCCGGATGAGTACTCCCTACACACATAGGAAACTACAAAATGAAAATGCAGCAGATCAAATGCCCAGGGGCTCAAGATTTTCAAGAGAACGGGACAACAAATCATGGCTGAACAGCGAACGATGCAGGCGGGCGCTCTCACAAATTCAGGCAAAATCAACCTCCCCCGACCCTCCCGAGGCTTACGATACGACATGCGAAAGGCAGTAACTCTCTGCGATGACCATCAACTTTCAGCGGTCCTCCAGTTGGACCAAGGATCATCTTTGATCTAGGCGTCAGCCCTACATCACCCATCGCTGGACGCTCTTCTCATGGGCTCCTGACGAGAAGCACAGTGATGGCGAAGAGAACTTTAATGAGGGATATTTACTAAAAGAAAAACCTTTGTCAAGATTATCTACCCAAGACAACATCTTTACCTTTCCCTTTGAATCGATTCAGAGCAAGTAAGAATAATTCTCAAGCTGAATGAGATCAACAGGAGGCTGGCAATCTGGGAATTCAATTTACTCTGAACACCAATTACATATCCAAGGAACTAACGAGTCACTACCACAACAACTAGCCACAAAATGCATATCCCTAACGCCTGACGGTCGCACCAGGTACGCTTGCAATGAATAACACGAAACAACACGCGCTGCCCATAAAACACGGACGGCGCAGCTCGAATTTACAGACGCGTACTTTCGGCTCGCGATCCCCGCCTCCCACTCAACCGCCGAAGCCGTACAGGGTGCGGCCCTGCCTCTTGAGGGCGTAGACGACGTCCATGGCGGTGACGGTCTTGCGGCGGGCGTGCTCGGTGTAGGTGACGGCGTCGCGGATGACGTTCTCGAGGAAGATCTTGAGCACCCCGCGGGTCTCCTCGTAGATGAGGCCGCTGATGCGCTTCACGCCGCCGCGGCGGGCGAGGCGGCGGATGGCCGGCTTGGTGATGCCCTGGATGTTGTCCCGGAGGACCTTGCGGTGCCGCTTTGCCCCGCCCTTGCCCAGGCCCTTGCCTCCCTTGCCGCGGCCGGACATGGCGATGGATGGGATCGAGCTTGGCTAGGGTTTCGGGAGGAGGAGGAGCTTCGGTTGAATGCGTTTTGAGCGCGGGCAGGAATTTGGGGGAAGGGAAGGGCGAGGGGGTCTTTTTGTACGGGTATCGGGGTTCGCCTGTCGGGAAGCGGAATTCGTTTCCGCCGTTGGATTGGAAAACTCCTGGACGACGGAGAACAGCGATCCGTGTGTTTGGGTTTGGTTGGTGGAGGACGCTTGACCGAGGAAGTTGTGGTACTTTCTTAACATATTAATGAACAAAATAATATTTGGAGCCCATAGCCACAACTAAGTGGCTGTAGTTTAGTGGTAAGAATTCCACGTTGTGGCCGTGGAGACCTGGGCTCGAATCCCAGCAGCCACATTTGCTTCTTTTTTTTTTTTTTTTTTAATTCCCTTGGCATTTCTTGAATAGATTGATTGGTGTCCGAATAGTGGAGATATTTAAGTGGTTTTTTAAAAACTTCAGCGACATCATCTTTTCTCGCATTTCTCAAAGATTGAATAATGACCTTTTAGCTTAATATGCAATATAGTTCGTGAAATTTTAATTTATTCAATGTGATCTTTGAACTTTAACCCAATATTCTATTTAGTTTTTGAACTTTTAATTTATTCAATGTGATTCTTGAACTTTTGATACACATTTAATGTAGTCCTTGAATTATATTAAATTGTTTCTTGAATAGATTGATTGGTGTCTGAATAGTAGAGATATTTAATTGGTTATTGAGATAAATGCGACGTATATTTGGTACCTTCCTAGATTTTTATCTTGCGTTTGCGTTTTATATTAAATTGAAAACTCAATATGCAATATAGTTCTATCTTTGAACTTTAACCCAATATTCTATTTAGTTTTTGAACTTTTAATTTATTCAATGTGATTCTTGAACTTTTGATACACATTTAATGTAGTCCTTGCGACATCATCTTTTCTCGGGGCATTTCTCAAAGAAGGATACAAAGAAAGCTTGTGGTATCCAAAGGTAAAATTTAAGTATTCATGTGGAATAATGACACAAAATTTTAGCTTAATATGCAATATAGTTCGTGAAATTTTAATTTATTCAATGTGATTTTTGAACTTTAACCCAACATTCTATTTAGTTTTTGAATTTTTAATTTATTCAATGTGATTATTGAACTTTTGATACACATTTAATGTAGTCCTTGAATTATATTAAAATGTGTAAATTAATCATTCTGTTAATTCAAGATTGGGGACAATATTAACTACTTTCATATAGTTTGAGAATTAAATTGATATTGTATCAAAAGTTTATGGATTACATTGAATTAATTAAAAGTTCAATAACTATATTGCATATTATGCTAAAGTTTGAATAAATTAAAAGTTTAGAAACCACATTATACATTGAGCCAAAGTTTATGAACTATTTATGACATTTTTCTATAGTAGAGATGCTTAAGTGGCAATTGAGCGAAATGTAAGATATACTTCGTACTTACCTAGTTTTTTTATATCTTGGATTTTGAGTATGAAACCTTTTGTTTTATTCATTTGAATTTTAGAAACTCTGAGCTAAAAAAATTCCAATCAAGTAATTTCATTTGCTCTATGCGTGATTCTCAGACGAGAAATGTCACGGGGAATTTTTCTTTTCTTTTCTTTTTTGTTCCGATTTCCCTTATCTTGCCGTGCACGTGGCGTTGATAACACATTGGTCTCTAAAGTAAAATTGAAATTTGGTAACATTTCGAAAGGTCCTCTGAAGTAAGGCGACATTTATAACCCATTGGCCTGAAATTGAGCGCGAGATGCGTATGCATTACGATCACCCACCCAAGGGGATCATTGGTAACACACTCATCAGTTACATAGACTTGATCAAGATAAATGAAGGTGCATTTGGAAATGACTTTCTCAAGTAACTTTGGGCATCAAAAGCCCCTTAAACTAAATTACAAGTGTTTCACAAATTTTTTTGAAACTCCATTTCATAAAGGCCAAGAAGGCTAAAAACCAAAGGCGGTTCTAGATTGGTTGGGCTTTTAACTTTCTCGATATGCTTTGGTTAGGGTTAGTAAAAGAAAAAATTCTTTCAAAACTATCCTCACTAATTTTTTATTTTTTCAATTTTCCCTTCAATGACTATTCACCTTTTTCTTCCATTTTACCCTTAATGACCATTCATCTTCTTCTCCGTTGAGGTTGACCAACATGGTTGCAAGGGGCCAATGATGGGTTAGAAAGGGGTCGGCGTGGTCTCGACGACACAAGAGACCATCACCAAGGGACCACGTGACCTTTGCGAGGGGCCGTGTTGACCTCCATGTGATTTGTGTCGTGGCAACCTCCATAAGCATCACGCTGGGGCTGAACCTAGGTGGCCCTTGTCGATAGTTTTCGAATGCCACCTGAGGTCTTATAACCTCAATGATGGCCGTCTGCTTTTGGCCGATCAACTTCAACAGTCTTTTATAAATACATTTTTTTTCTAAATAATATTTTGCTCAAATGCACTTCATAATGGACTTTTACAATACAATTTATCAAATACAACTTGTATTTTGAAAAATTCCTTTTAACTCAAAGTTTTTAACATTTTTTTAAAAGGCTTTCTTCAATAGTTCAACCAAACGCAGCCTCAAATGGAGGGGGTTGCTTTTGAGAAAACGCCCTCAATTCGGGGGAGCTAATTGCAATTTCCCCATCTTCTAGTTGACGAGGTCTATTCCGTGGAAACGACAGCGTTGTCGGTTCCTCGATTGACTCGAGTACGAGAGGAGACCGACCTCCTTTCTTCTTCCTTGCTGGTTACTCGAAGGCTCGCGGCGGCTTCCGATTTCAGCGTCGCAAGAACCTTTGAAGCTCTCGGAGGCGGAGGGATCCGTGGGGTTTTCGCTCCGGCGCAGTCGCAAAGGTACGCCTCTCTAGTTTCGCATCCACCGTCGGTCTTTACCTCGCTCTCCGTCAACTGCCTCGTCCGAGCCTCTCGGGTTTCGGGATCTACGGATCGCTCGGCCGTGCGTGTGGTTTTGGCTCCGCCTTGAATTGAGTGGTTTAGCTAGGCGTAATCCTACTGGGTTCGTGACGAGAAATAATGGGCAAATGAAAAAAACTGTCTTTGATCAAACTGGCGTGCGTAGGAAATGTGGGTGAGATGCAGTGATGGTCCCAAAAGAGAGATAGGAAGATGGCGTGGATTGTGTGGTGCAGTGTCGTGTAAATCGCATGTGCATGTCCAGTGTAGACTGAATCTAGTGACCTTACTAGCGCGCTTTGGGTTTTTCGTTTGTGTCGGGCTGATGCGCTTATACTGATGACCATGTTCGAGCATTTGCCCTTTGTATGGGTTTGTGCTTGTAGTTTCAAAAACAATTCTTGAATGAGGTTTACAGCTCTATGGCCCGACGAGAAGAAAGATCGAGGTATTTGACTCTATGGAGGAATCAAAAAAGAAATTCGATTGGGTTTTAGCTCCTCTTCTTCCTGAAGTGATCGAATCTCTTCATTGAAGTATTGGTTATAAATGTAGTTTTTGGTTGGTCTATATAGCCCATGAGTTGTCCTATTTTGATTTTTAGCGGCTTTCTTTGGGTTTATGTTTGATACTGCAGTAGCAAAACCTGTGATGAATGGCCTGTTCCTATCGTGTTTTGCCATAACTCGATTTTGTGGTGTGACTCTTGTGGTTCAACTTTCACAATACTTTTCTGAGATATGTTCTACTTGGATTTCTATTGAAAAATTTAAGCATCCAATATCTATGACAATAGTAGTTCGTCGTCCGCTGCGTGAAAGTTCATCTGTGGTCCAAAAAACATGAATGACCTCTTCATGGTTAAAGTTGGATGGCTGCTTCTGACAGAGCAACTGACAAATGATAGAAAATGGTCGCTTGTGTATTGTGAATTGGAAGGCCATATATTTCGAGTTCTGGCTAGTTGAATTGTACGATTCCTTATCAAGTTAGATCAAGTCCTAGGTCGGCCTAAAAAGGAGGCACAGCTCACTATATATGGTGGAAAAATGTAACACAATCTATTATTGAGACAAATTGCTTATTAGATCATATATTTGGTCATTACAATGTGATTTAACTCAATCTAATACCATGACTAAATTGCTTGATGCTGTTCTCCTTCTCACACCTTTGAGTCGAAGCCTTTTGCATACAGATTGTAGGAAACCATACAATTTGAATCAGGACTGGTGGTATTGTGACAACACCAAATAGAACCACTGCTATATATTGCGGGATTTCTAATTTATCTACTTGTGCATATGCTGGTAAATTCTCAATTCTAGTCAGTTGCAAAGTAGGCTGGAATTCACAGCTTCTTTTTTCTTGCATGCTTTATATGTTATGGTGGATTGGATAATCAGTGTAGATGAAATTGTAAAATTGAAATTGGGCGGAAGGACAAGAAGCAAAAATTAGATCGTAGAAAGAATGTTACTATCTCTTTTGCATTGTTTGGTGTCAGTTCTAAAAATAATGTATACTTTAATATCCTCAAGGATTTTTCTGTAGTTTCCATTTGAGTGTGAATTACCTTTACTATATCTGTAGATTGATGCGACATTGGATCTACACGCCCTTCTATTATCTGAATCTTAAACTGAAAAGTGCTTGCTTTTTGTCTTGTGATGGGTTGAAACATTGGGACATGTGTTCATAAGGTTGAATGCTATACAAGCAATACTGTTTTGCTTTAATCTATTATATTTGTTTTTTCCCTCTGTTTTGGTACAGATGATCGATGATCAAAACCTGGGATTCTTGGCCAACTTTCTTGGCATCTTCATCTTTGCATTGGTGATAGCGTACCACTATGTGACGGCTGACCCAAAATATGAAGGCAATTAGGGATATGTTTCCTTCTTTTTTCCTGGTTATAGTTAAGAAAATGTAGATCGACTGTCATTTTCGCTAGTTCACAGTACATTGATGTAATGAATGGTTGCATCTGAGACAAGAATGTTGTGGACGTATTATCAAAAACCTTGTGATCTATTCTCCTCGGATTTAAACAGATGAGTGTGGTAATTTTACCTATCGGGCTTGGCCACCGGAATGGGTTAGGTCACAAGGTTTTGACTCGTTTTCCAGTAAATGATGTCAACAGCGTTCAGTTTCCCTATGATTTTGAGCATCCTATCCACAGGGAATTTTTCGGTTGGTCATGGATTTCATGCTTTAATAATTCTCGCTCCATCCCCACAGGGGCAGAGTACCCGTGCCCGTCTCGGCTGTGTTACTGGAGGCTCCGGGGAAGTCAGAATAGGAGAGCACTCAAGTGAAATCATGAAAATCCTTTTCTTTTCCAAGTCCAGTCTTCTGTCGTTGAGTTCTGGACTTTTGAAGTCGCTGTAGTAGTCAAGAGTGTTACATAATTACATTCTCAGTTAAAGGATGATGACCAACATTAACAGAACTACATGTACAAAGCTTTTAGCTTGGAAGAAATTTCGGAGATGTTTACGAGACATGTAGGATTCTCCCTCTGAAGAAGCTCCCTTACGATTTCCTCCATGATCATTGTTTCTCTCATCAACCTACTAAGGCAGAAGCCTAGGCCACCAATGCATAGAACTATTTGGCTCTTGAGCTCCTCCAAACCTTCCTGAGCGTGAATTCTTGTTGCCACTTCATTCGATCGGCAAAGAAATGAACTTGTAACCTTCGCAACGTCTTTGTCATTTGTGCCCGAAAATGTAGTCAGGTTTCCACTTTGCGACTTCCCCAATTCCATGTCACAAGCCACTTTTGTCTTCTGCAATTCTGTGTCAATTGCAGAAAGGGACTTGAGTGAAGTGACTGCTCCAAGGAATTGGATTGAAGTGCCTATCATTTCCTTGAAAAGCTCCAGATCCTGTTCTAGTGGCTCTTGAATCTCTTTCCAAGCGACACCGATGCACACAGATAATCGTTGGAGAGACTCCAGTTGGAAGCTGGTAAATTGTATGAGGTCCACCATTTTCGACAAGCATTCCAGAATCTTGAGATAGCAATCCCCTGGAAAGGGGAGGAACCAGAAGTTTGGCTCTGACACGGCCTCTTCTGTCAGAACTCCATATTTGGAGGTGCGGGTTCTTAGATCCTCTAGCTTTTCCTGAAAGGTATGGAATTTCGAGTCTGGCCATTGTTTCTCTTCCAAGCAAAGAACTATACCCTCAATGCATTCGCCAAGTTTTCTCAAGCTCATCGAGAGTTCAACCTTAGCAAGGGTTGACGCTCTTGCAGGTTCCCAAAGTAGTTCTACTGTGATGAAGCAGATCAGTCCAATGGATGCCTCTGCGATTCTGGCGATTGCGAACTGCGTTGGGGGTCCATAATCTCTCCGACCCAAGATGAGCAATGCTCCTATGACTGCTGAAATGCCACCCGCTTGGCCATACATTCTGCTGTGTCTGAGGAAGCTAGTGAAAATGATCCATGGAAGAAGAGGTAAGAATCTCAGGTGTACAAATTTTCCGCAAATGAAGTAGCCCAGTAATCCATACACTGATCCCATGGCCGTGCCTTGCGCTCGCGCATTTGCGACGGTGAAGGTTGGTTGCCTTCCTGTCACAAAACTGATTGCAATGGTGAGTCCTGACCAGTACCCATTTTCCTTGTTATATAGCAGACCGAATAGCACCGCGAGACCCAGAGAAACTGAACACTTCAATGCAAAAATCAAACTTTGGCAGCTCGGTTTCAAGTTTAGCCTTGTCCTCCTCCCTCCGAAGCAGTACTTAGCTTGATCTTTTTCTCCAGACTGTTGAGTAACAGAATCCTGGCTCTTGAAATCAACAGGTTTTACGGGCTGTCCAAAAATCAGGTCATGTTGGAGGATTTCGACACAGTGAAGGAAGAAAAGTGCTGGTAGGCCTTCCTGGGATGTGGGGATAGTGGTCAAGGGCCGGAGGGCATTTTCTATGTCGTCTCCCTTGGTCTCAGGAGCTGTTGTGGCATCACAAGGCGCGAAACATTTTGCTTGCTCGAGTTTTTGTTGCAAGTGCAGTTTAATTTTGGGCGAAACCTTTTGAAGTTCTTGGTCTGCCATGCTGATAGGAAAAGTGGAGCAAGAATTGAGGGCCATTTCCATTCCTCTCAACGGCAGCTCTATTTCTTGCAATCTTTTTCCTAAGTTGACGTAGTTAGGTTTCAGGAATCGTATTCCCGGTCTCTCCCATGACACACCTCTCTGTTACAGCAGCAAGTAGCATTAGCCAAAAAAACTGGCGAAAGAATTTCAGATGTTAAAAAAAGGATGGGAATGGTGAAGCATAAAAGCTATCACGACTTTATCAGGAAAATCAGTATGTTATATCAAAACCACATCTGTAACCCACGATGAGTTTTCTTAATTTCATTGATGTTACTGTCCTTTTGTTTTGTAAAATTCTCTGCCCAAGTTTTGGAAACTCAGAAGAAAGAAGTTGCAGTTTTTCCGAAACTTGAAGGTGAACAATGGCTGTTTAAGGGTACATCGAGAGTTATCCTTCGTGATTACCTCGTGTTCTTTAATACTTTGAAGGAGCTTCTTTGCTACTCTGGCAAAGCATGATGCTTGGGAAATCAAGTCTACTGCAGCTGGGCGTTCCTTGGCAAAGAAACCATCTAAATAGAGATTCAGCCTCTCCGATGCATTCTCGACATACAATCGGCACGTTTTCCTGATCTGCAGAGGTAACGACTATTGTCAACTTTAATCTGATGCAGCCTAACTCTATAGTACATCAAGTACGAGGTCGGTGCTGTCATGATTTGCTTTGGGCTTAAGTTTTAGCACGTGTTTCACCCAACGAATATTTGCATAATAAACTGCCGAAGTTACATTGTCCTTAAGAGGAAAAGAAACGATACTGAGAACTAATTTCTCATGACTTTTCTAAAGCTTGCTTAGTGACTATTGACACCATACCGCGTGATGTCTCCTTTTGTGAACTTTTACACTGAAAGGACTGACCGGAAAATATCTGCTTCCGCTTTTCTTAACTTCTCCAGACATGGAGAATTGCTAGTTGGATCGTATCGGCTCAAGTGGGCCTAATCAGGGAGTTCTAGTTCAGATTCTCAAGCATAAAGTGCTAGCATTATGTTATCTATTATGAAAATCGGAATATGGATCAAGGAACAATGGTATATAAAAAAGATATGAATATAATCTCATAATATATACTGCAATAATACCAGCTGACTAAACAAAATATGATTAGCTTACTTAGTTACACTTAGTTGTGGACTCATTCCAAGAGAAGAACTTCTGTCAGAAGTTTCTGTATGCTTTCTAAATTGTTCCTCCAAATGGAACTTGTCCTGTAATACTGGAAATGTTTAAGCTTTTGTTCTGTTATCCCTATTTTGATCTAATTTATTTTGTACTAAAAGCTTGTCTGATTATCTTGTGATTGGGAGCACTGTCGACTTCAAAAGGTGCATGATATCATTTTATTTTCCTAGTCAGATCTCCTTTTCCTAATAAGATAAATTAACACAAACAGCTTGGTTTATGGAGAGACTTCAACGATTGTACCAGTACATGATCAATGCATTCTTCATGTACTGAGTCACCCACCATCACAGAGAAAAGACTCAAACAGCACCGCAGTAGATTCAACTTGTGCATAATCTTTCAACCAGAAACAAAGCAGTTAAAATCTACTGAGTCATCTGCTAATGTTTTGGATGTATGTTCTCATCCTAAACTGTTTCACTTGTCATGTTATAACTTCATAGTAACACTCAAACCTGTCCCTCATCATGGGACTGTTGGACTCAAACTGAGAAATGATTGTTCTAGGATCCAAGGATATGGAATTAACCCTCAGGGATGAGCATTTACCTCACTGCACGCAAGCCAAGGGTATGGGAACAACAGAGCCAGGACCGAAGCCAGGGCGCCAAGTGCGGTGCTCGACGCCACGTGAACTGGGTGCATCACAACTCCCGTGCTTGCTCCCCCTATAGCGGCTCCCACGAAGATGATCACCATCTGCCCAAAAGCGATCCTTTTGGCCATCAAATCAGTCGACTCGGGCAGCGCAACCAGAAAAGTACCGAGAGACACCGCCGCAGCAGCCAGGCCATGAGTAGCGAACCGGGCAGGCCCGGCCAGCCACAAGCTCAACACGGAGAAAAGCATGACCTGAGTAGTCGCGTAGAATGCGTTCCATACTCCTCTCAGAGCGTCGCCGACCGTCGCGTCCGACACAATCAAAATGGTCGTCACGTACGAGAAGGCCGGGTATGCTAAGAACTTCCGAACATGGGTCGGGGCATAGAGGGTGGTGAACCCGACAATGGAGCAAGCCAGGGCCGTGCGCAGTGCCGACTTCAAGCGCGCATGCCGCACTGCGTCGGCTTGCTCAGCTATTGTTGAGGTGGTGGCCATATTGAGGAGATAGTGTTAGTTTGGCGGGGTTTATGAGCTTTTGTGTGCACAAAAGCGTGCAAATTTTGCCAGTATGGGAAGGGAGGGAGGGCGAGAGAGAGAGAGAGCAAGAGGCTTGGTTTTGCAAGTGGTCTGTTGCAACACAAGGCTGCTTTATGGAGCTCTTGCTGGATGCGTCAGTATAAGCAATGACTCAAGGATCTTGGGTAGTGATTGCAAGGTGTAATATTGACTTTGATGCTCTCTTATAACTCCGGTGCAGTTCACGCTCTATAGCAAATATCTTGCCTGAGCCTCCTTTCCATTTTTTATTGGCCGAGCGTACACCTTTTTGTTGACCGGTTGTTCGTTACTTTAACTCAACCAGTCGGTGCTTATTGCCCAAATACATACATACATACATACATACATGGTTTTATAAAAATGTTTCGCCCTATTCAATTGATATTGTGAATTATTTCCATTGATTGTATTCTTAACTATCTTCTTTAACTTTGGCACGTGTGCCTCATTTCGTGAATTGTAGATAGTTGTCTTTATAATAAGTGGAAAATGATGGGAATGGATGAAGATTCTAAGCTACCCTTGAATTTCATACCTGTTGTAGAATGTTCGATTTGAATCATGATTGTTCTACTTATTCTCACGTATACAGCTCCATCACTATAATTAGGGGTGAGGATGATCCCACGGTAGAATCTGGAATTTGAGAACCAGATTGGTGGAAACATATAAATTCTAGGTTCTAAGGTATGCAGGGTCGGTTCTACGTTTCCAGGTTCTTAGTCGAAGGAACCTGGAACCTAGAACCTGGAACTAGTAACCTAAAACTTGTAATGAGTTTCAATATTTTTCTTGGCTCATGTCTTTGTATGATCTTGCGATATTCCATACCATTCGATGATGAATATATAATTTAGAAGTACTAGTCCGAACTTTCATTTTATGACTAAGACTTTTTATTTATTAATGTTCATATTTTATGTATATTTTTATGGTCAATGAATTGTAGAAACAAGTTGCGATTATCAAAGGTTTTAATTCATTGTAATCAATTAATTAATAATATAAGTGGAATTTGGATAAATACCGAAACCGACCTTACAACCTATGACAAGATAGGTTTTAATATCTAGTGTATGCAAGGTAGATTTCATGTTCCAAAAAATTAAGAACTTGTTTTAACGGGTAGGTTTTAGATTCCAAATGAAATCTGTACGAAATCTAGAACCTCTCACTCCTAACTATAACCCTATATGCCAGAAGTCAGAAAATCTGCATATATGAGATAACAAATGTCCAAGGCACAAATTTACAGAGGTTGGCTCATGATATGAAATGATCTTGTGACCTTCTCGAAGACAATGTCACCCCTTACCTACTAAGCGACAACACTTGGTGGTACAAATAGTTGAGTAACAATAGACAAGTTTCTGTATCCTCCAGGACGCATGTATGAGGTGGTATTCCTTGACCGATGAGAGCTATTCGACTTTTATGGTGTGTTTGTTTGAGAGAAAGAATTTTTCGTGAATTAGTTTTCTAGATTTTTTCGCATTTGGTTGACTGAAAATGATCAATAAATGAAAAAACCTTTACGGTAGAAAAAACTATACATGCTTGAAGTTAGGAAAATGAATTCCCTTATCTGAAAAGGGAAAAACATTTCTTGAAAAATAATTTTCGCAAAATAATTTTCCTTTGTCATGAAATTTTCCTCAAAATAAACGCGCCCTTATTTTAGATTTTGTTTTAGCTCCTCACAATCTAATGTAGCCCTGTTTAGTAGGGCAGGAACTAAGCGTTTGAGAAATAGCTCATCAAATGCATCTCGACCATCCTGCCACAGCCCAATTAATACTAGTTTGAGCACAATGTCACATTTTCATTATGTATGTCAGTGTGGCAAGTCAAATAGCGTGGAGATACGTCATAAACTCATCTACGTAGTGGTTCGTTTACTTTCCTTAATACAAAATGGCTTTCTTTCTTATTATAATTCACAGGCACGACCTTAGAGATCCATCCACGTACGATCACCTCCATCGAACGATCGATTTGTCCCCTATCCGATTAGTATCTTCAATGCACAAGACACTTTCCCAATCATCTAAAAGAGGCAAAGGCTTTGGCTCGACGCATGCGTTGCTTGCCTCAAAACCTCGAGAACACTGTATCTAGTGTTCACAACAAGATTAGAAAAATGATTGAAGAGGGGTTGGACTTCGTGTGTGACAATGAGACAAGACCGGCCCCTGGAACAAAACTATTTGGATGACCTTAAGAAATTCTTTTTTCGAAAAATGATAATTCTATTCCTTTTTCTTTTGTTTTTGGGGGCTTGACCAACTTTATTTATCTCATGGTATTGTGACGTTTGATTTTGACTTCATTTTGTTTGCCGTCTTGCTTTTGTTTCGCCGAGAAAGAGACCTTGGACGTGCCGTCCCGCATCCCAGGAACTGCTAGCAGATTCAGTCCCGATCAATCATTGCCAATTTTCTACGTCAATTTTTTTTACCGGCCATTTTTTTTGGACCGCCCGCTGCTCATCCATACATCACTGGAATGAACAGTACGTTGCGTCATAGGCATCAGATAAAGAAACGGGAAAGAGAGGGGTGGAACGGACACGATGCACGGAACGGTCGACGGTATTGATGCATGGCACAGGGACACGATGCACGTCCCGATCACTACCACCGCTGTCCTCCGGAGACACCGTCAAGTGTAAGTCTCCATGACATCGACCGCTACAAGATGCTTCAAGATGAATATGAGTACCAAAAGGCAAGGGCATTGATTTTTTTTTTTTTTTTTGGTCATCAAGGGCATTGATTTGCTAGGCTTGAAGTGGATCAAGAGTGCACTACTTGGTTCTATGTTGTATAATACATAGATTCTTCAATTGGAAATCGTTTAATATGATATCAGAGTTCGGTTCGTTCGATGCCATAATAATATGCTGAGTTATATACCAGTCGAAAAATAGCTTGAGACAATTGGAGGGGAATACAAAAGCACTTCCGGAATAAGTGCATGTTCGTCCACGAGTTCCCAATTCTCTATGGATGTAGTACACTTGCCGTCCGGGGCAACACGAGAATGCGGCCTCAATGGGTGAACCAACGAATCAGAAAAGATGCTAAAAATTGGCCATGAAATCATTCGATAATGACAATTAGCACTAGAAACATATGACTCATTGATGCGCTTTGAACTACATTGCCGGACATGATTGGATTCGATGTCGCTTCAACCATATGCACATGCCAGAAATAGCTCGACTTTTGATCCTAGCGAGCTAAGAGAATCACACGAGGATATTGAGAAGTATATTCATTATGACGGTTTAAACTTTTAGTACAAACGGTTTTCTAAGAATAAGAGTGAAGCACGAGTTGCTCTATCTACAAAGCTATCCAGCTCCTCTAGCTTGATTTCCATCTAGCTCGTAATATGTCTGAGCCAACTTGGATTCCATCTTACTTCAATTCGACTTCTTGAAAGCTCAAAAGTAAAGTACTGATAAAAGTGCCATATTCATTCTATCTTTTTGACGTGGAAATCTAGTTTAAACTTGATCCCAGCTCAAGTTTTAGTGTGCAATGTGGATTTAACATAACGTACGTAGTCGGGTCAAGCCAAGTTGAGTACATCAACACCTCTCACCTTCACTTGAGCTTGTACTCGAAAAGCATGCTTACTCAGATATATGAAGAGATAGGATCAGCAGAGTCTATGGCATTTCAATAATTGTGAAGTAGGTGGAACAGTGCTCGATTAATTCGCGACACATCGAGAACCGGGTCATCCGGCAAAATTGTAGGAATCCTCTCGATACACGGAGGTAATCATCGGATCTCAGCCACATCATGCGTGCCGGCGATCCCCTTGCCCTAGGGTAAGGGGAACTAGGAAGAAACCACAGAAACCCTCCACCTGAAACACAAGTTGAACTCATGCCCTTCTATTCATCCATGGCCCGCTTGAGCTTATGAATTAACTCACCGCTCGACCCATGAGAACGACACGTCTGAGATATGGAGTCTCGCAATAACTACGAAATACAAGGCCACGTTTGGTTTTGGCCGATACGTTCCCTGCATCTTTGGATGATGCGATGGGATTTGATTTGTACCGGACGGCTTCTGGCTCTAATTCTGCCATGCAATTCCAAGTTGTCCAGCCTCAGATATAACTGGCGATCAATGTCATTGATTATCATGGGCATTCACCTACGAACGCTGATAGATTAGCGTTGCATGCCCTTTGTCTCCTTCTCATCTTATGTGGTGTGGATTCAATGGATGTTGGATTTCTATAATGTACGTTGCCAACGAAATGTTCTCTTTCTACTGGTGGCTTTGTTATCACGACAAGTGTGGCTTTCATGTCTGGATAATCAGATTATTCTTTTTTTAACGTGCCGATAATGCAAGGTATATATTATTATGGAAAATATCGATAATCATCTTTGTTTTATTGCACATATATCAAACACCGTCCGCAATTTTTAGAAAATTCAGCTGAAAAATTCATCCTCACTTTTGAGATCCCATGTGAAGTTGCATTTGGGTTTTAATCCTACTTACGAATAAGCTATTTTCTTTCCAAATTTACCCTTCCCACCGTTCCAAACCTATCCACTACAAAGCCCATCTAACCAAAACCCTAACCAGATTAGAGCCGAGCCCGACTACTGCACCCTGACCACCCTGCCATCTCGAGCAGAGCCACCGCCTTGTCTTCGTTAGCCACCCATGACACCTATCTCTCTCTTCTTCCCTATGTTTCTCATTGTTTTCTACCTAGCATCAATGAGGGCTCGATGCCGGATATGGTTGAGCTTGCCCTGTGATCTGGTCGAGCCCCCGCAACGTCAAGCCTGACAGCAACCAAACTTGTGGAGGGCGTCGACTAGGCCTCACCGGGGAAAAGACAAATATGAAAAGGGAGATGCAGTGGGGAGACACAGAAGAATGTGACTGGCTAAGTTGGAGGTGATGCATGCCTGGGATGAGTGATTCCGAAATGAGAATTATGGTGGTTTAAGTGTGTGGACAAGTGTGTTGAGATGGGTTGGATAAGGAAGGTTCACACCTAAAGCATAAAGACACAAGCCACCGGCCAAGCATAAAGAATCGAGATAATGGTAGCTCACTACCAAGGTGTAAAGAATCGCTCGACTAGCCAACGATAGAGAACTATTTGATTTACTATTGTCGCGATCGAATTTTCGGGTGAACCACCTAAGGTTTGGCTAATGGATTACTAAGCCTAAACTTAACTCGGGCTCTCCCAAGCTCATACCAATTCGCGACTTAGGTTCAAATATTAGCATGCAAAAAATGTTCAATCAGGAGTCACCACTAATTTATTTTTGGTGGGTCGATTAAAAACCCAAGTAAAATAATGGGAGAATTATTTTACTCCTACGAACCAGAGACTTTGGGTACGGGGATTTGATTACGCTAGATTTCTCTAACGCCCTTTTTGTACCTTTCTCTTTTATTTTGAAAAATGTTTGGCAAACAGCTTGAATTGATTTTAATTTATCTCCTAACATGTGAGGTTATCATGCGGGTGTGCAAACCATCAATTTAACATCCAAGAAAAGCAATGAATAAATTGCAAGACTTACCTCAAAGCAACGAAAGCATCTACAATGTTAAATCAGAATTCACATCGACAATCCTAGATATAATTTCTAATTAACACACAATTTCTTTTTTTTTTCACTTATTTAATAAAAATCTAATCTATATGCAATGCAATGTTACTAATCTAACATGAAATGACATGGCATAAAAATATGACTCCAAACTATATGACATGAGTAAAGTGATTTCCAAAGAAATGCAATAATTAAATGTGCAATCCAAATTAATCAAATGACCTAACTCTAATGACAAGGAAGTTCTAATTAAATGAATATAGTAATCACTAAATGACGTACATTTTATGAATCTAGTTCTATATGACGTGCACATGATATTTTATTATCCTAAAAAATGCAATCTATTCTAGAGAGTGAAATGAATTTATTCTAAGACATTTTTTTTTGTATTTTTCATTATATTCGAAATTAAGAAAAATGCAAAAATTATCTATCTAGATTAAGATTTTATCTAGCTTATATTAAGGATCATGTCGACTAAATCCTAATTTAAACTAAGATATTATCTTAACCTAGGAATCTCTAACCTAAGATGCAATCTATCTAGAAAATAAATCTTAACTTAAAATGAAACATGCAATTTTATCCTAATATGCCATGACGTACAAAGAATGCCCTAATTCCACATGATATATGCATGAGGATTTTTTTTTTGTGTTTTTTTTATATAAAATTCGAAATAGGTAAATTTCCTATCCTAGATATGCAGTTTAATTCAAAGATATCATCTAACCTAGATATCATCTAAGCATGCATTTAACAAAAAATGACTAACTAACCTATCATGCAATCAATCCTAATCTACATGGGATACAAATGCCATTTTTTTTTTTTTTGTATTTTTGGGATAAATAGAACAGTTAAAAGATAAACATCAAACCATCCATAGTTATCAAAAATGCTATCTACCATTCGAATTGAAATTCAAACTTGATTATTTCGCTAATAAAATTGATAACTTGATCTTAAGCCTTAAATAGCAAGATATCAATTTTACTCCCGCGTGAATAATTATTCCATCTAAAGCATTATAGATAGAATAAAAATTCGTGCGGTTGCGAATTGGATGCTACATCATGGAATTTCAATCATGCATTGGAAAAATAAATCAAACAAAGAGACAAAATATTCAAAAACTAAAACAAGATAAAATAAATCTACCAAATAAATTAAATCTACTAAATCTACCTAATAAAATAGATCTATACCTAAATTTGAATTTTTCCAAAAACCCAATCGGTAGAATGGACCAACGGTGAGCGCGGCATGGCACGACTCTAGGGCAACGGTTTTGGCGGTATCTCGGTGTGGCTCGACAAAGTTGCGACGAGTTCGATGGGCTATCGTTCGGGACACCAAGAAATCTACAAAACTATCAAAAGTTTAAATAATTCGTCAGGAGGTTTGCCGGTGTCGCTGAGTAACCGTCGGTACTGAGAACCGGTCACGGTATTAAGGACAGAATGTTGAGGCTGAGTGTGTGGAAGTAATTTGTGGACTGAACAATGAGCAACAATGTTGATGCAGTAAGACCGGTGAGCATCACAAGTGCTGGGCTGGGATTAATCTGGGCACGATTCAAGGCTGAAGAACTGGCGGATACCTCTGCACTGAGAGATAGACGCTGGCGTGGCAAAGCAGCAGGAATAGCAAGCTGGATGTTTGAAAGTCCACGTCAATGTTGGAGAAGTTGAGGGCGCCGCTCACGGACACAACACCTTGGCAGGGAAATCTAAATCGCCAGGGAGCTTCGAGACCACGCCTGGATTGTTGGCAAAAGTTGGGATGTGGTGGGATGGCAACAAGCACTTGGTGTGGCGAATTGGAGACTGAACAGCGGGGATGGTAGATTAATTGACGCTTGGCACCTTCACAGACACGATACCATCACCGGGAAAGAACTGTAGGCGCGCGTGGAGATGGTCGATGGAGTCCCATTGAACTCTCGAAGGTAAGAGGGCAGCGCTTTTCGTTATCAATTTTCCCTCACGATCCGTCGTTTCTCTCACTTCTCACGTGTGTTTCTCAATTTTGTCGTGTACTCAATTGTGCGGCCCCCAAACCCTACGCGAACAAACCTATTTATAGGCCACCGATTAGGGTTTCAATTTTTCCCAAATCAATATCCCGGAAAATTTCAAATTCTTATTTTCTCACGAGATAATTTCCGATCACTTAAAAAAAAGGGCTTGGGCCAATTTACTCGCTTCATGGGCTTAGTCCAATTTAAAGCTCAGAACCACTAATTCAAATCCACCCATCACCGGTCCAATAAATAAATGCAAAACATGTAAATTAAAAATAAATGCACCTATATCTATATGCTATGCAATTAATATTTTTTCAAGGATAAAATTAACCCCTAATTTTCTATGCAATAAATAAATGACTAGATCACCAAAATTTAGGTGTCAACAGCTACCAAGAAACTTGGGTCAGAATCAGATAATAATTCACCCAAATAGAAGAATTCTCATATATTCATCAACTTTGAATTACAATCTCTCCTCTTTTTGTAGAGGCGCTAATACATAGGAAATAGACTAAGCATTAAAGATGTAGGAACTAGAAAACACAAAAAATCCTAGGAACCAAAAAATGCATTAAAAACATATAGAAACTTAAACTTTGACTCTTGAAACCTACAACACGCTTTAGACTCATAAAACAAGAACTAAAGACATTTGACTAGACGCAAAGTAATTGAACTTGGACTCTAAATTCATTCATGGGCAAACCAATAAACATCTTGAAAGATAGGCAAACAACAAAGGAAATCGTTCAAGACAATCATTAGTTGTTTAGTAGTCGATTAATAGTTTCTCGCCGTATAAGTTCCATCAATAAGCATGAAATTGACAACTTGTCCAGAAGCAACGACACTAACTTGATACCATTGAGTCAAATTGTAGCCGAAATTGATCTTCACTTGTCGAAACAAGGATCAATCAACGTGATTGAGGTGAAGCTTAATAATTGATCAATAGAACCCGATGCTCCTGCATCAAGAGAGCATCAACAACGTTGTCTTGGGTGAGTGGCAGCGTCAATTGGGGGCGGGTGGTTGGTCGCCCAGAGAGGGAGAGATTAGGGTTTAGATGAGGTGGAGGGGTAGTTTGGTCATTTTAGCTGATTTTTTTTTTTAAATGTCTGCATATGCAAATTGCATATTTTCCGGGAGTGTTATTCGATGTGGGTGTCAAAGTTGTGAGCAGCTTTTGACATTTTTTATTTATACTAGGACCTCCTGTAGACACCAAACAAAACTCATGCAATCAAAGTGTCACTCGAGTCATGCTAAAAACCTAAACAACATTAATAACTTACAATATCTTTCACACAGCCAGTGACCTAAAGTTTCATGTGAATGCGCATTACTTGCAATATGTAACGGGACTATCCCCCACTCCCAAATCAAATTGAGGTTTAGGGTTTGAGAATTCTAACCCAATGAAATCCAAGAGCCAACATACAACGATCTATCTAGGATTCGATAGACTCAAACTGCTGTTCTAGATGAGGCCTTACCCTTTTGAAATCTTTCATAAGATAATATGTGAATAGTCTGCCCTGCTTTGCAATGCATGAGCATTCACGCCATGGGCCTTTAATGTGTGACTATAGTTGTATCCTCACTGTTGGCCACGTCCTGCAACCTCGGAGGTAAACTGGTCGTCCATGTTGCAACGCCTTCGGCACCTTACAAGATGGCAGCATGGGCGCAATTTCACGGCTGTTCACTTATCAAATTTGGATTTCGAAGTTGTTTCACTTGATGCCGCTGCGGAGTATAATTGCTCTTGAATCTGTGTATGTGATATTCATGTCATTATTGATTTTGTCAACTCTCAACTTTCGTGAGTTTCTATCCCTTTGGTGATAGCTTGTCTCCTTTAAACCCTAAATCTTGATCTTCTTGCTCTGATCTTTCATGGATTCCTTTACTATTTTCCACCCGGAATAGGCTCTCCACCTCTATCTCTTCTCTTCACTAGGGTCTCCCATATGGTTCTCGAAATCCTTCTATAGCTGCAGCATCGTGGATAATGGGTATCACTTGAAACAGCTTCCCCCGATCACCATTTGTGTCGATCCTCATCTTCGCTTGCGAAACCCACCTAGACAAACAACCCAGATTAATATAAACTGATGACCATCCTCAACGCTAGGTGTTCTAGGCCGATTCAGCTCATTTAGGGCTCCCTTCACTCCATATACCCAGAAGTTCACCAGGTTTCCCACTCGGAAGCATCACTCCCTTCGTGAACATCTTTTCAGCAAATCTATGACAACATGGATGGTACATATGAAAATTATCTCAGAATGGTGTCTTTGTGTAAGAGCATGGGCGATTTGTGGTCAGAGGAGGACATCACAGAGCTGGTCGATAAAATGCTTGACAAATAAAAACAGGAAAGTGAACTTATCCTTTATGGGAAACTTTTCTCAAAACCAAATGTTAATTTTCAAGCATTTTTAAGCACAATGAAAAAAGTGTGTGTGACGTCCCGGTAACATCACATACTAAGCACAAGCAGAAACTACATAAATTAGTGCCATGACAAGACCTATTTAAATTAATTATCTCACTAAAGCATTCCAACCTAATTGGTTAGCATGTATAACATGGATATTATATGACCCGAAACAAATCTAAGTCATGATCATCCTATCCAATCCTATCACTTAGTATTAGTCAATCCAACTAAGAACACATATAAACGACCATAACGGGGCTTCATTTCTCTTTCTGTTGGAACCTTCGTGGGCTTTACAAGCATCGACTTGGAATACTTATAAGTACCACGCCTATATAGAGAGTATATTTACAAGTTAATGCTCAAAAGCATAAGTATTTAACTAAAGAAAATGGTAAAATTAGTTCCTAACTCACTAGCCCCTAAACTATCATGCGTCTATCAAAAAATAAAAGACATCTTCTCCAGCTTGACCACAAACTTGGTGCCTAAGCACCACTTGCCCCAACTCCAAGTCCTCTAGCATCAAAGCGAAAAGGGCCACATAGCTCCCCTTCATGGTCCATAAACCATGCCTCAAACCTCATTGGAATCCAATCTACCCCTCCGTCGTCCATCCAGAGTGTAGCTTTGTAGCGCGTGTAGGCCAGCTCGATATCGGGGTTATACACGTCATTGAGGGAAATATCTATGTAGGCTATCACCCTGTATCATGCAATCGGTGGTACATCCATACTAACAATCTAAAAAAGAGAAGGGAATGAGCAATGCCCAGTAAAGAAATAATAGGATCCTAAACTAGATTATCCGTAGTCACCAAAGAATGCAAGAGACACAACTAAGCACATACGAACTAAGGCAAAACCATCACATGGATCATTAAATAGAAAACTATAAGACACATGCTTGACCACCACATACAAAGCACGCATTATATGCACTCATGTTTTATGTTACTGACCAAAGCCAAAATGTGATGCAATAACAACAGGCGAATTCACGCACCAAGTGGAATTATTTTATATATGTATATCAAATTCACCATTGATCGGTTTTCCCATTGGATCACAGGCCAGCCTGATCAAGTCACTTCCGAAATCCTACATCCATATTTCCACGATATCACTATCATGGGCATCTCACTTTGAGGCATCCTAGTATCACACAACTGAGACATCCCATAATCACATAGCAGGGGCATCTCACTTCGAGGCATCCCGGTATTTTATAACTGAGGCATTCAAGATCACACAGCATGAGCATCCCACTCCCTGGGGTATCACCAGTATCGCAAAACTAATGGAAATCTCGTAAACTCATTTTATTCCACACATTTCATGCATTACACCTTTGGGTCACAACGTCACAATAGTATGCATACCTATTCAAGTGAACACTGCGACTTCAAAGCATAATTCAATGCTCACACACATCATCTCAAACATACTGTGCTCATTGCACTCACGAGACACAAGTTGCACCCACTCAAATAGTCATACTTCGAATATGGAAGAGACATGTTTATGCATCAACTAACCAAGAATAAAAGATCATGAGACTTCCCAAAAACTGCTAGAAAAATAAACAAGAGGGTTACCATCTAGTACACAATTCTCAGATCAATATAGAACAAGGATTGATACGAGCAGTTTTAAATACGAAAGCAAAAGGTGCATCTAACTTTGTTGAAAAATTACGAAACTTTAATATCTTGTAGAAGAAACGTAAGGAACTTAAGCCTATTTCTCGTCATATAAGAAGCAGCAACTTGCTGTATCAACCCCCAAATTTTGCAGTAGTTTTTCGGATTGAGCGCCTATTGAAGAAAGGTCGTTTCACCATCCAAACTTTAACCAATTATTCTCAAATTTTGATATTTGTCCATAAGAACATGCTCTACAACTTTCATGAAGGATATAAGTTCCAATTAAGTCTCGAAAAGTGCAGAAAATGCCCGAAATATTCTAAGGTCATTCTATTTCTCACTAATTAGCTTGCTTTCCTATGGGAAATATGTTCGTACTAGCTTGTTTATAAAAGAAAACACTCTTAAATGATACGTTGTAGCCTAAATTCTTCAGTGCACACCTAAGGGAACTAGTTTGTTCCTATAACAACACATTTTAACCCAACTGACACCTAAACTAGCTTCCGTTACATCTGTCTCTCTCAAACAGACCATTCTTGAGTTCTGGACTCTATATACTATCACCATAGACCAATGTCTATGGCCTCTTTTAAGATCTTGACACCATACCTACAAAACCCAAAAAAAGGTCTCAACTACTCGCAGGATTCATGTAACGAGCCAATAGTCCAAACTCGAACCAAACTCACCTCGCGGCCACCAAAAACTAATATGCAGCTTATGTCTAACCTAAACAATCTTCCTACTCAATTGTCTCGACATCCACAACTTCCTTGCGCTTAGTTCTTTGTCTGCTTGATCTCGATTCTCACATGCAAAGGCTCAAAACTTCATTCGGACTCTCAATTAGTCCGTCCAAGTCTAAAACAAAAGCATCAAGTCCAATCCGCTACTATCCAGGTTGCTCCATGAATTCTCTTGACAATTGATGGATAAAATCGACTTTAGCACCCCACCATTTTCTGACCTGGTGGTTCGACATTGCTCATGGGTCGTTCTCCTCCAAGAATCCGCCCTCAAGCTCACTCTTGAAGAAGAAGAAGCCACTAAAGTCGATGGGCTTCGATTCTATTCAAGTCGTGAAAGAGAGAAAGAAAGGAAGAGGAAATTGAGAAAGAGAAATGGGTTATTTTTTAGGGAGGCATGAATGCTGATGAAGTTTAGATGTGGGTGTGGAGTCGTGTTTTAAATCCCAATGAGATGTAATCATTAGGAAAATATCAATGATGGTGTCTCTAGGTGGATTTCAGACTGAAAAACAGTGAGAATATGAGAGTTTTGGTTTTTCTTGCATGCATTCTCCTTCATGGGCGACATTTGGCACTTGAGGAGAGGTTGTGACTAAGTCCTAGTCATTGTCGTAATTAGTTTACTTATTTCTAATACATTTCGCTTAACTTCGTTCTAAACTCACCAATTTTGGGTTCTTTCATAACTTTAAGGGTCTATGAGTTCACACGAGTCAAGTCAATGCGTTAATGTGTCAACGTTAGTTTACAATTGTAAACGAAGAATAATCGCATGAAAAATATTAAAGTTAGTGTGACACCCTCGATTTGATCCCAAATTTCATAACGGAATTCCATCAACGGCTAATCTTTAGACGGGAATATAACGGGGATCGATAGACCACAAAAACATAGGAAATGCCACTTTGGGGCGGAAATGCAAATTTTCTTCAGCAGAAGGAGGAAATTAAAAAAAAAATTGAAAATGGGCCACGGACAGGGACTTCCTGAGCTCAAGCCTGCAAGAGGGCCCAATGGGCCTACGCCCATGTTTGGCGGCCCAATGGGCTCATGCCTAGAGAGATGGGTAGCCCATGAGGGCCACGACCTTTGAGCCCACCTTAACCATTTACAAAATCTTGCGTTAATTCCCTCATTTATGTGCATTAATGGTGCCTATATCTCCTTGCAAAGACTAAATTGACCTCTCTTCAACGCTAAAGACCGAAAGGCAAAGGTGGAATTAGCCAAGGGAGAGGGTGGCTACAAGTAAGGAGAAAGATTGAAGAGGACTACCTAGTCTGATGCTAGTCTAACTTAACCTAAACATATTCAACAATGTGGTCAAATCTCCTCATTAATGGTCTAGGATTTTCAATCATCATAAGCCATCCTCTCCAAGCAAAATCCTAGATTGAGAGAATTTTGTGGAATTGTAGGTACCATGCATTAATTTGCAAGATTTTCTCCTCATTCCCCTTTCTTTTCTCCCTTGAAACCGGCAACACTTCTCCCCCTCCCTTTCTCTCTTCTTCTCTCATTTTCTCACTTTTACTTTCACGCTCTCCTTCCTTCTCTCCTTATGTTGGCCGACCACCACATTTCCTCCATCTTCATCTCCTTACAAAGCTATTCCCTCATTTTTCCTCTTCTAACCTCACGGCCACTGTCCACCACACTCACACCACCATCGAATCGTCATTCCGCACCAATGTTCTTGTGACTGCAATGGATTTTTGGAGACAATGAGGGAGTTGTTCAGCCCTTCACTGCAACTCTCTCTTCCTTGCCTATGGTTTGGACTGCTGTTAAGCCCGAGGATCGACCGATCGTTGTGCCACTGCCTAGCCGCCGTCCAGCCCTCACCGTGAGTTATCGGAGCATTTCCAGTAGCCATTGCCCGCTATCCAACTTTGCCGCACCTCCGCCAACGCTTGTTAAGCTTGAATTTGGGTGTGAGTGGCTTTCTAACCCTTGATTAGGGTTGTTATTATACTTAGAACTTAGACTAGGACTAGATTAAGGTTAAATGATACTTTGATGATGTGATAAGTAGGTTTAAGTGATAGTTTATCATGTTTTACTGATAGATTATCGTGATGGGTTATTGAGTTTTGCCGATTGATTATAATGTTTTGTCGATAGGTTATTGCGATAGGTTATCATGTTTTACAGATAGGTAATCATGATAGGTTATCATGTTTGCCGATAGGTTATCACGATAAGTCCTTCCATTGTTCAATAAGTTATGGATATATGATAAGTAGTTACGTGATAGGTTATCTTGTTGTGGCATATGATGAGTTATTATATCATGTTATGTTAATGTGACAAGTTTTTATGTTGTAATAGGTGATATGTGATAAATTATTATTATATGCCATATCAATGCATGATAAGTTATAATGGCATGTTATATTTATGGGTGATAAGTGATCGTAATCTAATAGGTTGTTATAAAATAAGTTATCGGGATGGTTTTATTGTAATAACTTGGACCTTTATACAATGATTTGTCTTAACTTTAAGAAGTGTCATTCATGCTTGAGTTCTAATGGTCATGCAATGATGAGAAATTATATCAAGTGTAAGCATGATGTGATTGTATGTGACACACATTATTATATGTTGTATGAGCATCATACACTCTTGCATTGATTAATATGGAAGATAAAAAATGAGCTTGAGTGATGATATACTATGTGTGGTCACATAAATATCCTGATGCGTTTACGTGAGGTGATGGATCTGTCCTAATGCGTTTACATGGGACAATGCCCGATTAAGTTTAGATGTCCCCAAGTTAATGGGATGCCGTTTGCAGATGAATTTCAGAAGAAAACTCTTTAGTGAAATGTCATCTTGATGTGTTTACGTGGGATATTGTAGTGCTCGATGGGGGGAAACGATGCCCGGTTATACCGGAAGATCGCCAACCTTCGAGTTGGCCATGGCCCTGAGTAATCGAAATAATTTGGTATATATGTGTGAAATGTGCATGAGATTGAGATGTGGATATTTATGGATTGTTGCATGGCATTGATGTATGCTTTTGAGATGTTACACATTCTCATTTCTGCCTCATACGATATATGAACTGTTATAAGAATTGTCTATGTGTTTATTGATGGCTTTGAGGGATTAAGATAACTGTTAATGTCATTAATTAAGGCAAAGCAAGAGCTTTGCTATTGGTTTGTCATCAACAAATAACTTGCATACTTAGGATGGGTCCGAGGTGAATGGCTTTCTCATGCAAAGATTAGGAATTTCACTCGTTAAGTTTCATCTCACTGTTGTTTGTTAAATGTTTACAGGCCCTAAAAATGTCTAAGCCTTTTCGTCAGATCGGGTTCGGACTTCTCGTTGAGTATAGCCAAGAAGTGACTGATTATCTGATTAAGGGGACTGATGCATGTTATACACGTTACGTCAAGACTATTTGGATTGACGAGAGATTCCCTAACTTGGTGGTGGCTCACCGCTTTGTGAGATGGTATTTTTGGATTGGGGATGATGCCCATTCACGGTTTCAATGAACCTCCAGGTGCAGAAGGATCATAGGGCATTAGTTAGGATGCAATGGATGTGGACGTACCCAGTGGGGTTTTGTCCAATTCAGAGATTGACCCAGATATGATCGTCAAACCGGAGTGGATCATGGAGCCCTTAGCGAGTTAGGTGGTAGTGGAGTTAGTATTACTTTTTAGAGTTGCCCTTGTAATACCAGAAGTGCTAAATCTATCCCGAAAACCTTAAGGTCGTGGCCGCACTTTTACGCTGATCTGACGTGGCGGGGCGAGTTATGCTTGAGCTTGTGTGTTCAAGCTATGTGTATATGGTTTTTATGATGTGATGACTTCATGATGTATATGTATATATATGATTGTGATTTAAACTATCATTATTTGTTGGTTGGATGATTTGTTTATGTTTCCGTTTGCATATATAATCAATAATGCAAATGAGTCGACGACAACTCCTGATATGTTGCAGTCGAATGACCTGAGATAGATGAGGGGTGTCGTGCGTCCGAAGAGTTTCGGGGCATGATAGTTAGTGTTCGTTTAAAAATTTATAGTCACTTACGAATTTTAACAGGATCTTGATTAAATCTCGTATACAACTAGTCTATAATATTAATCGAAAAATTAAAGTTCTTGGACCTTAATACACATGTTTGGCTCACCAAGCTCATTTCACGGCCTATTATGCCTAATTTATAACTTTAACGAACCCAAATTTTGACCCGTCCCAAGCCAGACCTAAATCCATAGCTCATCTTTTGGCCTATCGAGCTCATGCTTGTTATCTTAATATAGCCCGTTAACTCTTTAAGCCTACGCTTTCCTTATGATCCATTGGGCTCATCATCTGGCTTGTTTTCACAGTCTAAGCTCACAATGATCCGTTTGTACTTATAGGGTCAAAAAGTTCAGAATGTCACAGTGTGGAAGTTAGAATCAGAGGAATGCGAGATTATTGAACCTGGCTAGTTTCTCTTTATACTTAACTCGGTTGAGGAGAAGAATCAAGTGCTGGAAATTGGTCATTGGTCTTTTGCCAGCAATCTCCTTGTACAGTAGGAAGGATATCCTAATGTCCCTGAATATTATTATGAGTTTAAAAATATGCTTTTTGGGTGCATATTTCGAGTCTTCCTCAAGCTTGAGTTATGGAAAATGCTGTGTGAAATATAGTCTCAAAGCTAGGCAAAATAGAGGAGGTCAGAATTGAAGCAAGGAATAATAGCTCGTGTAAGATTGATAAAGTTAAAGTCCGACTAAACTTAGAATGCCCCCTAAAGATAATAACTATAATTGAGCTAGGAGGTAGAAAATGATGGATTGATTTCAAGTATGAGAGATTGCCTCATTTTTGTTATTCATGTGATTGTATTAGACATTATGTCAACTTTTACCCAAAATTTCCTCAGGAGGAGATAGGATTAGCTCAAGACAAACCTAGTAGATATGGTTCATGGCTGAAGGTTGAAGTGAAAGATTATAGTCCATGTTGGGAGACTTTTGGGAAAATAGATCCAAACCTTGAGGAAAATGAAGTCGTACTAGAAACACCAACTTCTTCCAAAAATATTAATTTGCAAAAGGATCAAACAAAGCTAGATAGGTCTCCGGTTACTTATAACTCAGCAACAAATGAGATAATGCATGATGAAAAAATGTCGGAATATGTGGCCCTAAACAACATAAAAAGAGTACAACAAACTCAGTGACTATCTCTTCCTTTGATAGAATGCTGTAGATGTGTAGGGACATCAAAAAAAGAAAAGAGAAGACATAAAACACTGGTTACTAAAAAATAGAAACGTTTTACTCCATATGAAAAGTAATGACTATCGGGGAACTTGCTGGATGAGGAGAATCTATTAGACACCCCATTCTAGATGTGGAAAGGGGTCAATGAACGGGTTTTGGTGGCTAGTCCTAATAAGTCATCAAGGTCTATATGAACTTGTTGAGTTGGAACTGTCAAGGATTATGCACTCCTTTGATAGTCTAGCATCTTCGAGCCTTAGTGGCTTGAGAGAAACCTAACTTGTCTTCCCTATGGAAATCAAGAAAAAAGAAACTGTTGTCGATCGAGTAAAAAAACGTCTTAATTTAAAGATGCAGTCATAATTAAGCTGATTGAAATTAGGGATGGATTGATACTTACGTGAGATAAGGAGGTTTAGGTGGATGTAGAATTTAGTACCAAAGAGCTCATGATGTTATATGTAAGGACCTTAATAGTGGAGTCATTATGAAGATATCATTTCTTCATGCAACTACTAATTATCAAGAGTGGTTAAAGTTAAGGATAAGTGCAATAGAAGTCCTAAAACTTGTCACGAAAATGCAATTGAGTCCTAAAACTTGTAAAAAGTGCAATCAAGTCCTAAAACTTGTCAAATTGTTTCAATCGAGTCCTAAAATTAACACCGTCGGCCTTTTTACTTTGGAAAATGATGACGTGGCGCGGACATGACGTTTAAAATGATTTTTTATTTCCATGCGGATTTTTTAAATTTTTTTATTTAAATTAGATTTAAAAATTAGAAAAGAAAAGCTAAAATTTATTTTTTTTTAAAAATTAAAAAAAAGAGAGTATAAAATGGCCGGCTTCCTTCGCGGGGGGAGGGGCTACTAATTTTATATTCTTCTTTTTTTTTAACAATTTATAAAAATAAATTTTAACTTTTTAGTTTTTAAATCTATTTTTTTTTAAAATTTGAATAAAAAATAATTTAAAAAGCCATGTGGAAAATGAAAAATTATTTAAAAAGCCACGTCCGCGCCACGTCTGCATTTTCCATTAAAAACACTAACGGTGTTAATTTTAGGACTCGATTGAAATAATTTGACAAGTTTTAGGACTTGATTGCACTTTTTGCAAGTTTTAGGACTTAATTGCATTTTCATGACAAGTTTTAGGACTTTTATTGCACTTATCCCTTAAAGTTATGGCAAATCTAGTGTTCTATTCATGTCTTAAATAGTCTCCCGTGGCTATATATCAGAGATTTCAATGAAATCTTATATCATTGGGAAAAGGTTAGAAAACATGAAGTGAATCGGTATAGGATGGTAGCGTTCCGGGAATTTGTGAACTCAACATTGATGGATATAAAGAGCAAGGGATGTGCCTACACAAGGACTAACAATTGGAAAGGTGCAGAACTTGTTAAAAAGAGACTTCATAGGGCTCTTTGTAATCTAGATTGAAGAGTCTTATTCCCAAATGCAGAGGCTTAAGCACTACCTGCAATTAGATCTAATCATTGTCCGACTTTTCTAACTTCAGATTCAGTTGGGGTGAAAAAAAAGAATTTCAGATTTGAAGCTTTTTAAACATAGGATTCAGAGTGCAAAGAAGTGGTTCAAAGAGCTTAAAGGGCTGAGAAATGTAACCTACTAGATATTGTTAGCAAAACAAAAAAGGTAGTTGATGAACTGAGGAGGTGGAGTAGCAAAAAAATTCAAAAACTTATCTGGTCAAATTCAATCTCTAGGGGGAAAACTTACAGAGTTGACAAATAGGGCAAAGCGGACTCCAAACCAGAAGGAATATCGCCAAATTATTAAGTAAATTGAAGGTCGATGGAGACAAGAAGTAATATACTGGGCCACCAAATCAAGAATTAATTGGATAAAATGGGGGGACCAAAGTACAAAACACTAACCCACCCCACGGTGGACGGGTTGGTTCGCACCCTGCCCCCTCATCTGGGAGGGGAGGGGTTCGAAACTTTGCGCCCCCATTGCGCAACTAAAGTGGAGTGCCGTGGGAGGTGGGCCCCCACGCTAGTGCTCCCCCTTTTATGCCGCCGATTCTTTGGTACGTACGGTGGTTTCAGGGCATAAAAAAAAAAAAAAGTACGAAACACTTTCATGCAAGCACAATACAAATAAGACAACGTAATAAAATTTCTATGCTACAAATTGGTGATCATAATTGGAGTAGAGACCCTTTGATCCTTAAACAACATATCACAAATTTCTACTAGGCTCTATATACTACGATAAGGAGTAGAGAATATTAGCATGTTTTAGACTAATGTCCACAAGTGATCGCAAATGTAGTGAATGAGGCTTTAGTTGGTCATGTTAAAAGAGAATAAGTGAAACTAATGGCTTTTTAAATGGGCGCAACAAAGGCACCGGGACCGAACGGACTTAATAAATTATTCTATCAAAGCAATTGGTTAGAAATTTATGAGGATATACTCAGAATGGTAGATAACTTCTTCAGCCAAGGTATCTTTGATCCCTCATATCACTCTCATTCCTAAAATTTATAATCCAAAAAGTATTACTCTGTATAGGCCTATTAGCTTGTGTAATTTTAATTATAAAATCATTGCAAAAGTTATGACCAATAAACTAAAACCCTAGCTCCTAGAATTATATCTCAGGAGCAAAGTGCCTATGTTAGGGTCGACAAATACAAGATAATAATTTTATTGTTTAGGAAGTTCTACATCAGCCTAGAGTGAGAAAATGAAAGCGAAAATTTCAGACAGTCCTCAAATTTCATATGAAAAAAGCCTATGATAGGATGAAATGAGATTTCCTATGTGACAGAATGTTGAAAATAGGCTTTTGTGAGAAATGGGTTTTATTGGTTAAACAATGTATCTCCTTGGTATCATTTAGTGTTAGAGTAAATGGGGAGTCTTGTGATTATTTCAAACCAATTGAGAGATTAGGCAAGGGGACCCACTATGCCCCATCTCTTTATTTTTATGGGTAATGTCCTATCCTCTTTGATATTGAAAGCTATAATAGATGGAAGTATAAATGCATCCAATTGAATCCATATTGTCCTACACTATCAGATCTCCTATTCGTAGATGATGCTATATTTTTCATGGATGGTACAATTGCCAAGGCTCATAACTTAGCAAATATCTTACATTAGTATTACTTTGTGTTGGGACAGCCCATCAACTTTAACAAGTCAAAAATTTTCTTTGGAAAAAACTGCCCTCAAGAGTTAAAACAAATTTAGCAGCTGAATTAAGAGTGCCAGCCATTAAGAAAACAGTGAAGTATTTGGGCGTACCTTCAAACTAGGGACAAATAAGAAGCAAATGTTTTCCTGAGTTCTTGCAAAGATCGATAGGAGACTAAAAGGGTGGAAAGAGAAGTTGATGTCAAAGGCATGCAAAGAAATCTTAATTAAAACGGTGGTCCAAGCATTACCACAATTTGTCATGTCTATTTTTAAAATTTCCATATCAATTTGTAGAGCTATTGAAAAGAGAATATCATCCTTTTGGTAGAAGCAAAATGCTACTGGAAAAGATAAAATATCTTGAAAACTAGGAAAGATTGTAGGGGGCTAGGCTTAAGAGACCTAGTTAAAAAAACATGCTTGGAGATTCATTCACGACCTGAAAGCCATATGGAGTAAACTGTTGAAATGTATTTACTTTCCCAGAGGAGATTTTTGGACAGCGAACAAAGGCCCTCAACCCTCTTGGGGGTGGCAAAGCTTATTAATGAGAGAATATACAATTGGGCCAGAGATTAAATGGGATGTTGATGATGGCAATAGGATCATAGTCAGAGAGGATAGATGGTTGCTCTTAGGCAAGATAGAAGGTCTAGCAAATAGAAATGACCTTCAGTTGATAGCAGAATTAATAAATCGCAATGATAGAGGATGGGATATTTAATTATTACAAGAGATTTTCGAGGAAAGAAATATTAGCTAAATTTTATGCTTAAGACCTAGACCAAACAAGATACTATGGACAGTAAATAACTCAAGTTCTTATACGGTGAAAAGTAGATATAACAAGCTTCAAAACTCGGAATGACTTCAAACGGTAAATCAACCCTCTACATCATACCAGCCTCCTAAGAGACTATAGACTGAAATCTAGAATCTTAAAACCTACCCCAAAGTGAGTGAGGTTTCTACTATGGAGTGCATACAACAATGCTTTGCCTATGAAGGAAAATTTATACAAGAATAAGATTTTATTTGAACCAATGTGTCCCTTTTACGGCCAAGCTCCCGAATCTACAGAGCACATCTTTATCTTATGTCCCTAGACAAAGGAAATCTGTTAGGCCATAGAATCGAAGTTGCCATATCCCAAGAAAATAGCAATTGGATGGACAAATGGACATGGGAGAACCTTACCGTGAGAACTAGTTCACAGTCCAAAACCCTATTTGCAGAAGTTGTTTGGCTAGCTTGGAAGGCTTGGGACACCCTGATTTTCCAAGCAAGACGACATAATCTAAGTTTAATGATAGAAGAAGCAGTTTTTATGACCCAACTATTTGCGAAACATGGATGCGACAAGATAAATCGAGAAGACATGACCTGCTCTACAGCACAACCATAATGCTTACCGACGCAGATCTCCTGCAAAATTAATGTTGATTGCTCTTGGTGCAACTCAAACATGGAGGAATCGGCAGTAGGAATATGCAGAAACAGAGAAGGAGTTCTCATGGACAAATTCGCCAAAGGATCTTTGCCCCTTTCGCTTTCATCGCCAAAACCCTAACCATATGGGAAGCTTTGCTTTGGTTGAAACTGAAGAGAGAAAAATAAATTGAAGATGTACGTCCAATTGATCTGTACATAGTGCTATCATTTGATAGCTTATCAACGGTTGATTGTATTTTGGGTCGGTCGGAAGCACCATGGGCCTCTCGGTCCATTATACAAGATTGCATATTTTTGCTGGGCCAGCTAGAAGGAATTGTCCTAAATTTTGAACCGAGAGACTATAATAAAGTAGTCGATTGGGTCGTTAAGACCTATCAAGCCGGCTCTCTCCCAACAAACTAGATTGTTAGTCCCTCCCCATTTCATTTTGGTTGATTTTATGTTTGGATATCAGATCCTTTTGTAACCCTTCATCTTTGAGTTAGTAATGAATATTGGCATTTCTTATAAAAAAACAAAAAAAAATTCTACTTTCAAAAGTATTACCGATTTGCGTCTAGGCCTTCCAAATCTCTCGTTGAAGTTTGACTATTTGAGAGAATACTTCCTTGAATTAAAATGCCAAATTACCTACAGAAGAGTATTGACATGACGATTTAGTAATAAAACTGAGTATCTCAATCCCAATTCACAAAATTAGTATATTAAGTATTTTGTAGACACTCGTTGAGAGATAGGGTCAAAAAAAAAAAAAAAAAGATCTTATTTGGTGTTCAATATTATTTACTTATTGAACACCATTTAGCGTACTGATTTTGTAAATCAGTCTTACTATACCAACGTTACTCAAAAGTAAGAAAAATTGATGCCGAAATATTGTACAATGAATTCTACAATTAATTTACAAAGTCGATATATATGTTGAATAGTTGCGGTAAACTCTTATCCAATGTTGAATATAATCTGGTTGTTTAAAGATCAGTCTATGATCCCCAATATCACTTAAAATATTGGTGATAATGTTGGTGCTTTTGTTTTAAATTATTTAAAGAATAAAGGTTCTTTTTTTCTTTTTATTTATTCAATAACCCTCGAGGGAGAATCTAATGTGAGGATGATTTGACGTAAGAAGTTGCTAATGTTCAACTTTTCTTTGATGTGACTATCGTTGGTATTCCCTAATTCCAGAGAAGAGAAATATACATATCCAATTTGAGGGTGTGAGTTGTACGGGCACCGACACTTTAAAATAAGGACCCGTCAAGTTAATATGTTAATCATAAGAAAATATATAATGCTTTTGTACATATTGATATATATTTTTTAAAGGTTTCAAATAGTCCACATTAAATAAAAGTCAAATTAAATCAATCGCCAATATTTGGGGAAAAAAAGCTAACAATTAAAAGGTAAAAATTGGTCCAAACGTTAGACAAATCGAAATCCTCAAATTCGATAGTAGGAGACAATGGTGACCATAATGTATGCAACTGAACATCACTAAGATATGGGGATTTCGTTTTTCTCAATGAGAAGATCATGGAGGAAAACCCACTTTTAGATTAGAGTAATCTAAAGCATTCCAAATCATTGATTAGCAATTTATTAACACTAATAGAGCTGCACATGGTCATTTCATTTGTCCATTCACAAACCTTGAGAAATACTAAAGAAGACTATCGTGTCTCTACCTCAGAATTCCGTTTGTTAATAGATATTATTGACATAAACTCACAAACATTTCCTGTAATCAGAAATACCAGAGAACTAAAAAAATTAATTTCTAAAATGACGCAACCAAGGTTAAGTATTTTTAAAATTGATCCATAAAATGATGCGATGGAATTGCGATAGATAACGGAAATAGACAACAAAATTGTATCATTTCATTTCGCCGACGTAACTCTTCAAAATCAATCTTAGCACATATGTCCACATGTCAATGACAAAATCCTTCCTCCGGGAAAAAAACGAACGGGTCGTTTTCCCACAATGCCCAAACGTTTCGTGCACGTTTAGCAAAATCACAGAAAAATCGATGACGTTGGAAGAACTTTCCTTTGTCTTGGAATCCTTAGTACCCTTTTATAGAAACCTATATTGATTCGATTAAATATATTACGAACCTCTTTTTGATCTCTAGCAAGTGAATCCTCTCTGCTCCCAGAACACATTATACACACAATTCGGAATTCTGCCATGGACGGAGAGCATCGCCACCACAACCGGAGTTTTGAGATCGATCCGCTGATCATCGGCCTCCTTGGGATCATGGTCGGAGCCGTCGTGGTTGCGACCTACCACTGCATCCTCGTCGGCCTCCCCAACCGCAACGCAGCACCCCATCAAGCTCAGCTCGGTAGTAATTCCGACGAGCATGATCAAGAGAGCGACAATCGGGCTCGGAGGCCAAGACGGGCTGGGCCGTGCCTTGCCCTGGAGGAGCTGGATCTGGCCATGATCCGTGACGACAAGGAGGACTCGGGAGAGGAAGACACGTGCGCCGTGTGCCTTTCCGAGTTCGACGACGGGGAGTCGGTTCGGGTGCTGCCCGAGTGCGTGCACTACTTCCACGCGGCTTGCGTCGACGCGTGGCTCTACTCGCATGCCAATTGCCCGCTGTGCCGAGCCAAGGCAGGTCCTCCGGCGGATGTCGCGCTCGCCATGGCGGAATTTGGCGGCGTTCTGGCGACGGAGCAACACAGAGAGGAGGTTTCCGGGGATTTGGATCCAGCCCGGGGTAATAACAACGAGGTTTAGTTCCAAGTTTTTTTAATGAGGGAGATTTGAAAGACAAAAGTTAGCTCGTGGGTTGGTGAGATATGGAAGAAAATGGTGGCTGCTCATGAA
Source organism: Eucalyptus curtisii (assembly GCA_017140595.1). Classification (NCBI taxonomy): domain Eukaryota; kingdom Viridiplantae; phylum Streptophyta; class Magnoliopsida; order Myrtales; family Myrtaceae; genus Eucalyptus; species Eucalyptus curtisii. The sequence goes on along the minus strand of CM029504.1, from coordinate 37,173,008 downwards.
GATTGAGATAATTGGTAACACGAAACAGGATTGTATTTTTAGTTCACTGAGGTAACGAAGTGTATTCAATTGAACTACGTTCGACCAAAAAATGGTAATTACGTAGATATTCAAATTTAGACATCGATTTAGTCGATAGGATGGCAAATAAATATCAAGAATTACCAAACTCGATCTAAACTAATTAAACTGTTCATACATTCCTATGGAAATCTCAGGCTTCCACATGGATTACTATGTCATGATCGGTTAGGTCCGTTGTGTTTATAAGATTGCTGAATCCTTTGAGATATAAAGTTGACTAAGTCGATACAAGTTGCTTTTTTCCCTCGACTTTAGATGTAGATCTAGATGCGAGCCTCAACCAATTTCGCTTCCCCGATTAGATGTATTGGAATGAACTATGAGCAGTCTTGGTCAACGATCGCACGCGTGGATTTAACGACTCAATTGCCCCTTCAAAGTAGGCAAGCAGTTCACACAGCCCCATTGTATAGCCAACGTATTTGGTCTTTGCCATGAACCATTCGCCCCGCTTTGGCGGCACGAGGAGAATCATTTGCCTGGCCCAGCACGAGATGAATTCCAGGCCCGCCCAATCCAGTGATCGGCCCCGGACTGGCTGAGCCCGATACCGACTATAATTCATAACGAACAAGAAGAGAAGTGGAACCCCGCCGAAGCCAGCAAGCTAGTTGGTAGTCTCTAGGGTCGATAGAAACATTTACCCTAGCGAAGAATTGTCATACCTAGTATCAGAGACGAAGATACAATCCAAATGTAAACAATTTATCAGGGGACGGGATTCAAGTCCACATTCAATGCATCGCTCTTGATTTTGAGTATTCTGTCGAACCTAATGATCAATCACGCAGATGGAAGTTGCAGAGAACCAACCAATACAGACCGTCGTGCCGGTAGCGGGTGGAGAACAACTGTTTCGCCCTCAGTTCGAGCTCTTTGAAGCCTTTGAAGCCTTTAAAGATAGTGGAGGCAGATAAACGCACGAGACAAATGGTATCTGTGCGTGAAACGAATCCTAATGACCATAATTCGTGGCCAGGGAGATTCGCGAGGACTTGATAAACGATGATGTTCTTATGTTCAGCACACCAAGATGAATCGTTAGTTTAGAGGCCGTATAGTAGTCGTCGGAGTTTCCCTCCAGCCACTCTAGACGGCACACGCCCTCGTTTCCATTTAAGTGTGCCCATACAAATTTCTACTCGTTGAAGTCATAGGTTGGGTCCTCGGTGAAATAATACGTCCATATATTTCATTGCATTTATCCCAAAAAAAAAAAGAAGAAGAAAGAATGTAATTCCAAATTTGAGATGGCTAAAACATATATAATGCAACGTATACCCAGACTTTAGTTAATTCTCGGACAGTAAGTCTTCATGTCCTTGTAGTGGCATAATGATTGTCTGAGCAGTAGCCTTCCATAATTACGGTGAAGGTAATTAATGGAGGACGAAGAAAATCGACCCAACACATTCTTTTCTTAATTTAATATATCATTACCTCAAGTAATTTGGTAAATGAAGAGCTACCGAGAGATGAATTGAACTCGAAATAAAGCAAGACATTTAAATATATCACTCTTGCGCTTTAGTGAATAAGTGAAATAAGGAGAAGAAAACAAACAAACAAACAAAAATCTCAGTAAGTGTACCTACTTAAAGCCTCTTATATCTGTCTTCGGAAATTGATACTTACATCGATATGACCCAAGGATTTGGGATCGAAGCGGATCTAGAGCTTTTTACTTAGAAATGAACCGATGATTAAATGAATTACTTTATACAATGACAATTGAATGAGGCAAAATTAACGAATAGCAAGGCATTGTGCGTAAGAAGGACACTGCCCAAAGACAAGCTGTCACATATTATGAGGCTAAATGATCGCATCATCAGGTGTAGCCATGTCCGTCGCAAAATTGTTCATCCAACGAGCGTACTACCAAGCCGTATAGCAAGTTGTTCGTATAGCCGGGAATAAAAACCATACCTTTCATCATAAAAGCTTACATGCTCTTCAAAGATCATAAAGCAATCACGTGATGGAACCATAACACTTTTTTCAATTTTGCGTCCTTCAATTTTTGCGATGCAGCTAAAGTTGCATCGTTACGGCGCGTCGCTCGCTATTGTCTCGGTCCTCAAAGTTATGCGCCCGTTCTTTAGGGTGGTCCCCCGGTGGTCAAAAGTCCTCATTTGACTATTTATAATTTGTGCTTCTAAGTAGACCCCATAATTGCATTTAAACTCCCCCCAATTTAATCGTCACACTGCACTTTGAGCAACCTCCCTTTTTTCTCAATTCTCAATGTTTTCATCCGCCATCATATTTCAAAAAAGTACGGCCACAAGGGAATTTTTCAGAACCTTCTTGGAAGTATTTTGTAGGGCCGAGAACTCTTAATCATATCGAAAGCATTAAAAGAAGAGAAGTTGATACTTCTTTTTTGGTAGGTAGAAGATAAAAAATTGGAGACAGGTATGCTAACAAGACATCGCAGGCAAGATCTTTTCTTAGCACCGGGGGTCATGAGCAAGACAAATATCTATTTCCATTATGAGTAAAACATTCATGTGTAGAGATGTTTTAATTGCACAAAATTATATAGAAATAATAATTGGAAAATATGAAAGTCGAAAACCTACCTCTACTTTTAAAAGTACGAGTTTTCCACTTTATCTCGGTGAAATCGCACCCTTTACAAGTTTTTTTTTTTTTTCATAAATGACACTACTCTAACTCAAGCATCACTCACGTCTGAACCTTAACGACAACCTGACCGCCGCCACGGTGGTCTAGCCTAGCATCCTTTGACATCATGGCGAAGCCGCCCGACCCAATAGTTGTCCCTTTGCCCGTCATATTCCCTAGTTCTCTCAAATTCTCTCGCACAAAGGAGGTGCACCGCCAGTGGAGGGCTAGGGTTCAAGACGGAGCAGGTAGTCTTTTGGGTGCCCTAAGGCTGGGGTTTTTAGAACCTTTAAAGCAAGGGATCATATTTGAGTCATTTGAGTGGGGTTGCGGTTGAGGTAGCAACCTTAATATTTTTGTTATCGGAGGGAAAACTCAGATATATGTTTTTGTGTTTTTCCCATATGATTTCAGTTGGGTACGAAGTATCAAAAATCTTCTTCGCATTCCCCCCCCTCTGAATATCATGCATAAAGTTTGGAGGAAGTTCTCGAGCATAAATTGAATTAGTTATTAAAAAACGTGGCTCCTGTGTGTGGAGATTTGATTTTGATTATTATTATCACTCGACGTCTCTGCTCAAATAAATAAATGAAGGCTGAGCTGCACTCTCTCCATTTCAGAGCATAAACACACATCTTTTTTCCATGCATGATGAGAGCCACTAATCTCTCCCTCTCCCTCCTCTTTCTCTCTCACTACAGTGCTTAACACCACAGAATTCTTATAGGTTAAGGAATATATATCACCCCCCTTTCTCTCTCTCTTTCTTTTCAAAAACAAAACCATAAAAAAGCAAAGAACAAAAAGGAGCAGAGCAAGATGGAACAACCAGAAGTTAATATATAAATAACTAAAAGGACCCTCCTTTATTTTTGCTCCTTCATTCCACTTCCTCTTTCCTTTTCTCTCCACATCTCTCTGCAACTCTCTCTCTCTCTCTCTCTCTCTCTCTCTCTCTCTCTCTCTCTCTTTCTCTTCTGCTTCCTCTCTCGCTTTCTCTCTCCGCTGTGTTGACGTGATTCTCCACTACATATTTCTTCAAAGCCAATCCATCAAGCTTTACAAAAGAGGGATCAAAGAACCACAAAGCAACCATGGTTTTCTCATCCCTTCCAGCTTATCTTGATCCATCCAACTGGCAACAGGTGAGGGTTTTCTTCAAACATGGTGTATTTGCTTTGCAAGAAAAAGCTAAATTTTTTCAAAAGATAAATATTCTCATGTGTTACTTTTGTTAATGCCTTGTTTGAATATACCAGAGATATTTGATTTCTTGCTTTTATTCCACACTTTTCACAGCAACCAAATCATCACCATCATCAAGCTGGAAATAGTGGTCTCAACAATCAGCTCCCACCAGCTCCTCCGCCGCCACCGCCTCCTCCTCCACAACCTCATGGAGGAGCTGGAGGCAACCCTGGCGGCTCGATCCGCCCGGGCTCGATGGTTGAGCGGGCCCGGCTAGCCAACATACCCATGCCAGAGGCAGCGCTCAAGTGCCCGCGATGCGAGTCCACCAACACGAAGTTTTGCTACTTCAACAACTACAGCCTCTCTCAACCAAGGCACTTCTGCAAGACCTGCAGAAGGTACTGGACGCGAGGGGGAGCGTTAAGGAACGTTCCCGTTGGAGGAGGCTGCAGGCGGAACAAGAGGAGCAAAGGAAGCAGCTCCAAATCTCCCATCACAAGTGGCAGCAACGACCAACAAGCCAGCGGCGGCTCCGCGAGCAGCATCACCTCAAGAGGCAGCAGTGGTCTCGCCGGCGACATACTGAACCGGGCGACAGCACAAATACCGGGCCTCCGCTACATGTCTCCTAGCAGCTTGAACAGCCTAGGTGAGCTGGGTAATTCGGGAGAGATGGGGTTGAACTATGGTGGGATTCCCGGTTCTATGGTTGGGGACGCTGGGAATTTGAGCTTCCAATTGGGTGGTAACAGCTCGCTCTTATCGATGGGAAGCCTCGAGCACCAGTGGCGTCTGCATCAGGTCACACAGCAGTTCCCCTTCATGAGTAGCTTGGACAAGCACGCCAATCTGTACTCAATGGATGCTTCCACGAGTGGTGTCGAGCCGTCGGGTCTCGTGGGTCATCATCAGGTCAGGCCAAATCTGTTCATGAACTCTGGGGCTTCTCACACGAGCTCAGTGAAGGTGGAAAATATCAACCAAGATCAGTTGAACTTGTCAAGGCAGTTGTTGGGGAATTCAGGGGCTAATGACCAGTTCTGGAGTGTTGGTGGTGGTAGTGGCGGTGGCGGTGGTGGTGGCGGCGGTGGTGGTGCATGGACCGATCTTTCGGGTTTTAGCTCTTCTTCCACAAGCAGTGCTTTATAGAGATCATGCCTTCGAAGCCTTAGCTTTGTCCAGAAAACCTTCCTTGCTTTGAAGCTTCAGTTCTTTTTGTTAGTGTAGCTTCAACTTCACCAGCGATGCTCCAATACTCATCTTGTTCGCAGCTATAAGTTGTCCGTAATCGGCCTACTAGTTCAGGAGTTACTGAGATTTTCAAGGGCGAGCGTTATGTTCCTCTCTGAAGAAAACCCTAGAATTGCATCTGTTTTCTTTTCTTTTTTCTCTTTTGTGGTTTTTTCTTTGCTTGCATTTAGATCGTCGCTCTGTATGACATGTATAACCTGCGAAAGAGACGAACCGGCAAGCTGCGACTATATCCATGTCTTGTTTGTGTTCTTATGCTTAAGGTGATGTACAAGACGAGGTATTGGGAGCCGAAAAGTAATGTAATACAAGTTTTCTTCACTGCTTTATGTGGATATTTTCAGTCTAAGCTTATCAATCCCATCACGTAGGTCATATACGTTCGCTTATTATATTACTGAGTATCTGGGGGCGGAATGCGATTATGCTCAGAAGGTCTCTCTTGTGTAATAACAATTCCACTGGTACGGAATCGTTATCTTTCGGTTACTTCGCTCCATCATTGACGTATTTTATTCAACTCGAAGGCATGCTAGTTGATGTAGTTTAATCCCTTTTACCTTGTGGCCACCAAAAAGGGAAGAAAGAACACTTCTTATCCATTTGATCATGCCAATGAAGAAAGCACGAGTTCTTGCTAATCTAGAATACGAATTTGCATCGGTTTACTCTACTCAGATTATGACACGGCTTTGATATGGAATATATGCGTTCTGTTGATAGTCCGTAACATACTTTGGAAAGTAGATTGCGCTGAGGAACTCGATAGAATTGCAATTATCCTTGCATCGATAAGCTCGGATCATGTTCTTCGTGACGAACTTGAACACCATTTTAGACAACGAATGAGGCTTGGACAAAGACACTTGTTTAAAAGATTAAAATACGCCGTGCCTACGCTGTCAGAAGAAAGATTGATTTCTATATAGTGATGATAATGAGATTCGTGAAATTATTTTAGGAAATGTGCTTTTGATACAAATAACTGTAACGTCTCAGGTTCAATTCCCATACAATACAATCTCTCGGGGAGTGATATATGGTAATCCCCTAGATATATTACTTCTATGCTAAATTTTTGTATGTAATGGCTCATTCACCGTCGAACAAAATCAAGCGATCGATGATCCGATGCCATTTTAGTTAATGTAGCCCTAGTTACACTAGAAAATTTTCTTGCTATCCGATAACAGTGTGAAAACAATTTAAATTGCCATCGTTTGATTATCGACATAGAAGCTTTCAGTTTTGGAAGTAGTTTCATGTGTACGTATGTGTCACCCTTCATGTGCGGTCACTTAGAACTTTTTCACATATTAAATGGACGTAATGAATTTTTTTTAATTACTTTTATATCAATTGCATGTTGTATAATTAATAATGCTCAATAAATGCCATTCAATTAATAAATACATTTTTAACCTTTTCATTTAGTTTGAATGAATCTCGAGCGATTTGCGTCATAACCTCATCACCATTTCAAACACATCACCGTGCCCAAACATTTCACTCGAACTTTTTAGAATATGATTTGTGTAACATAATATCATCGCACAAACGTGAATTTGATTGCCCGACACAACTTATATTCATAGATATTCCATCTATAATTCCTATTATTCTGCTTGTTTTCCTATCTGAAAGTTATCACTATGGTTACGGCACATCTACAATGTGTCTGATATGTAAGCTGCAACTTACACACGAGAAATATTAAAATATGTATATCGTAGGTCGATGCTACCTAATTTGCCTCGTTTTCTCTCGCTAAGCTCTTATTGAAAATGAATTATCTAACACCACCAACGACCCTTTCCCCTTTCCCCTTTCAATATAACACAACATGTCTATCTTATTTGTTTCTAGAAATTCGGAGGAGATCTTACCTAGGATGTCCCGACAATGTCATAGAAATCTTTGGGGGTTTTCGAGGAGAAGAGAAGGGTTTTCGGTCGCATACACAGAGGAATGATTTTGGAATCATGTAAAGAAGGTACTTAAGCAATAAACAAAGAAGATGTGAGGATTTACTGACTGTTCTTGGGTGGTCGGTCAGACGAGAGTGAGACTAAACCTTAGAGAGAGAGAGAGAGAGAGAGAGAGAGAGAGAGAGATGAAGCGTAAATTACGTGATTTTGGGTTTGGTGGGACAAGAGCCTCAAAAGACGCCAAAAGATTTTGTACCACTCAAAGCCCTACTACTCACAAAAACTCCCCCAAACTCTTTCACTGACTTCCAATAGAAAAATACAAAAAAGAGAGCGTTGTTTCCACACTTATTTCGGTTAAAGATGAAAGATTTTGCGGGGTCCATTACCAACTATTTTAGAATCTTTGTACTGCTATGACAATAAAAACATGGTTTAACATCTAAATATTCCAACACGAGGACTGAAAGGATCTTGAAGGTGAGGACCTCCCGCTCTGAGACTTGCAAGATTCTATGAGGAATCATTGAATGTAATTCCTGTTAAAAAGGTGTGTAAATCCCATTAAATGAAAATTTATCTAGCGTATGTATATTGTAATTCGAGCTCACGTTTCTAATTAATCTTTCGATTGCGACACATGAATTACATATAGGCAACAAACTTAGGATGACAGAAGATACTTATGTGGATCTGAATTAGCCAAATACGTATCAAATATTCAAAATTTAGATCGCCACCATCAATTAATCTCGAACACGGTCGGAGGCGAACCCCAGAGACGAGAGTCAAAGAGAGAGATGGCGTCGCAGGTGGGATGTCTGGAACCCCCGCCCCGCCCCGCCACTTTCGGCAACTTTGACGCGCGTGAATCCGCGTGCCCTTCACGACTCACAAGGAAACAAGCCCCTCTCTTTTGTCAGTTTTTGGACCGAATCATGGCTTTGGACTCTTGTTGGAACGACCCTACCTCTCGAAAGCAAATTTTGCCCCCTAACTTAACTTCATTAACGTGAAATCAACGAATTTGTACGTGTAGTGCAAGTTCTGATTTGGTGGGAACATCTCTAGATCCGCGTTTAATTTTCAAATGAATTCAACGCCATGTCAATCTCCAAAAGCGGGAGGCATTGAGTCAAATTTTCAAGTAACATAATCACTTTATATCGTTTTATGATGAAATGACTCATTGCAGTTTTTATAATTCGACCCTAGACTACCTTTTTTAATCGGGTGAAAGAAGCAAACTTATTTTGGAACTTCTCATCTAAACCAGACCACGCATGGAGTTATGGTAATACTTGACAAGAGACGTGACTTGCAAAACCCCAATAATCTCGGACTTATCCATTGTTAGGTGCATTTCACTATTGAGAATTTGTCTTGCAATTATTATAGTAGGACTTTCATACTTTTTGCTATTGATTGTAAGGCGCAATTTGTATTCTTGTCCTAACACTTCACACACTTGAATTGATAAGATGGTCGGAGTTTATGATTTGGACATTTGTCATTTCATGTGGAGAGATTGCTTCATTTCCGATACGCTAGCATGTTGCACTGATAAGCTTGTATAACTACGAACGGACTAAAATAATTATAGTTCAAACTAAACATTCAATAGAGGATAGTATGCGGGGATTGTACCTTCCACCCTTGTCATCATTATAGCAACAAATGACCAAAGCTTAAAAGCGGATATCGTAAATATGAATACCAATAAGATCGATTAGTTGTAAATACTACATTTATTTGTCCATAATCAATCCAGTAAGCAATGCTATCAAGACGAAACGTATCCACATATCACGGCAATCTAATAGTTTTTGTAAACAACTCACGACGAAAGAAAATTTTCACTTGCTACATTTCTAAATCAATAAAAGAAAAGAAAATTTATTAGGTTAATTGAAGACGTAAACAAAACACACACAACCATCGAACTGTGTGTGCTGTGTGAGCTTAAAGGTAATTCCTCAATCGAGATCCTCACATATGGCACTTATAAATTACGTTCATGTTAACACCGACAGCAAAGCCGATAAATATGCACGGCGTGAATCTACAATCCCTTGTGGGCACGGTGCCATTATGCTCTTTTTGTCGTATAATTGAAATGCAGCAGATCTTAGCCTAAACGGTTGTGATCTTTTACTTTTGGATTGAACGGTGAAGACATGTGGAGGTGGCACCACACCATGAAAGACCGAGGACCTTTAACCCTAGAAATGGTCATGCCGTAGCCATCGGCAAGAGGATTATGATAACATCATGATTCAAAGAAGGGGATTCGTCATCATGAAAGGGAAGGAATCTATGTGTCTGGATTTCACCTTTTGCAAGAACCGAGGCGACCTGCCTTGCTTACCCCTGAACGTATCATCTAAAGCATTCAAAACCGCCATGTGTAAAAGCTCTCTTCTCTCTCTCTCTCTCTCTCTCCCTCTCTCGCTCGCTCGAATTCTGCTTATGTGATCCCGAAATCGTCGACTTATATATTTGGGTGCATTCCACAAAACATTAGGAACGACAATAATAAAGAAATAAAAAGAAGATGGTACGAACGGCAACACTCGAAGCAACGGCTCAAACTTCCAAGCCAACATCAGTTTCGTCTTTCTTACTGACTTCCATTTCTTTCATGCTGTTGTCAGACCATGGATGTTCGTGCCCCTCTCTCTCTTCTCTCTCTCTGTTTTCTTCTGCAGCTTTTCCTTTTTGCTCGTAAGGTCCCTGTAAAATCAAATCGTTTCTCGTTGACGACGGGACGTTTATACAGTGCAGCCGCGTTTAAATCTACCACCGACGTGATTGGCATAACCATCGAGGTCCGCCTATTTGTCGCCGAGTTTATTTCTCGTCCTGAACGAATCTCTCAATAACTTTTGCAATATTATCGTGACATAGCTTGTTTATAGAAACATCTTTTTGACCGCTCCATCTTGAAGGATTGCAATGACAAGTTGTTAGTCTTGGACTTTCATTTCGCAAATATAAGGAGTGGCTATCACTAAACTCCAACATTCTATAATGAGCGTGTGATTTTTTAGGACAACTTCAAAAGTGGGTAGCTAGCATTAGTTGCCCTCTTGCCCGCTTACAAGTAAGGAAACTGATGTCTCGATGTTTCAGGGGAAAAAAATTATTACTTCATCAAATGAATTCCTTATCACGTGAATTATGGGACGTGAAATATACATAATATTGTCACTCTCTCACGAAAGACTTATGTATAAAATTGAAAAAAGTATATAGACTAATATTTGATTTACCCGAGCTACCTCCATTTACACAAGTGACCAGTTTCGTTTGTTTCGGTTCATCCCTTTTTCAATTTTTTTATTTTTTTGGCTCGAGTTGATCTTTGACTCTTTGCACCGACGGGATAAAAATAGGATAATCTGAAAGCTGTGGTAAAGCTCCAATAACTGTCGGAGAAAAGCAACCGAAATTTCAAACGGGTCGAAAATAACAAAGATGCTAATAGTCAAAATTGCAAAAGTGTTGGAAAGGACTTCGAAAATAGTAGATTTTGAAGGTAAAATGGCTCAATCAACGTTTGGCCGTTGAACCTCAGTATTAGGGTTTTGAAAAGTTTTCAAGTGCTATCTTCGTTCTTCAATGACATTCAATTGATGTTAGTTTTAGTCAAAAATAAAGAATCAAACTATCAAGTACTTACGAGTAGAGGTGATCATGGCTCGAGCAGCTCATGAGACCGGCTTGGGTCGATAAGGGGAAAATGGGGCCAATGATCCTGTTGGGTTGTGCTTGAGAATTTGTATGTATATGGGTTATGTTTTCCTCTGTCCCAATTAGAGGAAATTTTCAAGCTTCAATCGTGCCTATGATTAGTGGACTACAATAGTTGATATAATGCACTTTTAATTGTAGTTAAATTTGCATGCGAGTGATGTTCATAACTTGTAACCAATGGGTCATAAAAATATATCCATTTATAATATCTTTAAGTGGGCAGGCTTGACAAGCCAAGTTAGGCCCATCTAGAGCATGTAATGTCACACAATTATAAGAGAAATTAGAGGTACTCTTGGATCAAATTAAGGTTAAAATCAATTACAAAATAGAGACATTGATCTTCAAAGAGTTACCTGAGAAACAAGGAAGATTTTTCGTTGTTGATTTTGTACTTGACGCTGTACAGATGATTGGATGAAGAACACTGTCATTTTAGATTAAATAACAGTATATCTAAGAATGTCTATCCCAAAAATTTAAGTGTTTATATGGAGAGAGATTATATGAATATAAACCCTGATGAAAACCCATAGTGTCATTGACAAGTAACGTGGGATACTTCATCATCGCCTCTCACATGCAAACCAAGCTAAGACCGACATGTGTAATTGAAGAACAAAGAGCCTCACACACGAAATGATTCTAGAAATGTTCTGGTGATTGAATTGTAGAAGCCATAAAGCATTTGCTGAATTAGGGAAAATTTACCAAAAGAATCCTACGCCTATTATATGGATGCCAATTCATAAACTTTTCATACATCGCTGGGAAATATGTCAAATTCATTGTATTTCCTAGAACTAGAAATCGCAAGCTTTTACACTGCATCAATTTGTATCGATCAGAGTGTATCATTGGCCTAGCGGCTCGCGAGGGCTGATTGGCTCGAAGAGCGAAATTTTGGCAAGCTTAGACAAGTAATTCCTTTGGTAAGCCTAGCTATCCTAACTTTGCTCCCCCAAGCCTGTTCATGTAAGGTCAATTCTACATGGAACAGTTACGATCTCCTTATAGTGACCAGCCTAAAACTTCTATCATGTCTAATTACCTCATTGTTTCTGTGAATGACACTTTGGAGCAGCCTTGGCCATCTCAATTTTATCTCGCCAATAAAGAAGGGCCCTTAATGTCGCATTTTCAGCATGGTTAGCTTCTTGCCTCTCTTCCTTTGTGATTTTGCTTCCTTGTAGCAATCGAATTCTAACACTAGGGTCTCCCTTGTTGTGCTTTGGCTTTCTTTTGTAGTTATCAAAGCTCTTCGACAATCTAGGTGATTTCCCCATTTTCTACGTTGTGATCATTATGCCGCTTAAACAAATAACCGGTACGCCCTAACATAACCTTTAAGCAGCCGAAATGCTTTTCGAAACTTTGAAATAGAGCAAGCCATCATGATGATGCTTACCATCCTTAGCACCGTTTTACCCTCGATCTTGTAGTTATGTAAGGTAGGGTTTTTCGCAGGGCACTGGCTAGCAAAAAGACGGCGATCCCAAAAGTTATGCTTTCTTCACAAATTTGAAAATCGAATTCTCCGAATCTTACATTTGATAGTAGCTTTAATCGTGGTTGATAGGGTGTAAATGAGCAATTTTCTCTTTAAACACGTAACCATGCCCGAGCAAGGCTGGACAACGGTTTACTCAACCGGCTTTTTCCTAGATTTGCACACGCATATGTTGTTGACGGTCACCATGCCACATCATGCGCAAATGGCCGTGTCATATGCTATGTCACCATTCACATGCCGTGTTACGGTTCACAAGCCACGTGACTGACTCCTCGTCATATGCGATTGCGATCGCATGCCGTGCCATCATGCGATTGCGTATATGCTAGATCATTATCTAATATCACCACGTCATCATGCATGCGTGCCATGTGATGTTATTACTCATCTTGCCATGTCACGTACCTAATTATTATCTCATTAATCTATTTCTCTTCATATAGTCGACGTCTATACATGTCCGAGGCATTCGTTTCCCTGGAAAAAGCTCAACTCACAGGAAACGAGTTCAATTATAGTCATACAGTGTATATCGCTGACATTTACATAAATATGTAATATACATATAAGACAAATCCTTATTTCAAAAGTGGATCATGTTATCGGAGAAAGAGCCATGATTTTGTATTATACTTTTTAAACGGGGCACAGCACCACGGAATACGACAACCGAACCGACGCGTCCAAGCCTCACAGGGGGGGGTCGTGTCACGGATTAAAGTGGAAGGGGATGGAGGTCGACTCCATGGCTAATTTGGAGATTCCGAAAGAGGCGGTATTCTTCCTTGGATGCCATCCCCTCCTCACCTGGAAAGGGGAGTGTGTCTAAGCGTGATTTGATAGGTTTTCGAGACGACAAAGGGAAAAGGAGAGGGGCGTAAAGGAGAGATGGTAACAAAGATGCTAAGGTCCTTCGAGTTTCAAAAACAAAAGGAGGAAGGAAGAGGAGAAAAAAAAAGTAGGGGTCCAGCTCCAATCCAATTCCTCTTTTTCCTCTTCGACGAGCCGAAACGACGTCGTTTTGAGCGGAGGATGGGGAGGGGGAGCAGGGGACTTTTCCCCCCTTTTTGAGATCGCGAAGGAAACGAGAGATCGCATGCACGTAGACAGACAGGCACAGGCGGGCCTGCTCCGCCGTGGGGCCCGGCGGTGGGGGCGGGGGTTTACGTAAGAGGAATGTGCGCGCAGGTGGGAAGGGGAATCCAAGATGTCCATGATTGATTGAGAGCGCACGTGTGGAGGAACGTGGATGTCCATGAACAGCCCCTCGGAATCTCTCGCTCTCTTCCCTTTTTCTCTCTCTCTCTCTCTCTCTCTATCCCTCTTTGCCGCCCACTCATTAGCAGAAGAAGGCGAAAGATTGGATCAATCCGAAGCGCGTGATCCGTAGCGAGTGACATCACAGATCACTTAAATCTTGAATCTGGTCGTGAATTCTAAACCCTTCCATCGTCTCGATTGAATTTTAAACATTTTAATGATCTGTTAATATAGTTAATCTGACTAATTTCGATACAAAATCTCTGACATGGATGCCGACCCTCCTACAAAGAGTGACTAGCGTTAATATGGACAATTTTTGCATTTTTATTATTTAAATGAATTTTTTGTTTTGTTTCCCTTTTTCCCCAGCTGTTGATCGATCTCGACTGACCCTTGTCTGCCATAGGTAAGGTCTAGGCATGGGTCTCCATGCCTTCACCCCCAAGCCCACGCCTAGATATAGAAGAGAGCTGTGACCCTTGCCTGTTGGTCGGCGAGGGTCGCAGTCCCTCAACTATGGCCAATGAGCCCCATACTAGGCAAGGGTCCCTCAGCGGTTTCATCGGCCTAGCTTTGTAAAGAAAAAAAAAAGAAAGAAAAGAAAAAATAATAAAAATTATTCACATTAACACTAGTCGTCTACCGTACCACGTAAGATACAATGTCCATGTCAATCATTTCTAACCAAAATTGGCCGAATAGTTTATATTATCAAATCGTCAAAAGATTTATAACTCAATTGGTATAATTAAAAGATCTAGACTAAATTAATACAAGTGCAATAAGTTTTAGAACTTTCTTGATAATTTTCCCACTCGATTTCCTTACTTTCATCTTAATATTTTAATTGATTATATGCACCGCGTCATGACTACTTCGAATGACTAATCACCAACAAAGATTTTGATGTTAAGCTCGTTCCGATATTGTTGACCGATTACAGTTTGAAGAAAGGTTGATCTTTCGGTAATCTTTGGGTTGATTGACCAATAAGACAGAATAAGCGCGTTCTTGCATGAATCTTGTAGGGCCGGGGGCTCAGCCAAAAAGTTAGGCTCGGCCAATGCATGATTGCGGTTTATTTCATTATGGATGTGGTGAAATATGGGACGAGGTGGCGTGTAATAACACGGGTGGGGCACATAATGTTCGCAAAGTGACATTGCAACTTGGCAAAGTGCTATAACACGATAGGTATGTAATGACGCTACAATGAAACCATAAAACAACGTGATGTGATGACATGACAACAATTGTATTATATGGAAATATGGTCGGAGCATTTTGAAAAAGAGGTATTGAATCTCCCATAAAAGTGAAGAAGATTGAAATGTAGTAGAATCTTTGGGAGAAAACTCTTGTGCTGTGATTGAAGTACCTTACGTTGACTGATTAGGCTGGATTTTGCGTATTCTAATACCATTGAAGTTCTTTTGGGAAGTGGATACAATGAGTCTTTCGATAGCCGCGTTTTAATGAAGTTGAATTGCTAGAGACACTCGACTAGGCCCGCTTTAAAAAGTGATGCCACTTGAACGATCAATTCTAGTGTCTTTTCTCGTATGTTTCTGTGAATAGTGCGGTGGGTAAATCAATCACGGCACAGAAACAACGCGGAAGCTTGTGTTTTTGGGTGGGACCTTTTTTCTATCCTTATGATTGGGATGGTCAACTAAAGTAAACTACCTATTAAATATCTCATTTGATTTTTTTGTACGGGTTATATTAGTAAACGTTTCAGATTCTTCTAGCTAGTTTTGACATGAACATCGCATACCGTGTGGAGAATCTCTCTTGACAAATCCTACACTTGGCATATTGGAAAAATAATTCTGAAGGTGATTTACACGTCGCATGCCCTAACCGGATCCGTTCTTGTCCGGATCCCAAATGTCAAGTCTTATCGACAACGAAATTATTCCCAATCCATAAATCGCATAGATCGTGTAAGGTCCAGATCTCACTTGCAAATCCTCATAGCCCAAAAGCCACTCTGTTCTTAGAAGATATATTCCTCTGGCTCACATGAAAAATCAGGGACTTGACAATGTTAGAGAAGAGAGAACTCCAGACCAAACTAAAGGTCGTATCTGAATTTGAGACATAGTATCCTCGTACCTGTACATAACTTGTCTTTTACTAGAATTATTCGTTGGAGATGCTCGAGTTGAAAATTGGGAGCAGCAATGTCACGAATTGGTAACATTTTTCCAGTTTCGAAAGCAAGTGGAGAGATAATCTTCACTATGTTTCTGTGTTCATCTAAACTTTTTGATAACCAAATTAGGCCTTCATGAAGGGCCCGGCCCAGCCCGCCAATTCGAGATGTTCCGAACCAAATATTACGAAGATACTTATAATAAGGTTCAGCTTCTTGATTGGCATATTCTATTTGTTCTGTGAACATACCTTCCTCTTTGTGGAGTAACTAGTACATCCATAGAGGACCTATGTCATGCGGTAATGTTTACATATCATCTATGTTTTCGCCATAAAAATAGCATTCTCCAATTTCATTTGAGCCTTTGCACATTCATTCTAGGAATTACCCAGTTCTTTCGATCAAATTAGGGTGTGTTTGTTTAAGTATAAGAGTTTTCCACAAAATTAGTTTTCTGAAACTTCATACATTTAGTTTGTTGAATATAATTAGTCAATGAAAAATCATTTATGGTCAAAAAATATATACATGCTTAAAGTTAAAAAAAATGAACTCCCTAACATGAAAAGAGAACAACGTTTTCCTAAACAAGGATTTCTCGTAAAGCAATTTCCTTTAATATGAAGTTTTCCCTACGTTTAATTCGAGGAAAACTTCACAATAAAGAAAAATATTTTGCATACAAATCGTTTTCAAGGAAAATGATTAATTTTTAATTTATTTAGTGATTTATGAAAAGTGATTTCTGCCTTGTTGAAAGGGGAAGTCGTCCTTCCCAAATCTAAACTTGTTGTTTTAGTCCATATAAAATATTTTTCATAAATCGATTAGTTTTCCATTATCCAGATATTAAAAAGTTGGAAAACAATTTACCGGAAACCGTTTTCCTTCAAACGAACAGACCCTAAAATACACTTTCATTTCCAATGCCCCTTCCCAAGTATGGAAGAAATTCGATGCAATGATTGTGAACCCGGCTTCTAATTATGTCTTAACATATGATCCAATCTAATCTTTCATATCTGGAGACAGAACATGGAAATACACGGTGTCAAATGAAAGCTATGGACCATGATAAACCTGAGAAGTAAAATGATTGGTACAGTATCATTCAGAATCAGTTCAGTGAATAGTGACTGACGAAATCGACTTCAAAAAGACGCAATTCAATTTTTTATCGGCGAGTCCCAAATACTCAAAGCAACTGTTAGTTTGTTACCAATAGATAAAGATGCTATCTCAAGCCATCATCCAATGATTTGTCCTCTCAAACATGAAAAGAATAAGGGAACTCCATAAGCATTCAAATCATCTACCTGTACCTTTCGCGGTTTCCTCTTCCTGTCTGCACCTGTGGGAATGGCCAAGTTAGTAGCCACTTGTCCACCAACACACAGCGCTCTTGAATCTGAAGCAGGAAGATCTTGCTTGAGGTAACTGGGCCGGCAAAGTGTCAGGTTGCTATTTCTCCTGTAACCGCCGGCGGCCCTTCTTTCTGCTTCTAGAAAGTAACCGAGGGATTGAGCACCATTGATGGTCACAGCATCTGTGTTGAGCTTCGAGCAGAGAGAGAAGAACCAGGATTTGGATTTGTAACTCCTTCTGTCTCTAGAACTTTCAGCAATTCTCATCCTCGCTGACCGTCTTGGAAGTTCTAGAATGCTAGAAGCACCAATTAGGCTCCCGAGTGTGATGCTTTTGTCATGGAAGGACCCGGTTGACTGAAATTGATAGCATAAAAGATCTCACATAAAAGCATGGAGAAGCTAGGATACAACATAAGCAATTACATATGCACGATGCATAACAGTCCCATCGGGACAAAAACGAAAATAGCACAACTGTACAGTACTTACACACGCCAAGTATCAAGTATCAACTAGAATATTGCAATGCTTCATTAAATGTTTAAAAGATAAACTGGACTCCTAGTCTAAGGCCATTTTACACAACATCCTCAAGAATTGAACCATCTAGTTGACCATTCACATGGGCGGAAGGAGCTGGGTTGGAGTGAAAACTAGTTAATACTAGTTATATTAGTTGATGAGAAAAGGTTCCGGGTCAAATGAAAACCAGAACAGATGAAATTCGAAAAGGTTTCAGTGTATTCAGCTGTGGATTCCTCTTACAGACAGAGGAATGAAGTTCATCGGTGTTTCTCCAATTCCTCGACACTTGCCAACCTAAGGCATTAGGACATTGACTTGCTCTTCACCGAAAGGATGAGAAAGGGACATGTTCGTTTCCAATCTCAGACTGAAATCTAACAACACAACATGACCAAAACAGTTTCCCCAACAAACATCTACTAACATTAGCATACGACACTCCTTGTCAACCAAATATAGCTAAAGATGAGATAAGCAAGAAAGTCTCTAAAGCATGATCAATGACGATCAAGAGGGGAATTCATAGGCCACTACATTTTATGAGCAACCTAAAGAAATGATTAATTTCAGTGGTGGACAAAAGTGGTTCCGACAGGCCAATGGAGCATCTATCCTATGATGGATTCAGAGCAAATTTTGACTTTGCTGCTGGCCAGGCTATTCATTTCTACCGAGATCATGGTACAAACTCAAGTAGCAAAAGAATGATCACTGCCTAGTGAAGTACTTGATGCGAGATATTCTTATTTCCAGCCATGTAACTCCTCCCACATCCACGAATTGCACAGTAAGTATCTCAAGGCCGTCTTTTAACAGGAAATTAATATTTAACTCACAAGTGATTCTAGAGGAAATAACAGGAAACTAAGCTTCAACATATCCGACACACTCCTATATAATATACACGCAACTCACTTCTGTATCAGGATCTGAAGAAGTGTCACTGGGAGAACCGGTGAGGAGCGTGCTGAACGAGGCTGATCCGGAGCACCCGCGATTCCTCACGACCCCAACTCTCGCATTCAATGGTTGCAGCCCCAGAGGCCACCCGCCTTCCTGAACACGCATTTCATCAAACACGTGGCAGTCAAAAACCAGGAAACAGGAAATGCTCCATGCGAAGCGAAACTTCCCATTCACAGGGAGGCGAGTAAAGAAACGACCTGCTGAGCCATGAGTCTGTCTATCCCCCCTTCAAGAAGAGAGAGCTTGCTTCGGGGACTGCTGCATTCTAAGGGGGAGACAAGGATGGTAAAGTCATCACGGCCAGAGGAGCGACCGTCTTTCTCTGCTTTTTAAGACCCCCCAGCAGCTGCTGCAAAAGCGATGTGCGTCCAGTGAGGATGATTTCCAAAAGGGATGATTAAAATGGCAACCCCTCGGACCCAATAAACAAAACGAAAGGCAGAGCAGCAATGTAAACGGTATATCCTCTCTAACGAGCCTGACATGCATCGAGAAAAGAAACGTCGCTTTCACATGGGCGAGTCCAGGCCGAGTTCACTTTGACAATTTTAAAAACCATGAGAGAGAGAGAGAGAGAGAGAAGGTGCAGAGAAGGACATCTGGCCTACGGTTGGGTTGGGCCACTGCAACTATGAATTCAGGCGGTGGAGTGGAGCGAAGAGAAGAGGAGTCTCAGTTACATCTGACAGATTAGTTGGTCCTCTGCATCCATGAATTCAGGTGGTGGGAGTGGAGTGGAGTGGAGTGAAGAGAAGAGAGAGAGGTTGGATTTTTTTTAAAAGTTTCGTACGTGAATCGAAAGCGAGAGAGAGAGAGAGAGAGAGGGAGGGAGGGAAAAAGGTACGAAATGGCCCCACGGAGGGAAGGGGCACGGACTGTTGCACCGCTGCTTCCTGCGCTCATGACCTTTCCCTTTCTAGATTGGACCCCCCATTTTTCGAAATCGAAGTGTTTATTTAGCCTGAAAGAACAACATGACAGAGCTAAAAAGTCTGGAATGGCCCTCGTTAAGACCTGAATGCACACCAATTTTGGCTGAATTGAAACGGTGGGATGAGACATTGAGGGCTCCATCCTGATCATCTTTTGATTTTATCATAAAAATCTTAATTTCATATTGGATTTGAGTCATCATTACTTGTGTCACCACCAATTTCTTATATAAAAAGAATAATGGGACAGAAGAAAATTTTTTATTGAGTATACATTGTGGGAGAATTACTACTGAAAAGATAACGTGGAAGGTGGGATCCGCACACGAACCGCAGATGCTCCTTTAAATGGCAATTAATTTTTCTTTTTTCTACCATGACAACAATAACAAAAACCATACAAGCGACCATCTTCATTTACTACATTAAGTTCAAACATGGACATTCCATGGGATCAACCTCCTGGATTTATGGATACCTTTGGGAATTGCATTCCGCGCAGGACTGGTTGAATGTTCCAAGAGGAAGGAAGAAACAGTTTCACAGTTTTGAATCAAGGGCCAGGTCTCTGTTCGGTTTGTCACCAGCCTACATCAGGCCACGAAATCCAACAAACTGATAAGATCGTCAGCAAAAAGCTTCGGAAATACGAGTCACAAGTTTATTCTGTAATGAGCAATTACATGAGTAAATTCAGGTATAACAATGAGAGATTGGGATGCCGGGACATTCTGTGTGGTATAACTCCAAGAATTGATCATTGCTATCGGTGGCTAAAACAACCGTTTTGTTACACAAACATACAACACAGGTCACGGAGAATCGTAAGAGCTAACGAGTCTGCCAGAAAGAGAAGAGTTACTCTTCACGGAGCACGGCTTGCACCAGGACGATACTCCCCAATACCCAGCAAGTCCTGCGTGATACAAAATGAGACGTCTTCAGGAGAGAAACTAGGACATGCATCCGAAGAGAGTAGAACCAATTTTTCTACCAGTGACTTAGACCAATTTATCAGTTTGACATATTATAACATTCTTGGAGATTTGTGAGGCAGACGCAGCGTATCTCATATACCAAATTTGCCGTTTTCCCTTTGTTATGTGTTTGCAGGTGAACATAAGCGATATATTTCGCATTTCCTGCTTAGAACAGCAATAAGGATCAGGACAGAGGCTGCAAAACTATTGACTATTTTCCTTCCCTAGCAAGACAATATAAGAAAAATACGAGCCGCCTCAGAAGTAAGAGATCCTTTCTTAGAGAATATTGACTCAAAGGATGCACGAAGTCTCCCGCTAGCCCCTCCTAAGGTAAAGAAAACCCCCCGAGAGACATTCTGCAGATCCTCCGATTGAACTTTGTCAGAGCAATCCCAATTTGTTTCAAATGTTACCAGTGAATTGAAAGAGACTTCGTTCCACAATACAAGAAAACAGGGCTATGGCAATGAAATTATCTAGCGACAAAAATAGCTCTATCACTATAGATGGACTAAGTCACTGTAGGCCAATCAATTTGTCACCATTGCAAGACAAACCACAACAAAATTAAAAAATTTGTCGCCATTGCTCCACCCTAGTGCGACAATAAATTAGTTTCATTGCGTCCAAGCAAACCAAATCCAAACTTCAGCAATAAACTAAGAATTCATCGCACTAAGACAGGGTAATGGAGACAAATTATGTATTCCATCACCTGTGTATTGTGAAAGAGCAAGACAATCCTATTTTTTTTTTCCACCTTTCATAAGACTGAGAACTCATCAAATGCGACAAACTAACACATTTCGTCGCCACGGCTCCCACCAAGCTTGAAGAAACTTGTTATTTTCATCACGTTAAGAGTAGACAAGACCAGTCCTTTGGTGACAAAAGTGGTGATTCATCGCCATAGATTATTTGTATGGCAACGAAATTGAATCTCATCACATTTGGTCTAAGCAACAATGACAAAGTTTTATTCTCTCCTTTTATAAGATCAACAACTCAACAAAGGCGACAGAACTATCATTTCATCGGCATTGCTCCTAACAAACGCGACAAAACCTATGTTTTATAGTGCTAAAATAGACCAAACCAGTCCTTTTGCAACGAAAACGGTGATCCACTGCTGTTGTGACAATGTTTTTATTTCCGTTGCCTTCTGTAAGATCGAAACTACACGAAGGTGAGACACGGCAATTTTCATCGCCTTTGATCCAAGCAAAGGCAATGAAATGAGGTCTTTTGTCGTCTTTGGTCTAACCAAACACAACCGAATGAGTTTTTGGCTACCATTGATTAGACAAAAACAAGCCTAAGACGGCAAAGTCCTCATTTCATCACAGTTGATATTTAATGTAGGGTTTTTTAAGGAGTAGAACTTATGTTTGCTCAATTTTGATGTTAACGGAGCTCGATTATTTTTCACATATTGATATATGTAAGATAATTTGATAATTTTTCTATATCTATCTTTACAATATAGTTTATATATTGTGAACTAAATATAAAAGTTCAATTAGTATAGGATGATGTCTATCAAGCCTAAGCATTGATGAGCTTGACCACAGCATGATAACATACTCGATTTGAAGTATATACATACTTAAATTTAGAATAACTACTGATGTTATTATAACAAGAAGTACTAGATGTCATAATCGGTAACTAGATCTTATGCTTTGGATGACATACTCAGCGGTGACTAGAACCAGAACAACCTAGCCAAAACTTGAATACCCGAAGGGCCCACCCAAAAACCAACCCATCACAAAAGTAGAGAAACAAATGCTGCAAGTAGGGGAATCCGTGAAACAAGTCAATCATGAGAGCTCCTTATACAACATATGGATACCAAAAGGCTGTAAAATTAGGACTTGTTGATTAGCTCCAACAGTTGCTTATTTGCATGTATTGTTTTTGCCAATAGAGAGCATTAAAAGCTTGCCACTTTTGCAATTGAAAGTATCTTACTGAATTATGCAAATATGAGCCAAGCAATGAAGTTTGGACATTGATGGAGATTACCTGGCAGGCTCTATTTTTGGCTCTAGTTTCCGCTGTGCTAGGAATATCATGATTTGGTTTTGAAAATCTCTTCTCTCGCCGCTCACATGAGCCCCATCAATCAGAAAACCGACCACCCCTAGTCAAAAGGATCATATGTAACGGCAGGTGAGATTTGGAAGAGTAGTGAAGTAGCCTTAAATAGTTGACTAAATCATGCACTCATGACAGAAGCCAAAGACAGAACATACTGCATGTATGCTCGGACGACAAATTCAGCACGCTGTACATTCCTGTTCTCATCAAATTCAATCGTCTTATCTCTGATTTCATAAGAAAGATTGAAGTAGAATGATATTTTTCTCCAACCTGTAACATGAAATGCTTCTCGTCACATCTACCATACCATCTTAAAACTATAATATCTGATAAAAGTACCTGACTTCTTTATAAACGGGTTGCCAGAAATCATTGTGTAGTCAGTCTTCTCCAGAATCTGTCCAATTAAACAAAAAGAATCGTGTGTAAAAAAGTGAAAGCAGACCTGTTTACTTGCAAAAATAACACAGATCAAGCAGTCAAGAAGCAACAGCCGACATCCTTGGATCACAGATGGAGGGGAGATTGTATGCATGTGCACCCTGAGCTAAGTACTCATTCATCATCTCATCTTTCTGTGATGCATCTAAGAAACCTAATAAAAGTGAAGATAGTGACTATATTTAAACTCTGCAAGTTGGCCAGTTTAGGCATCATGCTTTAGAAGGTGGACCCTAAAGGAGAAAACAGAAAACAACTAGCTGTACTCATGATGGCTAATGGGAAGATGCTGGAAAAGAAATGCTTTGAGCAATCTATACAGCCTTTTTCATAATTTCCGACTAGGTACTTTCTCATCAACTGGTAATTCTCTCAATTTTAATCAATATTTATCTTCTGGAGAAATTCGATGACTTTTTTCCTTTGAAAAAACTTTATCATTTCATCACGACCACAATGCACCTTTCTGCAGCATAGTTCCTATGCTTGGGCCAAACAATACTGGACTCTTTCTAGAAGTAATAGAAAATAGTTTTCTTCCTCTCTAGATACTATTTCCTGCTTATAACAAAAGTACAAACATAAGGCCAGAATCTTCTAAGAGGTAATGATGCAGGGGTTTTAGCTGGACAGCAGCAGCAACGACGACAACACCATTAAAATCAATATTAGGAAAGCCTTTTCCTGCTAAGTGCAATGTCAAGCATCGCCAGCCTCACTGCTATCCAATAAAATTTCATCCTCAAGCTTAACTGATATTTGCAATCTCAAAATTTGCCAGATGTGCCTCTCCATCCATATCTCCTACTCGTGTCCTGTGAGGTACATTCCCATCAAGTTTTCCATCCTTCAGCATATTGTTTCCCAAAGCTGCTGAATCTTTGGTATCTATCGGTCTCCAAATTTACCGTTGGTTCATCCTAACCTCTTCCTTCACTAAAATTGCTTAGACTACACATATGGTATACCGTACTTCCAGATAGGATATTGTAAAAAATCCACCCAATTTTAACACCTTGTCTAGGAAATGACAAAATCCAAGATCCTGTACAGGCATATACTGACGCAGTGAGTGTTTGGTTTGCATTGAATAAGACTAGACTACTAAAGAAAATAAATTTGACAAGACAAAATCAAGCTCTTTGGGGAAAAAAAACAGAAAAACTGAACAAAATGATCACTGCCAGCAACCCAGCAGTGGCAGCTGTTGTTGGACCATGGCCGCTGCAGCACCTCCATGACAATTGTCCTCAATGGAAAGTTTTCTCCAAACTCTACTCATTTCTCGTCCAGGTTATTAACTTATTATCTAGTGACAGTATTATCAGCTAAAAGCCTAAAGAGCATACGAAGAATGAACACGTCCTCAGTATTTCGTGAATGTATAATCTTCTACTACCGCAGAATACAGTTCTCATCCCAAAACTGCAAAACATGACGGTGATAGTTATTCATAGAATCCAAAGCAACAGGACAGCTAGCATGAAGGAACACGCAAGTTCACGGGAGTATTCAGTTAATTAAATTCCTATCACATAATAACGCAAACACTTTGCACATGCATGTTTCCCACGGTACAGAGCAGAAGAAAATCGGAATCCGAAGCTAAATGCATCAAACAATACCGCCATGGCAGCATTCTGATACTCCTTGAACAGCGAAACCGTAGGAAACTTCCCGTTCAAGCAATGCCTCATGGCCTCCTTCTCCTCGCTCTGCACATAGTACCCCGGCGAGCTCATTGCCGACCTCGAGATCTCCGGCGACAAGTACGCCTCTGGCGACGGCCGCGTCTGCGCCGTCGGCGTCCGCTGCGCGCTCCGCACCAGCGGCAGGGGACTGGTCTCGCTTGCTTCGTAGCCGCAATACCTGGCGATCTTCTGCGGCGGCGGCGGCGGCGGCCTGTAACCGCTCTCCACCGGCTCCTGCACGACCTCTCCGTCCCTGAGGAACCCGGAATCCGAGTCCGCGCGCGGCGAGTGGTGGGCTCGCTTGCCGCACTTGGCGGGGAAGGCGAGGGCCGGAGGAGAGTGGTAGGAGACGGGAGTCGGGGATTGGTGGGCGGAGTGCCTGGTCGGGAGCAGCTTGCGAGGCTTGGAGGAGAGGGAGGCGGCGGCGGCGGAGTCCATCAACGCCCACAGCGCGGCGTCGTCGAGGTCCTTGTCGTCGATGGAGCAAGGAGCGACGTGCGAGGTCATCACGGAGATCGCAACGGAGGCGATGGAGAAGGAGGAGAAGATGGGATGGTGAAGGCAGGCTAGGGTTTCGGGAAGAGATCGTCGGTGTCCGGCATCGATCGCCGCTCTCGTTCCGGCGATGGCGTTTTGGCTCGGGAGTGAGGCGGAGGACGAGGGGGCGGTCGCGCCGTTCCGAATTTGAACTGGTTTTGAAGAAGCGGCGTCGTATTTGTTCTTCGAGGTGCGACTCCCGTTCTTGTTGGAAGAATTACACCACGCCCCCTTGAATTTTGCGGTTATAGCAATTCTTCCCCCGATGCTTCGCCTTTTTGCAATGTCCACCCTAGCGTAGCGTTGACTTCAGCTAATGATGTGCAATCAAGTCCTTGAAATGCGTATTTCGAAGTTAATGCACTTCGATTAAATGAAAGTGCTTGCAATCTCCTAGCTAAAAAAATTTGCAAAGAGATCGTATCCCGCGTGACAATAATAAAATCAAAATTTTAGTAAAACCAAGAGACGCAAAGGGCGACCATGACGGACCTCTCCGACTTTCGGCGTAGGGTCTCTAACCTTAATGGAGGCGTAGAAGACTCAAGATAATTGCCAAATCAATTTTAAAATTATTATACGAATATCAATTCAATTATAAATTATTTTATTAGTGTAATCCTAAACCCATTTATAAAAAAAAAAATGTAGCCCTTTCAGCCAATAATGACAAAAAATTGTTGACATGTTGTTCAACCATTGCTATGCGTCCTACATGACATATTGTCATGAACAATTTTACTTGAAATGATGTGCTTAGTGATTCTAGATGGCAATTGACTAAAGGACTACATTGGAATTTCCGAAGAAAGGTTTCAGAAGACGTTGATAAAATTCAAAAGTTTAGAATGATTGAATTAACGTCCGTACAATATGTTTATGATCGATTTAATAATCTTTCTTAAAAAATTCACTAATGGCAATTAATACTGTCTCGAAGGACCTTCGCAAACGTGCATCTAATGTCCCTAACCGTGCATTTATTTGCTACCTTATTTTGAGATTGCGGCACCTGTTCACTTATTTATTATCCTCGCAACACTCGATCCAAATTCGACCAAATCTTGACCGACGCTCATTTTTTTAATTTTTTCGTGCTCTCTCCCCCCTCCTCCTCCTCTCATACCCACCTCTGAGCCTGACCTCTGACCCTCCCCCCCACGGCCACGGCCACTTCCAGTGACGGTGGAGACTAGGTTTTTGATTATTCGACCACAACAGCAAAGAGCATAGTAGAGATACTTCTATCATTTCTAATTTCATTCCCCATGTAATTTCTGCAAAATCAAATTATAATATCTCCATTTCGTTCTTATTCCCGCTAAACGCCATGGGGCGTGAGCTCGGCCCGTCCAGAACGGCCCAATCGAATGGACTCGGGTCGGATCTCTTCTTGACCCGAGACCAGCGTCTTCTCGACCCGACATCCTCTCCATCTTTGCCGCTCTGCAGAGCGCGGAACGGTCCGACTCTGAAGAAGTAGCGAAAAGGTTTGCCGTGTTCTTGTTCGGTTCGGTCGTCCGGCATTGTCCGATTCCGCGATCGCCCAGGTCGAGCGAGATCGATGGGCAGAGTCGCGGTCGCGGCGATCGTGAGCTTATGGGTCGTGCCCGTGTCCGTGCTCGTGAATCGCGTCGTTCCCGAGCCTTACATGGTGAGTGGATTGGGGAGTGGTGATGGAGAAAACTTTCTTCCGATTCTTCGGAGTTGGGGGCAACCTCTTTGTGGGTCGAATCTTTCTGTTGATGGCTCTCTCGCTTGTTGTCCGAATTGGTGTGCAGGACGAGATCTTTCACGTTCCTCAGGCGCAGCAGTACTGCAGAGGCGATTTCAGAAGTTGGGATCCCATGATCACCACCCCTCCTGGCTTGTATTTGCTTTTGTTCACTTTCCTTTTAGGCACCTTACTGTTTTTTCTTTTTTCTTTTTTAAAGTTCTTTGCCTTTTCAAGAGACAAGGATGATGGTTGTGCTAGATTTGATTGGTACTGGACTGGGTGTAAGAATTAGGATGGACAGCATTTCGTACCGGTCGTGCATGGAAGAGGGTTCTCTTTTATTAACGTTTATGACGATTATTGAGCTCAAAGCTGTATGGCAAGGCAATTGGAAGTGAAGAGAAGACTTTGTTAGATGTATGTAGTTATTGAAAGGCTGCAAGGAGAGCGCGTTTACCTTTTTCTTTATGTAAACCTTGTGACTGAAACCAAATCATGAATTGGCTCGATGAGACTCAATGGAGTTCTCATCGAGCCAATTCTGGTCCTTCTCAAGTAATTGTATGTTGTGATCAGTTTTTCTTTTCTTTTCCCCTTTCTATAGGAGAAGGGCAATAAGTTTTACGGCGCTTGATTTTGGTGTAGTTTGCCGAGGCCTGCAATGTTTGCCATTTTCTCACTTTTGACAAGATTACAGCCAAGGGGAAAAAACCATAGAATTATTACTTAGGTACTGTTTCAGGGGGAGATATTGAGTTATAGAAGTTGACTGGTAATTTCTTTTTCAGGTACTATCTCTCACTTGCCTATGTTGGGATTTTGTACCCAGGGATGATCTTTACTCGAGCAATCTCATCTTTTCTGGATATTTGCTCACCAGCAATTCTTCGTTCCGTGAATGGTGTCTTGGCCGTGATATGCAGTGTTCTTGTATACGAGATAATGACACTATTGAGACCCAGGGTCAATGATAGGAATGCTACAGCATGTGCAGTGGTTTTAGCATTGTATCCTCTACAATGGTTCTTCACTTTCCTGTATTACACTGATGCTGCATCCCTTACTATGGTTCTGGCCATGTATCTCGCTTGCTTGAAGAAGAGATACTGGATAAGTGCGCTAGTGAGTGTGCTTTCCTTAGCTAAATTTTTCAGTAAGATACTTTTAATTTTCACATTGCAGTAAGGTTTAAGTGTCAGAAGGAAGTGTAGAGTGTGGAGAAGAGCAAAATGAAAAGATTGATAGAATGATGAACTAATTGTATGTGCTGGACGAGCTTCAGTCATCTAGCGATCAGATTGAGACATAAAGTGAAAGAAGAGTCTAGTTCTAGAAAAATAAATATTTCTAGTGTGAATATTTCTTGAATGATGCCTAGAAGGTCGACTTTTTTTTTTTTTTAAATCAATCTCGTCATGTTGTCCAATCATATTTGCCTATTTCTGGTCCCAATTATATATGTGTGGGATGCGGGATGCAGAATTATTGCATGCCGTCTATCATATTTATCTGTGAAGAATTTCATTTGTTCGGATGATGTATTCATTCTTTAATTGATCCACCAACTCCTTGCTATATTTCTATATGCATTCTTTTTGTGCTTTTGTCATTAAGTGGATTTCTTATGTATTTAGTTGTTTCTAGGTGCTGAAAGATTTTACATCTTACTTTCTTTTTTGCGATTTTGGATGACATTATCAAATCATTTCAATCCATATTGAGATGAATAGAGTTCTTTGTCATGAGTTTGAAGGAAAAGAATATCGCATTGAACTGACTCGTTCAGTCTTGATGATTAAAAGGACTCTGTAGTGATTAATACGGAAGTGAAGTTTAAAGATATATAGTCATTTGTCTAGTTTTGAGTAACTTTTCTCATAAATGTCTTTTGCAGCTAGGTGCCTTGTCTGTAATCGTAAGGCAAACAAATATTGTATGGATGCTTTTTGCTGCCTGCGCTGGAATTATAGACGTTACTCTTCTTTCTGGAAAGTGTCATGTAAGAGTAGCTGATATTGATGGTTCAATCAATGACCCAAGTCGGCCAATTCAGAAGAATAGTAATATCAGCTCAAATTTGAGAAGGCGAAAGAACAATGGTGCAGTGGATACTGGTGAAATTGTTAGACCTACTGCAACTATCCTTTCATCTGAGATGCCAGGTTTCCCGATACAATTGTTATCAATTATCAATCTGCTGATGCACATCAGCTCATGAAAGACTATGCACAATAGTTGAACTGTTTTTTCTTCTTCCGTTTTTATCAGGTTTGCTAGATGAGATTAAGGCTATTTTGTCAACTTCTTGGCATATGAAGTGGGACATTTCAGTGCAATTTGTACCCTTTGTCATGATCCTCATGGCCTTTATTGCATTCATCAGGTGGAACGGAGGCATAGTGCTTGGTAAATTCATTTTTCATTACTCTTTATATGACTGTCTCTGTCTCTCCTGTTTTTCGTTCCTGTTTTAGGTTGTTTTGGGTTTAGTTCTCACCTTACATCCTTATGCTATAGGTGCAAAAGATGCACACGCTGTTTCTCCTCATTTTGCACAGGTAATGTACTTTGGTCTGGTTTCTACACTTGCCATGGCTCCTGTGCATTTCTCGTGGGGTCAAGCTGCAAGAATCTTCGGGTCTTTGTGGAGAAATAGACCTCTAAGTTTTCTTCAAGTTCTTTTGGCTATTTGTGCCGGCTTCCTCTCAGTTCATTTTTTCAGGTCAGATTAGTTAACCATTGTGCTTATTAAAAATTAACCATGCTTGAAGTAAATAACAAGTAACTTTTGCTAATGGACATGCATAAATGTTTCAATATAGAGAACTATATGATTTCACAATTGGCAATTCATCTCACAATGTAGAAACAAATCCGTGAAAGTTTGCATCTGCATTTGGTTCTTACCCCTGATTCATCACTCTGGAAATTTGACCATGCAGCATGGCCCATCCCTATCTCCTTGCTGATAATCGGCACTATCCATTCTATCTATGGCGGAAGGTCATCAATGCACATTGGTCCACGAGATATCTTCTGGTTCCGCTTTATGCATACTCATGGCTTTCAATTTTCAGTGTTTTGGGTGAGTCCACTGCCGACATGCTTGTCTTGATCAGTACACATCTCTTTTGACTCAACTTTATCTGAATTCATATAGTGAAGCGAAAGGTGGTTTTTTTTTTTTTTTTTAAATGGCAGGAAGGTCTCAAAAAAGGATCTGGATTGTAGCTTATTTTCTAGCTACCGCCGCAGTTCTTGTTCCTGCTCCGTTGATCGAGTTCAGATATTACACTGTGCCGTTCTATCTTTTGATGCTGCATTCTAATGTTACCGATAGTCAAAATTGGTTCCTGATGGGCTTCCTCTATGTAGTGACAAATATTTTCACAATGTCGATGTTTTTATTTCGACCGTTCCGGTGGGATCATGAGCCTGGGATTCAGAGATTTATATGGTAGGTTCTAGAAATGGAAAAGGTCTACAGTATGGGTGCACCTCTTGATTATAGATATTTAGGCTTGTCCTTGCACCAAAAACTGATGCAAGAATCTCCTCAGCCCATTATGTTGTGGGGGCGTCCATGAATTGTTTCAAATGGAAATGATGACTATATTCCTTAAATGGCGTATTGCACGAACCTCACTTACTGCAGCCGATGATGAGCGAACCCTTGTTCTACTTCTAACTTTCAAATGAGCGCCAAGCACGAAGCACGGCACTTTTTTCACCCAGTGTATTGTCTTCTGGTTTTTAACTATGTGTGGGGACTCGAAATGTATTGTCAGTTACAATCACATTTACATTTTTAATATTTGTGACTGAACCTTTTTGTGTATATTTTGGCAACATGTAGGGTGCCTTGAACTGAAAGAGAGCTGCTCGTTAGCTCTTCCCCTTTGATCCTGTGTTTCCCTGGGACAAGTCAGGACTTTCATTACTTGTGCTTTGCTGATAAGTGAAAGTGGCTTAAGGTTTTACCAATTGATGATCAAAATATAATTTAACGTTAGAGTGTCGTGGATTGGCTAATACATGTAAAATTTGTGTGTTGTGAAAGTTTCACGTGTTGCAAGTTAAGGGATAAAGTCAGAGTGGATGAGTCTAAATTTCTAAAAAAAGTGAAAGGTAAAAATTGCCAGTCAAAATTTAATTATAGTTTGAAATGAAATTATAGATTATAATTTATAACTTTGAATTCCTTTAATTTTTTCTTGATAGTTTCTTCAGATGAAAGTATATTATTATCTTTGCCAATACACAATGCATATCGATTTTCTAAAGAAAAATGAAAAAGGAAATTGTGATGATTAACATTATCTAAATTGATGGATACTCATGGTCTCCATCTCTACTACTGTGTCGTTGACTTTGGATGTTTAGTATGTGTCAAGATCGAGCAGTTCAACTTTACTGCCAAGTGGGGTGGCAAATGATGGCCAACCCTACCCTGCTTCGCCCTTTGATGCGGTAGAGAGGTGGACCAAGAGAGACCTGGTGTCACCATTACCGTCGCTGTCTTCCAACTCTCCTCTACTCCAACTCCAAGGGCCCCAGGGCTTGATCACTGGCTGATGATCTCAATGTGGCGGGCTTTAGTCAACTTGACCTTGTTCATGATGCCGGGGTAAAAAGCACTGGCAATTTGTCCAAGCTCTGCATAATTTCATTTCATGAATTATGTGTTACTTTAAGTGGATGTGCCAAAAAAGAGAAACTAATCTGAGTTTGAGCCTCAGCTGAAACTGTGTGGGCTTTGTTTGGGTTGCAGTGTGTTTGTGCACATACCATTCCTGGAAGGTTTTCGGATATGGCTCCAAAGTTGGCTCATCCACATTGAGGTTCTCTTTTGATCATATTTGATTATTTCTTTAAATCATTGAGAAATAAGTTTTTTCTTAAACTTAGGGTTAAATTTTGGGTGTTGGTTTATTGCCTCAGATGCTTTGGTTATGAAAATTTTGTTTTAGGCTATGGATACAAAATCACGATATTTTTTGTTTCTTTCACTAGCCAACTAAGCAATTTATATAGAAAAGAGAGGAGTGTACAAGATAATCACAAGAACTGTCCAGAAATTACAAAACCAAAAGTGAGAGTATCAGTGGCTTTAACTGGAAGAACAAAAGGAGGATTGGGCATTTTTAATATTTTAAGGAAGGTTCCTTCTAGCTAGTTCATGGGCTGTCATGTTTGCTGAGCTTGGATTCCAACTTGCTGTTACAGAGGACTTCTCTGTCACAATGTCTTAACATCATTTATGATGGCTTCCATTGACCAAGGAGACTCTGAAGAAGATATACTTTGATTACATTTAGGTTATCTCCCTCTAAAATGATGTGTTGCCAGCTTCCTGATCTTGTGAGTAGAGATTAAATTTTTGTTGCCCATGCTTCTCCTTGTTCTGTTGTGAGTTTATCTCCAAGATCCAACCAACATCAGCACCTCTCTAAAATGATCTCTTTCTATTGCTGACACTGGACGTGTTTCTTGTATAAATGCATCATCAAAATTGGTCTTAGCAGTTCCTTGGGGTGGTCTGCTCCAAGTAAAATCCTTCTTGATGTCATTTCCTGCAAGTGCGATTGAGCATTTAGTGTACTTCTCTGTGAAATATCCAATATGGAATTTTGTTGAACTTGTTCTCTTCCTTAATGCATTTATCTAATCTAAAAGCAGCCTTTCCATGTTTGCAAGATTCCTCCACATTCACAAATAATCTATAATTAGGAGTCCAGAGATTTTATAAGGTTCTATCTCATCATAAGCTAGACCAATATTACTTGGATCTAGAATTGTCTCAACCCATTCCATTGTCTGTCAATTTTGAAGTTATCAGTTCTAATGCCTTAACAACCATACCTGTCTAGCCAGATGACAATAAAAAAGTACACATTTGCTGCTTTCAGAGAGAACATTACAGAGGACACTTTAGTTTGTGTTTGCTTGTTGACCAAAGTGAAACTTTTCTGGCAATGGTAGAACTCCAGCTATTGCATCTGCAACCTTTCTTGAGATTTGATTTTCCCAATTAGTTTCCACATGTTTTGTTTGCACACCATTTACCTGTCCAAACCAGTGAGAAGTAGCTGTTACAATTCCAGATTCGATAGTGTAATCTCCATCTATGTTTCGGTAGCCAAATTAACGTATTTTCAAGTTTAGTGCAACTTAAGGGGATTCTCGGGATACTTCTGCTTTAATTACGTGATAATAGCTCCACATTCCATCCTTCCTCCCCTTCTCATATTATGTCATTCACCTCTCGAGGTCTAGGAGGGGGACCAATTTTTGGTTGGACTTGGAATCCCTCTAAGTTTGGTGCCCAGGGGTCTGTCTAATGTTCATGTTTATCCCATCTTCAACCCTAAAGCAAATTCTTCCACTAATTGAATGATGTCCTTCCATATTTCAAAGTCGTTGGCCATTGTTCAACATGCAAAAATGAGTATTGCTGACAGTAGTTTTGTCAGAACAAACTGGCCGACAGTTTTTCCTCATCCATCGCTACTTTCCAAACCAGTTTTGATATGAAAGCTTTATTGACATCATCCATTTTCCTGAAACCGAGATCCCCATAGTTCTTTGGTTGGCATGAGCTATAACTAACCCAAGCCCTTAGGCTAAGATTGTGATTTTGATCTTTCTTATTTCCCCACCAGAATTTTCTCATGATTCCATCCATCTCTTACAGTTTTTTAGGGTTTCGAGTCAGTGGAAAATATGTGGGTGGGAATTGATTGTAGGGCAGATGACATAAGTGTCACTCTCCCTGCAAAGGAAAGGGCTCTCCATTCCAGGTCTCTGTTTTTTCCCTGAACTTTTCCAAAGTGGATTAAAATTTTCCCCTATGTTACTTGAAGCATTTGATTAGTCCCCTAGTCATGCATACTGTGGAGTAGCTTCACTTCGTGTGCATTGGATGGTTAAGTGAGTTCATAGAAGTTGATCTTTGGTTCTTTAAGGGGATTAATGTTGGCTAGTTATGTGTTTAATTCTGTCCCCTATTTCTGTCTCAGGGCGTGGTTACAACTAACAAGATTGCAGTTTATTCTGAAAAAAATGAAGAGAAACTTTGCCATAAATGACCGGAATTATCTTTCAGATATTTTAGTATTCATGCATATGTGAATTGAACATTCAATAAGATTTCATAATTCAGAAGAACAGTTATGTAAGTTGAAATTCACGATGTAGAAGAAGGGACGAAGCATAGTGAACTGACGAAGCATGGTGAACCCCTTTTGTTAAGTATTGACCTCATGTAATGCGCCTTGATTTGGAAAAGGTCATTCAGTGGAATCCCATTGGTTCTTAAATTATGTCAATTTTGCCTTAGATATCACACGTATATGTCTAGCTTGCTTTTTCTTTTTTTCTTTTTTTCACTTGGTCGTTATTATCATTTGGTTTTGATTTATGAAAGTCATCCTTTGTTGTATCGGGAAAGATATCAGCAGGAATGACCCGAGAGGTCTTTCTATCTCATTGTTGTTTCAAGTCATGCTTGAGAAAATGCAATCTTAAACCATGCAAATTAGTTAAGTCGAGAATGATGCCCATCGCATTTATTACAAGCACAATCTAGTATTTCTCGCACACCTATTTGGCCATAAGAATCTGACTTTGTCAAGTGAAGTTTCGGATCATTCTAAACAGGTCAAGAGACACTATTGGTTTTGTGACTATTACAGCCTTCTTTTTGCCGTATTGTTAGTACAGTTCTCTGATAGACAACTGCTGCTTCAGATTAGTGGTTCAAAATGTTTCAGTAGGACTTCTGTTGCTCGTGGTTCTTTTCCCCTTTTCAGTTTGTTAGATTCAGATAGCCCAATAGTTATGGAGAAAGGTGAGATGACCGTATTACCAATGTTATGTATCTTCCTCTTAAAGTTCAAACATGCTAGGTGATGATGGCTCTGCTGCCTTTTATGCGGTTGCTGCCAGGGTGTACAGAAAAGTCTTAGTTTTTTAATCATAGCATATTTTTCTATAAAAATTTCAATTGTAAAATCAAAACTTTCTGATGAAGCATGTGTAACATGACTAGAATGATTTCCAGATTCAACATTACCTGGCCATCTGGTACACGCCTCTCATTGATTTTTTTGACTTATACTCGCCTTGTAGAGCACGACGTTTATTTCTTGTCAAATGTGCACGTTCTACTTCGATTTTCTTGGGTAAAAATTTCCACCTGAACAAGTTGGAGTTGGTTTAGTTTATTTCTTTCTCGGAAGACAACGTTGGCAAACAAGACAGCGCTCAAGCCCGTGCTGATGGATGAATGCCTTCTACTGCATGACGTTCCTGCAAGATATAGCTGTCCATAGTTCGTTTGCACATAGTAAGTAACAAGGTTGGATGCCATGGTTTGAGATTGATTCTTGCTATTTCTGGCCAATGCTATCACTCATTTTCGGTGGATTAGTTGCATCTGTGCACCTCTTTCAAGCAAATGAAGAGAAAATTAGCAAAATAGTCCTAAATATTTTGCATTTATGTCAATTTAGTTTATCCAGCCAATTTAGGCAGGCCGTTTAAATGACGTTGGTGTGCCAATTTTTATTTTATTTTATTTTATTTTTAATTTTTTTTCTCTCTTTTTTGTTTTGTCTTTCCTTTCCTTCTTATGCTAGCCAATCGCCGAAATCGATAAAAAAATTTAACCAGCCAAAATTGGCCGAAGAGACTGAATTGGCACAAAAATAAAAAATTGAGCACTAACTTGACACAATTGCAATTGCTTTAGGACTATTTGGGTAATTTTTTTAGCAGACAACTGTAAAGTCAGGTTTGAGACTATGCTTATACATGCTGTTCCCCTTGCTACGACATGGATTTCACACTAGAAATTTTCTGCCTTTCCCTCACGCTCGATATGCGTCGATATTGACTTTTTTCATATGATTCATGAGGGCTTTTCCCCTTGATAATGGAGCCTATCGTTGTGAAAATCATATCCTGTCCACTCTCTTGTTGGATTCCGATCGCCTAGTGGATCGGATCTTCCTCGAATGTCATTGTCTAGAACACCATCATTTTTGCTACACAGAAACTGGCCGCCATCACTTTCATCCGGCTTGTCTTTGCCATTTCTATTATATGCTCAAATGCAAACGTAAAATACAATAGCATAGGCGCCCTCAGTGTCTCCTAAAAACTTGAACTATTCCGTAAGATCACTACATGAAAGCTCTGGGCTTTCTTCTTCTTCTTTGCAAAAGGCAGTAAGGCATCAACTTTCCTTTTATTTTTCAAGAAAATCATTTTCTAAGAGAGATAGTTTTCATTTATTTGGAGATTTAAAGAAAGTGACAAAGGGGAAGTTATTTTTCCCCAATCAAACTTATTTTAAATTCATAGAAACGTTTTTGTAGATTGATTAGTTTTTCATCGTCCAAATACTGGAAAGTTAAAAAATAATATCTTGAAAATAGTTTTCATTTAAACAAATGGCCTCTTTCAATGTGAATTAAGGGAAAAAAAAAGGGCCAAAACTAAACGAAAAGAAAGGGGCTGTGGTGAGCGCTGGCACTTAGCGGTACCCAGTTTGATCCTCATTCAAATTTATTAAAATCTCAGTTTGACTTTTACATTCAATAGTCACTCAGCAAAACGCAATAATCTCTTTAACAATGCGCGATGAACGTGGTGGTGTGGAAACCCTATGTCAGCCATTGCGTCTGCCATTTGAACAGATTCAGACCCTGAGGCAAAATAAGTAAAAGATATTTATAAAAAAAAAAAACGAAGAAGAAAGTCGATTAAAGAACATTAACTGTCGACATCAATGACAAGACCAATGTAATTCGAAATTCTGAGATTACGGGACTTAGGACCAATGGCAATCGATTGTATCCAACCTGTACAATAATCATTACTTTTTTTATAAACAAATGAAAAAATTGTGGAAGTGAATGTGGATTCTTGTGACGAGAGTCTTCTCTAGCTTTTGATCGAGATGGGAGGTTGAGAATCCACTTTGGACGACCAGAAATTAAATCCCAATAAACAAAAGTGTTCCAGAACCCCACCTCGTCCTTGCATATATTTTTAAATTATCCAGTCTTTTATTAAGTGCCCCCTTTTTTTTGCCATGAGTTCTTTTATTGAATATGAAGTGTGAAGCACAATGTCCACCGGAGTAGGGCATATCCATATGTCTCTCCCTAACCCATGAAAATAATATTAATAAAAAAAAAATAAAAATGATTTTGGTAACTCCCCAACTATTCAGATTTGCATTGGACGACTTTAAAATCCTTGGTCACTGTCATATCTCAAGGTTCTTGGCTGGAAAGATGCACCATCTACATAAAACAAACCCTTTGATGAATTCATTGTTTCTGAAAGCTTGGCTTGTATGAGACCAGAGATCCAGCACATGATCATTTGCCGAAAGTCAACTCTGCGATTTCTAGTCTTCCAAGATCATTGGATCAGCTGATGCACACATCTCACAAGAGCTGCACATCATCGGTTGACAAATCTTGGGTTCGATTCGAACGACCGGTCATCGACATTTCCTGAGCTCCCTGTTCCCCCATCCAGTATTTGCCCGCGACGTGCGTGTAACGTTACATGTAATGGTCGATCCAAGGGAAGGAATGATGATGTTGTGTCCATGAAACAACCAAGGTTTGGCTCGATCCAATGGATTTGGGCACCACCCTTGAGGTATATTACTAACAAATCTTGGGTTCGATTCAAACAGCCGTTCATCAGCGCTTCCTGAACTCTCCGTTCCCGTCCAGCATCCGCTCAACTCAATCACTACTTGCGTATAATGTTATTTGTAATGGTCGGTCCGGGGAAGGAACGATGATGTAGTGTTCATGAAAGTCGCAAGACAATTAGACATTTTTCAAGTAATGACAGCTAGCTCCATCATCATAATGTTGATATAGTCAAAGTTTTACTATAGGGGGTCACAAACTAGGTGGTCTCTATTGAATATTTGTCAACCATGTCCATGATTGATCCTATGTTCCGCGTGTGAGGAGCCCATCAATGTCACCACTCGAGATGCTTTGCTATCTTCCCCACTTTAGGGTTTTAATTATACCGTCGGTTGGTCACGAGATGTCAGAGAACAACCTAAACCACCAGCAACTGTCGAAGACTGAGTTGGCTGCAATCTGTTCTCTCCGTTCTTTTCTCGTATGCATGCATCATATATCAGCGTTGAGACCCAACTAATCCTGCCCACGAAGTACCGAACCTAACCCTATTTTTTTTAAAACCTTTTAATTGCTATCTCAAGAACGCCATGAAGGCGCCTCACTCTACGTGAGAAGCTCTTGTCTTCATGCATCTGTCAAAATCTGGAACTGTTCATCTGATATAGTCGATGAACGGAGGGAGATGATGCTGGGCCAATCTGAAAGCAGAAAGGTCGGCTCTATCCTCTATGTCACCTGGTTGACTTTTTGTTGATTTCCAGAAGTCTTTATGGCTTAGATAGTGCCTAGGGGATAACATTTAGGGGAAATTGAGAATATCAAAAGGAACGAGGATAAATAAACAAATCGGATCAGATGATGTTGAATCGCGAGTCGGGACAAGAAAGCGTGGAAATAATGTGATTCTTTGACTATCACCATCAAGGCCACAAGCTATCACTCCTCCACTAAATATACAACCGCACTTACAAGTTGACAATTGCCAATATTCTTTGCTTTGGACATGATAAGGGAACAGATACTTTGGTATATTATTAAAATTAGATTAGTTGGAATATACGTATGCCCCTGACAAGTTTTATTGTTCTGTCTTTAGTTGACCCAATTTGTTCGGTCTTAAGTTTAGATCAAAGCCATTTTGGCAACCCATAAAAAAATGCCATTCGAGATTTGGGTATCACTATAGTTAGATCAGACTTTTCACACTTGTTATTCTTCTTTTTATGCCGGGTTTCATGATTTGACTTTCTTCTAGCACGAGGGCACCTCAAATTTTTTCAAGATACCAAAATATCGATATAAAAATTCGTTCAATTTTAATTCTTCAGAACCTCGGATGTTTTGTTTTTTTTCCTTCATTTTCGAATTTCGGAGAGAGAGAAGGAATTTGCTTTTATAAAGTAGAAAAAAAACAAATTATGATTTCGGAATCAACTCAATGGGACACCAAAGAATTCGAACAATTATTGTTTGACCTAGATTTACTCTAAGTTATGCTGTGCTTTTGTCAAAAAGCTATACATGAACCAACACTTGGTGCGAAAACAACGGCATTAGAGGTGATAAGCTTTGGGCAACCATTCGAGTGTGATGTGACACTGAGAAAGTATTAAAAAAAGGAAATTAATGTTTGCCAACCGGCGCACCGACAAGCACATGATTTGTGAATAGCCAAAATTCAGGATTTGAGGACAGCAAAGGTGGTCATCTTACCACTAGTTTGTTTTTAGGGAAACTTATACAAGACTAGATTTCATCCATTGATTGTGATTTTTCTAAGTTCTAATGGTTACAGCGAAATACATATGACTACGACAAGTTACAATCGATCAGAGATCGGTATTCTAGTAAAATAGGAAGCCTGACAGTTTTTATAGAGGAATTTCTTGGGAGAGCTATACATGACCATTTCCCATCAAGTTAGTCGAGCTGGCAAAGTAAGTATTTTGAGATCACGCCCTTAGACTATGGAAGGTCCATGTTTCCACTCTTACGGATAGGGGGACACTGACTAGTGGAAGATCTAAGTTAGATCACTCAGGGGTATGGGGCTCCTGAGTGATAATTAGATTTGATGAACGGGCATACCTAGGCCCTATAGTGAACCTATAGTTCATTGATGTTATATAGAAGAGTTATCGGTTTTTCATCATGACACGATCGATCATGCCTAGGCAGATTTGAGCGAGCCTAAGTGGGCAAGCCAGATCGATCATGCCTAGGCGTATCTGTGCGAGCTTGAGTGGGCAAGCTAGGGGCCTTAAAAGGAGTTTGCTAGCACTGGCTTGCCTTAAGTTGTGCTTCAGTCCTAAGTATACCCAACAAGGCTTTCCCGCCCGTGATCAGGCGTAGTGGCAATGAGGTAGGTCCGTAAGGCTTTACTAAAAGGGAACGCCCGATCATTGAGCCTCAAAGGGTTCTTTATACTTTTCTATTATACAAACATGGGCATATGCGCATTAGCTAATTACACAAATGCATGCGAATTGCCACATCCACATATATTGAGTAAGACACCACTCCTATATTGGTCTGCATGATTCCCTTGTTACACTAAGAGAGAGAGAGAGACATTTGGATTTGAACATAGGACTTGCCGCATTCAAATTAATTGCATAACTGTTCAACCAACCAAGGGTGGCAAAAAATTTTGCTTTCGAAGAGATGTCTCAATTGCGCAAAAGAGAGATAAAGGTTATATGACTAAGAGAGTCCTGTTTGAAATTATCTACCCAAAATAAAATAAAATAAGTAAAGTAAACCTAGATGATAAGGTACTCGCACAATGAAGTCTCACATCAGGATATGATAAAATATGAAACAATTAATATGTCCTAATTAGCTTATAATTCATCGATATAAGCTTTTGAGTGAATGTGAGTTTAACTATATATATTGACAAGTTCAAATTTAGACTTCTTTTAAGTGATCTCATCTGACAGAGATATTAAATTTTTACTGCATCGACCCAACAAGTGGTATTAGAACTAATAATAGAGTGGTGAGCCTACAATGTGTATCAGTGTTTGGCAAGTATTGAAAGAAGGAATTTCATATGGGACTCTCAAATTGAGGGGATGTATGGTTTCTATTGGAGTCTTGCCAAATTTGGCTCGGCCAAGGATACTGAGGTAGTGTCACCATTGTGAATTTTATTCCTCTCTGCATCAACTGCCAAACTAGGTTGAGCTAAGGTGAAAATTCAAATTGAGATAGAGTTAGCGTAGAAGGAATGTTTGCATTAAGGGGGTGCGAGGTTAACACAAAAACTGATGCATGAGAGAGACATTTGTTAAGGTGTACGTGTGAGGGAGTTGGACAAAAGAAGTTTCCTATTAATATGCGATGCAAGGTGGAGTAGTTAGTAGAGATGAGTGGTTATAGGTTCCACTTGGAACCTAAAGCCCACCTTGCATACTTAAAAAGTCGGAATTTATCCTATCACAGGTTTTAAGGTCTACTCATGTTCTACCTATGCTTTTAATTGAATGATTGTAGTCACATTTAATGATTATCATTTGCTACGATCCATTGATCACAACTTAATATTAACCAAGTAAAAGTTTTTGTCATGGATATAATAGGACATGGAAGTTCAGACTAGTGATTCAGATAACTCACTCATCATTGGATGCTAAGGCATGTCATAGGATCGCGTGAAAAAAATAGAACAAGAAAAACACAAAACTTATTAGATTCCTAGCTCTGCCTAGAATCTAGAACCTACCAACAAAACAGGTTCCCAAAATTTTGGAAGTTGAAACCCATCTTGCATATTCTAGAACATGAAACACCGGTCCAATTTTACTCTGAAACTATGCTCACCTCTAATAGTTAGTATATTCTAATTGGCTCATAACTTATTAATATAAGCTTTTGAACGAATAAATTGAGTTCACTTGGATATGTTGACGGGTTCGGATTCAGATTTTTTTTTTTTTAGTAATCTCCTCACATGAAGGTATTGGGTTTCTACTATGTCGATTCAACACTAGAGAAGTAGATAATTTACTTTGGATTTGGTGACCTAAAGGACGTAAAGAGTTGACCTCCATTTTCTTAGCATAAAGGAAGAACCACTTCATATGGCCTGCCAAACCACCCTTGCCAACTCCACAATAATATTTACTTTCCTCTGGCTGTTTTCCTCCATTTGACTCTGTATGTTATTGCTACATGCAACGACCATAGTCTTATTCCTCTGCAAACATTACTTGACCGAATTAACTAAATGCATTGAGCATCATCTGGTAACAACTCCACAGTTGGCAATTACAGATAATTAGTAAAGATTCACTTACGTTCGTGTAGTTGACATTGTATCTGTCAACAAAACTAGCGAAAAAAGGTTCTTGAAATAATCGGCCATTGATTGGCAAAGTGTGTGAAGGGCCATTGATCAGAAGTTAATCAGGGTCGACAAGGAAGCAGAAGATATGCACATATGGACTGTAGTTTTATGTGGATATGATTTCCCCAAAGCCTAGTCGTTACAAAAATACAGGGGAAAGGCAAAAACTTGGGGACTAAATCCTGTCAACATTTAGGAAACTCTATACTTTTTTTTTTTCTGTATTTACATTGTTGACCGCCATATTCTTCCTTCCAAGGATATGATGATGATCGAAACGTCGTCGTGGTACCGGCGGCGATCTCCTTGAGGAATGTCAAGCAACTCATGAAAATCCATACCTGCACAGCAATAACGTTTCGTTCAGGCTAATGCGATTGCTACTGGTTTGTTAGCCTGATGCAGTAATTTTATCTGATGTAAGTCAGGATTGATTAGGATTCCTCACCGGCTTGCTTGGCGGCTCGGAACAACACTTCTTCGACGAGGTGTTGTGCAGGGTCTCCTTCGGGGAACGAGGAAAGGAACGAGTCTACTTCGGAAATGGCCTCCTGATTGGTGAAGTACTGGTTGAGCCCGTCCGACGACAGTATCAAGAATCTGTCTCTCAGGCCAAGCCTGTGGTGGCTCAGTGATGGCGTGCAAGTGATATATGGGGAAGTCCCAATGTAATCGATTCTGAACATCTCCAGGAGAGCATCGTTCCACTTCGGCTGCAAATACGATGAAACCAAATTTTAAGTGTCGCCGATCGATTAATCTCAGTGCAGGATCAAAATTTTAACGTGCGAATAGAGGCCAATGAAGGGGGATTTGGTTCTTATCATTTCGGAAAAGAGCAATTCGTTTTTTTTTTCAAGTCTCCTAAACAAAATTTCTGAATCTATGCGTATCATAGTCGCATAACAGATGCTTCGCAGAACAAATTTGGAGAAATTGCATTTCCCGATCATTGCGAGCCGAGACTTTGAATGTGTCGAGGACTCGATGATGGAAGTATACCTGTTTGAGAAACCCGGCTCCGAATGCTCGGGTGACTTTCAAATAGCCCTTCACGCGGTCGTTCACCACCGCCGAAGGGTCGTCCGGATGTTTATTCCTGATTCTGTGCACTTCCTGAAGTACAAAAAGAGTACGACGCTTCAAATTTCACAGCCTCTCAAGGACCGCAAAGTCCATCTAAAATTTGGCGATCAAGATCGTACCTCTTCCACATATGTGCTGTGGTCCTGGGTCAGTTGGAGGGAAATCAGATTGTGCATTTCATCGAACTGATCGCCGCCGTCTCTCGAATCGATCCTACAGGCAGTCGCCTTTGCGTCCGGTCTACCCTTCTGTGCCAAAATAGCCCGGCTGTCCCCGACATTCATCAAGTAAATATCCTCGCCCCGCATCAGCATCGCCAGGACACAAGAACCCATCAGGGCCAACTCCGGATTCTCCTTCACCATCCTGTCCGCCGTCTCCAGGAACGCTTCCTCCGTCTTCTTCAGCGCCGTCTCGAGCGCGTTCAGCACGTCCGAGTGATCGGCCGCCGTCGCAGAATCCGACCCCAGATGAAGGTTTCCTCTGTCGCCGCCGTCGGCGGGAGCCGCCGGACTCTTCGAGAGCAGCCCTTGGAGTTCTTTGCAGACGGCAGGGTAAAGATTGGAGAGCAAGAAATCGGGGGCATCGGGGCCATTGAAGCCGTCGTAAATCCCCACGAAGACCAAGCCGTTTTCCTCGGAGACCACCACGTGCATTCTGTCTTCCCCTGCTTTGCCCTGAGCCCATTCGAGATTTTGATTCTCCACATAAAAGTCGCTCTCGCCATTCAAGATTCCACTGCTGGTAGTGCTCTTAACGTTGTAAA
Source organism: Eucalyptus curtisii (assembly GCA_017140595.1). Lineage (NCBI taxonomy): Eukaryota > Viridiplantae > Streptophyta > Magnoliopsida > Myrtales > Myrtaceae > Eucalyptus > Eucalyptus curtisii. Next base: position 37,129,074 of record CM029504.1, on the reverse strand, counting down.
AATCCGAACTTTTGCGCGGAAACATGTAATCGTTCGCTCTCAACACTCGCCTCGCGATCGCTCTTCTCAAGTACTTGACCAACCTGCGTTTCTTGGAGCCGTACCCGCCGAGGGAGAAGTCCCTCGGCCACCTGTCGCACGACGGCCGGTCGACGATCGAGCCCGAGTGGTAGAGCCCCTGATCGATGGGGCCGGACACGGACCTGAGCTCGATCGGACCGGACAAGAACCCCTTGTCCATCGGGCCGGACCTCGACCCGCCCCGGGGGACGGGCTGGAGGGGCACGGACGTGAACGAGACGGAGCTCTCGAAGACGGAGGCTTTCTCGAGGGAGGTCGTCGTGTAGTAGCAGGCCTCGGCCAGCGAGGTGGACAGCGGGGACGAGGCGTTGGCGCTGATGGAGGCGCCGGATATCGAGCTGAACGTCGTCGACGTCACCGTCGTCTGGGTCGTGCAGTCCTCCGAGTGGAGATCCGAGGAGGACGCCGGGTCCTGCCGGATGTAGCAGAAGGAGTGGCCGTGGCCCTCGTCGGAGTAGGAGGAGGGGTGGGGGAAGGAGGTCATGTCGTGGCGGCGGGAGATCTCCCCGGCGCCGGCGTCGGCGAAGCAGCGGCGGAGGCTGGTGATGCCGTTGCCCATGGCGGCGGCGGGAGAAAGGTCGCGGCTTTCTGCGGCGGGCGGTTCGTTCGCGGCGGCGGATGCTCCAAAGCTCAAGCTGCCATTGATGTGTGCGGAGCCTATGAAATGAAACGCTGAAGCAAGATGATGAAATGAAAGAGAGAGAAAGAGAGAGAGAGAGAGAAAGAGGAGGAGGAGTTGACTTTTTGAAGGGGAGTTGGGTTATTTTTGGGTTGTTATATGATGTTTGAATTTTGTTTTTGTTGCTACTTTAATAATTGTGGGAGTTGACTATCGGTGATGGGAGAGGGGATCAGTTACTTGAGTAAAAGGTTGGGGCTCCTGGGGGGTAAAAAAGAAGGAATAAATACAAAAAGTCAAAAGGATGGGGAGGTGGGATGGCCACCTCCTTTGCATTCTTTGTAAAGCTTGCCTGTTTTTGAAAGGCAAGGAGGAGAGAACAAGGGAAAAGGGACTTCTTTCTGGGGCTCAAAGGCATTTATTCTTTATTCGTGTGTTGGGGCATCTGAAGAAAAATAGAGAGGCTGATTCTGAAAATTGGCAACTGGCCAAACTTTCCTGTCTTCCTTTTCCTACATTAAGAAAGTTTTTTAGATTCGCCTCGAGCTGTTGTACATAACCGCGATCTTTATACCGATCTGAATAGTCTATAAAGATATTTGTAAGTTATACGTGGACAGTAGATGCGCCGATGCCGCCTCGCATCTTGTGGTTGTCTTGTATCCGTTGCTTGGGAAACAAGCCTGAACTAAGGTTTAGAGCAATTTTATACGTAATGACGAAGCACGGATTTTTTGGAAGTCAAAGGGTTGCTCGACAGCACGGCAATAAAATGCAAGCTCCCATTGATTCCTCACCTCATTGTACTTGAACAAGCTTTCTGGTGTGCAACTTTATACTTAAGACTATTTGGTAACGTGTTAAATAATGACTGATTCTATTCTTTTATTCCCGAGAACAAAAAAAAAAAGAATAGAAATTCATTTGGTGATGTTTTTGTTTCTTGGAATAAATTTGAAATAGAATCAAAAAATGAAAAAAAAAAAAAAAAAAAAAAAGGGTTGCTTCTTTGCTTCCAGGAATAACTTCAAAATCAAGCCCAAAATTTGTTCCCAAGAAAAGAGAAAAAAAAAAAAATAAAAAAAAAATTATTAAAAAATTAAAAGTAATTCTAAGTCACAAAAGAATTTGAGGGTTGTACCAAACGTATTTCTATTCCGAGAATAGAAATTTTGAACTCATATAAAATGTTTTGTAATACTTAGAATCTTGTTTAGGGAACAAGATTTAAAAAAAAAAAATCATTTCAGAGTAGAAATATGAATAGAATCGTTACCAAACGTATCTTTAAAAAGATTCCCCCAGTTAGAGACATCCTTACATCATGTCTGGCTTGTCCCATCTCAAATCACTCATTTTAAAGTTTCTGCATACTTTATGAATTTGGTGCGACAGTTCTCTATGGGATTGAATGGTTCCAAATTCTAAACAGGTTCCACTTGTAACCTAGAACTCATATGTTAGAATAGGTTCTTCATTTTTAGAAATCCGGAACCTATCTTGTATATCTTGGAATTTAGAATTTACCCTGTCACAAGTTTTAGGATCGATTCCAAGGTCTACCCAGGTTCCACATATATTATTAATCGAACGATTGTAATTAATTATCATCTTTAAGGACCACCACAAATTGCTAATTCGTTGATCATAACTTATATTTAGACATATTGAAAATATGAAATATTAATAAAATAAAAGTCTTAGTCATAAAATGGAAGTTCGGACTAATGGTTCCATATTATACACTCATCATCAAACACTGCGGAACACTACATAATCGAATGAAAATATAGACCAAGAAAAACACAAAAAACTTATTCTAAGTCAAGGTTCCAAGTTCCATCTATCTAGAACCTAAAACTTACCCGTTCAAATAGGTTTTCTAATTTTTGGAATCTAGAGCCGAACAGGTTCCCATTGATCCAATTCTATTGTCTAGGTTCTACCTGTTAGGGAAATCCCTTATGATATATTGAAAATGATAAAATAAATCATAGGCTACTAACATGTTTAATAATTAAATAACAGACTATGCAGATGATAGAACGTGTAAATGATATTGTCAAACATTATACATGAAAGAGTCAGAAAACTGGATAAATATATTCAGATCGTGTCCACACCTTAAAACTAAATATGTTCAGAAATAGACTCTAAGGATGAATATGTTCAGACTTAAGTCCGAATTGTAAAATCTTTTCAAATGTAACACACTCAGACTTTACATATAGAACGTGACATAAGTCTAGAATGTGATAAGGTTCAGAACGTGGTATATCCAGAACAACACAAGTACAAAACATGATTTAGAATGTGATAAGTTCATAATGAAGCAAGTTTAGAACATAGTATAATCAAAACAAAGTAAGTTCATAACGAAACAACTTAACAGGACATGACACAAACCACAAACGTATAACGGCTAGTGTGATTTGGATTTCATATCAAGATATATTTGATTGACATTTGGATCTTGAAAACAATTTGTTTGTATGGACGATCAGAATTAACTGGGGATTATGCTTCTGTCACTCAACGGTTACCTAATTTTCTTAATACAAATCTGTCCAACGGATAAATTGGAAGACCATCCTCTAAATACTGCCCAACAGCTATTTTGGAAGTGGATGAGCATTTAATAAGATCAAAGATCAAGGAGCAAGTAAGAGACGAAGCGTAGAATCTAGAATTTCAAGGTTTGAGCGAATTTCGATCATACATTTATCTTTCGTGAGCTTAAACGTTTGTGATCGTGATAAAAATACCAAAAAAATGACTTAGTGAGATAATATGATCTACCACTGAGTATTTGCACTCAAAGTTGTAATATCTTGTTGATCATATAGTGGAATCCAAATGGTAGGTTGTCAGCATGGGAGAGTAAATGTACCCTTGATCTAAGCAAAACCATTATAAATTCTATGTGCAACTTTCTTTTCCCTTAACTCTCTTTACTTAAGTCTGTTGCACACTTACAGGTTATTTTAGAAATCTATTCCATCACATAACGGATTTTAAACATCTATTAGAAGTCTAGTAGCTCATTTATCAAATTCTAATCTTTATTCAGACTTTGCTCGTAACTTATTTTATTCCGCATTTATTTGTCAAAATTTCTTTTAAATACCTATTCATCCCCTAGGTGTTCGTACTAGCTTTATTACTACCTTGAAATCATGTTCACCCTAGTTCCCTGGGGATTTTCTTCGGGAGTAGGGGTTTCATATGAGATAACATTTGGCGGAGACTAGCTTGCTGCATTTGAACCTGCAATGTTTCCTATCATCAGGTTGTTGTGTCTCTTCTTCATCATCAAATTGGGCTTGTAAATCCTTGAACGACTATAAAGCAATTTGCCATTTGAAATACATATTAAGTTTAGATTATCATAGTCAATTATTGTTGTTGTTATTGTTCTCTATTGCGAATTCTATAATGGGACTAAATGGTTGCGAGGAGAAAAGAAAACGTGTAATTGACAGATTGTTTTAGAGAGCAAGAGCGTTAGGAAGCATTATGTGAGTAAACATTAAAAAAAAAGTGAAATTGAGAGATGTAATGGATCAATTAGGCGCAGTTTGTTTCACAAATAATGAATGATTTGAAAATATTTTTTTAGAAAACGATCATTTGTATTTAATTAGAAATTGTTTTCATTATTGACAAAAATTGATGTCTAAAAATTTTCGTAGACGGCAAAATTTTTTTTCATTCATTCATTTTTGCCAGTGGTAAGAAAAATTATTTAAGAAATAATAATTTCTAAATCTTTTATTTTTCATGAAACAAGTGGAGAATTGGATTTCTTTTCCCCAGCCATATATCATCATCTCCTTTTAGGGGCCTTGGCTTTCAGCCCCAAGAAATTTAACGATTGGGCCCATGTGGCCCCATTACCTGGCGCAATCATTTGGAATCAAGCCAATTCCACGGGAAAAAAGACAATTGGGCTTGACCCGGCCTGAGTTCAATCAGGTCAAGAGTCAAGACCTAGGCATGGGCCCGAGACCTAACGAGTTATGCCTAGCCAGCCCTAGTCAAGGGTGATATTGTTATTAGTATTATTATTATTGTTATTATTGCTTTGCCTTGATCAAAACCGATATAAATTAACAATATTCCTTGAAAATGTATTCAATATGTAATGTTATTTCGAGCAAATGAATGCCATATCAATTCTAAGTTGGTATGAGAGCCAAAATTCAAAGTTCCATTTTCTTGTGCCTTCTTTTAACATATTTTAGGAGCTTCATGGATCGTGAGTAAGACCTTTCTTATTTTAGTAATTTAGATGGGACACTCTTCCCTTGGTGCCTCCCTCTGCATGAGGCTCACTGTGTTATCCAAGGTTGCCTATATCGTAAATTATACGTTATCACCGATTGATGTCCAATCAGCCTAATTTTCTTTTAAGATTAATTGGTCACTCATCTCTTAATTTAAAAACCTAGAGTTTTTTTTTTTTCCCGAATATTCTTAGTACTCTCATCCACTGTGACAACAGTCCTACATAGCAGGATTTCCGATCTAGGTTGAAAAAGTTGTGGAGGAATACTTATTTAGTTGTGAAAACATCATTTCCCTCGAGATTTATTTTTTTAAAAAGAAGAAGATGGTTCTTATGGCATGAAGAAACTTATCTGGGCAGTTGAATATAATTAATTATAATAAGCGGCAAGTCATTGAGGTGAAAAGATGAGAACAAATGTCCTAGGGTGAGGGTTAAGTATATCCTTAAGTGGAGCTTTTTTGGTTGACAATGCAGCAAATCTAAATATGTGCTATTAAATAAGAAGGAAACTTTTCTAGCATTTTTTTTTAATTCTATGTGTCATTACGAGAAGTGACTCTTTAGGGAATACTCTATTGTAAAATAATTTTTACTCGACGTAACTGTGCATGCAGGATTGTTGGACTAAATAATAATAGAAAATTGACATATTAATATTTAAGCAGATAGAAAACTTCACATAAACGTGTTTAATTATAAGATCCTCCTAATGTTAACGGGACATAAATCATTTTCAGCAACTTATATAATAAAATAGTTAACATAATATTTTGACCTCTTATGTTATGTTAGTGCTATACTATGTCTCAGGTACACGTACTCTGTGTATTTTTATTTTTATAGACATATTTGTATGCTAATGCAAAATTTTATGTTATTATTAAGGTAGGAGACTTATCCAATAGTCATATATAGGAGTTACAATTATAATAAATGAATAATGAAGAGGGAGGAGGATAATAGTTGGGTAGCAAAATCAGGGGAAAGTGTAAGAAAGGTCCTCATTACAAGCACAATGATCTACCCCGTATAAATTTAAAATCACTGGGTAAACATTAGAAGTGACCTTTGAGAAAAAAAAACGGTTATGATAAATTTATATTAATGTAAATACCACTTTATATCCATTTTGCTTAGATGGCTATGTTAGAACCCTTCTCTCCCGTAACACTAATGAGCACATTATTATCTTCTCCTTTTTTCACTCTTCTCATTATTTCATCATTTTATTTGTGTCTCCTCATTTAACAAATTAAAAGTCCAAATACCACATTGCATATTAGACCAAAGTTCAGGGATCATTTGTGTTATTTTCCCAATTAAAGATGATATTACAATTTATGTTGCTCTTCAAGCTATATGCTCAAATAATTCATTTCAAAGGCTTTTCACTATTCACTTAATTTTCTAGCCATCATTATCATGAAAGTACCCTTTGAGAATAATTTTCTATGAAGCCAAAAATGAAAAAATTACCTAACCAATCATAAACCTATTGTATGGATGCTAATTCAATATTAAACATTTCAATTTTGCCAATTTAATCTTGAACATTTGCGTGAAAGTTCAATGTAATCATTTCCATCAATTTTTGCTAGAAGTGGCTAACATGGCTATCTAGTCATAGTCAGGCTTTTCTACATGACACACTACCATGTCTGTGATCTTCTACGAGAATTGACCATAAGGACTACGTTGAATTTTGCACAGATATTTAGGTTTAAATTAACAAAATTGAAAGGTTTAAGATTGAATAAGTATCTATGTAATAAGTTTAAGACTAATAGGACAATTTTCCTAACCAAAAGTCTACACGACAACTTTTTATAGGTTCATCGAGCACTCATGTGCAAATCTTAATTTATACATATCTATTTTTCGTTTCACTATGACTCAATACCCCTCACCATTATTCAGCAGTATGGTCCCTACATTTGTAGTAGCTAATATTTTTCACGATCAGCCATGAGAAGTTACTTTTTTTCCCAATAAGCTAAGGAAAAAAAAAAAAGAAAAAAAAGCTACGTGTGCGAGTGAGATAGGAGATGGCAGTTAATACAGTTGAAAGCGGCAACAATGTATCGAATCGGACGAGATACCGAAAATGCCGGGTGTGGTCCGAACTTTGAAATTCCTATTCTCGTCATTCTTTTGCCTTCCTCCATTCTTCTTCTTCTCCCTTTGGCCATGTCCCGACCTCACCCAGATTCTCTCTCTTTCCTTTTTCTCCGGTAGGAAGATTTTCTGCGATGAAATGGCCAAACGTTGTTGTGATTTGGCTGATCGGACGATGATACTAGCGATCAATCGTTGCGTCGTGATCACTGCGAGAGGTAATCGACAATGCTGTTTTCTTTCGTTCTTCTTGTTTGTTTGTTTCTTCATCCACAAGGCATCATGATCGCTCATTTCATCCATGACTCGATCTTTAATCATGTGGATTGTACACTGAATGTTGCTTGCTATTACACTGAATAACTGGAAGTCGTTGTTTATTTGTGCGAACGCTGTTACAACGAATTGAACAATAAGTAAGTCATTGCTGAAGTTGTCGATTGCATTTAGATATCCTGATGAAATCCATTCCCATCATCGCATGAGCAGGTTTTACCCGACCCTGCTTAATTTTCCCAAATTCAAAGAAGTCGAGTGTGTTGTTCTGTCTAAACGGATTGCTACATGCTTCTCTGAATCCCTCATAGATTCTGCATCTTTCAGGTTCAGCTATGAAGATGACTGCAATCAGTTTCTCCTTCATTTGCAACCCAAAATTTACCAATTTGTATGTGGCGCCGTATGCTTCGGGGATTGCGTGTAGGTAACATAGTCTGAGTCCCGTATCTCGTGTATTCTCCAGTTGATCGATTACCTGTAACATGGTTCATCCGCCAGGAGCTGAATTCTTCCTGTGAGAGATCCAAAAGCGGCAACCCGTCTTCCCGATGGGGAAGCATTTGCGAAGCAAAAGCGCACAGCTCCATTTGGAGAACCATCAGCAGGGATGCATGTGGAGTATACTTCAGAGTCTCAAATACCATCAGTGGAATTACGTCAAGAGGAGGCTTCCACACTTCAGGCAAGGAGGCGGAAGGCATTCAGCAGGTAAGGAAATAGTAATCCCCGTCCATTTCAATATCGATGACACTGTCGATATTCATTGGTAGTCTTAAGATATTTAAGGAGATTTGTCTTGACGCTTGGAACTGGATGATCAGTAGTTGCCTACGATTAGTTTGCACAGAACCTTTTTCCAAAGAAGTAATCTCAAAGAACTAATTTATCAGGTGTGATAATTGGGTCGATGTTCCTAGACGATTCTTGCAGAGGTTAGATGGAATGACGATAGTTTATGGAAAAATTTGAAAAATTTCATGACCATCATCCTTTTTCGTTAGGTAATGGAACAACTGAGAATGCCCATCATACTGACATATCACCGGAGCACACCAATGCTGATGGCGAAAGCTTGCAAGTGAGTTCGAATGGATTTCAGTAATTGCATGGCTTGTCTTCCTTGAAAACTAATGACTGATCTGGAAATTTAAGGTTGACCAGAAGAAGAGAGAAGCAACCAAGATCTCCGTGAAAGCCCGGATAAAAGCGCTGATCTCGGAAGAGAAGTACAGAAGGAAGGGCCAGCACCGCAGGAGCTCCACCTCTCCGGCGCACTTGCAGTCGATTGAAGCCAGTTCCACACTTCACCCAGGCTCAGGCTCCCGTCATCACGGGTCTTCACATGATCACTTTGACATGCATGGGACGCCCCTGATACAGAAAGGCGAACTTAGTCAGGGAAAAGTGGAAAACTCAGAGCAAACTCTGCCACAGGATGATGTGTTTCTTGAAAAAGGTAATGCAACATACGGTCTTGATCACCGAGCATTCGATGGTACGGATGGTTCTGATTGCCGATTGGGGATTGTTCCTGATCCTTTGGATAGAATTGACCTCGACAAGGAGTTAGTTCTGAAAGTTTTACAGGACAAGGGATCTTTTTCGGCTCAACACTTTGACAGTCGAAGAGCGGTTAGCATGAAAATGGGGTTGCGGAGGTTCGAAATTTCCCCAGTATCGAGCCAATCAGGCGAAGAGGTCTTCGCACCGAGCACATCTAGAAACAGAGAGGAAGAAGAGTATAGAAAAAGCAAGGTAGGTAGCCCGGGTCAAGACACGCGTTTGGTTGAATCCGATGCTCCTGTAGCTGTCCCGGTCCTGTTTCTAAAGAAGCAAGGCAAGAATCAAGTCGTCAGTAGGCACTTCAAGAATCTGAAAAAGAAACTTAAACATGTGATGAAAGCAAGCCGGAAGGAAAAGCATCGGATAGCCATGGACGGGATCCTTGACAAGATTCCTCGAGACCACGAGCGTTCGATGGAAATAAAGGAGGATGTGATACGAAAGTGGAAGGACGTCGCCTTGGAGAGAGATTATAGTAGCCCTCCAAGACAAGGCAATCTGCGTGGTATGAAGAGGACGCCGTCCCTCGATGCGTCACTGGATAAGTATTGTCAGCTGTTCGAGTCAAGTTTCAATAGAGAGGCCAAGCACAGTGGTACCAGGACATCTAGAGTTGCAGGACAAGAGAAGAATCGGCCTCGTGAGGTATCTGGGAGATCGCTGTTGCGTATAAGTTCCTTACCAGAACTCAAATCTTCCTCTTTTAGGACTGAAAACTCCTCGGTATCCATCCTCACTGGGACTCCATCTAGGACTCTCACGGACACTAATGTGAGCAGAGGAAGTAGCTTCGATGCGGCGAGCAATCAGAACTTTAGGTTAGCTTTGGAGAAATTAGATGTGCATGTAGAAAATGAAGCCAATGACGAGAAGGTAGATCATAGTGAAGCTTCTTCGGTCAGTAAAGAGGAGGTACAATCAATGTCAGTTGCTAGTTCTCAAGATATATGCGACTTGACAGCAGGAGAAAGTACATCTGTTGACAAGGATGTTATTGAGCTGACCTCGGTGCCCTTCATTAAAGTAGAAGATACAGAGTCCAATCAAAGAAGCCTCGTACTCGATGGAGTGGAGTCCGATGCTTCAGCCATTTACTGCGATGAAACCAGCACAAATGACACGCCGCTAGGGGTAGACAACGAAGTTGATCTTGAAAATGCGGAAATCTCAGGTTATCAACTGGACAAGGACTTAATGTATGTCCCTGTGGATCTGAAAGACATTGAGCTGTTCAATTATGTCAAAGATGTCCTAGAGCTCTCTAAATTTGGCGGCAACGAATTCCTGAGAAGATGGCATTCCGGAGACCAACCAGTTGACCCTTCGATTTATGACGAAGTCGAGGCTTGTTTGATGCCCAACCTTGAGTCTCTAGAGAACATCGAAGGCGATCACTGGAATCACTTAATTTTGTTCGATCTCATCAATGAGGTGTTGGTCGATATCTATCAGAAATCATTCGGGTACTATCCAAGGCCTCTGTCCTCTCTCTGCCGCGTGCATCCAATGCCAGAAAGGTTCCGCGTCCTCGAGGAGGTGTGGGCAAGCATAAGCTTTTATACAAGCCTAAGGCCTGAGCTCGATCCAGCAATGGACTATGTGATTACCCGAGAGCTAGAAAGGCACGACGGGTGGATGAACTTACGGTTCGATAGCGAGTGCGTGGGGCTTGAGCTCGAGGACTTGATACTGGATGATCTTTTGGAGGAATTGATCTGCACTTGAACACATGCCAAGTCACCCATTTTTTATCTTCCTATAAATGTAAAGTTGGTAGTTTAGATTTTCCCCTGGATAGTGACTGTCCATGAACAACAAAGTGTACATAAGATGTTTTCAAATGGATAGTGAAAAAAATTGATCTTCTCATACCTCCAATTAAGTATGCTCTCTGTCGATAACAGCGACGGGTTGGGGCATGAATGTTTGAAAGTGAAGTTATCTTCAGGGAAACATTTGTGGCTTTCTGAAGCTAAGCACAGTGGATAAGAAAACTTCAGAAATAAGAGATTTCAGGTTCAGGTAAATGAAATTCATCTTCTTCTTTGAACTGCTGCATGAGTCAGTGATAATGTAGGAGGGATAGAGCTTAAAATACCGAACAATAATTACTAAAATGAACTTAGTGAGTGTCAAAAGAATTGATTGTGTCGATGCGCTACTTCTCTTGCCACTTTATCAAGACTTCTTGATTAAGCGCTTTCTGCAAATTCCTCCTAGAAAATTGGTCTTGAAATTTAGTTAAGGAGATCAATTTTTGTGAAAGAATTAAAAACTTTTCATTCTGATTCCCACAGAGGCAGAGAAATATGTTGGAGTCAACACCTAATAGAAGAAGACGCAAGAACGACGATGATCAAGAGAAGTTACTTCTTGCATGAAAGGCACGCCTTTCCCTCTCCCTATTTCCCCTAGAAGCCGCAAGTTGCTGGAGAAGAAAGTCAAAGGAAAACATGCAGCCCACAATAGTTGACTCCTTAGCAAAGAAGAAAATGAAAGTCCATTATGCATGAAGTCGGCTACTAGATTGAACTTGGGGCACATATTATAATATTACATCCTCTCACAAGTGGAGTCTTCAAGAAGCAGGAACACGTCGAGCAAAAGAAGAAAGGGAAGCAAGGTTTAACTGGCTAACTCGTACTTGGACGTGAAGAAAAAGTTGTGGCCGGATGAGTTAACATTGAAGGCGGTTGGACTTCAAGAGGCGGTGGAACTCTTATAAATATGGCAGTACGTGAAGCATTTGAGCTTCAGTCGAAAGGTCTCAGAGAGGCTTAACAGCCTGAAGCCAACACAGGCAGAGCGGAGACTCAAGGAGAGAGCCTCAAGCCAGGGAGAGGGCCTCACGCAACACGCAAGCGGAGAACCTTAGGCCAAAGAGGAAGCCACCAGGTATGAGGTGAGCTTTAGGGAGCCACACGTCTGTGAGCTTCAAAGAAGCCTCCAGTAGAGAGAGCTTCGAAACAGGAAGTCACCACGTGCAATGGTCAACTATTGACACCTGATTTTTATTCAACGCATCATTAAAATGTAAAAAATTGAGAATTGTGACCGAACTCCATCTCTTGATCAAAAAGTATCATTTTTCATTTCTGTCTTTTGCATTGTCGTTTTTAAGCAATTTATAGTTTATTTTCAAGAAAAACCCACAAAATCAAACGGATGATTTTCGGGTTAACTTTTTGGGTCAACATTTTCATCAAAAGTCGACCCCGGGTCAAAAATTGACTTTTTAATTTCACTTTTGTTAAATCAATTTCTTGAAAATTCAAAGATTTGACCAAAAAATTAACTTTTTAGGAAAAGTCAACTAAACAATTAACTTTTGGTCAAATCTTTGACCCAAAAAAAAAAAAAAAATACACAAATATATTTATTTTAATGCCAATTTGACTTTTATGTCAAAAATTTCACAAAATTTGATTAAGAACCTTGATTTCTGAATTTTTCAGTTTTAGATTCTAAATCGACCAAAAATAAAATTACTTCTATTCTAGTCATAATTATGAGTAATTCCTTCTTTGACATTTGGTTTAGAGACTATATGAAATCTGCTTGAGCATTTAATTTTGTGATTTATCGAATCAAAATACGAATTGCCATTTTGAGCCTTAATTAGGAGACCAAAATTGATCATTCATAACTTGCGAACGGACCATTGTTTTCACTCATTTCCTTAAGATAAGTCCAAATTTGAAATCGATTTTGCGAAATTCACACCAGAACTTATCAATTCGAAGAATTTTATCGTCCCAAGCATTAGAAAATCAAGTAATTAAGCTTCAATCAATAAAATTCGAATTGACCCATTCATGGCTATGGTTTAATTTCATGAATCTAGGTCCAATTTTAATATTAGGCTTAAATCCATTTTTGACCTAAGCTCGAACGCTTCAATTCAAGGTCAATTTGAATATGATAAGTGATCTTACATATAGGTAGCTTATTAGATAGGGCAATTGTGACACTAATTGAGTTCAATTTTAGTTAATTTGCAAATTTTACCATTTTAGCCTTTTGAGCCTAATTCAAAGAACCCATGGTTTCGACTCGTTGTTTTTCACAATAATCATTCAATTAAGTCAATAAAAGACCCCTAGATCATGTTCATAAGGTTTGATTAGCTTAATTGTATCTTAATTGGCCAATTTTTCTTTAAAAGGATAAAATTCCTTTTTAATTTGGTCATTTAGGGACCAAATTGCATAAATTTTAGACTCACAGGAGTCCCAAGTGGACAAAATGGTTGGAACTGGACCAAACCAGTCAAGAACCAGTCAAAATTCGGCCGAACCGGACCGAATCGGTATGACCGGTCTGACTAGTCGCTAGCGGGATTGGCTGGTTCATGCCATTTTCGGCCGGTTCCTAACCTCCAACGATCGGTTCTGGAATCCTCTCAATGTCAATTTCATTCTACACCTTCAATGTCACAAAATTTTATAGATTGATCCTCGAATTTCGTCAACTTGAAAATTAACCCATAATTGGACATTTTGACGCAATTATTGATTTTGGCTTAGTTTTTTGCAAATCAAATCCACTAGATCAATTACCCGACACCTCAAGATCATGATGGAGCTTTTGAAATTGATTTTTGACTGTTGGATCGAATTGAAATTTCAATTGTTGGATCGAATCAACGGCCGAAATCGCTTAATGTGGGGAGTACATAAATAAAATGTTCTTCCATTTTCAAGGGGGGTTTTCATTTGCACGAAAATTCTCTCTCTCCTCAGTCTCTCTCTCTCATTTCTCCCTCAAATCTCCTACCTAAACCATATCACCCTCTCTCTAGTTTCGGTCCATCTCTTGGACCAGTTTTGTTCTAGACTTGAATCGGCGGTCGCCAGAGCGCCCAAGCATCCCAACCGCTGGTGATCTGCAAATCCAGAAGTCTTTGACCTTATTGTGGTCAGAGATAACCAGATCGATTGCCGGATCTTCACCGGCGGCTCGATCTTCGCTGACGAGTCAAGGCCGGTCCATTTTGGACCGGTTCTTTCTTTTTTCCTTGAGCCGGTGGTTTGATTGATCTCTATCCGATCTGTGGTGGTCTAATATGCATTCTTGGAGTCCCGATCGTGATCCGGCGGTTTGATCTGATTGATCGCGATAGAAGTTGACGAAAATCGCGACAAAGATAATGATTCGAAACTCGAATTCGATGAAGCGAGATCGAGTTAGTCGATCGGGGCTAAGATTCAAAATTAGAAACTTTTACATACTTAAGATCAATGATTACAAATGCTGCAATGATTTGAGTGGTGGTTGTGTTCTTGAGTCCATTCTGGATTTTCGTATGTTTGTACCTAGGTTATTGTTTTAACCAAAATAATATCTGAAACGACCTCGTTTCAACTTGAGTCCTCTTAGAATTAGATAATAGACATCCCGAGCTTCAAAACGGTAGGTCACACGCCCCAATCGAGTATCGTTTGAACCTCAAAAAATACATCCAAAGATGATTGATTCTGTAGTAGTTTAGGTTTTTTTTTTAATTCAGTTTATATTCCGCCTTCTGGCTTTGCTATTTTTTTGCCGGCTTTCATAATCATTTTTTGATAAAATTTTCTTCATGAGTTTTGTTCCAAATCATTTTGTGCATCTTTTATAAGTTTTTCATGATTTTTGGATGTGCTTAATTAGGTCTGATCTACTTAGATCCAAGCCTAGGCCAATCTGTTCCGTATTGAAATCTAATTTTTCTATTTTTCTATTTTTGTTGAGTTATGGAATAACTTTCCTTCATGAAAGTTTCTCATATTAGTGTTATGCATGTCCTATATTTTTTTTTTCTAAATTTTTAGATATATTTAACTAGGTCAAAATTGCTTAGTTCTGAACATAGGATAGTCTGTCCTACATTGATTCGAAATTTGTTTTGATGAAATTGAGTCCATAAATGCACCTATTTAGTCTCAAATCCTTCATGAGAGTTGAAATACATTATATATATGTTCAATTGATGCATGTTTTGTAAGGTCTTTATGGTGGCAAAGTGAGTAAATAGCATGCATTAGAGTAAAATGTACTGCATCAACATGTGCTGGGCATATAGTTTGTCGGTTTTGCCATTTTTTCCATGACTCATATGATCTTAATTGAGTTTCGAACTCTTAACGAGAAATCTTCATCATTGCATGCTCTGTATGTGAGATTTTTAGTAGGATTTATGCATGTTTTGAGGATGGCTGAAATCATGCTTGTTTTGTAAATTTAATATTGAAATGAAACCTTGTCATATGTGCACTTTTCCATACTTGTTTGAGACATCTAAAGATCAAATCTTACTATCATACCTTCTTGACGATTGAACCGCATGTTGTAAGGTTTGCATATATGTTTAGGTCATGTCCTTTGAGTATCATCTTGCACATTAAATTTGTTTCATAAAAGTTTTCATCACACTTAGGATTCTCAAGTATACCATTAGGAATCATGAATCATTTCATAATGTCATTTAAATTGTATGACATTTTGCATGCCGACTTAAGATTATATGACTATCCAAACTTTCCTTCGCATCCAATTCTAAGTTGCATGTGATTTCTTCATGCCGTTTGTGTATTCTATGAATGATTTTGAGGTTTTATAATGAATGCTTGTGTTTTGTTTCCTTAATTAGTGATGCGCACACTTTTAGAGATCTTGATCTTAAGGTACCAAATTGACCTAGTTTTGGACTCGAGCTCTTCTAGGAGGATGTAAGGCACACTCAGATATTTCCGATGCCACTAATTTCATGTAGATCACTCATTGTCTATGAAGCATGGACACGTTGCCCGTGCTTCCATGTCATGTCCGACACGTGTCGGAGCGTGTCGGACACGTCGACACACTCGGACACGGTCGGACACGCGATCAACGCGTTTCGGATTTTCCGATATGCGGTCAACTTTTCTCGACACGCGTGTCGACGTGTGTCCGGAAGACTGATGGAGGGTGGAGGCAAGGGAGGGCGAGGGAGCAGAGGCCGCGAGCGCCGGCGAGACGAAGCCACGAATGGACCACCGCGACGGCGAGAGACGGCTAGAGAAAGAGCCGAACAAAGAGAAAGAAGAGAGAGAAAGCAAACTCCCGCCAGCGAGACGAAGCCACGAATGGACCACCGCGACGGCAAGAGACAGCCAGAGAGAGCGACAAGGGCCGCCACTATTGCTATGGATCGGCGAGGAGGAGGAGGAGGAGAAGGATCAAGAGGAAGGGGGTTGTGCGGACTCTAGAGAGGAGGAGGAGGAGAAGGGTTGAGAGGAAGAGGAGAGGAGGGAAGGGGGTCGTGCGGCGGCAAGGAGGAATAGGAAAAGGAGGGCTCGCTCGCTAGGGTTTTTGATAAAGAAACCCAAAAGAAATAAGAAAGGAGATCTTGATGGCGTGAGGGGGAGGGGAAGTGACAGCTTAGCTGTCACTATTAAGTGGTGGGGGAGGGAAAAAAGTAAAATAAATTTGAGGTGGAGGGAAAAGGACGAAGGAAAGAAGGGGTGGGTTTTGGGGATTTTTTTTTTAATCAGAAAATTAAATAAATGAAATTAAAAATTATTTCAAAAAATAAAAGTATTGAATTTTAAATAATGATAAATTTTGGTCATTGTAGAAAATTATGGATTTATTTAAATAAATTGATTCCGATTTCTTATTAATTATTAGTTTCATCAATAACTTTTGTTAAAGTTAAAAACATGTTTCGCATTAACTATGAATATATCTTTCGAATTTCAAATGAATTGATTTATTAATATTATTAGTGTAAATTTATTATAAGCTATTATTTATTTATTTATTTATTTATGAATTTGAATCAAATTAATTAAAATAAAAATATTAATTTAATATACAACGTGTCGCAATGTGTCGGAATTCTCTATTTTTTAGAAATGACGTGTCGACGTGTCGTGTCGTGTGTCCGTTTCGCGTGTCGGTGCTACTTAGGTCATTGTTTAGACCAATTTTCCATTTTTTTCAAAACTAGATAAGAATCTGGACAATAGATCAAATTCGGACCACTGTTCCGATCCTTGTTTGGATAAGTCTTTGTTATTTTTGTTCCATTTTTTCTATTTGGAATTTATCCTCAGCCTCTTAATGAAACTTGTTTATCATCATGTTGGCTATGTTGTGTATAAATTTAATAATTTTTAAACATAATTTGATAGGACAAATCCTTGTGACATTAGCTGAATGTCCTATTGTTTTGACAAATTTCTGATGTGTTGTTGCTTGTTATTTGATTTTTGTAAAATCATGTATAGCTCGTTTAAGAAAACTTTCATCATGAAAGTTGTTCATTATCATGTCATACATATTGGCAAATTTTTCCATAGTTAGATTGTCAATGGATATTAATCAATTTTGTTGTCATTACATGCTTGTTTTGAAATTTCCTAATATAAACATGATTGTGATTGTTTAGTTGTACTTTTTAAGCTAGTTTGTGCATGAAATTAGGCCATGCCATCTTCATGGAAATTTTTTTAACTGTGTTAATCTTTGTAGTTAAACAATTGGCCTTTTCAAATTGCATCTTTCAAAAAAATACTTTGGTACATGTGATGTTACCCAAAAAAACAATTTCTAAGAAATTCTTTTTCAAAACTCGATTTGGCTTAAGGAAAAATCGTGGTTTGGATCATATTGAAAATGCCTGCGACGCTTGTGAGTGCATTTATGTGAGTCACGGGCTAGCCTTAGCAATTGAATGTGTTCAATAACCTAGATATTCCTTAAACCTAAATATTTTCAAACCTTTTAAAAATCCTGATTTGATATCGTGAATTGTATTTAAAATGTCTGCAGTGCTTGTGAGTACATTTATGCGAGCCTCAGGCTAACCTTGTCAATTGAATGCCTTTCATAGCTAAGACATCACTTTGTCTCAAAAAATTTCATGAATAATTTCAAAATATGTTTTTGAAATATCACATGGACCACTCATACATATAATCTCGTTATGCATTAGAAATTACCAATGTTTGTGATTGAAAGTGACCCGCCGACGGTTCACTTTCTTGCTTGATTGGTTGAGAAATAAGGTTCAAAAGATCCGCATGCATGTTTAAATTTCTACAATGCATGTGACTTTTAGATGAATAGTAAGGTCGATGCACGATATCGAGGAAACCCTAGAATTATATAGATCGCTTGATTAGGAGACTTATAAGCGTTATTGGTCATACGAGAACATAATTGGTCAATAATAGTTATAATTCATAAAATGGATTGGATAAGTGTCTTAGTGGGATCCTCATATGAAAGACAAAAGCCAACCCCGAGGTCCCAAAATTTGACTTTTCTATTGAATTTTCTTCAAATGATTGATCTTGACATGATGTCGTGTTTTTATTGTTTTGATATGTATGTTTGTTTCTTTCCATTGTATGAACATAGTTATAGGTTTCTAAATTATGTTTAGATTAGGACCTCAAAGATGGAGAAAGCACGAAGACAGTGGAGATCGATGTCCATTTTGACCATTATCATGTATTATTCATTCCCCCCAACATATGTCTCAAGTTTCACTTATTGTATAAAGCCCGACGAGTTATGGGTTTTCTCTTTTTTCTTTCATTTTTTTCAATTATGTTTCTATTTTATATTTTTCTAGGATTGCATAGTAGATTTACTACTTTCCTTGACTGTTTATTTACTGTCTCATAATATCAATTCCATTTATTGCTTTCTTTTATTGTTTTCTAGAAATAGAATAGTATAAAAATGACCAACCACGGATGATTGCTTAGTTTAGGACTAATGATCTCGAAAATGTAAGAAGAAACGCATGGACACGTTAGAAAAACACAACATACAGTTTAGGTACCGAAAGGGCATAATAGATATATTAGCGTAACCTAAGTCCCCAAACCTAGATATTTGGTTGCGTAGGAATCGATAGAACACTCCCGACCCTCAATTGGGTTTTCTAGCCGACTCCCAAAACAAGGTTAGTGGCGACTCCCCTCTTATTTTTAGGTTGTCATAAACAATTAGACCGTATAAATAAACCCGTCGTGCGGGATACAAGTTTCGATGAAACTCACCATGGTTTAGCATACTCGATAGGAGTATCCCAAAGGATGAAGTGATACCATCCTTATGGGCGAAGCGTACTATCGAGAGGGCAACCATGGTAAAAGTACCATTAAATCCAATATCCACACCCAATCTCTTCTCCCGAGGTGTCACCCGTGTAGATATGGATCGCGACACTCCGCTGTCACGCGGAATACGAGCTTGAAAGAGCTCGCAATCTCGTGAAGGGAACTCACGAAAGTCTTGATCTGAAAGACGATGTGATAATGTCTTTTAGAACGCGAGCCGTGAGGGAACTCTCGTGATCAAATACCCCTAAATCCGACATTTCCCTTTTTTTCTCTCCTCATGATGGTAAGGAATCGAGGGCGGTGAGATCAGGTTGTGACACTAACTGAGAGGTACTGCAGCCTTAGTAGCTCTGTGTGAGCAAATTATCCCTCCGTGATTGAGAATGAAAGATAGAATTGTTGTGTATGTGCATGTGCATGTAATAGCTAGTTTGATTGTGAGTATTTTAAGTACGTGGTGTGAAAGAGTATATTGTAAAAGTTGTGTTTGAGTGATTATTCTGAATGCTATATTTGTAACGTAGTCTAGCATATTGAGTGTGTTTTTTTGTTGTCTATTATAATTCTCTCGTATTATCACCACAATACTTCCGCATATCCAACAATTGATATCAGAGCGCAAGGGGTTGCATACCGAACAAAATATGCAAAGCATGGAACAAGAATCTAGGAGACAGCGTTGAATTGAACGCAAGACCTCCTAGCTCTTAGGTCATGCTAAATAAACTATGCAGTTCGCTATACTTTCGGAATATCTGATTGCGCAGTTGACTTAGATCTCCCCCAGAACATGACTCGATCATCTGTTCGTGGCGTCAGCAAAGCCGGACTCCCTTTACTCAGGTCCATTCACAAAGGAGTGCATCCTCATGCGTTTCAGTTTCATGGCAGAAGACACATTGCTTGATGGGCCTTGTCCTCCTGGTCCATAGATTACTTGCTGTTGCAATAGCGGCATCACTGGAACAAGCTTTCCAGAAGAAGTTGTTTATTTTTTTTAACACAGTCCAAGCTCCATTACACCAACTTTCAAAAACTTAAGGTGTGTTTGTTTCAAGAAAAATATTTTTTCAGCAAACATTTTTCTCATTTTCTGACATTTGGTTCGCTTAAGAAAATGAGTTAACGAAAAATATTTTTCTACTAAAACTTAAATTCAGAAAACGATTTTCCCTTTGTAAGAATTGTAAAATGTTTTCCAAAATGTTTTCTTATTGTTAGGGTCCTTAGTTAAAGAATTTTTTTTCTTAGAAAATAAATTTTATAGAAAAATCGAATTTTAATTATTTTTCCAAATTTCGATTTTTTTAATTATTATTTCTTTTATGATTTTCCTTCTTTTCTCTTTTCTTTCCCTTCCTTTCTCATTCTTCCCGCTTCTGCCTCCATTAGCCACCTGCCTCGGTGACTGTTGATAGCCCGGCGAGGCCAAGAAGTGGGCTAGCGAGCTCGAGCCTTAGCTAATCTAGTCAAGCTTGAGCTCTGTCGAGGCCGACGAGCTCATGACTCGATAGATCTAGTGAGCTCAAGGCTCGCCAAATCTAGGTGAGATTTGGCTCCGTTGAGGTTGACAAGCTTGCGGCTCGCCTGATCGCGTCTCACTCGATCCCAATGAGCTCGAAGCTCGCTAGATCCAAGCGAAATCAGGTTCCTCAAGGTCGACAAACATGCAGCTCACTTGATCTTGGGGAGGCAGAGCTTGCTTGTGGCCGTCACCAACCGGTAGCGGCAAAGGAAGGGAGAAAAAGAAAAGGAAAGAAAAGACAAAAGAATATAATTAAAATATATTTTTTTGAAAAAAAAAAAAAAAAAAAAGAGAAAAAAAAATTAAAATATCAAATTTAAAAAAAATAAATAAATTAAAAAATTCAAATTCTATTTTGTCTGAAATAAAGTAACGAGATTGAAATATTTTCCAGTAATATCCAAACATCATAATTTTTATCATATATTACCAAATAAAAGAAAACTAATATTTCTCCCGAAAAATGTTTTACCTATATCATTGAGTCTTCCGCAAAATAAACGCACAACTCAATCTGGTATGGCATAGATGGACCTTTCCCAGCTCTCCTTTCCTCACAATTGCCTCTACTTCATCCTCCTCTAGTTGCTCACTCATTCCTTTGTCAAAGCAGTCAGGTTCCTTGGCATGTATCATAAACTTTTCGGTAACAGGCCTCCAAGGATCAGACCAGACATATCCAGATTCCCCATTAACCACTGGACTCATAATGCCTTTAGCTTGTTTTGGCTAGAAAGGTAGAAAACACGTGATAAACTCGTGAACAGTTCGGTAAATTTTAACAGGCTAGCCTTAGAATATTTGTGATCCTTTTGATCTTAGTTGAATTACCCCTTTCCAGTCATAATCTCCTGCCGTGGACTCAGCCCTTGACTGCGGAGGCAATTACGTAACAAAAGAACTTTTTCCTCACCCTTAAGTGCTCCACAGTCGGTGTTTTACGGAGAATCTATACATCTTGTTGTTAGGATTTTCTCGCTGAATTGGAGAATACTCTAGGTTCAAATCTTCTCGATCCTCGTTTATCTTCAGCTTTAGCAAAATATCGTTGCACACACACAGGAGGGAAAGCACGACAACACACAACTATCGAAGAACACCTTCGTCGGGATTAAGCTTTTAGGTAACAAATACCTAAAGGCTCATTTGCTTTCCGCTCATTCAAATCTGGAGTTAGAAATGAAAATTGGGTTAGATGTCTGCAATCGGGAGGGAGGAAGACGAGATGGGCATTTGCCATTGGATCGTGTCGTACTGATACTGCTGTCCATGTCCGTATGTAGATGGACGGACCTTCACATCGTATTTCGGTCTGCAACGTGTATCACGTGTTTTGACGTGAGCAGAAGGATTGCTGATGTGATGATGCACGCCTCAGCAAAAACGATGCCTGTCAAATGAGACGGAAGCGCGTGGTCCGCTTTGCTTCCCGCCAAACAACGAAGTTACGTAGCCACAAGAGCACGGCATGAATGCAGAGGGTGAGGGAGAGACAGGGATCGCTGGTGGAAGTCGTCGTCGACGGTAGTTGGCAATGAATCTGTAACTGTCAGGATTAAATGCACCGAAGAAACTGGAGAGCTCTGGAATGGACAGAACTGCACGAGACGGCAGAAAACGACACGAAACGAGAGGAAAGGAAGACGAGAGATGGAAACCGAGATCTCGACAGGTGGATCTCCCGTTTCCCTCATTTCCCTCCCTGCACTATAAATACCGTCGCCGGCCTTTGCAGAGTTCCTCCATCGGCAATTTTCCGAGAGGATAAGTCGCTTTGATCGGTCGCACATTCAATCTCCATCCGCCATCGCTCTGCGATTCCGAGATCTGAAGACATGTCGTGCTGTGGAGGAAACTGCGGCTGGGGCTCCTGCGGCAAGTGCGGCAGTGGTTGCGGAGGGTGTGGCTGCGGCTCTTGCACCGGCTCCGGCTGCAACGGTTGTGGAGGGTGCGGCAACTGCTGCGGGAACAGTTGCGGAGGGTCTCTCTCTCCCCTTCCCTCGCGGGACTTGGATGATGTGTTGATAAATTTCGAAATGACGCGAATAGATTTCAAATTCATGATACTTCGATTTTTACATGCTTTCTACAATCCTGGTGCTTTGCGATCGGAGGAAGTCGTCGCTCAACTATGATCGCAAGCACGAATTCATGGCACAGTTGCTTGTGTGATAATAATTCGCCGATTTTGGTTTCACCAATGTCGATTAATCAATTAATCAAGGGAGTGCTGATGGTGATGCAGATGCAAGATAGATCGTGGATGCGAGGGGCAGAACCAGACCTGCAAGGCCAACAATGAGACAAAAGTATGTGCTCGAAGATTCCATTTGTCTCACTCAAAAACAATGATTTAAAAAATATTTTATAAAAATTGATCACTTCTATCTATTTGAAATAACTAATCAATAAAGAATATTTTAATTATCGATATTAATTAATGTCTAAATAAATTCTTAGATAATGAATTTTTTTTTTTCGGTTCATTCATTTTTATAAATGATTATTTTATAAAAATATTTTTTTAAATCATTTATATTCAGCAAAATAAATAGAGTCGGAATTTTTTTATTTCTTCTCTTTTCTTTATTATTCAATTTAAATGAAGAATATGTGCTGATGAATTTGCGATTCCAGACCGGGTGCCAGAAATCGTAAGACAGAATGGGTGGGCAGCTGGATCCCAGCTCTGATGAGGATCACGAGCCCCTACGATAAAAAATCTCTGAAGTTTTAAAGTAGTCTGTGTCCATGTTGAATAATGGAAGCCTACTGAATCTTGTCTTATTGCGTCGTGTCTGTACAGCATCTTGCGGATGCTCTCTGTGGTTATGCATGTACCCCTTTGAAGACAGTCGGCCGCAACTGTGTATCGGCCACCGTTGCTATCATTGAGTCGTGTGAAGGTCTGCAATGCCGTCCTCAGCTTGTACTATATTGAATAAGAGGCGGCTACGAGTTGGACTTCCACCTTGACTTTTCTATGATATTCTCCAAAGCAATTTTCTCCTTTTTTCTCAAAATCCGGTGGCATTAGATGATGGCCAGACATTTAAATTATAAATTGATCATATATTGGTCACTTATAATTTAGAGTGAGTCATATATGAGTTACTTACATTTTGAAAAGACTAATTAAATAAGTCTTAAATGTATTGGACTTAAAAACCTATTTAACCCAAGCCTCACACACCCCAGAGTCATCCTTCCAATATGGAAGGAGGATGTGAGGGGTTCGAATCTCTACATTCTCAGGAGGGTTTGGGGTGGGGACGATATAGTTTCAAAAGTGGGTTTCCCACACCCCCGCAGCGAAGGAGGCATGTAAGCAAAAGTTTGAGTGAGAGTTAGAGTAGGACCGATTAAAAAAAAAAAAAAAAAAAAAAAAAAAACCCAAGCCTCATACTCTTTCTTTCCCCCTTAACTTTATAGAAAAGGTTTTCTTTTTTAATAAATCAAAATCATAATTATTTTTTATATTTCACTTTTCTTTTCTTTTTTTTCTTTCTTCTTCCTCCCTCCTCCCGACCGGACCGGCTAAGTGAGGCTCAAGCTCGCCAAATTTGGCAAGACTCGAGCTTGCCGATGTTGGGCAAACTTGAGCTTGCCGATTTGGTGAGACTCAAGTTTGCCTGACACCGGCAAGCTCGATGTTGCCAATCTAGCGAGGCCGAGGCCTCGCCGGCAACTAGCGAGGCAAAGGCCTCATCGATGACTAGGGAGGCTCGAGCTTGCCGACGTCGGGCAAGCTCAAGCTCGCTTGTGACCGGTTGCCGATCAACGTTGTGGCCGGTGATCGGCCGAAGAAGAAGAAAAGAAAAAAGAAAAAAAAAAATTAAAAATTGTATTATTAAAAATAAAATAAAAATAATTAAAATTTTGTTTTTTTTAATTAAAAAAATTATAAAAATTTTCCATTAAATTTTATTGCATTAAATTATTTTAGCAATACTATTTTTTTTAAATCATAAGAAATAAATTTTCTTAGGTTCAATTAAAGGTTTTTCACTTTTTTTATTTTATTTACTAATTTTTTTATTGCTTAATTTACTTTTTAAATTTGATGTAAATTTTTTATTCAAGTGACACATATGTGAAGTGCTTAAAGTGAATTAAATAGGTGAGAGTGGATTAGCTTAAATTGAGTTAAATATTAATGTATTTCGATAATATGTGTTGAGTTAGGTATGGGTCGGATATGGGTCATTAAATTTTCATTGCATAAAAATGGATCAAAACAGATTAAATAGGTTAATATGGGTTGGACCATTTTTGAACCGATCCACTCATTCGACTGTCCTAGATACACTTTCTTTAACGATTTATTTACCCAACAATGTTGCTAATGGTCATCAATAATTATCCTCTATGATATAACAAAATTTCAAATGAGAACATTAGATAGCAATTTTAGTATTTTTCCAAGATCTCTTTAGAAAACAATTAAAAATATTGCTGTAATTTTGGAAAGAATACGCGAAAATGATTTCATACTCGTTCATTCAAAAAATGACATAAATATAAGTCCGTCTTAAAGACATATGCAATTCTTCACGAAAGATTGCAAAACAAATAAAGGTATCCATTTGAATAAGTTGCAAAATGAACAAATACAATCCTTCGGGAAATATTACAAATTGAACTAGTATAATTTTCAAAAGTTGTCTTAAGAAGACACATAAAAAAAATTCAGAATAATAAAAATAATAAAATAATAATAATTCTTTCATAAATAAAATTCCAAAGTGTCATAATTTTCAAAAACACTTAATAAAAAAAAACCTTTCAACTAATAAAGGTTAATAAGATAATTGTACAAAATAAAATAAAAATAAATGGGTCACGGGAATCGTGCATCTGCATGCAAGTATTATGGAGTCTAACTCACACCTAACATTTTCTTTAAACACACTAGAAAAGACTCACACTTATAAATTGGTTCATTTCCTCCCAATTTTCCTATGTGGGAAGGAAAAGCACATTTTGTTTGTTTTACAAACAAATATCTAATAATGCATGAATGGGTGTTCTTCGTTTTAGCTAACTAAAGCTTCTTTATCCTCTGCTGTTAGATTTTTCTCTATCTTGCCCGATTCCTCCTCGGAGAGTAAAGTTGTAGTTGATCATTTTCAGCTGTTGACCACATCATGAAGATTTAATCACTAAAAATATTTGAATGATATTTGTATTTGCAGTACACCAATTGAAAGATTGGTTGCAAGAAGTTATTTTTGATAGAGATGAAGGAAAATATAAGCCGAACCGTATATGAAGATCGGGGTAATAAGGCTTGCAGTAAGAGATTAAGAAAGCTGTTCATTTATTCAAAGGAAAACTACCAAAATACTTATTTCACCTTTCATGGAATGATTATTTGCATATTTTTATTTTTTACAATACTAACTACATATTGGATCTATCTTTGCAGATATTATGTACCTTCACATCAATTTCAATTCCATGAATGTTTATTGTACAATTATAGATTTTCACACCCATTTAAAATACCCTATATTCACTGAAAATCAAGCTACCCGAATCCTAATTTACCAAAAAAAAAAAAAAAACTACCCGAATCCTAAGCAAGATGTAAAAGCGAGGTGAAGAGGAGGAGCAATTTGATCTTTTTATGTAAAAATGGAGACATAAGTTGTCTTTGACTCAAAAGCAATGTATGTTTTGAGAAACGACAATTGTTACAGACTTGGACACAAAGCAACAAGAAGGACATAGTGGAATGACAACTTAGCAAACCGCCAGAACATCTTTGTCAAATTGGGAGACTTTTGTTGAATGGCTCGTGATGCATGTCAAGATTTGGATCATTTTATCATCATCGTCATCAGAGTCATGATCGGGCTGATCATTGGTGCTGGGTCCTCGATCTGAACTAAGACTTAGATTGCAACCACATGCTAGGTCAGAGGTCGGGTTTGAGCCGATACCGTGTGTCCATTGGAACAGTTTCTTCATAATCCCATGGATCCTGAAATAAAATCACATAATCTGAGAGACTTTGTGTATTTTTGTAGAGCTTGCTGGATAGCATCTCGGGTTTGTCTTGTGGGCTTGAGAATAATTTTAAGGCACTCCTTAATATGCAGAGGGCCATATCGACTTTGGGATGAGGTGATTTCTTTCGCAGAGAACTCTTTGTATATTCCTGTAATCAACCAGGGGATATGCAAGACTCCATCCGAATGTTCTGCGCCAGTCGTGTCGCTTGGGCGCGTCTAGGACTGTAGGTCTTTCAGCAGAAGTGTGGATACTTGACGGCATGTTGAAGAGAATAGATGTAAATATGTATCTCAGGGTCTGGCGCTTTCCTTATGAGTTCCGCGGTTGCATAGAAATTAGGGGGGAAAATATTTCAGTACATCATAGAAAATTAGGAAAACATATAACTAGGCTACTTAAACTTTGAATTTGATTACCCGATTAGTAAATTTAAAATTTTCTGCAATAAATGCGCTTCTATAAGAATTCGACTGATCTTTGTCAGCTTTATTGACGTAAAAACAAATCATTAATTTTAAGATGCCAAGGTAATGCCACGAGGGTCACCATAACTGGTGGGTGATATTTATGACTCAACCGTAAGGAAAAGTATTAAATGAAGTTATAAATTTATTATATTGATATCAATTTAGTTCTAAACATTTCAATTGAACCGATTTAATCATTTTTCACGTTTTGTTAATTAAGTCAAATAAGCTAATATAGGTCGGAAATTGCCAATATGAACACTGGCTGTCATATATGACATAATTGATGTAAACGTAGACGATTTTTTAAAATTTTTAAATATTTTTCAATTTTTTCTTCTCAAATTTTTTCCTTTTTTTTTTTTTTTTCACAATAGTTAGCAAGGATCACCGGGCTTGCCAGCAAGGCGCCAATAGCTATGGGCTAGGCCGCCTCACTATAGCCTAGCTAGCTACGAGCAAAGGTAGAATCACCCACCCGCAACTAGCAAGGCGATGGCCACTTTTACCAATGGTTGGCAAGGCTAGCCTCACCCAAATTTGGGCAAGGCACTACTTGCACCTCACCTTGACCATCACCAAGTGACCGCAAGCGAAGGCGCACATGGCCTCGCCAACCACAAGCAAAAGAGGCCAACTAGGCCATGGCAAGGCTGGCCTTGCCTAGATATGGGCGAAGTCGGGTGAGAGCCGTGATCCTTGCTTGTCACAACGAAAGAAAAAAAGAAAGGAAAGAAAAGAGAAGAAAATGAAAAAGGAAAAAAAAGGCTAATACACAATTACAAATATCAAAAAAAAAAAATATTAAAAAAGTCAACATCAATGTTAACTATACCATATAAGATAACCAACGCATTTGTTAGCAATTTTCAGTCTAAATTAATCGGATGAACTCAATTAATAACATGTAAGGTTTATGACTAAATTGGTTCAATTAAAAGGTTTAGAATTCAATCGGTATTAATACAATAAGTTTATGACTTTTTGGTGCTTTTCCCCTCCATCGTACATCACTGGCAATCCCCATATGAAGTATTCCATTTTCATCATTTTATCCATCAAAGAAATTAAAAAAAAAAAAATTCTGAGAAGTGTGCGGAGCATATTTTATAAGGTTCAAATTAATTCATAATGTGCCGGTTACGTAAGGTCGAAATAAGAGAAAAAGAAAAAAGATGGGAAATCATATTTTGGCTTTTGATACATTTGGACGAACAACCTTGATTCAAATTAATATGTGAGTTAACTAATATAATTTAAATTAAACATAAATTGCATTAGCAAATCAAAGACACGCATAATACAAAGTAAAAATACTTCATATAGCATCAATTTACAGGAGTGTATTCTTGCTGGGAGATCATGTGCATCGTGCATTGTTTCTTATCTAATTCTATACATTATACATTTAGGTTCCTCCACAAGTCCAACCGGTTGCCATTAGAGGTGATTGATTTTGGAGTGAATTGATTTTCCCCGGAACCTGAAACCTATCTAACTAGAGTTGATTTCTCATACGTGGAATCGAAAACCAATCTTGTTGACCTTGGAACCGGCTGGTCCAAAATCAACTCAGGAATTTGACCAGGCAAGATCCATAGGACAGTTTGTGCATTATTTATTTTTCTGCCTTTTATCCTTTTTTCCATGATTTTTTTCTTGACATAAAAGCAAAGGCTTTCTATTTATTTGACAGCGAGCAAGTGTTCGAAAAACTCTGTCCCGTAACAGAAATTTTCTATTGGGTTATTCTCTATCGAAGGTATCATTAAAAGACCTTTGTAGAGCACTTGGATCAACTCTATGAGGTGCGCAGAACCCCTTTATTTAAAACGGGAAAAGAAAAAGGAGTTGAAAGCAAGATTTATGAAATCGCAGCTTAGATTTTCTTCTTGGGCGCCTATTTGACTCTTCAGATATTACCAAAGAGATGCAGAATTTCTCTTCAGAACTCTCGCAAAGCCCCTACGTTTTCGAAAAACTAGCTTGATAGGGGAGGGAACCCATCCCCATGACAAGCCCTATAATATTCCCTTTTAGTTTGCCCTCCCCTTTCAAGATTCTGTGACCAAGCGGAACAGAGATAAAGTGCCAGAGTGGCTCTGGTACCATATTGATGGGTTATAGGGTTAAAGAACCCATTCTGGAAAACTAGCTTGACAGGAGGGAAAACCCATCCCATTATAAGTCCTAGAATATCTCCTTAATTGCTCAGTGTAATAGTTTGCCCACACCAAATAGTGTCATTTGCATGTATGTAACTGATTTTTTATTTATGAAAATTTAATATTATACAGGTGAATAAACCGGAACCGGACAAATCGGACTGGTTATTGCTAATTCCAAGTTTGAAGAACCAAACCACTTGGAATTGGTTCGGTCCAATTTTTGGGTTGAATTGAGATAGTGCTCACCCCTTGTTGCCATGGACTATAACCGTTATCATAACAACGCCCCTCTGAAATTCCTATTCTCGTCATTCTTATTCTAGGTTGGTCATGTCCCAACCTTACCCAAATTCTCCCTCTTTCTGATTTTTTGTTAATTGTTCCTTACCATGTTTTTTCTTCTGTTCTAATTTCCAAGTAGTTTTTGAAATCAGTGTTCGCCCCTTTTTTTGAAGTTTCAACACTGGTATTTTTTTTCTTATGTCTCTTGATTTTCCTTGTCCTGAATATTTCATCCGTGACTCGACTTCTAATTGTGCGAATTTTACTTTTAATGTGGATAGTTGTTACACTAAAGTAACAAAATCGTTGTTTATTTGTGCGAACGCTTTTCCAGTGAAATCAATAATGAGTGAGTTATAATTGAAATTACCTATTATATCACATGAGTAGGTTTTACCCACCCCTACTTAACTTTTCCTAATTTGACGAAGTCGAGCATGGTTTTCTATCTAAAAAGAG
Source organism: Eucalyptus curtisii (assembly GCA_017140595.1). NCBI lineage: Eukaryota > Viridiplantae > Streptophyta > Magnoliopsida > Myrtales > Myrtaceae > Eucalyptus > Eucalyptus curtisii. Next base: position 37,099,107 of record CM029504.1, on the reverse strand, counting down.
GAAGATTACCGATATAATCTTAAATATATTATACGGCATATCAAATTCTAAATCTTTTGGTTTCGCCAATATAGTATTAAACCCGTGCATCCATCTCTAATGTAGTCATTTCGGTTAATTTTTAATCTCAAAATATAATAGTGATAGTTAGAGGTGAGCATGGTTCCTGGGTAAAATCTGGAACCTAAAAATTGGACTGGTGGGAACCCATCGAATTCTAGATTCCAAGGCATGTATGATAAGTTTTAGGTTCCAAAACTTGGGGAACCTATTTTGACGGGTAGGTTCCAAGTTTTAGGTTGGTGGAACCTGGAACTTGTGGTATTTCAGGACGTTCTACGATGAGTGTCTACGATGAGTGTCTAATCTAAAACCACTAGTCTGAATTTCCATTTTATGAATAAGACTTTTACTTTACTAATGTTTCATATTTTTCTTGTGTCTAAATATAAGTTATGATCAATGAATTGTAGCAAAAAGTGGTGATTATTAAATGTGATAATTCACTACAATCATTCAATATAATAAAAGTGAAATATTGACAGACCTTGGAACCGATCCTGAAAACCTGTAATAAGGTACGTTCCAGGTTACATGATATGCAAGATAGGTTATAGGTTCTAGAAAATGAGGAACATGTTCCAACGAGTAGATTCCAAGTTTCAAGCAGAACCTGTACAAAAGTTGGAACAACTCACCCCTAATGACAGTCCGATCATTGCCTACTAATTGTTCTAAGTATCATGACTAGCAATTTGATGTGGACAAAAATATGCAAAATGATGTCGTTTTTCCTTAATTTTCTTCTTTTTGTTTTCTTTTCTTTTCTTCATTATGGTTCAATCTTCATCCGCATCTTCTTTTCGCTATATTGTTCATCTCTAGGGCACCACGCCGACCTTGATCCAGACCTTAAGCCACTAACTAGTAATGATCTCGATGACAACAATGTGGACCTCGGACTTCACTCGCTTGGGTCCATAGAGAGAGCGTAGAGACAGTAACACATCAAGATCCTGATGCAAGCCAAGGTTAGGCTTTCTCAAACAGTAGGATCGGGAGAGTGACTCACACATGGGAAAACAAGACGAACAGAAATTTCAGCACTGTGCAAGCTTAGGAGAACAGTCGTATCTTTGTCGATATAGATCGGATCGACTTGATTCCAAAGCCAAATGAACAAAGACTTCTGGATCTACAATTTCTCTGTTTTGGGTTTTCTGAAATAAGCACTGTAAGATGGTCGAATTTGGGTTGGAAATAACGAACAGAACAGGAAAAGATAGAAACTCTGTTGGTTGCTCTTCTAGGCCTCCAAGGAAGTTGAAAGGGCACCGATTCTTCTAGATCGATGACTGCAACTCTTCAAGGATGCAGGTTTCGAAAAGCTCCGACTCTTCAAGGACGGAGTGAAAACTCTTCTAGGTTTTCTAGGTATGAACTCTTACAAGGTTCACGATACTTGCTTCAAAGCAAAGTTTTCACGATACTTGCTTCAAAGCAAAGTTTTCATTTATCAAAAGTCGTCTATCTCATACAAGGAATTGGATGGCTTATATTGTCAAAGAAATAAAGATAGAGCATTGAAACTAGGAGAAATAAAGACAGAGCATTGAAAGTAGGAGAAATAGTAATGAGCATGGAAACTATAAACCAGTAAAAGCGTCATGCGAGCTCCCTAGGTGTCTTTCAAGCTTTCGGAATGGACTCAAGATATCAATATGGCTTCTCGGTTTAGTCGAGCTTGAATGCGGGCCGATCTTCTTGGTCAAGAGAGCTGGTCTACAATGCAAGCTGCATCATCCTCCCCATCTTTAAAAGAATTCGTCCTCGAATTCTCGCCATCATCATCAGAAGAATCTCCACATAAGGTGTTAAATGTCGAACGTTGAAGATGTTGTGAATCTTCAAATGAGAAGGAAGATTCAATCGATATGCATTAGGATTGATGCACTCAAGAACTTCGAGTGGGCCAAGCTTTCGATCACTAAGCTTGTTATAACTTCCGACGGGATGTCGTTCCAGTGGCAAATAAGCCCAAACAAAATCTCCAGGTTCAAAGATAACTTCACGCCGCCGCTTGTCGATGTCCGGTTTATAGGATTCAGTTTTGCTCCCCAGTCTTTGGTGCACATCTTCATGAATTGTCCTCATTTGAGAAACAATATCGTCGACTTTGCTACTCGACTTCTCAGCAAAAGGAATTGGTGCAAGATCAAGAGCAGTGTTCGGTCGTTGACCATATACAATCATAAATGGACTATATCCAGTGCTACGGTTCTCAGCACAATTATATGCAAATTATCCAAGTGACAACCGCGTCTCCCAAGAACGGGGATTATTATCAATCAAAGTCCTTAATAGATTTCCCAATGTTCGATTGACGATCTCAGTTTGTCCATCCGTTTGGGGATGAAACACAGTACTATATTGCAGTTTAGTACCGACATTCTTCCACAGTTGTCGCCAAAAATGACTTAAAAATTTTGTATCCCAATCCGAAGTAATGGTCTTCGGAATGCCATGCAACTTATAGACTTCCTTGAAAAATAATTCGGCAATACGCGAAGCATCCATAGTTTTTCGACATGGAATAAAATGTGCCATTTTTGAAAATCGATCGACAACAACAAAGATCGAATCCATACCTCTGTTTGTGTGTGGTAGTCTAAGGACAAAGTCCATAGAGATCTCCTCTCATGGGGCATGTGGAATCGGCAAGGGCAAATAAAGGCCAGCATTAGTAGCTTGTCTCTTTCCAATTTGACAACGTCGACACCTCATCACATGTAGATGTACATCACGTTTCAAATGAGGCCAAAAGTATTTGGCTGAGATAAGTTGTACAGTTTTGTCACGCCCAAAATGTCCATCATGGTGAACTTCATCAATCACCCTTTGCCGAAGAGAAAAGTCCGGCACACATAAACGGTTTCCTTTGAAAAGAAAACCATCACATACAATTAAATCAGCAAGCTTCTTTTCATGTGCATCGGGAATGATCTTGGAAAAGTAAGGGTCTTCTTGATATAACTCTTGAAAAGAATCAAATCCAAGAATAGTAGAATGCATTGTAGAGAGCAAGCTCTTCTTTCAACTAAGGGCATCGGCAACCTGATTCTGAGCTCCAGCGTTATGCTTAATAATGAAAGTGAACTCCTGGATGTATTGGAGTTAAGCTTTTGTTGTCTGGAAATATACTTCAAAGCTTCATGATCAGTATATAAAATAAACTCTCGATGAATAAGATATTGCCGCCTATACTCAAGTGTGTGAAATAATGCATAGAATTCCAGATCATAGGTGCTGTAACAAAGTTTGGCACCATTCAATTTTTCACTAAAGAAGGCGATGGGTCGACCTCCTTGACTTAGAACTCCTCCTATGCCAATACCTGATGCATCACAATGCACTTCAAAAACAAGATCAAAATTAGGCAATGCAAGTACCGGGGCTGTGCTCAATTTTTCTTTGAGCTGTTCAAAACTTTTCTGAGCTGCATTCGTCCATTCGAAAACTCCCTTCTTCATGCAAGAAGTGAGTGGGGCCGCAATGGTGCTAAAATGTGCAATAAACCGTCGATAGAATGAAGCGAGGCCATGAAAACTTCGCACTTCATGCACATTTGTTGGAGTTGGCCATTCTCGAATCACCTTGATCTTAGAATCATCCACCGAAATGCCATTCTTTGAAATATGAAACTCCAATAAAAGGATTTGTGGTACCATAAAATAGGACTTGTCGAGAGCTGCATACAATTGTTCCTACCTCAACACACATAATACTTCTTGAAGATGCTGCAAGTGCTCATCAGTAGACTTGCTAAAAATCAAGATATCATCGAAATAAACAACAACAAACTTTCCCATAAAAGGCTTCAACACCTGAGTCATAACCTCATGAATGTCGATGGTGCATTCGATAATTCGAATGGCATAACTAGCCACTCATATAGCCCATCTTTCGTTTTGAATGTTGTCTTCCATTCATCTCCGGGTTTGATTCTAATTTGATGATATCCACTCTTCAAATCCAGCTTCGAGAATATAATTGCACCGGAAAGTTGATCTAAGAGATCATCAAGGCGAGGAATAGGAAATCGATACTTGATGGTGATCTTGTTGATCGCTCTACTGTTGACACACATCCTCCAAGTACCATTTTTCTTAGGCACTAAAAGAGCTGGAACGGCACATGGACTGAGGCTCTCCCTTATAAAACCCTTATTCAAGAGCTCCATAACTTGTCGATGCAATTCCTCATGTTCGATCGGACTCATTTGGTAATGAGCGAGATTCGGCAAAGAGGCTCCGGGCATCAAGTCGATTTGATGCTGAATATCTCTCATAGGAGGGAGGCCATTGGGTAAGTCCATCGAGAAGACATCCTTGAACTCTTCCAAAAGAGGTTGAACTCGATGAGGTACGATAGAGGCAACTTCATTCTTCTCACTTGTTTTATTAAGCAAAATATACAAGATACGAACTCATTTCAAAGCATCCTTCATATCTTTCATTGTAAACAACGTAGGGGAGAAGGAATTCTCAACTACAGGAGTTTTCAAAGGTTCCCTACTTGGTGCCAACGTAATCTTCTTGCCTCCAAATTCAAAAGAATATGTATTTCGATAACCATCATGCGTAGTCCTCCTATCGAATTGCCATGGTCGACCAAGAATAATGTGACTAGCATCCATCGGCAGAACATCACACCATATCTTGTCATTATAAACAGAACCAATGGATAGATTAACAAGGCATCGTTTTGAAACAGTTACCTCAGCGCCTTTCTTCAACCACGACATTTTATAAGGTGTAGGGTGCGTTTTCAATTCCAACTTCAGCTTGTTTGCCGCTTCTTCAGAAATTATATTCTCACAACAACCAGAGTCAATAATTAATTGACACACCTTTCCCATGATTGTGCAAGCAGAATGAAAAATATTGGTACGCAGCCACCTATCTCTAGTGTCATCTCGAGGAGTAAGAAAAATTTTCCTCACCATAAGAAGTTCGCCAGTGTCAGCATGCACTATTTGTTCATCATCCGTAGATTCTTCATCATTGTTCAACTCCTCTTCAAGTGGATCCTCAGCATTCTCATCAGAATCATTATCCACCAAGAAGGCTTTACCGGCTGGTCGATTCTTATTGATTCGACAATTGCTAGCACAATGACCCAACTCCCCACAAGAATAGCAACGTATTTCGGACATAGCAGGTTGCTTTGAAACATGGGATTGAGTAGAAGGCTTACTAGCAGATTGCGTTGTAGCCTCAACAACTTTAGCAGTGCTAGTGGTACTCTTAGTGGCTCGACTTGCCATGGTAGTTGATTGCTGTCTCCGAGAACGAGAGCCTCCATTTTGAGTGCTCGTTAGTGTGCATCTCCTAAGTCCCAAATGTCGAGGACTTCCAAGGCATCTTGAATGTAAAATTGAAGACCGTTCAAGTATTTGTTCACAAGCACCTCCTCCGAGTCCTGGATATTGTTACGAATCACCAACTCATTGAATTCATTGGTGTATTGGTCCACCGTTCTCGTACCTTGTTTTAGATTTTGGTACCGTTGGTAGAGCTCTCTCTTATATCCTTTGGGAAGAAAATATTTTGAAGCTTGCCCTCCATCTTTCTCCACAAAGTGATTGGTGCTTTGCCAACGGCTTGGCGAGTTTGTTTTTCACGTCTCCACCAAGCAACCACCTTGCCTCGGAATCGCATAGCAATGATCCCAACTTTACGATTCTCCGGAACATTTCGATGCTCAAACACCTCATTCACAAGTGTTAGCCAATCAACAATTTCATTAGGAGACTCAGTACCTGTAAATTCCGGAACATCTTTCTTGACTTCCTTTTCTCAATATGGCTCACGAATATGTTGTAAACGGTGTCGAACATGCCTCCGACAGTGAATAGGTTGAACACTCTCCGAAGAGGAAGAGTCACCATGGGAATCTTCAGTCCTGGAACGGGGTGGAGAATTATTTGCTTCAGCCCTCAAACGCTGAACTTCTTGCGTAAATTCATCAATTTGCAGTTGCATATTCTCAGCGAGTGTGTGCAATTCATAGAGGGGAATGGTTCTGCCGCCACAACGTCTAGCTTGTCTTGGAGGCATTGTCCTCTCCTCCAAATCTCTGATACCAAAATGATGCAAGCCAAGGTTAGGCTTTCTCAAACAGTAGGATTGGGAGAGTGACTCACACACGGGAAAACAGGACGAACAGAAATTTCAACACTGTGCAAGCTCAGGAGAACAGTCGTATCTTTGTTGATACAGATCGGATCGACCTGATTCCAAAGCCAAATGAACAAAGACTTCTGGATCTACAATTTCTCTGTTTTGGGTTTTCTGAAATAAGCACTGTAAGATGGTCGAATTTGGGTTGGAAATAACGAACAGAACAGGAAAAGATAGAAACTCTGTTGGTTGCTCTTCTAGGCCTCCAAGGAAGTTGAAAGGGCACCGATTCTTCTAGATCGATGACTGCAACTCTTCAAGGATGCAGGTTTCGAAAAGCTCTGACTCTTCAAGGACAGAGCGAAAACTCTTCTAGGGTTTCTAGGGTATGAACTCTTACAAGGTTCACGATACTTGCTTCAAAGCAAAGTTTTCATTTATCAAAAGTCATCTATCTCATACAAGAAATTGGATGGCTTATATCGTCAAAGAAATAAAGATAGAGCGTTGAAACTAGGAGAAATAGTAATGAGCATGGAAACTATAAACCGGTAAAAGCGTCATGCGAGCTCCCTTGGTGTCTTTCAAGCTTCCGGAATGGACTCAAGATATCGATACGTCTTCTCAATTTTGTCGAGCTTGAATGCGGGCCGATCTTCTTGGTCGAGAGAGCTGGTCTTCAATGTGGGCTGCATCAGATCCCCACTCAAGTGACAATGCAGAGTTACAAAGAGTAAGGTAAACATTAGGGAGGAGGGATTAGGGTTTGGGCAAGTGAAGTGTGTTGAGAAAACTCTTATCAAGTTTTAAAGTTGACAAAACTTTCTGGTTCTTACTCTTATTTTGAAGAACATAATGCATTTAAAGTTGCTTCTGAGGTGATATTGAAGACTTTTACCGAAGTCTATTCGTTCCCAGAAATACTTCCCACTTAACAAAATCCAGACTAAGATCGTGTCCAAAATGAGGAAGAAATCAAATTCAAACTTATTGATTTTGTGACACAGATTCATAATGAACTTACTAAGAGTTTATTTTACAACGTCTAGTTCACTAGCGAAGGATTTCATTTACCTTTTATAAATTCATTGATGGAATCAATTACAAATTGATGAAATCAATCTTGAAGAAAGGTTCCTTTTTGGGAGGCATCTATTTATAGAAATCAAGATTCCGATTGTATGGGCGATTAGAATCAATGGATTTTCCATCTCTATCTTTAAACGGCTACAAGATCATTTTAATCGATTCTATCCAATACTTTGATTGGAAGAAATTCCTGCGAAAAATGTCAATAGCTAGTGTGGCATAGAGGAGTATTTAAGGAAGTCACTCAGTCTATTTGAGAGAAGGGACGTGAAAATTAGAATTCCAAAGTCTAAAACTTCTCTCAACTACTTGTTTTCTTCGGTGCACTTTACAAATTGTGTTAAAGAGAGAAAATCACAAAAAAAAAAAAGTGACTTAGTAAGTTAGAGGGATCTTTTACTGAGTGTTTGCACTCATAAATTGTATTTATCTATTAACGCTATAGTGAATTCCAGCTAGAAGGTTGTCGGTGTGGGAGAGTAGATGTAAGCTTAAACTAAAATTGAACTACTATAAATTTTGTGTGCAATCTTCTCTTCCCTTAACTCATTTACTTAAGTTTATTGCACTATTATAGGTTATTGTGCAAGTTTGTTCTATTGCATAACAAATTCTGAACATTTACTAGAAGCCAGGTGTTTCACAAAACTGATTCTGCCTCTTATCCAGACTTTACTATTACTTACCTTATTCCGAAAATGGTTCTTAAAATTTGTTTTAAACACCTATTCACCACATTCTAGGTGTTCTTACTGGCTTTATCAAAGTGCACACAGGGTCGAGTGAGGAAGAGCATCGGGATCTCGAAGTGTGCCGCATAGCTCGTGGACGGCCTATTCCAAATTCGGAGCTCTTTTAAAGAGGAAATGCAACGAGAGGTTGTTGCTCGACAAATACAAATAGTCCAATCTCAAAGCCTTGCCTCAAGACGATCTGATGAGTAACTTGTGTTTAATTGCTTAGAGAAGCTGCAAGTTGAAGATGAACAGTAACAAGAAAATTAAAAAAAAAAAACTGAAAAAAATAAAAAAAAATTAATAGAAAGAAATGGTATCGTACGTGTAAAATTATCCACATTAAATCATTGGTCATTGTCATGTTGGATGATCAACAGTGAGTAAATCACCACATTAGCATTTCCAGACAAAAATTGATTGGAAGGATTATGTTACAATTTCACGCAAAGGTTAGGACTATATTAGTAAAATTAAAAAAAGTTTATAATTAAATTGACATCTCTATAATATATTTAGGACTAATTTAATAATTTTTAATATCTAAAAACATTTTCTGAAAGCGATTTCTACATCTTCTCTTTATCCCCCAAAGATTCTGCATCTTTCAGGTTAAGCTCCAAATGCTTATGCTCTAGCGGAATTGCCATGGTGGCAATCTGTTTCTCCTTCATTCACAATGCAAAAATTACTAACTTGTATCTGGCACCGTATGCTTTGTATGTAATATAGCCCGAGTCCTATACCTCGTGTATTCTTTGGTAGATCGATACTCGTAACATGATTCAAATGTCAGGAGAATAATCTTAGATTCAATCTTCTCTCTCCTTATTTAGTGGCCTACTATACGATTATCTTTCGCACCTCGGCTTTAGACAAAATATCAGTGCACATATGATGGAGAGTACAACAACATATAACTATGAAACAACACATTTGTCCAAGATCTAATGGTCTAAGCTCTTAGATAAGAAGCTTTGAATTCCATCTCACAAAACTCTATAATAACTGACAAACGTAATAAAAGAAAAACTTTGCATGCTTGCCCCTTATTCAAATCTGGAGTTACGAACGAAAATCGGGTTAGATCTCCGCCATGGGGAGGGAGGAAGAACAAATGGGCATTAACTATTCGATTGCGACGTACGAATGTTGTTGTCCATACGTAGATCCACGAGCTACGCATTGATTTTGGTCTCGATGAGTATCTTGTGTTCTCACGGGAGATGGATGGGAGATGATGCACGGCTCTACTGGGACGATTGGATAGGACGGGAAATGGGTGGTCGGCACACCCTCTCCTCCATGCACCTAGAAATTTAGTTCGGGCAACAGAGAACTTCTTAGGAATGCATAGCATAAGCTTGATATGTTCACTTAGGAAAATTCAGTTAGATTCACATTCACTCAATATTTTAAGCTAGTGATTAATAAGTCAGTTAATATGTATTAACACTGTTTTAAATCACAATGATTCTTCAATTTTAGACTTTTCTATAGGAGGTCACACGCCCACTTTGGTCTATTTATGTTCTTTACAAGGATTTGATCAAATGGAGGACACGACGGTTGCTTTCCTTCGCAACAGCGGAGTAACGAGAGCACAGCATCCATGGCCAGTTCATATCCAAGCATAGGATCAGAGACTTGCCTAACCTAACTAATGCACCCTGCCCTTTTATAGGATGCGATAAGCAGTCATAGATCGAGTCCATACGAGCTTGAAATTATTGGAACCAAAAGGATAGAGGAGCTTTGAAGGAGTTAATGAGGAAAGAATGCAAACACACAAAGGGATATTATAGTACTCAATATGCCTTGCGAAGGCTTAATATGGAGTACACACCACACTCTTGCAAATTTAACAATACAAGCTTTCTTAAGCTTAATTCTCTCTCTATTTCTCTCAATATGCTTCTAAAGCTTTCTCATTCTCTCTAAAAAAAACTAAAGTAGGTACGTATATTTATAAACGTCTCCACCGCCTGGACTCCACCGCCAAGACTCCACCGCCTTTGACTTCAAAATACAAGTAAAGTTGAACTTTTCCTCTTGTTTGTTGTCTTCAGTGTGAATAAGAGTTGCTAAAATCTTATCTCAAATCAAGTCCAGCTTCAGCATGCTAACCAACTTCAATTTGTCAAAAAGATAACTCATATTCTAAACATTGGGCCCACCACTTATCTTCATACAAGCCGTTCTTTCCTTTTTCATCAAAGTCTATTAAATTATGTCCGAGTTTAAGTATTTACAAAACGCGATCCACTTGGATAAATTTTTTATTATTTGATCGTGAAGATATTTTTCTGATATAGATAATATTTAAGATTACGCATAAGAAAGGAAATTCAAAATTCTTTTTTGGGTCTTGGATGTCTTCAGTTAACAAAAGGAGATTCTTTGGACTCCATGAAGGTTTACAAAAAGGAAATTAAATAGAAAAAAAAAAAAAAAAAAGAGCAAAGTTTCTTCTTATCCGCAGAATATCTACGTGGGGCCCAAAGTCAAGACTTTGACTTTGGGCACACAATATAAAAGCTAAAAGGAATGCACATCCCGATCCGCTTGAGAGAGGAGCTGCAAGTTTTGGAAGCCACGCGAAGCCGTGAAAAGGAACGTGAAGACTTACGTACGTAGACCAAAGACGAACGCTGGAGTTTTTGATTTTGGCGTACGTAGAGCGTTTTTGTTTTAAGCTTGAACGCATGGTGATTTATACAGTGAGTTTATATCCAAGTAAGTTATTTATTTATAAATAATTTGAATTTTGAATTAAATTTAGGTGTGAAAAATATTCGAGCATGTGAGCGATTGTAAACTCTGATTTTTTTAATTATAATGGATTATTTGCTGTTGGCTCTCCTCGTGGACATAAGTATCGATACTCGAACCGAACCACGTAAATTTCTGGTGTCTTTATTATTTTTCGTTTATTTCTCTAGTGATTTTGCGTTGATGTAAATTACAAGATCATGTCATTTTCGTGTATTATATTCCAACAGAGTCGACGTCGGCTAAGAGTGGAACTCCAACATAGTCTAATTCTTGCACTCAGCTGCCTATGCCATGTATGAGGACAAGTCTAAGCAAAATTTAATTTACTCTAAATCAATCTTACTACTTCCAACAAAAATCCCGAATGAACAACCCAGATATGAAATTGTTTTGCACAGGGGATGCAGTCGACTTTATCCACTTTATACCACTGATGCAGACTTGTAGATGTCAATATAACTCACATCGCAGTACACTTGTTTACTCTGAGTTGGACTATCTAGGGATGATGAATACGTTGAATCAAGCAAGAAAATCCAGACAAGGTACACGTAATTGATGTTAATGCGTCAGGATAAGGTTCAAATCATATTGGATATTTTTGGCTGTTTTCACGAGAGCGAAAAAAATCTGTAATTGCCGGTTCAATTACATGCGTCCACGCATCGATTAATTTTTCCAGATAGACTTCGATCGAAGGCGCTCGAGAGCTCCGGAAGGTACGGCGATCTCGAGAAATCGGCAGAAAGCGACGCGGAGGGGAAGACGAGAGATCGGTACGTGGGGCGAGAAGGGTCCCGACAAGTGGACGGCGGGACAGCCGTTTCGCTCCTCTTCCTCCCCGGCTCTATAAATACCGTCGCTGGCCCTGCCGGAGCTTCGTCGTCGTTGGAAAATCGTTCAAATCTCCTTGTGGTCGTCGCTCCGCCAACCTGAGATCCGGAAAAACATGTCGTCGTGCTGTGGAGGGAACTGCGGCTGCGGCTCCGATTGCAAGTGCGGTAAAGGCTGCGGAGGGTGAGTCTCTGTTTCTCTCCCTCTCTCTCCTCTCCTGTGTCTTCGCGCGGATGTAGATGATGCGTTGATGAATTTCCGAGATGACATAAACAGATCTCAAATATATGGTGATTCGGTTCTTGCATGCTTTCGACGAAAAATTCTGGCTCTTTCCGAATGCGCAGAGCGGTTGCTTGTGTGATGATATTAGCCGGTTGTTGATTAGCCATATAATTAAGGAAATGGTGGTGGTGGTGACGCAGGTGCAAGATGTATCCGGACATGAGCTACGCCGAGATGAGCGGCGGCGAGACCGTCGTCATGGGCTTCGCCGCGCCTGGAAAAACGTGCGTGCTCGAGATCTTCCTCCTTTCTTCTTTTTCCTAGTCATTCGATCCGAGGGAAGAGATCAAAATTTGCGAGCTTTTTCTTGCCCAATGCAGGGAGAAGATGGTGGAAGGAGAGATGGGCGTCGCGGGAGCGGAGAACGGGTGCAAGTGCGGATCCAACTGCACCTGCGACCCCTGCACCTGCAACAAATGAAGCGTCACTAAATCGCCACTGACCCACCGGTCCCTAATCCCGGAAGCTAGATCGAGGGAAGGAAGCGAGAAATGAGGAGCGCACTTTTGCGCTTTGGTGCGTAGTTTGTCATCGTCGCGACCTCTCTGTATCTCGGCTGTAATGGGGAAGTGTGCATCTCGTATGTATAAATGCAGTAACTAGTGCATTTCCTAGATCGAGGGAAGGAAGCGAGAAATGAGGAGCGCACTTTTGCGCTTTGGTGCGTAGTTTGTCATCGTCGCGACCTCTCTGTATCTCAGCTGTAATGGGGAAGTGTGCATCTCGTATGTATAAATGCAGTAACTAGTGCATTTCCTTTGTCTGTTTTGGCCAAATGAGCTTCCTTCGATTCTCTGCTCCTCTTATTCTCTTTGCGATAGAATAGACTACAAAGGGTTAGCTTCATTTTTCAGGATCTGCAAATATCTCTCTCTAGCATAAGAGAGGGAAATGTTCGACAGGCGAGCATGTGATTTTCGTCGAGAATATTGGTAAGGGACCGTGGCCTAGTTGAAACGCCGGTATATTGCGCCCTCTTTCTTGGGCGGCGACGGAGAGAACTACAGTGACCCATAAAAGAATCTCAACTTGAGGAAGAGGCGTAGAGAAGGGCAGGGTTGATGCCGGGAAAACGCAGGAACTGAATCAAGAACTGAATTGAATTGCATCGAATGATCTGGGTAGTTTGTGGAAACGAGTGCGATTCGCTCTAAAGTTCGAAACCTGTGAATATCAATCCAATTCCAGGCGTTGATCCGGATTTATCTAGAGTGGATTGGAATTTTTTTTTTTAAAATTTTTTATTATTTCAGATTTCTCAATAGGACTTCCATATTTTTCTCATTCAAACTCAACTCATGCGCGTTTGTCACGCACGCCTCTTACTCTCACTTCTCCCACTATCAGCGCTCAGGCCTCCCTTGTGGCTCAGCACCTCTAGAACTTGGTTCTCGATATTAGTGAAGATGATCATTATATTTAGTTTATCGCGAGTTTGTTCTATTAAGGTGACCAATGTACCAATTTAGACCATGTCCTGAGTAGGAAGAAAAAAAGGAAAAATAAGGTATGGTCAGTTTCTAGATCCACTCGAGATTTAAACTGGCTTTCAAGTAGGTCCAAGAGCAAGTGAACCTGTACTCAATTTCACGAATGGAGAACAATTTTGTTCTGGACTTCAATTTTAAGGTGAGAATCATCATCCTTGCTACAAAAAGGAAAAATTTAAGCATGTTTTAAAATTACACGTGCATTTGTTTTTAAAGATACAGACTTTATACCCTTTGCAAGGTTGTCCAGTTACAATCTTACCAGTGATTATCTTCGCATACACTCGTCTCTCTCCCCTGCCTGCAGATTCAATCGAAGTCCATACATCTCTCTCTCTCTCTCTCTCTCTCTCACTCTCCCTCCCTGGTGTCAAAGTTCCCTTGTGTCAACGAATGTCAAAAAACTTGACATGTGGTCAAAGCTCCTCACGTGTTCGAGACATCAAACGTGCTCGAAAAATCTGACAACGGATGTAATCAACATCTCCTTAACACGTGAGTCCAAAATTCTGACACGTAATTTTGACATTTACTGGGTCAATTTTTAAAATTTTCAATACTTGAGAGGTCAAAATGTATATATATAAGGGGAGTAGGGATCGTGGCTAAGCGTCGCCGTCTACCACCGTCGAAGGGTGTTGGCGACCTCGCTAGCCCTAGGTTGCGGAGGGGGGCGGCCTTGTTGGCCCAGGCAGGCTCACCTAAATATGGGAAATGTTGTGCCTTTGCCGGCCATTCACCTTGTGGGCCGACGAGGCCTCACCTAGGGCTAGAGAGGCTTGTTGGCCACAGGCGAGGGTTGACATCACCCAAATTTGGGCGAGCCTCGCCCGGGCTGGCGAGGGGCATCCCCCACATCGCTCGGGCTAGCGAGGGAGCCATCCCATCCACAACCTTGCCTTTTTTTGTTCTTTTTTTCCAAATTTTTTAAGAATTATTTTGGCTTTTAAAAAAAAAAAAATACTATTCTTTAAATAAGATTTAAATAAAAAGTAATAAAAAATGCCACTCTAAATAAATTAATTTAAAAATACCACTTCAGCATATTTCATTAAACCAAATTGTTGTGCCCACTCGATTACACCAATTTGATAAGTTTTTGGATTCAATTACACTTTTGCAACAAATTTTTTTGTTCATTTTTTTTTGCTTTTTTTCAAATTTTTTTAAATGAATTATTTTATTTTTTTAAATTTTTTACTATTCTTTAAATAAGGTTTAAAGAAAAAATTAATAAAAAAATGCCACAAAAGATAAATAAATTAATTTAAAAATATCACTTCAATATTTTCCATTAAACAAATTGACGGTGTTAATAGAAAACTCGATTATACCAATTTAATAAATTTTGGGACTCAATTGCACTTCCCCAACAAGTTTTAGGATTTGTAGTGTACATATCTATAAATTTAATTGTGGAATATGGATTGCTTTTTTTTTCTTCTAAATTTTATGGATTATTGCAATGAAATATAGTTGAATTTGTCAAATTAAAACAATGAATGATATTAACAAATGTTGAATTAATATTTTTAGTGTAAATTAATTATAGGCTCTTTTTTTTTTTTGGTGTTAATACTAACCTTTACCAAAAAAAATTTATAGGCTCTTTTTTTTATTATCTATTTAATTGTACATTTATATATATAAATATATTTAATATAAATTAATTCTAGACTCTTTTTGTTATTATCTATTTATTTGTGCATTTATATATAAAAATATATTTAATATATTATATGTCGTGTTGGAATTCTCTATTTATTTTTTTTAAATGACGTGTCGTATGTCGTGTTGTGTCGCGTGTCGATATTACAAAGGTTCTAGGCATTTTAGCCATGCTAATGAAGCTAGGAGCTTGTGTCCATGGGAGCACAAAATCATAGCCGGGGACCTCACGACCGTGATTGTTGGATGTTGGAGGTCGAAGCTCACGGCCATGGCTACGCTAAAAATGAGCTCGAAGCTCGTGGCCATCGCTGAAAATCTGGATCGAGCGGCGAGGGAAGAAGGGGGATCAACGGCAGGGCAGGGATGGAGGTTGATGCGGTTTCAGGCGGTGAGATACGTGGTGGAAGCAAAGATGGGTTGTGGTGGGAGATCTACTTTTGTGTGCAGATGGAATTCTGGTATTCTAAGAGACATTATTATTTCTTTTATTATGGGGTGAAAAGTGAGGCATGTTTTCGGAAATTGCTCTAAAAAATTAATGAAGGCAAAATGAAGAAAACATTAAATAATCTCGATGCATGTGAATTGAGCTGTGATGAATGGAATGCATGTGATACTAGCTATATGACTGATAATTCTCGACACATTAATCTACATGGTACATTGGACCCTATATAGTTCATAGTTGTGTGTGTTCGAGGTTTAATCATGTCAATGCACTAACATTAAGCTCGTCATTTGCAAGTGGACCATCTCAAGTAGAAAACGTAAAGACATATTTAGATATATGTATAAATTTAAACATATTTTTTACACGCTTTATAAAAGATTGTATGTGTAACTCCTCTAATAAATTCGTTGTTTTGTTGTTATTATTATTTATATTTTTTGGAATATGACACGAATAGTAAATATGACATGTTCGGGTAATCTCAATTAAACACGAAACATGATTATGACATAATAAAATTAAAATATGAAGACAATGACTGCTGCTAGCTCTATCGAGAGATGGCAGGAAGAGATGGTCAAATTGAGTGGAATTAATTTGAATTAGATTCGACTTTTTATTCATCTTAATCGGGGATGGGCTGATAGGCCCATGTTGTCCCCAATCAATGATTGCAGATTGTGATTAGTGGACGTATGGGCTTGAACAAGTATAGGGCGTTAAAGAGAACGCGCTTGTTCAAGGCCGAATTAAAGCCTGTTGTTTTATCTCTGACCCGACTTGCTCTAACCCAACTTGACGAAATTATGAGTAACTCCCCAAAGATAACTTATATGAAAATGATTATTTGTATCGCTTATACAAGTGTGAATGAACAAAAAACATTCTTATCATTTACTAAAATGTTTAGACATAAATTATTGTTGGCTATGTAAACATTTTCCATCAATAAATTATTGCGAACGGTACAAGCGATCATTTTTAGTAGGAGTGAGTATGGTTTCAAGGTAAAACCTAAAACCAAAGTATCGGATCAGCGGAAACTTGTCCAGTTACAAGTTCCAAGATATACAGGGTAGGTTCCAAATTCTAAAATTTTAGGAACTTGTTTTGATGGGTAGGTTTCAGGTTTTAGCAATGTCTTCACGCGACCCTCCGTATTCCATGATACTCGATAATGAGTGTATAATTTGGAACCACTAATCAGAATATCTATTATAGGAATAAGACTTTTATTTTGTGAGTATCAGTGTGTGGGTTTGACTCCCATGCCCTATAAGAATGCAAGGCAAAACTTTAAAAGTGAGTATTAGGATATGAGTAAGGTAGGACTGACCAAAAAAAAGTGATGATTAATTGCAATTGTTTACTTAATAATACATGTAGAACCCGAGTAAAATTTGGAATTAACCCTAGAACTTGTAGCAAGGTAGGTTTGAGGCTCCAAAGTATGCATGATAGATTTAAGATTCTAAAAAATAAAGAAGCTATTCCAACGAGTAGGTTCCAAATGGAATCTGTATGAAACTTGAAACCACTTATGCCTAATTTCTAGGAACATTTTTTGCAAATTATTTATTTTTGCGAAAGAAAGCCTAAATCATACTTGAATTGGTCTTGCCTATACACTGTTGCGATTTTCATGTTCTTTTTCAGCTAAAACACTCCATTTTTATGTTGATGACCAAATCATTCTTCAACTTTATTAAGCACTTATAATATTTACTAACACTGTTTTGGGGCATTTTAATGATCAATAAGTTGCTACTTTCCTATATCCTTCCATTCAAAAATTTCCCTTTATATTCTTTTTTGAATCTACCTTGAAAAAAGCAACTTACTTTTCCGCCCACAATAGCAAAAACAAGATACCCATGTGTATTCAGCTAAAAGTTCAATTCAAAATTTTAATTCGTTTGTTTCTTCCGATCTTTGAATTCAGACAGGAAAAGGATCAAGAAAGAAAAAGGGAAAAGGGAAAGAGAGAGAGAGAGATCGAGATTAATTTTTTTTTTTTTAATTTCTGAACCATGAAGAAAGTTAACAATATTGCCCATGAACCATATCCTTTAAAAAAAACAATTTGAATGGGAAGAATTTGTAATTACATTTGGACTTCCATCAAAATCGCTTAAAATTTGGACGAGACAACCAATGAACGATCTTCTAACACAACATTATATCTTCAACAAAACTTGAAACATGGTTACTTGGAGTAAAGTTATTGGAGATAAGTTAACTAATTTGTTTTTTAAAAGTTAGAACAAATATGATATATGAAGGAGAAAGATGATGAGATTCTTAGAGCGGGACTGACGTTAATTATAAAAATTTGGACAAATCTTGTGATTGGAGGGTAATTTGGTCAGTTAATACAAAGTTTGTGTGTTTTAGCCAGAAGTACAATCGACACTTGAAAATGGCATATTCTTGTTAAGCGTGTTCAAGAATTGGACCAATAACACTCCTTAATGAGACCTCATTATAAACGTGTATCATACAGTAGTTGTTGTTCGCTCATATATTTTATTGTAAACTTTTTATCCTACATAAATCATCATTCATCAATTACCTATATAAATTGACTGTTTTATTAATATATCTAAGTTAACCGTAAATGATTCTTCGTTTTATATAAAAAGAATGTGGTTACATCCAATGACACTAGAGAGTGACCGTGATGTTAATCATTAGCAAAATCCAATCGATCTCTCACTGATCAAATTAGATTGAGAATTGATGCCATATGTATCGTCTTAGCTCGTTCGATAACGGTCAAGCCCCCAAAGGGAGCATTCAAGGGGGTTGTGTGGTTTGCGCAAAAAATTATATAATGAGTGTCGTACTTTTATAGTAACGCCTAGAGGCATAGTTGTATCACTAACTAGTTTCTACTGTTCACCCTGCTAAAACAAAATCCATATAAAAATATATTATAATAAAGTCTCTTTGAGTGTTGCTTCTCAATGTATTATCTAAAGTTTTGTTTGTGTCTCAGAAAATGTGGCATTTCCAAAAAAAAAAATAGTAAAGTTATTTTCTAAGAAAATAACAATATTTTCTGGTATTCAATTGAAACCTATAAATAAACTAAAATATATTTTCCGTCATTTGATAAGGAAAATGTCATTCGATCGGAAATTGCTACATGGGCACCGGCTGTCCTATGCAACACCGTTACATTGACATGGACAATTCTGTAATTCAAAATAATTGGGATTTGTAATAATTTTAATTTATTTTTTTCTTGTCTTTTTCCTTCTTCTTCCATCGATCATCGAGTTATAGCGATGGCCAACAAAAGGTCACAGGTGAGGGCCGGCGAGATTCTACTAAATCTTGAGAAGGCTTGAGCTTGGACTCGGGCTTGGCCTCGATAACACCGGGCCTTGTGTCCTAGGCAAGGGCATTGGTGTCCTTGATCCAACCTTGATGGACTCAAGCGCAAGCGACTAAGGTCTTGGGCACGGCCTAGATGGATGCCAACACGCCAAAGTCCTAGGTCTAGCCTCAATGAACCCAAGCCTGGGCGTCAAGGACCCAGCCCATGCTAAGGCTAAGAATGAGCATTGGGTTTTTGTGGCTAAGTGTAGAGTTTCTAATCCAAACATCAAAACTTAGTCATATATTTGGAAAATAATTTTCAATTTTTTAAAGAGAAAATCATTTTCCTCAATTTTAACTTTGGTTAAATTTTCTAAGCGATTCAAACGCCAAAAAATGAAGGAAAAAAAAAAAAAAAAAGATTCTCATAAAAAGTTTTTTTGCAAAACAAACGTAGCCTAAGATTCAGTTTATTTACACAAATGTACCCATTAAACCAGACCCTCTCTTCGTTGTAAGAAAAGGTTTTGGTGCTTTCTTTGTTTACCTAGGACAACATATGTGCAACCTATCATCCTTTTGCTCTCACTTCAATATCTTGCTATTTTTTAAAGTCAAAACTATTTTGCTATTCGATTGTAACTAATTGATATATAGGAAATTTTTTTAGAACACAATTTAAATCTTTCACATATTAGTTTCTCGACAAAAGCTTATATCGTTAATATGCATTTCAAGGATGATATAACATTTGCAATAGATAACATTTTATGTTATCTTCGTGAAATTTTGCAATAATTAGTCACTTTATACTTATATAATTATGTTCCGTGTGTATTTTTTATAGCTAATGACATATGAAGATAATGTTGGATTTTTACGTTACAGTGTTTGATGCTTCATTTCTATTACACTTTTGCAAGACAGTCCTTGCAACATGCGGGCACTTAGTTAGAGGGGATTTTGCCTAGCGACAATTGGAAGCTTAAACGGGTAGGCCTATACAAGAAGCTTGCTATTTTGGGCTTAGCCCATCAAGACTTAGGTTGCATTTAGTTCAACTTTTCCATTGGATTTTCAGCCTCCAAAACCCCTTTGGATATGCCGAAGATAGGGATGAGGGTTCCAGATTCCGTAAAAATTCTATTTGAAACCTAAAACCTACCCGTTGGAATAGGTTTTTTTTTTTTAAAAAAAAACCTAGAACTTACACTGCACATCCCACAACCCACAACCTAGAACTTATCATATCATAGGTTTCAAGGTCGGTTTTAGAGTCTACTTAGGTTCCACCGATATTATTAATTGCACGGTTTCAATGAATTATAATATTTAATGACCACCAATTGCTACTACAATTCATTAACAATAACTTATATTTAGACATATGAAAAATATAAAATATTAACGAAGTAAAAATCTCAATCATAAAATGAAAGGTCAAACTAATGGTTTCGGATTATACACTCTTGATCGAATGCCATGGTATATCGCAAGATTGTAGATCAAGAAAAACACAAAAATTTATTTTAAGTTTTAGGTTTCAAATTCCACCAACCTAGAACCAAAAACTTACTCGTCAATAGGTTCCCCGATTTTTGGAACCTAGAACCTACCCTACATATTCTATAACTTGGAATCGAATAGGCTTTCATCGGTTTGATTCTTAGGTTTTGGATTCTACCCTGAAACCATACTCACTCCAATACCAAGGTATTTGATAAGCCTTTTGAAGTGGTTTTTGGTTTGATGTTGGCCTTTAGAAAGCTAAAAGCCCAAGGCATGTAAGGATGAGTCTTGAGCTTTCAACATTTGTGGAAATGCTCAAATTAGGGTTAAATAATTTCTTTTTCTTATAAATCTACCCTCACCAATAGTTTAGTTTTACGATTTTGCCCCTTGTTACTACTGTTCATCTTCTTTGTGAGGGTGGTCGATGAGGACTAACAAGGTTAGATTTGACTAGGAGAGGGTCGACAAGAGATTGGCAAGGGGTCGGTGAGATCACATCACTCACATGATGGCAACTTGAGGTAGTGCAATCGCCCATGTGATGGTTGCTTGGGGTCATGCGACCTAGACGATGGTCTCTTGGGTCATGCAACCCGAAGTGAGAGTCGGTTGGGTCACACAACCTCAAGTAGCCATTGCCTAGGCAAGCTTGGGTCGTGCAACCTCAGTCGATGGCCTTTGGTGCAAAATTTGGCTTGTCAACAACTTGAACCCATTGTTGAAGTCGGTGAAGGGTTTGATTTATTTTTAATAATACAAAAACGAAGGATTATAGCCAAAATCTTTGCAAAAGATTTTTTACCAAACGCCACTTCATCCAAAGTCGCTTTATAATTTTATTTTATTTTTAGCAAACGCAATTTGTATTTCCTCAAATCCTTTTATGTTAAAGGCCTTTACATCCTCGATAAGCTTTCAAAATGCTAAATCAAATACATCGATCACTTTCATGAAAAAAAAAGTTAACATTTCTTTAGTAATGGCTAGGACCGAGTAAAGGATTTTTTGGGCAAGTCGTTGGACTAGCCTTGTCTTAATCCGCTGATTGACTAGGTCTACATTTATTTGATTGCTATTTATATTTGAATTTTGCTAAAACAACTAATTAATAATGCAATGATTATCTCGAGCCACGTGTACTCACCACTTTAGAAACCAAATTATTTCTTATTTAACGTATGCACAACCATAACCATAAGAACAATCAAATAATGTCAACCTTCATATTTCGTTATACTCTCGCGAAATATTTACATTAATTTGACCCTATTTTATCTCGTAAATTATTATTTCAAATTTTTGGTTCATGTTCATAACCATCACTTAAATTAGACAATAGTCACAATCCCTGAAAGCAAAAAAAACAAGAAGTAAGTTGCGAATCCAGACCCGGCGCCACCGACAACCGCGAAAGTTCACAAGGCGGCTCGCTCCCCCGCCTCCCCGGATCGATTCAGTTACAACGTATCTTTCCCCCCAAATATTCGCTGATCGCCCCCCGATCCAACGGCCCAGAGCCGTCCGCCGCCGAGCCCATCATCTGGACCCTCCAAACCCGTGCGACTTTCCAGATTTCGTACCCCGAAAAAAAAAAAAAAAAAGAAAAAGAAAAGAGGAGATAAAAAAGTGGAGCAAGCAACAGCAGAGTGCCGTTTGAGGTTCAAACGTTGTAACCCCAACCAACGTTACGTAACGTCAGCCGCCGTGAACTCCCGGTTCGCCCTCGGCCCCCCCCCCCCGTGGCGGCTGTCGATCCGATGACGGCGGCTAACGGCGACGTCAGCTGTCGCGCAGATATTCGTTAAATACGAAAAGCAGCAACAGGCCTACAAGGTTACTGTTCCTTGCTTGCGCATATTAACATTTATATTTCTTTTTTCTCTCTCTCTCTCTCTCTTCGTTTCAACGGGCGAGGATTTTTCGAAACGAAAGCTCTTGTTGCATATCTCTCTCTCTCTCTCTCTCTCTAGAGGAGGAGGAACTCTCTGTCTCTCTTTCTCTCTCTTCTTTTCAGGCTCGAATTTATAGCTCTCTCTCTCTCTCTCTCTCTCTCTCTGGATGAGCTCGACTTCGATTCCCGCCACTTCCCGTGAAGAAGAGGTAAAAGAGTTCGGCCTCTCGCGGATTGCGAGACGTTCGGTTTCTTGTGTTTTTTTGGTTTCGCGTTTTGGGTCCGGCGAATCGCTCCTGTTCTGCCGCTTTTTTGCTCGATCGCTCCCTCGCGATCGGCTCCGCGGCTGCGGTCCTCGGGCGGGGTCCGATTCGAATTCCGCGGCCGGAAACCCTAGAATTGGCCGCTGCTTTGGGGGTGGGTTCTTGGCGTTTCGTTTCTGTTGGGGTAGTGATTCTGAGATCTGGGTTCTGCCTTGTTTTGCTTTGCCCCCTTTTCTTTTTCGGTTCTTGCGGCGCTTGTGGATTTGGTTTGGTCATCGAGAGGAGGAGGTCTGGCCTGGCCTGTGACGGCTGTGGGGGTTTATGGTGAATTTGGATCGGTTGTGGTTGCTGATTGGTTCGTGCTCGGCTTTTTGTCTGTTTTGTTGATGGTGTAGGACTTCGGGCGCCGGAGATGACTGTGGCAGGAATGGCCGAGTTGAAGATAGAGGATTGCTGTCTCGAGAACAGACAATTGACCGCTGCCTCGAACTCCTCTCTATCTGATGGCAGTGCCAGTGCTACTCTCAAATCTCCTGCCGTGTCCAGCCCGGCGACTACTTCTCCCTCTCACCGGTATGGCTAGCTAAATAGCAATTGCTGTAGAGAGAGACTTCGCCACACCTTGCTACTCTTCTGCAGAATTGTCAAGTTGTTCTCTTTGCGGCACTCTCTGTCCTTGTTTCTTTGCTCTTGTTGCTGTCTATTGCAATTGCATTCCTTCGATGCTGATTAGATCGAGGAGATTTACTTGTTCATCTCCTGAGATTACTAAAGGGCGTATTTTTGCTAGTTGGTTAACTTTGCAATCTTATCTTCAGGAGGACGACAGGACCTATCAGGCGGGCAAAGGGCGGTTGGACTCCAGAGGAGGTTAATTTTCTGCTACTCTAGCAAATGTTTTGCTCTGTGTGTACTCCTTCTGTTTGATTATTGGAACTCTACATCCAAGGTCATTTTATACAATTATGTTTTCATACGTTGAAGGAGAGAGCTGAGCAGCTTTTTATCTAATCAAGGGAAGTATGAAACTAGCATTGCTTAGACTGAATCATCAGAAACTCCGTCTTGGGAATTACTGAGCCTGTACCTCATTGTAGAGCATATTTGCTTCTTTTGGTCCCGGGGAATGAAGCATTTTCTAATTATTTTCTACCCTATTCAGGATGAGACATTGAGAAATGCTGTTGCAGTTTATAATGGCAAGAGTTGGAAGAAAATAGGTATCTCTCTTTCTTCTCACATGCTTTCTTAAAGTTCTGCTGGTGCTTTTAAGTTACAGTCATGCCATCCTTGAGCCCCAGAATTTGCTAAATATTAGCTGCTTTTGGGAGTCTGATTCAAGTAGCCAAGAATTATCTGTGGTCTATTGTTTTCTGATACAGCTGAGTCTTGTTCCGTTAAAACATAGATTGAATGCACATATATTCTTTGTTAAACAATCGAACACTATGTGGCTATTTATCGAGAAGAAAATATATTTTTTGTTATTACATGTGAGAAAGAACACTTCAAATTGCTATAAACACACCAATAATTCTCAAATCTTTAATTTGATTGTTTTTCCTGGCTTCATTTATATAAATAATTGGTTTTTTTAAAGGAGGAGATGGTTCAGTTCATTGCCTTTTCATGGGGTTTTACAACACAAAGTTAGAGTTTCGAAATGCTTTCTTTATGGGACACTTGTGCTTTTTGAAAGTAACAGGGAAGTGTAATGTCCGACGGTTAAAGCAATATAAATCATCATCACTGCATAATATTTTCCCCTGTGGTGTTGCTATTTATCATCAACTTGCTTTCTACAATCTTCTGAGTGCTATTATCCATTGCACATGCTTCATTCTGTCATTGGCTCTCTCTCCTAAATTTATTGAAAATGCTAAAACTCAGTTTGTTTTTTGGGTAATGTGAGGAATCTGGGGAAAAATTCGTCAGTTGCCCGAATTATTCAGATATAAACTTGTATAAAGTATCTCTATACATTCTGTTTCTTTGAGAGGATGAACTGGTCTTTGACTTATTTGTTGATCTTGTTTGGTTGCAGCTGAACACTTTCCTGATAGGTCTGAAGTCCAATGTTTGCATAGGTGGCAAAAAGTTCTCAATCCTGATCTTGTTAAGGGACCTTGGACCCAAGAGGTTGGACTTAGTTTCTTTCTTTCTGGTTGAGTTACCATGTAAACTATTTTACTGAACTTCCTGCTTTTTGTTTGGCATATAGGAGGATGATAAGATTATTGATTTGGTATCAACATATGGCCCCACAAAATGGTCTCTCATAGCAAAGTCTTTGCCTGGTCGTATAGGGAAACAGTGCCGAGAGAGGTAGGATTCACGATCACGATCTTTGTCTGATTAAGACAGATTGTTATTCAATGGATGATTATCTGTTGCTATGGGAGCCTTTTATTTCTGGCACTGCTATAGGTTTCTATCTACTCTCTGGATTTCATTTTCTTTCTTTTTCTATGAGATGATCAACTTTTCAACTTTTTGTGGGACATCTGCCATAGTTTCTCGACTGTACTGTAAATTTCAGATATTGCAATGCCTCTAATTGGTCATGAGGGAAAATTTTCTCCTTTGTCGTCTACTGATAGGGCAATGCCTCTGTAAATTTCAGATGGCACAATCATTTGAATCCAGATATCAAAAAAGAAGCTTGGACATTGGAGGAAGAATTAGCCCTTATGCATGCCCATCGGGTACATGGGAATAAGTGGGCTGAAATTGCTAAGGTTTTACCTGGAAGGTATGAAGGTTTTTCACTGTATATTACGACTTCACCAAAAATTCAGGTGAAAGAAGTAACTATTTCTAGACATGGAATAGGCCAGTGCAGGGGGTAAAAGCACGTTGCTTTATGATTACTTGAGTGCTATGTCCCGGTCTTTCAGCAACACTTCAGTCTTCCGATTCTTGTGAGGGATTTGAATAATTTGGTTTGGTACTAGTAACTAAGAATATCAGTTGTTTTTCTGCCAAGTTTAGAGTAAAAGCAGATTGCTTTTGATTGTTTAAGTCCTAGGTCCGCGCCTTTCAGCCAATCCTGTGTTTTCTGATTTGTGAGAGGGAATTGAATATCTTGGTTTGGTACAAGTAAATAGAAAATACCAGTTTTTTTTAAAATTGTTTTGCATGGTTATTCTTTTGTACTAGATATATGTAGCATTGCTCTCTCTTGTTTGATTTAGATGCTGATTTGATCAGTTGAGTGGCACTAACGAATTCCTTCTTGGGACCTTATCCCCCAAACTGATGGATGAAGAGGGATTAGGTTGTGTATCCCATCAAGTGTTTTTCTCTCTTTTTACATTATCTCATTTTCATGGCGGTTTCTACTGTTCTTCACCTCAACTAATGAAGAATATTCGAGAAGATTTTTTTAATCTATTATGTTGTTGGCTTTTGTTTTGCTTACAATAGCATTAGGAACTTATGAGTATGTAAAGTTGATTTACTTGTTAAAATTTGTCATAAATGATTGCTAAAAGTGTGCTTCATCTGTCCTATTGTAATTTTGGATATGCTTTATTCTGCACATAGGAAGTCCATAAATTTGCTTGAATCTACCTTTCAGATATATTGGATTATGATATGCCTCTTTTTTGTCATGCAGGACTGACAACTCAATAAAGAATCATTGGAATAGTTCCTTGAAGAAAAAGTTAGACTTTTACTTAGCCACTGGTAAACTCCCACCAGTTGCAAAAAGCGGTTTACAAAATGGCTCCAAAGATGCAAGCAAACCCACATCGGCTAAAAGATTAGTTGGTTGTAATAAAGTAGCAAACTTGAACCCTCAAACTTCGTTAGGAAATGCTGGTACTTGTAAATTAGAAGAAGAGAATCAGGATAAGTTGGAACTTACGGATCGGCATCAAGAAGCATGTGAGTCATCAAGTATTCTTCCCAGTGAATCTGCTGATTCAGGTAGTGCAGAGTTTAAATCTAGAATAGATGTTTCCAGCAATTTAGAAGTATTGGCCCAGAGTGAGGATAGTGGAGCCTGTGGTAAAAGTGATTGCAAAGATGTTGGAACGACACCACCGGAGCAATCTCTTGTTTATGGTCGTCTGTTCTATGAGCCACCCCCTCTGGAAAGTTGCATCCCTCTTGATTCGGAGATGAACATTGATCTTCTGAAGCAAACTTGTAACTCAAGTCCTGCAAGTCCTGCTAGTTTTCTCACTCCACCTTGTGAGAGAAATGGTGTTTTTTGTACACAAAGTCCAGAATCTATCCTCAGGCTTGCTGCTGAGACCTTCCCTAATACTCCATCTATATTGCGGAAGAGAAAAACTCAAGTTGCAAAGCATTTGTTTTCTAATAAAACTACAAAAGTAGATGGGGAGATTGTAAAAGACAGGGTTGATTCTCCTGATGTAGGGAGTAATGGTAGTCTGGAGAAATCCATGTCTCAGAATACAAGTGTCTATGATAGTCCTTGCCTCAGTAATGGTGCCAGCGCCACTATGTGCAATGGTGGTGCTTTTAGTGCATCTCCGCCATATCGATTAAGATCCAAACGAACTGCTCTTCTCAAGTCTGTGGAGAAACAGCTTGATTTCACCTTTGAGGAAATGAAGTTGGATGGCAGTACAAAATCGGTTGATGTACCTATGAAGGAGAATGTTCATAATGCAGAAGGTCCTTCTTCACATGTTACAAAGATGGTTTCAATCCAGGAATTGAAAATGTGAGTGATTAGCATAATAGCTTCTGTTCAGTTAAATTTTGTCTTACTACTTCTTGCACTTTCTATGTAAATTACACTGTTTCATCGAGATTATTGCTTCAAAATTCACTGTTCTGTTTTGTCATTTTTCTTTTTCAAGAATATATGATCATGCATGGAGTGATTTCACTCTTTGGTTCTCAATTCATATTGGAAGTGATGATGGTAGTGGTTGAGTTGAGTTCTAGGCTGAATGCTGCTTTTAACTTGGAGACAAATCAAACATGATTTTAGGGGTGTTCGTAATTTGGTTTGGAGGTTTTTCCAGCCCAAACTGAACTTAACAGTTTGGATCCCAAGCTCAACCCAAACGAAAGCAATAAAATTATAACTAAAACCAAACCAATAACCTCGGTTTGTATTAGTTTGGTTTGGTTTGAAACCGTTACAATCAAGTTGATCCTCAAGTATGAAGTTTAATACATGTTTATACTATCTAGCTTGAACATGCAATAACCGAGATTAATATAAAAGAACCTATTTCTACAAAATTTTTGAAAATAAAGGATAATCACAATTAAATTAAATTAAAACATCGAAACGTTAAAAATATTATTTATCTAAATAAGGAAAACATAAAAGATCATAGAAAACTCCTTAGTAAGTACTACTTGAGATAAAAAATTAATTAATAATGGCCAACTTGAGAATTAAGGATCTTTTTATTTAAAAGCATAGAAGAATCTTAGATAGGAAGAAGTTCCTTGGTTAGGCGAAAGTACAAATTTTATTGGTCAAGCCAATAAAAAAAAATGAAAACTAAAACTATACCAATGAATTGATAAACCGAACTTATCGGATTGGTTTGGCTCAGTTTAATGGTTTTCGGATTTTCATGAACACCCCAAATGTGTTTTAACTTTCATTTTCATTTGTCAATTGTGATCCTCAAGAAGACTGAAAATTGAAAACAGAAGCTAGTTTGTTGAGAAAATGAAACTGAAAATGCTTTCTGGGATTACACAGCCCCTAAATGTTCTTTTGTTTCCTTTGCTTTGTGTTTTGTGTGCATGAATATCGTCATTATATAAGTATTTCTACGGAAGATTGTAACCATTCTGGAATATCTCATTAATGGTTTCTATAAGTGATTAATTATTTTTCAGAAAATCTAGAAAAGGTATCTGCATTTGTTCAGGGAGAACCTATTAAGCCTCATAAGAAAATGTTAGAATTGTTGTCCAGCTATTTGAGACATCGGAATAATGTCAGTCATGAACCACCTCTTTAAATTAGTTGAGGTGCTATGGGAATTGGACATCCTTTTGTCTTTTATCCACCATCAGTTTGTATATTGCAACACTTTGTTT
This sequence comes from Eucalyptus curtisii, assembly GCA_017140595.1. Taxonomy (NCBI): domain Eukaryota; kingdom Viridiplantae; phylum Streptophyta; class Magnoliopsida; order Myrtales; family Myrtaceae; genus Eucalyptus; species Eucalyptus curtisii. Next base: position 37,070,558 of record CM029504.1, on the reverse strand, counting down.
TTCACTGGGAAAAAGTTCTAAGCTTATTGAATCTGAATTTTATCCTTAGATGAAGTAAGTTTATATCAAAGTCTGCTGCCACCTCCTGACTAATCTGCTGCTATCATGATGCATAAATGTGACCTTTGGAAGTCTGAAGAGCATTAGACATGTCTGATTGTTGTCTTCTGAGTGTAGTCTGAATGATTTGGGTTTTTATATGAGCTTCTGGCGAAAGAATGTGCATGTTACTTATAATTTATTAACCTCACTCCGAAAGGAAAGAAAAAGAAACAAGATGTGTCTAGAGAATATGTATTCAAAGCTGTTGGTGTTTGAGTATTTAAGAGTATTGTGGCATTGGTAATATTGGGAAATACTTAAAATGGGCAATCATGTGAAGCTGTCAGTTGACACGAGAGATAATGACCTCTTTAGAGAGTGGAATAAATTCACTGGTATTTAGGCAGTTCGTCAAGATGGCCAAGGATGCTCTTTAAAAAAGGTTTTTGATTTTTCCCCCATTTGTTGCTTCTAGAATAGACATTAACTGTTTGTTATTAACTCATAAGGACATAAAAATTTATGTTGTCTGCAATTTCCTTTTAGGGACTAATGGTGGAAGTATTCTTAAAGTTGCTCGGAGTGGTGATAAATGTTAAACATCTACCACGGGGTTGATTACAAGCAACCATCTGCATTGGAGATCTGGTAATCTTTCTTCAATGCTTCACATTTGTTGTCACAGAGACGGCTTGGCTTGGGAGATTCGTTCCCATCAAATACTTACCACGATAGAAGAAATTCAAAAGTAGATGCTCCTTTTAAAATAAATGCAGTGGTAGAAGATGGGGCACTTCCAAGTCTGTACAGAAATCATTTGATAAATGGGAATTTGGTTGGTATTACATCTGGGGTTATAAGATGACTTCTCCTTTCCAATACATTTTTGTTTGTCATCGGCTGTCAATATCATACTAACAGATCCATTAGCACAGTGCTTCCCCACTTGTAATTTAAGAAGGCTGTCATCTCTTTTTTTTGGAGTTTATTGGATTCAACTGTATCTTTTGCTCTGCTTCCAAGTGTACATGCTTTACTACTTCAATGTTACAGCTTCTGATTCGCTTGAGTGTTGAAGTTTGGAAACGCGGGTACAGTCTCATGGATGATACTATGTTACTGAGTGACTTCCACATGCTGGCTGTTTCTATGTAACTTTATTATTCGGCTCAGAGGGTGTTGCTAGGTATCTGGTCTACTAATTTCATGTCTGGCTTCTGATTTTCTCAAGTGGTACTCGATTAATCCATCTTTTGCCCGAACATCGCTCGACTTGGTCACTCGTGGAGACTAGGATGATTGTCTTTGGCCAGGGTTCAGACGTTTCTTTTTTCTACCGTGGAATAAATAATGCTGGTTTGGTCCTGCCCTCTGTTGCGAGTGCATGGTCAATTACAAGTGGTAGAAGTTTTGGCGTCGGTAGCAGTTTCAAAATTTGCTTGATTGGGGGGAGCCTTTCTTACCCGTATATTATGTGGACAAGTGTGCACTCGCCCAGGTTCGTAATATGAGTCGCCGTCGATGCCTACTTGCTGTAATCCTTTGGATATGAATCGGCCACATCATTTTGGCAGGAGAGAATGGGTTACATCTGTTTTCTTTCGTTTTCATCCCCTGGCATGTCATTACATCTCAAACGAAATAGTGACATGACCGAGTAACTAGGGTTTGCATGACAACACTTCTATTCCTCAAAATTTCTGTTCTTTTGTTCTCCAGAACAAAAAAAGAATTAAACCCGTTTTTAACGCGAGTTATTTTTTTATTTCGGAGAATAGAAAGTTAGCCCGAGAAATAGATTTGGAGCGAAAACGAGAAACAAAAAAAAATTGCTTTTGTTCCCGAAAATAATTTCTAGAAATAAGTGAATTTTTTTTTCTTTTATTTTTTTCTCTTGTCATGGCCACCTTCAACCGCCCGGAGCCACCGTTGACTGCTGGCCGCCGCCACTCACCACGGTTGCCGCCACCGCCGATCGCCAATCGCCACTGTTGCTCGTCGTCGCCCGTTGTCGGCCGCTCGCTGCACGACCGCTGGCCGCCGATCGTCACCGCCAATCGCCGTCACACGGCCCATCGGCCTGCAATCGTGCATCGGCGGCGGGCGGCCGGTAAGCGACGGGCGGCGGCGGCGGCGGGCGGCGGCGATTGGCGGTCGGCAATCCGTGAGCAAGAATAAAAAATAAATAAATACAAAAAAGAAACTGCATTGCGTTTCTAAACGCATTTCTATTTTTTTTGTATTTCAAGAGTAGAAATTTTGTATAGTTACTAAACGGGTTCTTTTACTCAGAAATTGTTTCCCGGAATAAAAACAGAAAAGAATTATTTCTAAAAAAAAAAAAAAAAAACTCTTCCCTAGCCAATAAGCATTACATGCGCACCCTAGTTTGCCTGAAAATGATGATTGAAACAGACATCTTGTATGATATTGTCCCTTTTGCTAGGAAACTCAGTCGATTAGGCAGGGGAGATTTTTTGCCTAGACTGGCAAATGAGGATCGTGTGAATCTTAATTATTGATATAGTGGTTCTTGTGAAAGTCCACTTTATTCAGTGGCTTCGATCATGTGGTCACGATCGACCCTATTTGTTTCTTCTCTCTTCTTTAGCACTGTCGGTCGGAGAGATTGCTGTAGAAGTATACTTAGGTTGAGGGGGAGTAGGTTTGACACGAAAAGCTTGTACAAGAGATTTTGCATGCGTATCGTGAGTGGTTAGGACCTGTTTAGTAACTAGTCAATTCTTGACTAATTTTGTTTTTTCGTTCTCTATATCAATATATATAAATCCATTTGATAATATTAGATAATTTTTTTATTCTCAAGAACAAATTTATTTTTGAGAATAGATTTGGAATATAATTAAGAAGTAGAAAAAAATTACTTCTTTATTTATGGAAATAATTCTAAAATCAAGTTAATTTTTTTTTTTTATTCTTCCTCATCTATTTGGTCGGCGGCCCTTGATGAGGTCGAGCGAGCCTCGCGCAGCCATGGCGAGGCTCGAGCTAGCGACCAACTAGATGTGGAAGAAGAAGAAAAGAAAAAAAAAATCTTAGAAAATTATTAATGAATTAAAAGTAATTCTACAACACAAAAAAATTAATGGTCCTACTAAATGCATTAATATTCTTTTTTCATTGCGGGAATAGAAATTTTGTGCAATTACTATATGTGTTTGAATATTTAGAAACTCATTTGAGAAATAAAATCGAAAAAAATTACTTTGGAGCAAAAATTATTCCTAACAATAGAATGATTATCAAGTAAGCCCTTAGTTGCATGTTCGATAACTAAGAAAGGATGATTGGTTAAAATTGTCGTCTAAGTTCCGGTGTATGTGCACAATTTGATCTTCTCACTTTTATGCTATGCAGTCAAGTCCTCTGTTTTCAATTTGTGCGATTTGGTGCTCTAAGTTTTATTCTGTTTGTTAAAGTCTCAAAGCGTTCTTAATTTGTAAACGACTAAATTAAATTAACAATATTACTGGTATCTCTAATTAAGAAAGCTTTACTCATTTGAAATAGATAGTAGTTTGGTAAGACTCAAGTTTTCTGTTTCCTCGGTCAGCTATCACAAAACGGTTTGAAGATCTGCTGCTACATTACGTTCAAAATCAAGTTTGACTAATTATTGCTTAACAGGATAATGACTTAGATTTTGTTAAATGATGTTAGAGATATCACTTGATAAAGGCCATGAAAGGCCCACCTGATCGCACTGCTTTAAAGCCCAAGATATTGTTGCATTTTGAGATAATTACCAAAAATGTTATACACCTGTCACCTATTGAACGGATGCTCTTTCAATTTGAAATATATTAATTTGATCAATTTAGTCCTAAATTTTTTGATAACCTATCAATATGGTCTTTCAAGTTAGTTTTAGCTTAAAATTACTAACATGTATGTCGCCTTCTTACGTGACACAATCACAAACAACATGTATAACTTATGCAAATTTTAAATTTCTTTGTATTTTTTTTTTTTTACCCATTGCAGCCATGCCATGCCATGTAGAATAGCCTACATTGACATTAGTAATTTCTAGTTAAAATTAGCTAAAATGATTACATTAACAAATTATCAAAACATTTAGAACTAAATTGGGCAAAAAGGTTTAGAACTAAATTGGCATCCGTACGATAAGTTTATAATTTTTTCGGTAATTTTCTCGAGGCATTTTCACTAGTGTAATTCAAAATTAATTAGAAAAATAATTAGAAGAGTGGTCTATTTTAGTCAAAAGTTGTATCTACGAATGAAATAGTGCATCCATAATTTTTGTACGAAACTTAACTTTTTTTTTCACTCTTTTAATGTTCCATTAATATAAAATCATTCACTTGAGTGTTTCTTTTGGTAATTCGTCTTACATGGAATTTTAAATTATATTTTCAATTCGATGTGACTTTAATTAAAGTCCAATTGGAAAATTCTTCATTTGACAAGACACTAGCTAACAAAATGGAGACCTTTTTGGGGAAGACTCACTCTCTCTCCCTCCTTCCTCCCTGAAAATCGTAGTTTTTATCAAAAATAAAAAATAAAAAAATTCGGAGCTTTCTCTTTCTCTGTTTCTCTTTCTCTCTTTCTCTCTCCCTCTCTCGCTCACTTTTGCTTCGGCTTGGAAGCATATTCCAGCGACTTCGACAACAGCAACAATGCCGCTCCTCCATCATACATCGGTGTTCTCTCTTCTCTGTCCCAACGCTTGCTCTGAGAGCTTGAGATTCGTTGGTGGAGGAAATAAAGAAATGACTATGAGATATTTGAGAGAGAGTGTGAGAGAATCTCTTTTTGAGTCGGGGTTCTTCACCAATGAATGGCACAAACCCTCCCCCTCTCCTTTGCTTACTCTGAGAATCACAATTTCGGCTTTGACGGATTTTGCCCCAATTTTAGAGTTAGGATTGTTCCCCAATTTTGATTGAATTTTGCTTTAATTCCTTCAAATTGGTTAGGTTTTTCAAATATTATCATTAAACGATGTCGTTTAGCATCTCAAGCTGACTTCAGCTTGTCAACATGCCATGTTGGATGGTTTAGTTTATTTTAATGTCTCGTAAGATTTTCCGACAAGAAAAATCACTAATAACACTTACATGATTGATTTTTTAAATTTATGGCATTTAAATGAGCGAAAAAAATTATGGCACTCAAGTGAGCGTCGTACAAAAGTTATAGTACTCATTTTATTCTTATTCTATGTGTCCATTCATATAAGATTGTCTTCTGCAGTAGATATGTTGTTTCGCCCAATGATTCGTCCAATAAAGAGGTGTTACGTGAACTAGTACAAACGTTCCGAAGAGGTGTGTAAGGAGCCTGGCTTTTGAAAGGTTCCCTTTGACACCCTTTAGACTTGCTCATTTTACACTACGGCCCCCTAAAAACAAAATTTACTCTATTTTACTCTGTTTGACCGCCCCAAAAAAACCCAGCGAGTTCGTTTATTCTCTATTCGGTGTAAGCCTTAAATCCATTGGTTTTTGCACTTCAAGAAAGACGATCGAAAGATTTCTAGAGCTCATCGGCATTTCGATTCGAATACACGTTACTATCCTAAGTAAGTGTTTCATGGGATCTTTGGGAGTAGAAGTAGAACATCATCAACAATTGCCCTGAACCAGGTTTCATTCTCCCACTTGCTATTTAAATATTGTAGTTTTGCAAAAATTATGTAAAATTTTTGTGTTTTCCACCGTAAGAGATATAGCACCCCACGAATTTGGGGGGTAAAAAGAAGTATTTGTATTATTTCCGACTGTAAGTATTATAACTTTTCTCGATAAGTGAGCATATCTAAAGTTATATATATATATAAAAATATGATTACATCTAAGATCACTGTTCTATGCATGTTCTGTCCGATCAAACAGAATATATCATATGCTATGGGGCAAAGTACAGCTCAAGTGCCAAAACTTGGCATGGAGGAATACTTAAGTGCCAAAAGTTAAGAAAGTGGCACTTAAGTGCCACTTTTTAAAAAATGTGGGACACTTAAGTGTCATCTTCAAATAACCCCATCGGAAATCCTATGTGGCAATTTTTTATTATTTTTTTCGTCCGCATGGCTCACCGGAATGCTGACTTAACAAACAAAGCCAAAAACGACGTCGTTTTCAAGCGGATTCAAATGTTAATATAAAAATTAATTTAATTTAATTATAAAAATAATTATTATTTTAATTTATTAAAAAAAAAAAAAAAAAAAAAGTGGGGAGAGGAGGCGGCGGCGAGGGTTGAGCCCTCACCGCCACCGCCTCCCCGCCGTCGCCGGAAGGGCCGGCGACGGTGGGGAGGGTCGGCCGGGGTCGCCGACGGCCCTTGCCCCATATCTCGGCAAGGACTCACGACCCTCGCCCAAATCCAGCGAGAGCTCGCGGGCCCTCGCCGCCTCCTCGCGAGCCGATCGCCGGAAGGGCCGGCAACGAAGGGGGAGGGTTGGCCGGGGTAGCCGGCCGGCCGGCGGCGAGGGCCCGCGAGCCCTCGCCGGATCTAGGCGAGGGCCGCGACCTTCGCCCCGGATCTCGGCGAGGACTTGCGGCTCTCTCCCCGGATCCGGCGAGGGCTCGCAGGCCCTCACCGCCCGGTCGGTCGGGGGTCGGCGACCCCGCCGACCCTCTCCCCTTCGTCGCCGGCCCTTCCGGCGACGGGAGGCGGCGGCGGCGAGGGCTCGGCCGTCTCCCTCCCCTCCTTTTTTTTTTAATTATTATTATTTTAAAAAAATATTTTAATTTGTATTTTAAAATGTTTTAAATAAATTTAGTTTTAAATATAATTTAATTAATTTTTATTTTTATTTTTATCATGTTAAAGGCAAAACGACGCCGTTTTTGAATTTTTTAGCCACATCAACGTGCAAAACGACGACGTTTTGCACTTACCTCGCCGAAAAATCGCCACATCAGCATTTTGGCCGGATTGGCACTTAAGTGATCCACTTTGCTCCGATTTTGGCACTTAAGTGTCACTTTCCTAACTTTTGACACTTAAGTGTCCCTCCGTGCCAAGTTTTGGCACTCCGGATGTCCGCGACTCATATCTTGTGAGATATATCACAACGACGGGTTTGGAAACGATAGAAAATGTTAAAAATAATGGAACGATATATGTAACACGCAACTTAATGCACAATTTAGTGAAAAGCTATCCAATTTTGTTAATGTACCCCTAAGCATCGAGCAGAATTCTAACACAGTCCTTTCGGCTAGTTACCACTAGAAATTGCTGATATGGCATCAAGTCATCACCGGCTATTTTACATCGCACTCTCACATGGATAACTTTAATTGAACTGACGTCTTATGTGGACCGCCTTGTAGGCGTTTTTGACTCAATTGGTCAATTGGTTGAAATGGTCACATAGGTATTTTGCCTAAAGGTTAAGGATTATATTGGTAAAATTGAAAATTTCAAGAATAAATTAACATTTGTACAATAGGTTTAGGACTGACTTGGTAATTTTTTATATGTGCGAGCTAGTACTTGCATCCACTAGTTGTAGTTGTTCTAGAGTTTACAACTGCTATGTCAATCCAATTTGCACAAAAAGGGATTTACACGACTCAACTACGATTTGCCTCCCAAGAATTCTTAGGGCAATATGAGCGTTCAAAAGCTTATGCTTCATGGATACACATAATTAATTTGTGAGTAGTCACAAAAGAGAGATTTTGACCCTCTATCTACATGAATACTTAAAAGAAATTAGTCGCACGGAACGCTAACAATAGTCTAACGTTTTGACCTTTCAACAAAAACCCTTGGTTGACTATCATCACTTATAATATTTATTTTGAAGATTAGTTTTGTCGTCATCACATTACTTAATATTGGTCAACATTAGTCTCTCCATATAAAGTAACAAAAGTAGGGATTTTATTCCTTAATAAGCAAGAAGACATTTCTGATGTATTGTATATGTTTTTAAGGACGCAAGCAAGATTGCTGGATACCACTAATCATTGCATACAATTGCTAATAGAATCAAGATAATAAGGTCTAGTAATGAGACTTCCTAAAAGCCACTAACCAAGTATAGCTGAAGTTGCAATTTCTGACTTGGGCAGCGAAGGTAGACATTAAAACAATTCAAAATGGTATAAGGTAAAAAATCAATCATATTACCTGGCTCGAGGGCGTGAATTGGAAATCTCTCTAATAATTAAATGCGGCTTATTTTTCTTCCGATTTAAGAGCATTTCTGGCCTCCGACATTCGTCATCCTCCTCAACTACATAGAAGCCATGTCTGTCTCTATCATGTCTGTCTCTATCTCTGTGTCTCGGTCTCCCTCTCTCCCTCCCTCCCTCCCTCCCTCGCTTTCTCTCTCTCTCTCTCTCTCTCTCTCTCTCTCTGTGACAGCTCATTCCAAGAGTATAGTCTTCTTTGTTGTTGAAAGAATCGAGAGCAGAGGGCAAAAAATCAATGGCTGATGAAAGGACTCAAATAGAAGCGGAACGAGAAAATCTGGCTATAGTGATCGTGGACCAACCACCCAGAACTGCAGAATCTCATTTTTACGAAGGAACGATTTTCGGTCTGCCGAGGGAATGGACGGCAGAAATAAGGCCACGAAAAGCCTCTTCCAAATACTTTGGCAAAGTCGATCAGGTAATGTTAGGGTTTCTACTATTCCCCCCCCCCCCCCCCGGGGCGACCCACAAAAAAAAAAATTAGCACGCATATTTTTTTTCTTTCTAGGTGAAAGGATAAACTGATGAGATCTTAAATTTTGACAATCCTCAAATGAGTTTAAGATGGAGAACATGATTAAGATAAGGTTACGTTTAGGACGCATTGTAATTTCGATCAGCATCAATCTCCTTCTATTTCTTCAAAATCCGACAAATCATTAATTAACCCTTGTTTATCGCTTGATTCGACTGGAAGCAGAAAAGTATCTAGCTTGGAATCTTGTATTTTGAACTAACCCTTCTTTGCAGCTTGATTCGATTGAAAGAAGAAAACCGTGGAGTTTCGTTTCTCTCTACTTGACTCTAGTTGTAAATTTTGTGATTTGAGAAATTATATGCAATATAACATGTTTACTCGTCACTAGTTGTGAATCTCGTGATTTGAGGAATTGTACGCAATGAGACATGGTTTTATTTATAGCTAGAGGGCTTTGGTAGCATAAATTAATTCATCATTTCCTTTCACTGTAACATGATTTTTCAATATTATTCTATGGTCGATAAATTTAAGAAAAATCATACGAATCTCAAGTAAAAGAGGATTATGTTGACCTGCTTTTTTTCTTTTGAAGTTCTTCTACGAACCAAGGACACATAGACAATTTCGATCCCTCAAAGCAGTGAAGAGGCATCTAGGTTTTGACGTGGGACAAACTTGTCACAAAAGAAAATCAAAAGCAACTCATCAGTCCAAGGTAATTATTAAAGTACAAGATTAGTGATTCACTTTTCTTATTCTTTTTCTTAAAAACAGTAGAACAATTCTTAATGGTAATTGACTTGCACCATTTCATTGCACTAGAATCTTCATGGGAATGACAAATTTACATCGAAAGCGCCTGATCAGTCTAAGGTAATTTTGTATGACAAGATCATTGATTGATTATTTCTCATACCGTGTGTCAGTATATTTTTCTCTTAGCACAATCCTTAATGGTAATCGACTTGCAACCATTTCATTTTTTGACCAGAATCTTCAAGAGGATTACAAATTTGCTTCAAAAGTGGCTGGTCAGTTCAAGGTAATCCTTTAAATTACAACATAATAATTAATCATTCCTCATTATGTTTATAAGTACATTTTCTTTTTCTTTTTTTTCTTTTTCAAAAAGAAGTGGCATGATTTTTAATGGCAATTGACTTGCAACCATTTTGTTATTTTGACCGGAATGTTGATGAGTAGGTCAAATTTGGATCAAGTCGTAAGGTTGCCGAGGAGGATAAAAGTGAAGAAAATTATCCTTATTTTGACAAGATCACTATGAGGGTCAGACGGCAACTCATGAATGGGGAAGAAAATAGTTGGAATATGTATATCAAGGCTCCATACGCCGTGCAAGCACGATGGATGGACATGTTTCTCCATCCCAACAACAGCAACCAGGAAAGCAATCCACCGGGAATAGAGTAGAAGCTACTGATGTCACTCAAAATAATGTGGGGAAAACTACAAAAAAAGTCATAAACATGTTACATTGGTATCAATTAAGTCTATCTTACCATTTTAGGCCGGAAATTGTTGACGTAAATTCCGGTGATCCTACGTGACACAACCGGCGCCAACGAGGACAAAATTTATATTTTTTAAATATCATTTCAGAATTTTTTATTTATTATTTATTCTCTTTTTTTCTCTTTTTTTTTTTTTTCTTTTTCCTTACCCTTTTGCCTACACCTGTAAGGTCGCCAGCCGACCATTGTTGGCCACAAGCTAGTCTGTGCGAGGGCCTTTGCGTCATCCCTAGCCACAGGCGAGGGCGTCGAGCCCTTACCTAGATCTAGGTGAGGGCCGAAACCCACACCTGTTAGTTGGCAAGGCATGGAGGCACGGAGGCCACGTCAGACCATCGGCATTTACATGAGCAATTTTCGACCTAAATTAACAAGATGGACTCAATTGATATCAATATGAAAATGTTTATAACTAAATTAGTTCAATTGAAAGATTTAAAACTGAATTAATATAAATGCAATAGCTTTAAAACTTTTATGGTACATTTCCAAACAATGTGTGTTGCTCATAAGGCTTATTGTTTCCCCTAATTCTGTTGTTTATAATGCAATACTTCATGAGTAAATAAATGTATATGTGTCGCAAGAACATGCTTGACTTGCAGATTTCTGGGTGACCAAGTGTACAGGAAATATTCGCCGACATAAGCAAACAAGTAGTGGAGAAACTAAACTTTGTATCTGCATGTGTCTAGAGAAGTTAGCTTAGTTAACTGCTTGATGGAATTGTAAGTTATGAGGCTTGGGTGAAATTTGTTTTCTATCATGTGGTCTCTCTGTAATGCTCTATAGCCGTTGCTTCCTATCCTGTGGTCTTTCTGTTATGCTCTAGCCTTTCTTATCTTCATTTGGAGATGTGTGGACTTGTATTAGGGACTGAGTGAGGGTGGGTCAACTCTTTTGAACACCCTCCTACTCTTTATGTTATACTCGATGACTTGGTTCTCTCCAAGACAAAAGTCCATATATCTCGGGTTTGTAGAGCTTTCTCATGAAAAATCGATGTAAACCTTATAATGGCAGTTTTATACTTAGATATCCTGAGATTGCTAGTGCATATATTTATATAACTATAATAATAAGCTCTTCCTTAAGGATTGCTTCTAAGAGTGACATAGAGGGTTCTAAATAACAAGAGATCGATCATGCTCTCTGTAAGGACTAAAATTTATCATTATTCAAATTAAGAAAGCTTTACTCATTCGAAACAGATCATATTTCCGTAAAGCTCAAAGTTTATGTTTCCTTATCTTTTATGACAAAAAGGTTCGAACATCTGCTCAAATTAGGAAAATAATTAGAACAGCGGTGTCTTTTAGTCAAATTTTGTATCTACTAATGAAATAATATAACGTTGTTAGACGTTTTATTTCACCAAATGATGTGTCAAATAAAGAGGTGTGATTAAGTTAACTAATGCAACAATTTACGAAGTGGTATCTTCTTAAAAATTGTGGCTTTTGAAAGAATACCTTTGACACCCTTTTTACTTGCTCATTTTACGCTACCACCCCCAAAAAAGAAAAACTTATTCAATTTTACACACTTAAGCCCTCGAGTTGGTTTATTCTATATTCAGCACAAGCCCCTATTCGAGATCATGGTTTTTCGCACTTCCAGAAATACGATCTACAGATTCAAGAGTTCATCGGATTTTCAATTCGAGTACACGTTATAGTCCCAAGTGTTTCATTGAGTAAAACATCGCCTAACAATTGCCCTGAAACAGGATTTATTCTCCCACTTGTTTTTTAATTATCTTGTGATTTGGCGAGATGTACGTAAATTCCTTGTATTTTCCACCAAAGAGATATAGCACCCTACAAATTTTTTTCGGTTATTTATTTTTTTTGGATTATTGACTCATTAAATATTGTAATCTCTAAAGGAACATGACTGGGCTTTCTGATTATGGGTGAATTTTATAACTGTTCTTGATAAGTAAGCATATCTAAAGTTTAATGTAATATTTTAAAATTACATCTGAAGTTTATTGTTTTATATATGTTTAATGCGATCAAGTCATGTTTTATATTATATACCGTAATGACGAGTGTTGAAAATGATAAATAAAAAATTAAAAATAATGGAATGATATATGAACCGTGTAACTCAATGCACAATATTCAAAGTTTTGCATAAAGGGTCAATTGGCTGAAAGGGTCACATAGGTACTTTGCATAAAGGTTAAGGATTATATTGATAAAATTGAAAAGTTTGGAAATGAATTAAGATCCATAAAATAGACTTAGGACTAAGCTGGTAATTTTCTATATATGCGAGCTAGTGCTCACGTCCACTGGTCGTAGTTGTTCTAGAGTTTACAACTGCTATGTCAATCCAATTTGTACGAAAAGGGATTTACACAACTTGACTACAATTTGCCTCTCAAGAATTCTTAGAGCAATATTAGCGTTCAAAAGCTTACGCTTTGTGGATACACATAATTAATTTGTGATTAGTCACAAAGAAGAGATTCTAACCCTCCATTTACATGAATCCCTTAAAAAATTTAGTCATGCAGGACGCTAACAATAGTCTAACATTTTGACCTTTCAACAAAAACCCTTGGTCGACTATCATCAGTTCTAATATTTATGACAGAGATTAGTTTTGTCGTCATCGCATTACTTAATATTGGTCGACATTAACCTCTCCATATAAAGTAACAGAAATAGGGATTTTATTCCTTAACAAGCAAGAAGACATTTCTGATGTATTTTATATGTTTTTAAGGACGCAAACAAGATTGCTGGATGCCACTAACTATTGCATATTATTGCTAATAGAATCAAGATAATAAGGTCTAGTAATGAGACTTCCTAAAAGCCACTAACCAAGTATAGCTGAAGTTGCAATTTATGACTCAGGCAGCGAAGGTAGACAATAGAGCAATTCAAAATAGTATAAGGTAAAAAATCAATCATATTACCTGGCTCGAGGTGTGAATTGGAAATCTCTCTAATAATTAAATGCGGCTTATTTTACTGCCGATTTTGTGAGCATTTCTGGCCTCTTACATTCATCATCCACCTCGACTACATATAAGCCATGTCTGTCTCTATCTCTGTGTCTCTGTCTCCGTCTCCCTCCCTCCCTCCCTCCCTCTCTCTCTCTCTCTCTCTCTCTCTGTGGCAGCTCAATTCCAAGAGTAGTCTTCTTTGTTATTGAAAGAATCGAGAGCAGAGGGCCAAAAATTAATGGCTGACGAAAGGAGTCAAATGGAAGTGGAAAGAGAAAATATGGCTATAGTGATCGTGGAACAACCACCCAAAACTGCAGAATCGCAATTTTACGAAGGAACGATGTTCGGTCTGCCGAGGGAATGGACGGCAGAAATAAGGCCACGGAAAGCCTCTTCCAAATACTTTGGTAAAGTCGATCAGGTAATGGTTTCTACTGTTCTTCCCCATCAGCACGTATAATTTTTTTTCTTTCTAGGTGAAATGATAAACTGATGAGATCTTAAATTTTGATAATCCTCAAATGAGTTTAATATCGAGAACATGATTAAGGTAAAATTGTGTTTAGGAATTGCGTTGTAATTTTGATCAGCATTAATCTCCTTTTATTTCTTCAGAATCCAACATATCATTACCTAACCCTTGTTTATTGCTTGATTCGACCGGAAGCAGAAAAGTATGTAGCTCGGAATCTTGTATTTTGAACTATCCCTTGCTAGCGGCTTGATTCAATTGAAAGTAGAAACGTGTGGTGTTTCATTTTCTCTACTTGACACTAGTTGTGAATTTCATGATTTGAAAAATCATACGTAATATAACATGTTTACTTGTCACTATGTGAATCTCATGATTTGAGAAATTGTACGCAACAAGACATGGTTTTAATTTTAGCTAGAGGGCTTTGGTAGCATGACTACATTAATTGTTTCCCTTCACTTTAACACGATTTTTTAATATTATTTCATTGTCGATAAATTTAAGAATAGTCAAATGAATCTCAAGTAAATGAGGATTATGACGACGTGCTTTTTTCTTTTGCAGTTCTTCTATGAGCCAGGGACGCAAAGACAATTTCGATCCCTCAAAGCAGTAAAGAGGCATCTAGGTCTTGATGCGGGACAAACTAGTCACAAAAGAAAACCAAAGGCATCAAAAGCGACTAGCCAGTCCCAGGTATTATTAAAATACGAAATTAGTGATTCATTTTTCTTATTCTTTTTCTTTAAAACCGTAGAACAATTCTTAATGGTAATTGACTTGCAATCATTTCATAATTTTCACCAGAATCTACATGAAAATGACAAATTTGCATCAAAAGCGGCTAGTCAGTCTAAGGTAATTTTTGTACTATAAGATCAACGATTCATTATTTCTCATAATACTGTAAGTATATTTTTCTCTTTCTTTTTATAAAAGCAGTAGAACAATTCTTAATGGTAATTGACTGGTAACCACTCCTTATTTTGACCAGACTATCGAAGAGAAGGGCAATTTTAGGTCAAGCAGTAAGGTTGATGAGAAGAATGATAAAAGTGACGAGAATAATCATTATTTTGACAAGATTACTAAGAGGATTAGATGGCAATTCTTAAATGGCGACGAAAATTGTTGGGATATTTATGTCAAGGTTCCAGATGCAGTGCAAAAACGATGGGTGGACATGTTTCTCAAACCCAACAACGATAACCATGAAACCAATCCACCAGGGATGACATAGAAGCTACTATCGTTTTTTAAAGCAGTGAGTGTTTTTCACGAGGCTTTTGTTTCCCCCTATTTCTCTTGTTGTTCAAAATGCATATACGTCATTTGCTTTATTCTTTTCATTTTGAGTACATGAATGTATTGACTGTCACAAGAACATGTTTGGCATGCAGATTTTTTGGAGAAGAAGAGTTCAAATTTGGGAAACATTCTCCGACATTAGCAAACCAGAAGTGGGGACACTCCGCTTTGTATCTGCATTTGTCTAGAGAAGTTAACTTAGTGAACCGTTTTATGAATTTAGGTTAGGGTAGTTGGGTGAAATTTGCTTTCTATCTCGTGGTCTTTCTGTAATGCTCTAGCCTTTTCTTCTATCTTGTGATCTTTCCGTTATGCTCTAGCCTTTCTTATCTTCATTTGGAGATATGCCTTGTATCAGGAACGAAGTGTGTGTAGGGGGGTGGGGGGGGGGGGGGGGGGGGGGGGTGTGGTCAAATTTTAAAGACACCCTCGTACTCTTTATGTTATGCTAGATCATATGGTTTTTCCAAACTATGCAATTATATATCCATGTTCGTTCTGAATCCAGGCCATAGAAAAGTCTATATTTCTCAAGTTTGTAGAGCTTTTCTCATGAGAAATGCAAGTAAAACTATAGTATAATATGGCAATTTTACAATAAGACTTCTTGAGATTGCTAGTGCATATAATTATATAAATATAATAACAAGTTCTCTTTGCAAGGAATAAAATTGTCGTTGTTCTAATAAAAAAGCTTTACTAATTTGTAATACTTAACATTTCAGTAAAACCCAAGTTATTTTGCCAAATGATGTGTCTAATAAAGAGGTGTGATTAAGTTAACTAATACAACACTTTACGAAGAGGAATCCTTTTAAAAATTGTGGCTTTTGAAAGAATACCTTTGACACCCTTTTTACTTGCTCATTTTACAGTACCCCCCCCCCCCCCCCCCCCAAAAAAAAAAAAAAAAAAGAAAAACTTATTCAATTTTACACACTTAAGCCCTCGAGTTCATTTAATCTCTATTCAGCACAAGCCCCTACTCGAAATCATGGTTTTTTGCGCTTCCAGAAATACGATCTGCAGATTCAAGAGTTCATCGGATTTTCAATTCGAGTACATGTTATAATCCTAAGTGTTTATTTTATCTGGGGAGTAGCAGTAAAACATCACCTAACAATTGCCGTGAACCAGGTTTTATTCTCTCACTTGTTTTTTTAATTATCTTGTGTTTTGGCGAGATGTCTGTAAATTCCTTGTATTTTCCACCAAAGAGATACAGTTTGTATTATTGACTTATTAAATATTGTAATCTCTAAAGGCATATGATTGGGCTTTCTGATAGTAGGTAAATATTATAGCTGTTCTTGATAAGTAAGCATATCTAAAGTTTAATGTAATATTATAAAATTGCATCTGAAGTTTAATGTTTTATATATGTTTAATTTGATCCAACAGAATATGGCTCTGTTTGGTTCAGCATTCCCAAGGGGCTTTCAGCCCCGAAAGCCCCTTGGGAAAAATTTCAGCCGTTTGGTTCAGCATTTGGAGGTATACTTGGGGGAATGCTAGCATTTGGAATGCTGTGGAATGTTGAAGAGAGGTTTAATGAATTTTTTTTCTTCCAATATTGTCCTCATTGATAATTGCATTTTCCTGTTTTACCCTAAAAAAAACTGTTCATTGTCTTCCTCGTCTTCCTTGTTTCTTCAAGATTGAAGCTCAGCCGGCAGAACTCAACCGGCCGGAGCTAGTCGCCCACGCACCGCCGCCGCCACACACCGTCGTCGCCACGCACCACCGTCGCGTGGGTCGCGACCTCAGGCGGCGTCGCCTAGGTCGCGCGACCCACGCGACAGCCGAGCGCCGGCGCTCGGCCCGGTCGATCCGGGGCGCCACGCACCACCGTCGTGTGGGTCACGGCCTCGGCGGCGGCGTCGTGCGACCCATGCGACGAGCCGAGCGGCCAGATCCGGTCGCCATGCACCGCGTTGCGTGGTTCGCGGCCTCGGCGGCGTCGCGTGACCCACGCGGGGGCCGAGCGGTGCTCGGCCGGCTAGATCCGGCGCCACGCACCGCCGTCGCCACACACCGGCGGTGCGTGGGTTGCGCGGCCCCAGGCGGCGTCACCGTGAGGCCGCGCGACCCATGCGATGGCGGTGCGTGGGTCGCACGACCCTAGGCGGCGTCGCCCTGAGGGCGCGCAACCCACAGGACGGCGGTGCGTGGGTCGTGCGACCCAGGCGACGCCGCCTGAGGCCACGACCCACGCGACGGCGGTGCGCTGGTCGCGCGACCCGCCGCCTCCCCCACCAGCTCCGATTCCTCCCAATCGTTCCCCTCCTCTACGTCAACATCTCCTCCTCCTTTTTCCTTTTCTTTTTTTTTCTTTTTCTTTTCATTTCAAAGCTACTTTGCAAAATGCTACATCAAAATAAAAGTTCCCAAACACTTCAGCATTCACCAAATGCCCATTCTTCTAAAGATATTTGGGGAAATGGCTTTGCATTTCCCCAAAGTTGAGCCAAACGGGTCCTATGTCATATTTTATGATATATACAGTAATGGCGAGTTTTGAAAATGGTATAAAATGTTTAAAATAATTGAATGATATATGAAGCATGTAACTCGGCGCACAATATTCAAAGTTTTGCTCGCGTGAAGAGTTAAGTTACTTTGAACTATAATCCTATCAAAATATGTGTAAAGATATGTTTCAATAATGTGAACTTTAGTGGGTAGAAACATTTAACATTTTTAATGAGAAAAAAAATTACGTAAACTTAACGACGTGATTTGCTAACTGGTGGTGCAAACTATGTGAATTGGCAACAACACAACTCATTTATTCAACCACAAAGTAATAACAATGAATAAAGCAAGTGAGAGAGAGAGATAAACTTACTTAGTCATAAACATATTATATAGACATCAATTTAGTCATAAACTATTTCATTTTGCCAATATATTCCTTAACTTTGCATGAAATTATAAAACAATCCTTTTGGCCAATTACTACCAAAAAATTGCTGACATGGCATCCAGTCATCGCCTTACATGGCATGTTGACATGGATAACTTTACTCAAACCGACATGCTACACGGACAAAGGTGTTAGTTTTTTCAGCATTAATTGACTAGAATGATTATATAGATATTTTACGAAATGGTTTTTGTGAATGAATTGATATAAGTATAATAGATTTAAGAATGATTCGATAATTTTCTTGCCAAATAATATCTATATATATATATGGTGTCACGCCCCAAACCTCGAACGCTCGCACATCCCTTGATGGTCGATCAAATTGCGACGTTCCTAAGACGCATCGCCAACCCATTTATTTTATTGTGCATGCGGAAGCGAAACTAACAACCTCCAGACAACAACAAACAGACATGGGATAGAAAAGCAGGACAATCAATTTCAACAAAACACACTTTTATAAACAAACATGTTTATATACAAAAGAGTCTAAACCAAAGAGAGAGAGAGCTACTGAGTCATCTAGGCACTAGACTCCTCATCCATGGGCTCTGGGGGCTCTGAGTCCACCACAACATCATCAGGGGTGTCGAGATCCATAGGATGCGCTACCTCCCACTCCCTGGTCCTAGCGAGAGGCCCGTCGAAACCTAGCAAGGGACCCTCCCGACCCCCTTGCCGAAAGCCAATGAACCATGCTATGAATCGGTGAGGTACCGACTAAGGTAAGCCCCCGTTGACCCATACCACAGACTCAACTAGCTCCCGAGTCAGGGTGGTCCCGGGAATAGGGAGGAAGGTATGCTAATCCATCGCCTACGGGACTCCATATCGTACATGACGCTCCTTCATCTAAGGACCTGTAAATTGTAAACCACGATGGAGGGAGACAATGTCTCAGCAAGTCTACACCTTAAACCTCAATTAGGAAGGTAATACACCTAGAGGTGGCCTAAACACACATCAAATGAGACTTACCTCACCTCAGCACCTCCCTGCACGTCAATACAGTTCATATAACATATGCATAGAGTAGATACACTCAACAATTGGACCGCATGAATTCACATCTCAATCAATCACAGGAGTCCCAATTATAATGCCAAATCGTTATGACACGTCCCATTCCATGCCACACGATTTCGTCTCATAATCCGGCGCGGCTATTTCACTCAATTAAGCGTTCCAATTAATTATGATCCAACGGCCACGACCGACTCAACAGTTAGCGATCATCCGGCATAGCCGAGCGTGGTTCGCACCATCGAGCACGGCAACGTCAACCTCTAGACGGCATTCCCGAAGAAGCATCGGCCTAGCCTCTACTGCAATCGGCATCCGTGGACAAGGGGCATTCCCGAAGGAGTATCGTCCGGCATAAAAGCTCGTGACGGGTTCCGATAACGATTCCATGCATATCCAATCCCGGTTAAGGATATCGTGCTTTGCACTCAAATGCCTCAATTTAAATAATGTGCTTGCCTATTTTCTTCATATTAAAAACATCTAGTAAAAATAATCGTGTGTGGGCACACGGTCGATTGAGCCATAAAATGCGATATCATCACTTTCAAAAATCTCACGATTTTATGTGGTACCTAAAAACATTTTTGGCATCAAAAACCGACACCCGGTATTTTTCTAATTAAATAACAAAAATCCAAAATTTTGGAATAATAACTCAAAATTACCAATCAACATTCAATTGCATAAATTAAAACTCAATTGTACAAACCAATTACACCACGACGATCGGCACGAAATTCTAACAACTGGCTATCCCGATATAATTTTCGCTAATTAATAAATAATTAAATAAATTACAAAATAATTAAATAAATGCAAAATAATTAAATAAATCACTACTTAAGCTATATACACTAATCTAACCACCTAATTTGACTTAATTAAATAATCTACTAAGCTAACTAAATCACATAATCTAATTAACCTCTAATTAAACTAATCTAACCACCTAATTAATCTAATTAACCATCTAAATAGCTAATTACACTAACTAATCCTCATAATCCAAATTTAGTCGAAACTATTCCTTTTCTAAGCATAATTAACCTCCTAATTAAGGTTTAGAAAGTAAACTCACCAGTTTAACGAGCCGATGAGTTCACGGCGACGACGACTCGAAGGCGAGCGAGACTCAGGCCTACGGCGACGCCAAGGGAGGCTCGAAAGGGCCCAGAAAAGGCCCACGAAGCTTCAGCTCTAAGTTGGAACTTCGGTTCTGAGTTGGGCCGGATCGAAGGGAGCCAAAGGGCTGGCACGGTCGGGCTTGGGTTGGCTGGTCCGGTGGAGGGAGCTAGGCATGGTGGTCGATAGCTTGGTCGACGAAGCTACGACGTGGGCGGCAGAGACGGTTAGGCAAGCGAACAGCCAAGGCGTGCAGACAGCGATACCGGTGAGCTGGCAGGCGAGCAACTAGCTCGGGACTGGCTTGGCTGGTTCTCTTGCTCTGGAAATGGAGATTTCTACTAGGATGGAGAAGAAGAAGCTGAGGAAGAAGAAGAAAAGGCTGTTGTAGGGGAATGAGGAGACAAAGGGCCACAAAAGTCCACCACAAAGATCTCAAACACTTGAGTGATGACCCCAAAGTCTTCAGCCCTTATCAGTTGCCCATTTCCCTTCCCAATCTTCTCCAACAAGCCATTTGGGGTCCAAATGTTGCAGCCTCCCATGGCCTACGAATTTCAAGCTTTCCAACTTAGATTTCTTCACAATTCTCTCCAATCAACCTCAATTCAATGGCCAATAATGCCAAGGTAGGAGCCCACACCAAATTCTTGCATTCCCATCACCATTTGATCCAACTTGAAGGCTAAAATTTCACACAAAAATGGCCCTCCGAATTTCCCGGTTTAAAATCGCCCAATTTTGATTTTTTCGCCAAAAATCCGGGCTTGCCGAAAATTCTTCAAAAGATGAATCGACGTTCCTAAAATAAATCATGACACGCCAAAACTTTCGATTCCTGAAACCGGGTTCAATTTCGTGGTTAATTTCAACCAGACGCGATTTTAGCATGACCTAACCTACTGAGTAGCTTTTAGGAATTTCTAGCGCAATTGACCGGTGGTCGATTATTTTCGATCCACATTGTGCATCTCCGACTCATAGGCAACTCTTGGTTGTCGTAAAAATCTCAAGGTTTCAAATACGGGCACAAGGTACAGAAATGACAGAAAAATCGATTTAGTGCCATTCGACATGAATTTTGCAATCAGGTGGAATCACCCACACTTTAATTACATGCCTTTGTCGAATCGACATATCTCCGGTCTCTAATCGATTTTAACGATGCCGTATTGACTCTTGCAGATTAGCACGGTCGAGCAGTCGATTTCTGATCGAATTCTCAAGTCTGTCGCGTTTATATTCCTTAACTGCTTCACCCGATAGATTAGTTATCTCGTGAGTGATCAACTCAAAGAAAAAGACTATAGGCGCGTCGATGAAAAGCCAATTTCATTTAAATCGAAACAGGGTCGAAAATCAGGATGTCACATATAGACTAGTACTCACTTCCACTGATCGTACTTTTTTTAGGGTTTACAATCACTATGTCAATCCAATTTATAAAAATGAGTGACTAGGCTATGGTTTGGCACTCAAGAACTCTTAGAGCAATATACATGTTATTGGTCATGAATACACATAATTTATTTATAATTAGTCACTAAGGAGAGATTCTAACCTCCTATCTACATGAATCCCTTAAAAAACTAGTTGTGTAGGACGCTAACTAAAATCTAACATTTTAACCTTTGAACAAAAAGCCTCGGTCGTCCATAATTATGTATACTATCCATGTCATATATTAGTTTTGTCATCATCAAAATTACTTTATATCGGTTGACATTAGTCTCTCCATATAAAGTAATAGAAGTAGGGATTTTATTCCTTAATAAGCAAGAAGACATTTATGGCATATCAGTATATGTTTTTAAGGACGCAAACTAAAATGTTGGATGCCACTAATTATTGCATAGATTTGCTAATAGAATCAAGATAATAAGGTTTAGTAATGACACTTCATAAAAGCCACTAACCAAGTATAGCTGTTACAGTATATATATGTAGGTACATAATTGCAATCTCTGAGTTGGGCAGCGAAAAGTAATAAATAAATTATGTTACTTTGCTCAAGGGTGTGAATTGGAAATTTCTCTAAAAATTAGACAAGTGCTTAATTTTCTTCCGATTTTAAGAGCATTTCTGTCCTTTCACATTCATCATCCTCTTCAGCTACGTGTAAGCCACCTCTCTCTCTCTCTCTCTCTCTCTCTCTCTCTCTCTCTCTCTCAAACAGCTCAATTCTAAGAGTGTAGTCTTCTTTGCTTTTGAAAGAACTGAGAGCAGAAGGCGAAAAACCAATGGCTGATGAAACCAGTCAAATGGATGTGGAACGAGAAAATCTGGCTGTGGTGGTCGTGGACCAACCACCTAAAACTGCAGATCCTCAATTTTATGAAGGGACGATGTTCGGACTGCCGAGGGAATGGACGGTAGAAATAAGGCCACGAAAAGCCTCCTCCAAATACTCTGGTAAAGCGGATCAGGTAATTGTTAGGGATTCTGCTACTCTTCCTCAAACCCCCAACAAGCCCCCCCCCCCCCCCCCCAAAAAAAAAAAAAAAAATCCCCCAAATATTTCTACAACAATTATAACTAGGATCAGCATGTATAATTTTTTCTTTTTTGTCTTTTTGTGGGTGATTGATATAGTTATGAGATCTTAAATTTTGATAATCCTCAAATGCATTTAAGATCATGTACATAATTAAGCTTAGCTTCCGTTTAGGAATCATGTTGTAATTTTTAATATGGTTATTTAAGATCATACATGAAACATGAGTTTACTTTAACGTTAATAAGATAACAAGACGGAAACACGCACGGACATTATTGCGGAAAGGATGATACTTGCAGAATAATGGAAAACTTCTGTACTGATTGGCAGGAAATGGTGAGGCATCGTTTTTATGATTTCTTTCTTAGTTGATTTCAATTACCTAAGAAGCTCATATGTATGGATCATTTCCAGAAATTGGATTATGACGATAATTAAATACTTTTAAAATCACGAGTGAGATTAAACTTGCCTTACATTTGGGAATCACGATGTAATTTCTGGTATGATTTCAAAATCACAAAAGTGGTGCGTAGTTCACTTTAAAGATAAACTAACAACGTGGAAACACAAGGACGTTATAAAAATAATTATAGATGTAGAGTGATGAAAAATTTCCTTACTGTTTGGCAGAAAACAACAATGCATCGTTCTTATGGTTGCTTTTTAAGTTTATTTTATTACCGGACAAGGTCGTAGAGTTTTTCGGTGGATGAAGTTAGGATGATATCATCATTTCTAGAAAAATTAGATCGGGACAGGAAGAAAGTGTTGTGTTTCATTTTTCTCTAAACATGATTCTTTATAGCTAACGTAATTTTCATTCACTAAACCACAAGGGCATTGGTAGAGGGCTTTTTATTCATGGTTTCCGTTACTTTAGCATGATTTTCATATTATTTTATGGTCGATAATTTAAGGATAGTCATGTCAATATCCAGTAAGAGAGGATTATTATGATATGCTTTCTTTGTTTTGAAGTTCTTTTATGAGCCCGGAACAAGAAAACAATTTCGATCACTCAAAGCAGTGAAGAAGCATCTGGGTCTTGAGATGGGACAAACTAGCCGCAAGAGAATACGGAAGGCATCAAAAGTAGCTGGTCAGACTGAGGTAATTTTTTAATTACAAGAAAATAGTGATTCATTATTTTTTGTAATGTATATAAGTATATTTTTCCTTTTTTTCCGGTAGCACAATTCATACTAGTAATTGACTTGCGACCTTTCAATTATTTTGATCAGAATCTTAACGACAAAGATAAATTGGCATCTGAAGCGGCTAGTCAGTCCGAGGTATTTTTTGAATTACAAGATTAGTGATTAATTATTTGTCATAATTTATATAAGTACATTTTACTTTTTCGTTTTTCTTCCTAAAATGCAGTAGCACAATTCTTGATCGCGTTTGACTTGCAACCATTTCATTATTTTGACCAGAGTGTTAATGAGAAGGATAAAGCTGGCTCGAGCAGTAAGGCTGCTGAGGAGAACAAAGATAAAGAGAATGATCACTATTTTGACAAGGCTGCTAAGAGGGTCAGATGGCAACTGATAAATGGCGAGCAAAATGATTGGGATACGTATGTCAAGGTTCCCGATGTGGTGCAAAAACGATGGATGGACATGTTTCTCAAACCCGACAACTATAACCAGGAAAGCAAACCTCCAGGGATGAAGTAGATGATGCTATCAATGTGTGTTTTTGATAAGCTTTTTCTTCCCCTAATTCTCTTCTTGTCCACAATGCATAGAATTCATGAGTACATGAATGTGTTGATCGTCGCATAGAATTTATAGACCAAGATTCAGGGCTTTCCTAGCTGCCAACTTTTACTTTGCAATGTATTCAATACTTCGTGAAGCATCCAAGCCACCATCTAAGTATGATAGAGCCACAACATTTGCCTCTTCAAGGTGATATCTACGAGTTAATTGTAACAGGCCTGATGGTTGATAAATGATAGTACATAAGGTACTTGCAGCAATCATATTCTACTTTTAGTTCTTCACTGAGATGAATTATTGTGATTCTCTCTCTCTCTCTTCCTAGACTCGGGGCAGTATTGAGGGACGGACTAAAATCGCCTCGGCAGTACGCGGGCGAGGCTAAGGGCATATCTCCCGTCCCACATCACTTAGGGGGGGAGTCCTGGGCTAGCTTATAAGGCTTGGGTGTCTCTAACTATACATATGCGTTTTCTTGGGGTAGTATGGGCTGCCCCGAGAAGAACAAGACCGTGACTTAGTGTTCAAAGCGGACAATATGTGTACAGACCCGTGAGGACTTAGTGTCCAAAGCGGACAATATGTGTACAGTGAAGACCCGAGTCCTTACACTCACTCTCTCTCTCTCTCCTTCTGATGACCTAGACCCAGTAAATGCCAAATGGTACGGTGAGCATATTATTTTTCATATCTCATTAGGTGCCCCAGTAAACTGGAGTGGAATTCAAACTGTTCGAATTAAAAAATGTCATGCCAAAAGTCTCCGACATAACTCAGAGAACACCCGCAATTCATTTCAGAAAACATTCAGCGACATTGAATCAAACCTGGCTTACCCATCTATCTAGCTCAGACCTTGCAGCTGCAATGCGCAAATTAAACTGGAATTCTACCTAAGACTTAATCTCCCAAATTTCTAATTAGTTCGTGGCAGAATACCGGTCGACTGATGCTTGATTAAGTCTCAAATGAGCCAAAAGAACTCACCCTCTATATATCGACAATTTACAAGAGAAGCTTACATTTGTACAAGCAACATTTGAAACTTGGACCTTCTGATTGGTTTCTCTAATTATAACGAATACCGGAGCTAATTTCATCTGGTAAACTCAATGAACCACATAATTTTGAGCAAATTAAAGTAAGCAACACAATCAACGAGACAAGAAGACAAGTCTCCATAGTTAAGCAGCTCAGATAATCGAAAGATCAAACGCTTGCTAAAGCCAGAACTGAACTATCAGAAGATCCCTCACCAGAAACTGCAGTGCCAGCGACGACTGCCTATATGTACCTCTCCGAGAGTTTGGCAATTGTCTCAACAATTCCAAATTCCACTTTATGAAAGAGTTTATATATAGTGGGTGCTAGCGGTCATGTCCACTGGCCATACTTATGCAAGATTTTACGATCGCTATCTCAATCCGATTTATAAAAATGAGTGATTATGTGACTCAACTATGATTTGACTCTCAAGAATTCTTAGAGCTAAATGAGCATGCAAAGGTTATGCGTCGTCAATGAACATAATTAATTTGTGATAAGTTAAGAAGGAGAGATTCAAACCATCTATTCAAATGAAACCCTTAAAAAATTAGTTGTATAGGACGCTAACTATAGTCTAGCACTTTGAACAAAAAATCTCGGTCGACCATCATCACTTATAATATCCACCTCAGATATTAGTTCTGTCATTATCAAAATTACTTAATATCGGTCGACATTAGTGTTTCCGTATAAATTAATAAAAGTAGGGATTCTATTCCCTAAAAAGTAAGAAGACATTAATAACGTATCGATATTTGTTTTGAAGGATGCAAACTAAAATGCTGGATGCCGCTAATTATTGCATACAATTGGTAACAGAATCAAGATAATAAGGTCTAGTAATGAGGCTTCCTAAAAGCCACTAACCAAGTAAAGCTGTTGCATTCTATAGATGGTACTAGAAAACAATTTGAAATACTATAAGGTAATAAATCAATCACGTTGCTTCGTTCGAGGACATGAATTTGAAATCTCTCTAAAAATCAGAAAAGGGCTTTACCTTTTCCAGATTTTAAGAGCCTTTCTCGCCTCTTATCTTCATCATCATTTTCAACTACATGTAAGCCACATCTCTCTCTCTCTCTCTCTCTCTCTCTCTCTCTCTCTCAAGCTCAATTCTAAGAGTATAGTCTTCTTTGTTTCTTGAAAGAACCGGGAGTTGTAGGCGGAAAATCCAATGGCTGATGAAATGAGTCCAATGGAAGTCGATCAAGAAAATCAGCTGGCTATAGTTATAGTGGACCAACCAGCCGAAACTGCAGAACCCAGATTTTATGAAGGAACGATGTTCGGATTACCGAGGGGCTGGACAGCAGAATTAAGGCCACGAAAGGCCTCTTCCAACTACTGTAATAAAGTGGATCAGGTAATGTTAGAGTTTCTACTATTCCTCCTCAAACAACCCCCCCCAACAAAAAAAAAAAAAAAAAAAGAATCCTTCTACACCGTTGATACCTAGGATCAGCACGACTATTTTCTTTTTTCTTTTGATGAACGGATTTACCTATGAGATCTTAAATTTTGATAATCCTCAGATGCGTTTAAGATCGCAAACATGATTAAGCTTAGCTTGCATTTAGGAATCACGTTATAATTTCTAGTATTGTTATTTAAGATCACGCAAGTAATTTATGATATTGAAATAACAAAACTCCACACGCGCAGACATTATTGTGGAAAAAAATGATAGTTGGAGAATAGTGGAAAACTTCGGTACTAATTGGTGGGAAACAGTGAGGCTTCGTTTTTATGATTGCTTTTTTAGTTGATTTGATTACCTAAAAAGCTCCCACGCATGGATCGTTTCTAGAAATTGGATCAAAAGCTTTTAAAAGCACGAACTCAATTAACTTAGGTTACATTTAGGACTTACGACATGAATTTATTCTTCCTGTCATTTGGCTGCTGTTTGATAAGCAATTTGGCTCAATTTGTGCCATTTTAGCCTAGGACTATGCTGTGCAGCCTTTCAAAACATGTATGATCAGAATAATGGTGTGTATGTATAGCTATTAATACAGGATGAGTTCTTTGTTCAGAATTACTGAATATATGTATCATGTATGCGGGCACATATGTTTCTTCCTGTCATTTGGCTGCTGTTTGATAAGCATTTTGGCTTGAGGTTTCTATTTAGATCAGTCTCCATTTATTTGCTTCAAAATCCAGCACTGCCATTACATAACGATTGTTCTCATATCGCTGCTTAAATGTTCTCATGCACGTCCCCCATTTTGATGAGAATTCAACATCTGTTGCAGATTAAAGATAACTAACTGAAAAATCAGTTATGATGATGCAGTGTCAGTAAGTTGTGTTCTTTTGAAGCTTGGAATCTTGTATTTTGACCTAACCCTCGTTTGCTGCTTGACTCAATAGAAATAAGAAAAGTGTAAACCTTGTTTGTTGTTGCTTGATTCAACTGAAAAGTGTAACCCTTGCTTGCTGCTGCTTGATTCGATTGCAGAAGAAAGCGTTGTGCTTCATTTTTTCTAACATATTTCTTTATAGCTAGCATAATTTTCATTCACTAAACCACAAGAGCATTGGTAGAGGGCTTTATTCATGGTTCTGTAACTTTAGCGTGACTTTCGTATTATTTTATGGTCGATAATTTAAGGATAGTCATGTCAATATCAAGTACAAGAGGATTATTATGATATGCTTTCTTTCTCTTAAAGTTCTTCTACGAGCCCGGAACGAGAAAGCAATTTCGATCACTCAAGGCAGTGAAGAAGCATCTAGGCCTTGAGACGGGACAAACTAGCCGCAAGAGAACACCAAAGGCATCAAAAGTGGCTAGTCAGACAGAGGTAATTTTTGAATTACAAGAAAATAGTGATTCATTATTTCTTGTAATGTATATAAGTACACTTTCTTTCTTTCTTTAATATTGGTAGCACAATTTATACTTATAATTGACTTGCAACCTTTCAATTATTTTGACTAGAATCCTAATGAGAAAGACAAATTGGCATCTGAATCGGTTGGTCAGTCCAAGGTAATTTTGGAATTACAAGATCAGTGATTAATTATTTCTTGTAATGTATATAAGTACATTTTACTTCTTATTTTTCTTTTTAAAAAATTAGTAACACAAATCTTAATTGTGTTTGACTTGCAGCCATTTCATTATTTTGACCAGAATGTTAATGAGAATAAAGTGGGCTCAAGCAGTAAGGTTGCTGCTGAGGACAAAGATAAAGAGAATGGTTTCTATTTTGACAAGGTTGCTAAGAGAATCAGATGGCAACTTATAAACGGCGAGCAAAATAGTTGGGATAGGTATATCAAGGTTCCAGATGTTGTGCAAACACGATGGATGGATATTTTTCTCAAGCCCAACTATAACCAGGAAGCAAACGTCCATGGATGTAGATGATACTATCAATGTGTGTTTTTGATGAGGCTTTTTCTTCGCCTAATTCTCTTCTTGTCCACAATGCGTACAATTTATGAGTACATGAATGCATTGATTGTCGCATAGAATTTATAGACCAAGAGTCGGGGCTTTCCTAGCTGCCAACTTTTACTTTGCGATGGATTCGGTACTTCGTGAAGCATCCAAGCCACCATCTAAGTATGATAAAGCCACGACATTTGCCTCTTCAAGGTGATATGTGCGAGTTAATCGTAACAGGCCTGATGGTTGATAAATGACATTACATAAGGTACTTGCAGCAATCGTATCCAACTTTTAGTTCTTCACTGAGATGAATAATTGTGACTCTCTCTCTCTCTCTCTCTCTCTCTCTCTCTCTCTCTCGGAGTACCATATACGAAGAAAACAAAACCAGCGACATATGCCGGACTTCTTGGACCAGTAAGCTACTTATTTCGAAAAGAAACATATTGTACCTCATAATTCACTCGTTATAGTTTTCTTGTTTAAAGCAGAAAATGTCAGTCTCGCTCAACATAGATCGCAAAAGATGCCCCATAAGTAGCATAAAATCGAGTAGAAAATGAGTAAATGGCACGGAGAGCATGTTACTTCTCATATCTTATTAAGTGCCTCAGTAAACTAAAGTGGAATTCAAGCTGTTTGAAATAAAAAATAAAAAATGTCACGCTAAAAGTCTCCCACATAACTCAGAGAACACCCGCATTCATTTCAAAAACATTCGGCGACATTGAATCTGACTGATTTACCCATCTATCTAACTCGCTGCAATGCGCGAATTAAACTGGAATTCACCCAAAGATTTAATCTCCCAATTTTCTTATTAGTTGACGGCAGAATAACTGTCAATCGATGCTTGATTAAGTCTCAAATGAACCAAAAGAACTCACCCTCCATGTATCGACAATTTACAAGAGAAGAGAGCATTTGTACAAGCAACACTAGAAACTTGGACCTTCCGATTGGTTTCTCTAAACATAACAAATACTAGAGTTAGTTACATCTTGTATAGTAAATGATCCTCATAATTCTGAGAAAATTAAAGTAAGCAACACAATCAGCAAGACAAGAAGACAAATCTCCATAGTTAAGCAGCTCAGATAATCGAAAGATCAAGCGATTGCTAAAGCCAGAACTGAACCATCAGGAGATCACTCACCAGAAGCTACAGTGCCAGCCACGATTGTCTACATGTACCTCTCCAACAGTTTGGCAATTGTCTTAACAATTTCCAAATTCCACTGGTCATACTTATTCAAGAGTTTATATACAGTGGGTGCTAGTGCTAATGTCCATTGGTCATACTTTTGCGAGAGTTTACAACAACTACGTCAATCCAATTTATAAAAACAAGTGATCTATACAACTCGATTATGATCTGAATATCAAGAATTCATTAAGCAAAATGAGTGCGCAAACGGTCGTGCCCCATGAGTACTCAAAATTAATTTGCGAATAGTTAATAAGGAGAGATCCGAACCACCTATTCACTTGAAACCCTAAAAAGGGTGGTCGTGTAGGACGCTAACCATAGCCTAACATTTTGACCTTTGAACAAAAGGCCTTGGTCGACCATCATCACTTGTAATATCCATGTCAGATATTAGTTCTGTATCTTGCACGAGGAGGGGATAACATAAGGAAATACAAATAAGAGAGCGAATCAAATTAAAAAAGAAAATATTACATCACTAGTTTTGCTTGGATTAAGGAAAGAGCAGAATATAGGTTTTGTTCAACTCCCAGTTGTCGTGCCATGGCCATTCTTGTGTACGCTTCGGTATCCTAGAATCTTTTTCAGAATAGTTTCAGAATTCTTCCTATTTGTGTTCTAAAGTCTTCCTAATTAAATAGGAGAAATTGTACAATTAGTTCTAAACTTATTGTATAGATACCACTTCAATCTTAAATTTTCCAATTTTGCCAATTGAATCATAATTTTTTTTTCGCAAAATTCCACTATAATTTTTCCGACCAATTTTCCCCAATGGCAACATGCCATTCAGGACCGATAACAATGACTAGATCGCTACTAGATCGCGAGGAAAATTGAGCGAAAGAACTATTTTCGAATTTCGTGCAAAAGTTTAAGACTAAATTGACAAAATTGAAAAATTTAAGACTAAATTGACTTTCATATAATTGATTTCCAACTAATTGAGTAATTTTCCCAATCAATTATGAGTTGGTAGTAAGTGGGAAATTCAAAAGCAAAAAAAATTCAAAATGGCAATTAGAGGATCTTGTGTATCTATAGGGATCTCCTTCCTTATTTATATCTTTTAATTATCTGAGCAATATATGTCATGACAACTTCTGCTTAGCCTTTCGACCCAAAGAAACAGTCTTGCTAAGCCTGGCAGAGGAGGAAGAGTAAGTTGAATGGCCAAAACAAAGAGACATTAAGTTGAATGACGCAGGTGGAGAGCCTGAACGGAAAATGCAATTCCAATTGGGGGAAATTCGTGAAAATTGGGTATTAGTCTCGGTTGAATTCAGAAAAGACGAAAAGGGATTACAGTCATTTTAAACTTGCATTCAGAATAGCACAAGTACAAAAAAGAATCTTGAACACTTTTCCAAGATTCTTTCCCTGTTATTCTTATAACAAGAAGTCCAAGTGACGCCCAAACAAGGAATCCACAAACTTGCAAAGAGTTTGAAGCAGGACGTGTGTGGAGAGATTACCTTTGTTCTCTGGAAGTACACATTATCTTCTGCAACCCACGTATGTATGCTGTATACAAGCAAAAAGTCCGTGATGCAGCACAGCTCAGGCCACCACTCATACATTAAAAAGAGCCATGCTTGATTAAGATAATCTTTCATTAACCGTATATTTAAACATGGAGATGTATAGATGTATACTTGTGAGGCTCTAGTACTCTAGGTGTACCATACTCCAGATAATTTAACCGTTCCATCTACTTATAAACAAAATCAATTCGTTGGATCTTCTCCTCTTTAGCAACCTGAATAACCGGGTTGCCATTAGGCCATTCCTCATCATTAATGGTGTCTAGTTCAATCTCAACCAGTGGTAAGAAAAATAACTCTTTCAAGAGTTGTCAGTTTCCTAAAAGATAAAATCTGGGCACATTACTATGAGCGGTACCAGGGAAGGAATGCACTAAAGTCCTGAAGAATGAAATTTACCATTAAATCGTATACCTTTGTCAGATGTAAATTAGGTGGTCTGAATTTGAGGTTTTTGATTCTTTTTAAGCCCTGGCAAAGGAGGTTCAGAGTTGAGACTTTCTGACAGGGTATTACATTGCCGTGTTGGTGATAGATGAGCACTGTTAATGCAAACCACACGACAGTAGCATTAATGCTGCTGCCCGGCTGTAGCTAAACCTCACCCTTTAGAAAATCAGGTGTTAACTGGACATACCTGCACATACTAAAACAAAGTAAGTACTACGAAAAAGGAGATTATAATGACCAAAAACAGAACGCTACCTGCCTAGGCAGACAAAACATCCATAGGTTACTTTTTTAAACAAAGTAAGCTAGCAGAAATTTATCCAACGCACCTCGACATCTCATGCACTCCTCTCCCCTCCTCTAGACATGAAACACTTTACTTGATCAAGAAAAAGAAGCCCGTGAAAATGGAAAGAAGAAAAGGAGAATCTTAAACCAAATGCCGATCATTTATGCCTGCCAAGTGCCAATTAACCTTTTGAAGCAACAATAACATTCTTATGAACAATTCTGTTTGCATTACTTTACAGAATGGGAAGTACTACAACAAGGAAGCATCGATTGACTACAGAGTACAGTGATTGGCCTAGAGGGTGTCCCAGACTTTCAGCGATTCTCCATGCTTGCAAACCATGAGCCCTTCTTAAATGACCCAAAACCAAGCAACAATTGAACCAATAGCCAGGCCAAGAACCAAGAACAAAACAATCACAATTCCTGCTGTTTCTGCATGCTGTAGTTGCACAACTTTGGGAGCCAAAATCATCAACACACTTGTCAAGTACCCATTGGTCAGCCCCAACAGGCAAGTCAATATAGTAACAGGAATCTCCGTCCTGAGGAACTCGGGTCCATGCAAACAGCCATAGAAGAGTGGGAAGAACAGCAGCCTCCCCACGCAACCCCAGATCGCAATTTTTGCATTCTCAAGGAGATAGAATGCGGTCAAAGATTTACCAACAAGGTCGAACACATTATAGCCAGTGATAAGAATAATCGCATACCAGTCTTTTAATAGTTCAGAGTGCACGTCCTCGGTGATATATCCCGGGAAAATCGCCAAAGTCACAATATAAATGAGAACAATCCCAAATCCATACCACTTGATTCTCCCAACAGTGTCCCATAGAGTTGAACTGCAAGCAGATTCAATTAGGGAGCCCTTTCCTTCTTTCTCCTCATTCACAGCTTGCATCTTCAATTCCTTGTAGTACTTCATGACAGGAAGCCTATGTGCGACATTGTAAAAGACAAGACACACGACCATGATCACAATGCCAACAGCAAAGTAGATGTTCGCACTTCTTCTCAAACCTTCAGCATCTTGGGTGTACGCAGCTTTTGTAATAACCCTTAAGAGGGAAATCAGGACCCCTGCATCGATTGTTGTCCCAACTTAGGATTCGATCGGTCCAAATGAAAAATTACGATTGTATATCTGTAGTGTAGAGTACATCACATATAAAATGATAGCTTGAAAATTCAAGTTCTTTTAGGCCTATTAGCACAGAAATTGCATCATTTTACCAAAATTCCTGAAGAACCGACATTTCACATTGCGCCTCTCAAAACAGTAGATTCATAGACCAACCGGGCTTTCCTAGCTGCTAACTTTTACTTTGTGATGGATGAAGTACTTCGCGAAGCATATAAGCAACCATCTAAGTATGATACAGCAAGAACATCTGCCACCTCAAGGAGATATAAACAACAATTGCAGCATGCCTGATGGCTGGTAAATGATAATACATAAGTTACTAGCAGCAATAATATTCAACTTTTAGTTTTTAATTAAGATGAAATATCATTATATATAATTTTTTTTGGGGAGTACCATATATGAAGAAAACTAAAACAGTGAGATATGCTGGACTTCTTGAACCAGTTAGCTACTTATGTCGAAAAGAAAACATATTGGACCTCATAACTCACTCATTAAACTTTTCTTGTTCGAAGGAGAACACATCACAGTCTCGCTCAACATAGATAGTAAAATATGCCCCATAAATAGCATAAAATCTAGCAATCATTCCAAGCAAAATTAGACCATGAGTAAAAGGCCAACAAACTAGCACAGCGAGCATATTACTTCTCATATCTCCTTAGGTGCCCTAGCAAACTGAAATGAAATTCAAGTCATTCAAAATCAAAAATGTCAAGCCAAAAGTCTCCGACAGAACTCAGAGAATGCCTGCATTCGTTTCAGAATAAAAAATTCGGCGAGATTGAATCTAATCTGATTTACCCATCTATCTAGCTCCGACATGGTGGCTGCAATGCACGAATTAAACTGGAATTCTCCCCAAGACTTAATCTCCCAAATTTGCAATTAGTTCATGGCAGAATACCTGTAAATCGATGCCTGATTAAGCCTCAAATGAACCAAAAGAGCTCACCCTATGTATATCGCCAATTTACAAGAGAAGCTTACGTTTGTAAAGAAGCAACATTTCAAAATTGGACCTTGTGATTAATTTCTCTAATCAGAACAAATGCCATAGCTATTTACATTTGGTAAACTTAATACCCATCATCCTGAGCAAATTAAAGTAAGCAATCCAATCAGCAAGACAAGAACACAAATCTCCGTAGGTGAGCAGCACAGTTAGATAATCCGAAGATCAAACGCTTGCCAGAACCAAAACCGAAACTCCAGAAGATCACTCACCGGAAGCCGCAGTGCCGGCGACGACCGCCTGCATGTACCTCTCCGGCATCTCGCCGGCGGAGCCAATGACTCCGCCCTGGACGAGCGCGTCCGCCAGGCCGCACAGCGCGATCGCGGCGACCGTGACGTAGAAGCCGGCGTACAGCCCGACCTGGCCCTTGATGTACGTGAGGTCCATGACGGGCACCACCAGGAGAGCCACGATGAAGAGCGCCAGGCCCACGTTGATCCTCACGGCGGCGTCGGACTTGCGGGAGCAGAAGATGACGACGAGGAGGGAGGCCAGGGCGACGAGCATGTAGACGACGGCGAAGACGCGGTCGACGCTGGCTTCCGGGTAGAGGTAGGTGAAGTAGTCGACGGCGGTGATGAAGGCGTTCCACGGGAGGAGGAACCCTAGGCCGACGGTGAAGAAGATGATGTAGGCGAAGTGGAATGCGTCGTCGGGGGCCTTCCGCGGCGCCGCGGCGGAGGCGCCGTCGTCGCCGGGGAGGAGGGGGGAGGACTCCGCGTCGGTGCCGGGGACGCCCATCGGAGCGATCGAATCGGGTCGGATCTGGGGACGATGGGGGAAATGCGATTTGGTTGGTTGGTTACTGGTTAGCGATGAGATGTAGGGAAGGCCACGTGGTTTGCGTGTTGCTTGATTAAGGGAAGCGACAGCGTTTTTATATTGCTTAGATTTTTTTCTTTTTTGCCCTTTTTGCACTTTATATTGTTTAGATTTTACTTTTTATTTAGTTCATTGCCACAATAAATAATAATTTAACCCGCAAATTATTGGAATTGGCTCTGCCAACCGAGCCATATTCCTCGACTCTCGAGTCAAGTGGAATTTTTTCTGGTCAAAGAATCTTTATCTATTTGATTTGCTCAATGGACACGAAACACTCACGCTTTGGCACGTAGTGCAACTACCCATTTGTTTACTAGCCCCTCTTCTTTCTTCTCTTCACATGCGTCCCAATTTTATTTCATTTTTTATTTGGTCCGATATTTTTATTTTATTCTCTAAATTGACTAATTTGAAATGGGTGACCAAACAATGATAAAGGGAAAATTCCACCAAAAATTCTCAAATTATACTTATTTTGAACATTTTCTGTGACGTCCAAAAAAACTTGAATTTATACCCGTGTGATGTATTTAGACTCCATCAACTAGCAACGTTAAAATTCTACTTACATGGACGATAGAAAGCAAATGGTATTTAAAAACAACGTCGTTTAGTTGAAAACAGAATCTTAACATAGGGGAAATACGTCATATATGTATAAATTTGAGATTTTTGGTGTCACAAAAAAAATTTTAGAATAAATTTGGCGTTGTGCATACAGTTTGAGACTTTTTATATCTCAAATAGTTTGAGATTTTTGGTAATTTTTTATCTAAGCCCATAAAACTAAAATCATATTTACATATCTATTTCCTAAGTTATGGCATCCGAAGTAATCACATAGCATCTCTCCAATCAAGTCAAGCTAGACGAAGAGGAGGGGATAAATCTAGTTTCACTTTCCAACTTTTGATTGAGGAAAAAAGATGTATGCTGGCCATTTCACCGATCTTGAAGATGAGAACCGGCGCACGTAACGTCGCATGTTCCGAAATTCGCCCATTTCTGGCGACTTTTCGCTTCAAGTCCGTCGTAAACCGGTTACAAAGTCAAATTCTCGGATCAGATCGAGATAAAAACGACACATTGCGTGTGCGGGCGAGGAGCGAGGCAATTTCAACGAACCGAAAAGAATGGGGAACAAGATAGTGATTAACCTTGAGGCCCTCGAAAGCATCTCTTTCGCTTTTTCGCAATGGCTAGAAAGTTGCAAGCGAAAGTGACGATCACGAGAGGGCAATGGCAGATCGGCAGATCGGCAGATCGGCAGATGGTGTTGTTTACGGAAAAAGGTCTAGTGCTCTTTGATGTCTGTATAGAACTCCACTAGAGAGAAAGATGGCAAATACGGCACGTGCTGTCTTAAGCACCGTCGCTTTTTGTCAGGATCGAGGACAAAGAACGTGCGTTGGTGCACGCCTTTCCCAGCTGTCCGTCTTTTGTTCTTGCTCGCTTTAACTTTTGCTTCATTAATTTGTAGGTGTTTTCAGCTAATCTGCCCTTTTCCTTCTTTTTTGGCTCGGTGCTCAATTTGGTACCTCTTGATGTCTAATTCCCTCGAATCGATGATGGCACAGCTATGCCATCGCAAAAACATGGATTTGTATCGATCGATCGACAAGATAAGATATTATAAACAGGTTCACAACATATTACGACTCATTTATGATTATCTATGGTCATTAGATTAGGTCCAAGAAACGTCCATGCATCACATCTAGATCTGGAGATCTGAAATGGACTAATAACATAAAGTTGAGCTTCCACCTATACTTATACACAGAGATAGTCATCCCTTGAGATAAATGAAATAACATTAATAATTCGAAGTGAAATTAGAGATGTATAACTATTAACAAGATAATGTTATGTAAAAATTATAGAAATCCATACGAGACATGTAAGAAAATGATTTTCTCTCTCCTGCCTGCTTTGTTGTTGGCTAGCCACAACCCCAAGCCCCTAGAGGTAGAGATAACTATTTAAGTCAACCTTAGTCGGCCAATATTGGGATTCTAAGAGTGAGCATTGACCTCGATTCAATCTGAGAAACGTCCCCGATCAATTGGTTCTCGTGAGAACCAAGGGGATTAGAAAATCTGGGAATTGATCCAGACCGATCGGTCCGCATCTGAAATGCTAGTTCTACATGGGAAACCGGCTTTTGGACTGCTCTTCTTTTTAATCGGAATGGAAAATAAAATTGATATTGTTAATGATGTCGATCCATACGTACTTAGAATCCCCTGGTGATATCACTTACATTTCACATCATATGCATATCTACTTGGGTGATTATCATGCTCTTGATAAGAATTATTACATGACCATAACATACGTCCCAAACTAAATCTAGATCATTAAAATTGATGGATCCCAAGTGAATTTTATCAGGTCTGACCATGTGGTATGTGTCCTGCACTGACCGAATATCTTTCTCACTCTCAAATTGAGCAGCAAGAAGATGTGGAATCCAGTGGCGAAGAACTCATGAAGAAATGGATAGGCAACGCAAGCCCATCTTTGCATTCAGTTTTTCCTAGAGCAGCATGCGAGGACGAAGCCTTGAGTTCGTGGTGTGATCGGCCAAACATAATCTTCAGATTCTTGGTATTCTTGATTTTGGTAAAATTCAGCGTGAGATGCGGATTCAAGTATGTATAGACAAAAACTTCTGTCTTCCTTCCTAAATATCATATTCCAGCGTGAGAGGCATAGACGCATACTCACAGGACCTGTGAGAGGCACTAACTATCCCGGGAAACAAGAAAACGGAAAGAGGAAGCAAGGGCATTGTAAGCAGACAAGAACAATGAAGCCCCGAAACTTTATTGAACTGGAAGCCGGAACTAACCCCTACAAACCAAATAGACCACTCGGCTGATCATGCAAATACACGACTGCAACACATGCCATCACAATACTCGATTGCATCATGTATCTGAATTTGCAATAACACCCAAGAAACATCCCTTGACCATCATGAATCTGAATGTCAGGACTCAGTTTTAGAGATACTACAAGATTTACCTCAACAATTAAATGTGCACATCTCAGCTTCATTATATGTTCTGCTGCAAGCCCAGAACAAAAGTCTCCCACGGTAATGATCAATAAGGATAAACCAGCCAAGCTGCCGACCAGGAGGACAACAAAGTGATAAATACTTATGAAGGCAGTTTGCCCGGTATATTTCCATACAAAATGTCTCAGAGGACTTAGCTGAGGATGAAAAGCTCTGTGATGTTATTGAGATATATGTAAAGGTAGGTGTTTGTTGGGTAGGAAAAGGGAGTCTTGGAATTCTAATAAGCAGACTTGAATGACATGATCGGCACAAGAAAGAGACGTGTATATGAAGGACTACGAATCACAGTAACTCTCACTGCCTGTTATGATCTGCAATTCGGGGTCTAAACCCGATTTGCTCGATTAACTTAGAGAGCTGAACATGCTTCGCCGTCCACTGTTCAGCCAGCTTCTGCTCCTTGGATTCTGCATCTTTCCTCAATCCTGCCAGCTGCTCTCTGTATTCTGTTTCAATCTTATCCAAAGAAGCTTTCTGCTCTTCCCTAAGAGTGTTGATTTTCGCCTCTATCTCTTCCATTTTCTCCCTCCTCCTGCACGCCTTCTCCGACTCCAACTGCAACTCCAGTCGTTTCAACCTCCATGCTGCTTCCTTCTTGTGTGCAGCCCAAGCACGGTGCCCTTCTTCCAATTCCTTGCAGCACTCGGCAAGCTCAGACATTAAGATATTTTCTCCAGAAGTAGGGAGTGGACCATGGTTGGGCAAACCAGTCAGTGAGAGAGAACCACTATCGAGTCCTCTATCTGCCTGCAGCCACGGAATCGGTTGAGATGCTGGAACTGTTGCAGGGGAGAGACTAAGGGTTACTGATGGTGAAGGAGGCCTCAGAGTCGGGGTGCCGTTAGAATTCGAAAGCCACGGAGGTAGAAGAGCCGGAGCAAGAGCAGGTGAATCGGTGTGAATGAAGCCACCATTTGCTGTGGCCATGAGAAGTGCTGGGGTTGATCGCTCCTTCACTAGCTTCTCAGCAAAGTTTTCTAATATATGATCGTATTTCCCCTCGTCGATTGGTAAAGCACCTTTGTTCTCCTTTTGCTCCCTTTGCTGTTTCTCTTTAAATACCTCCCACCACTTCCCCAATCTCTTAGCCGTACGGCCCGGGATCTCAGCAGCAATTTTCTTCCATTTGTTGCCGTGTTTCGCCTGAAGCTGGATGACAAGACGTTGTTCTTCCTCACTGAGGGATCCCTTCTTTATACCTGGTTTCAGGTAGTTCTTCCACCTCTCTAAGCAGGACTTGGCATCACGGTTAAGGGGAGTGTTCATGCGCTGAGACACAAGGTGCCACTCCCTTGGGCCATACTGTTTCACATATGCACGTAACAAGGCGTCCTCTTCAGCTCTCCAACGCTGTCTTTCCTTCATTTCCAGGTGTAGACACCACTTCCCATTGCCTCAAACTTAGATCTTTCATAGTGTGGCTACAGAAGAAGATGGCGCTAATACAAATTAGAAGTAATTTCTCACATCACAATATAAAACACAACATTTTTAGCTGAGTTAACAGGTCTGAGAAAAGAAAAGAATCCCAAGGAGGAGACAGATTTATCCAAGGAAATGAAAGCAGAGCTAGGGGAAACTATAAAAGACAACAGCCAATTAGTGAGGCAAGCGAGAAAAAACAAGCAGCAATGTCTCCCAAGCATCATAAAGAGAAAACAGTTGTGTAACAACATTTTTTATGGAACAAAACATGTCACAAATTTCACATCTACAGCCGAGGCCATCACTTATCCACCACAAATTCATAGAGTATCTGGGTGGACGGGTCATTTTCAAGGAAAGGACATGAGCAGGCTGATGTTCAAATTCTCTAATTATACCTAATCCAAGAAATATAACAACTGAAAAGCGAAATCTATGTCTGCAAGATCAATCGTCAAAAACAATACAATAGATACAAGAACAGAATGATAGAGAGTCCCACATTCTTTTGTTAAGGTTTTGTAAGCAAAATGATATTACGCTAGGCAAACTTCCAGTCACTACATGACCAAACAGGTCCAGCTGTATTCTTTGATTCCCGAAGCAAGCAGCACTATGTTTCCATGCATTTCTCTGGTTCAACAATTTTCAAGAAGAAAGCAATATTCGCATACATTCGGCCAAGGAAAGAAAGAAATCTAGTACCATAACTATAGTAAAAATTCATTGAAAGAAGGAATTTGAGCTCAGACAAAAATAGATTGAAATCTAATACCAATTAATTCCGCCCTAGATCAACCACAAGTCCCTTCTAAGCAAATCTAACTAAACAGAAAATCCAGAAAACCCCCCATCAATAATCTATCATCAAATCTACCATTCCAAACAAATGGTGATCACTATGATTGATGCTGCTGCTGAGTGTTGCAATTTGTGCATTGACTCCTAGATGCTTGTTCTAGAACATTATAAAGAGATTACCCATATAAATCTATTAAAGGAGAGAATCCAAACCGGCCACTGAACTGCACCCGCAATTTAAGTGGAGCAAGAAGTTAATTGAAGGTGAAATTACGTTGAATTCTCCTTTCTGATTATCGGTCTTTAAATCAACAAATGAAAGTCTAAATGATGAGTTCGAAATTCTATCATCCGCATCTCATCAACCAAACCCCAAGAGAGGAAAGGACATTCAAATTCCAGTAAAGCTCAAAACCATACAGAATACAGCATACTAGAGCCCCCAAAGTAGATGTAGGAGGATGACCCCCCAAAGGAGTCCATCTCTACAAACATCCGATAGAAATTATGCACCCAAAAAAGCATCTGAATCTTCCAATTGTGAGTAGTCCACGGGGACCAACCAATGCAAGAATGTCATGCAAAAAGAGAGACCAAACAGAAGCTCCAAAAAGTGAACGAATCTGCATTAAGAACGGCGGATGCCAAATTCTTCAGGGTACAAGACAGATGCAACCCGAGGAAAAGCAAAGAGCCCAATTGAATATGCAGCCGAGTAATCAGATTTAATGGAATCTGGAACCCTTTCCCAGAACGATAAAGAAAATAAAAAAAGGAACCTTTCTAGGCATGAGATAACAATAAAATATTCACCAGATGCTGTTCTTTCGAGAAAAAGAAATGCCATCTTTCCAAGAACCGAAACCGATCACTCATTTGAGACCGTGAGCCAAAAAAAAATATGAAAAAGAAATCAGAACCTCCCCATTTTAAGGTCTTCTGCTAGTAAAGATAAAAGGGTCCGTCCTTCGGGAGCTCAAAAGTCAGCACCGACCCCGCATTCGAGATTACCAGACGAATCGAGTCCCGCACGGCACCCACAAAGACAGCAAGCAAAGCTCACACGAAAGCGTACAATCGACGACGGCCAAGACGCTGGACCAGCTCAGCACCCAAAAAAAGAAAGAAAGAAAGCGAGGTCAGAGGAAGCTCCTATCATCGGAGCGAGCTTTACTCACTGGTCGGTCTCATGAAATCAGGAGAGAGGTCCTTCTCCGACGCATCTCGGACGACAGCCTCGGCGCCCTCTTTCACTTCGACGAAAGCGCAGAGAAAAGGGAAGAAGGTTAAACCCAGAGAGAGAGAGAGAGAAGAGGGAGGAGTTCAGCTCGGCTCGATGACTGAAAAACGTTCAGAGCGAGGGAGAGGGAGAGGGAGAGAGAGAGACAGGGG
Source organism: Eucalyptus curtisii (assembly GCA_017140595.1). NCBI lineage: Eukaryota > Viridiplantae > Streptophyta > Magnoliopsida > Myrtales > Myrtaceae > Eucalyptus > Eucalyptus curtisii. The sequence continues at coordinate 37,028,600 of CM029504.1, read as the reverse complement.
AAAAGCAGAGTACAGTAGGTAGCTCCAAGCTAAGCTAGAGAGAGAAAGCAAGCAACTTTGACAGGAAGTGACAAGAGAGAGCAAAGCACGGATAGAGAGCATGCGAGGGCAGCAGGAACAAGAGGACAAAAGAGGGAGGTGGTCCCCACGGCGGCTGACGTGTACGAGGGAATTTGACATCGTAAGCTCCCTTACCTCCGGTATCATTTTTGCGATTTTCTCCCCCTGCATATTTACACCGCTCCGTGCTTCGAATCCTCTGCAGTCCGCACCGAGCTTGCTCGCGATTCGCTTTGCCGTGCCGGGGACTTGGGCTCGGTCCTGCCTCCCGTCCCCCCGTATCAGAACGATCCGTTTCGGTGTAAAAAGGGTCTTCTGATACCGCTGGGGAGATGGGGATTGGGATTGGGATTGGGATTTTGGGATGGGGATGGGGATGGGGGATCGTGCGGAGGAGAGAAGGGATTGAGTGTTTTTTCTCTCCTCTCTTTTTCGGCCATTTGCATTATTGAGGACCCCACACTGCGCAGGTGCATGATGCAGGAATTATGGATTCACTGTTGCTGTGAATTATGAGGAAAAGACCATTGCCTGCCTCCCCCTCTTTCCCCCTCCTCCTCCATCGCTCCGTATGTCATGAGATGATACACATCTCCCATTCGTGGACTGAAATTGACCAAAAAATTCGGAGGGAAAGAAAAAAAAAAAAAACCATTTACGATGCTCACCGAGTTTGTTTTGAGTCAATAGAGTCAATAATCAAGAGATGAAATTCAAATATCTATATATATACAGATTAAAGATTAGTTAGCAAGGTTGATACTTCAGCACTTGGCTTCTCGCGATCTCTCTTCTCGTGTGTAGAAGCTAATCACGATATGCCTTTTGGAGTTTATTCTATTGCACATCAATTCTTAAGGTTCCCAGATGGTGAGGAGAAACCATGACGATTGATGGGGCCTGTAGAAGTCCTTTTCTCCTCATTCAAAATCCTTTTCAATCCGTGCAAACCTCAATTTTGCAGGAAATTGTTTTTCAAGAATATCGTGTTAAAGATAAATAGCTTGACTTTCGTGTATCTTGTAGGTCAATGTATCGAGAGTGCAATCTAGGGTGTAGGATCTAATTGTCATAGCTTCGGATCATGGCGTCAAGATTGCAAGTCTAGTTGCCTCGGGTCCACCCGCTAGGATCCTCGATTGGCTCCTATGACCCTCATCCCTAGCCCTCCAAGGTACTAGGTCCAAGCGCAAAGGCCTTTGTCTAGCAGCGGGCCCTTATTAGGGCTTAATGCGTATATTTATCCATGAATTTTTAATTTCTTCAATATACTCCTTAAGCGTTTATTTTAATGTGTAATGTCATCTCTAAATTATTGATTTGTTCAATGTTATACATAAATTTTTTGTACATATTCAATCTAGTTTTTGAATCATATAAAACATATTCAATGTTGTCCAACATTGAACATTTTTATGTAGTTCTAACTAAATTGAACAAATACTAAAAATCAAAACCCCCCATTGAATAAATTAGAAGTTTAGGAATGATATCGCAAATTAAGCCAAAATTCAACGACTGTATTAAACAAATTAAAAGTTAAGAGATGGCATTGCATATTAAGGGCAATGTTTCATAACCATTTGTTTTATTTTCCCGAGAAGAAAATGTTAGTGCCGTCTACATAAAATTCATTTGACATGAGAAAAAATGCTCGGTCCCTTGATCATCTCTTCGGTATCTCCATTTCTTTTAACTTTTTTTCTAGCAAAGGTTAATACTTTCATCCGTTTCCTCCGACAATAACTCCGATTGACAAGTTGCAAGTTATTGGTATTAGCCGCAAGAAGCGGATGATGTCCCGTATTATACTTTGCCAATTAGGATTATGGTCACAAGAAATTCAAACGGACAGGAAGACTAGTTCAACAGATGATAGGGGGAAACACCTTCCTTATCAACCTCAAGATGACGACCGAGTGTTTGAAAACTTGATTTGAACACGGAAAATTTCCTGTTTAAATCATGGCCTGTCTTAGTCAATTGATTTGAACTCAGTTGAATAGGGAGAAGAGGTGATATAGTCAATTTTATGAGGATATAACCTAGAAAAAATTATCCCATAGCGGATATGATATAAAAATGGATAAGATTTCATAAATTTATGGTATAAAAACTATTTTTCTCGAATAAAGAACTTCTTAAATAATGAAAACTCGTTATGAAATACATGAATGAATGAGATACATGAATGAATATTCATTATATTCATCTTATCTAATGTACTTATTATGTTACATTTGTATCGTACTTTCTAAGTACATCTCCCTATACAATGAACGTTCATATCCCTTATCCAGTACATATATCATTCGATACATTGATATTAATGATAAGTACATTCTCGTTCTCCTATAAATAGGAGTTTAGTTTTGATGTACAAGAACAACTATCAGAACAACAATCACAATACAGTGAAATATCTAGCTTTCTCTATTATCTCTAGTGTTCACTTGCTTTCTCTTCTCAATCTCTTCTCTATTATATATTTGCAACGCAATATTTTACAACACGTCATCAGCACGAAGATCTACCGACTGAGTAAGTAATTTTTGTAAGGTGGGTATTCTTTTTATTAATCAACTTATACTTCATCTTCTTCTATCAATTCTTCATTTTTATTTTTCTTGGCCCGAAGCCAAATTTCAAATCTAAAGGTATCCTTATGCTCTTGAAGTGGCGGTGGATATTAGGAAATCCTTTTAATTAATTTAAGAATTTGATTTTGTAAGGATTGTATGCAAATTTTATAATACTTGACACCTGAAGTTGTCAATATAAATGCAAATGGAAAATACCGAGAAAAATGAAGATGTTTGTTTGCTTGATAGTACAACAACACATACTATATTTCGTAGTAGACACTTTTTCTCGAGTATGACATTGCGTAAGGCACAAATCCATACAATATTAGGTCATGTTCCGATTATTGATGGTTTTGGGAAAGCCACAATTATTTTACCAAATGGCACAATCCTGCATATTGAGAATGCGTTTCTGAGCATTAGATCAAAAATGAATCTGCTCAGTTTCAAAGATGTACGTCGTAATGGGTACCATATTGAGACTATTTATGAACAAGATAATGAATATATTGGCATTTCCTCTTATAAGATGGGCCTGAAGACCATCCATGAGAAGTTAGAAGCTTCTTCTATGAGTTTGTATTGTGTCATGATTAAGGATGTTGAAACCTACGCTATCACATCCTGGAGATTGGTAAACCTTGATCAGTTTAGACTATGGCATAATTGCCTTGATCATCCTGACGCTTCAAAGATACGTAGAATAATTCAAAATACAAAAGGGCACTTTTTAAAGGACACAAATGTATTGTTGTCCAAAGATTATAATTGTAAGACTTGCTCACAAGGAAAATCCATTATCAAACCTTCTATAATTAAGGTTAATCTTGAATCTCCTTTATTCTTATAAAGAATTCAGGGTGATATTTGTGGACCAATACAACCACCAAGTGGACCATTTCGATATTTTATGGTACTAGTGGATGCATCCTGTAGATGGTCCCATGTTTGCCTATTATCTACGCGCAATGACACATTTGCATGTTTATTTGCACTATTGTCATATTCCAGCTGCAAATGCTCCAGTTAGGATAGCTGTTTCCGAAGGACAAGCTAAAATGGATCAACATCCCCCGCACTTGAAGTGTGGTAGATCGATATGATCAAAAGATACTACTCCTCGAAAACGAGGGGGAAAGAATCAGGAATCCGCTCCAGAAGAGCCTGACGTTGTGCTTGCTCCCAAAGAGCTTATTGCCCCTAAAGAGGCGTAAACCTATGAAAGGAACACTAGCCCCGGGAATACCGAGAATTCCATTACATATTGTAATGAAATTTGGGATCGAAATGAAATCATCATTGATGATACTTTTGCATTCTCAGTTGCTCATAAAATTATGGATGATGATTGTGAGCCGCAATTTATTATTGAATGCCGTCAAAGGCAAAATTGGCCTAAGTGGGAGGAAGCAATTAAGGCTGAATTAGCTTCCATTGCTAAACGAGAGGTTTTTGGACATGTAACTCGTATCCCCGATAATGTAAAGCCCGTTGGATATAAATGAGTATTTATCCGAAAACGAAATGAGAAAAACGAGGTTGTCAGATATAAAGCCCGACTCGTTGCCCAAGGATTCTCCTAGAGACCTGGGATTGTTATAATGAGACATATTTACCTGTGATGGATATGATTACATTTCGTTTTTTCATTAGCCTAGCAATCTTTGAAAGTTTGGAAATGCGTCTTCTGGACGTTGTGACGGCATATCTATATGGCTCATTAGACTCTGATATTTATATGAAAATTCCCGAGGGATTCAAAATGCCTGAAGCATGCACTCCCCGCAATTATTCTCAATAAAATTGCAAAGATCCTTGTACGGGTTAAAGCAATCCGGTCGCATGTAGCATCAACACCTAAGTGAGTACCTAATTAAGGAAAGGTACAAGAATGATCTTATCTGCCCATGCGTGTTTATTAAGAAATCAGAAACCGGATTTGCTATTATAGCAGTTTATGTCGACGATATAAATTTAATTGGAACTCCAAAAGAGTTAGCTAAAATTGCTGAGTATTTGAAAATGGAGTTTGGAGTTAAAGATTTGGGTAAAACCAAACTTTGTCTTGGTCTAGAGCTTGAGCATAAAGCAAATGGAATAATCATCCATCAATCAGCGTACGTTGAAAGATTGCTTAAACGCTTCAACATGGACAAAGCTCACCCATTGAGCATCCATATGGTTGTAAGGTCTATAGATCCCCAAAATGACCCATTTCGTCCTAGAGAATTAAATGAAGAGATACTTGATCCTGAAGTACCATATCTCAATGTAATTGGGGTTTTGATGTACTTGGCACAATGTAGGAGACCAGATATCGCTTTTGCAGTAAATTTATTGGTATGTCTTATTCTGAGCCAACTCGGAGACACTGGAATGGAGTTAAACATATTTTTCGTTATCTCCGAGGAACCATAGATTTGGGATTATATTATTCTAAGGATTCCACTAACTCGGTTTAGTTGGATATGCTTGATCTTTGGATATAGATCTGATCCACATAAGGCTCGCTCTCAAACCGGGTATTTATTTTATTATAACGGCACCGTTATTTCTTGGCGTTCTACGAAGCAATTGCTAGTAGCTACATCTTCTAACCACTCTGAGATTATTGCTTTATATAAAGCTGGAAGAGAGTGTGTTTGGTTAAGATCCGTTATAACGCATATTCATAATTCTTGTTGTTTAATACCGGTTACAAATTCTCCCACTATAATTTATGAAGACAATGCTGCTTGTGTTGCACAAGTTAGGGGAGGATATATCAAAGGTGATAAGACCAAGCATATCTCGCCGAAATTTTTCTATACTCATGAACTCCAAGAAAGTCGACAAATTGATATTAAACAGATTCGATCCATAAATAATCTTGCAGATCTTTTTACCAAATCATTGCCAACATCAACTTTTGAGAAATTAGTATATGGCATTGGTATGCGGCGAGTTCACAAGATGCAAGATTGATTAGCCCCAGCAGGTGGCTACATGGCTCAATTGAGGGGGAGATATTATGAACTATACATTGCGCATTGATATGCGGCAAGTTCACAAGATGCAAGATTGATTAGCCCCAGCAGTGGCTATATATGCATTGCACTCTTTTTTCTTTTTGTCTGGTTTTTTTCCCACAGAGTTTTTCCGGCTTAAAGTTTTTAACGAGACAATTAATGCATTCATAAAAGGGAGATATCATAACATTTGTGCTCTGCACTCTTTTTCCCTTTTGTCCGGCTTTTTGTCCCACTGGGTTTTTCCGGCTTAAGGTTTTTAATGAGACAGTATCATTCGATGCACAATTTGTAATGAATACAATGAATATTCAAGAGGGAGTGTTATGAAATACATGAATGAATATTCATTATATTTATCTTATCTAATGTACTTATTACGGTACATTTGTATCATACTTTCTAAGTACATTTCCCTATATAATGAACATTCATCTCTCTTATCCAGTACATGTATCATTCAATACATTGATATTAATGATAAGTACATTCTTGTTCTCCTATAAATAGGAGTTTAGTTTTGATATACAAGAACAACTATCGAACAACAATCATAATACAAACAAATATCCGCTTTCTCTACTATCTCTAGTGTTCACTTGCTTTCTCTTCTCAATCTCTTCTCTATTATATATTCGCAACGCAATATTTTACAACAAGACTAAATGATAAATAAATATAGACGATATATGAATATTGAAAAGAAAATTAAAATAACTAAAAAGTACTTTTTATTATTTATATATGTGAATTTCTTTCTACTCAATAATATATTTTGTATATATTATTACATATTTGAGGTATAATAGTATATTTTATTATCTAATAATTTTTTATGAAGGCATGATGGAAGGAAATAAAAAATCATAAAAAGAGATCAAATAATAATAAATAAATAAATAAATAAAATGAAGTAAAGAATAGAAATTTTAAATGAAAAAATTCAATTCTTTCTAATTCTCAAGGAGCAAGAAGCAATAAAATTTCTAAAAAAATCCAACCCTTTCCATCTCCTTCTCCTCTACATCTCTGAGTTTATGTTGAAGTTTCACAACTCCTCATTAGTTTTTTAATTCACGTTAAAACTCCACGAAAATAGAGAGAGAGTCAAAATTTCTTTTCCTTCATAGCTCTCTAGTTCACATCAAAAGTCAATGAAAGCAAAAAGAGAATCGAAACTCTGTCTCCTTAGTAACTTTGTGATTCATATTGAAATTTCACTAAAGTAGCAAAAGCGTCAAAACACTATACTTTTTGTAATCGCAAAAATGAATGATTATATTTTTTTCTCTTTTACTAGATTTGGAAGTGAATTACAAGAGATTTGTATGATATTCGTTTGCGCATTTTCAAGTTTATTTGTATTAATATATTGTAAATATGAAATAATAGATACGATAGAATATGAAATTATCTAGTTTTATTATTTCAATTCACCAAACAGTTAAGAGAATATAGTAAAATTCATAAATTTTATATCATATTCCATCAAATTCTATCTCACCTAAAAATTTAGACAACGAAGTGCAGCCTTTCTAGTTCAGCTCTTCTTTCCTTCTAAAATCTTTTTTTTGTTTTTTTTTTACATTTTTTGGGGGCTATATCTGCATTTATGGGCTATAGCTCCAAATTGTTCATAAATGAGTGGAAGGTCTAGGATTCACCAAGCATGATATTATTGGAAAATAAGACAAATTAAAAGCACGTGACAGTTACATATATTTTAGGAAAATTTCCCTCTCCAGCTAGAGATTTTCATTTTTTCTTTTCTTTTCAATTCTGTACCCCCGGGCCAAGTCTGAGCATTTTGTCTTGCTTTTCACCTTGGATTTCCCATTCAGCTGAGGTTGTTATGATTACTCCATCCCCTTTCTAAAGTCCCGTCAACGTTAGCCAAATTTTTCATGTAGTCGATCATTGTCACAAGCCCTCCTCGAATATCCAAACTCTTTTTTTTTTTTAATCACTCTCTTTACTTCTGGAGGTTTTAAATTACAGTTTTTACTTAACATTTAGCATCTGTTGTGTAAAGAGATTGAAGAGACAAAAATTAGTTATCCATAACGCATTTCAAATGTGAAGAGATGATATGAATATGATGTTCGCCATCCAAAGGGTTGCATTTGGTTTGGCTTTTGCCCAAGCCCTTTGTATCTATAAATGATTTTAGAATAAGAAATTTCATGAAAAACAAATAGTGTTTGATAAATACTTTTTCTATAAACTTGATACCCATCTTGTAGTGTAGTTTTTAAGATAGAAAAAGGAGGATGGATGAAAGCTCAGGTGAAGGAAGACAACTCAAGCGATGCAACGCCAAGGTTGCATTACCGCAAGTGATAGTCATTGGTGTCAGATCTGAGCTCGATTGCTTGCTACAAGTGCATAAGAAAGTGAGAGTGAGGGTGAAACAGAAATCTAGATAGTTCGGTGAGGGTAAAGTTGAAAAGAAACAAATATTCCCCACATTAATAATTTGTTTCTTTATATCCCAAGGGCTAAATATAGTGTTCGGTAAATACTTGTTCTACAACTTTGATATCCAGCTTGCAAAGCAATTTTTTAGAGAAGAAAAAGGGTGAATGGATGAGCTTAGGTGACAGAGGACAACTTAAACGACGGCCACCGAGATCATGCAACCACGAGCGAGGCAATGTCTAGGTTGCATGACCTTAATTCAATTTTCATTTTATTTAGACATAGCAAGATGAATAGGGATAAACTTACAATTCTATGTGTAAAAGAAATTTAATTTGTACCATTATTCATATCTCATTTATTGTCATCTTTTCGATAAACAATAACTATTTACAACGAATGGTGCTGTTTAATATATTTTTTCAACAGATTTTTATCTTTAATAAACCACTTATAATAAACGCACCTAACTAAATAATAGGATACAGATATATAATATAAAATTGTGTAAGTGTGGTAAATTACGTCCAATTTAACAGGCACGTACACATACATGTCAATCGAAAATTATTATTTTTTGAGCATTTTCACAACCATCCGATCTTCCTCCGATGGCGATGGCTTTGGATCACAAGAGTATGGATGTTGATCGTTTCCGAAGTGATGGTTTAGTATGATATTTTGTGTAGGAAATATGACAAAATATATTCTAGTGCGACGATTTTAGGATAGGATGACCTAGGGGTGAGTCTTCATTGATGATAGAACCGGGAATCGTATTAAAAACAGTCATGGGAAGAGGTCCAGTTCCTATCATAGCCTATTCCAGAAAAAAAGACTGGAATTAGTATTGTACGATTCGGTTCCGATTCCTAGATAAGAACTGAACTGAGAGTTGAGAACTGAAGAATCGGATCGAGAATCATAACTAATGAACCGCAGTTATGTATTTTGAACTTAATTGTTTATTTTATATTTTGTTTCATCGGTTTTGGATCCCGTAGCAAAATAACTTTCACCGAGTATTATGTTTTGGTTTTTATTAAAGGAGACTCGGGATGTGTGTTAGTTTTGGACAGATAGGGTAAATGCAAACAATACAATATAAGAAGTCGCTCAACATGCTTAATATTAGCTTAAAAGCAACGATAATTAATGTTGAAACCTAATCAACAATTTTGTCTAAACTCACTTTAACATAATAATGAAAGCCCATTAAAATTAAAGTGGTTTATACAATATCGAGATAATTCAACAACACTAGGTGTTGACAAAAGCGTCCGGAAAAGCATTGCTTTCAAATAAGTTCGAAGGCACAACATTAAAAAATCTAATCAACGACCCTGGACAGCTAAAATGACGCCTAGTAGACACCATTCATAAGTGGATATAAGGATACAACGTCGGAATATAATTGACAATGTTGGACAATGAGGCTAACACCAAATAGACATTGCTCCTAGATGGATATAATGACACAACTCTAAAATATAATCGACAACATTGGATAGTGGTGACAACACGTGGTAAACATTGCCCCTAGATGAATATGAGAACACAATATCGAAATCTAATCGACAACACTTGACAGTAGATTAACACTAAAATCTAATCAACCGTACTGCTCGAGATATAGATACTCGCCGAAATTGAATCCATGACAAGAATCTTAAGGTACAACTAAATTAGTCTAAGCAAAAATAAAAGTAAGATGAAGTAGTTTTGTGTGTTGTTCGAGGGCTTCTCTATTGGATTGCTTGCAGAACTTATAGGCCAATTTGGTCGATTGCTTCCTCCTCAAGAGTTGCTCCACGTTTTATATTGAACCGCCTTATCCACATCCAATTACTTTCTGACTTCTTTGACAATACTTTCATGGCTTGTCTAGCAAGTATTAATTGTTTCTCTTGACTTTGGCGCTCTTTCAACTGTTCTCGCCTAAATTTGCCGTCAATGTTATGTCTTCAACGGCATCCTTTGGCTTTGACACGTGACAATCAATTGCTTCATCGTAGAATTATGTATTTTTGCTTATAGGTTTATCAAAATCTAACCTAAAGATTCTCAAAATCCTTGGCTAACCTTCATTTTCATGGCCACTATAGGCTGAGCTGATGTAAATCACCGCCCACATGCGGTAATGAGGATAATTTTATAGGTTTTTATCCCTCATGACTAGCACGTGATTACATAAGTATTTTTGGGTATCAATGATATTATATGTTTGTCTTTTATAAATTGCTATTATTCATAAATAAGAATTTTTTATTGTTGTGTTCATTTAAAAAAAAGAAGAAGAAATTGATCGATTCCTAAATAGACTATATAAGCGATTGACTGGGTAGACATCAAGATGCAGGACACGTAAGATAGATTTCAAGTCTCAAGAATTAGGGTATATTGGGTAACATTTCGGGATTAATTGATTTTTTTTTGTTCCCGGAAGTGAAAAAAAAAATAGAAATCCGTTTGATAAATTTTTTATTCCTAGGAACAAAAATCAATTTTTTTGTTCCCGAGAATAGATTTGTAATAGAATTAAGATGCAGAAAAAAAATTGCTTATTGTTTTCAGGAAAAATTCATAGAATCAATTTTAATTTTTTTATTTTCTCTTCTTTTTTCTTCTCTTTTCTCTTATTCTCTTTCCTTTTCTTCTTCTTCTTTCTTTTGGTTAGTCGCTAGCTTTGGCCATGGCCGGCGACCTCGCTGAAGTGTCGTCGGCCCATGGCAACGTTGAGCCATGGCGAGGCTCGTCGGCTCAAGCCTCGCCTAGCCATTGGCAAGGCTTGGCCTCGCCCATATCTGGGGAGGTCAAGACTCGCCTTGGCGAGGCAAGCCTTCCGCACACTTGTTGGACCTCGCCTAGTTGGTGGCCGATGATTGCCCATCAAGGAGGAGGAAGAAGAAGAGAAAAAGAAAAAAAGAAAAATATAATAAAGGTATTAAAAAATTTAAAGAAGTACAAAAATTTAAAAATTATACCAAACTCATTTCTATCTCGAAAATAGAAATTTTGGAGAGTTATTAAGCGCGCTATTTTTCTCAAAAATCATTCTCTAGAATAGAATCAGAAAAATTCATTTCTGATTAAAAACATAATCGTTATTAAATATGCCCTTGTAGAGCCGATTCCGATAGTATAGATTTCAAGTGAAGCTTGAACTGTCCCTAAAACCGTTGACCTGAGGGTGACCGACCGAAGAAACCCCATTTTTAGAGAAATTGTTTTACTTTTGCAGGATATTAAATACAAAACAATTCACAATTTCTTTTGTGCGATTTCTTCTCTCTCTATATCTTCAAAGAGGTCTTGTCAACATCAACCGACCCGAGTCTTGTCAACGTCAAGCCCTTGTCTTACGACATTCAGCTCCCGAAAATTTTTCCTTGTATTCTCGCATTCAATTCCCTCCGCATCTTTCATTCACCATTCACCTCTCTCTCTCTCTCTCGCCGCCCGCCGGAGGGACTCTGCCTGCCGGCGAGAACTCGGCCCGCGACTTCCGAGTTCCCCCTCTGCAGCTTTGTTTCTCCGGCCAGCTCTGCGGTCGTCACTAGTGTTCATTAGCGATGAATATTCGGCTCCTACCCCAGATGCATTCATCTCTCATCAGTCGCTCAACGAGTGATCTGCCTAGAGAGAGAGAGAGAGAGAGAGAGAGAGAGGACTGTGTTGGGTAGTGATTACGATAAAGGGCGAAAGTGAAAAGCGGGAGTGGGAGTGGAGGTGGAGGGAGTGATCATGAGAAATTACGTACGGTCTTTGCATGTTTCCTTTTTATTTATTAGAAAGGATTTTTACAGCGTGTACTGGACTCCTCTTTATCTACTGGAGGGGGCCTTCCATGATCGCCCCGGGATTTGTCGATCCTATTTCGGCCTATCGTCTCGTAGGTCCTTTTCATCACTGCCAGCATCTGATCACCGATCACCCCGCAGCAGCACCCGCGACCGCTACCGATAGTCGTCGTTCTGTACCTTTGGCGGTGGCGCAAAATAGAGTATAGCGATGGTTCGACTGCAATTGTGACGACACCCGGCCATGATGGTAGGTGGTGTTCAGGTCTAGTGGCCATGGGCGGGGTTGTTACCATGACACTTTTGATTTATGCCTAGAGAGAGTGAGAGGGGGTGAACCACACTTGTCCAAATCAAATTCATGGTGTTGTCTCCCACGTCAGCCATCTACCGTTATTTATCAAAGGACTATATTAACCAGATTTTTAAAAAAAAATTAGAGTTTAAATTGAACAAAAAAAGATTCAGAAAAGACAATTAACTATGAAGAAACATCCATATATCACTTATGTAATTACCCCCATTCGAATTTGTATATAATTTCATGCCTTCTCATTTTTGTTGTTTGTATAGTTTCGCCATTTGATTCCTTCTCATGCAATCAGGTCCATTAAATGAATTATCCAATGCTCTGCTTGATTGGAAGATCACATAGCAAAATTTTACTTACCATGTTAACTTGGCGACTAATTGATGGTGGTACAAAATTAGCAAATAAAAATAAATAAATAAAACATACTTTATAATCTACGAAAATATTTAAACGTAAATTATTGTCGAAAACATAAATATTTATTAATCGATTAATTATTACGAGTAATATAAATAATTATTTTTCGAAAAAAAAAATATTATCCGAATTAGGGGATGCCGCGTGGCAGGATGGGACCGGGGGCATCGGGGCGCGGGGGTGGGGGGACTGGAGTCCGGGTTTCGCGGCAAAAGAAGGCTCGACCTCGACCCCTCTGTCTCCCCTGCAAAAAAATCTCTCCAGATTGTCAGTGACCCGTCCCCGTCAGTTTGGTTTTCTTTTATCATTTTCCCCCCACCCCGCTCCCCTCCCCGCCCTTTTCCCCTTTTCATTTTTCCTTTTTTTGAATAAGATGATTTTTCGATTTCGTTTGCCTTTCCAGGATATTCCCCAGCTCCCCACCTTTTTTTTTTTTTTTTTTTTTTTTTTTTTTTTAAATCGATCTCTTTTCTAATATTCTTTGCGGGGTTAAAAAGCACGTACGAAATTGCATGGTATTTACCACCCGGCGTCAGACCACCTCGCAGCCCCTCGTCTCAGTGTACTTCTAGTGAAAATAATATTATATGTTCTGGCCGCAATTATCTAAATATTGGATAGGTTCGTGCTCTACCTCTAGCTTTCTCATTTTTTAAGAAAGAGAAAAGCTAGATTGGCTCAACATTTTGTTGATTTGAAAAACTTTATAGTGCTTCTTGTGTCAAAATAGGGACGTAAAGAAGGTTTTCACTAATTCGAGTGCTTTGTATCTCAACACAAATGCAACGCACTTGATAAAAATACTTCAAATCGATGATACGAATTAAACGAACCGTTCTGTCAGATAACACGGCATTATATGAATTAATATATGTAGACAAACATATATAACACATATTCAATCATATCTACATAAACTATAGTTACATATTTTACGAGCTACTGCATTTTCACATGATCACACATTAAAATATTTTGATGCGTTAAAATGAAAAGAAGTCGTGTTATCTTGGCCTAACCCCCTCGAGGTATTAACTGTCTTGATCCATCCCATAACGTTGATGTACAAGTAAACACTCTTTAAGGAGATCACCTTTCTCGATAGTGCTCTCAATGCTAAATTGTCCAATTATCACCAGGACGCCTCTTATAAATTAATTCAACTTATATATACAACCCAACAAAACTTTCCTTTGTTTGGTTTGTAATTGGTTCATTCATACCCCCTCAAATTGGTGTTTGGAGTTGCATAACTTGTCCAATTACTCTTGCCCCCATAGTCGCTTCTAATTCTCATTTGATCTAAGCCGTGATAGGCCCACTAACTTTAGAGGGATCGTCTCCGACTCTCCAAACTGCAACCATCAGAAGTAGTCATACCGTGATTCCATATGGTGATATCTTGGCCTAACGCACTCTTAAGTAAAGTTTGCTTTGGCCCACGTGATGACGAGCCTCATGATATTTTTCCTTTTGTGTATAGTTTTTGCGATTTAGAATTCTCAACAAGGTCATTTATACTAATGGTGTTGCTATATGAGTATTTAACATTCAAGTGCATGCACGAATTAGTTGCCACATGAAAAGGCACCTCTTTTATTTATTTATTTAATAAGAAGAAAGGGCTAAAGCCAAATATATAAATTTAACATCTTAAATCTATTATCCCTATTTTATCACATAATAAAATATTAAGTAACTCTATAGAAAGTATTAAAAGGGAATTAGTATTCAACTGCTTGTTGATTTTGAGATTTGCAATCGACAAAGCGATTTCCTTCCAAAAAATTATGTTGTAGTTTAAAGTAAAAGCGAGAGCGCAATAGTCATCTAATATTTTAAATCAAAGCAGGGTCAGCATTATCAACGCAGGCTTTAGATCAATGATAGCTTTAGAGTTAATCTCATTGATGATTTTATGAAATACAAGTTGTTTTGTAAAGTTAAGTCTCAACCACAAGACTCAAAATTCTGCTTGTGTCGACGAACATATTTCTATGAATGTGGCAAAACCACCAATATAATGACACCCTAAACTAACCTCCTATATCAGTTTGTCTTGGGTTGCCTTTAGAGGTCTTGTGGGAATTCAATTTAATCCATCCAAAAGGTAGAGAATCCCATCTAACTAAAATCGGAGAAGTGCATGATCCATTTAATATTGAGTTATTCACTGATGAAGTCTTGATGATTTCCTACGTGTATGACTGAATTTGTTGCATTGGATTCAAATGGAAAACAAAGTCGTCTTGGAAAAATGAATTATTTATCCATTGTCAAAAAAGCCACACATCCAAAAATTATGCTTCAATCATGATGAAAATTCAATCGCTCCTTACCAGTGAGATTTAAATTCAACCATCATGACAAATTCATTGAGAAGAATTCTCCCAAATATTGTTGTGGGATAAATTCAAGCCATAACTTATGGACAATTATATAATCCCTCAAAACATGTAAAGTTAATTTCACACGAGACTCATGTCTTAAGCAGTATGGATTTTATTCCCAAGTTGCGAGACATCTTCAATGCATTAGTTAACAATTGCTTATAAGCAACTAGCCAAATGAAAGTTCTAATACGTTGAGGTCCCTTTCTCTTCCAAATTGTGGCACTATTTTTTTTTTCCCAGCATGACAATTGTACTTATTATTAGGCTGAATGATGTTCTTGTGCAAACCCTGCTCAAGTAAAGTCATGTTTATCAACGCATTTTTCTTTTCTTTTGGCCCCCTCGTGACGTTCTAACGGATGGAAACGCCTTTACAGCCTTAAGGGTGATGCTCGAGTGGTGGTGTGGCTTCGACTCCATGCTTACACGCCGAGCTCGAATCCATACTCTGATCATTTCCGCGGACTCACCTGCCACGGTCTTATCCTACTTTTCAAAATTCCAGCATCAACCTTGTTAAATAAATTCATTGTTCCAATTCGGACAAAAGCAATAAAATCATCTAGATCTTTCCTTCTGTAATTTAAACTTACCTTTCACCCATGTTTTGCAATAAAATTATCTAATAAGTCTTAAATCTATTATACTTTTATTAATTTAATCAACAAATTTTCAATTTTGTCAATTAATTTCCAAATCTTTTTACGTTTTGTCAATTTAGTCTATTAAATCAATTTTAGTTAGAAATCGTTGATATGAACGTTAATTGTCTTACATGACGCAATCGGTCCGACGTTGACAAATTTTTATTATACTATAATATTTTTTGTTTATTTATTTTCTTTTTTCTTTTCTTTTTTTTTTCCTTTTTTTGCTTTGTTGGCCTTAGGAGAGGGCCGCCTTTGTCACAAGGCAAGGCCACCGACCAAGGAAAAGGGGAATAAGAAAGAAGAAAAAGAAAGAAAAAAAAGGAAAGAAGTGAAAAGAAAAAAAAAATAAAAATAAAAAATTTGAAAAAAATATTAAAATATTATTAAAAAGTGTTTGCGTTAGTGCCAATCGTTAGTGCCAATCGTGCTATGTAGGGTGATTGGCGTTCACATAAGCGATTTTCTACTAAAATTGGTCTGATGAATTCAATTGACAAAATGTAAAAAAAAATTTAGAACTCAATAGACATAATTGAAATGTTAAAAACTGATGTTGTGCAATAAATTTAAGACTTCCATGTTTTGTAGTCACACACAATCCCAATCGAAAGTTGCAGTTCCTTCATTTCCATCCTCTTCTCCTCATAACCTCTCCCGTGATTCTTTCCCCACCACATTTACTTCAAAGAGACCATCCTCAAGAAGATGGTCCAGTACAAAAGCTTCGAGCAGCGATGCAACAATGAAGAACCTTCAAGGACACCACCACTGAGTGGACTGATGTAAAAAAGCCTGTGTGCTCTCGTCTAGGGATTGGGTGAAGTAGGGTTCCGGACAGGTGAACCCACCTGAGTCTACCTAGTCGAGCTGTTTTTTACCCGAGAGGAAAATTTGAGAAACGCACCTTGGCTTTTGCATTTCACCACAATTTTGAGGTGAAGGACAGTATTATCTTATGTGGACATCGGGATAAACAAAGACGGTCTAGGCACAGCTTTGGAAGCCAGTTTTATACTTATTTGTGGATTTTTTTTCGATCATTTTTCCCTTTTTAGGTAATTTTGGGCACCGCAAATCTACCAAATCCAATGCCATAGCGTTTGACTAATCATGGCCCATGATTACCAAACCGCAAGTTTTTTTAATTTTTTGTAGCATGGCAATCGAGAATCATGTTTTTTTTTTTTTTTTTTGGCATGATTAAGTATGTGGAGAGCCAAAATCCATTCTTTTTGATAAGCCTAACTAGAAAATATACAAAAGTATTGCAATATGCAAAGATTATATATTTGATAACATAATATAAATATAAATGTATGATCATAAATATAATAGGATAAACTAGGAAATACAACCTGTTCAACTTGTGAGGCTTAATTTGCGGTCCACGTGGGGAGACTCTAAAGTTAGTCTAAGTAAAGTTGTGCCAGAGAACTCATGGAACTTGCCAAACCTACAGAACTGGCTGGCTGAGTAGTCATTGGGTGAATATTATAAGTCACGAAGGTTGAGACCAGCCTGCACCCAGCCTATGCGTCAGATCCCATGCAAAATACACTATAGAGAGATACATGGTACTCTACATAGTATTTAAGTAGATATATACACACACACACCAACTATTTAAGATTTTTCTTTTTCGTTATTAATTTTTTTATACTTAAATGTGTGAAATGATAGGAGGAATCATATTTATTTATTTCTTTTGCTTTTTGGTGTTATCATTTCTTGTATGAATGCTCTCTCTTCTTCTTTTTTTTTTTTTTTTTTTTTTATGTTCAATGTTGAATTTCTTAATAATAAAGCCTTAGAATTTGTACAATCGACAGTTCCAATTTATAGGGTGGTTCAAAGCAAAACTATCCTATATGACAGTTACACCGCATGACAATATTGATATGGTGTAATCAACCAATAATTATTGTCTGCTTGCAAGCCAACAAGAGTGATTCATAGCATGATCACAACATGCACTGTCTTGTGATGTACTCATTACATAGAGTACTTTTTAGTGGCTCATGAGCTTATAAGTTATGTTCTAGGTTTTGAATCTGGAAAGCCATGCTTTTAGAGTAGGATCTATGGTAAGGGTGAGTACTCGACCAATCTAGGAACAAGCATATCCCTAGATCTAAATCCTTCCCTACTCTAGTAGAGAAGGTGAAAAAGTATAGTGTTTAAAAGTTTGATTTCAAAGAGTGTTCAACTTTTTAAATGGTAAAACTATATTAACTTCTTTATGCGTGCTATCGGTGCATTTATGAATCATTTTCCAAAAGCCCTTTGGGCTCTAAAGGTCGGATAAAAGCGCGTAGCCTTTAATAGATATTTTTGGAGAGTTTCGAGAATATGTAATTGCATTTCCATAGGTCTTTATTTCAAAGCAGATCTGAAAGCGTATTGAGTTTATAGCAATCTCGGAATAAAAACATTTTTTCTTCCAATATTGCCCTCGCTGAACTTTCATAATTCCATAAATCATCTCATGTGACG
Organism: Eucalyptus curtisii; assembly: GCA_017140595.1. NCBI lineage: Eukaryota > Viridiplantae > Streptophyta > Magnoliopsida > Myrtales > Myrtaceae > Eucalyptus > Eucalyptus curtisii. The sequence continues at coordinate 37,010,463 of CM029504.1, read as the reverse complement.
TCATTGGCGAGAGTTCTGGTTGTTGGTGAGGTCAGATTTGGCACTAGCTAGCCTCATCGGTCGTGCGACCCTTGGCGACACTAGAGTTCGTGTCACCTTGAGCCACCTTGCTTGAGGTCGGGTGACCTCTAGCCAGGCTAGATAGTGATTGCTGATTTGGCTCGCCAGCAGCTGAGTTCCGTTGACAAAGGTTTGAATTAAAAAAAAAAAAACAAAACTAGCAAAAGTCCTTTACAAAGTATGGTTTTTACCAAAAGGCATTTGAATTAAGTTGCTTCTCAACGTGTTTTCAAGCACTATTTGTATTTTGAAAAAATTCTTCTACCTGAAGTCCTTTGCATTTTGTCAAAGTTATCTCCAAAAGTATTCTGAAATGCATGTTAAGTCCGTCTGGAGATAAAGATAAGAAAGTGGGCCCGAAGACATTATCGGGCCTTTCTGCCCTGCAACAATGCCAACAAATACCATTTTCAGGCCTAGCTGCAGACCATCTTGCAAACCATTTCGCCCAGTCGCATACCAGTAATTTAGGCATCATGATATGGAAAATAGGCGGAAAAAGAGAAAGGACATAAACACGCACATCGTCTTACCCAGACCATCAATAATCATCAAGCTTTCTGGTGTGGCCTTCCGAGCATTCCTGTGCTGCTTTGGCGGACTTCGACTTCACTCTAACAATCGACCTCGTTCGTGAACACGTGATGAAATAGGCAAGACTTGATCAACTACCGTAGATACATGATAAGTTCATAATTTGATCTGGTGGTTTATTTATTAGAGATGATTGGGCTGTTTTGTTATGCAAGTTGAATCGTGCATCATGAGGTTGGCTTGAAAGATGGTGGCCATGATCTCAGCCAAAGTTGAGCCACCAAAGGCTGAGTAAGATCAACCTCAACACATGCTCGGAGTAAAACGTCCCCTTTTGGCGAAAGCCATTTTGTTGTCAATCTCGGTTCATACGCCAATACAAGAAGCAACAGCAAAGGGCACACAAGGGCGGATTAAATATGAAGTCTGGGTACCCCATAGATCTCCCCAACAGTCCGACAAGAATGGCCTTCTTTTGCTGTCTACATAGGTTTTGTGTGTAAGTCAGATCGATAGAGATTCTCGGGTATAAGCGATTGTTACTCGCATACTCAATCTCGACCATGTTGTTCTCAATAAGGTCGATCTTGGGACCCGTGTCTTTCAGAAACTTATCTTCAGTAAGAAGGGAGCTATCGAGAAGATAATTAATTCTAATATTAGGATTACTTGATTGGGAGCACACACTGTCAGCCGTCTTAGCTCAGCTGGTAGAGCGCATGGCTTTTAACCATGTGGTCGTGGGTTCGATTCCCACAGACGGCGTATTCAAAGGAATAATAATATTTTTTTTTGCAGTAAGCTTTTCCTGCTATATCACCATCAGATATAATCTTATGAGTTATGATCATATTAGAAATAGCTGTCTATGATTCTTGACTGGAAACACCAAAAGCATGGCTTTTTACTGAAGTCACCACATTCTAAAGACAAACCATCCTCTCTCTCTTGTATTGATCCATCAACCATTGGATTCAATCGAAAACTAAGCTAAACTCAACCTACATATCGACATACATGGCAAGTGAAAACTCGGTACCGAGAAATGAGAAAATTGTCCGTGAAACTAATTTAAACCAATCTTGGGCTCTACAGTCCATTGGACATCGTCTGTGTGATCTTCAATTGCAAAGCTGAGTGCAGAGACCCTGAATCTGGGAAGTGGGAGCACCCGGCAATGTGTATGTTCTTGATTTTCCATTGCTTGAGCATGTCAAGTTCAGCTGGCTCCCTATTTGGTCAGACTACAACAGAAGGTAATGCGATTGATCATTAGTGAAATCATTTGGCATATGAGAGTGAGAGAGAGAGAGAGAGATGACTACCGAGCATGAGGCGGGCCCAGCCTTGCAGCTCCATCTAGAAGTCGGAACACAGGACATGTAGTGGCACCATGAACAATAATCATTCACGTTCGTGCCCCGCAGAAGCATCACCATACCAAGAATGAACCTGCAGCATATTAACTTAGCACCTAGCGTCGAAATCATCAGCAAGAATCGATTACAAAATGTAGATTATCCAATGTCATGAGATGATAGAAGGCCATTTTTGTGGGAAGAGTACCCGACGATCAAGGCCATCAGAGAGATGACCCACAATGCGCACTGATACATCTTGAATTTAGGCTTCGGAGAAGCAGATGCATATCCTGGAGGAGTATACTTCCGAATGATCCAGCTATACTGGGGTCGGATGAGAAGCACGAATCCAAGCAGGAAGCCAGACAGGAATCCTCCGATGTGAGCAAAGTTATCGACGTGTGGAAAAATCCCGACTGCCAAATTGATCACGATGATGATCACGAGGGTCAAGAATGATGCAACCTGAAGAAAGCAAGTAGAACAGGATCGGTTGTTTCATAAAAAAACTACTACAGAATTCACTTCTATACTTAATCACTCATTTGAACGTTGACAATTCGACGTGACGCAGATAAGTACCTTGTTAGCATAAATAGACCAATTAGTGATGAGTTCAGAGAGCATCCCTCCCAGTAACCCGAAAAGCGCACCAGAAGCACCCACGGAAATACTTGACTGGATGAAGAGGGATGACATCAAACTTCCCCCAAGTCCCGAGATGACATAGAGCAACCCGATCAGCACTGCGCAAAGAAAACAGAGGTTACCCGCTAAAATTTACTGAGATACTCGCATTATAACAAATTGAAGTTAGCTATCCGGATGGAAAATTGACAGGGGCGACATTAGACAAATTTGAGATGCTTATCAAACCCAGATCGAGGTGACCAGAGCTGAATTCAGAACAGAATTGACATTAAATTGAACAAGCAAAATGCAGACACATACATACCGAACCCAAACTCTTGCTCCAGCCGAATTCCAATGACTAAAAAACTCAACATGTTTGCCAATAGATGGAAGACTCCTCCATGCAACCAGATGCAGGTTATCAGGAGCCACACTTCATCTCTGTCTACTATCCTGCTAACTTCAAGAGCGCCCATTTTCTGAAGCCTAAGACCACAAAGTGGGATTTTTTAGGACAATTAGGATATCTGTGATAAATGGCTAGTCATGTAGGACTCAATTAAGAGTCACGCATGAAGCTGGAGTTTCACCGTCTTCCTGAGGCTCATTGTTGTGAAACTCAAAATCCAACAGTTGACTTCTGTAGGCTACAGAGCCGAAAAGAGATGAAAAACAGGGGAAAAACAGAGAGGAATGAGACTCACGTTGATGAAGAAGGGCCAAGAAGAGGATTCTCCTTGAAGGGCTGAAAGGAGAATCTGCCCAAGAACTTGGCCACACAAGAAACGGAGTTCTCGGGACAATTGTTGACGTACATAGTGATCACAAACATGACAGTGTTTGCGACGATGAAGCAGGGCACAAGCAGGGGCTTCCATTTCTTGAAATGCTTGACTTCTGTGTAGACCACGGGATTCGGAGCAGACACAGCTGCGTCAGCATCGATGTCAATGTCGACTGGGTGCACTGCATTGTTGCCTCGCCATGAGCTCACTCTGGCTTTGATCTCGGAGGAAGACAAGGTTGATGGATGATGGTCTCTGCTAGCCATGGAAGAAGCATGCAACCCAGAAAGAGAGAAAAACTATGAGATCATATCATGAGTGCGGGTTGAAGTAGAGGGTCCATCAAGGTAGATGGAGTTGCAAGCTGCAACTTGTAAGGCAGGGAATGTGATGATGTTCTCCAATGAACGAATCAAATGGCCTTTTCTTATTGGGTTCTCAATCCTCACAAGTCACAACACCGAGAGAGAGAGAGAGAGAGAGAGAGAGAGAGAGAGAGGGAGAGGACTTAAAGCCAAAAGGATAAAGGAAAAAATAGTGGTTGGTCAACGGTTCTCAGCAAAACTTGACTGCATATCGAGGAGAGTTGTTTATCTAAGTTGAGTTGGTTTGATATTCTAGAGCACATGACTGTATTCTTTTTTGACAATACTATGCATAATTATTATTTTGTATTTACCACGGGTAGGCTCTGCAAAGGTTGGTGGCCAGATTACTTAATAAACGGCGAATAATGGAGAGATGTAAAAATCACTTCAAAAACTTAATTTGGAGAAAATCATAGATTCCTGACGGAAGCCTTGCATGTCAACGTGTTCTCTACTTCAGCGTCGGTTTAATCAACTTAGCGCGGACGACTTGGGAAGAGTGACTTAGGGATGATGAATGAAGGGGGACGAGGCTGCTTGAAGTTGAAGAATCCAGAACGAGTTTCCAGGCGTGAAAAGACAGTCAGTCAACCTCAAAGCTCCCCGTCGCCCCCGCCTTCGGTTGTGCCGGCAGGGCCTTTGTTTAATTTATTACATGATCATACGCAAGTCCTGCTTTAGCCTCTTTTGTCCGCTTAACATGGAGGGAACTCAAAAACGGTTTTCCAAAGATCATGTAGATGTCGATTGAATCGCCGGAACCCAGTCGGGACGTTCGAATGATTGTGTTCTTGAAATTCTGCGATGTTCTGTTAAATCTTGAACTCAGACGTTAGGGTTGGCTGCGACAGGAAGTCGTTTAATTAGGATGAGAGGAGCTCATGGGCTTGGAAAAGGAGTAAAAGAAACGGAGTTAGCTTTGCTTGAAACAGAAGAATGACCGTCAATGGAAAATATGTTGTGAAATTGATGGTAAGTTTTAAATCGTCATGGTAAATTTGTGCGACTGGCAAGCTACCGCCAATTGTCATTTATGGGGGATGTTAGTATTGTAATTTACCATGCAAGTCATGACATTAATGCGATTGTGAGGTACAAGTGAAAGTAATGAGTTACGAAAATAGCTCCATTTTTAAGGTAACGATGACGAAGGTAGCTCTGCAAATTAGAATCTGCTTGTAAAGAAAAACACGTCCGCTTGAAATAATGATGACTATTCATGAATTACAAAAGTATTTCAACCTGGTAAATTATGATTAAAAAAACTGGTAAATCGATAATTTTATTAGCACATTACTGACAAATAGACGTCGGTACTCGTAAACTCAAAAAAATAATAATCCACTAAGAATTTATATATTTTTGTAGATTATAACGTCAGCCAATACTAGTAGTAAAATACGTAAGCAACTCTTTGTCCATGTACTAATGGAAAAATGTGATAATTGTTTATAATGGAATAATTACGAAAAAAATTCTCAAAATTATTGTATGGATGTCAATTCTGTTACAAACTTTTTAATTTGATCAATTTATTCCTAAACCTTTTGACAACTTTTCAATATAATCACTTTGGTCAATTTTGTGTGAAAATCGCTGATGAGGATGTTGGCCATCCTCGTGGCATAATCCGCGCTGATGTTGGTAATTTTTTTAATTTTTATTCATTTCTCTTTTTCATTTTTCATTTTGATAAAAATAAAATTAAAAAATTGTTCACGATAGCAATGGCTATGCCATGTGAAATCGCCAGCATCCACTTAGCAAATTCTGGCAAAATTAGCTGGAAGAATTACATTGACAAATTGTCAAAAGTTTTAAGACTAAATTTGTAAAATTGAAAAGTCTAGAACTGAATTAGCATCCATACAATATTTTGGGGATTTTTTTTTTTTTGAGCAATTTTCCCTATTTATTATCTACAAGGGTATTTCAACCTACTAAGCCGATGTTTATAATCTATTGTGAATTTATGACTATAAGACAATTATTTGCTTGGCAAGTTACAACAATTAACCGACACTACTAATAAATTAGCATGACAGTTCGTTACTTTACAGGAGCAACGATTATTTTGTTAATTTATTAGTTGAATTAGGATTTATAATGGCACAATGCAATTTTATTTGTAAAACGTTGATGACAGTTCGTTACTTCACAGGGGTATTTCAACTTAGTAAACTGATTATTTTGTTAATATTATACTGACAAACAAAGGTTGCTCCTCGATAGTCTTCTAGGATTTATAATGGCACAATGCAATTTTATTTGTATTTTATAACCGTTGATCCAAAGTACTAGCTAGAAGAGTACATAAGCAACTCGTAATCTACTAACACGAGCACGTGTCCGCCTGTAAAATATTAAAATGAATGCTAATTTACCATTAGAATTGAGGATGATGATATTTTTATTTTATTGGTAACCTAATAACAGTTTATCAGACTAAGAAATATTGCAACTTGTAAAGTTGAAACAACGTTAATAATTTACTATGAATTTATAGTGGTAAAAAGTCAACTTCTCGTAAGTTACAATTGTCAACTGAGACTACTAGTAAATTATATGACTACTCTTCGACAAAAAAAAAGAAAAAGAAAAAGAAAGTGTATGACCAGCTGTATTCTACTAATAGAAGTACGCGTTCACCCTTTTGTAAAATAAATAAAAAAAACCAATGGTAATCTATTATTGGATTTGAGGATGGTAAAATTATTTTTTATCAGTAAGTTACTAACATCAGACCAGAATAATTCAGTTACCGGTCAAACTTTTACCTATCAGCAATATTTCCATTTTACTATGTACCAAAGAAAATTCCTTTTTTTACGAACAAAATTTTAAGAATATGCCATCACTATAGTTAACTCTAGTGGAAAACGTAAAAGATTTTAGGAGGCAACAAAGAAATTTGGCAAAATCTCGTGTTGCAGAAACAAGTAATCAAATGATAAATTATAAAGAATAAGAAAATAATTCGGACACTAGATTTATGCAGTTTGATCAATGTGATCTACATCTACAAAGAGAAAATTAAAGAATTCCACTATAAATTAAGTGATATAATGAAGATTATAATTACATTCAAATCATTTAAACACTCTCAGATTTCTATACTCACATAGTGTTTGGCCTTATAATTTTTTACGAAATAATTTCTCAATCTCATAAAGAATTTCACAATCACGCCACAAGATTTAATCGGCTTCCTCACTAACAAAGTGGTGTAATTTCCCGAAGAAAAATCTCAAGAAAACTTATGCCAAGCACTTGATTGAAAAAGGCGCTTCACCAATTCTTCCTCGTTATAAAGGACATTCTTTGACCCATATATTAATGAGACAAAAAGCCAAATATGGGTTTGACACCAACAAGAAAATATAGAACAAGAAGGCATCTAAAAAAAATCTTTTAGAATTTTATCTCACGGCTAGAGAATCTAAAATTGGTTTAATTCAAAGTCCATGTTGGACTCTCCAACTTCAGTGGCCCAAATACTCCAACTCACATTAGGAAAGTTGATTTCTGAAACTTGATCTTTGATTTCTCCTCTTTATTAATTTATTTTCAAGATTTAGATTTTCGTTTCGGGTTCAAATTCGAGACATATTCTAACAATCTCTAGTTTGACTAAATGTTTGAGTTAAGTTATAGTCGATTCGATAAGATCCGACTTTCACTTCTATTTTCTCATAACCTCTTGTGGGCTCTACTATCACAGATTTCTTCTAAGTCCAAACCTCATTTGAACTTTGCTATAATCGTGGGCCTCATTTAAACATAAACTCCACCTACATCTTTAGTTACTTTGGAAGGATTTTTTGACACAACTTCCTCTATCATAGATAAAGCAAAACCATCATTGCATACATATTTGTTAGGAAATTAAACATACATTTTGTCAAACTCAGTTGTTACATAAACTATTGATTCTACAAGGCCCACCTCATTATAAGTACCACCTGTGTTGATTACTTCGTAGCACTTTCTCCTTAGGAGTTTTTGGATATAGCTCCACCTCAAGTTGAACACCGTTTAGATATGCATAAACATTGTTGCAAACACTCATAGTTAGAAGTTTTAGAAGCTCATCAAATGTAACATCTCTACTTGACAATATGTCAATTTAATTTCGGGTATCACAACCTATAGATCCACTCAACTTATGCATAACTTGGAAACACATGCACTTTCTAGCCCTTTCGTCGAGCTTATTATTATTTATTCGAACATAACATGGGGAACTAAATATTTTAGTAGAAAATTAATCAACAAAGCTTCCTAACTATACTTTTTAGGAGCCCGACACTAATTGTAGTCGATGGGGATCTATTTATGAAGTAGCTCACTGTATTAAGCGCATATGTTAGAAACTTCCTAGCCATATCAGCCTTAGAGAACATTTTATGGGCCGTATCTAGTAATTAATTGCTCATCAACTCTACAATATGTTGTGGTACATTAGCACTAGCATGCCATCTCACTATGCCTTCCTTAATGCAGAATTCGTGTAATAGCTCAAAGTTGAACGTTATGCTATCGTCAATCCGTAGATACTTAATCATTACTATTTTTATTTTCAATCAAAGCCCTCAACTACCTAATTTTAACATTAGCATCAAACTCGTGCCTCAGCATAGACATTTACATCTTCCTTGAGTAGTCTCCTACAACTATTAGCATAAATCTAACACTCTTCCTCGAAGGAAACCATAATAACTTGCAAACATCTAAGTGAATCAACTTTGCAATCTCCATGGGCTTTTTGACAATTGTAGTGAAATGCACTTTTTGTTGTTAATTTAAGTCTTGGCACCTATATACATTTAGTTCATCAACAACAGCATATTGACATAATAGATTTTCTTTACTTAAAACCTTTAGGCTTCTCTTGCTAATGTGTCTCAAACATGCATGCCATAATTCAGACTTTTCAACAAATGCATCCAGTGTCTCTTCATCAAAATTTGTCAATATCTCACATTGAAGCTCATAAAGGCCACCTAAATAGAACCGATATTGACACGCGACATAATACGTCATTTTAGTGAATTTTGACACATTGTATATCAAATATATATATTTATATATATATAAATATATACATGAGATGATTATTTAAATCAAATTAATTTGATATAAATTTACAAATAAATAAATAATAAAAAAGAGATCATAATGAATTTACACTAAATAAATTAATACACCATTTGTTAATATAATTCATCATTTTAAATTGACAAATTCAACTATATTCCATTCCAATAATCCATAAAATTTGAAGAAAAAGCAATCCACATCCCACAATTAAATTTAACATTTAACAAAAAGCCGAAAAAAAAAAATTCACGTTTCACCATTAAATATAACAATAAGTCATTCATCTACATTATTCACTCCTTTTTCTTCTTTCTCCCTTTTCTTTCTTTTTTTTTTCTCGATAGATTTACATTTTGGCCCCTAATTTATTGAAAATGTTTAAAATTGACCACGTGTGTGTCGGATAACGTGTTGAGATGCTGGACTTCTGTGTCGTCGCGTGTCTAGAGCGTTGATTGCGTGTTGGAGACAGACATGCGTCTGACACATGTCTGACATCGACACGGAGGCTCCAAGAGTGTGTTTGTGCTTGCTAGAAGGCCATTATGCTCGATTCCTCTCATCATTATCAAGGTATCTTGAACAATTTTCAAAACTCTAATTCGTGAAGTATATCAACACCTAGCTGGATCCATGGCACTCAAGAAAATTAGGTTCTTCTTCCACTCTGGAGCATGCCTCACTCCAGTCAAGGTACTTTGAACAATTTTTAGAACTCTAAGTTTTGAAGTATATCAACACCTAGTTGGATTCATAGCACTCAAGGAAATTAGGTTCCTCTTCTACTCTGAAACATGTGTCAATCCAGTCAACGTCCCCACAATACCATCATGCATTCTAATTTGTACATCACCAATACCCACAACATCGCATTCAACATTGTTCCCCAATTGCATTTTACTACTATCCATGTATTGATAAGTAGTAAACTAATTCCAATATAGCGTAAAATAAACAACTAAAATCCATAATTCACCCGTGAAATAAAGAATCCCGAGTGACAGACAAGACATAATTAGCACTATCCAAATTTCAGTTAACTATAGTTGTAACATCATTTGTAGATTTTACTCTAATTCTCTTATTCTTCTTGTTCTTTGGCTTAAGATAATCCTTTTTAGGATGCCCCATCTTACCACAATTCCAACAGATAGCCACCAATTCTAGATTGATTATGTTTGTTTAGGTATATACTAATTCTGCTAATACGAGTATTAATTCTTCCTATACTTTCATAACTAAAGCAGTAGATACAAGTTCACTAGATTTTCTTCTATGCATGTCCTCACTTAGAATCAAGTCGTAATAGAGATTGCTAGATTTGAATTACCGACTTTAAATAGAACATCAAACATCAAGCTTTTTAACTTATAGGAATTACAAACAACACTAACAATAATATTCTAACTGTAAGGTAATAAGGATAATACAATCAAAGCACACACCTTATTTTCAAAGTCAATCCCAACTAAACTTAATTGACTGACAGTCACATTGAATTCATTAATATGATCAGCAATTGACGTCCCTTCCCCCATCTTTAAATCAAACAAACATCGCGTTAAGTCTACCTTGTTGATTGCATAGGGCCTTTGTCGCGACCTAATTTCCGGGTGCACCACCTAAAACTAGGTTAATGGACTGCTAAGTCTTTAGGCTTAGCTCGGGCTCTCCCAAGCCCATACCAATTCGCGACTTAGGGTTCAAATATGCAAATGATTATTTTCTAGGAGTCGCCACTAATCGGTTTAGGGTAGGTCGATTAGACACCTAAGTAAAATAATGGGAGAGTTATTTTACTCCTACGAACCAGAGACTAAGGGTACGGGGACTTGGTTACACTAGACTATCCTAGTGCCCTTTCGGTACCATTTCTTTTTTTAATTTTCAAAAATGTTTTTGCAAGCAGCTTGGATTGATTTTAACCTAAATTCCTATCATGCAAATGAGTGACCATACGGATGCTCAACCATTACTAAACAATCAAAAGACTTCCATTAAAAGAAATAAACACACAAAACATTTTTTGGGTTTTCTTTTATCTTGAAATCGAAACGTGAATTTTAACTTCGTGATCTAACAAGCAAATTCTAATTAAATAAACCTAACATGCAAACTCAATTTTGATTTTTACTTTTTTTTTTTAATGAATATCGTGCAATGCATGCTAATAATCTAATATGACATGGCAACATGACCTAAACTATATGACATGAAGAAATGCAATAATTAAATATGCAATCTAAATTAACTAAAATGGCCTAATCCTAGTGACGGACCATTTCTAATTCAATGAACCTAATAACAAATTAAATGATGTGCATTTAATATCTCTATTCTTAAAAATGCAACCTATTCTAAAAATTGAGTCTAACTTATGCATGGACGAATTTAATTTTTTCATTTTTTATGAAATTCGAAATTTAAGAAAAAATGCAAAAATGATCTAGCTAGATTGAGATTCTATCTAATTTAAATTAAGGATCAAGTCATATTAAATCCTAATTTAAACTAAAACATTATCTTAATCTAAAATGCAATTTTTCTAAAAAGATAATCTAAATTTAAAATGAAATATGTATTTCTAACCTATATGCACAATGATTTTTTGTGTTTTTCTTTATGAAATTCGAAATTAAAACTAACACGTAATTAAACATGCAATTCAAATAAAAAAAACTAACAATCTAAATGAATGCACTTTTTTTTTGTTTTTTATATATTTTTAATTCGCAATAAAATCCTATTTTAAAAAAAATTATTTAAGTCTGAAACTAACTTATCTCTAAAAATGCAATCCTAAAATATAATCCTAAAAAAAATCTAATTTATTACCTACATGTCCAATTTATTAAATCTTCATGCTTTGATGCAAGATTTTAACCTTTTTTCCTTTTGGTTTTTTTTTTTAAAATATGAGTACTTATCAAATAAATATTAACCCTAAATTATCAACAAAATAAAGAATTAAAATAACCGAAAAAAATAACCTGTTGTCTCACAGTCAAATTAACGATTATCCTAACTCTAATTATCACGACAACAGTTCAAAATAACTAAAAATCTAATCCGAAATCTTACGGATCAAATTAATAATTAGATTGATTCAACAATTTAAAACATCAACAAACCCCAAGAATTAATATAATTAAAAAATTGACCCGACATCTTACGGGTCAAATTAATAATTACATTAATTTTAGGAATAACACCTATGGATAATGCCTACGAAAACGAAAATCAATTTCCAATATTCCAATTGGTACAATAAAAGCAAAACTTAGAAAAAGGTAAATAACATAAAATAAATGAAAGATAAAAGTAAAGATAAAAAAATAAAAAATAAAAATAAACAACCTAAGGATAGGGGACAAAGAACTTGGTCAACGCCGCGGGGGAATGACCGGCGTCGGAGCTCCGGCGAGGGCTGGACGGCGACGGCGGCAGGGCGCGGGGTCGTCGCGGGCGGTGGTGCCACAGCAGCGAGCCAAGAACGGCCGGGTCGCGGGTTGATGGGCAGTCGCGGACGCGGGGCTGACGGGGCTCGGCGTCCGGCGAGGCAGCAGCGGCTCGGACCACCGGCGGAAGGAGTTCGGATCTGGCGCGGGATGCTCCGGCAAGGGGCGTAGCGCGAGGTCCGGACGCGGAGCGGCGGCCTCGGGTCTCCCCGGCGTCGGGAGGAGGCGATCAAGGGCACCAGGACTCGGATCGGCACGGGCTGGCAAATCACGGCTCGGCGGCGGCGATTTCGCGAGAAGAGCAGGGAGATCGGCGGGCGGCGTGCGTGGGGTGAACCGGCGGTGGCGGTGCTGACTGCAGGCAGGATGGGACGCCCGGCGACTAGATCGGCGCGGCGTCGAGGTTTCAGGGGCGCGGTGGCGCACACGGCGCGGGCGGAGCAAGGAGCAAGCGCCGGAGGGGAGTCCAACGAAGAAGATGACACTGTTTCCCCTTTTTTTTTTCTTTTTTTTTTCTCTCTCTGCTGAGCAATCCCCTCACGTCTTCTTCTCTCTGCAGCACTTTCTGCTCCTCTGCAGTTCTCCTTTTGCTGATTTTTGACTTTTCTTTTTTTCTGACTTTTTCGAACAGAGAGAAGCTCTAGACCGAAGCTCTCTTCCCTCTTTTTCGATTTATTTGTTTTTCTTCGTAATGGAGAGAAAAGCCCCATTGCAAGCAACTTCGTACACTCCTTTTATAGGCAAAATAAAAATAAAATCCTAATAAAATATTTCGAAAATTGCCTATCACCTCCGAATCACAAGAATATTTTATTCTCCTTATCTTATGAATATTTTCCCCCGATTTCATCATCTATTGATAAAGATAAGATTACAATGCGATTTCCCTAATTTCCAAAAATCATCGTGATATCACTTCAAATCTTAATTTTTCAAAAGATAATTAATTAAAAATGACGACGGGCTTGGGTTAATTTGTTCCTTTCGTGGGCCTAGCCCAACTAATTTGAACCCATCCGCACCGGTCCAATAAATAAGAATGCAAATTAAAATAAAATGCACCTAAACCTATATGCTATGTGATTAATATATTTTTAGGGATAAAATTAACCCCAATTTTCTATGCAATAAATAAATTAACTAAATCGCCAAAATTTAGGTGTCAACAGCCTTCTCATACATGTCCAACAAGACCTTCATCAAATTAGCGGTTTTTTCTCTTTCACAATGTTAAACTCAACGTTACAACTCAATGTCAGCTTGCTAAATAACACTCAATGCATGTCTATCTAGCAAAATCCTTCCAATCAAATTTGTCATACACTTTTCATTTTCTATTGTCATCGATTCACTTTAACTCAGTCAAGCTTAACTCTGATATTGATTGTGGCGGAAACAAGTGATCAAATAATAAAATAGACAGAATAAGAAAATAAACCAAAAACCAGATTTACGTGATTCGGTCAATATGACCTATGTCCAAAGGGATAACAACAAGAATTCCACCATAAATCAAGCAATACAATGGATATTACAATCATACTCGAGTTACTTAAATACTTTGTAGTATTTCCCAGCTCCAACTACACTCAATAACTCACATAATGTCTAGCTCCACAATTTCTCATGGGAATCACACAAATCTTGCTACAAGATATAATTGGCTTCAACATTAAGATTATTGATGTAATTCTACGAAGAAAAATCGCGGGAAAATCCATGCCAAGCGCTCGGTTGAAAATGGCGCTTCACCAATTCTTCCTTGAGTGTTCTTTGACCTATATATATATATGTATATATATATATATATATATATGTATGTATATATATTGTATGTATATATATATACAATATATAAATACATATATGTATGTATATATATATATGTATGTATATATATGTATGTACACATACACATACATATACATACACATACATAGACACATACACATACACATACACATACATATACATATACATATACATATACATATACATATACATATATATATATATATGTATACATATGTATACATACATATACATATACACATACATATACATACATACATATACATACATATACATATACATATACATATACATATATACATATACATACATATACATACATATATATATTGAGATAAGAAGCCAAATATGGGTTTGACACCTATAGGGAAATATAAGCCAGGAAGGCATCTAAAACAAATGTTTTGGAATTTTATGCCACAGCCTTAGAAATCTAAAATTTGTCTAATTCTAAGTTTATATTGGACTTTCCAACTCCAGTGGCCAAAGAATCCCACTCATATTAGATATATTGGTTTTTGAAACTTTGATCTTAGATTTCTCCTCTTTATTTATTTATTTCCAAAATTAAGATTTTTACTGTGGGTTTAATTTTGAGACATACTCTAACATCTTGGCTTTTAGGGGTTTGGCATGTAGCATTTTTATATGAAATTATAGAGTTTAACATAAATTTAGTTGAAACTTACACCTGACACTTATAATTGGAGGTGGGCTTTTTTACTTCCATGCTCTATTTGTTTCGTAAAAAATGAATGATTTGTCTAAAAATGATTGCCTGTATCTTTTGGAATAATTACTTGATGAAAATATTTTTATTATTGATAACAACTTATGTCTAATTTTTTTTATGCATAATGAATATATTTTTCTTTCATTTATTTTTGTAAGCAATAGAAGTGATCGTTTTAGGAAGATATATTCCAAATTATTCATTTTCTGCAAACAATTGAAGCCTAGATATTACGACACCACTCATCTCTCGCTCCTTCATTTCATCTATAATCTGAGCATAGAGTCTAAGACTTTTTTGTCTGGTTCTTCCAAAATTCCATATACTTTTGAAGTTTCTAGCTCACTACCATCGGAGTCCTTCGCTTGTGAGGAAAAGGAAACGTGAGATTTAGTTGAAACCTCTATTTTGGTATTGTGTGATCTATTTTGACATTCTCCGTATAAGTCTAAAACTTTGTAATACCACTATGAAATTTTCTTGATGAAAGCATGATTTCTTATTTATATAATGTGATAGCCCCCATTAGATGTGATCATATTTCAGGTGGGCTTGGGAAATAAATTCCCTTCTTGAGCCCGACCGTCCACCTTGAAATAGAAAGTTTCGATGTCCTTGTCGAAGAAGCATTTGAAGTATGTGATCCTTGGAATTTTAGCCATGGTAAACCTTCACATGGATATATACCCTAAGAAGCATTGGCACTCTCCCACAACCTTCATGTCGTGTTAGATACTCTGATACGTGTTCGACACTCTCGGATACTCTCCGACATTCAGTCAATACATGTCGAAAAATCCGACACTTGGTCAACTTTCCCGACACTTTCCGACACTCGAGTTGGAATTCCAACATATGAGTTTCTGATATGTGATTCCGATACACGAGGTCAATTTTAAAAATTTTCAATAAATGAGGAGTTAAAATGTATATATGTGAAAAATAGAAAAATTATAATAAAAATAATAAATGGGAAAAGAAGAAAAACTTAGTCTTCTCTTCTCTTTTGACTCTCACTTTCCGTGATGCACAATTCACTCCCAATTTTTTTTTTCTCTCCTCTTTTGATAAGTCTAACACATGAGTCTAGAATATGAATTGTTTGTTTTTTTCTCCAAGTTTTATGGATTATTGAAAGGGAGTTGAATTTGTCAAATTGAAACAATGAATGATTTTAATAAATGATGGATTAATATTTTTAGTGTAAATTCATTCTAGGCTTTTTTATTATTTATTTATTTGTGAGTTTGAATTAAATTAATTCGATTGAAATAATCATAAAAATGACAATTTATTATGTATACATAAAAATATATATTTAATATACAACGTGTTCCAACATCTTGAAATTCTCTATTTTTTGAGAAACGACGTATTGACGTATCGTGTCGTGTCGCGTCGCATGTCAATATCGATGCTAATTAATATATACTTATGTCAACAAATATGCCATGAAACTGTCAATGTGTTAGATTCTACTATCCCCCACTAACAATCACATCGTATCATATGATCAAAACATTGCTTCTTGAGACGTGAAAGAATCGCCGTACAAAAGGACATTGAGATGAGATGGTTGCTACACAACGTGTTAAACAAGGGGATTTTCAAATAAAAACCATTCACTCATCTGGTAAAACCCACGTATACGATTGAAATTTATGATCCATTTTCTATGAATTCTCTAACCAAGTCTAGAGAAGTCTAGACATGCGTAGGAAGCAAGTCTGCTTGAAGATATTAAAGAAAGAAAACTATTTTAGTCAATTGTGGTCAGCTAAGTAACTCCACGGTTGAGAAATGTACACGCTGCTGCAAAGAACCGAGAAAATGGTTTAAATCGGTTGAGAAGGCCTCTATAGTATATATAGGAGTGGTTGTCACTCTTGGGTGGTGCGCTGGGCGCACGTTCTAAAGTGTATATTATCTTACCTCCCTCATCATTTCAACTACACCATGTGAACTCCATATAAAAATTATGAAACTATATTTCAATCTCCCATAACTTACTATCCCTTAAAACTCATCTATATAACTTGCCCCTTGTTCATTTCTACGTCAACTATACCAAACATACATACATACATACATACATTTGTACACATTAAAACACATACTGTCATAGATATCAAAATCAACCTTCCGTGCAATTTAAATTTCAACATATACACATGTCGGGGAAAATCATAAACCTGATTCCAACGTCAATGGTCATTTTTAATTTTTGACCGCTGCTGTTAGTGATAACCTTTTGCTTCTTCAGCTATGCGCATATCAATTTCGCTATGCCGGTTTCCAAGTAGAAAGGGCGCATATAAACCGTCCCTTCCATCCTAGCAACAGCCACTTGTGGACTTCGTCTACGAGGAACTCTTTGTGGTAGCTTGAAACGATCTGCTTGATCGCGAACCGCACTACATTCCTGCCTAAGGGCACCTGCACAAACCCGGCCCTCATGTTGCGGGATTGCCACTGCTTGTACGTCTCCGGTCTCTCCACTCTCTCCCATCCCTCACAGGCTATCGAATTCATTGCCTCCCTCCCGAACATATCCTTCTCGATCAGCATCCTCTCCTGGTTTATGCGGGGTATTACACTGTCAAGCATGTCGAATAGAGAAGAGAAGTGATGCAGAGCCTCCCGAAACCGGGTGACGAAGAACGGGGCATTGTGGGTCCCGTTGATAACACCGTGGATGAAGAGATCCGGCTGGGCTCTTCTTATCAGGTTGAGGACGATGTCTCGCGAACTTTCTTCCGTGATGGTCTCGTCGAACAAGTTCTTGAAGCGGTACATGCAGTTGACTATAGTCACTTCGTCCCTATCGATCTTGAGTTCTTCTAGTTTAATGAACTCCCACCTCTTCGCAATGGCGTTGTACTCAAACGGCACGTTGAAACTTTCAGCATAATTTGCCAAGCGCCGACCTGTTTCCTCGACTCTTTCTGCGGGCCTGAATCCGGGTTGAGGCAAGTCTATGCCGGTGATCCGGAGCTTCGTTGGACAAGGTCTCCGGGAAAGGTGCTGAATCAGAGTGGGCCATTGGAATCCATAAAGAATGCCGAAATCGATGACGTGAATACTCATCTTATCAGCCACTGTATCCAATATCGTCAAGTTCGAGACGAAATTAGAAGTTCTTTGGAATGGAGAAGCTGCAAGGTACAGCTGGTACGCATTGAGCATATCAGCGGCGGTTGTTTTCTTATTGACGAGGCCTCTATATATCTGGCTGCCTGTGCCGGCCAACCGTGCCTCAAGACCATCGGCGAAGTAGTGAGCAAGTCTCTGGGTCCCATTCCCAAAAGGCGAGGCGTGTTTCCTGATCTCATTCAGCAGGGCGTTCGTGCTCCTATGATCATTTGATGCCACAGCTTGTGCACATCGGATGAGGAGTGTCCTCACATCGACTACCTCCACTTTCCCTCTTTTCTTCTTGCCACGACCTCTGCCCCCTTTGGGCTCTTGGATCTTGTGTTTGATTTCGTTCACTCCGTTCTTCAACGATGCACGGAGACTCAAAAGATGCGCCAGGCCCTCCCCTTGGCTGCTAAGTAGAACAACGTCGAAAGTCTCTGAGCGAAGTACGGATTCTTCATGAACGAAAGCCTGCTTGCTACTTCTCTCTTCCATGTTTCCTGCCTCCCAATGGAGACTCTCTTTTCTCTTCAATGCACCGAAACGGTCTGCTTTGTCAATCTCTCCGTTTCGTTCCGGATATAGAAGTTCGGTAGTTGCTTGATTGGGAAGAAACTTGCTGGATTCCTCAACCCCCATCCTAAACTGCCGAACAAATTGGCTCTCCCTACACAAGTCAAGCATCTGCGAATTACCCGCTCGATTAGGTTGAAACGTGGCTGGACTGATATCTCTTTCAAAACTCGATGTACCATAAGTGCAAGGATTTTGAACCCAACCATTACTGGCAAAGTATCCATTTTTCCTACTGCCGTTAGTGCTAGTATATCTAGTGTTGTTCAAGAAACTGTCATTTGAGTGTTTATCCATGTAGGTGATGCAATTCGCATGACTTGGCTCAGGTGAAGGTGGGTACTTTTTGCCAAGGACCTCGTAAAAGGATTTTTCAGCTGACAATAGATCCAAAGAATCATGAAGCATGTAAGTCTTCTCTTCTATGTCTTCTTCCATGAGTATGCGACTTATGTATTCGAAGACTGCATCGGAAAATTCTGTCTCTTCGGTGTGTGGTGCATTGCGACAATCATTTGAAAATGGGGCAACATCAACCAAATGATGCATCTCTCCACATCTGTCAGTTGCGCTTTGAAAAGTCGGTCTAGAAGCTAAACAACGATCTACAACAGCAGAGATCGACTGATCATCTGGGCGAAGCCCATTAGAAGGATACAAGGCTCCCATCAGCGGATCCATCATAGCGTTCTCACTCTGATGCTATTAAAGCATGAAAACACCAGCTTCACTGCAATAGATTGCTTATCTTGGCGCAAAGTTTGTGGTTTTGTTGCTCCCAACTAAAAATTATATTTTCGGCTAGCCGACTTATCCCTGTTGTAATCTCAGACTCAGATTGCCAACGCAAACCCTAAAAGAATCAATCTGCACAAGTTCTGATATTTCCAATAACATTTCAGAAAGGCAATGGTTTCTTGATGCCGATAACTGTTGCCAGTGACAAGTAGATCAAGTCACCAAACCAATCATAATTTGCAGATACCCTTTTACTGCATGCATATAAAATTGCGAAACTCACATGTCCTCTACGAGAGTCGATGACTCTAATCCACCT
Organism: Eucalyptus curtisii; assembly: GCA_017140595.1. Lineage (NCBI taxonomy): Eukaryota > Viridiplantae > Streptophyta > Magnoliopsida > Myrtales > Myrtaceae > Eucalyptus > Eucalyptus curtisii. The sequence continues at coordinate 36,990,851 of CM029504.1, read as the reverse complement.
AATCCCTGCTAATAGTTTTCTTTGCATCGAGTTTTGACAGGAAGATCGAAAGCATACCTTAAGGATATCCTGGTTCTAGAGAGAGAGAGAGAGAGAGAGAGAGAGAGAGAGAGAGAGAGAGAGAGAGATGAGGCAGCAGAAGCCAAGCCCAGTCTTCATGCGCCTGAGAGTAGCAGCAAACTGTTGGCACCACCCAAAGACAATTAGTGAAAGACCACAAACTTTCTTCATATGCTGCTACCATGTCAAGCGTGGTAAATTTAATAATGTAACGGAATCTGTCACACTAAAATATTATGTGTGTTGGTTACTATGCATGTGCTAAGACTGGAAAACACATGAACAAAGTCATTGTTTTCGTTTCATAGTCTGGTCTGCTAATATTTATAATGGATCGTGCATCCTCATTGCAGAGATCAATGTCGAAATAAACAAGGTACCCCACCCAGTCAATCTCATGCGAAAAGATTTCACTCCATGTGCTCTTCATCGACGGCATGATCTGGAAACGAGGTACGAGGTAATGAGTTAATTTGCACCCGGTGGGAGCAGAGCGATGCCTTCGAGATTTGTCGTTTCTGTCTCGTTCTCTCCATGTGATTGCACCTGCCAAAAAGAGCTCAGACACTATGGTAAGTCTAAAAAAATTGATCCTGACTTACAGGGGCATATCATAAGTCGCAATTTTTCGGATCCAGTCGTGACTTTCAATAAGTCTTGTTATCCACTCGTGTAGTAAATCTCTCAAAAATGGCAAAACCTCCTGATGAAATTCCCATTGCCTATTGCAGACATGCTTAATCAAGGTAAGAACGCAATATACCAAATGAAAAATCAGGCAACTCCACAATCCTTTAGGCCAGTCGAGTACTTTTTGAGGTCCAATACAGGCTGTGAGGGTGGAGACACAACTTCATCCAGAAGAATTACCTTGTCCTGAGAGAACAACAAAGGAGAGGTAAACGAAAAGGTTGTTCTAGGGACAGAGGTGCTGGATCACTTAGCTTGTGAAAAGTGGGAAGAGCAAAGACATCGGAGACTAGTTCAAGAGCCTCATTTGTGCAGCAAGCCTTGCACCGAAAAGGTTTGAGGTCTGCAATTGATAGAATTGTTTGAGGATTTCATAATAGATCAATCAATTGGTAAATCGGTGTTACAGGGACGGACCGAATTCGAGGTGTGCTCATTTCCACTTTGCAAATCTAGAAGGGATTTTTTTTTTTTTTTTTGCAAAAAAAAAAAAAAGATTTGGCCAGTCAATGTGATGTTAGACCTTTCTTTGACACTAACATGATCAATGTATACTTTTATTTGAAATAAGATCTATTTCGAACCACTTTTTGAAAAAATGATGACATTTCATGTTCTTAATTGAAAGTTTCTCTAAAAAATGCGAAAAAATTGGGGGAGAGCCCATCAAGATTGCATTTAAAAGTCAAACAAGAAAACCAAAAAGAGTTGTACTTTCTAAACTCTATCTGGCTCGTGAATTCAATTCCACCCCAGAATATGTAGTCCTGGGGGTCTATTTCAAATTAATTAATTTTGAGCAAATATATTCTTCATTGTGTAGGTTATATATAAAATGATTAATATTAAAAAAAATCCAAAATTGGTACATGTATGACAAATTTATCTAAACTAATTTTTTTATTACAGAAAACCCTAGACTGATACATGTGTTGATAAATTTACCAAAAACTAATTTTTTTATCATAAAAAATTATAAACTGGTACATTTGTAAAAAAATTATATTCTCTATTACTTTTTCTTAAATTGGATTAATACTATGAAAAACCACAAACTAATTTTTGTATAACAAACAAGTGGTAAAACCCTAAATCGATATACTTGTCAACTAACACGTGTTGTTAAACTCAGAAATTTGATGATAAAATTTAACAAAAATTAATGGATGGTAAATTTTTCACATAGCAATTTAGAATTTTCGATGGTAAAAAAATTAATTCAGAGTAAATTTGTTGTAATTATATTAATTTAAGATTTTTTGTGATATTAATCATATATGAAAAAAAAAATTGGGTGGTTGATTCATACATAGAATTATATGTGCATTTTATTCACATATAGGTGGCCTTTCCATCACTATAAGGTCCATTCCATAACGTTAGACTCTAGGCATTCTTTTGATCAAGTTATTCACTCAATGCGTGCAGTCTAATCTATAGAATAGAATCTCGTGGGACAATTTCCAAAACGATGCACAATGATGGGCAAATGAAGAACTCAAAATGTGGTCATCTACAAAAATAATGATGGAGGATGGCAACACCACATGAGGCCCGATGAAATGTTATTGATAAAAGCGTAATTTAATATCTACATGCTGTGAAAGCCTCCATTAAATGCGATTAGGGTTGTTAAATGTGTGGATTGGGTTTGTTGGAGAACCATTTCCAAATGATTTTGATGATTTCCTAACTATTTTTAATATAATATTTACTATGGTAAATGAGGATGTTCATGACAAGTATCAAAAATTATGTGATGACCATAGTGTGATCTAGGTAATGAAAGATTGCGAAATGTCTCAATATGGTTTTTCCATAAACAGCACCAACGAACCTAAAGATAAGCTAATGTTGATGTTTGTATTCAAGGTTGTACACATTAGGTAGCTAGCATTGCGGCAACAATGCTCATTTGATAATATGTTCTTTGGTTCCCATTATGGAAGTGGATAGGTGCATCAATAGAATCTAGGTGATAATAGTAATCGTGAAACTAGACTACCTGACATGTCTGTTAGAAGCCGCAGTGAAGGGACAGCAACAAAAGTTATTTTAAGGTAGTTTGCAAATGTGACATCCTGAAATATCAATCATGTTTTCAATTGAATAAATCGGGCTTTTCATCGACATGCCTAAAGTGCTATTCTCTGAGCTGATCACTCATGAGATGACTAGACTATCTGGGGAAGTCATTAAGAGATTTTAACGTAATAGTCTTGAGAATTCGATCGGGAATCGACTGCTCGACCGTGCTAATTTGCAAGGGTCATTACGGCACAATTAAATATCGATCAGAGACCAGAGATAGGTCGATTTGACAGAGGTGTGTGATTAAGTGTGGGTGATTCCACCTGATTGCAAAATTCTCGTTGATCGGCACTAGACCGATTTTTTTTTTTTTTATTGTTTTGGGTATCCTGTGTCCGTAATCGAAACCTCGAGATTTTCACGACAACAGAAGATGTACATCGTGACTCGAAAATAATCGACCATGGGTCAATTGCACTAAAAATTCCTAAAAGCTACCCGGTAGGTTAGGTCACGCTAAAATCGCGTTAGATTGAAATTAACTGCGAATTTGCACCCGATTTCAGAAATTGAAAGTTCTGTCATGTCACGATTTATTTTAGGAACATCTACTCATCCTTTGAAGAATTTTCGGCGATTCCGAATTTTTACGGAAAATCGATTAAGATGTTTCGGAAAATAACGGAAATTAAGATTGGTCAAATTGAAGGGATTTTTGACTTCCAAACCGAGCTACTTGGTGAAAGGGAATTGTAGAAATGATGTGGGCTTTTTCTTCATCAAAATTGGACATCAAATTGGGGAATTTGTCGAAGAAATTGAAGTCCCAAAAGTGTGAAATTCGTATGCTTGATTGAGGGCAGCATTTTTGGCTTCAAAATCGATAATTTGGTGGATTTACTTTACAAGAAAGTATTAAGAGACCAAGGGATATGGTTGAGGGCTTTAAGAGGGACCAAGCATTTAATTAGATGGATAATTGTTGACTTCTTTCTTCCCCCCAAACCACTGCCTTCTTCGCATGTCCAGCTGCCTCCCTTGGTCGCTGCTTCTCTTTCATTTCCTTGGTGCAGCTCCCTCCACATTGTTCTCTCTTCCCCGATTCTTCCCCCCCTTCTGTTTTGTCTTTCGTTCATTCTCTTCCTTCGCCGCCCCATCGTCGAATTCCCCTGCATCCCCTCATCTCCTTGCCACACGCGTCAGCCCATCAGCTCCCTTCGGTCAACCAACGAAGCCCCTCCCTTCTAGCGTTGACCCTTGCAGCCCATCCTTGCGCCAGCTGCCCATGTCCGAAGCTGCTTCTTTCAGCTGCTGTGAAGCCATCCCCACATGAAATTAGCCGCTCGAAGCCAACACCAGCCGCAGTCCAAGTCCACGCATCCCACTGAAGTCGCTTCGCCGAGTCAACGCCAGCAAGCAACCCAGCCCGAAGTTGCTCCTTTGCTGTTGATCCTCAAGCCGTGAGTAGCCTCGGTTTTTCAGCTTGGGCAGAAAGTTGCGGGCCATTTTTCGAGCCCGATCCGTGCCCCGTTGGTGTCACCGCTTTGGAAGTTATCGCTCGCCGTCGCGCCGCCGTCACCGTGAACTCACCGGCTCGCAAATATGGTGGGTTAACTCACTAAATCTTGCTTAGGAGGTTAATTATACTTAGGGGGTAATTAGTTTAAGTTAATTAAGGTTTATGTGGTTAGTTATATTAGATTAGTAATTTAATTATCCAATTTTGCACGTTAGGTTGTTAGACTAGATTAATTAGAAACTAAACATGTTGTATTAATTATCTAGATTGGTTTGGAAATTTTTCGGGCCCGTCTCGGTATTTAATTAGGCAATTCCTACCTAAGTTAGCAATTTTGGCATTTAAATTGAATTATTAATTAATTTTGATAATTATTTAATTATTAAATAATTTCCATAAATTAGACCGGGATATCCAGTGATCGGAATTTTGTGTTGATTGCAATGGTGTGTTCAATTTATGCAATTGGATGTTAATTTGTGCAAATTGAGTGATGATTGGATTTTTGGTGATTTATTCCAAAAATTATAAATTTCAATATTTATTTAGAAAATCCTGGGTGTCGGGTTTTAACACCAAAAATAGTTTTATATACTATATAAAACAATGAGATTTTAAATTGGAGATTATGAATTTTTCGGGTTCGATTTGACCATGTACCCACATACGACTATTTTCACAGAGTGTTTTTAATATGAAGAAAATATGCCATGATCACTATTTTAATGGAGGCATTTGAGTGCAATGTACGGTGTCCTGGGCCGAGATTGATTGGTTATGTGTTGGTTAATGAGAACCCGTCTCGAGCTTTTAAGATGGACGTTATCCTATATGGGATACCCATTCATTGGGACTCGGGTCGCGGTAAATTCTAGACCTACGTCCTTTCGGGGAAGCCGTCTAATTGAGAGATGTCGTCGTGCTCAATGAGGGTGAGACGAAGCCTGGCTACGCCATAAGACACCGAACTCTGGAGTAGGTGGTACCCTTGAGAGGAAAAATTAACAATTGGAACGCATGGGTGATTGAATTAGATGTCCATGATTATGAGACAAAACTGTGTGGTATGGTATGTGACGTGTCATAATGGTTTGGTCTTAGAATCGAGACCATTGTGATTGATTGAGTTAATGAATCGTTTCAATTGTTGTGTGCATTAATTATATGCATTTGGGATATGAACTGTGCTGACATGCAGGAATGAACTGAGGCTAGGTAAGTTCCCTGCTCTAATTGTGTGGTTGTGTGGCTAGGGCGCCATGAGGCGTATTTCCTTCCTAATAAGGGTTTAGATGGTGGACTTGCTGAGACATTGTCTCACTGGTTATTGTATAACCATTTTCAGGTCCTTAGATGGTGGTCGTGGAGGACCGAAGCCCTGGAGTCTGTGGAGGTGGAGTCTGAAGGATCGGCGTATGTGTCCTTCTAGTATGTTGTAGGATAACTTCTTTTGAGAGTCGATCATTTTGTAGGCTTTTACCTAGACTCTTTTTGTACCTAAACCCAGTTATTTATAAAAGTGTGCTCTTGTGAAATGTTGCCTTGCTTTCCTATCCCATGTTGGTTGTTGTCAGGGGTTATTGTTCGCTTCCACATGTGCATTAAAAATGAAAGGGTCGGCGACTAGTCCTGGGAAGTCGCAATTGTATCGACAGCAATGGGAGATGCGCGCACTCGAGGGTCGGGGTATGACAACGAATGTTCAAGAAAATGACCATATGGATAACTCTATTGGATAGTAGTATCGACGGTAACTTCAACGAATTTTTTCTTCTCCAATTCACCTCCAACGAATAGATTGAAGATGAGCATAAAAAAGAAGATCCTTGAAACCAAAGGAGAGACAGGTGCAATACAAAAGACCGAAAATTTGCTATACGTCGTCTCTCTAGCTAAACGCTCTCTTTTGACTGTCTTTGCGAGTGTCGTATTCTTGTTATTTGAGTAATTGTGCTTAAGATTAAGTGTACAAGAGTAAGAGCAGCACCTGGAATCTGATAGTGTAATCGATCATGTAAAAGTATTAGTGTTTGTCGATTGTAACTTTCTAAGGAGATCATTAGTATAATCTAGCTCAACTTGTGACTATTAGTTTGAGAGTGGATGTAGGTTTGGGGATAAAGCCGAATCACCATATATTTTTGTGCGCTACTATTTTTCTCTTTTATTACTTCCACAAGCACACAAAATGCACACGAGATTTAAAACATCATCTTGACCTGATGTTTACTTAGTTTCAACTATTTCCGCAAAAAGATGGTTAAGAATTCCATAACGACGTATTCACCCCCTTTAAGTTGTATTTGTTGGCCCCCAATAAGGTCGGACCAATTTCCCATGCAATGTAAATGTTATGACTTCTACTTGACCCGACTCATATTTTCAAAAAACATAAATATTGAATCCAATTTGAGAAAACCTATACCCATATATTTAACCTACTTTAAGCTCTTCACGTATATATGTTACATGGATAAAAAAATTTCACATCAAATTGAAAAAATAAATTTCCACAATAAAAAAATAAAAAATAAAATAAAAAATGTAAAAAACCTATCCATTGAAATACTTATAAAGAGTTATTGATAAGAGAAAGATCGATAAGCTAACCATTGACATGAAAATAACATTTACTTATAAGAACTCTTCTAACATGCAACAATGTGTTCTAAAAACATTTAGGGGCATTGGAGTCCGTATCGCATCAAAATAGTATTGATATTTGAGATTCATAAAATAAAAAACTTCCTAGCATCCAGCAAATCTTAAAACTCGTTTTTATATCTAGTACCTTTTCCTAGAGAATATGGATGAGTATGGTTCCAAGATAAAATCTGAAACCAGAGAATTGGATTAGTAGGAACATGTCCCATTTCAAGTTTAAAAAATTGGAGAACTTATTTCGATGAGTAGGTTCCAAGTTCAAGGTAAGTGGGACTTGGAATTTGAACCTTGGAATAAGTATTTGTGTTTTTCTTGATCTATGTTGTTACGAGATTCTACGGTATTTCATGGCATCTGATGATGAGTGGATAATTTAGAACCACTAATTTGAACTTTCATTTTATGATAGCGACTTTTACTTTGTTAATATTTCATATTTTTCGTATGTCTAAATTTAAGTCGTGGTTAGTGAATTAGTAGTAAGTGGGGGGTCATTAAAGAGGATGATTCATTGTAATCGTTTGATTAATGACATAGATGGAACCTAGGTATATATTGGAATTAGACTTTTAAATGGGCGGGTTTGGTTGAATCGAGTTATAAATGGTCCGATCTAAATTGACTTATTAACCAATTTTTGACCTATTTATGTTTAATGTAATTTTTTTTATCCATATCCGATCCAATTCATACCTGACTTGATCTATATTACTAAAGCACCTACATACTTAACCCAATTTAGGAAAACTTATTCTTGTAATTTAAAAAAAAAATTATATTGCTAAAATACGTCCATAATGATTTAAAAAAATGGCATTGTTAAAATACTTTCATTTAATACAAATCTATTGGACAATTTATATTAATATTTTTTAAAAAGTCAAGGCTCCATTTTTTTCTTGAAAAATGTTTTTTAGGAAGTCATTTTCTAGGAAAATAACAATATTTATGGTATTTGCTAGAAATTTAAAATTTGATTTGATTTCCCAATGTTTAGTATGAAAAATTTGATCTAATTTTCTTCAGTGCATTCCTTTTAGTAATTTTTATTTTATATTTTATAAAAATAAAATTTTCAATTATTTCTATTTTTTAAAAAGTAGACTTTTAATTATTTTTTCTTTTCTTTTCTTTCTTTTTTTCCTTCTTCTTTGGTCGGTCACCGGCCATGGCGATGGCTAGTGAGGCTTGAGCTTGCTGGCCTATAGCAAGGTGGAGCCTCGCCAGAGATCGGCGAGGCCTTGACCTCGCCAGATCGGCGAGCTCGAGTCTTGCTAGATTGGTGAGGCTTGGCCCTTATTAGACGTTGACAAGGTCTTGGCCTCACTAGATTAGCGAGCTCGAGTCTCACCAGATCGGTGAGCTGGAGCCTCACCAGATGTTGGTGAGGTCTTGGCTTTGCCAGTGCCAAATCTCGGTGAGCTCGAGCTTCGCCAGCCTCTAGCAAACTTGTCCCTCGCATGGTCGGTTGTTGTCATGACTGTGACCAGCCATCGACCTAGGAAGATGGAAGCAGGAAGAAGAAAGAAACAAAAGGAAAAAAAAAAAAAAGAAAAAGAAAAAAAGAAAAAAGAAAAAAAGAAAAAACGAAAAAAAGAAAAAAAGAAAAAAGAAAAAAAAAAAAAAAATTATTTCAACTTTTTAAAAATTTTTTTATAAAGTTGAAGAGGGGGAGAGAGATTGTGTGGGGTGACCTTAGTGGGTTGAAAATGGATTCTAAACTCAACCCACGATTTTTCACTTGTTAGTGCTAGTATAAACACCTTGAGGGGGGTGCATAGATGTGAAAACAATTTTTCGCAAAGAACAGTGAAAATATTTTACTTTAGAAACTAACTCTGAAGAATAACAGACTTTGAGCAAGTTCAGACTTTTAGCAGTTAAATAGAGCTACAAACAAAATAAAGAAGTTCATGGAAGAGAATATGAACACAAAATTTATAGTGGCTCGGCTTAGATCAAGCATACGTCCACTCTCCCACGCTGATAACCTTATGGCTGGATTCCACTATGAATCAAACGAGAATTTATAGTCTTGCGATCTCAACTTCACAGTGAAGAGTATCTACTGCTCTCTCATGAAGTCACACTATAAGTTTCTCTCTTTTGAGTATAGTTTAGAGCACATAGTAAGAAGTAACAAAATACTGGGAAGCTTCACACTTTGGACTTTCTCTTTCACGCACTCTCTCGAACAACTGGAGAGTCCTCCTTAAATACTCATTCATGCCGTCTCGACCGTTGGCATTTTCCAAAAGAATTCTTCTAATCATTCGTTGGACAGAATCAATCAAGGAGATCTTGAGCCGTTTGAAGATTGTGATGAAAGCCCGTCAATCCTGTTAGCCCATACAATCAGGATCTTAGTTTTCAAAAGTAGATTCTTTCCAAAAATACTCGCCCTTCAAAAAGATTTGATGAATCCAAATTGATTCTAATAAAGATATTCAATCTCGTAGATGTGATTTCCAACCATAAGTCTATATATAATCCATACGAACCAAATCCTTGAAGAAAGAAAGATAATCCCTTATCTGGAAAAGTCTTCATCTTTCATCTTTGTTCAGTCTGGAATTTTGACAGAGTGGGCAGACTTTGACATAAAGTCTAGGATTCTTCAAACTTTGACACAGAGTCTAGGCGTCTTCAGACTTTGACACAAAATTCTAGAATTCTTCATAATAGACTTTGAATAAGTTTTGTTAGCTTCAAAACTTCAAAGGAGTTTTCTCCAACACCACTAACAGCACCAACGGAGCTAAAGATTAGCTAATGTTGATGTTTGTATTGAAGGTTGTACACATTAGGTAACTAGTACTATGACAACAACGTTCATTTGATAATGTTTGTTTGTTCCCATTGTGAAAGTGGATATGCACATCAACAGAATCTAGATGATAACAATAATCGAGAAACTAGGTTGTTTGACATGTCCATCATAAGTTGCGGCAAAGGAACAACATCAAAAGCTATTTTAAGATAGTCTGCGAATGTTTAGGAAAAGAACTATATAGGAAGTTGTATCTCTAGACAGCAACATCAACAATAATTTTTACGACTCTTTTCTTCTCCAATTTACCTCAAATGAATAGATTGAAGATGAGTATAAAAGAGAAGATCCCTGAAGCCAAATGAGAGACACGTGTAATACAAAAGACCGAAAATTTGCTATATGCTATATCTTTAGCTAAACGTTCTCTTTCAACTGTTTTTTTTTTTTTTTTTTTTGAGTGTTATGTTCTTACTATATGAGTAATTGTGCTAAAGATTAAGTATATAAGAGTAAGAGAATAATTTGAAATCTACTAGTATGATCTATCGTGTAAAAGAATTAGTGCTTGCCAATTGTAAATTTTTGAGCAGATCACTAGGATAATTTAGCCAAACTCGTGGCTGTTAGTTTGAGAGTGGACATAGGCTTGGGGATAGACCAAATCACTATACATCTTTTTTTTTTCCTTATGACTTTTACAAGTATAAAATGCACTCACGAGTTTTGAAAATCACCTTGACTTGATCTTTACTTAGTTTCAGTTATATTCCAAAAAGATTGTCAATATTTCTATAATAACCTACTCACCCCCTTTAGGTTGTATTGTTAGTCTCCACAGGGTCGGGTCAAAAATGGTTTGACCCATTTTCTATGCAATGTAAATGTTATGACCTCTACTCGACCATACTCATATTATCAAAACACATAATATTTAACCCAATTTATGAAAACCTGTACCCATCCATTTAACCTACTTTAAGCTCTTCACATATATATGCTACATGGATAAAAAATTCTCTTCAAATTGAAAATAATAAATTAGCAAATTAATAAATAAGTAAAGTGAAAAATGTAAAAAACCTATCAATTGAAATACTTACAAAGAGTTTTTGATAAGAGAAAGATCGATAAGCTAACCATTGACATGAATATTACATTTGCTTATAGGAACTCTTCTAACATGCAACAATGTGTTCTCGAAACATTTAGGGGCATTGAAGTAGTATTACATTAAAATAGTATGACATTTGAGACTTGTAAAATAAAAAACTTCCCAAACTTCAGATTAATCTTAAAGCTCGTTTTATATCTATTACCTTTTCCTAGAGAATATGGATAAACATGGTTCTAGGGTAGAATATGGCACCAAAGAATCAAATCAATAGGAATTTGTTCTGTTCCGGGTTCTAAAAATTGGAAAACTTGTTTCGATGAATAGGTTCAGGTTCAAGGCAGGTGGAATGTGGAACTTGAACTTAGAATAAATTTTAGTGTTCTTCTTGGTCTATGTCTCTACATGATCCTATGATATTCCATGGCCCGGTGATGACTGTGTAATCTTGAACCACTAGTCTAACCTTTTATTTATGACTAGGACTTTTACTTTGTCAATGTTTCATATTCTTTGTGTGTTTGACTATAAGTCGTGGCTAGTGGATTAAGAGTAAGTTGTAGTCATTAAACGGGATAATTTACTACAATTGTTTGATTAATAATACAGATGGAACCTGGGTATAACCTAAAACAAGATATGTTAAACGGGTAGGTCGGGTAGGATTTGGGTTGGTTTATAAGGCCCTGTTTGTTTAAAATTATTTCTGTTCCCCGGAACAAAAATTTCTATTCTTTTGTTCTGGGGAAAAAAAAACAAAAGAAACATGTTCGGTAAAACTTTTGTTCCCGGAAACAATTTCGAGAAACAAATTTTCTCTCTCTTCTTTTTTCTTTTCTTCTTCCTTTTAGCCGATCGCCGGCCTTGGCCATGGCCAACAAGGGCCGGTGAGGCCGAGCTCGCCCAGCCATTGGAGAGGCTCGGCCTCGCCAGGCCACCACCAAGTCGGCATCGCCTAGTGATGGCTCGGCAAGCTCGACCTCGCCAGATCTGGGCGAGCTCGAGCTCGCCCAGCCAAGGCGAGGCCGAGCCTCGCCGGTGGCCTCGGTGGCCAGGTGAGCCTCGCCCAGGCGACGTGAGGTCAGCCTCACGATGGCTTGGCGAGGCTTCGGCGAGCTCGCCGGACCTCGCCTAGCCGATCGCCGGCTGCCGTTGTGGCCGGCAACCGGCCATAAAGGAAAAAGAAGGAAAAAAGGAAACATATAATAAAAATATTGAAAAATCAAAAGAAACAACAAAATTATACAAGTTTACCAAACGCATTTCTATTCCTGGAGTAAAATTTTTTTGCAGTTATCAAGCGCGTTTTATACTAAGAAATTGTTCCCGGGAACAGAAACAAAAAAAAAAAAAACTCGGAACAGAAACGTTACCAAACGCGCCCTAAATGGTCAGACTCAAATTGACCAATTAATCCGTTTATGACCCATTTATACATAATGTAATTTTTTTACCCATACCCGACTTAATCCATACCTAACTCATATCATGCTCAACCTATATTGCTTACATACTTAACCCAATTTAGGAACTCATTCTTGTGATTTAAAAAAAAAATTATGTTGCTAAAATACTTTCAAATCTAGGAATGCTTGTTTCTTATGATTTTTTTTTTAAATGATATTGCCAAAACACTTTCATTCAACACAAATCTAGAGGACAATTTTTATAATTTTCTTCAAAAATCGAGCTCCATTTTTTTGAAAAATAGTTTTTAGGAAGTCATTTTTTAAGAAAATGATAATATATTTTGGTATTTGCTTGAATTTGAAATTAGATTTGATTTTTCGCTATTGGGTATGAAAAATCTGATATGATTTTCCTTCATGCATCCTTTTAATAATTTTTATTTTGTTTAATTTTTATCTTACAAGGAATCATTTTTTAATTATTTGTAATTATTTTTATTTAAAGAATCAAATTTTTAATTATTTTTTTCTTTTCTCTTTCTTTTTTATTTCCCCTTCTTCTTCGGCCAGTCATCAGCCACATTGGTGGCCAGCGAGGCTCGAGCTTATCCAATTCTAGCGAGACTCGAGTTTGCCAGCCTCTAGTGAGGTAGAGCCTCGCCTAAGGTTGGCAAGATTTGGCTCGCTAGATTGGTGAGGTTCGAGCCTTGCCATACGTCAGCGAGGTCTCGATCTCGCCATATCAGCGAGCTCGAGCTCGAGCTCAAGTCTTGCCATATCAGTGAGACTCGAGCCTCGTTGGACGTTGACAAGGTCTTGACCTCACCAAATCAGCGAGCTCGAGCTCGCCTGAGGCCAGTGAGCTCTAGTCTCACTAAATCGGTGAGGCTCAAGCCTTGCTAGACGAGGTCTGCACCTTTTTGGTGCCAAACCTTGGCGAGCTTGTTCCTCACCTGGCCGGCCGTCGCCATGGCCGTGGTCGGCCATCGGCCAAGGAAGATGGAAGTAGGCAGAAGAAAGAAAAAAAGGAAAGAAAAAAGAAAAAAAAAAGGGAAGAGAAAAGAAAAAAAAAATGATTTTGATTTTCTAAAATTATTTTTATAAGTGTAGAGAGAGAGAGTGGATGGGTGAGCCTAGTGGGTTGAAAATGGGTTCTAAACTCAACCTATATATACCCATTCAAAGAAGGTTTTTCAAAATTGAGTGACTTATATATGATCTATATAAAACATAAATGGATCATATATGGGTTTAAGACCCATTTTGACAGGTCTGCTTGGAATTTGTGATGGAGAAGTTTCAAAGTTTTAAGGTATGTAAAGTAGGTTCTAGGTTCCATAAAATGAGGAAGCTATTTCTATGAATAAGTTCTAAATTTCAGATGGAACCTGTACGAAACCTGAAATAACTACTCATCTTTACTAGAGAATATAGTCCTCGAGGATTGTTGCACCTTAAAGTAATAGTCCATTCCAAGAACCGTCAATCAACCAGAATTCCTCAAGCAAAGTTACTTGTCCAATACCATTGTTTGCCTTATTGCTTCTACGTATTTCCTGTCTTAGCTCAAGCTACATGTACATATACATATAGCCAAAAGTAACGTCTCAGAGCTATCCTCATTTCAACAAATTTTAGTCTTTCAACTCTTGTAGAGGTTTCGACCAAAAAAAAAAAAAAAAAAAAAAAAACTCTCGTGGAGGCAAGCGGCACATTAATTTCAACGAATCATACATGTAAGTTAGCTTAGCTTATTCTCTGAAACTATCTTAGGAAATTCTTGCAGTACTATCGTAACTCTTTCATGTGCCCTTTTGTCTAAACCCGTCTTTTTCCCCGTCCATTGCCCAATATCTTCAACAGTTTTAAGCTCAAGTTCTCAGCATCCTTAGCACTGCTCATGAAGGGACAATGTTATTTTTTTTTTATTTTTTATTTTTTTGTGGGTCATACAAGGCAGATGATGCCAGTGAGGAGTCCAATATTGACGACAAAACCCAGATGGCTTCCATGAAAATGGAGCACGTTCCGAGAGGGAGGGTTGAGGCCTTCTTCTAATTTCACAATCTAAAGGTTGACCAGGGCCAAACAGAGGAACCGAACGCCAGCGCGACAACCAGAACATCGTCACAACTACAGGACAACAGTACACAATTCACATGAATCAAGAGGGACGGACAAAATCAGCAAGAGACAGAGACTAGAAACTTTATAATTAACACCCATTCCTGTAATGAAGCAAGCCCTCAAACAAGTTCAAACCCAAACCATAGATTCCATAAAATTAACAGAAACCATACGCAGTGACACTTCTATGTAATTGCAGCAAAGAATGGTTACGATTTTGCAGAAGACGAGATTGCGATCAAACAAACTGATACTCAAAAACACTTGACCCCGTTTTGGGTTAATCAGAGATGATGCGAAGACGACAAACAGTGAATAATCCACGAACGAACGAAGAGATCACAGAAGCACATACACGACACATGGTGCTCTCTGTTCAGAGCTTGTCCAGATATACTCATGGTATCAACCTATTAATTCAGGACTCGTGCCCCCCTCGAGGCCACAAAATTCCAACTGTAAAGGAGCGGTTGAGGAGCATATAGACTATGACAGAAACCAGAACGCTCAAAAACAACATTACTCACCGCAGGGGCGCAAAGCCAGCGACGCCGGAAACAGATGAGCACGGATTGCGAGCAAAAGGTCTGCTGTGCCACAGCGTGAGCGACGAGAACTTGGATTTGATTGTCTAGATATGGAACTGCAAGCAAGCTGCAAGTTACTTGGGTTAGGTAGTGCGTATTCGTGGTGGGCGACTGACATGGGCTCTAGAAAAACAGAGTTAAAATATTGATTTATTTCGACCAAAACAAATCATTTATGACCTATTTTTTTGAGTTTAATTTTTTCTCAACCCAATTTAGCTTATTTTACAAAAAAAAAAAAGAAAAAAAAAAGAGTTATCCACTACGAATTTGGCCTATTAAATCTGAGTCACAAAATGCGGCCCTATATGTGGCCGGTGGGTTTGTGAAAGCAATTTCCTTTTTGAGCCTGAACATCTACTTTGGAATAGCGGTTTTAGGCGTCTTTGTCAAAAATGTATATAGAGTATGAGATATTTGGAATTTCAGCTATGTTTACCCTAAACATGGATATGTACCTATGTGAACAGCTGATATGTCGGGAAACTGTTCAGGTGGTGGATTCAATTATCCTTTAGTGACAATCATATGGTATTACACGATCAAAACAATGCTTCTTCCACGCCGAAAAAATGAGATGTGAATGAATCGCCACTCAAAAGGGCACAGAAATTAGATGGTAGCGACACAATGTGTTAAACAAGGGGTTCAATAAAAACTATTCACTCATCTGGTAAAGCCCAGGTATAAACATGTTGAGGAGAATCATGAGGGGATTCCGACATCCCGGGTCATCTTCTGATTTACAGCTGCTGTTAGCGACTACCTCATTTTTGCTCCTTCAACTATGTGCGCATATAAATCTCGCTATGCCAGTTTCCAAGTAGAAAAGGCGTATAGAAACCGTCCCTTCCATCCTATCAACAGCCACTTGCCAACTTCATCTACGACGAAATCTT
Source organism: Eucalyptus curtisii (assembly GCA_017140595.1). NCBI lineage: Eukaryota > Viridiplantae > Streptophyta > Magnoliopsida > Myrtales > Myrtaceae > Eucalyptus > Eucalyptus curtisii. The sequence goes on along the minus strand of CM029504.1, from coordinate 36,974,981 downwards.
TGTGGTAGCGTGAAGCGATATTGTTGATCACGAACTGCGCTACCCTCCTGGTTAAGGGCACCTGCACAAACCCGGCCCTCATGTTGCGTAATTGCCACTGCTTGTACGACTCCGGTCTCTCCACTCTCTCCCATCCCTCACAGGCTATCGTATTCAACGCCTCCCTCCCCAACATATCCTTCTCGATCAGCATCCTCTCCTGGTTTTCGCGGGGTACTATAGTGTCAAGCATGTCGAATAGAGAAGAGAAGTGATGCAAAGCCTCCCGAAACCGAGTGACGAAGAACGGGGCATTGTGGGTCCCGTTGATAACACCGTGGATGAAGAGATCCGGCTGGGCTCTTCTTATCAGTTTGAGGACAATGTCTCGTGAACTTTCTTCCGCGATGGTCTCGTCGAACAAGTTCTCGAACCTGAACATGCAATTGACTATAGTCAATTCGTCCCTATCGATCTTGAGTTCCTCTAGTTCAATGAACTCCCACCTCTTCGCAATGGCGTTGTACTCAAACGGCACGTTGAAACTTTCAGCGTAATTTGCCAAGCGCTGACCCGTTTCCTTGACTCTTTCTGCGGGCCTGAATCCCGGTTGAGGCAAGTCTATACCGGTGATCCGGAGCTTCGGTGGACAAGGTCTCTGGGAAAGGCGCTGAATCAGAGTGGGCCATCGGAATCCATAAAGAATGCCAAAATCGATGACGTGAATCTTCATCTTATCTGCTACTGTATCTAATATCGAAAAGATCGGGACTACGTTAGAATATCTTTGGAATGGACAAGCTGCAAGGTACAGTTGGTACGCATTCAGCATATCAGCTGCTGTTGTTTTCCTATTGACGAGGCCTCTATATATCTGGCTGCCTGTGCCGGCCAACCGCGCCTCAAGACCATTAGCGAAGTAGTGAGCGAGTCTCTGGGTTCCATTGCCAAAAGGTGAGGAGTGTTTCCTGATCTCATTCAGCAGAGCATTCGCGCTTCTATGATCATTTGATGCCACGGCTTGTGCACATTGGATGAGGAGCGTCCTCACATCGACTACCTCCACTTTCCCTCTTTTCTTCTTGCGGCGGCCTCTGCCCGCTTTGGGCTCTTGGATCTTATGTTCAATTTCATTCGCTCCCTTCTTCAACGATGCACGGAGTTTCATAAGACGTGCCAGGCCCTCCCCTTGGCCACTAAGTAGAACTATGTCAAAATCATCCGAGCGAAGTACGGATTCTTCATGAACAAAAGCCTGCTTGCTACTTCTCTCTTCCATGTTTCCTTCCTCCCTATGGAGACTCTCTTTTCTCTTCGATGCACCAAGGTGGTCCCTTTTGTCAATCTTTCTATTCGGTTTCAGAGGTAGAAGTTTGGTAGGTGCTTGATTAGGAAGAAACTTGCTTGATTCCTCAATCCCCATCCTAAACTGCTGAACGAATCGGCTCTCACCCCACAAGTCAAGCCTCTGTGCATTACCTCCTCGATTAGGTTGAAATGCTGCTGGACTAATATCTTTTTCAAAACTCATTGTAATATAATTGCTTGGATTTTGAACCCGACCAATATTGGCATAGTATCCGGTTTTCCTACTGCCGATAGTGCTAGTATATCTAGTGCTGTCTAAGAGACTATCATTCGAGTGTTTGTCATTGTAGGTGATGCAATTCGTGCGACTTGGTTCAGGTGAAGGCGGGTACTTTTTGCCGAGGACCTCATAAAAGGATTTTTCAGCTGACAATAGATCCAAAGACTCTTGAAGCATGCATGTCTTCTCTTCTATGTCTTCTTCCATGAGTATGCGACTTATGTATTCGAAGACTGCATCAGAGAATTCAGTCTCTTCGGTATCCAGTGTATCACGACAATCATTTGAAAATGGGGCAACATCAACCAAATGATGCATCTCTCCACATCTGTTGGGTGCACTTTGAAAAGTTGGTCTAGAAACTAAACAACGATCTACAACAGCAGATATTGACTGATCGTCCGATTGGAACCCATCAGAAGGATACAAGGCTCCCATCAGTGGATCCATCGTTGCTTTCTCACTCACTCTGACGGTGATAGAGCATGAAAATACCAGCTTCGCTGCAATAGACTGGTTATCTTGACCCAAAGTTCGTGGTTTCGTTGCTCCCTTCTGAAAAATAAAAAAAAAATTCGGCTAGCTGATTTATCCTATTGTAACCTCAGACTCCGATTGCCAACCCAAACCCTAAAAGAATCAATCTGCAGAAGTTCTGATATTTTCCAGTAATGTTTGAAAAGGCGACGGTTTCTTTATGCCGATCGTTGTTGTCAGTGACAGTAGATCAAGTAACCAAACCAATGATAATCTGCAGATACCCTTCTACCGCATTCACATAAAATTCTCAAACTCACATGTCCTCTATGATAGTAGATGACTTCAATCCACCTAATCTCTGCTAATAATTTTGTTTGCATCTAGTTTTGACAGGAAGATCGAAAGCATACCTGAAGGATATCCCGATTCTGAAGAGAGAAATATGAGGCAGCAGAAGCGAAGCCCAGTCTTCGTGCGCCTGAAGAACAGCAGCAATTACTGCCACTACCCACCGAAAATTATTTAAAGACCATAAATTTTCTTCACATGCTGACCACCCTGTCAAGCGTGGAAAATTTATTAATGTAATGGAATCTGTCGCACTAAAATATTATGTGTGTTGATTCGTACGTATATACTTTGGAAAGAAAAGCACATGAACAAAGTTACTGTTTTCTTTTCGAAGTCTGGTCTGCAGCGATTACTAATATTATAATGGATAGGGCATCCTCATAGCGGGTATCAATGTCAAAATAAAAAAGCTCCCCCTACCCGGTCAATATCCCGCGAAAATATTTCACTCCATATGCTCTTTCATTGGCTGCAGAACTGGAAAAGAGGAGCAAGGTAAAGACTGATTTTGCACCAGATGGGAGGAGAGGACCGCTTCAAAATCTGTCGTTTATGTCTCGTTCTCTCCATGTGAATGGACCTCCCAAAATGAACACAAAGACACTATGTTATGTCTAAAAAAGTGGATCCAGAATCACAGGACCATAATATAAGGCGCAATATTTAGGATGCCATTGTAACTTTTATTAACTCTTGCCATCTACATCTATGGTAAATCTCTCAAAAATAGCAAAACCTTCTAACGAAATTCCCATTACCTATTGCAGGCATGCTCAATCAAGGTGAAATTCCCATTACCTATTGCAGGCATGCTCAATCAAGGTAAGAACACAATATACCAAATGAAAAATCAAGCAACTCCACAATTCTTTAGGCTAGTCAAAGGTTTTTTGAGGTCGATATATGTACAAGCTGTGAGAGTGGAGACTCTTGTGACCTACCTCTCGAGGGGCCACTCTTGGCGAATAGGTTTAGAAGTATTTGCTCACAAGATGGTCAGAATGGTACATACAAGTGACGGTCTTAAATGGCCCACCAAATGATAACACCGCAACACGGTTCATCAATATTAAAAGTGCGTGCTCTCCTAAACCTATACCTCACATGACGCAAGATTTCATTTTAAAGTTCTTAGCCACTTGTTGTGACCTACCCCTCGGGGAAGGAAATAAGTTTAGGGGCATTGCCTAAAAGACGGGCCTATGAGCCATGACCAGGCAGCTCTCCCAAACTCATACCACGCGAGACATTGGACGATTTATAGGAATTTTGTAACAAAAAGTCGCCACTAACCTATTGGGGTCGGTTAGAAACCAAGTGAGGCATGAGAGTATACCTCACTTCCTACGCAATCGGAGAATCTAGATTTGGGGACTTAATTACACTAATTAGCCAATTAATGCCCTTTTAGTATCTAATCTTGTATATTTAAAAAGAAGAAGATATTTTTATCAGGCAATTTGGATTAATTTTATGTCTATCCACTAACATGTAATGTGATCATACGGGTGTACAATTATTAAAATAACAATTAGTAGCCAAGGAAATCGATTAAATAAATTGCATGGGAGAGTAAAATTTAACATCAAAGAAAAGATAAATACTAATCCTAACTAGGCTAAAGGGAAGCCTATATCAACATACCAAAATTGCACAATCAAGGGTATTCGTCTTTAAGGACAACTAAAAACCTCTTGAGCAGGATTCTAAATTCAAAGACTTCTAATTTTTTAGGAGAAAATAAACCAAGAGATTACTTTTAACTATTTTGAAGATTTTTTAATTTTTTTGGATTTTTTGGAAAAATTGAATTTTCGAATTTTCCAAAACAGTTTGGGGTTTTTTTTAAATCTTTTTTGAGTTTTTTTTTGTGCCTTTGTAATTACTAAGGAAATTTTAGACTTTTCTGAATTTTGGAATTTTCAGAAATTTTTTGAATTTTCCTTAATTTTCTGATTTTTCTTTTTTAATTAATATTTAAAAAACTCGAATTTTCAATATTTTCTCAAATTTTTTTTGAATTTTTTTTTTATTTTTTTAATGTTCTTTGAAAGTTGTTGAATTTTCGAAATTTTTTTTTGAATTTTTATTATTTTTCGAATTTTTAAAATTTTTTTTTTCTAATGTTTGATTTTTTTGAAAATTTTAATATATTTTTAATATATAATAATATTATATTCGAGGAAGCGGGTTCGGACCGGATAAATCCGATCCGACTTGCTAACCCGACCCACTCGGATAAAAACAAATTTTTTTTATTTTTTTTTTAAATTTTTTTCTTTCTTTTTTCTCTTTTTTGTCTTTTCCCTGTTTTTTCCTATTCACTACACCCCCTACTTCTTCACCAAACGTCCCCATCCGCCGTCCTTTCTTACCTTTTCTCTTTTTTATTTATTTTCATTACCCATTTTATTTCCTTTTCTTTTCTTTTCCTTTCACTTTTCTCTTCCCTCCCCTTTTGGTGTTCTTCTTCTTCATGCGTTCTCTGCATGCCGAAGCCACCTAATCTCCTACACTCTTTTTCATCGAAACTCATCGACTAAAAACCAGCGCAATTTTAAACGAGCCTCACTACCCTTCGTCACCGGCATCGACATTGCCTGTACTCGGGCCACCGCGGAGCCAACACCCACTGTCTCACCTATATGGACAGGGAGGAAGACGAGACACGACTTGCACAAAAATAAGCCCAAATCACAACATATGGCCATAAGCCCTAACCACGACAATGTAAATTCGGAATGGACGGAAACAAAAGCGTGTAAAACAACAACAAAACACATCTAGCAACGATGGACGCCTATAATGAACAAAGGTTCAGAAATGGTTATGCGGGCTTCAATCAGGCATTTATACAAATAGTCCGCGAGCATTACCAAATGTTCAGATTTCCGACTCAATCGAAACTCGAAATGGGATCGAGATTCTCGGAAAACAACCAAAAACACACAAAGACTTGGATAAAGACCTATGGGGGCCGGAGGGACCAAAGCTCATGCGAACAGGTCGGCCATGAGCTCCGGTCCGACGCCCTACAAAAACAGAGCATACATGACCAAATAAAACCTACCTGGTTTGGTTCGGTGAGGGATACTGCAGTGGCCGGCGGCTGACGGATGAACCACCGACGACGACAGATCACTCTCTTGGGCTCACGTTCTTGTTGCTCTCTCTCGGCCAAAACTTGCAGAAAAAACCAGAACCCCCTTGGATTGCTCCCCAATCTCTCTTTTAAGCTTGGCCGGCAAGCGCACATGAATCCCGCCACCGCCCAGCCTTGCCGGCGACTCCTACCTTGGGATCATGCTGTGCGATCCGTCGTCTCCTTTGCTCCCTCGCCATCCCCGTCTCCTCTGGCTCTTACTTTGATTTTCCTTCTTTCTGCAGAGAGCGTGAGGGACAGAGGGGGTGTTTCTAAAGCCCATTGGGGGAAATTTTGGGTGTTTGGCAAAATTTTTGAAAGCCCCTTTGCCCAAATATGAGCATTCCGAAGGCTGAATGTTGAAAGATGGGGAGGGCCGGCATTGAGCATTCGTCATTTGGGAAATGCAAAAATCACTGTTCATTTATCTTCCACGTTCGTCTTCCTTCTTCACGGCGTCTTCTTCTTCTTGGCCTCTTCTTCTTCCCCGCCCATCGGGCTTCTCCAGCAGCCGCCATCGCCGCCTGAGGGTCGCGCTTCCCCGGTGACCACCGCCTGAAGGTGGCGCGACCCGCGACCTAGGCGGCGTCGCCTGGGTCGCGCGGACCTCAGGCGGCGTTGCCTGGCGTGCGTGAACTAGGCGACGCCGCCTGAGTCACCTGGGTCCGCGCGACCTCAGGCCGCTAGATCTGGCCTCAGGCGCTTGAGGTCGTGCCTCCAGGCGGCGACGGCGTCGCCTGAAGTCGCGCCACCTGGGTCCATGCGACCTCAGGCCGCTAGATCTGGCGGTGCGGAGGCGTCGCCTGAGGTTGCGACCTCAAGCGGCCGGACGGCCAGATCTGGCCGCCGGATTTGATTTTCAAATTTTTTTTAAAAATAAAATAAAAGCAAAAGCCCATTTGTAATGTAAGATTTGCCAAACGGTATTTATGTTAAAGTTGCATTTCAATGCCATTTGAGACTACAAATTACCAAACGGCATAGTATTTCGGAAAACTTCTTTATCTCAAGGATATTTGCATTCTCCTAAGGGCATTTCCCCAAAGCCGAACCAAACGGGCCCAGAGAGAGAAAGGAAGAAGAGAAGAAGATTGGGTCGATGAAGGAAAGGAAAAATGAAGGAGGCTGGGCAGGCCCAAGCCAATGGAAATAGATAAAGAGAAAAAGAAAGAAGGCCGGGCCGACTTAGCCTCGGCCCGGCCTCTCTTTTTTTTGTCTTCTTTTCTTTTTCTCCTTCTTTTTTTTTTTTTCGATTTTTTTTTAATTATAGATTTAATAATTAGTGATAGTTATGTAAATGCTCCTAATGTCTATGCATAACGGATTTTAATGAAAACATACACGATGCATTTTAATGAAAGTTATTTATTTTACTCTTTACTTTTTTTTTTAGCGATTAATTCATAATTTTGTACACGATTAAATCCTAACTAAAATGGTAAATTTAAGTGTCAACGCCACTTAAATATTTTTAGGAGTCACTACTAGCCATCGTTGGGGGTTGATTATAAACCAATCGAGATGTAGGGGTCTCAATTTTTACTCAACTAAAGAATTCTAGGGATGGGGACTTGCTTATGCTAATATTTCCATTAGAACCCTTTAGGTATCTAACTTAATAGTGTGTAATCTAAGCGACAGATTACTCTTGATTATGATTTATAATCCCATTAGTCACAAAGTGACCATACAAATGTTTTTGTAGGAAGTTCATTAAAATTCTAATATAATATTATCCTATTCTAGAAAAGGAAATTGACAATCAATATATTGAAATGACGGTACAATAAGTAAACACTCAAGTAATTGAAATGTATCTACCTAGGTGCGAGAACTGAAAACAACCCACAACTTGTTGGGTAAAGAGTTATACAAAGCTCTATTATTGAGCCTCGAGACATGAACCCTCATAATCTTGCTATTTGAACTTAGGCAAGCTTAATTCTAATCAATTGAATAAGGTGAAATCTAAGCTAGACAATTCTAATCGTTTATTTGAATGTGAGGCTAAGTCCAATTGATTTTATTTAACAAAGCATATGCTAATTAGGCTACCAACGTCTTAACTAGGCTAACTGGAATTAATCTCAGCTAAACTATTACGAGAATTAAGGCTGGCTTGGACATTGGCCTAAAACCACCATGGCTCCATTTGGTCGCGGCCTCTTCTGGTCGCCTCCGGCCACTACCGATGGGTGTCGGTTTCATCAATTCAACCATTCAGTCAATGCAATCAAGCCAATCACAACATTGGCAAAGCTCATACCTGGGTAAAAACCCAGGTATAAACATGTTGAAGAGAATGATGAAGGGATGCCGACATCCCCGGTCATCTTCTGATTTTTGACGGGTGCTGTTAGTGACGGCCTCAATTTTGCTCCTTCAACCATGCCCACATACCGATCTCGCTATGCCGGTTTCCAAATAGAAAAGGCATATAGAAACCGTCCCTTCCATCCTATCAACAGCCACTTGCCAACTTCATCTACGACAAAATTTTTGTGGTAGCGCGAAGCCATCTTGTTGAATACGAACTGCGCTAGCCTAGAATGGTAGCAGATCCTATGACGAGCCAATACCTAGAGATGTGTTTTGTGGCCATATGAAATCTCTAGGATTGCGTAGAGTCTGATGTACTAGATTGTAATTTCCATGAAGTGTTCACATTTGATGAATTTGTGTTTTTTCATCATTAATGCCTATGAATCTTTGTTTGATCTTTATGCATCTTAATGCTCAGTGCATTGCTTTAAGTTAAGAAAGTATGTCGGACAGATATAAGATTAGCCCACTTACACGGGTAATCGCCTTTATTTACTGTGTGATAAATAGAGATGAGATTGTTTTTAAGCTTATTATCTAGGTGATAATCGAGAGCTCAAGCTTAAAATACGTATGTCGCCTTAACTGGGTGTTAAGATGAGGACATAATACTTACTATGTCCGAAAGTAAAATACCCCACATATTTTACTTTATCTGTCTATGATGCCAGATGTGAGTTCTGATGAATTTTGTGAATGAGTAGATACGTGAACTCAAGTTAGACCTGCTTAAGGGCACCTGCACAAACCCGGCCCTCATGTTGCGTGATTGCCACTGCTTGTACGACTCCGGTCTCTCCACTCTCTCCCATCCCTCACAGGCTATCGTATTCAACACCTCCCTCTCCAACGTAACCTTCTCGATCAGCATCCTCTCCTGGTTTTCGCGGGGTGTTATAGTGTTCAAGCATGTCAAATAGAGAAGAGAAGTGATGCAAAGCCTCCCGAAACCGAGTGACGAAGAACGGGGCATTGTGGGTCCCGTTGATAACACCGTGGATGAAGAGATCCGGCTGGGCTCTTCTTATCAGGTTGAGGACAATGTCTCGCGGACTTTCTTCCGCGATGGTCTCGTCGAACAAGTTCTCAAACCTGAACATGCAGTTGACTATAGTCACTTCGTCCCTATCGATCTTGAGTTCCTCTAGTTCATTGAACTCCCACCTCTTCGCAATGGCGTTGTACTCAAACGGCACGTTGAAACTTTCAGCGTAATTTGCCAAGCGCTGACCCGTTTCCTTGACTCTTTCTGCGGGCCTGAATCCGGGTTGAGGCAAGTCTATACCGGTGATCCGGAGCTTCGGTGGACAAGGTCTCTGGGAAAGGCGCTGAATCAGAGTGGGCCATCGGAATCCATATAGAATGCCGAAATCGATGATGTGAATCCTCATCTTATCTGCCATTGTATCTAATATTGACGTGATCGAGACCACGTTAGAATATCTTTGGAATGGACAAGCTGCAAGGTACAGGTGGTACGCATTCAGCGTATCAACTGCTGTTGTTTTCCTATTGATGAGGCCTCTATATATCTGGCTGCCTGTGCCGGCCAACCGCCCCTCAAGACCATTAGCGAAGTAGTGAGATAGTCTCTGGGTCCCACTGCCAAAAGGCGAGGCGTGTTTCCTGATCTCATTCAGCAGAGCATTCGCGCTCCTATGATCATTTGATGCCTCGGCTTGTGCACATCGGATGAGGAGCGTCCTCACATCGACTACCTCCACTTTCCCTCTTTTCTTCTTGCCGTAACCTCTGCCACCTTTGGGCTCTTCGATCTTGTGTGCGATTTCATTCACTCTGTGCTTCAACGATGCACGGAGATTCATAAGATGCGCCAGGCCCTCCCCTTGGCTGTTAAGTAGAACGACGTCGAAAGCATCCGAGCGAAGTACGGATTCTTCATGAACAAAAGCCTGCTTGCTACGTCTCTCTTCCATGTTTCCTTCCTCCCTATGGAGACTCTCTTTTCTCTTCAATGCACCGAGGCAGTTTGCGTTGCCAATCTTTCCGTTTGGTACCTGATATAGAAGTTCGGTAGTTGCTTGATTAGGAAGAAACTTGCTGGATTCCTCGACCCCCATCCTAAACTGCCGAATGAATCGGCTCTCACCACACAAGTCAAGCCTCTGTGCTTTACCCCATCGATTAGGTTGAAACGCCGCTGGACTAATATCTTTTTCAAAACTCATTGTACCATAATTGCTTCGATTTTGAACCCAACCAATGTTGGCGTAGTATCCGTTTTTCCTACTGCCGATAGTGCTAGTATATCTAGTGCTGTCTAAGAGTCTGTCATTTGTGTGATTGTCATTGTTGGTGAGGCAATTCGTGCGATTTGGCTCAGGTGAAGGCGGGTACTTTTTGCCAAGGACCTCATAAAAGGATTTTTCAGCTGACAATAGATCCAAAGAATCTTGAAGCATGCATGTCTTCTCTTCTATATCTTCTTCCATGAGTATGCGACTTATGTAATTGAAGACTGCATCAGAGAATCCAGTCTCTTTGGTGTACGGTGCATCACGACAATAATTTGAAAATGGGGCAACATCAACCAAATCATCCATCTCTCCACATCTGTCGGGTGCGCTTTGAAAAGTCGGCCTAGAAACTAAACAATTATCTACAACAGCAGATATTGACTGATTGTCTGAGCAGAACCCGTTCGAAGGATACAAGGCTCCCATCAGCAGATCCATCATTGCGTTCTCACTCTGATGCTATCAGAGCTTGAAAATACCAGCTTCACTGCAACAGATTGCTTATCTTGTCACAAAGTTTGTGGTTTCTTTGTTCCCAACTAAAAAAAATATTTTCGGCTAGCTGACTTTTCCTACTGTAACCTAGGACTCAGATTGCCAACGCAAACCATAAAAGAATCAATCTGCACAAGATCTGATATCTTCCAGCAACATTTCAAAAGGCGACGGTTTCTGGATGCCAATCATTCTTGCTAGTGACAAGTAGATCAAGTCACCAAACCAACCATAATTTACAGATAACCTCTTACTGCATTCATATAAAATTCCGAAACTCACCTGTCCTCTATGAGAGTCGACGACTTCAATCCACGTAAACCCTGCTAATAGTTTTCTTTGCATCGAGTTTTGACAGGAAGATCGCAAGTGTACCTGAAGGATATCCTGGTTCTAGAGAGAGAGAGATGAGGCAGCTGAAGCCAAGCCCAGTCTTCATGAGTAAAATAAGTGGTTGACAAGCGAAAGGTAATAGAAGAGGAAAAAAGGTGGAAGCTTCAGCAGAGACATAGAGACAGAGAGCTTTAGAGACAGAGAGCTTTCGGGAGAGAGGAAAAAGAAGAGAGAGAGAGAGAGAGAGAGAGAGAGAGAGAAAAAAAAGAACCTTGACAAGTCAACGGGGGGAGAAAAAGGGGACGCTCGGCTCTCTCTTTAGCTGAGTGCTAGCGCAGAAAGAGAGGAAAAGAGAGAGAAAGGAGGAGGAGGAGGAAAAGAAGAAAAGGATTTAAGACTACATAATGTTTTTGTGAATTATGGCCAATACCAGGTATACAAGTAGTGATTTCAAATCCAAAAAGTATTTCCTTTTTTGGTTCCGAGTTTCTGAAACTTCAATTCCTAGTTTGAATTTTAAACAATCTATCTCATTAAAATTGAACACGGAACTTTTAATATATGCGTCCCGTTTCGTTTTTAATCCAAAGAAAGATCCAACTTCTCCTTAGAGAGTGGGGATAAAAAATTTCTTATTATTTAAGGGTACTATCGAAAAAAGAACAAACTAGAAAAAAGTGTGATGGAATATTCGATTTTTTTTATACTTAAGATTCAGTTTCTTTTTGTCATACTTATTTCTTTTTGTTTTCCACAAAAATGAAATCATTAAAATTAACTCATTCTTTTCTATTTTACTTCTATTGTTGGTTTGGGTTTGTAACCAATGGAAATGTAAGAGCGGTCAAATGATATGTCATCAGATGATTGTACAAGGAAGGCGGTAGTTTATAGAAAAAAAAGAATGAAGAATGAAAAAGAAGGAGAAATTCAAATAAAAAAGAGAAGTAAAGGATCGGTTGGGTCGAATCCAATTTTGGATTCGGTATGGATAAAAGATCTTCCTATGTTATAAAAAAAAAAAAAAATAAAAAAAAGAGTTCCGCATCTTTCCGGGGCCCGGGGAACAAATAGGCGCGGGGAAGAGGGAGAGGGGGGCTACGAGCCCTCTCCCGTTGCTGTTCCCGGACCACCCATCCCTTCCTTCCCCTTCGCCCGGCCCGGTGAGGTCCGATCAGATCAGATCTATCGAACGAAGTGAAGTGATAGGAAGAGAAGACTTCTGGCGGGAGATCTCTATTCATTACACCTCCTTGACTAGTAAGGGGAAAAGGGAAGTGCGCTCTTGCGCACCAGCTGAAGGAAGGAGCTTTGGAAGCTTACCAACAACCTATCAACTCCTAACAAGTTGCTGGATCGAAGTAGGACATTCTCCATCCGCCCGCCAGCAGCAGAGGGGGTTCGATTCCCCTTATACGCGATGTGGCGAAAAAGACTGATTCAACAATACATCATGCCTGCATTAAGATTTAAAACTTGTCGTCTACTTTCAGGAAATGTTCGGAAGAGAGAACTTACAATAATACAACGCCGCATTCTCCGAAGATTGAGGAAGAAGAACAGATCTATTAAGAGAAAGATTTATTCGAGAGAAAATCTTAACAGTTACATCCAATTACAAACTACACGAAAGTTGTCCCTTTTTTATGGGGATTTACCCATCACAGAGATGCACAGAGGAACAGAACAAACTTCATATATCCCTTTTCCACTCAATCCAGAAACAAGATCGGACGTTATTCCGGTTCGTCTCCATTTTCGTGAAACTATTCCTCAAGCAAGGCAGCCGATAAGTCATCGAGAGAATTATAGTGTGACTTCGTGAGAGAGCAATAGAACTCTTCACTTTGTGAAGTTGAGATCACAAGATTGTAAATTCTCTTTTAATTCATAGTGGAATCCAGCTAGAAGGTTGTCAGCGTGGGAGAGTGGACATAGACTTGATTTAAGCCAAACCACTATAAATTCTGTGTTCATATTATTTTCCCTAAACTTCTCTATTTTGTTCATAGTTCTATTTAGCTGCTAAAGTTTGAACTTGCTTAAAGTTTATTGCTCTTCAGACTCAGTCTCTAAAGTAAAATATTTTCGATGTAAAATATTTTCACTGTTCTTTGTGAAAAATTATTTTCACACCTATTCACCCCCCTCTAGGTGTTCATATTAGCACTAACAATTGGTATTAGAGCATGTGTGCTTAATTTTTGAAGTGTTTTACTTCTAAGCTAAAGATCCTCTATGACTAGTATTTTGGTCCAGATTTGGTTGAAGGTCAGAGCAACACCAGACCTCCTTACTTTGATGGAAAAGAATACAATGTCTAGAAGAACAAGATGAAGGCATTTCTCAAATCTAGAGATCTTCTGGAGTGGGATGTTGTAGAAAAAGGAATAAATCCTAAAGCAACATCAGCTTCAGATCGAGGAAAAGAAGTTATTGATGTTGATGAAGCAACGCAAGCTGAATTTACCAAGAGATAAGCTCTTGATGCGAAAGAAATCTACTCTTTATATTGTGCTTTATCTCCTACTGAGTATTACCAAATTTCTTCTTGTGAAACAACAAAAGAAGTTTGGGATAGATTGCATGTAACCTACGAATGAACTGACCGTGTGAAGGAAACCAAAATAAACATTTTGCTTGGACAGTATGAAGCCTTCAGAATGAAGCCTAGAAAATCAATTACTGATATGTTCAGTCGATTTACAGAGATTGTAAATGGCCTGGCTTATCAAGGTCAACCAATCTTGGGACCAATGAAAGTCAATAAGCTGCTGCATGGGCTTTCGAAAGACTGGAATCATGTGAAGACTTCAATAAGAGAAACCCAGAGGATCATGCCTCTATCAGTTGACGAGCTGATAGGCACGCTTCAATCATTCGAAGTAGAACAAATAAATGATGAATAAGATTCTAAAGGTAAGAAGTCAATTGCTTTAAAGTCTAACATTGATTCTGATGATACAGACTCAGATGATGATATGGACGGCGAAGAGCTGACACTTATGATCAAGAAATTCAGAAAGCTGAATAGAAAGGGAAGAAGATTCAACTGAAAGAAAGAGAGCACGCAAAATTTCCAGAAGAGACCAATTGAGGACAATGAAACCAAAAGATGTGATATGCTTTGAATGCAAGAAAAAATGGGCATATCAGACCTAACTGTCCTCTGTTGAAAAAGAAGAAAGGAAAAACTGAGAAGTACAAAAAGGCACTCAAAGCTGAAACTTGGAGTGATACCGAGTGTGAGAAAAGCGAAGACGAATATGCCAACATATGTCTAATAACTCATTCTGAATCAGACTCAAAATCAGAGACAGACTCTGATTCAGATTCAGACAAAGAAATTGAGGTTAGTGATTTAAAAATTCTTGCCAAAGTCTCTAAATACATAGATGAACTTTGTCTCAGTCTCAAATCCTCTCTGAAAAGATTTCTGAACTAAAAAGGGAGAATTCTAAGTTGAAGCAACATGAAGTTTATTGGAAAGAAAAATTTGAAAGTTTGAAAACGAGTTTTGATAATTTGAAAGAAAATTCTGATTCTCTTTTGAAGGAAAACACTTTTTTGAAAAGTGATATTTCAAATATAACAAAAATATTTTCAAAAGGATCCGAGAAACTAGAGAAAATTCTTTCAGCTCAAATACCCTACTTTAACAAATCTGGTTTGGGTATGACTTCAGAAACTATTCCATTAATCGATTTTCCTAAAGTAAAGGAAAGAATCAAACAAAGACCTACAAAGGCTTTTTACAAAACTCATTTTCAAAAAGTCTTTGTAAAACCTGTTGGCCGAAGTGCACTTAGATGTTCAAAGTGTAATAGCTTAGAACATTTCAAGAAAGAATGTCCCAAGGTTTGGAGACCAATTGACCAATTAGTGCCCTTACAAGACCTAATCTTCTTCATTTTAACAAAATGATTTTTGGCAGGCAGTAAGAAGGACAATATAATCAATATAGAAGCAATTAAATGCCTAAATACACTATAAAGACAATACATGGTCATTTCTAATCAAAACCTACATTTTTTGCGAATATTGTTTTTAATACCAACCCTCCTAGACCCAAGAAAATCTGGGTACAAAAGAAAGTTTGAATTCTTCTTTTGATTGCAGGTCACTATCAAAAGGAAAATAGTATTTTTAAAGTGGCCGTTCGAGGCATATGACAGGAGACTCAAGCTACTTTATAAAGCTTGTTAGACTGAATGGAGGAAAAGTATCTTTTGGAGGAAACATCAAAGGAAAGATTGTAGGATGTAAAATTGTGAAGATTGGAAGCCTAACTATCAACAATATTTCTTTGGTGGAAGAATTGAACTATAATCTGCTGAGCATAAGTCAGCTTTGCGATACTGGTTTCAGAATAAACTTCCAAGAAGGCATTTGTTCTGGAACGAGTCAAGACTTCTCTTAATCTTTCATTGGGCGAAGGCATGGCAACATTTACCTTCTGGATGTAAACCCGGAAAATTCTCAGTGTCTTATTTCCATTCAAGATGAAGTAAGTTTCTGGCATCGGAAGCTTGGTCATGTCAACTTGAAGCAAATTGCTAAGATTTCTTCTAAGAAGCTTGTTCAAGGACTTCCAAATCTGGCTTACCAGAAGAATGAGTTGTGTACTCCCCGTGTTATGGGAAAACAAGTTAGAAGATCCTCTAAACCTGTAAATCAAGTCTCTACCAATCGAGCTTTGCAGCTTCTTCATATGGAGCTTTTTGGTCCAACCAGAACTCAAAGTATTGGTGGAAAGAAGTATTGTCTAATAATTGTGCATGATTACTCTCGCTTTACTTGGGTCTACTTTTTGGCAAGTAAGTTTGAAGCTTTCTCTTATTCCTCAAAATTTGCCAAGAAGGTTCAGAATGAAAAGGGTTATGTTATTTCGAGCATACGAACTGACCATGGAGGTGAGTTTGAAAATCAGGATTTTGCTAAGTTCTGTGATGAATATGATTTTCAACATGTTTTCTCTTCTCCATACACTCTAGAACAAAATGAGGTTGTGGAAAGAAAGAACAGATCCTTACATGAGATGGCCAGAACTCTTTTAATAGAGAGCAAAATATCATCTCGCTTTTGGGCAGAAGCAGTTTCAACTGCTTGCTACATTATCAACAGAGTATTTTTTTTTTTTTGATGACCCAAGGAAGCCCTGTACGCTGTGGGCGGCTGGGGTAAACCCTGGGGCCCCACGGGAGGACCCACCACCCCAGTGGAACGGGTAAGACGCCAAGCGTTTCCGCGGTGAGTTGAACCCTCGCCCTCCGAGAAGGGGTCAGTGGGTCCCCCCATGATGGGGAAGACTTACTAGCGGAGCCATCGCGGCCAGTGGTATCAACATAGTATTCTTGAGGCCTATTCTAGAGAAAACTCCTTATGAAGTGTATAAAGGAAAGAAGCCGAATGTTTCTTACTTTCATGTCTTTGGCTGCAAATGTTTTATTCTGAAGAATGCAAATGATCGATCTGGAAAGTTCGAAGCAAAATCAGATGAAGGAATCTTCCTTGGTTATTCGACTTTAAGCAAAGCTTATAGAGTCTTTAACAAGAAGACTCAATCTGTGGAAGAATCTATGAACGTGAAGTTTCAAGATTATCTGGAGAATCTACCAGACTAGACTCAACTTGAAGAATCTGAACCTGTTCCAGACTTTACAAAGTCTATTTCCTCTGAAGAGGTTTAGGTTTCTAGAGAATAGGAACAAGCAAATTGAGAAGATTCAACAACTACAGAGGATCAACCAATTTTCAAACCAAGCAGCAACTGGAAGCATAAGTCAAGTCATCCCAAAGAACTCATCATTGGCAACATTGATGAAGGAGTTCGCACCAGATCCAAAGGAAGAGAAGAGTCCAATGCTCTAGCACTTGTTTTTGAGATAGAACTAAAAGGAGTAGACGAAACCTTGTCTGATGAAAGCTGGATAGAAGCTATGCATGAATAACTCAGACAATTTAGCATCAACGATGTATGGGAGCTGATTTCAAAACCCAAAGGCAAATCTATTATTGGAACAAAATGGGTTTTCAGGAACAAAATGAATGAAAATGGCAAAGTGGTCAAAAACAAAGCAAGACTCGTGGCAAAATGATATACACAGGAAGAAGAGATAGACTATGATGAGACCTATGCACCAGCATCAAGGTTAGAAGTAATTAGATTATTACTTGCTTTTGCTTGCTATAAAAATTTCAGGTTATTCCAGATGGATGTTAAAAGTGCATCCTAAATGGATTTATACAAGAAGAAGTCTATGTGGAACAACCACCAGGATTTGAAGATCAAAGAAAGCCAGACTCAGTCTACAGACTGAAAAAGGCATTGTATGGACTGAAGCAAGCACCTCAAGCCTGGTATGAGAGGTTGAGTAAGTTTCTAACTCATAATGGTTTTGAAAAAGGAAATGTTGATACTACCTTATTTATAAAGAAATAAGGAAAAGACTTTCTACTGATACAAATTTTTGTAGATATTATTTTTGGTTCTCCTAACGAAAGTCTTTGTAAGAAATTTTCAAAGTCTATGCAGGATGAATTCGAGATGAGCATGATGGGTGAGTTAACTTTCTTTGTGGGATTACAAGTTAGACAATTGAAGAAAGGTATATTCATTCACCAAGATAAATACGCCAAAGATCTCATCAAGAAATTTGGGTTGGAGAATTGCAAGAAAACAGAGACTCCAATGTTAAGTTCTTCGAAACTGGACAAGAAAGTAGATTAGAAGCTATACAGAAGCATGATCGGTTCACTTCTCTACCTTACTGCTTCTAGACCTGATATTTTATTTAGTGTGTGCATGTGTGCTAGATTTCAATTTGATCCTAGAGAATCTCATCTAAGTGCTGTAAAATGCATCATTAAATATGTTGCGACCTGTCCAAAGCTAGGTCTGTGGTATCCAAAAGAATGAGACTTTACTCTTCTTGGATATACGGACGCTGATTTAGTAGGCTGTAAAGTCGATAAAGAAAGCACATTTGGCATTTGTCAATTGCTAGGGAAATATGTTGGTATCTTGGTTCTCAAGGAAGCAAAGTACTATGGCGCTTTCAACTGCAGAAGTAGAGTATGTTGCTTTTGGGAGTTGTTGCTCTCAAATCCTATGGATAAGACAACAACTAAGAGATTTTGGGATTGAAGAATCGTGTATCGAGATCAAATGTGACAACACTAGTGCTATTAATCTCACCAAGAAGCCAATTCTTCATTCAAGGGTAGAGAATATAGAGATTCGACATCACTTTATAAGAGATCATGTCTAGAATGTGAAGATTTTGATTCAGTTCATTGATTCAAAGTATTAGCTAGTAGACATCTTCATGAGGCCCCTGGAGAAAAATCTATTTGAGTCTATTCGCACTAGACTTAATATTATTTCTAGTTTGGAGTAAAGTCTGAAGTGGCTAGACTCAGAATTTCTAGACGCTACTTCAGTAAAGTCTCGGATCTAGGTATTTTATTTTTGGAATGAAAATGTATGATTATTCGAATCGTTGTTTGCCTATTTTATTTTTGGAAGTTATTTTTATCAAATTTTTGAATTTTTGGCAGTTTTTATTTTTAGTTATTTCAAAAAGGCAGTTTTATTTTTCCTTGTGATGTTTCGATTATCCTTGTAACTTTTCATTTTCTTTATATACACTATTGTATTTCTTTCGAAGCACTTTTTACAAACCCTAAAATATAGACGCTTTTCTCTCTCGTCTCTACTCTCTCGTTTCTACTCTCTCGTTTTTACTCTCAAGACTTTTCCGCAAGTTTCTAACTTTTTCACTTGAACCTGTTTGAGAGATCCTCCAAAGCTGCAAATATGTCTTTCCAAAGGAAATCCTCCCGGATTGCTAACCAAGGACCACGAGGCATGCCAGAAGGACAGGCTCATTTTGATCTTACAGAGGAAGACTCTCCACACAACTCTCCACAGTATTCTCAGCAGTAGTTTACTCAGAATGTTCCGCATGAACCCCTGAAAGAGGAAGTTGTATAAGACATTGAGCCTCTCAGAGCCTCGAGACCCTAGGTTCATTATAAGCTTTACACTCATTTAAAGCAGGGTGGAACTCCCATGACTTTTATCGATGAGTTTCTAAGAGAAAAATGTTATAAGAACGAGACTTTGTTCTTAAGGAGGATTCAAGAGTTAGGAATAACACTTAAAGGATCGGCAGACAATGCCTTTCTTCATTTTCCTGCAGACCCTAAGTTTGGTTCGAATCATCTGAGAACAAGGATGATGATGAGAGATTTATTTTCAACCAAGAATGGATGTTGCTGCAAATGTTCTTGGATACAAAACGGAATTGTTTCGTTCTAAGGAACACAAGAGGGTTACTCACAGATGCTAAAGAGAGGGGTGATAAACCCTCATACTGTTGATTTTAATTTCCTAGACTCTATCAGGGTTAACTTGAGGGAGAAGTTAGCATTCCTTCAATTGGAGAATTTTGTTCTGAGACAACTATTGCTTATCTAGAGTTGACTGCTTATTTCTATTCGAACCTATCTTTTCTTGATCATAACTATTTTAGATTTACTGTGTATGATAAAGACTATGTGGTGGATGTAGACACATTGGCTGACATTATTGGAGTTGAAAGGAGTGGTTTTTAACCAATCAATGTCTCTTTTGGTCAAGCAATGAGATTCCTTGTCAAGGACAGATTACTTGAAGGAGGCATCACTTATTCCAAACTGTTAGCCTCAAACGTTTTGTTGCATAAAGTTGTCATTAACTGCATCAGACCGAAGGCTGCATCGAAAACTGATGTTTCCAGGTTCGAAGCTCGGCTCATGTTTGCTATTCTCAATGGGATGAGGTTTTCACTTCTTCATACTATCCTGATGCACATGCATGGGACAGTTATAAAGGGTAAAGGACAGTTGCCCTATTTAGCGCTGGTTACAAAATTGTTCAGACACTTTTAGATTGTGTTTCCCACCTCTCTCTGCTCTAGAACTGTTGCTCCTATGGTTATAGGATTGAAAATGATTTTAAAGATGAGGCTGAAAGATCTGAATAAGGTTATTGAGCGCATGAAGAGGGAGTCCTCTAGCAAAACCAAAGTAGATTCTGCTACAAGGAAAAGAAAAGGCAAGGAGATTGTAAAAGAACCCGTCAAGAAGAGAAAATCTCTCATCCTGTAGGACGAAGAAGGGGATGATGATGATCTTACCATTTTTGCACTTGCCTTGAAGAATCTTCGGGGTTTTGTTGGTGCTGAGCAATCATTGCACAAAGAAGGAAGAGAAAGAGCAGAAATAGAGCTAGAAGAAGAAGCAAGAGAAGAAGAAGGAAGAGTAGAAGGAAGAAGAGAAGAGGAAAGAAGAGAAGAAGAAGAAAGAGATGAAGTAGAAAGAGGTCTCGTGGATGAATCTTATGAGGCAACCATTGCCATATCTTTATCTGAAGATTCTGAAGCAACTCGGAGTGGTCAAATTGGAGTACGTACAGAGGAAGCACATCACTCTCATCCTGAAAAGGAGAAGAATCAAGAAGAAGAAATCATGTCTCCACCTGTAGGCACACAAACAGGGGAAGCTGTTGAGCAAATAGGGACTTCTTCTCCTTTTTTTACGAGTGGTGGTATCGGTCGGTCTCTAGCACACCTTGAAGATGTCTATGCTTCTCATTTTCTTGAAGCAGTGTAGAATCCACACCAAGTCATGGAACTAGGCAAGTTGATGTTCCCTCATTTTTGAACTCTCCACGAACTCATTTCGCTGAGGCCAGTGCGCAAACAAAACCAACTGCTGATTATCCAAGGATGATCGAGCTTCTTTTGGAAGTAAAGGCTCAGTAATATGCTTTGGAGATTGAAATTCAGAAACTTCACACTGCGTTGAGATCCTCTTTAGACTTTCACACTGAAAAGGTACAGTCCTTAGATACTCAGGTACAAACTCTGAATCAGCAAGTATCTCAGACTGTTGCCCAGAATCAAGTCGAGCATGAACAGACTTGTCAGCTTATCAAGACTATGCAGAGTCAAGTCAAGAATGTTCATCTCCAGTGCTAGAAGATTGAGGAATCAGTGCAGCCAATGGGGGATTTCCAGCTTGTTCGACTTCTAAGATAGCCTTGATTCTTTTTAAACTCTCTCTATTTTGACTTTCTCCACTTTTTGCTGTTGACAAAAAGGGGGAGAATTTGCAGATTTTTTCTCTAATTTTAACCTTTAAATTTTTGCACTTTTTGCAGATTTGATTTAAGTGTGTTTTGAACATTTACTTATTCTGCAGAATTTCTTGCAATAGTGATGTTTATGGATGTGGATGGTTTAAATCTTGATATGTATTTTAAGATTAACATGTTTTCTATGGTTGCAGAATCGATGCTATCCATATCCTTAACTAATTTTTTTTTAAGTTGTCATGTATTGCTAAGAGTTGTTTTGTAGGATATAAATCCTTAAATTTGCAAGGAAGTTTTGTCACTATCAAAAGGGGGGGGGATTGTTGGAGAAAATTCTTTTGATGATTTGAAGTTGACAAAACTTATCCAACGTCTATTATGAAGAATTCTAGACTTTTGTGTCAAAGCCTGAAGACTCCCAGACTTTGTGTCAAAGTTTACTCACTCTGACAAATTCTAGACTGAACAAAAGTGAATAATGAAGACGTCTCCAGATAAGGGATTTTCTATCTTTCTTCAAGGGATTGGTTCGTATGGATTATATATGGACTTCTGGTTGGAATTATCACCCACGAGATTGGATATCTTTACTGGAATCAATTTAGATTCATCAAATCTTTTTGAATGGCAAGTATTTTTGGAAAGAATCTACTTATGAAAACCAAGATCCTGATTGTATGGGCGAACATGATTGACGAGCTTTCATCACAAATCGTCAAACGGCTCGAGATCTCTTGATTGATTTTTTCCAACGGGTTGATTGGAATAATTCATTTGGAAAGTGCCAACTGTCGAGAAGGCATGGAGGAGTATTTAAGGAGGACTCTCCAGTTGTTCGATAGAGTGCGTGAAAGAGAAATTCCAACGTCTGAAACTTCCCAGTATCTTGTTACTTCTTACTCTATGCTCTAAATTATACTCAAAAGAGAGAGAATTATAGTGTGATTTCGTGAGAGAGCAGTAGACACTCTTCACTATGAAGTTGAGATCACAAGATTGTAAATTCTCTTTTGATTCATAGTGGAATCCAGCTAGAACGCTGTCAGCGTAGGAGAGTGGACGTAAGCTTGATCTAAGCCGAACCACTATAAATTCTGTGTTCATATTATTTTCCCTAAACTTCTTTATTTTGTTCATAATTCTATTTAACTGCTAAAGTTTGAACTTGCTTAAAGTCTGATGTTCTTCAGACTTAGTTTCTAAAGTAAAATATTTTCACCGTTCTTTGTGAAAAAATGTTGTCACACCTATTGGAGATTCGTGCGTTGAAGTCCGATTTTTGAGTAGTTTAGTTGCGTATTTCTATAGAAATGATAGTTTAGGGTGTTGTGAAGTTGTAGAATTTTACGAATCTCAATTTGAGCTTACGGTTTGCTCAAAACAAAATTTCAATGTTTCTCGCATATAATGAATAGTGCACATGTAGAAACTTCAGAGGCCATATTTTGTCAGTTTTCGGCTTGATTTTGGAATGATTAAATTAGGGTCCTTATAGTATATTGAAAGGGCTTTCTATTGGCTATAAGAATATTTGAAATAGAAAAAGTGATGGTGTTACCAAGTTTCGCGCTCAAGCTCCACGTTGCGGACAGCTTAAATAATAGTTTTGGATATGCGATTTATTAGTGCATATGTGTTGTTTTATTGACGTATAAGTTTAGTTAGTCAAGTCATTAGTTGAGATAACATTTTCTTGGTTTTGATGATATTTCTCGCTTATATGATAGGAACGTGGATTTGTTAATTCGAGTGAGTCCTACTGTTTGGTTTGGGGTATATCCAGGTTAATGATGCTATCTTTTCTAAGAATTTGTAAGCTCATGTCTTCAAAATAATAAAAATTGATATATTATGAGTTATGAATACACATATTTGTTGCATAAAATTTGGGTCGGACATTTTATATTTTGGTATTTGTGAAGGGTGTGGAATTGTTTGGTGGAAATATATATTTTGTTTAATAAAAAAATTGGAAAATATAATATATTTTAGGTTTGCGAAACCTTTTTATGAAAAACTCTTTGAGCATGGGTTGTGAAATGTTATATATATTGATTTGTGAAATGTCCTATGACATGCATTTGATTTAATTTGGTTTATAAAACCGGTTTATGAGATGCGTCTTGAAATGATTTATGAAAAGTATTTCTGACATATGAGTTGAGTTGCGAAAGTTGTTAGTGATTGACTTGTGAAGTGTATTTTAATAAGTGAGATTGAGGATATTGTGAATTGGTATTGATGCTTAATGTCTCTGTAAGCTTAGTGAGGGGCTTGTGGGTATGCATATTAGTCTAGGATAGTCTTGTGGGTGGAACCATTGGCCAATAATAGGTGGAGATCTTGCTAGAGGGGAATCTTAGTCACCTTGTCACTAAGCATTGTGTGGTGACCATGGTTTGATATTAAGCAACATATTAGTCAATAGAGTGAACCATTGACGTGTGATTTGAGTTTAATCGATAGAATGGACCATCGACTTGTGATTTAAGATTAGTTGTTGGAATAGATCATCGACATGTGATTTCATTATACCATTGATGTGTGGCATGAGATTAACCAATAGAATGGACCATCGACGTGGGAATTAATGAGATTGATCAATGGATTAAACCATTGATATTTGTTTTGATATTACTGTGAAATAATTATTTCTGTTATAAATATAGATATGTTGAAGGATATGTAACTTATTATCTTATTGTATGTTTGTTATATTCTAGATTTTTGGTTTTATTAATATGCATACTGGATGATTGATCCGCTTAAAAGAAATGCACTCCTCACTGAACTGTAGTTTCTCACCCCTTTATTTTCTAATCTTTTTTAAGTTTCTCAACTAGCGATGAGTAGTACAAGATCGATATTGATGAGGAAACTTCTCATAATTGGATTTTGGTGGTTTGAAGCTACATCTTTCAAGTGAAAGGATGGTCGTGTCATCCCCATTCTTGATGGTTTTGGGGCGTGACATCACGCGCCCAAAGAAAAGCAGCAAATTGTTGCCACTACCCAAAGACAATTAATTTAAGAACACAAACTTTTTTCATATGCTGCTACCATGTCAACCGTGGTAAATTTAATAATGTAATGGAATCCGTCACAATAAAATATTACGTGTGTTGGTTCCTATGCATGTACTTAGATTGGAAAAAAACATGGACAAAGTCATTTTTTTCGTTTCATAGTCTGGCCTGCAGCGATTGCTAATATTTATAAGCAGGAATCGATGTCCAAGTAAGGGAGGTACCTCGCTTGGTCAATCTCCCGTGAAAAGATTTGACTCCATGTGCTCTTCATCGACTGCAAAACTGGAAAAGAGGTTTGAGATAACAAGTTAATTTGTACTAGGGGTGATCGGTTCCCGGTCTGCTCCGGTTTCACCCAAGAATTGGGAACCAGACCAGGAGGACGGTTCCCAGTTTTTAGGACCGTGGACCGGACCAACTGGTCACTTGTTTTTGTTACAATGGAAAAATATATATTTCCCAATCTAAAGGTTGACCAGGGCCAAACAGAGGAACCAAACGCCAACGCGACAACCAGAACATCGCCACAACTACAGGACAACATTACACAATTCACATGAATCAAGAGGGACACCCATTCCTGTAATGAAGCAAGCCCTCAAACAAGTTCAAACCCAAACCATGGATTCCATAATATTAACAGAAACCATACGCATTGACACTTCTGTGTAATTTCAGAAAAGAATGGTTACGATTTTGCAGAAGACGAGATTGCGATCAAACAGACTGATACTCAAAAACACTTGACCCCGTTTTGGGTTAATCAGAGATGATGCGAAGACAACAGACAGTGAATAATCCACGAACGAACGAAGAGATCACAGAAGCACATGCATGACACATGGTGCTCTCTGTTCAGAGCTTGTCCAGATATACTCATGGTATCAACCTAATTATTCAGGACTCGTGCCCCCCTCGAGGCCACAAAATTCCAACTGTAAAGGAGCGGTTGAGGAGCATATAGACTATGACAGAAACCAGAACGCTCAAAAACAACATTACTCGCCCAAGGGGCGCAAAGCCAGCGATGCCGGAAACAGATGAGCACGGATTGCGAGCAAAAGGTCTGCTGTGCCACAGCGTGAGCGACGAGAACTTGGATTTGATCGTCTAGATATGGAATTGGAAGCAAGCTGCAAGTTACTTGGGTTAGGTAGTGCGCATTCGTAGTGGGCGACTGACATGGGCTCTAGAAAAACAGAGTTAAAACATTGGTTTATTTCGACCAAAAACAAATCATTTATGACCTATTTTTTCTCTACCCAATTTAGTTAATTTTACAAAAAGAAAAAAAAGAGTTATCCACTACGAATTTGGCCTATTAAATCTGAGTCACAAAATGTGGCCTTATATGTGACTGGTGGGTTTGTGAAAGCAATTTCCTTTTTGAATTTGAACCGTCTATTTTAGAATAGCGTTTTAGGTGTCTTTGTCAAAAATGTATATAGAGTTTAAGATATTTGGAATTTCAGCTATGTTTACCCTACACATGTATATGTACCTATGTGAACAGCTGATATGTCGAGAAACTGTTCAGGCGTTGGATTCAATTATCCTTTAGTAACAATCATATGGTATTACACGATCAAAACAATGCTTGTTCCATGCCGAAAAAATGAGACGTGAATGAATCGCCACTCAAAAGGGCGACGGTTTCTCGATGCCGATCATCCTTGCTAGTGACAAGTAGATCAAGTCAGCAAACCAACCATAATTTGCAGATAACCTCTTACTGCATTCATATAAAATTCCGAAACTCACCTGTCCTCTATAAGAGTCGATGACTTCAATCCACCTAAACACTGCTAATAGTTTTCTTTGCATCGAGTTTTGACAGGAAGATCGAAAGTGTTCCTGAAGGATATCCTGGTTCTAGAGAGAGAGAGATGAGGCAGCAGAAGCCAAGCCCAGTCTTCATGTGCCCGAAGAATAGCAGCAAATTGTTGCACTACCCAAAGACAATTGGTTAAAGACCACAAACTTTCTTCATATGCTGCTACCTTGTAAAGCATTGTAAATTTAATAATGTAATGGAATCTGTCGCACTAAAATATTATGTCTGTTGGTTCCTATGCATGTAGTCATTGTTTTCGTTTCATAGTCTGGTCTGCAGCGATTGCTTATATTTATAATGGATCGTGCATCCTCATTGCAGGAATCGATGTCGAAGGAGGTACCAGGCTGGTGAATGAAACGCCACTCAAAAGGGCACAGAAATTAGATGGTAGCGACACAATGTGTTAAACAAGGGGTTCAATAAAAACCATTCACTCATCTGGTAAAGCCCAGGTATAAACATGTTGAGGAGAATCATGAGGGGATTCCGACATCCCGGGTCATCTTCTGATTTACAGCTGCTGTTAGCGACGACGTCATTTTTGCTCGTTCAACTATGCGCACATATAAATCTCGCTATGCCAGTTTCCAAATTGAAAAGGCGTATAGAAACCGTCCCTTCCATCCTATCAACAGCCACTTGCCGACTTCATCTACGACGAAATCTTTGTGGTAGCGTGAAGCGATATTGTTGATCACGAACTGCGCTACCCTCCTGCTTAAGGGCACCTGCACAAACCCGGCCCTCATGTTGCGTAATTGCCACTGCTTGTACGACTCCGGTCTCTCCACTCTCTCCCATCCCTCACAGGCTATCGTATTCAACGCCTCCCTCCCCAACATATCCTTCTCGATCAGCATCCTCTCCTGGTTTTCGCGGGGTACTATAGTGTCAAGCATGTCGAATAGAGAAGAGAAGTGATGCAAAGCCTCCCGAAACCGAGTGACGAAGAACGGGGCATTGTGGGTCCCGTTGATAACACCGTGGATGAAGAGATCCGGCTGGGCTCTTCTTATCAGGTTGAGGACAATGTCTCGTGAACTTTTTTCCGCGATGGTCTCGTCGAACAAGTTCTCGAACCTGAACATGCAGTTGACTATAGTCAATTCGTCCCTATCGATCTTGAGTTCCTCTAATTCAATGAACTCCCACCTCTTCGCAATGGCGTTGTACTCAAACGGCAAGTTGAAACTTTCAGCGTAATTTGCCAAGCGCTGACCCGTTTCCTTGACTCTTTCTGCGGGCCTGAATCCGGGTTGAGGCAAGTCTATACCGGTGATCCGGAGCTTCGGTGGACAAGGTCTCTGGGAAAGGCGCTGAATCAGAGTGGGCCATCGGAATCCATAAAGAATGCCGAAATCGATGACGTGAATCTTCATCTTATCTGCTACTGTATCTAATATCGAAAAGATCGGGACCGCGTTAGAATATCTTTGGAATGGACAAGCTGCAAGGTACAGTTGGTGCGCATTCAGCGTATCAGCTGCTGTTGTTTTCCTATTGACGAGGCCTCTATATATCTGGCTGCCTGTGCCGGCCAACCGTGCCTCAAGACCATTAGCGAAGTAGTGAGCGAGTCTCTGGGTCCCATTGCCAAAAGGGGAGGCGTGTTTCCTGATCTCATTCAGCAGAGCATTCGCGCTTCTATGATCATTTGATGCCACGGCTTGTGCACATTGGATGAGGAGCGTCCTCACATCGACTACCTCCACTTTCCCTCTTTTCTTCTTGCCGTGGCCTCTGCCCGTTCTGGGCTCTTGGATCTTGTGTTCAATTTCATTCGCTCCGTTCTTCAACGATGCACGGAGATTCATAAGACGTGCCAGGCCCTCCCCTTGGCCATTAAGTAGAACGATGTCAAAATCATCCGAGCGAAGTACGGATTCTTCATGAACAAAAGCCTGCTTGCTACTTCTCTCTTCCATGTTTCCTTCCTCCCTATGGAGACTCTCTTTTCTCTTCGATGCACCGAGGTGGTCCCTTTTGTCAATCTTTCTATTCGGTTTCAGAGGTTGAAGTTTGGTAGGTGCTTGATTAGGAAGAAACTTGCTTGATTCCTCAATCCCCATCCTAAACTGCTGAACGAATCGGCTCTCACCCCACAAGTCAAGCCTCTGTGCATTACCTCCTCGATTAGGTTGAAATGCTGCTGGACTAATATCTTTTTCAAAACTCATTGTAATATAATTGCTTGGATTTTGAACCCGACCAATATTGGCATAGCATCCGGTTTTCCTACTGCCGATAGTGCTAGTATATCTAGTGCTATCGAAGAGACTATCATTCGAGTGTTTGTCATTGTAGGTGATGCAATTCGTGCGACTTGGTTCAGGTGAAGGCGGGTACTTTTTGCCGAGGACCTCATAAAAGGATTTTTCAGCTGACAATAGATCCAAAGACTCTTGAAGCATGCATGTCTTCTCTTCTATGTCTTCTTCCATGAGTATGCGACTTATGTATTCGAAGACTGCATCAGAGAATTCAGTCTCTTCGGTATCCAGTGTATCACGACAA
This sequence comes from Eucalyptus curtisii, assembly GCA_017140595.1. Lineage (NCBI taxonomy): Eukaryota > Viridiplantae > Streptophyta > Magnoliopsida > Myrtales > Myrtaceae > Eucalyptus > Eucalyptus curtisii. Next base: position 36,946,512 of record CM029504.1, on the reverse strand, counting down.
TCATTTGAAAATGGGGCAACATCAACCAAATGATGCATCTCTCCACATCTGTTGGGTGCGCTTTGAAAAGTTGGTCTAGAAACTAAACAACGATCTACAACAGCAGATATTGACTGATCCTCCGATTGGAACCCATCAGAAGGATACAAGGCTCCCATCAGTGGATCCATCGTTGCTTTCTCACTCACTCTGACGGTGATAGAGCATGAAAATACCAGCTTCGCTGCAATAGACTGGTTATCTTGACCCAAAGTTCGTGGTTTCGTTGCTCCCTTCTGAAAAATAAAAAAAAAATTCGGCTAGCTGATTTATCCTATTGTAACCTCAGACTCCGATTGCCAACCCAAACCCTAAAAGAATCAATCTGCAGAAGTTCTGATATTTTCCAGTAATGTTTGAAAAGGCGACGGTTTCTTTATGCCGATCGTTGTTGTCAGTGACAGTAGATCAAGTAACCAAACCAATGATAATCTGCAGATACCCTTCTACCGCATTCACATAAAATTCTCAAACTCACATGTCCTCTATGATAGTAGATGACTTCAATCCACCTAATCTCTGCTAATAATTTTGTTTGCATCTAGTTTTGACAGGAAGATCGAAAGCATACCTGAAGGATATCCCGGTTCTGAAGAGAGAAATATGAGGCAGCAGAAGCAAAGCCCAGTCTTCGGACGCCTGAAGAACAGCAGCAATTACTGCCACTACCCACGGAAAATGTAATAATGTAATGGAATTTGTCGCAGTAAAATATTATGTGTGTTGATTCGTACGTATAAACTTTGGAAAGAAAAGCCCATAAACAGAGTTATTGTTCTCTTTTCGAAGCCTGGTCTGCAGCGTTTACTAATATTATAATAGGGCATCCTCATTGCGGGTATCAATGTCAAAATAAAGAAGTTCCCCCCACCCGGTCAGTCTCCCACGAAAGTATTTCACTCCATATGCTCTTTCATTGGCTGCAGAACTGGAAAAGAGGAGCAAGGTAAAGACTAATTTTGCACCAGATGCGGGGAGAGGACCACTTCAAAATCTGTCGTTTATGTCTCGTTCTCTCCATGTGAATGGACCTGCCAAAATGAACTCAAGACACTATGTTATGTCTAAAAAAGTTGATCCAGAATCACAGGACCATAACAAAAGGCGCAATATTTAGGATGCAGTTGTAACTTTTATTAACTCTTGCTATCTACATCTATGGTATATCTCTCAAAAATAGCAAAACCTTCTAACAAAATCCCCATTACTTATTGCAGGCATGCTCAATCAAGGTAAGAACACAATATACGTGATAGCCTAATTTTTTTATTCTGTTTTTGATTGAATGAGTTGGGCTTTTCGTCAACGCGCCTATAGTCTTTTTCTCTGAGTTGATCACTCACGAGATAACTAATCATCTGGTGAAACCGTTAAGGAATTTCCACGCAATAGACTTGAGAATTCGACCAAAAACCGATTGCTCAACCGTGCTAATCTGCAAGGGTCATTACGATACCGTCAAAATCGATTAGAGACCGGAGATAGGTTGATTTGACAGAGGTATGTGATTAAAGTGTGGGTGATTCTACCTAATTGCAAAATTTCCGTCGAACGATACTAGACCAATTTTTCTGTCATTTTTGTACCCTGTGCTTGTATTTGAAATATGGAGATTTTCACGACAACCGAGAGTCACCCAGGAGTCGAAGATGCATAATGTGGCTCGAAAATAATCGACCACGGGTTAATTGCACTAAAAATTCCTAAAAGCTACCCGGTAGGGCAGGTTACGCTAAAATCACGCTCGATCGAAATTTATTGCAAAATTTAACCCGATTTCAGAAATTGAAAGTTCTGCCATGCCACGATTTATTTTAGGAATGTCGATTCATCCTCTGAAGATTTTTCGAAGAACCCGAATTATTGGCGGAAAATTCAAATTCAACAATTTAAGTTGAGAAAATTCAAAGGACCACTTTTAAGTGGGTTTCTGGCCTTCAAAGTGGAACGATCGGTAAGGGGAATACAAGAAATAATTTTTGGCCTTACCATTGGTATGTGAGGCCATCAAATTTACAATTTCCTAAGGTGAAATTCAGTGTAAGGAGCTGCAAATTCGGAGGATAGGACAATAGGGAAATTTCCACCTTCAATTGGGTCTTGGTTGTGGAAATTGAGGTTATTTTTGATTGGTGGGACACTTGACCATAAGTGGGCCAAGGAATTCCATGGCCACAAAGACTAAGGACATTGGCATTGAAGAGGTAGGACCCCCTTGGCCTTGCCTTCTCTTTCTTCCCCCCCCCCGTGTGCACCTCCTTCTCCCTTTCCCCCCCCGACCGACTCATCTCTCTCTCGCGCACCTCCTTCTCCCTTTCCCCCGACTGACTCATCTCTCTCTCTCTCTCTCTCTCTCTCTCTCTCTCTCTCTCTCTCTCTCTCTTTCCTTTCCTTTCCTTTTCTTTCTTCTCGCTAGGTTTCTTTTCCTTGTCTCCTTGCTGCTGCTTCAACGCTGCCCCTGTTTTGCCGATCGGACTAACACACTAAAACAGAGCAAGAGCTCTGCTCTATGCTGCTTGATCTCAACCAACAAGCCACCAATCGGTAAATCTCTTCTCCTCATGTTCTAGTTTAACCTTTCCTCTCACCTAGCCGCCGCACGCCCTCATCCACCGCCAGCCCGTCGCCCCTCTAGCTCTAGCACACCACCTTTGTTTTTCCTCCAGAGATTATGCTTCTATGCCTCTAGCTACTACAACCACCACTCCACCGTTCCTCCACCACAGCCAGCTGCCAACCCTCCGCCTGTTTCGGTCCACCAACCTCCCCGTCACCAATAACCCCTTCGCTTCTGCTACTGCTCCATTGCCAGGACTCCAGCAACTCCGGTCCAGCCATCCAAGCAGCCACTAGCCCCCGCCAGGCTACCGTCTCGCCCTCGCTGCCCCCGTGTGGTGTCTGGCCAGCTTCGACCAGCAAGGAGGATCGCATCTCAGCCTTAAGTTGAGAGCCTTGTGGGCTTTTCTAGGCCGACCGAACTTCCTTTGGCGTCACCCGAGACCCAAGGTTCGCTCGCCGTCACGCCGCCGTCACCGTGAACTCTTTAGTTCACTAATTAAGTGAGTTAGCCTCCTAAACTTTTCTTAGGGGTTAATTACACCTATTAAGAGTTAGTTTAAGTTTAAGTATGTTTAGTGATTAGTTTAGTTAGAGTACATATTAGTTAGCGAAGTTAGTTGAGTGAACTAGATGGTTAGTTTAGTTAGTTGATTTAGTTAGGCTATTTAGTTAGGAATTTATATTTTATTAGTTAGAATAGGTTAATTTAAGGAGTTAGTTTAGTAAGCTTAATTTAGTTAGTGCACTTAGGAAATTAATTTAGTTTATGTTAATTTACTTTAGTAATTTAATTTAATTATTTTTATTTAATTAATTATTTATTATTTTCCGAAAATTATATTGGGATAGTTGGTGACCGGAATTTAATGCTGATTGCAGTAATGTGCTTAATTTATGCAATCGATTGTTAAATTGTGCAATTGAGTGTTAATTGTAAAATTTTGGTATTTAATTAGAAAAAAATACCGGGTGTCGGTTTCTGACGCCGAAAGTGATTTTAAGTACTATATAAAACAGTGAGATTTTAAAGGGAAGGATATCAATATTTACCATGTGTTTTTAATAAGAAGAAAATGGGCCAAGTTCACTATTTTAATTGAGACAATTGAGTGCAATGCACGGTGTCTTGGCCAGGTTTGGATGAGTGCATGAATGATATGAGAACCCATCACGAGCCTTTGGGGTCGGACGATGCTCCTTCGGGAATGGCCCAAGTCAACGGATGTCGGTCGCAGTGGAGGCTGTGTCGATGCTCCTATATGGAATGCCGTCTAGATATAGACGTTGTTGTGCTCGATGGTGCGAGACGACACCCGACTATGCCAGAAGACCGCTGACTGTCGAGTCAACCGTGGCCAGAGGGTTGTAATCAATTGGGATGCATGAATGACTAAAACCGAAGCGCCGTATTATGAGACGAAATTGTGTGGCATGGTATGTGACGTGTCATAACGATTTGACCTTATAATCAGGACCCCTGTAATTGTTAGTGATGTAAGTTGAGACGTCCCGATTGATGAGTGATTTTAATGCAATTATATATGATATGAATTGTACTGACGTGTAGGAGGGGATTGGGGCGAGGTGAGTCTTCTGGGATACGTTGTTAGACTACCCTTAGGTGTATTTCTCTCCTAATTGGGGTTTAAGGCGTGAACTTGCTGAGACGTCGTCTCACCTCGTCGTGGGCTTAATATTTTTTAGGTCCTTAGATGGAGGAGGGCCAAGTGAGGTACAGGGTCCCGCAGACGGTGGATTTTAAGTTTTCCTACATCCCCATTCCCAGGACCACCCTGACTCGGGAACTAGTTGAGTCCGTGGTATGGATCGACGAGGACTACCTTAGTTAGTACCTCATCGATTCACAGCATGGTTCATCTGCTTTTCACAAGGAGGTCGGGAGGGTCCCTTATTGGGTTTTGACGGGCCTTCCGTTGGGACTGGACGAGTGGGAGGCAGCTCACCCTATGGATCTCGACACGCCTGACGGTGTCGTGGTGGACCTTGAGCCCCCTGAGCCCATGGATGAGGAGCCTAGTGCATAGATAGCCTAGTAGCTCTTCTTTTTGAATTAGCTCTTTCTGTTATAGACTCTTCTGTGTATAAACTTAGTTGTTGGTTAAGTGTGTTTTGTGAAAATTGCGTCATGCTTTTCTATCCCACTTTAGTATTGTCTGGGAATTGTTTATACGCTTCCGCATGTGCCATAAAATGAATGGGTCGGCGATACTTCCTGGGACGTCGCAAATTTTATCGACCATTGAGGGATGCGCGTGCTTGCTCAAGGTTCAGGGCGTGACAATATACCAAATGAAAAATCAAGCAACTCCATAATTCTTTAGGCCAATTGAAGGTATTTTGAGGTCAAAATATGTACAAGCTGTGAGAGTGGAGACTCTTGTGACCAAGCCCTCGAGGGGCCACTCTCGGCGAATAGCTTTAGAGGTATTTGCTCAAAAGATGGTCAGAATGGTACATACAAGTGACGGTCTCAAATGGCCCACCAAATGATAACATTGCAAAATGGTACATCAATATTAAGAGCGCGTGCTCTTCCAAGCCTATACCTCACATGACACGAGATTTCATTTTAAAGTTCTTAGCCGCTTAAATATTTTTAGAAGTTGCTACTAGCCATCTTTAGGGGTTGGTTAGAACCCAATCGAGATGTAGGGGTCTCAATTTTACTCAACTAAAGAGGGATGGGGACTTGCTTATGCTCATGTTTCCATTAGAACCCTTTAGGTACCTAACTTAACAGTGTGTAATCTAAGTGACAAATTACTCTTGATTACCATTTATAATCCCATTAGTCTCAAGGTGACTATACAAATGTTTTTGAAGGAATTTCATTAAAATTCTAATATAATGTTATCCTATTCTAGAAAAGGAGATTGGCAATCAATATATTGAAATGATGGTGCAGTAAGTAAACACCCAAGTAATTGAAATACGTCTACCTAAGTGCGAGAACTGAAAACAACCCATTACTTGTTGGGTAAAGAGTTATACAAAGCTTTATTATTGAGCCTCGAGACATGAACCCTCATAATCTTGCTACTTGAACTTAGGCAAGCTTAATTCTAATCAATTGAATAAGGTGAAATCTCTGACTAAAAAAAAGAAGAAGAAAAGGTGAAATCTAAGCTAGACAATTCTAATCATTTATTTGAATGTGAGACTAAGTCTAATTGATTTTACTTAACAAAGCATATGCTAATAAGGCTATCAACGTCTAAACTAGGCTGATTGGAATTAATCTAAGATAAACTATTACAAAAATTAAGGCTGGCTGGACATTGGCCTAAAACCACCAAGGCTCCATCTGGTCGCCGCCTCTTCTGATCGCCTTCAACTAGTACCCACGGGTGTCGGTTTCATCAATTCAACCATTCAATCAATGCAATCAAGCCAATCAGAACATTGGCAAAGCTCATACTTGGGTAAAAACCCATGTGTAAACATTTTGAGGAGAATCATGAGGGGGTTCCGACATGCCCGGTCATCTTCTGATTTTTGACAGTCGTTGTTAGTGACGACCTCATTTATGCTCCTTCAACCATGCGCACATATCGATCTCGCTATGCCGGTTTCCAAGTAGAAAAGGCGTATAGAAACCGTCCCTTCCATCCTAGCAACAACCACTTGCCGACTTCGTCTACGATGAAATCTTTGTGGTAGCGCGAAGCTATCTTGTTAAATACGAATTGCAAGCCTCCTGCTTAAGGGCACCTGCACAAACCTGGCCCTCATGTTGCATAATTGCCTCTGCTTGTACGACCCTTGTCTCTCCACTCTCTCCCATCCCTCACTGGCTATCGTATTCAACGCCTCCCTCCCTAACATTACCTTCTCAATCAGCATCCTCTCTTGGTTTTCGCGGGGTATTATAGTGTCAAGCATGTCGAATAGAGAAGACAAGTGATGCAAAGCATCCCGAAACTAAGTGCCAAAGTCGGCAAGTTGTGTAATTGTCATTGTAGGTGATGCAATTCGTGCAACTTGGCTCAGGTGAAGGCGGGTACTTTTTGCCAAGGACCTCATAAAAGGATTTTTTAGCTGACAATAGATCCAAAGAATCTTGAAGCATGCATTGTTTTGAAATCGCACGTCGATTCTAGAAAAATAACGCTCGCAAATAATTCACCAAGCATAATATAATAATAAAGGAACATAATAAGAAGAACACACTAGAAAATTTGTTAACGAAGTTCATCAAAACCTAGGCTACGTCTCCGCGCAGAGGCATTCTGCGAATCCACTAGACTTCGAAAAAAGTTGGAATACAATGATGATGTTCTCTCAAGATCATGGCACAAAGAGATTGAGAACCCTCATAAAGAAATAAAACTCACTTTTTTCTTCTCTATTTTTCTTGCCTCTATTTTCTTTTTCAGCATCTTGACAGCTAACGTTTTGCCATTGCTAATATAAATGTATCACTTTTAACCTAAAAGCAAATCTGATTGAAAAGACAAAAAAGCCCCTAAAAATATTTGGCTTCATCTATAACAATCTCCCACTTAAAGATAAATATACCCAAGCACTAAGCAACTTTGCATCCATCTTCTTCAAAAACTAGTAGTTGAAAAACTTGTGCCTCTACGATACTCCTCATCTATCAACATGGAGTAATACCAATGGTAGTAGTACATAAAATATGCTTCTTTCTATCTACTACCTTGGTCAACATGTCAGCTGGATTTTTCGAACCATCAATCTTCTGTAGCTTTAACTCATTATCTTTCAATGTTGACATGATAAAGTGATAACGCTTCTTGATATTGATATGTTTAGTTCTTGAGTGATAAGCTGCATTCTTTGCTAAGTGCACTGCACTTTGGCTATCACTCCATAGTGTATTGACTGGCTGTTTTCGATATAGTTCCTCCATGTAATCTTGTAACCATGAGATTTCCTTGGAGGCTTTTGTGATCACCACGTATTCTGCCTCTGTTGTCGATAAAACCACTACTTTTTGTGGTTGAGATACCCAACTCACTGATGTACCTGCAACTGTAAAGACATATCTAGTGGTACTTTTACCATTATCTCGATCACCCGAATGATTTGCATCTACATAACATTGCAACTCTAGAGATGTACCACCATAACAAAGTGAGTAATTGAAAGTACCTGCTAGATATCTCATTATCCATTTTACTGCATTCCAATGCTCTCTGCCTGTGTTCTGCATATATCGACTCACAACTCCCACTGCCTGTGTAATGTCTGGTCTCGTGCTCACCATGACATACATCAAACTCCCCACTGCTGATGCATATGGAACTACCGGCATCTCATCTTTCAAAGCCTGAGTGCTCGGACACATACCCTTGAAAAGTTTGAAGTGACTTGCTAGAGGAGTTGCAACCGGTTTTGCCTTGTCTATGTTAAATCTCTTTAATACCTTGTTCACATAATCTTCCTGTGACAGCCATAATTTCTTATTTTTCCTGTCCTTGACGATTTTCATGCATAAAATATTCTTGGCCTCTCCCAAGTCTTTCATAGCAAACTGTGATGATAACATCTTCTTCACTTCTACGATTCTCTTCATATTAGAACTAGCCACCAGCATGCTATCCACATATAAAAAGAGATACACAATGTCACCATCATCATACTTGCCAAAATAAACACAGTGATCAGACTCACAGTGTGCAAATCATTTTTCTTTCATGAAACCATCAAATTTTAGGTACCGTTGCCGCGGAGCTTGTTCCAAGCCATACAAGCTTTTCTTCAAGCGACATACCATGTGCTCCTTACCTTTGACTTCGAAACCCTTAGATTGTGCCATGTATAGTTCTTCATCTAAGTTACCATGTAAAAACGCTGTTTTTACGTCTAATTGCTCAAGATGAAGATCTTCCATTGCAACTATACTCAGCAGAACTCTAATTGATTTCATTTTCACTACGGGTGAAAATATCTTGGAGTAGTCGATCCCTTCTTTTTTAGAAAAGCTATCGACTACAAGTCTCGCCTTGTATCTAATACTACTATCTGCTTCATTCTTAATCCTGTACACCTATTTGTTTAACAAAGTTTTTTTACCTATGGGTAACTTGGTCAACTTCGAAGTTTTGTTATGAAGTAACGAGCTTATCTCGTTTTTCATAGCACCCTCCCACTGCAAGTGAGACGTGTCTATCTTTGCCTCATCGTAAGTCTCTGGTTCCCCTAAATTTGTATATAAAACATGGCTCAGAACAGTATCAGTTGATGGATAAACAATTACCTTTGGCTTTCTTACACGTGTAGACCTTCTCAAGATAGGTACTTCAGGGTCGTTAGTTTGCTTCGAATCACAGCGTTCCTCTTGAACTATCTCCTCACTGATTATAGGCTCATCTTGAACCTCTCTTTTAAGTGTACTTTGATCTACTGGAAACATCTTCACTGGCATTGTGTCTAATTCAACATATCCTGGTTCTACTACCATCTCATACTCTATCTGACGATCCTTGTACATCTTTTCTTCATGGAATACCACATTTTGACTGCGGATGACTTTGTTATTCTCATAATCCCAAAGCCTATAGCCATACTCGTTGCCACCGTATCCGATAAAGACGCACTTCTGGGACTTAGCATCAAGCTTTTTCCTATCATCTCTATCAATAAAAGCATATGCAATACAACCAAACACCTTTAGATGTAGATAATTAATCTTTTTACCTGACCACCGTTCTTGAGGTATTTCTCCATCAAATGCACTAGATGGACTTCTGTTGATAAGATAAACAATTGTATCAATGGTGGCAGCCCATAAGTGTAGCGGGAGACCCGCGTGTAGCCTCATGCATCTCGCACGTTCTAGAATAGTCATGTTCATCCTTTCAGCTACACCGTTCTCTTAAGGAGTTCTAGGAATAGTCTTTAGCCCATATATGCCTTCTCGAGTCAAATATTATGCAAATTCCTTACTTGTGTATTCACCACCATTATCAAACTTCAGAGCTTTAATATGATAACCTATCTCTTTTTCTACCATGGTCCTCCACATTTTGAACATCTAGAATACTTCTGATATTTCTCTAAGAGCATAGACCCAAGTCTTCCTTGTCACATTATCAATGAAGGTGACAAAATATCTCTTACCGCCATAAGAGAGTTCCTGAGCAGGTCCCCATACATCAGTATGAACCAACTCTAGCTTCTGGCATTTTATTTGGTCGTTCATTCAATTGAAAACTAACAACCTTCTGTTTTCCATAAATGTAACTCTCACAAAAATCTAACTCAACTTTTTACAAACTTGGAAGTAATTTCTTCGAGTGTAACTGCTTTATACCTTTTTCACCAAGATGTCCCAAACGATAATGCCAAAGAGTAGACAAATTACCTGTAGCCATTGTAGTTGCAACCATATCACTGATATTGTCTCCTTGGAGAAGGTAAAGTGTACCTGTACGCTTTCCCTTTGCTTCTACTCTTACCCCTGAGGTTATCTTCCACTCTCCGCATCCAAAGGTTGTTACCAAACCTTATTGGTCAAGTTTACTAGTTGAAATCAGATTTTTCTTTAATTCTAGAATATGTCTAGTTTCACGCAAAACTAGACGTTCTCCATCTAAGATGTTCACAGTCACAGTTCATTTTCCAACAATGGAACACATGTGGTCGTTTCCCACAACCATTTGTCCAAAATCTCCACTGGCATAATCATCAAATATGTCTCTTTGCGAGGTGCAATGAAAAGAAGCATCGGAATTAATAAACCATTTATCTGTCGTCATGTCAAACCCTGTAGACAAACACAAGTTATCTAGCAAAGATTCATCGCTAACCACATTAGCTCATTGATTCTCATTTTGTTGCTTCTTTTTGTAGGCTTCACACTGAAACCTCTGTGTCCGGTTTAATGACAAAACCAACACTCATCTTTTTCAACTTGTCTCTTACCCCTTGATTGTGATCTACCACACTTGCTGAATTTTCCTCTATTTTTACTTCTTCCACGGTTCTCCACTGTGAGTGCCTTTGAAGATGTAGATACCGTCCACCTGAGACTTTCCTTCCCATCTCTCTATACATGATACTACTCACAGCATCATTAAGAGTTAAATCATCATTCATGGTGCTCGAAATTCCCTGCACTATGGTATTGTAGCTTTTTGGAAGAGAACATAAATATAATAAGGCTTGAAGCTTCATATCTAAATTTATGCCTACGAATTCCAATTGACCCATGACTTGCGTGAAACTATTAACATGCTCTGCCATAGAACCTCTATCATATTAACTACTTTCTTCAGTAAATATACCTGATTTGATGTGGATGGCTTCTCATAAATATTTGTTAGAATATCCATTGCTTCTTTAGCAGTTTTTGCTTTCGCGATGTGGTACCTGATCTTTTTCATCAACCTTAGACGAATCGCACCTAATGCCTTTCGATCAAGAATTTTCCATCCCGCCTCTGCTGTCGGATCTACTTCCGCCATCTCAGGTTTCCAACCCTCAAGTGGTGCATAGAGATCTTTTTGATAAAGATAATCCTCGATTTGTAGTTTCTATCATTTGAAATCCTGCCCATCGAACTTATCGATTCTGATTTTATCTTCTGCCATATTGTTTTCTTTCAATCAAACATCACCGAAAAACCCTCGATGTTCTTGATTAGCCAACCCACACTCTGATACCAGTTGTTATGAAATCGCAAGTCGATTTCAGAAAAATAACGCTCACAAATAATTTACCAAGCAAAATATAATAATAAATGAATAGAATCAGAAGAATATGCTAGAAAATTTGTTAACGAAGTTCACCCAAACCTGGGCTACATCTTCGTGCAGAGGCACTTTGCGAATCCACTAGACTTCGAAAAAAAGTTGGAATATGATGATGATTTTCTCTCAAGATCAGGGCACGAAGAGATTAAGAACCTTCATAAAGAAAAAAACTCACTTTTTTCTTCTCTCTTTTTCTTGCCTCTCTATTTTCTTTTTCAGTGTCTTGACAGCTAGCGTCTTGCCATCGCTAATATAAAGGTATCACTTTTAGCGTAAAAGCAAATATGATGGAAAAGACAAAAAAGCCCTTAAAAATATTTGGCTTCATCTATAACATGCATGTCTTCTCTTCTATATCTTCTTCCATGAGTATGCGACTTATGTAATTGAAGACTGCATCAGAGAATCTAGTCTCTTCGGTGTACGGTGCATCACAACAATCATTTGAAAATGGGGCAACATCAACCAAATGATCCAACTCTCCACATTTGTCGGGTGCGCATTGAAAAGTTGGTCTAGAAACCAAACGATTATCTACAACAGCAGATATTGACTGATTGTGTCACACCTCGATTCACAAGAAAATGGCATGATACAGCCGTCCTTTCACCAAAGGATGCAGCCTCAACATAACCAAGATTTAGCTCAATATAAACATATATACGTTCATATATATATGACAAAAAAGGGCATTTGGTTGCAATATCAGAGTATTTCTATAATCCACCAAACCAAAACATATACCTTCTGCAAAGACTACTTTATAAACTTATCAACTATATACAAGTGTTGACACCTAAATTTTACCATTTTATTTAGGACTTAATCACATACAAAATTAGGAATTAGTCGTTAATAACAGAAAAAAAGAGAAAAAAAAGAGAGAAAAAAGAAAGGAAAATGGAAAAATGAGACCGGGCCGGGAGTAGGTCAACCCAGCCTCTTTCTTTCCCTTTTCTCTTCACCTAGGCCGGCCCACTTTTCTCTTATTTCTCCCAAGATGAGCCCCGCCTTCTTGGCCTCTCCCTTTTGGTCCTTCACGCGCTCTGCAAAAAGAAAAAGTAGAAGCACAGCAGCAGAGGGCAGGGGGAACAGTGATTGGGGTGAAGCTTCGACCAGGAGTGGGTGGTCGGGGTCAGGCCGGCACTACTAGCCAGCATCGCAGGGGGGGACCTCACGCACCAGCTGGTTCAAGTGAAGCACACGAACAAGAGGAGAAGAGCAGAAAGCACACGGCACCGCTGGAGTAGAAAGGGGAGAAAAGGGAATTGAACAAAAAACGGGGGGAGAACCGATACTAGGGAGCTTGAGCGAGACTAGAAAGCTCGAGAGAACGAAGGGTGAGTCAAAGGGAGAGAGTGTGGCCGAGCTTGCTAATTGTTATTTTAATGATTATGCACCCTTATGATCATCTCACATGTTAGTGGGTAGGTATAAAATCAATCCAAACTGCCTAACAAAAATCTTTTCTTTTAACATGAATAAGATTAGGTACTGAAAGGGCACTAATTGATTAATTAGTGTAATCAAGTCCCCGACCCTAGATTTCTCTGGTTGCGTAGAAAGTGAGGTATACTCCCATGCCTTACTTGGTTTTTAGCCGACCCCAATAGGCTAGTGGCGACTCCTCATTTTAAAATTCTTAAAAACACCCCAATGTCACGCAAGGTATGGGCTTGGGAGAGCCTGCACCTAATCATGGGCCTTAGGTCCATCCTTTAGGCAATACCCCTAAAGCTGTTCCCTCCCCCCGATAGGTAGATCGCGACAACAAGTCATACCAAAAAGTTTCCACCATAAAAGTCCTCCCAGAACGAACGCTCATGCCTACTCGCGACTCGCTGAAGAACCTGAAAAACAAGTAGATGAGAGGAGTGAGCTATCATGGTTCAGTGAGTAACACATTTCTTCTAAGCGGATCGAGAAATCACTATGCACATTTGAAATACAATTGTAACTCACTTTAACAGAATATATGATCATAACTCAAATACCAAAAATACCAATTGCCACACCCCAATCCTCGAGCGCGTGTCCATCCCTCGGTGGTTGATTAAAAATGTGACTTCCCAGGACAAGTCGCTGACCCTTTTCGTTTTATTTCACATGTGGAAACGAATAAACAAATCCCTTGACAATAATCATCTCGGGATAGAAAAGCAGGAAACAGATTCACAAACAAAACACACCTTTATATACACACTGAGTCATATAGAAAAGTCAACAGCCAAAAGTCTACAAAGGACCGACTCTCAAAAAGAAGTTGTCCTAACTGACCTACACCTCAGATCCCCTCGGCTTGGCTCCAGATCCTCCACTTTACGGCCCTGAAAAGAAAAGAGCCCATGACGGGGTGAGATATAAATTTCAGCGAGTTCACACTCTAAACCCCGATTAGGAGGGTAATACGCCAAGAGGCGTCCTAATCACACAACCACACAACCATAGAGACTTACCTTGTCTCAGATCCACCCTACAGGTCAGCACAATTCATATCACAAACAGCCATAAAGACATGAGCAGTAATTAAGCTCATCAACAGGAACGCCACACTCAATTTCAATCAAGCAAGGGGGTCCTGATTATAGGGTCAAATCATTATGTCACGTCTCATACCGTGCCACACAATTTTGTTTCATAATCCGGCGCGTTCAACTTAATTTATCATGCGCTCCTAGTTTTGATCTCGATTATACTCTTTGTTCGGCGGTCTTTTGGCATAGCCATGCGTCGTCTCACCCCATTGAGCATGGCTACGTCTTTCCTAGATGGCTTTCCCGAAGAAGCAAAGGTCCAGAATCTACTGCGACCGGCTTCCGTTGTCCAGGGGCATCCCATATAGGGGTACCGTCCAGCTTAACAGCTTGGGACGGGTTCTCCTAACCAACACACGACCATTCAATTACGGCCAAGGACACTGTGCGTTGCACCCAAATGTCTCAATTAAAATGGTGAGCTTGGCCTATTTTCTTTGTATTATAAATACATGGTAAAATAATCGTGTGCGAGTACATGGTCAGATTAAACCAGAAAAATTGATATAATTTCTTTTAAAATCTCACTATTTTATATAGTATATAAAACCATTTTTGGTGTCAAAATCCGACACCCACGATTTTCTAAGTAAATATTGAAATTCATAATTTTTGGAATAAATAACCAAAATTCTAATCAGCACTCAATTTGCACAAATTAAAACCCAATTGCATAAACTGAACACACCATTGCAATCAGCACGAAATTCCGATCATCGATTATCCCGGTCTAATTTTCGAAAAATAATTAATAATTAAATAATTACCAAAATTAATTAAATAATGCATATTAATTTAATAAATGCATATTTAGGCTCGAAATTGCTAATCTAACCACCTATTGACCTAATTATCCTAACTATTCTAACTACAATGCCATATAATAAACTAACTAATTACAAGTTCTAACCACCTAATTCACTAATCTAACTAACATAAATTAATTAAATAAGCTAATAACTATCCTAATATAGTCTTAATATAATCTAAATACCCCTTAAACGTCATTAGCTTACTAATTAGAGTTTAGTGTATAAACTCACCGGTTTAGTGGGAAAACTAGTTCACCACGACGGCGACGCAAAGGCGGCTGAAACTCGAGCTTACGGTGGCGTCAACGGGAGCTTGGATAGGGTCAAAAAGTCCAACAAGCCCATAGCGAACTGCTGGGTTCAGATAAGGACTTGGGGCTAAGATGCGTGGGCTGCTGGGCTCGGCTTAACGAGGTTGAAGCTTGCGGGCTGGGCTGACTTGCGGAGGAACGACGGAGATGGCAACTTGCTGGGCTGAAGCGTGAGTGGGCTGTAGCGGCTGAAGATTGGCTTAGTTGAGCGGTGTTGATTCGATGGGAAGGAGAAGACGCGGAAGTTGCTACTGGGGGAGTCTTGCGAACGTGGAGAGGGGTGATCGTGGACTAGGCTGCTTCAGTGGAGGAGGTGGAGTCAACTTTGGGGCTTCGTTGGGGGATTGTTGACTCGGTGGGGTTACGGTGGCATCGAAATGGAGGGGAACAAAGGGGGTGAGCTGGAGACGGCAACGGAAAGAGAGGTTTGGTGGGATTTGGCCACTGGTGGGGCAGAGAAAAGCAAAGGGAGAAATGGTGTCAGCATCGTTGAGAGGATGTGTGGACGATGCTAGCAGGTGGGCGTCGACTGCTGGCAAGATGGGGGGAAAAACGCTGGTGCACAAAAGGGGATGAAGCTTCGAAGAAAATGATGAAAGAAAGGCGGGAGCAGCTGCTTTCGGTGAAGGAACAAATGAAAGAAAGCAAGAGATAGAGGGGTCGGTTAAGCTGGCGTGCCCGAGAGAAAAACTGAAGGAGAGGGGGACAGCCAAAGTGTGCTCGAGAAGATGGAGAAAAAGGGGGGGCCAAAGTCAAATAAAAATATCTAGACATTATTACTTTCTTGCAAGATAAATCCTCAAATACTCAACTTTGGACAGCAAAATTGGCTAATTCCCTCACCATCCGAATTTCATTCTTTTTCCAATTTGTCCGAAATCCGATTTTTCCAAAAAAAATCATGGACTTGACGAAATTTTTCCGAAAGACGAAACGACGTCCTATAAATAAATTGTGACATGACAGAACTTTCAATTTCTAAAATCGGGTTCAATTTCGCGGTTAATTTCAATCTGATGCGATTTTAGCGTGACCTAACCTACCGGGTAACTTTTACGAACTTTTAGTGCAATTGACCCATGATCGATTATTTTTGAGCCATAATGTGCATCTTCGACCCATTGGCGACTGTCGGTTGTCGTGAAAATCTTGAAATTTCAAATATGGACACATTGTACAGAAATGAAAGAAAAATCAGTCTAGTGCCGTTCGACAGAAATTTTGCAATTAGGTGGAATCACCCATACACTAATCACATACCTTTGTCGAATCGACCTATCTATGATCTCTGATCGATTTTGACAGTGCCATAATGACCCTTACAGATTAGCACGATCGAGCAGTCGAGTCCTAGTCAAATTCTCAAGTTTATTGCATTCAGATTTCTTAACGGCTTCACCTGATAGGCTAGTTATCTCGTGAGTGGCCAACTCAGAGAAAAGAACTATAGGCGCATCGATGAAAAGCCCAACTCATTCAATTGAAAATAGAGCCTGAAATTCAGGATGTCACAATTCTTCCCCTCTTATAACAATTTCGTCCTTGAAATTTAAACCATCACAAGTCTTTAAACAAAAAAGTGGGGGTACAGTCATCTCATCGAATCTTCACTTTCCCAAGTTTCTCCTTCTGTGCCGTGGTGTTACCAGACCACTTTAACCAACGAGATCGTCTTGATGCGCAGAATTTGCTCTTTCCAATCCACGATCTGAATCGGTCTTTCTACGTACGACACCCTATCGTCCACGTCCAATTCTTCAAAATTTAACACATGGGTCGGGTCAGGCTCATACTTCCTCAACATCGACACATGAAAGATGTCATGCACTTGTGCCAATCTAGGCGGCAATACAAGATGATATGCTAGAGTCCCGATTCTTTCTAAAATCTCAAATGGACTTACGTACCTCGGACTTGGTTTTCCCTTCTTGCTAAAGCGTGAAGTACCCCTCATTGCTGACACCTTCAAAAAATGTAATCACCAACCTGGAATTCCAAAGGTCTCTCATGCTTATCTGCGTAGCTTTTCTGGCGGCTCTGAGCGGTCTTTAGTTTGTCTCTGATGACGGCAACTGCATCCACTGATTACTGGACTAACTCTGGGCCTATGATCTTTCGTTCTCCGACCTCATCTCAACACACTGGCGTTCTGCACGCTCTGCCATACAACGCTTCGAAAGGAGCCATCTGAATACTCTGTTGGTAGCTATTGTTATAGGCAAACTCGACAAGATGAAGCTATTCCTCCTAGCTTCCCTTGAAATCCAACATGCAAGCTCGCAACATGTCTTCGAGGGTTTGAATCGTCCTCTTAGACTGGCCATCCGTCTGAGGATGATAAGCCGTACCGTACTGTAGCTTCGTTCCTAAAGCGGTCTACAGGCTCTTCCAAAAAGCGCGTTAAGTCTCGGGTCTCTGTCTGATGTAATCGTCACCGGCATTCCATGCAGGCGAACAATCCGACGCACATACAATTATGCATGCCTGTCCAAATCAAGGTCCTTTCATACGGCGATAAAGTGAGCTGACTTCGTTAGTCTGTCGACCACTACTCAAATGAAATTATTACCTCTCTGACTCCTTGGTAAGCTTGTCACAAAATCCATTGTGATATGTTCCCATTTCCACTCGGGAATCTCGAGAGGTTACAGAAGTCCTCCTAGCTTACAGTGATGTGCCTTCACTTGCTGACACGTTAGACACTTGGCGACATGCTTGGCAATATTCGCCTTCATACTAGACCACCAATAATGTTGACGCAAATCCTGATACATATTTGTACTGCCAGAATGAATGCTGTAACTACTACGATAAGCTTCTGATAAGATCTCTTCTTTAAGCTCTGCATCGTCAGGTACACATAATCGTCCTCGGAACCTTAGTGTTATGTCTTCAGAAATCTAGAAATCACCCTTCCTCTTTTCGGTATCCTCTTGCGGGATCTTCTGAACATCCGGATCTGTCGGCTGAAGCGTCTTGATTTTGATCTGCACTTCTGGCTCAATTCTGAGGGTAGCCATAAGATTCGAAAGGTGGCTTACCTCAAACTTGAAAATCGAATCTCGAGCTCTCTCGAGTAAATTCCACTCCTTAACCAGCATATGCGCAACTGAAGACTTCCGACTCAACGCATCTACGATTGTATTTGCCTTTCCAGGGTGATACAGAATATCACAATCATAGTCCTTTAGGAGTTCTACCCAGCGACGATGTCTCATATTCAACTCATTCTAAGAGAATAGATACTTGAGACTTTGATGGTCAGTGAAGATCTGGAATCTTTCTCCGTACAAATAATGTCTCCAAATTTTCAGAGCGAAAATAATTGTGGCGAGTTCTAAGTCATGTGTTGGATAATTCAGTTCATGAGGTCTAAACTGACGGGACGCGTATGCAACAACCCTGCCATGTTGCATTAGTACACAACCTAGTCCTCTAAACGACGCATCACTATAAATCTCATATCCTCTAGGACCAGATGGAATTGTCAACACGGGTGCGGTAGTCAGCTTCTGCTTAAGCTCTTGGAAACTACACTCGCACTTGTCTATCCACACAAATTTCTCTTCCTTCTTCAGTAGTCGAGTCAATGGTGAGGCTAAAGCTGAAAACCCTTCCACAACCTTACGTAATACCCTGCCAAACCCAGAAAGCTTCTAATCTCTATCACTGTATTTGATCTTGGCCAGTTGATCACGACTTCAATCTTGGTCGGGTCCACAGAGATTCCTTTGCCTGAAATCACGTGACCTAGAAAAGTAACACGAGTCAACCAAGACTCGCACTTGCTGAACTTGGCGTATAACTCATGATTCCTCATAGTCTGAAGTACCATCCTCAAATGCCCTTCATGCTCCTCTAGACTTCTCGAGTACGCCAGAATATTGTCAATGAACACGATCACGAACTAATCCAGATATTCTTTGAACACTCAGTTCATCAGATCCATAAAAGAAGCTTGGGCGTTCATCAATCCAAACGGCATTACTGTAAACTCATAATGGTCGTATCGAGTACGAAACGCTGACTTTGGTATGTCCTCTTTCCTGATTCTAAGTTGATGATATCCTGTCCTCAAGTTGATCTTAGAGAATATCGATGCTCCTTGCAACTGATCAAACAAGTTGTCGATCCTCGGCAGTGGATACTTGTTCTTAATCGTCACCTGATTGAGTTGACAATAGTCGATGCACAAGCGCAACAAACCATCTTTCTTCTTCACAAATAGAACTGGTGTTCCCCAAGGTGATGCACTGGGACGTATGAATCCCTTATCCAACAATTCTTGCATCTGCACCTTCAGTTCTTTCAACTCAGACAACGCCATCTAGTAAGGAGCCTTAGAGATTGGCTCTGTCCTGGGGGCTAACTCAATCACGAACTCAATCTCTCTCTCTGGCGGTAGGCCTGGCAATTCATTCAGAAACACATCTCGAAATTCTAGAACCACTACTATGTCTTCGATCTTTAGCTCCTCA
Organism: Eucalyptus curtisii; assembly: GCA_017140595.1. Taxonomy (NCBI): domain Eukaryota; kingdom Viridiplantae; phylum Streptophyta; class Magnoliopsida; order Myrtales; family Myrtaceae; genus Eucalyptus; species Eucalyptus curtisii. The sequence continues at coordinate 36,927,038 of CM029504.1, read as the reverse complement.
ACGGTCATATCCACGACAGTTGCTAAGTAACCTTGGCAACTCTCGTTTAACAACTGGGTTGCCTCTAGTGATGAGATTAGGGTAATCGAGAGTCTTCCTCGACTCCCAATAAACTCGAAACTTTCACCCACTAACGGGTTAAACTGAATCGCTTTACGATAGCAGTCCATCTTAGCTCATTGCTTGGTGAGCCCAATCACTAGCTTGCAACCAGGACAACCCACTGTAACAAACACCTTATCCTTTAGCGGTGTAGATATGCTAACTACTGACTCTAACAACTCAAGAATCAATCCTACCAGCTTAACAAATTGTTTAGCTATAAACGAATGAGTTGCACCAGGGTCAAATAAAGCATAAGTAGTGTGGTCATTCAGCGAAACAATACCTTTAATCACATTGGGTGAGTCTTCTACCTATCCCCTTGTGATAGCGTACATCCGTCCTTGAGCTGGAGGTCTAATTAGTCCACCCTGCTGTGCATTCGGGGGCGCGTATCCTCGATTCTGACCTAACGGTGGTGGCAGTGGCAACTACGATCCCATTTGTCTTCTGGGACAATTCCTGGCCATGTGACCTACTGGCCACATTCAAAACAAGCACCCGGCCTAGAATGGCTTGAGGCCAATCCATGTCGTCTTCCGCAGAAACGACACTCACCATTCTATCTTAACGCTGACTTTCCTATCCCACCCTTCCTATTGGGTGGAACATGGTACCTTCCTCCGGTCATCGGTCTCTTCCCAAATCGATTTCCATCCCAGTTCGAACCAAACCGTGACCTAAATGCAACGGCTTGTTCGTTCTGGTCTCTCTTTATCAGTTGGGCCCGTTCGTACAAGTCGTTGTAGTCCTTTAAATTGAACCACACCAACGGACTCCTCAGCTCCTGTTTGAGTCCATTTCTGAATCTCCTAGCTAGGTCTACCGGATCCTCGACCAATCTAGGGGCATACTGTGACAGTTCGGCAAACTTCGCTTCATACTGATCCACTGTCATTGTACCTTGGCGAAGGCGCTGAAATTCCGCCATCTTCAGTTCTCTGGCACTCTTAGAGAAGTACATGTTGTTGAAGACCTTGACAAAGGCATTCCACTCCGGAACCACACCTTCAGGGAACACTATCCCTCTGGTGGCCTTCCACCAAGTGCTTGTAATTCCCTGTAATTGATAGGCTGCAAGGATGACCTTCTTTGCCTTAGAGCACATCAACAGTGCAAAGGCCTTCTCCAATCCCTGGATCCATAGTGCTGCAGTCTCGGGATCTCCTGCGCCAGTGAACTTTGGTGGGTTCAACTTCAAAAACTATTCTACCAGTTTGTGCATCGGCCTCACAGTGACCACGTTCCCAGGTGGAACCTTAGCAGGTACGGTAGCAGGTGCGGCAGCGGCTGCGGCATCACTGGTGGCAGCAATATCAGCATTGGGCGGCGGCAGTAGCGGCAGCTGTAGTGACGGCGGTAATGGCAACGGCTTGATTCTGGGCCTATTTCCCCATCGGATTCCCCAAGGCCTCTAGCGCGTGCATGATTCCGACAATTCCCGGATCACCAGGTGTTGCTACACCAACACCAATAAGAGGTGGTGCTACTCCACTAGCGCTAGCCTGAGCTGGCGCTCTACCACGACCCCCTCGGGTACCGACCCTAGTCGGCATCCTACCCCGAGTCATAGGTCCAATGGTTCTCTTCCTAGGAGTCTTCTGCTCCTGGTCACTTATACTACAAGATCTTTATAGAAACCTATTTTCCAATGCCAATACAATATTAGAATTTGAGTGACCCCACAAACAACTACTAGATAGCTATCACTCACATGCATCAACATAAAATAGAGATCATTCCTACTAATTATACCAAGACCCACTGCACCTTATCACTCCAAACGCTAACCTGCTCTGATACCACTTAAACGGGGATGTCATGCCCCGATCCTCGAGCGCATGCCCATCCCTCTGTGGTCGATTAAAAATGCGACTTCCTAGGACGAGTCGCTGACCCTTTTCGTTTTATTACACATGCGGAAACAAATAAACAAATCCCCTAACAATAATCATCTCGAGATAGAAAAATAGGAAACAGATTCACAAACAAAACACACATTTATATACACACTGAGTCATATACAAAAGTCAACAACCAAAAGTCTACAAAGGATCGACTCTCAAAAAGAAGCCGTCCTAACTGACCTACACCTCAAATCCCCTCAACTCGGCTCCAAATCCTCCACTCTACGGCCCGGAAAAGAAAAGAGCCCATGACGGGGTGAGATATAAATCTCAATGAGTTCACGCTCTAAACCCCGATTAGGAGGGTAATACGCCAAGAGGCTTCCTAATCACACAACCACACAACCATAGAGACTTACCTCATCTCAGATCCACCTTGCAGGTCAGCACAATTCATATCACAAACAGCCATAAAGACATGAGCAGCAATTAAGCTCATCATCAGGAACGCCACACTCAATTTCAATCAAGCACGGGGGTCCTGATTATATGGTCAAATCGTTATGTTACGTCCCATACCGTGCCACACAATTTTGTCCCATAATCCGGTGCTTTCAACTCAATTTATCATGTGTTCCTAGTTTTGATCTCGACTTATAGCACGGCCTACTCTTTGTTCGGCGGTCTTTTGGCATAGCTAGGTGTTGTCTCACCCCATTGAGCACGGCTACGTCTTTCCTAGACGCCTTTTCCGAAGGAGCAAAGGTCCGGAATCTACTGTGACCGGCTTCCGTTGTCCAGGGGCATCCCATATAGGGGTACCGTCCAGCTTAACAGCTTGGGATGGGTTCTCTTAACCAATACACGACCACTCAATTACGGCCAAGGACATTGTGTATTTCTTCGTATTAGAAATACACGGTAAAATAGTCGTGTGTGGGTACACGGTCAGATTAAACTAGAAAATTGATATCATTCCTTTTAAAATCTCACTATTTTATATAGTATATAAAACCATTTTTGGTGTCAAAATCCGACACCCGGGATTTTCTGAGTAAATATTGAAATTCATAATTTTTGGAATAAATAACCAAAATTCTAATTAGCACTCAATTTGCACAAATTAACACCCAATTGCATAAACTAAACACAACATTACAATCAGCACGAAATTCCGATCACCGGCTATCCTGGTCTAATTTTAAGAAAATAATTAATAATTAAATAATTACCAAAATTAATTAGATAATGTGTATTAATTTAATCAATGCATACATAGGCTCGAAATTGCTAATCTAACCACTTATTGACCTAATTAAATTATCTTAACTATTCTAACTACAATGCCATATAATAAACTAACTAATTACAAGTTCTAACCGCCTAATTCACTAATCTAACTAACTTAAATTAATTAAATAAGCTAATAACTATCCTAATATACTCTTAATATAATCTAAACACCCTTAAACGTCATTAGCCTACTAATTAGAGTTTAGTGCGTAAACTCACCGGTTTAGCACGAAAACTGGTTCACCGCGAGGGCGGCCGAAACTCGGGCTTACGGCGGCGTCAATGGGAGCTTGGATCGGGTCGAAAAAGTCCAGCAAGCCCACAGTGAATTACTGGGTTCGGATATGGACTTGGGGCTAAGATGCGCAGGCTGCTGGGCTTAGCTTGACGAGGTTGAGGCTTGCGGGCTGGGCTGACTTGCGGAGCAACGACGGAGATGGCAACTTGTTGGGCTGAAGCGTGAGTGGGTTGCAGTGGCAGAAGATGGGCTGAGCCGAGCGGTGTTGATTCGGTGGGAAGGAGAAGACGCGGACGTTGCTGCTGGGGGAGTCTTGCGGACGTGGAGAGGGGCGATCGTGGACTGGGCTGCTTCGGTGGAGGAGGTGGAGTCAACTTTGGGGCTTTGTTGGGGGATTGTTGACTCGGTGGGGTTACGGTGGCATCGAAATGGAGGGGAACAAAGGGGGTGAGCTGGAGATGCCAACAGAAAGAGAGGTTTGGTGGGATTTGGCCACTAGTAGGGCAGAGAAAAGCGAAGGGAGAAATGTAGTCAGCATCGGTGAAAGGATGCGTGGACAATGCTGGCAGGTTGGTGTCGATTGCTGGTAGGATGGGGGGAAAAACGCTAGCGCACGAAAGGGGATGAAGCTTCGAAGGAAATGATGAAAGAAAGGCAGGAGCAGCTGCTTTCGGTGAAGGAATAAATGAAAGAAAGCAGGAGACAGAGGGGTCGGTCAAGCTAGAGTGCCTGAGAGAAAAATTGAATGAGAAGGGGACAGCCAAAGTGTGCTCGAGAAGATGGAGAAAAAGGGGAGCCAAAGTCAAATAAAAATATCTAGACATTAATGTTTCGTCCCCCTATTACTTTCTTGCAAGATAAATCGTAAATTACTCAACTTTGGACAGCAAAATTGGCTAATTCCCTCACCCATCCGAATTTCATTCTTTTTCCAATTTATCCGAAATCCGATTTTTCCAAAAAAATCATGGACTCGACGAAATTTTTTCGAAAGACGAGACGACCTCCTATAAATAAATTGTGACATGACAACTTTTAATTTCTGAAATTGGGTTCAATTTCGAGGTTAATTTCAATTTGACGCAATTTTGGCGTGATTGAGCCTACTAGATAGCTTTCACGAACTTTTATTGCAATTGACCGGTGGTCGATTATTTTTGAGCCAGAATGTGCATCTTCGACTCATTGGCGACTGTCGGTTGTCGTGAAAATCTAGAAATTTCAAATACGGACACAAGGTACAGAAATGACAGAAAAATCGGTCTAATGCTGTTCGACATAAATTTTGCAATTAGGTGGAATCACCTATACACTAATCACATACCTCTGTCGAATCGACCTATTTCTGATCTCTAGTCGATTTTGACAGTGCCGTAATGACCCTTACAAATTAGCACGGTCGAGCAATCGATTCCTGGTCAAATTCTCAAGTCTATTGCATTCAGATTCCTTAACGGCTTCACCTGATAGGCTAGTTATCTCGTGAGTGGCCAACTCGGAGAAAAGAACTATAGGCGCGTTGATGAAAAACCCAACTCATTCAATCGAAAACAGAGCCTGAGATTCAGGATGTCACACCAATAATCCAGTCCATTAGTCAATCTCATAAAACATGTATCAATGGTCTATTCCATTGATTAATCTCATCAAACCACACATCGATGGTCCATCCCATCAACCAAACTCAAATCACATGTCAATGATCCACTCCATTGACCAATTCATGCTCAAATGTCTAGCTATGGTTACACATAACGCCTGTGACAAGACGACCAAGATTCCTCCCTTAGCAAGTTCTCCACCTTTAACCGGTGGCTCGGTCCACAAAGATATCCTAGACTAGTATGCGAATACCCACACACCCCTCAAGGTTCACAGAGACATTAAGCATCAACCACAAATCATAATATCCAGTAAACCAACATTAGAAGGAAAGTCATATCATATCACAAATCAAAATTTGATATATAAATATCAAAGCATTCTTCAAAACATTTCAAGATTCTTTCAAAAAGAATTTCACAAACCATTTTCAAATAACCATTTAAATCGTATTCGAATCATAACTCCTTTCAAACAACAAAATGGCAGTAATAGCTCGATCATGTTTTATGCAACAAAATATGCTTTTTATCAATTCATAGAATATATAATCCACCATGTTTCTCAGAGCATTAGTTAAAAATACAAAGAAGAAATAGGAAAAGCCAAAAATCAACTACGACGCTTACTCGAACCAACGCACTCGGATCCCTAACAATTAACGGAAAAACAATATCAAAAGGCCAAGTAAAAAGGATATTCTCATAACGGCTCACCTATACTAGGCCCATTTATCGATAAAACAACACCTATGCGCCACGGAAGTTTGCATTTAGCGAAAACCCATTGTTTTTCGCTAGGCACGGCTCATGCGCCAATTTCGTTGCGCCATAACTTCCTCTACAAAACTCCGTTTCAAGCCGGCTTATAGTCTTTAGAAAGCTCTCTTAACGTACAACAACCCCAACTCAGCCTCCCCAAAACAATACCGAAAACAACAAAAAAATAGCTCAAAGCTACTGTTCGCTACAGTTCCAAGATGCGCCCCAAACTTTAAAATTCCGTTCCGGACAAACCAAAAGCTCAAATCGTGATCCGTAAGATGCTATAGCTTCACAACATCCCAAAGTACCATTTCTACAAAATATGCAGCTCAACAACTCAAAAATCGGGCTTCGCCACACAAATATCCAAGAAATCTGACAGTGATTGCTTCAAGTAGATGATTAAAGGCCCCGATCACTTGCCGGCATTGCAAAACAGAGTTGAGTCGGCTTGGTGAGGTGTCCGGGTCGTGAGTGTTAGAGAAAACTCCTTTATTGTTTTGAAGTTGACAAAACTTTTCCAAAGTCTATATCTGAAGATCTGAAGACTTTATCGTCAAAGTCTGAAGACCGACAAACCACCAGATGTTAATCTTAAAGTCTATCCTCACTGGCAGTTCCAGACTAAAGTATGAAGATTTATCCAAACGCAGGATTATTATCCAGATGAAGATTATCTTTAAAGTTTTGTTTCGTATGGTTATTGGAAGATCTTATAGCTGGAATTCACACATAGTTGATTGATTATTCTTATTGGAAACTACTCCGAAATGAAGATCTTTGAAAGGCAAGCTAAACTTGGAAGGTTCTACTTATGGAAACTCAAGATCCTGATTTGTATGGGCGAGCAGGATTGACGGGCTTTCAACACAAATTATTTAATGACTCAAGATCACCCTAACTAATTCTGTCCAACAGGTAGATTGGAAGATCTTTGAAAAGGCAAGCTAAACTTGGAAGGTTCTACTTATGGAAACTCAAGATCCTGATTTGTATGGGCGAGCGGGATTGACGGGCTTTCAACACAAATTATCTAACGACTCGAGATCACCCTAATTGATTCTGTCCAACGGGTAGATTGGAAGAATTCCTTTGGAAAGTGCCAATGGTCGAGAAGGCATGAAGGAGTATTTAAGGGTTGATTATTTGGTTATTCGATATGGTGCTTGAGAGAAAATTCCAAAGTCTAAAGCTTTTCTAGTCTCTTGCTTTTTCATTCACTAAGCAAAAACATTGTATACAAAAGAGATAAACTCTTAGTGAGACTGTGTGAGAATTTGATAAGACTCATCACCATGATAGTCAAGATCACGAGCTGTAACAACTTTTTTGATACTTAGTGGAATCCAGCCAATAGGCTGTCAGCGAGGAGAGTGGACGTAGGCTTGGTCTAAGCCGAACCACTATAAACTCTGTTTTCACTTTCTCTTATCCCTGAACTCCTTACTTTTATTTACTGGTTGTCTATTTATGTAGAGTTGAAATACAATTTATGTCTAGCTTATTCTAAAATCAAAATACTTTCTTTAAGTCCTGCGAAAATTCTTATTTACACCTATTCACCCCTCTTTAGGTGTATTCACTAGCCCCTTTCAATTGGTATCAGAGCCTGTGTGCTTATTTGTTGAAGTATTTTACTTCTTAAGCTAAAGATCTATGGCTTGGCTCCAGGACTGGTTGAAGGTCAAAGCAACATCAGACCTCCTTACTTTGATGGGAATGAATACAACGTATGGAAGAACAAGATGAAAGCTTTCCTAAAATCGAAATATCCCCTGGAATGGGATGTGGTGGAAAAATGAGTTATTCCTACAAAAATGAGATATCAGAATAAATCAACTGAAGAAAATGAGTTCAACAAAGATGTGACTTGCTTCGAATGCAAGAAGAAAGGACACATCAGACCCAACTGTCCTCTATTAAAGAAAAAGAAGGGAAGTATAGAGAAATTCAAAAAGGCTCTCAAAGTAGAGACTTTGAGTGACACTGAATGTGAAGAGAGTGATGAAGAATATGCCAACATATGTCTAATGGAAACTTCAGAATCGGACTTAGACTCTGAAACAGACTCAGACTCAGATAAGGAAATCGAGGTTAGTAATTTTAAAATTCCTATTAAAGTTTCAAAGTATATTGATAAACTCTGTCTTAGTCTCAAGGTATCTCTTAAAAGAATTTCCGAACTGAAGAAGGAAAATTCCATACTGAGGCAACAGGAAATTTCTTGGAAATAAAAATTTAAAAATCTAAACAAAAACTTTGATGTTTTAAAAGAAAATGCAGATTCTTTTTCAAAGGAAAACATTTTTTTTTTTTTGAAAAAAGATATTTCAAGTATCTCAAAGAAGTTTTCAAATGGATCTAAAATGCCGATAAAATTCTTTCAATTCAAAGACCTTATTTTAATAAATCGGGTTTAGGAATGACATCAGAAACTATTACTTTAATTGATTTTCCAAAAGTAAAAGAAAGAATCAAACAAAAACCTACTAAAACTTTTTACAAAAATCATTTTCAAAAAGTTTTTGTAAAACCTGTTGGCCGAAGTGCTCTCAAATGTTCAAAGTGTAACGGCTCAGAACATTTCGAGAAGGATTGTCCTAAAGTTTGGAAACCTGTTAAGAAAGATTGGACAAAGATTGTTTTTGGAACTAACTCTCCTAGATCCAAGAAAATATAGGTACCAAAGAAAACTTGAAACCTTCTCATAACTGCAGGTCACTATCAGGAAAATGATCAAATGGTATTTGGATAGTGGCTGTTCGAGACACATGACAAGAGATTCAAACTACTTTATAAAGCTTACTCAAATGAATGGTGTAAAAGTTTCTTTTGGTGGAAATAGCAAATGAAGAATTGTTGGATGTGGAACTATGAATATTGGAAGTCTTACAATTAACAACGTCTTTTTGGTGGAAGGCTTGAACTATAATCTACTCAGCATAAGTCAATTATGCGACACTGGATTCAAAATCAACTTCCAAGAAGGCATTTGCTTAGGAACTAGTAGAGATTTATCTCAATCTTTTACTAGACGGAGACATGGAAACATCTATCTACTGGACATAAAACCAAAAAGCTCTCAGTGTCTAATCTCTATTCAAGATGAAGAGATTCTTTGGCATCGAAAGCTTGGCCATGTTAATATGAAGCAGATAGCCAAAATTTCCTCCAAAAAGCTTGTTTGTGGACTGCCTAACTTGAGTTATCAAAAGTCGGAATTATGCACACCATGTGTTTTGGGAAAACATGTAAGAAGTTCTTTTAAACCTATAAATCAGGTTTCTACTAATCGTGTTCTGCAGCTTCTGCATATGGATCTTTTTGAACCAACCAAAACACAAAGTATTGGTAGAAAGAAAAACTTAGTAATCGTGGATGATTACTCTCGCTTTACATGGATATTCTTCTTGGCAAGTAAGTCTGAAGCATTTTCTCATTTTTCAAAGTTTGCTAAGAAAATTCAGAATGAAAAAGGATATGATATAATGAGCATACAAACAGACCATGGATGTGAGTTTGAAAATTAAGACTTTGCAAACTTTTGTGATGAATTTGGTTTAAAGCATGTTTTCTCTTCACCATATACTCCAGAGCAAAATGGAGTTGTGGAAAGAAAGAATAGATCGTTGAAAGAAATGGCAAGAACTCTTTTAATTGAAAGGAATATTTCTTCTCGTTTTTTGGGCTGAAGCAGTTTCTACAACTTGTTATATCATTAACAGAGTATTTTTAAGGCCTATTTTAGAGAAAACTCCTTATGAGGTGTTTAAAGGAAAGAAACCAAATGTTTCTTATTTTCACGTATTTGGTTGCAAATGTTTTATCTTAAAAAATGCAAATGATCGAACTGGTAAGTTTGAAGAAAAGTCAAATGCATTTTTCTTGGCTACTCAACTTCAAGCAAAACATACAGAGTATTCAACAAAAAGACTCAGTCTGTTGAAGAATCTATGAATGTCAAGTTTCAAGACTCTACACTGAATCAAGTGGTAGAGACTCAACTTGAAGAAACTGAACCTGCTCGAGATGTTACAAAGTCTACTTCCCCCGCAGAAAATCAGACTCCTGAAGTTCAACAATAGGAAGAACCAAAAGATTCAACTAAAGCAGAGGATGAGCAGACTCACAAATCAACCAGTAACTGGAAGCATGAGTCTAGTCATCTCAAAGAACGCATCATTGGCAACATTGATGAAGGAATTCGTACCAGATCCAAAAGGTGAGAAGAGTCTAGTGTTTTGACACTTATTTTGTAAATTGAACCCAAAAGCATAGAAGAAGTCTTGGCTGATGAAAGCTGGATTGAAGCCATGCAAGAAGAACTCAGACAATTCAGCATCAACGATGTTTGGGAATTAATTCCTAAACCAAAAGGTAAATCTATTATTGGAGCTAAATAAGTTTTTAGGAACAAAGTGGATGAGAAAGGAAAAGTCATCAGGAATAAAGCAAGACTCGTGGCTAAAGGATACACTCAAGAAGAAGGAATAGACTATGACGAGACCTATGCACAAGTAGCGAGGTTAGAAGCAATTAAATTACTTCTTGATTTTGCTTGCTTTAAAAATTTCAGGTTATTCCAAATGGATGTAAATAGTGCATTCCTAAATGGATTTATCCGAGAAAAAGTTTATGTAGAACAACCACCTGGTTTTGAAGATCCAAGAAAGCCTAATTCAGTTTAGAGACTGAAAAAGGCTCTGTATAGACTGAAACAAGTACCTCGAGCCTAGTATGAAAGGTTAAGTAATTTTCTAACTCAAAATGGATTTGTTAAAGGAAAAGTAGATATTACCTTATTCATTAAAAAGGAAGGTAAAGATTTTCTACTTGTTCAAATTTATGTTGATGACATTATTTTTGGTTCATCTAATGAAAATCTATGCAAGAAGTTTTCTAGATGCATGCAGGATGAATTTGAAATGAGCATGATGGGTGAGCTAAATTTCTTTCTGGGATTACAAGTAAAATAGTCAATAGAAGGAATCTTCATTCACCAAGAGAAATATGCTAAAGATCTCATCAAGAAGTTTGTATTGGAAAACTGCAAAAAGACAGAGACACCTATGTCAAGTTCTTCAAAGCTGGATAAAGATGAAGAAGGAAAGATTATGGATCAAAAGCTATACAGGAGCATAATTGGATCACTTACTGCATCTAGACCTAACATTTTGTTTAGTGTTTGTATCCGTGCCATATTCCAATCAAATCCCAAAGAATCTCATCTTAGTGTAGCAAAGTGAATTATCAAATATGTTGCATCTAATCCAAAGCTAGGTCTATGGTATCCCAAAGAAGGAGACATTACTCTCCTTGGATATTTAGATGTAGATCTTGCAGGATGCAAAGTGGATAGAAAAAGTACTTCTGGGACATGTCAATTGCTTGGCAACAAGTTGGTATCATGGTTTTCGAGAAAACAAAGTATTGTAGCTCTTTCAACAGCTGAAGCAGAATATGTAGCACTTGGGAGTTGCTGCTCTCAAATCCTATGGATGAGGCAATAGCTAAGAGACTTTGAAATTGAAGAATCATGCACTGAAATCAAATGCGATAATACAAGCGCCATCAATCTCACAAAGAATCCAATTCTTCACTCAAGAGCAAAGCATATAGAAATACGTCATCACTTTATTAGAGATCATGTTCAAAATGGAGAAGTCTTGATTCAATTTATTAACTCAAAGAATCAACTGGCGGACATATTTACAAAGCCACTGGATAAAAGCTTATTTGAGTCTATTCGTGCAAGACTGAACATTCTATCGATTGCCGGGTAAAGTCTAAAGGTATTCAGACTCAGAATTTCCAGATGTTAAGACTGTAAGTAAATTCCTTCTATTTTAATGTGAAGTTATTTTTGGATAAAATTTTGAAAATGTACGTTATTCTTTAATTACTCTTTGTCAATTTTATTTTTAGAAGTTATCTTAATTGACGATTGTTCAATTTCAAAAAGGGAAGTTATTATTTTTGAAAAAGGAAGTTGTTTTTAAGGCGGTTTATTATTTTCAAAAAGGCGGTTTTTACCTTCTCATTGCGATGCTTTGTATACCTGCTTTATATATTGTCGAAACTCGTCTTCTTCATTTACGCTCACTTTTTGAAACCCTAGAATACTGTGATCTTACTATTTCTCATCTACTTGAGTTTCATCCAAAAAGTTTTAACCTTTTCGAAAGAGCAAGTTCGAGAAATTTCCCTAGACTTTGACAATGTCTTCCCAAAGAAAATCTTTTAGAATCGCGAGTCGGGGACCACAGCGTATGCGTGAGGGACCTACGCATTTCAATTTGACCAAGGAAGAAGATTCTCCTCCACAACTACAACAATCAAGACAACATTCTCAACTGCGCCAACAATCAACATAAGATCCTCCTCCACAGTCAGAACAGGAAGAGGTTATTGAAGACGTTGAACCTATAAGGACTCAAAAACCCCAATTTATCTATAGACTGTATACGGACTTGAAGAAGGGTGGTTCTGCTATGAACTTGATCGATGAGTTCTTAAAAGCACACGGTTACAAAAATGAGACTTTTTTCTTGAACACCATGGAAAGACTAGGCATTGCGCTTCAGGGTTTGGCAAAATGGTCGTTTGAGAATTTTCCCAGTGATCCGAGTGTTGGATAGCCAGAGGAGAAAGACGAGAATGAGAAGTTGTTTGTTCATTTTCAACCCAGGATGGGCGTTGTTGCGAAGGTTGGTGATGAAGGGACGAACTTATTTCGTTCCAAGGACCACAAAAAGTGTTACTTGAGTTTGCTGAAGAGAGGGGTTATGCACCCCAGGAGTGTTGATTTCGATTTTCTTGACTCCTGAAGATTAATTTGAGGGAGAAGTTTGGTTTGCTTCAAATTGAACGCTTTTGCATTGAGATGACTGTTGCTTATCCCGAACATACTGTCTATTTTTATTCAAATCTGTCATTTATAGATGCGAATAAATTTAGTTTTTTTGTAAGGGACAAAGAGTTCGTAGTTGATGTAGACACTTTGGCTGACTTAATTGGTGTGGAAAGAGGGAGATTCCAAACAATTGGTGTGTCTCATGCCTATGCGACCTTGTCCATAGTAAATGACAAAATGGTCGAAGGCAAGATTTCTTATTCAATAATGAATGCCTAGAATATTCTTCTTCACAAGGTGGTGATTAATTGCATCAAGCCAAAGTCTACCTCAAAGACAAACGTTTCTCTCGCTCCGAAGCTAAGCTCATGTACATGATCATCTCTGGCCGTAAGTTCTCTCTTCCCCACATGATTCTTATGCACATGTATAGAACTGTGGTGAAAGACAAGGGACAACTTCCCTACTCGGCGCTTATCTCTCAACTCTTCAAGCACTTCAAGATCAAACTTCCTGATCTTCTTTGTACCAGAATCATTGCTCCAATGGTTATTGGTCTCAAAATGGTTTCCAAAATGAGGCTGAAGGAACTAAGCAAGGAACTAGAGCGCTTTAAGGAGAAGTCTCCTATGAAGTGAAGCAAGACTCTGTTGCAAAGAAAAGAAAGGGAAAAGAGCCTATGACAAAACCTGTGAAGAAAATGAGATCTCTCATCTTGGAAGATGAAGAAAAAGATGACGATCTCACTATCTCAGCTCTTGCCCTGCAGAATCTACAGAGTTATGTAAGCCCTACCAAGATCAGAGAACAAGAAGGAACAGAAAGAAGAGAAGGAGAAGAAGAAAGAAGAGAAGAAGAAGAAGAAGAAGAAGAAGAAGAAGAAGGAAGAAAAAGAGATTAACAAGAAGGAAGAAGAAGCAAAGAAAGAAGGAGTCGCAATGACTCTTTTGAACCAGCACTGGCTGCATCCGATGATTTGGAGAAGACAAGGAGTGAGAAGACTGAACAACAACATCACTTCAGTGCCAAAGCAGAGCTTGAAGAAAAACATTTCTCTCCACCTAAAGGCATGAAGACATGGGGAGATGTTGCAAATCGAGGGACTTCTTCACCAATTTTTACTAGTGATGTTAGTAGATCTCCACCAGACCTAGAAGAGGTCTATGCCTCTCAATTTCCTAAGTCAGACTTCGAGGCATACACTCCTACTCATGGCGATAGAACAACTGATGTTCCCCCTCATTTTCAAACTCCTGCATCTACTTCAGTTGGTCCTAGCATTGCTAAAGATCACTCCGCAGATCTTCAGCGAGTGATGGAACTTCTTTTGGAATTAAAGGGACATCAATATGCCTTTGAGTTTGAAATGAAGCACATGATGACTGTCTTCAAGGAATCTACAGACTCTCTACAAGAACAGATTCTAGCTCTCAAGCAAGACCAAGCAAAGGGAGCGGATATTCAGCAGCTTAAGGAGTCTTTGTAGAAGCTTGAAGACACTGTCAAGTCAATGGGGGATTTCCAGCTCGTTCGTATCCCCAAGCAACCCTAATTCAATTCAACTCTTTTCAAACATTTCTGTCTCCACTTTTTGCTGATGACAAAGAGGGGGAGAGTTTGCGTGCGGATTTGTTTTTATTGACTTTTGGACTTGGACTATACTTTCTGTGGACTTTTTGATTATATTTGGTTTGACATTTGACTTTGGATATTGTTAATCTTTTTTATGCTTGCAAATGTAGTGGTTTAGCTTCGACATTACTTATAACTGGTTTAAACTAACTTGTGTTCTGTGGTTGCAGAATCAAGGTTTTCAAAGTCTTAATTAAATTTATAAGATATTATTGCATAAGTATTGTTTTGCAGGTCAAAAAGTTTTTCAAAATCTGCAGGAAAGTTTTGTCACCATAAAAAATGGGGAGATTGTTAGAGAAAACCCATTTATTGTTTTGAAGTTGACTAAACCTTTCCAAAGTCTATATCTGAAGATCTGAAGACTTTATCGTCAAAGTCTGAAGATCGAAAGACCACCAGATGTTAATCTCAAAGTCTATCCTCACTGGCAGTTCCAGACTGAAGTATGAAGATTTATCCAAACGCAGGATTATTATCCAGATGAAGATTATCTTCAAAATTTTGTTTCGTATGGTTATTGGAAGATCTTATAGCTAGAATTCACACATATTTGATTGATTATTCTTATTGGAAACTACTCCGATATGAAGATATTTGAAAGGCAAGCTAAACTTGGAAGGTTCTACTTATGGAAACTCAAGATCCTGATTTGTATGGGCGAGCAGGATTGATGGGCTTTCAACACAAATTATCTAACGACTCGAGATCACCCTAATTGATTCTATCCAACGGGTAGATTGGAAGAATTCATTTGGAAAGTGCCAACGGTCGAGAAGGCATGAAGGAGTATTTAAGGGTTGATTCTTTGGTTATTCGATACGGTGCTTGAGAGAGAATTCCAAAGTCTAAAGCTTATCTAGTCTCTTTTTTTTCATTCACTGAGCAAAAACATTGTATACAAAAGAGAGAAACTCTTAGTGAGACTGTGTGAGAGTTTGATAAGACTCATCACCGTGATAGTCAAGATCACGAGCTGTAACAACTCTTTTGATAGTTAGTGGAATCCAGCCAATAGGTTGTCAACGAGGAGATTGGACGTAGGCTTGGTCTAAGCTGAACCACTACAAACTATATGTTCACTTTCTCTTATCCCTGAACTCCTTACTTTTATTTACTGGTTGTCTATTTATTTAGAGTTGAAATACAATTTATGTCTAGCATATTCTAAAATCAAAATACTTTCTTTAAGTCCTGCGAAAATTCTTATTTACACCTATTCACCCCCTCTTTAGGTGTATTCACTAGCCCCTTTCAGTGAGCACGTCAATTTTTTTTTCCCTTTTCCCTTTTTCCTTTCTCTTCTTTCTCTCCTCTCCCCTGTTTCTTTCTTTCCCCTGCTTCTACCCGTGCTCTTCTCTCTCTTTCCCTCTCTCTCTTTAAAAACACAGTTGAAGCTTCCTCCACTTTTCTTCAAATTCTTTTGTTGACTTTTCAAACCCTTTCTTTTCCTTTTTTTTTTAGCCCATATATTACAGATTGTCTGAGCGGAACCCGTTAGAAGGATACAAGCCTCTCATCAGTGGATCCATCATTGCGTTCTCACTCTGATGCTATCAGAGCATGAAAATACCAACTTCACTGCAATAGATTGCTTATCTTGGCGCAAAGTTTGTGGTTTCTTTGCTCCCAACTAAAAAAATTATTTTCGGCTAGCTGACTTATTCTATTGTAACCTCGGACTCGGATTGCCAACGCAAACCATAAAAGAATCAATCTGCACAGGTTCTGTTATCTTCCAGCAACATTTCAAAAGGCGGCGGTTTCTTGATGTGATCATTGTTGCTAGCGAAAAGTAGATCAAGTCACCATACCAACCATAATTTGCAGATAACCTCTTACTGCATTCATATAAAATTCCGAAACTCACCTGTCCTTTATGAGAGTCGACGACTTCAATCCACCTAAACCATGCTAATAGTTTTCTTGGCATCGAGTTTTGACAGGAAGATCGAAAGTGTAACTGAAGGATATCCTGGTTCTAGAGAGAGAGAGATGAGGCAGCAGAAGCCAAGCCCAGTCTTCATGTGCCCGAAGAATAACAGGAAATTGTTGCACCACCCAAAGACAATTGGTTAAAGACCACAAACTTTCTTCATATGCTGCTACCTTGTAAAGCATGGTAAATTTAATAATGTAATGGAATCTGTCTCACTAAAATATTTTGTCTGTTGGTTCCTATGCATGTAGTCATTGTTTTCGTTTCATAGTCTGGTCTGCAGCGATTGCTAATATTTATAATGGATCGTGCATCCTCATTGCAGGAATCGATGTCGAAGGAGGTACCCAGGCTGGTCAATCTCCCGTGAAAATATTTGACTCCATGTACTCTTCATCGACTGCAGAACTGGAAAAGAGGTTCGAGGTAATGAGTTAATTTGCACGGGGTGGGAGGAGAGCGACGACTTTGAGATTTGTCGTTTTTGTCTCGTTCGTCTCGTTCTCTCCATGTGATTGCACCTCCCAAAATGAGCTCAGATACTATGGTATGTCTAAAAAAACTGATCCTGACTCACAGGAGTATATCACAAGTCGCAATTTTTAGGATCCAGTTGTAACTTTCAATGTCTTGTTATCTACTTGTATAGTATTCTCTCAAAAATAGCAAAACCTCCTTATGAAATTCCCATTACCTATTGCAGACATTCGCAATCAAGTTAAGAACGCAATATACCAAATGAAAAATCACGCAACTCCACAATCCTTTAGGCCAGTCGAGTACTTTTTGAGGTCCAAATATGTACAGGCTGTGAGGGTGGAGACACAAAATCATCCAGAGGAATTACCTTGTCCTGAGAGAACAACAAAGGATAGGTAAATGAAAAGGTTGTTCTAGGGACGGAGGTGCTGGATCGCTTAGCTTGTGAAAAGTGGGAAGGGCAAAGAGATCCGAGACTAGTTCATGGGCCTCATTTGTGCAGCAAGCCCTTGCACTGAAAAGGTTTGAGGACTACAATTGATAGAGTTATTCAAGAATTTCATAATAAATCAATCAGTTGGTAAATCGGTGTTATAGGGACGGACCGAATTCGAGGTGTGCTGTCTATAAATGGGGATTTTTTTTTCCACAGAAGAAAAAAAAATTGGCTAGTTGGTGAGGTTAGGCCTTTTTTTGACACTAACATGGTCATTTCAGGTTTTTATTTAAAATAAGATCTATTTTGAACTTTTTTTTTTTTGAGAAAATGATATCACTTCTATATCTTTATTTGAAATTTTCTCTAAAAAAAAATGGGGGCGAGCCCATCGAGATTATATTTAAAAAGTTGAACAAGAAAACCAAAAAGAGTTGTACTTTCTAGACTCTTCTTGGCTCATGAATTCAATGCCACAACAGAATATGTAGTCCTGGGCATCTATTTTGAGTAAATATATTCTTAGTTATACAGGTTATATATAAAAGGGCTAATATAACGAAAAACCCTAAATTGGTAGACTTGTGATAAATTTACTTAAAATAATTTTTTTTACCACAAACCCAAATTGGTATACCTATTACAAGTTTATCTAAAATTAACTTTTTTTTATTATGAAAAACCTCAAACTAGTACATTTGTAACAAATTTATCCTTCTTTAATTTTTGTTAAATTGGATTAAAATCATGAAAAATCACAAACTAGTATACATGTGATAAACAGATGATAAAACTGCAAATTGGTACACTTGTCAATTGACATGCATTATCCAATTCAGTTGATGATAAAATTTAACAGAAACTAATGTAGGGTAAATTCATAATAGATATAACAATTTAGAATTTTTTATGGTCAAGAAACTAGATTGGAGTAAATTTGTTATAGGTGTATCAATTTAGGTATTTTTTGTGGTAGTAACCATTTATGAAAAAAAAAAAATTGGGCGGTCGATTCATATGAGTTATATGTGCATTTTATTCACATATAGGTTGCCTTTCCGTCACTATGAGGTCCATTTCATAAAGTTAGACTCTAGGCATTCTTTTGATCAAGTTATTCACCCATTATGTGCAGTCCAATCTATAGAATAGAATCTCGTGGGATGATTTCCAAAATGATGCGCAATGATGGGCAAATCAAGATCTCAAATTTTGGTCATCTACAAAAATAATGATGGAGGAGGATGGCAACCCCACATCAGGCCTGATGAAATGTTATTGATGAAAGTGTAATTTAATATCTACATGGTGTGATAGCCTCCATTAGATGTGATTAGGGTTGTTAAATGTGCGGATCGGGTTTGTTGAGGAACCATTTTTCAATGATTATGATGATTTCTTAACTATCCTTAGTATGATTTTTACTATAGTAAATGCAAATGTTCGTGACAAGTATCAAAGTCTACGTGATGACCATGGTGTGATCTAGGTGATGAAAGATCGCCAAATGTCTCAATACGGTTTTCCACTAACAACATCAACAGAGCTAAAGATTAGCTAATGTTGATGTTTGTATTCAAGGTTGTACACATTAGGTAACTAGTACTATCACAACAACGTTCATTTGATAATGTTTGTTGGTTCCCATTGTGAAAGTGGATATGCACATCAACAGAATCTAGATGATAACAACAATTGAGAAATTAGGTTGTTTGACATGCCTATCATAAGCTGCAGCAAAGGATCCAGATGATAACAACAATTGAGAAATTAGGTTGTTTGACATGCCTATCATAAGCTGCAGCAAAGGAATAGCAACAAAAACTATTTTAAGATAGTCTGCGGATATTCAGGAAAAGAACTATATAGGAAGTTCTATCTCTAGACAGCAGCATCAACAGTAATTTTAACGATTCTTTTCTTCTTCAATTCACCTCCAATGAATAGATTGAAGATGAGTATAAAACAGAAGATCCCTAAAGCCAAATGAGAGACGTGTAATTCAAAAGACCGAAAATCTGCTATATGTTGTGTCTTTAGCTAAACGTTCTCTTTCAACTTCTTTTTTTTTTTTGAGTGTTATGTTCTTACTATTTAAGTAATTGTGCTAAAGATTAAGTATATAAGAGTAAGAGCATAATTTGAAATCTAATAGTGTGATCTATTGTGTAAAAGGATTAGTACTTGCAAATTGTAAATTTTTTAGCAGATTACTGGTATAATCTAGCCCAACTCATGGCTATTAGTTTGAGAGTGGACGTAGGCTTGGGGATAGAACCAAATCACTATACATCTTTGCGTGCTATCGTTTTTTTTTCTTATCACTTTTACAAGCACAAAATACACTCACGAGTTTTGAAAATCACCTTGACTCAATCTTTACTTAGTTTCAGTTATTTCCCAAAAAGATTGCAAATATTTCCATTATGACCTACTCACCTCCTTTAGATTGTATTGTTAGTCTCCTACAGGGTCGGGTAAAAAATGGTCTGACCCATTTTCCATGCAATATAAATGTTATGACCTCTACTCGACCATATTCATATTACCAAAACACGTTAATATTTAACCCAATTTATGAAAATCTTTACCCATCCATTTAACCTACTTTAAGCTCTTCACATATATATGCTACATGGATAAAAAATTCACATCAAATTGAAAAAAATAAATTAGCACAATAAAAAATTAATAAATAAGTAAATTAAAAAAAATGTAATAAAACCTATCAATTGAAATACTTACAAAGAGTTTTTGATAAGAGAAAGATCGATAAACTAACCATTGACACAAATATTACATTTACTTATAAGAACTCTTCTAACATGCAACAATGTGTTCTCGAAACATTTAGGGGCATTAAAGTTAGTATTACATTAAAATAGTATGACATTTGAGACTCATAAAAAAAAAAAAAAAAAAACTTCCCAACTTTCGATTAATCTTAAAGCTCGTTTTATATCTAGTACCTTTTCCTAGAGAATATGGATAAACATGGTTCCAGGGTAGAATATGGAATTGAAGAATTAGATCAATAGGAATCTGTTCGAATCCAGGTTCCAAAAATTGGAAAATTTGTTTCGATGAGTAGGTTCTAAGTTCAAGGCAGGTGGAACGTGGAACTTGAACCTAGAATAAATTTTGGTGTTCTTCCTGGTCTATGTCTCTACATGATCCTATGATATTCCATGGTCCGGTGATGAGTGTATAATTTTGAACCACTAATTTGAACTTTCATTTTATGACCAAGACTTTTACTTTCTTAATATTTCATATTCTTTATGTATTTAAATATAAGTTATGGCCAGTGGATTAACAGTAAGTTGTGGTCACTAAACGAGATAATTTACTGCAATCGTTTGATTGATAATACAGATGAAACCTGTGTATAACTTGGAACTAGATGTGTTAAACGGGTAGGTTAGGTCATTTTTGGGTCAGTTTATAAATGGTCGAACTCAAATTGACCTATTAAACCATTTATGACCCATTTATACATAATGTAAATTTTTTTATTCATACCTAACCCATTTCCGGCTCAACCTATATTACTTACATACTTAACCCAATTTAGGAAAACTCATTCTTGCGATTTAATATATATATATATATATATATGTTGCTAAAATACTTTCAAATCTAGGAACGCTTGTTTCTTATGATTTTTAAAAAAAAATGGTTCATACCCTGAAAAACCCCAAACTAGTACACCTGTGATAAATTTACCCCAAATTATTTTTTTGACTACCAAAAACCCCAAACTGGTATACCTTTGATAAATTTACCCCAAATTGGTATACCAGTAACAAATTTACCCCTATTAGTTTTCGTTAAATTTTATGTCAAATTATTAAATTAAATTATATGTGACAGTTGACTGGAATACCAATTTGGGATTTTACACTCCGTTTGTCACAGTTTACAATTTTTGTGATTTTTTGTGGTATTAATCCAATTTAGTGGAGGGTATATTTGTCACGAATTTACCAGTTTGGGGTTTTTTGCGGTCAAATAAATTAGTTTGAGGTAAATTTATCATAAATAAACCAGTTTAGGGTTTTTTTTTATGGTCAGTTGGAGTAAATTTGTCACAGGTGTACTAATTTGGGGTTTTTCAGAGTATTAACCCTTTAAAAAATGACATTGCTAAAACACTTTCATTCAATACAAGCTAGAGGACAATTTTTATAATTTTCTTCAAAAATTGAGGCTCCATTTTTCTTGAAAAATATTTTTTTAGGAAGTCATTTTCTAAGAAAATAATAATATGTTTTGGTATTTGCTTGAAATTTGGAATTAGATTTGATTTTTCGCTATTGGGTATAAAAAATCTAATACGATTTTCTTTCGTGCATTCCTTTTAATAATTTTTATTTTGTTTAATTTTTATCTTACAAAAAATCATTTTTTAATTATTTGTAATTATTTTTTTAAAGAATCAAATTTTGAATTATTTTTTCTCTTTATTCTTTCTTTTTTATTTTTCATTCTTCTTCAGCCAATCATTAGCCACACCAGTGGCCAGCGAGGCTCAAGCTTGTTCAATTCCAGGGAGACTCGAGCTTGCCAGCCTCTAGTGAGGTAGAGCCTCGCCAAAGGTTGGCAAGGTTTAGCTTGCTAGATCGGTGAGGTTCGAGCTTTGTAGATTCGAGCTTTGCCAAACGCCGGCGAGGTCTCATTCTCGCCAGATCAGCGAGCTCAAGCTCCATTCTTGCTAGATCAGCGAGGCTTGGGCCTCGTTGGACGTCGACAAGGTCTTGACCTAGCCAAATCAGTGAGCTCGAGCTTACCCAAGGCCGGTGATGTGACATCCTGATTTTTTGCCCTGTTTTGATTAAATGAAATGGGCTTTTCATTGACACGCTTATATTCATTTTCTCTGAACTGATTACTTACAAGATAACTAATCTACCAGGTGAAGCCGTTAAGAGATATAAATGCGACCGACTTGAGAATTCGATCAGAAATCGACTACTCGACCGTGCTAATCTGCAGGGGTCAATACGGCACCGTTATAATCGATTTGAGACTAGAGATAGGTCAACTTGACAAAGGCATGTATTTAAATTGTGGGTGATTCCACCTGATTGCAAAATTTATGTCAAACGACACTAAATTGATTTTTCTATCGATTCTATACTTGGTGCCCGTAATTGAAACCTTGAGATTTTTACAACAACCGATAGTCGCCTATGAATCGAAGATGCACATTGTGGATCGAAAATAATCGATCACGGGTCAAACACGCTAAAAATTTCTAAAAGCTACCCGGTAGATTACGTCACGCTAAACGCGTCCGATTGAAATTAACCACGAAATTGAACCCGGTTTCGGGAATCGAAAGTTCTAGTGTGTCACGATTTATTTTTGGGATGTAGACTCATCATTTGAAGAATTTTCGGCGAGCCTAGAATTTTGGCGGAAATTCAAAATTAGGCAATTTAAATTCAAAAATTCGGAGGGGCCTCTTTAAGTGGATTTTTGGTCTCCAAAGTGAGCTAATTGGTGAAGGGAATAAAAGAAATTTGTGTGGGCTGCTACCATGGCAAGTATGGCCATTGAATTGAAGTTGTTTGGTGTGAATTGAGATGAATGGGTGCAAAATTCGTAGGGCTATGGGCTGCTGCTGTTTTGGCCTTCAATTTGGCCTTGTTCTTCACAAATGGCTTGTGGAAGAAGCCTTGGCGGCTGGATAAGGGCTGAAGGCTTTAGGGGCTCCACTCAAGTGTTTTGGATATTTAAGGTGGACTTTTGAGGCCCCTTGTCCCCCTTGGTTCCCTCTCTTCCTCCCTCCTTGCTCGACGCACCCCCCCCCCCCCCCTACTTCTTCTTCCTTTCTTCCTCTTCACTTCATCTTCCTCAATCCTCCATTGTTGCTGCAACACAGAACCATTTACAGCCCCACCGAAGCCAACAGCCACCCTTGCGTTGCCCGAGCTCAGCTCCATGCCCCTAGCCCGCACGCCCGCCGCTTGTCTCAACTGGCCGCGAGCCCGTCCCTGCGCTGTCCCGCAGTCCACCTGGGTCTAGCGGGCGTCCAGCCCGATCACCAACTCCACCTATCCCAGCTCCGACCAACCTTGCTCGCCTAGCCGCCCGCCTCTCGCCTCCGTCAGCCCGAGCCCAGCTCGCTCCAGCCCTCGGACAGAACTGAAGTCCCAACTGTGGCACCCCTCGACACGGCCCCCGATCCGTTAGGGTCGCCACAGTTCGCTTACCATTCTCTTACTTGACCTAAAGGTCTATTAATCTTGGGGGTTTACATCTTTTAGATCGGTCCCTTGCGCAATTCATATGGCGGAAACATATCCAACAACTCCCTTCCCTATATTCAGAAAACGATGCACACCAACTAAACATTTATAGGTAAAAGCCGAACACTTTTATTTACTTAAACTAGATGGACATCATTCATCGGTACATCAAAATGCCGTAGTCTTCTATACTCAGCTATACTTCAAAAGATGACCGACATCTCCTCCAACAGTTGTATACTTAAAGTCCATCGATCAGTGTCGGCATCCAACCTCTTGATCCATCTACTGGTGGTAGTGGCAGCAGAGGAATCTTATCTAGTCTGAAATGTTAATCCCCAAAATGGGTGAGTACAACCACTCAACAGTAAAGATCCACCAAACTACTCATTGTGTCACACAGAACAATCAAGGCATCATAACAAAGCACATTCATGCATTCGAGCATAACTTACCTTGCAGACATGCATATGTCATCATACCATATGTGCATACACCATCATGCACTCATCATCAATCATTCATGCATATACCATCATGCCATAGGTGCATATACAACCATGCACTCATCATCAATCATTCATGTATATTCCATCATGCCATAGGTGCATATACAACCATGCACTCATCATCAAGCATTCATGCATATATCACCATGCCATATGTGCATATACCTCCATGCAGTCATGCATATCTCATCATGCCATCGTGCATGTACCACCATGATTCAAATCATCCATGCTATCAAGCATACATCACCATGAGATCCATTCATGCCTTCACGATCGCATTTTCAATATCAAATAGCATTAATTTACTTTCATAAGCAGATCATGCATCATGCCATATGCATACACCCATGCACATGATTCATTTTCAATTCTTATATTTCACAAGGATCTCATCAGTTTTTCTTTCCAGGGACCAATGTTTGCATCCCACAATTTATCGCTCGCATCCAACCTGGCATCGCGAGGAACCTCCGAGCATGTATTCAAAATACAACCGGGCATCCGGCACCCCCACATTCCGGGCATCTCGTATCCCAATTGGCATCACGAGGTATCCCCTCGGCACACACCTCCGAGGCTTCCGGGAATACGTACCAACATACCACCAGGCATTCCCCCTGGAATTACGTACCGTATACCACCGGGCATCTCGAAACTCCCGAGGACCCTCCGGAATTACGCCACTAGACCACCGGGCATCCGGCACCCCCACATTCCGGGCATCCCGACACTCCCGGGGCATTGTCGGCTCACACCTCCGACGGTATCCTCATTTATCATAATTCATATTCACATTTTTATGTCTCAATATCAACATGGCACATGATGTGATGGCAACAAAGTCAATTTCAGCTTTTGATTTTATATGTAATGCCAAATATCATCACATGTGCAGCAAGATTCAATCACTTAAAACAATATAATTCATGGGGCTCATACAAAACAGAATAGTCATGCACTACAGCCTTTGAAATTCGCAAAATCCAGCTTGCACAGTTTTAGAAAACATTTTAATTAAATACCCAAATGACCTTCAAAAATTATGAAATTCGAACATGTGATAGTCAAGACATAAAGGCATATATTTCATGAGAACACTACACCAAGAGATCCCCATATAGTTCAATACAGACCACGCATCACAGCACTACTAATTCTGTCCATTCCACTTGCACAGTTTTTGAAACATTTTTGGTTAAATAGACAAATGAACTTCAAAAATCACGAAATTTGAATATGTTGTAGAAAAGACATAAAAAAATATATTTCATGCAGAACACTTTTCCAAAAGAATCTCATACAAAACGGTATAGACCACGCATTGCAACATTACCAAGTCCGAACACATCAGATCGCACAGTTTTAAAAACATTTTCGATTAAATACTCAAATGACATTTAAAAATTATGAAATTCGACTATGTGATAGAAAAGACCATAAGGTAAATACTTCATGAATACATTGAAGTCATATTCGTCCTAGGTAATTAAATATAGGCGGTTAAAACTTCTGTTCCTAGTACCGAAATTTCCAGATCTAACCATCTCCGAAAAACCACGATTTCACCTACCTACTCTTGTTTTTTTTCTCTAAATTTTTTATATGTTCTACCTCAAGAAGTACACTACAACTTTTATTAAGAGATCAAGGTGAGATTTTCACAAGAAGGTTACTTTACAGACCACGAAACCACTGAAGGTCAACACAACGAATTCCAGATCTAGTCTCTCCAAAGAAAAATCATTTCGCTAACCATTTCGTGTTCGTTTTGCCTCAAATTTTAGTATGTTGTTCTTCAAGGTGTTCTCTACAACTTTCATGAAGAAATCAAAGCAAGATTTAGAATAAAAAGTCACATGCAACACACAAACTCAAGAATGGTCAAACTGGTCTCTCCAGAAATAGCATGCATGGCCAACGAATCTCTCTCTCCATAGCTCCGAAATTTCATCCCATCTACCACAACCAAGACTTACCATCTACTACACATACACACAGCAATGCAAAGAGTAGGTTTTAGGACTTCACTTGCCTCGAATTTAAGCACAAAACAGCGACAAACGGCGGGCAAAGCGGCGAAGGAACGGTGGCGAACGAGCTAGGCGGACGATCCTCCTCCTTCCTCTCGCACGCCCGCTTCCCCTTTCTCTCTTTCTCTCCTCTCTCTCTCGGACGACACTCTCTCTCTCCCTTTCCTCGCCTAATCCGCCTCTCTCCTTTTAGCTTTCTTTCCCCCATAATCATTTGCAATCATTTGATTGCATGAAGCCGCCCAAGGAAGCCAATGAGGGCAGCCACACTTGGCTCCTCCTCCATGCCACTTGGCAGCTCGCATGCAAGGCTTATGGGCTTCAAGGTTTGGGTCGGTCTTGGGCCTTCATGGGCCGGTCGACCAAGGGACTGGCGTGGGTTGGTTGGACGGTCTTTTGGGCCTAAAGATCAGCCCACCCTCTCCTATTCCTATTCCATTTAACGCTTATTTTAATAAACATCTAATTTCAACTTATAAGCCCACAAAACTTTACAATTTAAATCAATTAAATTCTACTTATAAAGTGCACCCCCAAGAATAAGATTTCTATATCAATTTGCACCTTAATAAAATCCTTGGGTCACTTGTAGACACATCTCCATCCAAACAATTGTCCATTACAATGCCTGGCCTTAAATTAGTTGAAATTCATTAATGGCTGATTCATAATCCAATGGCACTTCCATCACCTATTGATGGTTCATAACGTATCCAAGGGTTGTCACGAAATTTTAGGATGCCACACCAGCAAACCATGAGGCTTGTTGGGCCTTTTTCGATCCTTTCCCGGCCTCCTTTGGTGTCGCCGTAGACCTGAGTTGTGGTCGCCATCGCGCCGCCGTCACCATGAACCGATTTTCGCTCTAAACCGATGAGTTTACCTCCTAATCTCTAATTAGGATGCTAATTATTCTTAAGGGTGGATTAGTGGCTAATTAATGGGTTAGTTAGGTTAATTAGGATTAGTGGGATTAGTTCATGTAACTAGATTGATAGAATTATTTAGTTAGGTTAGTTAGTAGTTAGGTGGTTAGTTACTTAGATTAGTTAGCTTAGTAGGTTATGTAGCAAGCTTAGTCAGGTTGATTAATTAGTTCAATTAGGATGGTTAAGTTAGCTTATGTTAATTTATTTAGTGGTTTGATTTAATTATTTTTCAATTTATTTAATTATTTATTAATTAGCGGAAATTATAGCGGGATAGTCGGTTGTCAAAATTTCGTGCTGATCTCATGGTTGTATTGGTTTGTGCAATTGCTTGATAATTTGTGCAATTGGATGCTATTGATAATTTTTGAATTATTATTTAAAAAATATGAATTTTTGGTATATTGTTAGAAAATACCGGGTGTCGGGTTTTGACGCCAAAAAGTATTTTAAGTACTATATAAAATCATGGAATTTTTAAAAGAGATGATATCACTTTTTGTGGTTCAATCTAATCGTGTGGCCACGCACAATTATATTACCAGGTATTTTTAATATGAAGAAAATAAGCCAAGTACATTATTTAAAATTGAGGCATTTGAGTGCAAAGCACGATGTCTTTAGCTGAGCTTAGATGTGCGTGTGATCGCTATGAGAACCCGTCACCCGATGAAGGTTGTGGCATCCTAAAATTTTAATGACCCTCGAATATGCGACGGTCCGTGATAAACCGACGAAAGTGCCGTCAGATTGCGACATTGGCACCACTTTCGGTCGCCTTTTATCACTTTCATTATCAGACCCTGATGGCCACGTTACGCGATGATCCTAGGATATACCTTCATAGTCGCGCCTTGGTCGCGTCAAGACAACTTGATCATCGCATGACCTATCGTTTCGTCGAAAATTTCTTTTACATAATGCCACGGTTGAGATCCTCTTCTACCCGCATGTGTACCCTACGAACCGAACCTTCCATGTTCATTATTGTGACCCTGTGCAGCCATGTAAGTAGTTAGAATTCAACCCCCGCACGTGCTGAAATTAAGAGTTTGATTTTGGAGAAGTTGGACCGTGCATGAGGATCGTGCACGTCTCTTCGTTGTGTGAATTTAGCAAGTGAAGAAACAAATTTTAATCGGCATGCAGCCCCTTCTTTCCGCACGTGAAGAATCGTGTAACCGGTCAACCATTGAAGGAATTGTTTACCAAAAGGCCACGTAGCTTCCCCACTTGATTGCCAGCGAAGAAGACGCCTAAGGAGAAGTTGTGTTGGCTCGGCAAGAGGGGAGATCCGCATGCAGGAGGCCACGTGTTCAGCAGCTATCCCTTGCGCGTGCAGCCACCAAAAAACCTGCATGCAATTGACTAATTAGTTAATTAATTGAGGAGCAAAAGGGGTGGATTAGTCGAGAGAGTGAGAGAGAGCTTCGTACGAAACCAGTGAGAAGGAGAGAGAGAGAGAGCAACGAGCGGGTGAGTGCAGTGAGTGAGCGAGAGAGTTTGCGAGCGTGCAGCGAGCAAGAGTGAGGGGGGAAGAAGCAGACCGCCCTCTGTCCGTGCGGGTGCACTGCCGCCATCGACGCCGCTCGCCTGCGTCGCCGTTTAGCCGTGTCCGCGACCCACAACCCTCCTGTTTTGCTATCGTTGAGTCGTAGGACCTAAGGCAAGTTGAAGTCTACTGATCTATATAATGTAGTTCTGTTGCTGTCTTAGGAAGTGCATTGATAGACTAGATTGTTGGATTTTGATGTTGACTAATGGTTTATTGAGCAACCGAGACTGTTTTGAGGTTGAAAGCTTGATGAGAATGCTCGGGTTTCTCGTGCATGCCTCCGATTCTCTTGAATTTAAGTCAAAACAGATTTGGCGACTATGAAATCTTGAAGAATTCAGCCATTGATTTGAGTTGAAAAAGAAAAAACCTCCCGATCCGTATTTGAAGTTTCATCTACCACGGCACCAGCCTTATATGTTTTAAGAAAATGCACGGTGCTTTCATATTTGAAATTTTGAATCAATCCTTTTGAAACTATTGGAGATCGGGTTGACATTTCGGATTTACTATACAAGTTTTTAAACTCATTTATCATTCTGAATAAAACTTGGCCGTAGACCAATTTGGAAAACCTCTCGACTCTTGCTGGAATTTTTACATATTGAGGCGCCATTCTTAAATGTTTCAAAATGGAAAAGAAAATATTTTGGTGTCCTCGAAACCTCAAATTTTGCAAGAACGAGCCTTTGAAAACCTTGAAGTCAGGAGTGTAGATTTGAATTACCAATGTGCCGATTTCAAATAGCTTGTGTTTAATAACTCTCTTTGATTGTGGTCGTGAGGCGCAAGTGCAACCCGAGAATTCTCACATGGATTTTTGAAATGCATCGGAAGGTTAGCAATGGGAGTAGACCTACGGGCTTGATGTTTTACTACTGAGTTTTGTTCATTGGTGATTCAAAGACGTTTTGGTTTATGATTTCAAAGCTTGTTGTTGTCTTGAAAATGTTTTGGCATTGAAACAATTTGGTTGAGACACCATGGCTGTGATGTGTTGTGAATGCCGTCGGACCTTTGAGTTGACGATGCCCCGGGAGTGTCCGGATGCCCATAGGATTGCATGAGGCGATGCCGCTGGATACCTGGGGTCCGTAGTACCCCAGAGGTCCCCCGGGAGTGTCGGGATGCCCGGTGCTATGTCGGTATGTAAATCCGGAGGGTAGGGGTAACCATTTTCATGGCGAACTCCGGCGATTCCTCGTGATGCTAGGTGGGATGCGAGATGCCCAGAGGTGTGACGTAACACGCTCTGGATGGCCCTAGTGGCTGAATGCCGGAGGCTTCGCGATGCCGGGTGGGATGCAAAATCCCAAAGGGACGTAAACACTGGTCCTCTGAGCTAGACATAGAGATATGAAAATGAACTGAGTTTTTCTAAAGATAACGACCCTGCTAATAACTATGCCTGATTGTGGGACTAAATTATACGGCATGGTATGGGACGTGTCGCTATGGTTTGGCCCTATAGTCGGGACCTGTGTGTGCTGAAATGATGCATTCTGATTTTGAAACTGCATTTGCCATTGCTTTCAAAAGTGTTATTGATTTGATGCACACTCATTCTTTTGATTTCTTGTTTTATCTATCTTGAATGGACTTGGATTGTGATGGTGTGCATAGTATAGCTTAGTAGATCTTCAACTGCTGGGTGGTTGTACTCACCCCTTTTTGGGGACTAACATTTCAGATTAGAAGAAATGCCTCTGCTACCTGTAACTCCCGGTTCATTCTACGGACTTCCGGTCGATTTACAATGGGAACGGTCGGAGTACCAACACCCCGAGGTGTGTGGATTGTCGTTCGAACGAGTGAGAGTTATCTTGGTGTTCGATGTTGGTCTCTCCGCCGACCCCATTCTGCATGAGTACATCATTGTTTTTGTTCGCCGAGATGGACGCTCGCTAGGGCTGTTGCCGCCGCCGCCAGCCGATGGACCGGATGGGTGGATATGACCGAGAGTTGAGGTCTGCAGCAGAAGCATTTTTGGTCGCCAACACCGTTTGATGGACTTATGTTTATAGTCGTTGTAATAGTCGGGTATCTTTTGGAAAGTAGCCGGGTATAGAAAACCGCGGTGTTTTTGATGTACCGACTAAAGACGTCCACCTGGTTTATGTAAATAAAGGTGTTCGGCTTTAACTTATAAAATGTCTAGTAGGTGTGCATCATTTTAATTTGTGAAAGGGAAGTCGATGGATGTGCTTCCGCTATGTAAACTACGCAGTGACCGATCTAAAATATATAAACCCCCAGGACTTATAGACTTATTATAACTCTTTGGTATCGGAGTTTTATTTTATCAGGTCAAGAGAAAGGCAAGTGGACTGTGGCGACCCTAGCGGATCGAGGGACGTTCGGGGGTGCCACAGCGGGTGGTATCGGAGCAATGGTTTATTTGGAGTGATAAGGTGCCTCAGTTGGAAATGATGATAGAATGATGCACACCATAGGATACTAACCATGGGTAGTTGACTAACTTTGAATAACGGGTGATTGAATTCACTCGTAAAATACTAGTAACGATCATAGGTTACATGTGCATGTGAGTAACATTTTATGTTACTTATTTGATCTCAGTAACATGTGAACGTTACTTTTCTTTCTTAGCTAATTAGTGACACTGAGTCACTAATTGTTCTTGAAGCGAAATTTTCTGAGCCATCTAGGTATGCCCCTAGATTGATAGAGGATCGAGAGGAAAATGCTAAGAGATTTCTGAAGGGTCTCAGGACGGATATTAGGAGGCAACTAGTACCTCTGAACATGAGGGATTATAATAAGAGTTATGAAAGGGCCCAGCTTGTAGAGCAAGAAATGTTAAGAGAACGAATGGAATCAGGGAGACAGTTGACATTGAATGATGCCCGGCAAGGTAAGAGACCCTATCTGGCGCAAGATCTGTATTGGGATTCTAACAAAAAAAAACGCAATTTTAGAAATTTCAAAAAGACCAAGAGTGGTCAGGCTCTAGGAAAAGTGTCATGTCAAGACAACTTTTGCCAAAGGTGTGGTAGTCAATATGGATCAGGACCCTGTAACAATCAATTGAAATGTTTTGGTTATGAGCAGAGAGGACACTTTAGGAGAAATCCACAAGAAGGGTCGCAACCGAATGTCAACTCGGTGCGACAAGAGCAGCAACGTGTAAATAGACCACCTCCACAAGGGAAATCTTAGAGACCACCAGCACAATGAAGGGTGTATGCGATCACTCAGGAGGAAGCGAAAGCTTCCAAAAACGTTAACCTAGGAATGGATTAGCTCTGTAAGCAATGGACTAGGATAGATGATCTCCTAGGATAGTGCTTACCCGTGCGCCAAAGAATAAAACCGTGAGGCTTAGTATGGGATAGGCCAAGCGGATAATATCTCTGTAAGTTAGTCCCTATTGAAACGAGACCCTCCAGTGGATGTGTAGTTCGGGTTCGAACCAGGAGAAAGCTGGTGTACCTACAATGACCCGATCCGATGAGGGCGGGGAGTGGACGCCTAGGTCAGAGGACGTGAGCAAGGGGCGGCTCCTGGCAGGCTTTTAGGATGGCAAAAGGGGGCAGGAATGAACTAAACTGGGAGGGCAGTGTTTCTGGGATCATTTTATTAGAGTGGCGCAGCGGAAGCATGTTTAAGCTTGTTGAACTCTTGTTTGTGAAAAGGAAGGACGGGTCGATGTGTTTGTGCATTGACTATAGACAATTGAATCAAGTGACCATTAAGAATAAGTACCCGTTGCCTAGAATTGACGACCTATTCGACCAATTGCAAGGAAGTTCGGTCTTTTCTAAAAGTGACTTGAGATCAGGATACCATCAGCTAAGGATTAAGAAGGAAGACATTCCTAAGACCGCATTTAGGACTCGCTATGGACATTACAAGTTCCTAGTTATGCCATTTGGACTAACGAATGCTCCGGCCGCATTCATGGATCTAATGAATAGGATATTTAAACCCTATTTAGATCAATTTGTAATTGTCTTCATTGATGATATCCTGATATATTCTAAAGGGTATGAAGAGCATGAGCGACACCTGAAGATAGTGTTGCAGACCCTTAAAAATCATAAATTGTATGCCAAATTCAGTAAGTGTGAATTTTGGTTAGACCGAATAATATTCTTGGGACACGTGGTGTCAGGAGAAGGGATTGCAGTAGACCCAGCGAAAGTTGAGATGGTAATAAACTGGCCGAGAACGACAACGCCGACTGAAATACGAAGTTTCTTAGGACTGGCTGGCTATTATAGAAGGTTTATTGAAGGATTCTCCTAACTTGCAGGTCCATTGACGAAATTGACTTGGAAGAATGTAAAATTTGAATGGAATGGATAATGTGAAAAGAGCTTTCAGGAACTTAAAAGGAAATTGACTACGGCTCCAATTCTAACTATACCATCTGGATCTGATAGGTTCACGGTATATAGTGATGCGTCTCACAAAGGATTGGGATGCGTTCTGATGCAGCATGGCAAAGTCATAGCCTATGCATCTAGACAATTGAAACCTTATGAATTAAACTACCCAACCTATGACTTAGAATTGGTAGCTATAGTTTTTGCTTTGAAAATATGGAGACATTATTTGTATGGAGAGAAATTTGAAATCTATATAGATCATAAGAGTTTGAAATATTTGTTTTCACAAAAAGAACTAAATATGAGACAGAGGAGATGGATGGAAATGTTAAAAGATTATGATTGTGAAATACGATACCATCCAGGAAAGGCAAATAAAGTGGCAGACGCTCTTAGTCGTAAGTCAGCTATGGATATGGCCAGTACGAGAATAACAGAATGGATCTGTTAAAGTCAATAGCAGACTCAGAATTTAAATTGGATGTAAATCACCTTACTGGTATGCTTACCGCATTAAGGATTGAACTCGAAATTATTCAAAGAAGAGATTGTGAAAGTACGAAATGCTGTGTCTTTAGGAAAAAGACCTGAATTTCAAGTCTCTGAAGATGGAATAGTAAAATGCCAGGGGCAACTCTGTGTTCCTGACAATGAAGAAGTGAAAAGAGAAATCCTGTCGGAAGCACATAAGAGTAATTATAGTATTCATCTGGGTAGTACAAAGATGTATAGAAATTTATGCCAACATATTGGTGGAGTGGCATGAAAGTAGATATAGCTGAGCACGTTTCCCAGTGCTTAACATGCCAACAAGTAAAAGCGGAACATCGCAAACCTGCAGGATTGTTGAGACCGTTAGACATACCAGAGTGGAAATGGGAGCATGTGACGATGGATTTTGTACAAGGATTACCAAGGACATCAAGTGGTCACAACTCTATCTGGGTGATAGTAGATCGCTTGACTAAGTCTGCCTATTTCCTAACAGTCCGCATAGATTATCCGATGGATAAGTATGCTGACATATATGTAAGCCAAATAGTACGCTTACATGGTGTTCCTGTAACTATCACGTATGATCGAGACCCAAGATTTACTTCAAACTTTTGGCGAAGTCTCCAAACCGCCTTAGGGACTAAGCTCCAGTTTAGTACTATTTTTCATCCACAAACAGACGGACAATCAGAAAGAGTGATCCAGATGCTAGAAGACATGTTAAGAGCTTGCGTCATTGACTTTAAAGGGAGTTGGGATGAAAAGTTAAACTTGGTGGAATTCGCCTATAACAATAGTTTTCAGAAAAGTATAGGCATGGCTCCCTATGAAACATTATATGGGAGGAGATGTAGGACCCCTGTCTGTTGGAATGAAGTAGGTGAAAGGAAACTAACAGGGCTTGAGTTGGTACAAGTTACTACAGAGGCTGTTGAGATCATAAGGAAAAGACTTAAGACAACCCAACCAACAGAAAGACTATGCAGATAGGCATAGAAGACCTTTGGAGTTTAATGTGGGAGACCATGTATTCCTTAAGGTATCCCCGATGAAAGGAATATCGCGATTTGGGATAAAGGGTAAGTTGAGCCCTAGATTTGTGGGACCCTTTGAAATACTTGAAAGGATAGGAGATGTAGCTTATCGGCTAACACTGCCTCCTAAACTAGAAAACCTACATAATGTATTCCATGTGTCGATGCTGAGGAAGTATCATCCGGATCCTGGTCACATACTCGATCATGAAGTCATCAAAGTGGATGAGAAAGTGAGGTACCTGGAAGAGCTTATCCGGGTACTGGATCAAAAGGAACAAGTCCTTCGAACGAAAAACATTCCTCTAGTTAAGATATTGTGACAACATCATTATATGGAAGAGGCCACATGGGAAAGTGAAAGAGAAATGAGGGAAAGGTACCCTCATTTGTTTAACGAAACATCAGTGATGTCTAATTTCGAGGACGAAATTCTCTAAGGAGGGGAGAATTGTGGCATCTGGAAATTTTGACGCCCCTCGAATATGCGATGGTCCGTGATAAACCGACGGAAGTGCCGTTGGATTGCGTCGTTGGCACCACTTTCAGTAGCCTTTTATCACTTTCATTATCGGACCCCGATGCCACGTTACGCGATGATCCTAGGATATACCTTTATAGTTGCGCCTTGGTCGCATCAAGACAACTTGATCATCGCATGACCTATCGTTTCGTCGAAAATTTCTTTTACATAATGCCACGGTTGAGACCCTCTTCTACCCGCATGTGTACCCTACGAACCGAACCTTCCATGTACATTATTGCGACCCCGTGCAGCCACGTAAGTAGTTATAACTCAACCCACACACGTGCTGAAATTAAGAGTTTGATTTTGGAGAAGTTGGACCGTGCATGAGGATCGTGCACGTCTCTTCGTTGTGCGAATTTAGCAAGTGAAGACACATTTTAATCAGCATGCAGCCCCTTCTTTCCGCACGTGAAGAATCATGCAACCGGTCAACCATTGAAGGAATTGTCGACCAAAAGGCCACGAAGCTTCCCCACTTGATTGCCAGCGAAGAAGAAGCCTAAGGAGAAGTTGTGTTGGCTCGGCAAGAGGGGAGATCCGCATGCAGGAGGCCACGTGTTCAGCAGTTGTCCCTTGCGCGTGCAGCCACCGAAAACCTGCATGCAATTGACTAATTAGTCAATTCAATTGAGGAGCAAAAGGGGCGGATTAGTCGAGAGAATGAGAGAGAGCTTCGTACGAAACCAGTGAGAGGGAGAGAGAGAGCAACGAGCGGGTGAGTGCAGTGAGTGAGCGAGAGAGTTCACGAGCGTGCAGCGAGCAAGAGTGAGGGGGGAAGAAGGAGACCGCCCTTTGTCCGTGCGGGTGCGCTTGCCACCGTCGACGCCGCTCACCTGCGTCGCCGTTGAGCCGTGTCCGCGACCCGCAACCCTCCTGTTTTGCTGTCGTTGAGTCGTAGGACCTAAGGCAAGTTGAAGTCTACTGATCTATATAATGTAGTGCTGTTGCTGTCTTAGGAAGTGCATTGATAGAGTGGATTGTTGGATTTTGATGTTGAGTAATGGTTTATTGAGCAACCAAGACTGTTTTGAGGTTGAAAGATTGATGAGAATGCTCAGGTTTCTCGTGCATGCCTCTAATTCCCTTGAATTTCAGTCAAAACAGATTTGGCGACTATGAAATCTTGAAGAATTCGGCCATTGATTTGAGTTGAAAAAGGAAAACCTCCCGATCTGTATTTGAAGTTTCATCTACCACGGCACCGGCCTTAAATGTTTTAAGAAAATGCTCGATGCTTTCATATTTGAAATTTTGAATCAATCCTTTTGAAACCATTGGAGATCGGGTTGACATTTCGGATTTATTATACAAGTTTTTAAACTCATTTATCATTCTGAATAAAACTTGGCCGTAGACCAATTTGGTAAACCTCTCGACTCTTGCTGGAATTTTTACATATTGAGGCACCATTCTTAAATGTTTCAAAATGGAAAAGAAAATATTTTGGTGTCCTCGAAACCTCAAATTTTGCAAGAACAAGCCTTTAAAACCTTGAAGTCGGGAGTGTAGATTTGAATTACCAATGTGCCGATTTCAAGTAGCTTGTGTTTAATAACTCTCTTTGATTGTGGTCGTGAGGCGCAAGTGCAACCCGAGAATTCTCACATGGATTTTTGAAATGCATCGGAAGGTTAGCCGTGGGAGTAGACCTACGGGCTTGATGTTTTACTACTGAGTTTTGTTCATTGGTGATTCAAAGACGTTTTGGTTTATGATTTCAAAGCTTGTTGTTGTCTTGAAAATGTTTTGGCATTGAAACAATTTGGTTGAGACACCATGGCTGTGATGTGTTGTGAATGTCGTCGGACCTTTGAGTTGACGATGCCCCGGGAGTGTCGGGATGCCCATAGGATCGCATGAGGCGATGCCGCTAGATGCTTGGGGTCCATAGTACCCTGGAGGTCCCCTGGGAGTGTCGGGATGCCCGGTGGTACGTCGGTACGTAAATTCGGAGGGTAGGGGTAACCATTTTCATGGCGAACCCCAGCGATTCCTCGTGATGCTAGGTGGGATGCGAGATGCCCGGAGGTGTGACGTAACACACTCTTGATGCCCGGTGGCCCTAGTGGCTGAATGCCGGAGGCTTTTGTGATGCCAGGTGGGATGCGAAATCCCATAGGGACGCAAACACTGGTCCTCTGGGCTAGACATAGAGATATGAAAATGAACTGAGTTTTTCTAAAAATAACGACCCTGTTAATAACTATGCCTGATTGTGGGACTAAATTATACGGCATGGTATGGGACGTGTCGCTATGGTTTGGCCCTATAATCGGGACATGTGTGCGACTGAAATGATGCATTTTGATTTTGAAACTGCATTTGCCATTGCTTTCAAAAGTGTTATTGATTTGATGCACACTCATTCTTTTGATTTCTTGTTTTATCTATCTTGCATGGACTTGGATTGTGATGGTGTGCATAGTATAGCTTAGTAGATCTTCAACTGCTGGGTGGTTGTACTCACCCCTTTTTGGGGACTAACATTTCAGATTAGAAGAAATGCCTCTGCTACCTGTAACTCCCAATTCATTCTACGGACTTCCGGTCTATTTACAATGGGAACGGTCGGAGTACCAACACCCCGAGGTGCGTGGGTTGTCGTTCGAACGAGTGAGAGTTATCTTGGTGTTCGATGTTGGTCTCTCCGCCGACCCCATTCTGCATGAGTACATCATTGTTTTTGTTAGCCGAGATGGGCGTTCGCTGGGGCTGTTGCCACCGCCGCCAGCCGATGGACCGGATGGGTGGATATGACCGAGAGTTGAGGTCTGTAGCAGAAGCATTTTTGGTTGCCAACACCGTTTGATGGACTTATGTTTATAGTCGTTGTAATAGTCGGGTATCTTTTGGAAAGTAGCTAGGTATAAAAAACCGCGGCGTTTTTTATGTACCGACTAAAGATGTCCATCTGGTTTATGTAAATAAAGGTGTTTGGCTTTAACTTATAAAATGTCTAGTAGGTGCGCATCGTTTTAATTTGTGAAAGGGAAGTCGATGATGTGCTTCCGCTATGTAAATTGCGCAGGGACCGATCTAAAAGATATAAACCCCCAGGACTTATAGACTTATTATAACTCTTTAGTATCGGAGTTTTATTTTATCAGGTCAAGAGAAAGGCAAGTGGACTGTGGTGACCCTAGCGGATCGGGGGCCGTTCGGGGGTGCCACAAAAGTCGGGTGGGCGATGCTCCTAAATGGAATGCCCCACATCAACGGAGGTCGGATCGCAGTAGAGGCCGGACCGATGCTCATTCGGGAATGCCGTCTAGATGTAGACGTTGCCGTGCTCAATGGGGGCGAGACAACACCCGGTTATGCTAGATGATCGCCGATTGTTGAGTTGGTCGTGGCTGTTGGGTCGTAATTAATTGGAACACTTGAATGAGTGAGATAGCCGCGCCTCATTATAGGACAAAATTGTGTGACACAGAATGGGACGTGTCATAATGATTTGGCCTTATAATCGGGACCCCTGTGATTGATTGGTATATCTTATGAAGTGTTTCAGTTAATGTTGTACGCTTGCTGCGTTTATATATGTTATATGAGATGTGCTAACATTCGGGGAGGTGCTGAGGCGAGATAAGTCTTATTTGATGGGTGTTTAGGTTGGCTCTAGATGAATTATCTTACTAATCGGGGTTTAGGGTGTAGACTCGTTGAGACATCGTCTCACCCCGTCGTAGTTTACAATTTTCAGGTCCTTAGATGGAGATACGTCACATACATTATGGGGTCCTGCAGGTGATGGACTTTCAGCATTCTTATTTCCCAATTACCTTGAACAGTTTGACCCATGAGTTGGTTGAGTCCACGGTAAGGGTTGAGAAGGGCCGACCGCAGTCGGTACCTCACCGATTTATAGCGTGGTTCATTAACTTTCCTCAAGGGGGTCGGGAAGGTCCCCTACAGGGTTTTGACGGGCTTCCCATTGGGATCGGGGAGTGAGAAGTAGGGCATCCCTTGGATATCGACACCCCTGATGATGTCGTGGTGGACCCAGAGTTGATGACTGTAGAGTCCGGAGTTTAGATGGCTCAGTAGTCATTTTTGAGTTAGACTCTGGTGTATAGATTGGTTATGTATATAAACTTGGTTTGTTTATAAAATAGGTTTTGTGAAAATTAATTGTCCTGCTTTTCTATCCCATGTTTGTTTGTTGTCTGGAGATTGTTTAATTTGCCTCCAAATGTGCAATAAAATAAATGGATCGGCGACGCGTCCAGGGAACGTCGCAATTTGATCGACCACCGAGAGATATGCGCGCGCTCGAGATTTGGAGCGTAACAGGTGAGCTCCAGTCTCAATAGATCGATGAGGCTCGAGCATTGCTAGATATTGGCGAGGTCTTCGCCTTGCTGGCACCAAACCTTGGCGAGCTTGTCCCTCGCCTGGCTAGCCATCACCATGGCCGTTGTCGGCCATTGGCCAAGGAAGATGGAAGTAGGAAGAAGAAAGAAAAAAAAAATGAAAGAAAAAAAAAAAAAAAAAGGAAAGAGAAGAAAAAAATAAAACTAAAATGATTTTGATTTTCTAAAATTATTTTTATAAGTGTAGAGAGAGAGAGAGAGAGAGAGAGAGAGAGAGAGAGGGCGAGCCTAGTGGGTTGAAAATGGGTTCTATACTTATACCCATTTAAAGAAGACTTTTCAAAATTGAGTGACCAATATATGACCTATTTAAAACATAAATGGGTTATATATGGGTTTAAGACCTATTTTGATAGGTCTGCCTGGAATTTGTGATATAGTAGTCCCAAAATTTTAAGGTATGTAAGGTAGGTTTCAAGTTCCACAAAATGAGGAAGCTATTTCAATTAGTAGGTTCTAGATTTCAAATGGAACCTGTACGAAACCTGGAACAACTGCTCATCTCTACTAGAGAATATAGTCCTTGAGGATTGTTGCTGTCACGCTCTGAAGCTTGAGCATGCGTGCATCTCTTTGTGGTCAATCAAATTGCGATGTTCCCAGGACTCGTCGCCGACCCATTCATTTTATGCACATGCAGAAGCGAATTAAACAATCTCCAGACAACAAACAAACATGGGATAGAAAAGCAGAATAGCCATTTTAAACAAAACACACTTTATAAACACATCCAGTTTATACACAAAAGGTCTTACTTAAAAAGAAATCTCTAGGCCATCTACACTCTGGACCTTTAAGCATCAGGCTCTGGATCCTCCATGCTACAGCCCTGATATTGGTAACCCATGATGGGGTGAGATAAAAATCTCAGAGAGTTTACACCCTAAATCCCGATTAGGAAGATAATTCACTTAGAAGCAGCATAAGCACACATTATATAAGACTTACCTCGCCTCAGCACCTCCCTGTACGTTAGCACATCTCATATACCATATATAAACGCAACAAGCGTACATCATTAACTAGAACACTTCATGACATATACCAATCAATCATAGGGGTCCCAATTATAAGGCCAAATCGTTATGACACGTCTCATTCTGTGCCACACAATTTTGTCTCATAATCAGGCGCAGCTATTTCACTCAATCAAGCATTCCAGTTCTTGTGACCCATAGGTCATATCCAACTCAACAGTTGGCAGTCCTCCAGCATAACCGGGCCTCGTCCCACTTCATCGAGTACGTCAACGTCTACATCTAGACGGCATTCCACATAGGAGCATCGGTCCAGCCTCTACTGCGACCGGCATCCATTGTCAAGGGCATTCCACATACGAGCACCAACCACCCGACCTTCATCGGGTGACGGGTTCTCATAGTGATCACATGCATATCCAATCTCGGTCAAGGACATCGCGCTTTGCACTCAAATGCCTCAATTTCAACTAATGTACTTGGCCTATTTTATTCATATTAAAAACACCCGGAAAAATAATTGTGCGTGGCCACACGATCAGATTGAACCGTAAAAAGTGGTATCCTCTCTTTTAAAAATCTCACAATTTTATATAGTACCTAAAAACATTTTTGGTGTTAAAACCCGACACTCGGTATTTTTCTAATTAAATATCGAAAATCCATTTTTTTGAAATAATAATTGAAAATTATCATCCAACACTCAATTGCATAAATTATCAATTAATTGCACAATCAACGCACCACGACGATCAACACGAAATTCGACAACCGGCTATTCTAGTATAATATCCGTTAATTAATAAATAATTAAATAAATTGCATCTAATTAAATAAATTGCAAAATAATTAAATTAAACCACTAATTAAGTTACATACACTAATCTAACCACCTAATTGGACTTACTTAAATTAATCTAACCTACTAAGCTACCTAATTAAAATAACTAACCACCTAATTGCTAACTAATCTAACTACACAATCTAATTAACTAACTAAGGTAATTAAATCACCATATCCTCACTTAAGACTAACTAATCCACTAATTAATTGCTAATCCACCTTTAAGAGTAATTAGCATCCTAATTAGGGATTAGGAGGTAAACTCACCAATTTAGCACAAAAACCGATTCACAACAACGGCGCGTGACAGCGACCACAACTCGAGTCTACGGTGACACCAAAAGAGGCCGAGAAAGGGCTGAAAACAGCCCACAAAGCTCTTAGCCTAAAGCTGAGATTTGCTTCTGGGTTGGGTTGGTTCAAGAGCTGCTGGGCTTGGCTAGACAGATGTCCACGAGGTTGTGGTCTGGTGGCTGCTCGACAGTCACGGTTGCTAGCTGCAGGCGTGAGGAGGTTTGCTGGACAATGAGGGCAGCAGGCGTGAAGAGGGACACTGGTTGGACGCGAGGAAATTATGGTGCTGTGGATAGAGGCGTGAAAGTTGGGTGGTGGAATTCCGGTAGTGGACTACTGTGGTGGCGTGAGGTGGGCGGTTCATTCGCTGGTGGGGTGGGGGAATAAGCGTGAAAGGAAGAAAAATGAAAAGAAGATAGAAGCAGCTGGATCAAAATGCTTGTAAAATATCCCTTGCACTCAAGTTGTGCCCCAAAAGTCTTTAGCCAAGGTCAAGGCTTCATCCAATGGTGAATTTTCCCTCCTTTCCTCACCATGTAGCTCCATTTTGATGACCAAAAAGTCCAGCCATCTGCCCATACGAATTCCAAGTATTTCTCCTCAATTATTCACTAAATCAAGCCAATTTGAAGGCCAAAGATGCCAAAGGGGCAGCCTAAACGAATTTGCACAATTTCTCCACCAATTACTTCAATTTGGTAGCCCAAAAACCCCTTAATTTTGCCCATCCGAATTTCCCGATTTAATTTTGCCAAACTTTGATTTTCCGTAAAAATTCTAGGCTCGCCGAAAATCCTTCAAAGGATGAGACGATGTCCAAAAAATAAATCGTGACATGCACGAACTTTCAATTCCTAAAATCGAGCTCAATTCTATTGTTAATTTCAATCGGACGCGATTTTAGCGTGACCTAACCTACCAAGTAGCTTTTAGGAATTTTTAACGTGTTTGACCCATGGTCGATTATTTTTTATCCAATTGTGCATCTCTAACTCATAGGCAACTCTCGATTATCGTAAAAATATCAAAGTTTCAATTACGAGCACCAGGTACAAAATTGACAGAACAATCGGTTTAATGCCGTTCGACACGAATTTTGCAATCAGGTGGAATCAAATTTAATTACGTGCTTCTGTCAAATCGACTTATCTCTGGTCTCTAATCAATTATAATGGTGTTGTATTGACCCTTGATGATTAGCACAGTCGAGCAGTCGATTTCTTATTGAATTCTCAAGTCTATTGTGTTTATATCCCTTAACGGCTTCACCATTAGATTAGTTATCTCGTGAGTGATCAGCTCAGAGAAAATGACTATAGGCGTATTGATGAAAAGCCCATTTCATTTAATCGAAGCAAGGTCAAAAATTAGGATGTCACAGTTGCACCTTAAGGTAATAGTCCATTCCAAGAATTGTCAATCAACCATAATTCCTCAAGCAAAGTTACTTGTCCAATACCATTGTTTGCCTTATTGCTTCCTGATATTTCCTGTGTCTTAGCTCAAGCTACATGTGCATATAAATATAGCCAAAAGTAACATCTCAAAGCTATCCTCATTTCAACAAATTTTAGTCTTTCAACTCTTGTGGAGTTTTCTACCAAAAAATATATATATATATATTCTCGTGGAGGCAAGCGGCACATTAATTTCAACGAATCATACATGTAAGTTAGCTTAGCTTATTTTCTGAAACTATCTTAGGAAATTCTTGCAGTACTATCGTACTTAAAACTCTTTCATGTGCCCTTTTGTCTAAACCCGTCTTTTTCCCCGTCCATTGCCCAATATCTTCAACAGTTTTAAGCTCAACTTCTCAGCATCCTTAGCACTGCTCATGAAGGGACAATGTTAAATTTTTTTTTTTTTTTTTTTTTTTTTTTTTTGTGGGTCATACAAGGCAGATGATGCCAGTGAGGAGTCCAATATTGATGACAAAACCCAGATGGCTTCCACGAAAATGGAGCACGTTCCAAGAGGGAGGGTTGAGGCCTTCTTCTAATTTCACAATCTAAAGGTTGACCAGGGCCAAACAGAGGAACCGAACGCCAGCACGACAACCAGAACATCGTCACAACTACAGGACAACAGTACACAATTCACATGAATCAAGAGGGACGGACAAAATCAGCAAGAGACAGAGACTAGAAACTTTATAATTAACACCCATTCCTGTAATGAAGCAAGCCCTCAAACAAGTTCAAACCCAAACCATAGATTCCATAAAATTAACAGAAACCATACGCACTGACACTTCTATGTAATTGCAGCAAAGAATGGTTACGATTTTGCAGACGATG
Source organism: Eucalyptus curtisii (assembly GCA_017140595.1). NCBI lineage: Eukaryota > Viridiplantae > Streptophyta > Magnoliopsida > Myrtales > Myrtaceae > Eucalyptus > Eucalyptus curtisii. The sequence goes on along the minus strand of CM029504.1, from coordinate 36,883,374 downwards.
AGATTAAGATCAAACAAACTGATACTCAAAAACACTGGACCCCGTTTTGGGTTAATCAGAGATGATGCGAAGACGACAAACAGTGAATAATCCACGAACGAACGAAGAGATCACAGAAGCACATACATGACACATGGTGCTCTCTGTTCAAAGCTTGTCCAGATATACTCATGGTATCAATCTAATTAATTCAGGACTCGTGCCCCCCTCGAGGCCACAAAATTCCACCTGTAAAGGAGCGGTTGGGCAGCATATATACTATGACAGAAACCATAACGCTTAAAAACAACATTACTCGCCGCAGGGGCGCAAAGCCAGCGACGCCGGAAACAGATGAGCACGGATTGCGAGCAAAAGGTCTGATGTGCCACAGCGTGAGCGACGAGAACTAGGATTTGATCGTCTAGATATGGAACTGGAAGCAAGCTGCAAGTTACTTGGGTTAGGTAGTGCGCATTGGTAGTGGGCGACTGACATGGGCTCTAGAAAAACAGAGTTAAAATATTGGTTTATTTCGACCAAAAACAAATCACTTATGACCTATTTTTTTTAGTTCAATTTTTTCTCAACCCAATTTAGTTTATTTTACAAAAAGAAAAAAAAAAAAAAAAAAAGAGTTATCCACTACTAATTTGGCCTATTAAATCTAAGTCACAAAATGTGGCCCTATATGTGGCCGGTGGGTTTGTGAAAGTAATTTCCTTTTTGAACCTAAATCGTCTACTTTGGAATAGCGTTTTAGGCATCTTTGTCAAAAATGTATATAAGAGTATAAGATATTTGGAATTTCAGCTATGTTTACCCCATGCATGGATATGTACCTATGTGAACAGTTGATATGTCGGGAAACTGTTCAGGTGCTGGATTCAATTATCCTTTAGTAACAATCATATGGTATTACTGATCAAAACAATGCTTGTTCTATGCCAAAAAAAATGAGACGTGAATGAATCGCCACTCAAAAGAGCACAGAGATTAGATGGTAGCGACACAATGTGTTAAACAAGGGGAATTCCAAATAAAAACCATTCACTCATCTGGTAAAGCCCAGGTACAAACATGTTGAGGAGAATCATGAGGGGATTCCGACATCACGGGTCATCTTCTGATTTACAGCTGCTGTTAGCAACGACCTCATTTTTGCTCCTTCAACAATGTGCACATATCAATCTCGCTATGCCAGTTTCCAAGTAGAAAAGGCGTATAGAAACCGTCCCTTCCATCCTAGCAACAGCCACTTGCCGATTTCGTCTACAACGAAATCTTTGTGGTAGCGCAAAGCGATATTGTTGATCACGAACCGCGCTACCCTCCTGCTTAAGGGCACCTGCACAAACCCGGCCCTCATGTTGCGTAATTGCCACTGCTTGTACGACTCCGGTCTCTCCACTCTCTCCCATCCCTCACAGGCTATCGTATTCAACGCCTCCCTCCCCAACATATCCTTCTCGATCAGCATCCTCTCCTGGTTTTCGCGGGGTACTATAGTGTCAAGCATGTCGAATAGAGAAGAGAAGTGATGCAAAGCCTCCCGAAACCGAGTGACGAAGAACGGGGCATTGTGGTTCCCGTTGATAACACCGTGGATGAAGAGATCCGGCTGGGCTCTTCTTATCAGTTTGAGGACAATGTCTCGTGAACTTTCTTCCGCGATGGTCTCGTCGAACAAGTTCTCGAACCTGAACATGCAATTGACTATAGTCAATTCGTCCCTATCGATCTTGAGTTCCTCTAGTTCAATGAACTCCCACCTCTTCGCAATGGCGTTGTACTCAAACGGCACGTTGAAACTTTCAGCGTAATTTGCCAAGCGCTGACCCGTTTCCTTGACTCTTTGCGCGGGCCTGAATCCGGGTTGAGGGAAGTCTATACCGGTGATCCGGAGCTTCGATGGACAAGGTCTCTGGGAAAGGCACTGAATCAAAGTGGGCCATCGGAATCCATAAAGAATGCCGAAATCGATGATGTGAATCCTCATCTTATCCGCCACTGTATCTAATACCGTCATGTTCGAGATGAGATTAGAATATCTTTGGAATGGACAAGCTGCTAGGTACAGGTGGTGCGCATTCAGCATATCAGCTGCTGTTGTTTTCCTATTGGCGATGCCTCTGTATATCTGGCTGCCTGTGCCGACCAACCGTCCCTCAAGACCATTAGCGAAGTAGTGAGCGAGTCTCTGGGTCCCATTGCCAAAAGGTGAGGCGTGTTTCCTGATCTCATTCAACAGAGCATTCGCGCTTCTATGATCATTTGATGCGACGGCTTGTGCACATTGGATGAGGAGCGTCCTCACATCGACTACCTCCACTTTCCCTCTTTTCTTCTTGCCGCGACCTCTGCCCGCTTTGGGCTCTTGGATCTTGTGTTCAATTTCGTTCACTCCGTTCTTCAACGATGCACGGAGATTCAGAAGAAGCGCCAGGCCCTCCCCTTGGCCACTAAGTAGAACGACGTCAAAAGCATCCGAGCGAAGTACGGATTCTTCATGAACAAAAGCCTGCTTGCTACTTCTCTCTTCCGTGTTTCCTTCCTCCCTATGGAGACTCTCTTTTCTCTCCGATGCACCAAGGCGGTCCCTTTTGTCAATCTTTCTATTCGGTTTCAGAGGTAGAAGTTTGGTAGGTGCTTGATTAGGAAGAAACTTGCTAGATTCCTCGATTCCCATCCTAAACTGCCGAACGAATTGGCTCTCACCCCACAAGTCAAGCCTCTGTGCATTACCTCCTCGATTAGGTTGAAATGCCGCTGGACTAATATCTTTTTCAAAACTCATTGTACCATAATTGCTTGGATTTTGAACCCGACAAATATTGGCATAGTATCCAGTTTTCCTACTGTCGATAGTGCTAGTATATCTAGTGCTGTCTAAGAGACTATCATTCGAGTGTTTGTCATTGTAAGTGATGCAATTCGTGCAACTTGGCTCAGGTGAAGGCGGGTACTTTTTGCCGAGGACCTCATAAAAGGATTTTTCAGCTGACAATAGATCCAAAGAATCTTGAAGCATGCATGTCTTCTCTTCTATGTCTTCTTCCATGAGTAAGCGACTTATTTATTCGAAGACTGCATTGGAGAATTCGGTCTCTTCAGTATCCAGTGTATCACAAAAATCATTTAAAAATGGGGCAACATTAACCAAATGATGCATCTCTCCACATCTGTTGGGTGCGCTTTGAAAAGTTGGTCTAGAAACTAAACAACGATCTACAACAGCAGATATTGACTGATCGTCCGATTGGAACCCACTTGAAGGACACAAGGCTCCCATCAGTGGATCCATCATTGTGTTCTCACTCACTCTGACGGTAATAGAGCAAGAAAATACCAGTTGCGCTGCAATAGACTGGTTATCTTAGCCCAAAGTTGATGGTTTCGTTGCTCCCATCTGGAAAAAGAAAAAAAAAATTCTCGGCTAGCTGACTTATCCTATTGTAACCTCAGACTCCGATTGCCAACCCAAACCCTAAAAGAATCAATCCGCAGAAGTTCTGGTATTTTCCATTAATGTTTGAAAAGGCGACGGTTGCTTTATGCCGATCGTTGTTGTCAGTGACAGTAGGTCAAGTAACCAAACCAATCATAATCTGCAGATCCCCTTCTACCGTATCCACAGAAAATTCTTAAACTCACATGTCCTCTATGATAGTAGATGACTTCAATCCACCTAATCTCTGCTAATAATTTTGTTTGCATTTAGTTTTGACAGGAAGATCGAAAGCATACCTGAAGGATATCCCGGTTCTGAAGAGAGAAATATGAGGCAGCAGAAGCCAAGCCCAGTCTTCGTGCGCCTGAAGAACAGCAGCAATTACTGCCACTACCCACGGAAAATTATTTAAAGACCATAAACTTTCTTCACATGCTGACCACCCTGTCAAGCGTGGAAAATTTATTAATGTAATGGAATCTGTCGCACTAAAATATTATGTGTTGATTCGTACGTATATACTTTGGAAAGAAAAGCACATGAACAAAGTTATTGTTTTCTTTTCGAAGTCTGGTCTGCAGCAATTACTAATATTATAATGGATAGGGCATCCTCATTGCGGGTATCAATGTCAAAATAAAAAAGTTCCCCCCACCCGGTCAATCTCCCGCGAAAATATTTCACTCCATATGCTCTTTCATTGGCTGCAGAACTGGAAAAGAGGAGCAACGTAAAGACTGATTTTGCACCAGATGGGAGGGAGGACCGCTTCAAAATCTGTCGTTTATGTCTCGTTCTCTCCATGTGAATGGACCTGCCAAAATGAACTCAAAGACAATATGTCATGTCTAAAAAAGTTGATCCAGAATCACAGGACCATAACATAAGGTGCAATATTTAGATGCACCTCCATAACTGTTGCCATAGGATTGTTGCTCCCATGGCCTGGTGGGAACCGGCCTGGCAATAGAATTTGCATTGACAGGAATAGTTCTATCGGTAGTCGAAACAATTTCACCGGGTCTTGCTGTTCCGGAAGCTTCCACTATATCACTAGTGCTTCCAGATGATGGCGGCTTAAATGGCGCAGGACCTGATGAACCCCCGGCTCTTTCCCACGGCTTAGGAGGTGGACCATTTGTTGCGGAAACAGGGAATGAATGTCACAAACTACTGCAAACAAACAAGGAGGACGGATGGTTGGGGTCAATTTTACATAGTGGCCTGACTTTGCACCAGCTGCCTCAAGACTAATCACTCTAAGGGCAACACCCAACATGAGAATCCCTGTTCAATTATCACTACAAAACATGGATCATTCAAGCAGATAAAGAGTTAAGAGACACCAACCGACGATTGCCCTTAAAGATACACAAACGGCGAGACCCAATAGACGGAAAAGATGCCGTTGTAACTTTTATTAACTCTTGCTATCTACATCTATGGTAAATCTCTCAAAAATAGCAAAACCTTCTAACGAAATTCCCATTACCTATTGCAGGCATGCTCAATCAGGTAAGAACACAATATACCAAATGAAAAATCAAGCAACTCCACAATTCTTTAGGCCAGTCGAAGGTTTTTTGAGGTCGATATATGTACAAGCTGTGAGAGTGGAGACTCTTGCGACCTACCTCTCGAGGGGCCACTCTTGGCGAATAGGTTTAGAAGTATTTGCTCAAAAGATGGTCATAATGGTACATACAAGTGACGGTCTCAAATGGCCCACCAAATGATAACACCACAACACGGTTCATCAATATTAAAAGTGCGTTCTCTCCTAAACCTATACCTCACACGATGCAAGATTTCATTTTAAAGTTCTTAGCCACTTGTTATGACCTACCCCTCGGGGAAGGAAATAAGTTTAGGGACATTGCCTAAAAGACGAGCCTATGAGCCATGATCAGGCATGAGCTCTCCCAAGCTCATACCTCGCGAGACATGAGAGGATTTATAGGAATTTTGTAACAAAGAGTCGCCACTAACTTATTGGAGTCAGTTAGAAACCAAGTGAGACATGTGAGTATACTTCACTTCCTACGCAATCAAAGAATATAGATTCGGGGGCTTGATTATACTAATTAGCAAATTAATGCCATTTTAGTATTGTATATTTGAAAAAAAAAAAAAAAAGATGTTTTTGTCAGGCAATCTGGATTAATTTTATATCTATCCACTAACATGTGAGGTGATCATACGGGTGTACAATCATTAAAATAACAATTAGCAGTCAAGGAAAGCAATTAAATAAATTGCATGGGAGAGTAAAATTTAACATCAAAGAAAAGATAAATACTAATCCTAACTAGGCTAAAGGGAAGCCTATATCAACATACCAAAATTGCATAATCAAGGGTATTCGTCTTTAAGGACAATTAAAACCTCTTGAGTAGGATTCTAAATTGAAAGACTTTCAATTTTTTAGGAGAAAATAAACCAAGAGATTATTTTTAACTTTTTTGAAGATTTTTTAATTTTTTTGGACTTTTTGGATTTTTTGGAAAAATTGAATTTTCGAATTTTCCAAAACAGTTTGGGTTTTTTTAATATTTTTAAGTTTTTTTGTGCCTTTCTAATTACTACGAAAATGTTTAGACTTTTCTGAATTTTGGAATTTTCTGAAATTTTTTTTAATTTTCCTTAATTTTCTGATTTTTTTAATTAATATTTAAAAAACCCGAATTTTCAATATTTTCTGAAATTTTTTGAATTTTCTTTTCTTTTTTTAAATTTTCTTTGAAAGTTGTTGAATTTTCGAAATTTTTTTGAATTTTTTTGAATTTTTTTCAAATGTTTGATTTTTTTTGAAATTTTTAATATATTTTTAATATATAATAATATTATATTCGAGGAAGCGGGTTCGGACCGGATAATCCGATCCGACTTGCTGACCCGACCCAATCGGATAAAAACAAATTTTTTTAGTTTTTTATTATTTTTCTTTCTCTTTTTTGTCTTTTCCCTGTTTTTTCCTATTCACTGCACCCCCCTACTTCTTCACCGAACGTCCCCATCCGCCGTCCTTTCTTCCCTTTTCTCTTTTTTATTTATTTTCATTACCCATTTTATTTCTTTTTCTTTTCTTTTCCTTTCACTTTTCTCTTCCCTCCCCTTTTGGTGTTCTTCTTCTTCATGCGTTCTCTGCACGCCCAAGCCAGGCCTTCTTTCTTTTTCTCTTTATCTATTTTTATTGGCTTGGGCCTGCCCAGCCTCCTTCATTTTTCCTTTCCTTCATCGGCCCAATCTTCTTCTCTTCTTCCTCTCTCTCTGTCCCTCACGCTCTCTGCAGAAAGAAGGAAAATCAAAGTACGAGCCAGAGGAGACGGGGATGGCGAGGGAGCAGAGGAGACGACGGATCGCACAGCATGATCCCAAGGTAGGAGTCAGGCCGGCAAGGCAGCTGGCGGTGGCAGGATTCATGTGCGCTTGCTGGCCAAGCTTAAAAGAGAGATCGGGGAGCAATCCAAGGGGGTTCTGGTTTTTTCTGCAGGTTTTGGCAGAGAGAGAACAACAAGAACGTCAACCCAAGAGAGTGATCTGCCGTCGTCCGTCAGCCGCCGCAGTATCCGCCACCGAACCAGGTAGGTTTTCTCCGGTCATGTATGCTCTGTTTTTGTAGGGCTCGTGGCCGACCCGTTCGCACGAGCTTTGGTCTCTCCGGCCCCCGTAGGTCTTTATCCGAGTCTTTGTGTGTTTTTGGTTGTTTTCCGAGAATCTCGATCCCATTTCGAGTCCCGGTTGAGTCAGAAATCTAAACATTTAGTAATGCTCGCGGACTGTTTGTATAAATGCCTGAGTGAAGCCCGCATAACCATTTCTGAACCTTTGTTCATTATAGGCGTCCATCGTTGCTAGATGTGTTTTGTTGTTGTTCTACAAGCTTTTGTTTCCGTCCATTCCGAATTTACATTGTCGTGGTTAGGCCTTATGGCCATATGTTGTGATTTGGGCTTTTTTTTGTGCAAGTCGTGTCTCGTCTTCCTCCCTGTCCGTATAGGTGAGATAGTGGGTGTTGGCTCGGCTGTGGCCCGAGTACAGGCAATGTCGATGCCGGTGACGAAGGGTAGTGAGGCTCGTTTATGATTTATAATCCCATTAGTCACAAAGTGACCATACAAATGTTTTTGTAGGAAGTTCATTAAAATTCTAATATAATATTATCCTATTCTAAAAAAGGAAATTGGCAATCAATATATTGAAATGACGATACAATAAGTAAACACTCAAGTAATTGAAATGTATCTACCTAGGTGCAAGAACTGAAAACAACCCACAACTTGTTGGGTAAAGAGTTATACAAAGCTCTATTATTGAGCCTCGAGACATGAACCCTCATAATCTTGCTATTTGAACTTAGGCAAGCTTAATTCTAATCAATTGAATAAGGTGAAATCTAAGCTAGACAATTCTAATCGTTTATTTGAATGTGAGGCTAAGTCCAATTGATCTTATTTAACAAAGCATATGCTAAGTAGGCTACCAACGTCTAAACTAGGCTAACTGATATTAATCTAAGCTAAACTATTACAAGAATTAAGGCTGGCTTGGACATTGGCCTAAAACCACCATGGCTCCACTTGGTCGCCGCCTCTTCTGGTCGCCTCCGGCCACTACCGATGGGTGTCGGTTTCATCAATTCAACCATTCAGTCAATGCAATGAAGTCAATCACAACATTGGCAAAGCTCATACCTGGGTAAAAACCCAGGTATAAACATGTTGAGGAGAATGATGAAGGGATTCCGACATCCCCGGTCATCTTCTGATTTTTGACAGGTGCTGTTAGTGACGGCCTCATTTTTGCTCCTTCAACCATGCCCACATACCGATCTCGCTATGCCGGTTTCCAAATAGAAAAGGCGTATAGAAACCGTCCCTTCCATCCTATCAACAGCCACTTGCCGAGTTCATCTACGACGAAATCTTTGTGGTAGCGTGAAGCCATCTTGTTGAATACGAACTGCGCTATTCTCCTGCTTAAGGGCACCTGCACAAACCCGGCCCTCATGTTGCGTGATTGCCACTGCTTGTACGACTCCGGTCTCTCCACTCTCTCCCATCCCTCACAGGCTATCGTATTCAACGCCTCCCTCTCCAATGTAACCTTCTCGATCAGCATCCTCTCCTGGTTTTCGCGGGGTATTATAGTGTCAAGCATGTCAAATAGAGAAGAGAAGTGATGCAAAGCCTCCCGAAACCGAGTGACGAAGAATGGGGCATTGTAGTTCCCGTTGATAACACCGTGGATGAAGAGATCCGGCTGGGCTCTTCTTATCAGGTTGAGGACAATGTCTCGCGGACTTTCTTCCGCGATGGTCTCGTCGAATAAGTTCTCAAACCTGAACATGCAGTTGACTATAGTCACTTCGTCCCTATCGATCTTGAGTTCCTCTAGTTCAATGAACTCCCACCTCTTCGCAATGGCGTTGTACTCAAACGGCACGTTGAAACTTTCAGCGTAATTTGCCAAGCGCTGACCCGTTTCCTTGACTCTTCGTGCGGGCCTGAATCCGGGTTGAGGCAAGTCTATACCGGTGATCCGGAGCTTCGGTGGACAAGGTCTCTGGGAAAGGCGCTGAATCAGAGTGGGCCATCGGAATCCATAAAGAATGCCGAAATCGATGATGTGAATCCTCATCTTATCTGCCACTGTATCTAATATGGACGAGATCGAGACCACGTTAGAATATCTTTGGAATGGACAAGCTGCAAGGTACAGGTGGTACGCATTCAGCATATCAGCTGCTGTTGTTTTCCTATTGACGAAGCCTCTATATATCTGGCTGCCTGTGCCGGCCAACCGCGCCTCAAGACCATTAGCGAAGTAGTGAGCGAGTCTCTGGGTCCCATTGCCAAAAGGCGAGGCGTGTTTCCTGATCTCATTCAGCAGAGCATTCGTGCTCCTATTATCATTTGATGCCACAGCTTGTGCACATCGGATGAGGAGCATCCTCACATCGACGACCTCCACTTTCACTCTTTTCTTCTTGCCGCGACATCTGCCACCTTTGGGCTCTTGGATCTTCTGTGCGATTTCATTCACTCTGTGCTTCAACGATGCACGGAGATTCATAAGATGCGCCAGGCCCTCCCCTTGGCTGTTAAGTAGAATGACGTCGAAAGCATCCGAGCGAAGAATGGATTCTTCATGAACAAAAGCCTGCTTGCTACTTCTCTCTTCCATGTTTCCTTCCTCCCTACGGAGACTCTCTTTTCTCTTCAATGCACCGAGGCGGTCCACTTTGTCAATCTTTCCGTGTGGTTCCTGATGTAGAAGTTCGGTAGTTGCTTGATTAGGAAGAAACTTGCTGGATTCCTCGACCCCCATCCTAAACTGCCGTACGAATTGGCTCTCACCACACAAGTCAAGCCTCTGTGCATTACCCCCTCGATTAGGTTGAAACGCCGCTGGACTAATATCTTTTTCAAAACTCATTGTACCATAATTGCTTGGATTTTCAACGTGACCAACATTGGCATAGTGTCCGGTTTTTCTACTGCCGACAGTGCTAGTATATCTAGTGCTGTCTAAGAGACTGTCATTCGAGTGTTTGTCATTGTAGGTGATGCAATTCGTGCGACTTGGCTCAGGTGAAGGCGGGTACTTTTTGCCGAGGACCTCATAAAAGGATTTTTCAGCTGACAATAGATCCAAAGAATCTTGAAGCATGCATGTCTTCTCTTCTATGTCTTCTTCCATGAGTATGCGACTTGTGTACTCGAAGACTGCATCGGAGAATTCAGTCTCTTCGGTGTCCGGTGCATCACGACATTCATTTGAAAATGGGGCAACATCAACCAAATGATGCATCTCTCCACTTCTGTCAGGTGCGCTTTGAAAAGTTGGTCTAGAAACTAAACAATGATCTACAACAGCAGATATTGACTGATCGTCCGATGGGAACCCATCAGAAGGATACAAGGCTCCCATCAGTGGATCCATCATTGAGTTCTCACTCACTCTGACGGTAATAGAGCATGAAAATACCAGCTTCGCCGCAATAGACTGGTTATCATTGCCCAAAGTTCGTGGTTTCGTTGCTCCAATTCAAAAAAATAAAACAAAAAAATCTCGGCTAGCTGACTTATCCTATTGTAACCTCAGATTCAGATTGCCAACCCAAACCCTAAAAGAATCAATCTGCAGAAGTTCTGAGTAATATTTGAAAAGGTGACGGTTTCTGGATGCCGATCACTGTTGTCAGTAATAAGTAGATCAAGTAACCAAACCAACCATAATTTGCACATACCCTTCTACCGCTTTCATATAAAATTCTCAAACTCACATGTCCTCTATGATAGTAGATGACTTCAATCCACCTAATTTCTGCTAATAATTTTGTTTGCATCTAGTTTTGACAGGAAGATCGAAAGCATACCTGAAGGATATCCTGGTTCTGAAGAGAGAGAGAGAGAGAGAGAGAGAGAGAGAGAGATGAGGAAGCAGAAGCCAAGCCCAGTCTTCATGCGCCTGAAGAACAGCAGCAATTACTGCCACTACCCAAAGAAAATTATTTAAAGACCACAAACTTTCTTCACATGATGACCACCTTGTCAAGCGTGGAAAATTTAATAATGTAATGAAATCCGTTGCACTAAAATATTATATGTTGATTCGTACGTATGTACTTATACTAGGAAACACATGAACAAAGTCACTGTCTTCTTTTCGTAGTCTGGTCTGCAGCGATTGCTAATATTATAATGGATCGGGCATCCTCATTGCAGGAATCAATGTCAAAATAAAGAAGGCCCCCGCACCCGGTCAATCTCCCGCGAAAAATTTCACTCCATGTGCTTTCTGCAGAACTGGAAAAGAGGTGCAAGGTAAAAGGGTAAATTTGCAACCGATGGGAGGAGAGGACCACTTCGAGATCTGTCGGTTCTGTCTCGTTCTCTCCATGTGAATGGAATTGCCAAAATGAACTGAAGACACTATGTTATGTCTAAAAAAGCAGATCCAGAATCACAGGACCATATCATAAGGCAAAATATTAGGATGCAGTTGTAACTTTTATTGACTTTTGCTATCTACTTCTATGGTAAACCTCTCAAAAGTAGCAAAACCTTCTAACGAAATTCCCATTACGTATTGCAGAAATGCTCAATCAAGGCAAGAACACAATATACCAAATGAAAAATCAAGCACCTCCTCAATTCTTCAGGCCAGTCGAATACTTTTTGAGGTTCAAATATGTACAAGCTGTGAGAGTGGAGACTCTTGCGACCTATCCCTCGAGGGACTGCTCTCGGCGAATAGGTTTAGTGGTATTTGTTCAAAAGACGGTCAGAATGGTACATACAAGTGACGTTCTCAAATTTTCCACCAAATGATAACACCGCAAAATGTACATCAATAAAGATTGCGTGCTCTCCCAAGTCCAAATCTCACATGACACGCAATTTCATTTTAAAGTTCTTAACCACTGAAGTATTTCTAGGAGTCGCTACTAGCCATTATTGGGCATTTGTTAGAACCCATTCGAGACGCAAAAGCGTGGTCTCAATTTCTACTCAACTAAAGAATTCTAGGGATGGGGATGCTTACGCTAATGTTTCTATTAGAACCCGTTAGGCACCTAATTTGAAATTGTGTAATCTAAGCGACAAATTACTCTTGATTACCAATTATAATCTTATTTGTCACAAAGTTACTATACAAATGTTTCTTTAGGAAGTTCATTAAAATTCTAAGGCTTCATTCGTTTCATGGAAAATAAATTGTGGGAAAACGTTTTCCAAATTTTCCGGTGTTCGTTTCATGAAAAATGAATTGCTTGAGGAAAACATTTTCCATGAAGGAAAAGAGCCTTCAAACTAGTGGAAAATAATTTACTCACTTGATCTCTCTTATCTCACACCTCTATGAGCCCTCACTTCTTCCTCCTTTTTTTTTTTTTTGTTTTCCCCCTTCTTCTTTATTTTTATGTTTTTGTTTTCTTTTTTAAAATTTAGTTAATTATTTTTATTTTTCTTCCCTTTTCTTTTCTTCCATGGCGGTCGGTCGCCGACCACCGCCATGGCCAGCGACCAGCCATAGGCCAACTTCAACTCTCCCAAGGCCAAATCTGGCAAGGGCAAGGCTCAAGCTCGCCTAAATCGGGCAAGTCGCGAGCTTACCAGCCTCAACAAAGCTCGAGCTCGCTTGGATCAGGTCGGTGAGCTCGAGGATTAGCTGATCCAGGCGAGCCGTGTCCGTTGGCCGGCGAGCTTGTGGCTCGCCTGGATAAGCGAAACCTCGAGCTCGTCGGATTTGGTGATAACATCTTGGTCAGTCGCTAGGTAGTCGGCCACATCGAAGCATGCTACGGCAAAGGAAGGAGGAGGAAGAAGGAGGAAGAAGGAGGGAGGAAAAGAAAAAGAAAGAAAAAAAATAAAAATTATAAATAATAAAAATTGGATTTTTAAAAAAAAAATAATTAAAAATTCAATTTAAAAAATATATATAAATTAAAATTAAATTTTCTTGGTATTTTTTCCCAAAAAAATCAAATTAAATAATGAACAATAGAAAACATTTTCCACTCCAATTTCAGGTTTCAGCTCGAATACCATAAAATATAGTTTTTTTTTCTTGTAAAATGACTTCCGAGAAAATATTTTCCGGATATGTGAAATTTCTTGCGAAATGAACGGACCCTAATATTCTAGAAAAGAAAATTAGCAATCCATATATTGAAATGATGGTGCAGTAAGTAAATTATCAAGTAATTGAAATGCATCTACCTAGGTGTGAGAACTAAAATCAACCCGCAACTTGTTGGGTAAAGAATTATACAAAGCTTTGTTATTGAGCCTCGAGACATGAACCCTTGCTATCTGAGCTTAGGCAAGCTTAATTCTAATCAATTGATTAAGATGAAATATAAGCTAAGACAATTCAAATCATTTATTGAAATGTGAGGCTAAGTCTAATTAATTTTATTTAACAAAGCATACGCTAATTAGGCTACCAATGTCTAAACTAGGCTAACTGGAATTAATCTACGCTAAACTATTACAAGAATTAAGGCTGGCTTGGACATCGACCTAAAACAACCATGGCTCCCTTTGGTCGCCGTCTCTTCTGGTCGCCTCCGGCCACTACCCATGGGTCTCGGTTTCATTCATTCAACCATTCAATCATTGCAATCAAGCCAATCGCAACATTGGCGAAGCTCATTCAATTCAACACTCAATTTCCTTAGGATTGACTTTTTATTACTCATGCAAATCGACTAAACCCTTCCTAATCCACAAAGGTTTACTAATAAAGATTAGCAGTAATTAGCCTCTACTTGTACTCACAAAGTGATATGGCTAAGCCACTAATCACTAATTAGCACTAATCATCCCCAATAAACAACCCGTTGATCAACACATGACGTGATCCTAATCACTCATCTAGCAATCACATAGAAAGTTCAATTAAACATGCCTTTAGGTTAATTTGCCTTGAACAATCAACAAATAATGAGTGAGCCAATGATTGGATCACTTGCTTATCTTTCTTGATTCTGGGCAATTATGTTTACACTTAATTTGGAAGCTTAATGAACTACCCATTAAGCAATTTAATTGTCATTAGAAATCCTGAAGTGTGTACTTACTTCGTGAAGACCACTTAACCTGATTTAAATTCTATTGACCCAAGATTGACTCAACACCGAGACTGCTCCAGATTAGACTCAGTTTCGATCCGAGATTTGAAAATTATGGGAAAAATATAAAAAAATTTCAAAATCCCACCAAATTTTACAAGGAGCTGGTTCATTCCGCTACAAACAAATTTAGTAGTTTTGAACTTTTGCTAATAAGCCCCTCAACTATGTGAAAATTGTAGGTTTTTCTAGGAACTTAGTTAAAGACAGTTTTGTAGGCCAAACATAACCCTCTCCGATTTAGCCAAATTGGCCCCCTAAGTTTTGCTATCTGGTCCTCAAATTTTGCAGTCTACTCAATTCGACCCAATGAACAACTTTAGTTTTAAATTTTTACAGAAAAGACTTGAATTATGTTGAATTTGCAAAATAATGTTTGAGAAAATATAAAATCATTTTCCACTGAAAGCTTAAAAATCTATCACTACTTCACGGATACGAGATCTTCGATCAAATGACTTTGGAATTTTACAAAAAAAATACAGTTGCAAAGATATCGATATGTATTGATGGTGATGTTTTATGAAGATTTTTGAAATTCTTCTAAAAAAATTTAAAAAAATCTGAGAACGCCTTGGGGTCACTGGACTCCAAATTCCAGTTTTGCACAAACATATTCAATCATCAAATCATGCAATTTCAAACATCCACAAGGCTAATGCTATCACATATAAGCATCATTTGGCCATTTTCAGCAAAATCCATCTTAAATGCGATTCTATGCACACAATCAAACTTGGATCAAAGTTGAAAATATCCTAATTGGCATATGTCCAATCTATGATCATCTAACAAAAACTCAAGCCTCTATCAATCCTAATCATGAATCCCTAACATGCATTGATCTAGACATATATTCAGCACTAAAATTGGCCACTATGAAAAGATTCTATATGCATTTGGCCATATGCAAAAATGTTTTGACTAAGTTCAATGAACTATGAATATAGTAATCCAGTGAATAATCGAGCAATCCGGCCACCTCGATCACTTTGAGGAATCCACTGTTTGGCCATGGAAGCTCGGTAATTAACTGAAACAATAAAGTAAAATCAATGAGATTTTTTGAAGTAACTAAGCTCCAAATGAACGATCAAGGAACGGAAACAAGTTGAAGATGATTCAATGGAGCTAAAGCCACGATGTCATCGAGGACATGTCAAGGATTGGCGGTGTGTTGATCAGTTGTCAATAGAATGCTGGCGGACGGCTACAATACGTAAGGATTCCGATGGAGCAAAGTAGCAGCATGGAGAAATTGCAGCAAGTACAGAAGCAGTTGACAAAGTGGAGCAAAAACAAATTTGGCCATGCCAAGAAGAGGATTACCTGGCTGAAAGGCGAACTCCAGAACCTGATGAACAATACACACATTAATGGAGAAGCAACTCAAGTGAAAAAGTTAAATCAAGAAATTGATCAACTATGGCGGCAAGAGGAGATGTATTGGGGCATGAGGTCGAGGATAAGTTGGTTAAAGTGGGGCAATAAAAATACTCGATTTTTTCATGCGACAACAATTCAGAGAAGATGTTGAAACCAGATTTCAATGCTGAAAACTGACAATGATGCATGGGCACGAGAGGAACAACAGCTGAAAGGAATGACAGAGCAATATTTCAAAAATTTATACACATCAGTGGGTTCCCGTAACTGGCAACCCATCTTACAACTTATCCCTACCTTAGAGGATGACCAAATGAATAATACCTTGATTGCTCCAATTACAGTGGAGAAAATTACTAGAGCTATGCAGCAGCTAGGAGCTTTCAAGGCACCTAGTCCTTATGGGTTTCATGGCATTTTCTACGGAGACCACTGGCCAGCAATCTCCAAGGATATTCATCAAGCAATGCAGCTTTTCTTTACCTTTGGCCATCTAGATCCTACACTTAATGGAACACTCATTACATTAATACCCAAAATCCCACACCCTAAAAAACTCGAGCAATATCGCCCCATCAGCCTTTGTAATTCTTTACAAAATAACCTCCAAAGTGCTGACTAACAGGCTAAAACCAATTTTACCTCACATCATCGAAGAGGAACAGAGTGCATTTGTGGGAGGCAGGCAAATTCAAGACAATATATTGATAGTTCAGGAGGTGTTACACAGATTACGAACCAGCAACAGAAGAAAGAAGTTTCAAGCTGTTTCAAAACTAGACATGCAGAAAGCGTATGATCACATTGAATGGGATTTCCTTAAAGCCTGTCTAACCAAACTGGGATTCTGTGACCTATGGGTTCAATGGATCATGCAATGTGTCACCACGGTAACGTTCAGCATAAATTTAATGGGGAGCCCTTACCTTTCTTTAAACCCACCCGCGGCTTACGTCAAGGTGACCCACTCTCACCTTGTCTCTTTATAATTGTGGCCAATGTGTTGTCATCCTAATGAAGAAAGCTGTTCAGGAGGGTACACTTACAGGAATCAAATTGAACAGAAGCTGTCCCACTCTGTCCCATCTGCTTTTTGCTGACGATTCGATCTTCTTCCTGCACGGCACGATTGTAGAATGTCAAAATTTGGCTGCAATCTTAAATCAATACTGCTTTGCCTCAGGTCAGGCCATTAACCTGAACAAATAAGGCATTTATTTTAGTAAAGGCTGCCCTATAGCCCTAAGAGAAACATGGCAACAACTCTCAGAGTTCCAGAAATCACAAAGACAGGGAAATATTTAGGCATACCTTCAGACTGGGGTCACTCCAAGAAAGACATGTTCGCATGGATCTTAGCTCGGGTCAATTCCAAACTGGACAGCTGGAAGGAAAAATTGTTATCCAAAGTAGGTAAGGAAATTCTCCTTAAAGCAGTAATACAAGCCATCCCTCAATATGCTATGTCTATATTCAAAATACCTATATCGATTTGCAAAGCAATTGAGAGGAAGGTAGCATCTTTTTGGTGGAAAAGCAATGAGAAAAAGACTGGAATTCATTGGAAGAAGTGGGATTTGCTGAAAACCAGGAAGAGTGAAGGGGTTTGGGTTTCAAAGATTTACAAATTTTCAATACGCTATGCTAGCAAAATGATGTGGCGCATCGCTCAAAATCCAGATTCTCTGTTAACTAAAGTACTAAAAGGGCTGTATTACCCACACTGTGACATCTGGAATGCTGGAAGAGGTTTCCGTCCCTCTTGGGGCTAGCAGAGCATCATCAAGGCCAGGGACTCCATAGCTCCTCAGGTCATGTACAAGATCGGCAATGGAAAGAACACATCAATTAGAGAAGATCGATGGCTAAAAAATGGCCCCATAGGAGGCCCAACAACAAATCAAGAGCCAGCCAAAGTAGCAGATCTTATCAACCAAGACACAAGTACATGGAATGAAACTCTTTTACATTCTATGTTTGATGAAAGATGTGTTAAGGAAATTTTAGCCACAACCATCGGACTACCTGATGAAGAAGATAAATTGATATGGATGCATACAAAATCAGGCGATTACTCAGTTAAAAGTGGCTACTTTATATTCAGGGAAGTCTCAACCAAATCACAGGAAATACAAGCAACCTCGTCATACCAAGTTAACCCCAACCTCTGGAAATACATTTGGCAGTCCACAACCCCCCCCCCCCCCCAAATCAAACTTTTCCTCTGGAATGCATGCAATAATGCCCTAGCTACAATGGAGAATTTACATCATCGAAAAATTGTACCTTCCCCTCTATGCCCCCTCTGTAAGCAGGAAGCAGAAACCCTTGAACATACGCTCCTCCTCTGTCCATGGACTGAACTCGGCTCCCCGCATATCCGATCTCCCGATTCGGCCTAACTCGGCTTGAAGACTGGATCTGTAGCATCCAAGAAAATCCAGCCACCAATTGCAAATTTGATCAAATAGCGGTGATGATGTGGAGCATCTGGAAAGAGCGAAATCAATATATTTTCAATCATCAAACCCCAAAGCCGCAATACACAATCTCTAGAGCAGAGGCGTTAACAGAGAGCTACCGAGCCATAAACAGTAAATCAAAACTCAAGAAAGAGGCAGAAAACTCATTTGGAAAATGGCATCCACCTCCTCCAGGTACGCTGTGAATCAACATAGATGCTTCCTTTGTTCCGGATCGAGGCGAGGGACTTAACATCCAACGACGTGAGAGACCCTCCTCGACACGAGCCGCCATTGCTTGCGTCTCGTCGAGATCACCGAGGCCATTTGGTGGATGGTTTCGCGAAGCCGACGCCGCTTCGGCTTCTCGAAGCGGAGGCGATAGCCATGGAGGAAACCCTAGCGTTTATCGAGAACCGAAGCTTTCTCTCTCCACAAGTACACTCCGACTGCCTCTCTCTTGTGCACGCGTTAAAGTCTTCCACCGAACTCAGTTGGGAAGTACAATCGATCGTGGACCGGGTCAAAGTCAAACTCGCTCGTCTTCCGGGCCTTTCCCTGGCCCATTGCAGCCGAAGCTCAAATCGCCTCGCGGATTGGACAGCTAAGGCGTGTTGAACCAATACTCTCCCCTCTAACTGGATATCCAACCCCCCTGCTTTATTTGATCTTTTATGCACTGATGTTCTTGGTGTAATATTTCCTGATATGCAATAGTAAATCATGAGCTGCTGTTTTCTGATTAAAAAAAAAAAAAGTAGCAGCATGGAGCACGGTACTGTGGCCGAGAGGAATCTGGCCAACTCCAACACTATCTAGCAAACTTTCGGCGAGGCACTAGCTATGAGGACGACGGAGATATCTTAAGGAAGATCGATGCACTTGGAGGCCACTGTTTTAAGGCCGGTGATCAGCGGGAGGACAACGTAAATCGATGGAGCTTGGTACGACCGAGAGGAAGAGAGAGAAATTATGGGAGGGAGAAAGTGAGACAGAGAATTTTCATATGAATAATGAGTCCCCCTTGATTTTGGAGCAAAAATTTGCTATATAACCCTTAGTTTGAATTCTAGCCCTTAAAGTTTTTGACTGCTCATATTAAATCCTCAATCCTTAGATTTTTTGACGGCTCATATTGAATCCTCAATCCTTAGAAAGACCCCTAATTAGCTGAATTTTCATCATATAAATTGATGAGTTGTTATTTTGAATGCGCAAGATCAAATAAACAATGGATGGCATTTTTTGTAATTTTTAAAGGGGCAATTTTGTAGTTTTTGGCATGTGAAGGGAGTAGATGGCCAGGCTGATTTTTTTTTTTGGGTCATAAGATACGACTTTCATTACTAATTAATGAATTGATAACAAGATTTTCCAAAATCTAGACATAAAATCAACCATAGGACGATGGGGGAGTGAGGGTTTAGAGATCCATGTCCGTGGAAGGGAGCTAATTCTCTGGGATTTGGTGACCCAATTTGCAGCCTGGTTCGATTCCCTAGGCTCGTATATGATATTCACATTTTGTAAATGGCCCACAAGAATTCTACAGTATTGTGATAAGATTGAACCGGTTTGAAATTTGTGAGAAAAAAATGGTTGGGTCAACACCGGTCAAACCGCTTTAACTCGAGGTAGACCAGATTGAACTAGTTCGAAATTTGTCCTAATTTTGTGCAACTTAATTCAATTTCATTCTATGGCTTGACTTGTGTGACTATTAGGACCTCATTGTAAATTTTATTAGGCTTTTGACTAAATGAATTTGATCGAATTAGTCAAATTGGATTAGCACGATTTAAATTGAACTGGCTCAATTTATCGCATATGGGTAATGCCAATTTCATGACAATTGGTTCAATTCACACAAACTAAGCCTCAGTCCAATTGATATGGCTTTTGTGTTCAATTGCCAAAATTGATTTCAATTAAGTCATATTGGCTTAAATCACGTGAGATTGATTTCATTGAATTGGGATTTCATTGAATTGGCTTGTGGCCCCTTAATTCTCTCAATTGGCTTTTACTTGATAGCAATTATGTCTTGTAAGATTGCTCTCTAACTAATCACAGAATCACAAAGTGTAAAAACATAATATGTCAAAGATTTCCATTTGTCAAAATCGTCTGCATATTGAAAATCAATGAAACCAACAATCGAATGTCCTATATCACAACCTCTATCAAAGACTAAACCCATATCCAAAGTACGCCAAATGTAACAAAAAATTCATTTTATGGCTTGCTAGTGAGCTTTTCCTAGATATGCCATATACATGCTCATAACACTAACTGCTTGGGAAATGTTTGGACAAGTGCAAACCATAACTTACATAAAATTGCCCTCAAAACTTGAATTTGGAACTTGAGACATCTTATCTTGCTCTTTGTTGGTTTTAGGCGACAAAGAAGCCGAAAGCCTACAATGAGATGCCAAAGGAATACATATCAGTTTGCCATTTTTTATGTCAAAGCGCTCAAGAACTTTATCAATATACCTCTTTTAGAAAATGTATAACTTTCCAACATGTCTGTCTCTGTGAATCTCCATACCTAGAATTTTCTTGGCAACTCCAAGATCTTTCGTTTCACAAGCCTTAAACAAAAAGATTACATTTGATTTTGTCGCTAAACCACAAACAATAAATTTAAACGTCTTACAAGAACATTCCATTTCTGAAATTAATAGTCTTATCAAAAATAAAGAAAATCAACTCAAATATTCGAAAGATTACTCCATCTTATCTAATGCATTTTGGAAAAGGAATAAACATATTGTGCAATTACCATATGAACTTGACTTTTTTGGAAAACAAATTCCTACTAAAGTCAGATCTATTCAAATGAATCAAGAAGTCTTACAATTTTGCCACACAAAAATCCAAAATCTTTTGGATAAAAACCTTACTAGAAAATGTCAATCACTACAAAGCTATTTTACTTTCTATGTCAATAAAAACGCAGGTATCCCACCATTGGTATTACAAACCTCTCAACAAAGCATTAAAATAAGTAAGGTATCCAATTCCTAATAAAAATATTTATTAAATAGATTACACAAATCAAAAATATTTTCAAAATGTAACGTGGATTCTAGCAAGTACAAATATGTAAGAAGGACAAGTATAAAACAGCCTTCATGGTCCCATATGGCCAATATGAATGGAACATTATCCTTCCACAATATCTTTATTAAAACCATTTTCAAACCACTCACAAATACTAAAAAGTAGTATTTACTTGATTCGGACTTTTGTTCAACGAAAATGTCATTTCATAACTGATAATATATATAATTTATATTCCTTTCAAAATATGAGTTTACAAAGTAGAAGAGGATAACACTACTCACCTAAGAATACCCAAAACTAAACAACGTAGCTATTTGAGCTAACGATTTCGTAATCCTATCAATTAAACGAGAATAGGTGTCAAAATCAAGCAAAACACTACTTTAAATAACAACTCAACTAAAGTATGCTTAGTTGCTAACAGAATGGCTCCTATGAGTCAACAAATTGTTGGCCCATAGCGATTATTCAAAGATAATTATAATGTTGAGCTCAACTCATTAGACTCGACTATACCGTCACTTCAAATCAACTACCGTCAAACCCTAGGACTTCACAACGCCTAAATCCATGATTTTCATGAAATTTCAAAAATTAACAACTCTAAAATCGAACATCGCACTTTAAATTTCACATAATTTTGCCCTAATTCTAAAAATTACTCCGATTTGATGAACAAATGGGGTAAACCCTTACTGAATGTTGCGAAACGATGTAAATTTGGTTTGGCGAGGTCTTTGTGGCGTATACTCCTTTCCTTAATTCTTTTGTCGTTCTCTTCTTCTTTTCTCCTCTATTTGCAAGCACTTTCTTTTCCTTCTTCCCCTTTGGTCCCTCGGTCGTCTCTTTGCTTTAAATAAAGTGGTCTTCTTTTTCTTTTTCTGTTTTTTATTAGCCACTTCAATTGAACAAGTTAACAAACCCAAATGTTAGAGTTACATGGAAGGACCAGATTAGAGGTGCGCTCGTTTCCACATTGCAAATCTATAAAAAGGGTTTTTCTAGGATGATTGAGTTTCGACGGTTCAAAGCCATTCTTGTCAGACAAAATGCAGCTACCGAATTCGATCCTGACTTAACTAGAACAGGAAACGAAATTTATTGCAATTATGAACATCTTAGACCGAAAACAGGAGAAGGTACAAAAAAGAACATTTATATACAATCAAAGCTTACTGCTGAACATGTGCTTCATCTACGGAATAAAAAATTGAGCATAGAATGCAGATTTCCAGAACAACATCCCAATTCTTCAATCAAGAGATTACATTAACATCTATCTACGCTGTCACAGAAGTCTCAACCGCCACCGCGCCAGAGTAACTGACTTCTGACTTCAAATCAGCTTCCCATAGTTCAGGCAGCGCTTCCCTCAGGTTGTGGATGCTTTCCAATGCATAGTCTGCACCTTTACACCGTTGAGATTTTCCAACCTGCACATGTTTTATAATCCTCTTCAGTTTCAGTAGAGTGAAGATTTCGGTACAGGACTTCAGTTTTGACTCACCAGCACGGTGTGAAGTCCAACTCTTTTCCCTGCCTGTATGTTGCGAACGCTATCATCAAAGAATATCTGAGACACGAGCAAGAGAAATATTACTCAATATTATGACATAAGAGCGGGTCAGCCGCAAAAATGGCTGTCAAAAATAATCTCACCGTTCTGTGAGGATTGACGTTCGCAATCCTAAGTGCTTGCTCTATGGCTTCCTCGGATGGTTTACATACAATTGGCGTCTTTGGTAATCCCAAACCCAGATCGGGTCCTGAGAAATGCCCGATGATGTCAAAAATCTTTGAACTCCCACTGTTAGCAGTGCTAGGTGATTCCACAAACTCAGCGTTGTCCTCATTGCCAGATGCAACACTGCCGCAAATAGTATTTAACGTCTCAAAGCAAATGATCCCTTCAAAGCAGTCTTCTAGACCGAGCCTGCTCAAGACTTTCGCAGCATGGATCTTATCGGCATTCGTGAATATCTAGCCAATTCACAGAATGATGTCAGATGGGTTTCAAGGGTACTCATGAATAACTGTGTCATTAGGCTGGGATATATAGATGGCGAGGCACATACAATTTTGCGGTAAGGCAGGCTGAGCAAGAGACTCCTAAGGACCGGGTCTGGTTTCAAGCTTTCATAGGGCAATCTTCCGTGGACGAACCTGTAGATCCCATAATGCTTTTAGCCACATTCATGTTATCAATAACATAGAAAAAAAAAATTCATCTAGTCAACGCAGATTTTAATCAAGGGTGGTTTCACTTTGTCTTACCGATGGTACTGGTCATAATCAAAGTCATAGCCGATCCCCTGATCAGGAAAAGGCGAAAAGCAAAAAAAACTAATCAATATAATCCACGAACTAACCATGCGCCCTTCAAAAAACTTAAGAAGAATGGCGAGTAACTAGAAAGGGCAGTGACCAGAATCATACCCTGAGACCTGCCATTGTTGTCCCATAATTCTTGTACAGCAGGTTGCACAGAGCAACCAATTTGCTCTCATCTATGCCAAGCTTTTCAACCATATAATCTACAGAAAGATAAAAAAATAAAATAAATAAGAGGTTTCACATCATAAATTGCACTAAAAAATTGATCTCCTCCTCAGCACACAAGTACAGTTCAAACAGAGAAGACAGAGAGCCGAGGCAAGGCATGGCGAATTTACCTTGAATATTCTTAAGGCATTCTTTGGCAATGCCAGAACTGAGCGGATAAAGGGTGTCATCTAAATCTGCAAAATGCATTTCAAGAAAAAACTTTCTCATCAATCCTCCCATTCTGGGCTGAAAAATGCAAAGATTTGAGGACACATACATACGAAAGAGATCCAAAAACATGGGGCAGGAGGTTCGGATTACCAAAGAGAAGGCAGTCATATTTGGGACTCTGAGATGGGCAAAACAGGTCCTGGAACACCATCAGGTCCTGGAACTCCATCTCCGTCACAGAACCTTGAAAAGAAAACGAAGAGGCGTGAGTACTACGTTCCACTGAACTCGCAAGTTCCCTAAGGTTATCTGAAAGTTCAGCCTGAGTTTTAAAGTGAGGAACTTCATGGCTGTTATGATGCCAAGAGTCATTGCTGAGATGACAGCAAGAGAAAGGAAACAGTTAAAGAAGATGAGTGGCCATTAGCAGATGGATGGCTTGGTTTTGTCGAGAAAACAAGCCATGAACAACCAGCACCGCCAACACCACCACCACCACCGTGTGGTGGAGGTAAGAGAACAATTGGACCACTGGATTTTCCATCGACTGAACAAGTGGTCCATCCACCTCAGTTAGGCGCGTGACTTGGAAAATTGGTGTCGATCTTAAAAATAGCATTGATAAGAAAATATGTGAGCTTGTCGGCCACGGGAAAAGGTGTGATGAAATCCAGAAGACAAACGAGCATGATGAACTGACGTCGGACGAAGCCAGCAGGAAGAAATAATGTCATTTTCAAAAATTTGTATTTTCTAATTGCATCGCATTTCAATTTTCAAACGTAATGTGTATGGATGACTCCAATCCTGACAACAATGAGCCACTTAAACCGTCCATTTGGGAGAGTTGATTGAAATGGAGTCTCAATTATAAAAAAGACGCCCTTTAGAGCGTATGCTGCAGAAATTGCTTCCAGCAAGAAGTCCCAACTCCACAACTTTTTCTAACAAAATGCAGACTCGAACAAAAGAACCAAATCGAGCTTCATCTAAAGAAACTTAACGTACCAGTTGAAGATAAGCAATGCAGGTATTACAAGCAAGAGACAGAAGAGAGAGAGAGAGAGAGAGAGAGAGAGAGAGAGAGATAAACGAAGGAGGGTCAATGCGAAAGAGCAGAGAGAAGCAAGAGAGAGCGGGGGGAGGAAGAAGGGGAGGCAGAGATGGAGTATATATAGGCAGGAAGGCAAAGGGCTTCTTGGTTCATTGTCACGAGTCGCTTTCGTATGAAATAATCTATGGTTTTAGCTTGTCCACGTTCAGTTGATCAAATAATTAACTAATAGCGAAAACGAAGTTGACAGGAAACCATCCTTTACGTGCCTGGCCGAAATATAAAAAGTTCGCAAAATAAATTGGGGAAGAGCCCATCAAGATTGGCATTAGGAAAGTCGAACAAGAAAACCATAAGGAGTTGTACTTTTTGGACTCTTTCTGGCTCGTGAATTCAAATCCACGACAGAATATGTAGTCCTTGGAGTTGGATCCGCTTGTTTATTTCCTCTTTTTTTTTTATAGAGAAGGGGGTCTTTTTTAAATTAATTAATTTCGAGCCAATAAATATATTCTTAATTTTGTAGGTCAGAAATACATACATACATATATACATATACATATGTATATGTATAAGATTGGATGATATTATTTGCGCATTTTATTCACACATAATGGCCTTTTCATCACTGTGAGGTCAATTCCATAAAATTGGACTTTACACATTCTTTTGATCAACTTATTCACTCATTGTGCAGTCCAGTCCATAGACCAGAATCTCGTGGGATAATTTCCAAAACGATTCGCAATTATGTGCAGATTATGAAGTCGGAAGTGGGTCCTCTCATAATCTTTTGTAAAACAAAAAATCTTTACATGGTTTTGGATTCAAACAGAACTTTCAATATGAGTATAGATCACAATACATGCCAACTTATATCAATTTCAATAATAGAGTAGAGTATTTGATTACGATATTAAATCGGAAAAGCCCTTTGATTCTTTCTTCTGCGGGACTTGATCTTCAAGGACTTGATGGCTTAATATCAAATCGGATATGACGAATAATCGAATCCACTTCACGAACTTGACCTGGTGGCTGATCCGCAAGTCGAAGACGATTTGAGTGTCGACGACCCTAGTCCAATAGAGCTTCTCGTTCTTAAAAAGGTATCGTGCTTGAAGAAATAAAAGTTTTACAAACTAAAATGAATTTTTTCTCTATTCGTAACGGATGTCGATGTAAATGAGAAGCCTCCTATTTATTAAAGAGTGGGAGATGAGCCTTTTATCCTTATACTTCAACGGAACTTAAGTTTTTCCATCTATTATTTGAAATTTAAATAAATAGCTAATATATTTTAATAGCGACTAATAAATGTTGATTCAGTTTATTTAAATGATTAATTATGGAATGAGAAGCTCTCATCTGATTTTTTTTTCTCTCTAGAGAATGATGACATTTTCAGAAGGATGAAGTACTTGTTCCATACACAAAGAATAGTTAATCCACAATCCACTCAATTATTGGTACCAAGTACTAATAAAAAAAATTGAATGGTCCTCATTCTTCCTCTCCCTCCCTTGTGGTCTTCCAACGTGTTCTTGATGGCAAGTAACCGGATGGACTCTTCCTAACTTGGTTGCTTTCGGCACAAAAGAAATTCCTTAGGAAATGGCAAAATTATTGAGTGTTTTCCTTGCTTGTAAAATGACAAATTGCTAATAGACTTGCTCCTTTTTTTTGGGTAAATCTAATCGCACATTTTTCATAATCAAATGGGGATTAGCAATTTAGCTCCTCATCGTAAAATATGTACCTAATAATTTCTTAGCTCGAAAATCAAGAATTTTATGGTAACACGTGATTTATTCAAGCGCCACATCATGTGATTCGCAAGATACTGATTTTCCTCATGTTGTGGATATCAAACGTGTTTTATTTTTTATTTATAGGAGTCGTGAATGAATAAAGCAAGGGAAAGCATTGAAGTTCAACTTAGACCGCCAAAGTAATGCGATTGACCGGTCCATAAAAGAATTATTCTTTTGGGGGTTATTCGTTGTCATCGAGGGAGATGCCAGGATATGGAATTGAAGTAAGATGCCAGATCGTGAGGCCACATGCGAAGGCACAGACGTGGAGAAGTGGTCAATTACCACCAGCTGACATAAAAGTGTCGAGACTGGAGTAAATATACTCGTAATTCGAATGGAGCACGCCTTTGATTCATTGTCCGCTTTGCCTTATTTAAAGAAAAGAGGGTTGTGGAAGCAAAGGCTGAGATCTTTTGGGAAGTCATTGGTCAATTTTGGTTGGGATGCTTTGGATGATAGCTGTAAAGCATAGCCAGTGTGAAAGATCTCGGAAGGTTGGTTCGAGGGCATCTTCCTCCTTTGGAAAAGATGGGTGTGAATGATCCGAATTTTGGATCCCCGAATAAGAGCAGACGAAAATAATATATCAATTAGATTTTAGAATATCGATTCATCTATGACGAGGGATGAGCACGGTTCGATATGGATCGAAATGGAATGGCAAAATATTATGAACGGACTTGGAATGGGGTCCAGACAAAATGAAATGAGTTGTACCTAGATATTTGGGAACCAAACAAGATTGCGTTTCTTTTTTTTTTTTCCTTTTTTGGTCACTAGTTTCAAGCTCAATTTCTTAGGAAGAAAAAAATACATTGAAGTTCATGTTAGTATAAATCTGAGATGAATTGCAATTATATGTTGGCACAAAATTGAGGTTTTGGATATTCTTACTCTATATATACGTAAGGGCTTTTCTTTTTTTATTTCTTTTGGACAATTAAATGGGAAGTCCTAAAAATCTTATTGCAACAATACACTTGAGTTCTAAAAGCATTTATTTTGTGCATCTTAGTCTAGTATTTGTAATTTCAATGTATTTGAGTTCATCAATTAATTCTGTCCTATATAAGTGGATTAAAAAGGCTATGACTTGTTTTTTTTTTTTTTTTCTTTTTCAACCTTATTTAGCCCTGAATACAAGGTAATCGTGTGGATTTTCTGTCCACTAAAACCTAATAGAGCTGACGAAAAGTATAGTGGACAATTATGACAAGTTTTGCATGACTCAAATGCACAAGATGATAGTGCATTGTTGTGACAATTAATAGGAATCCCGCTGTAATTGTCCCATTTCACGGTGTGTGCCTCTTTTCCTAGTTTTGAAGGATTGAAACAATGTGTTAGAACTTTTGTTATATCAAATCTACATAGAATTGATTAAGAAACCACTATAAAATATATTTATTTTGTTTGACAGATGTGAATTCAAATTGCATTTGTCATGTCTTAATGAAGGTTGGATCTAGATAGGCCCTTAAAAGGCTTAAGGGGAAGAAATAGACGAGAGATCTGCCCTGAGATGGGAGACCTTGCAATGTTACCCCATGTTCCCACTCACCTGGAAAGAAAAGCTTGGGTGGGAACTGAGTTTTTTGAGGAAGGTAGACTTCACGTCAGTGATTTCTTTTTTTTATTATTTGCTAGACATCAATATAATTTAACATTGTATTCTCTTAGGTCTTACTTTATGAGTATTGAAAATTCTATTTTGTAATATTTTCCTACCTGTTATGTTCCTTGCAAGAAAATGTGGTTTTTTGTTGATATTATGTATCCGTCTTCGTAAGTAATGTAATCTATGTTGTTTAGGTAGAATTTTCCGTTCTGTAAAAAAGAATTATTTAAATAAAGATGAAGTCAACATTGACTGAATATTGATTGAAAAATTTCTAGTTGAAAAAGAATTTTCCTTAATCATTAGTCATCAAAGAAAAAATCTTGCTAGTCGACAAAATATAAAGATTCACATAGAAAAGTTCTAAAATAAATTTTGAACTTTATAATTCTTTAAGCTTATTGATAACTACCATGCACCATTCTCTATGTTAGTTCATTAAAATCTAGCATAGAAAAAATTGGAAAATTGCTAATTCAATTCTAAATTTATCATATGGATATCAGTTTTCTCTCAAAACTTTCAAATTCTGCTAATGTAGCTCTAAATTTTTGCGTGAAATTTCAGTATAATCTTTCCGATCAATTACTAGCATAAATGGCTAACATGACAATCCACATAACTATCTAGGTCAGATCACCGCTTGTGTCACGGAGGATGACCAGCGATGGTTAGACACAATGTCAGTAATTTCAAATCAAAATTGGCCGAAATGATTATTTTGAATTTTTATAAATGGGGTTAGGACTTCATTGGCAAAATTGAAAATTTTCTTAAATCGATATTCGTATAATAGGTTTAATATTGATTTAGAAAAAAAAAAAAAAAGCAAAAGTTGACTCCCTATTTCTTCAATGACTTTCAACCCCCTCAATTCGAAACCCTACTACTCGATCACTAAACTGAGTGATCCGAGTAACTGTAATCTATTTCTGATCATAGACATAGGCAGACTTGGCTGAGGCATGTGAATCCCTTTATCCAGTTTATTTCTCATAATTGTCCACCATTCCATAATTTAATGCAATAAACTTGGACACGTGTTATGATCTCAGCCGTGGCTTTGAGCTAAACAATCATAGTAATAGTAATGCCTTATTATCCTCTAATTTCTAACTCCAAACGATGTCTTAATCATTTTTCAGTTATTTGTAATTGGCCTCATTTTCAGCATTAGAACAAATTAGAATTGCTTTTCATGACCCATTATGTTAAATTATGATGTCCCTTTTATAACGTATTAGAATCCATTTTTGTTTCCCAACTTACTCTACGATTTTTTTGTGTGTGCAATTGAATTACCAAACTCGTTGGAAAATCTGACGTTGTCTGCGGAAGATTAATCATATTTGTCATAGATTATATATGTCGTAGAACTCTAATCTAGAGGATTTTTTAAGCGTATTTGTGTACCTAATTATGACCTCATGGAGCACGTAACTGCATAGAAAGTCTCTGCTCAATCGACACCAAAAATAATGTTTCAACTAATGGCTTGCTTCTTTATCAAGACTTGCTCAAGAGTTTGACATAATTTTGGAAGGAGACTCATTTGTTAAGCCCTGATGAGTGATGATCTCTGGTGTATCGATGTCATGATTACGAAATTTAATTGCTTGTTGTTGAAGAAGTCTCTTGATTAATGTTATATAGTTGTCATAGAAAGATGAAAATTATTATTATTATTATTATTATTATTATTATTATTATTATTATTATTATTGTCAACGTGTCCATTTCCCATGTATGCGTGCGCGTATATTAAAGAAAAAATAAGAGTTAAACTATAGATAGGCACATAAATACAACGACTTTAGGGTGGTTGAATATTGTCTCTTTTGGAGGACAGCAAGATGGGTTAGTCATAAGGGCCCTAGAAACACGGTAGGTTCCTATTGATGGTTTTCAACGTGCTTGGTTGGTAGATGATGCTTGCACGACCATAATACGATGGGTCCATTCGTTTGATTTATACATTAAAATAGGGTTAATGCTACAAAAATTATGAATTTTGGCATACTCCAATAAAAATTTACCTCCAATTTATAAGCTTACATTTGCTCCATTGCTACTTTTTCGAAAATCATGATGTGGAACGTGTGATTTGAGGTGGAGACATTCAAAATGGCGATTCAAGTATATGTGAAAATCCTTGGTGTGACAATATTTCCTCGCCTTGTACCATGAGGACTATAAAATACAGTTATAAAAGTTTATATGATCGCACCTAATAGTAGAAAACTTATTTCATGCTAATTATTAAAATATGAATAGTCTTCAATATAATGGTTAGTTATGATACTATCAAGATAACATAATTATCTTCACTGAAATTGTTTAGTTATTATTTGATATTTTATTTGTCAGTCATATAATATATGATTATGTCAATATTATTATAATTGTTGTTATCACTGTAGAAATAATTAAAAATAAATTTAGTTGTAAGTTACGTAATAAAAATTAATAATCTAACATCGGAAGAATGAGTGGGAGAAAAGACACGGGATATTTTGGGAATAGCCATTACATCTAGGTTGCAATAACTATTTCAATTAGGAGGCATATAATGGTTTTGGCTGCTATATGGATTGCGCTATAATAACTATTACTGTAAATAAAAACTCTAACTAACAAACTTTACCAAAAAAAAAAAAAAAACCCTAACTAACAATCAACCTGTAATAGATCTGTAACATAATAATAATTATTGCTACCAAACATGCTGTTAGGACAATCTACCTAGCTTTCCATGGGACACGAGCCAAAGATGGGAATTGATCATCTCCTATTGAGACCAGGTACATTGACTCGTTTTATTTTGGATGGAAGTCTCTAATTTTGTAATAGCGTGATCTTTTTGTTATGTCTTTATAGCTGAAAAACAGGGCCTCGGACCAAAAGTTTCGCAATTTCACTTCTATCTTAGAGACTCCCTTTTGATCACCTATCCAAACTAACTATCAGTGCATTAACTTTTGCGCAATCTATTAAGAATTTTGTAAGATCCAATTCATATATCACATAATGCATTTCATTGAGAAAAAATTTCAAATCGAAAATGGTGGAATTGAGTTAAATCAAAATGGTAAAAATAGTTCATTATTTGATGAAGATATTTTAGATCGAAAGAAGAGACAAAAATTAGCTTTGAAGTATAATCTGCAACATTATTTTTTTCGTCTTCATCAGCAAACAGTTGAACTTAAGAAAGTGACAACTTATATAAAGTCTAACCAAGAAGGGGTGTGCTATTGAGATATCCAGCACAGCATGATGCTCGCGCATTTCAGTAGCTCGAGGTTAAATTAATTTCAGCGCGAGACGAGCTCAAGCTTCGAGGTTGACAATGCTTCACTCAAGCAGCTCACAAGCGCGATCGAGCACTTAAGCGTTTCGTACATTTTAGTTATATGTATAAATCGATACATACCGTAGATATAACTATAAGTACATAGAATTGGTTTTACTTTTCTTCATTTATGGAGTTACTTGAAGCTTAGCCCAAGCTTAAACCTACAAGATTGAGTGGAGACGAGCCCGACCTTATTGAAAATGTAGTTAAGTTGAGCATAGCGTGCGATCTAAGCCACAGGTGCCTGAGTCAACTCAAGCTTGATATTGAACCCTACGGACTCCATCACATCTTTCGAGCTCAAGCAGAGTGTTGGATCTAGTCCATGCATAATCGAGTCGAGTCAAGCTCGATGCTAAATTGTGTGGAGGGGGACTCCATTTAAACCCTTTTCTCGAACATGGAAGTCCAATGAATCTCCTTTTCTTCGAACAGGTAGGCTTGTGATCATCATAGTTCGAGAAGACAAAAACTTAATTTATGTGAACATTGACCGTGCTATGCGAGAAGAGATCGCTACTGAAAATCTAATCGGTCCAGCTAAGGGTCAGCCAATAAACCATGCTTACAACCCCCATTAAACAATCGATGATCTTGAGTGTCTATGAAGTACACCATCGATTTAAGATCCCTTTCCAGCCGCAAACTACAAATGTTCCAGCCCAAGACCTGACCAATCAAGCCCTCAGTTTTGTGCGCCCACCATTGGTCCATCAATAATTGTGTGTCGGAAAGAATCATTGAGAGGGTCGGAAGAATCAATTGAACGAGAGACCCCAAATGGCTGGCGATGAACCAGTACGCCCTTTGATGGGGACTATCCTCGTCGTCCTTTCGCTTTACAACCAGGAGCCCATTGATAGTTAGGACCCCTTGCACCTTTTCTGGCTAAAAGGCAAATAATAATATGGAGAAGGCCCTTGGCTCGAGGGCGAAAGCGATCGTCCAGCTATACACTCATTCGAATTCCGACACGTGTCTATTGAATAATCCGATTAAAACAAGACACTGATATTTGGGTCACGGATGATTGGCTAAATGGACGTGGGGATGAAAACTTCAACAGAAAAATCTTTTGAGAGTTAGATGGTCCTGTAACTTTCCAGCGTAACCCTAATTATTCAATTGCTAGTTGTCTCGTGTAAGAATCTTTCGAAAATTCAATGGTCCTGGAACTTTCCGATGTAACTCGAATTATTCGATTGCTAGTTGTCTCGTGTCTTTAATTAGAGATACAATCATATTTAAGAGGGTAATCAAGATTCTTCTGGGACTTGATCCACGCCATCCTTCAGGTGGCATCTGCTCATCTACTTCAAAATTTTCGATTGATGTCCATTTGTTTCGAAAGTGACAGATAGAGACCCAACAACAGTTATCTTGCTTTTATTTTTTATTAACAACTAGCATTTATTAAATATGTGGTGTCCAACTTTATACAAATAGAAAGCCCCGAAGATGGCTGGAGATATGGGTGGGCTTAGCCCAATAGGAATCCAAATTTTGGATTATTGGATAAATGACTATCGCCAGCCCGACGGTCAACCGTTGTGCCAAAAAGAAAATTGTAGTCCGTGACCCAACGGCCATTGATCGGTGACTGTTGAAACCCCCCTCCTCTCGTTTTTCACCATTCCTCGATCGTTACTCACATATTACTCGCTAATACTTTTGCTCACTAAAATCATCTGTCAATTTCGTCTACTTTCTCTTATAACAATCTAATCGCATTTAAAAAAAAACTTGGAAAGCAATAACAACTATTGTTTCTTATTATTACAACTCGATCCGGACTTTACCATGCGATTTTCATGGGACTCGTTCATTGAGTTTCACGACAATAATATATACATGTCGGCTCTGCCCTCGCAACAAGCCGGATTCCATGACGATGAGACAACGACTCAACGATAGGAAGGAATTGCAGGGTGACTGCTGGAAGCTAGTCTTTGACAAGACACTTCCGCAGATGAAACCCTCACCACTGGAGAAAGAAAGGCCCCAAGCAGCTGCACAACTAGCTTGGCAGATAAGTACGTTCGAAGTCTAGAGGATATTTCAGCCCTAGATCGATGCCAATTGTCGAGAAGGCCATTTTGCACAGTCTGTGATGCCAAATTCTTGTAATATTACAAGAACATTCCGCCTATTTTGGTGTCCTCTGTCTTGGATCTGAGGTTCAAGTTGGAGGGGCTCGAAACTCTTATTGTTCCATTTTATGAAAATTTGTATGCTGCCAATTGATTTGATATAATATGTTCTTCCCCATTGGCGGAGATGGAACCCTTATTGAGTGGTTGCCTAGAAAATTTGTACGGCTTTTGCTTCGTTAGAAGAAAAACACCCTGCAACCTTTCGCTAGCTCGTCATCTTCATCTACTGATGAGTTGGAGATGTGCTTGACAACAAACTACTGTAAGTACATTGAAAGAGTTGATGAATACAATGCTGACTTCATGAATTGGTGGAAGAGGAGAGACGTCAGTTTTCCGAATCTTTCACCATGACTTGTTTATCCATTGGCGTTTATGGTACTATGGGAGTCCATGTTCACTACTAGCCAACAAACATTAAAGCCGATAGGAACGACTTGGTAGCGAAAAATATGTAAGTAACTGTTTGTGAGCATGATTGGTTATCTCAAGAATTGACTCCAATCAAACGCGCCTAACATGAACAAGAGGACAATCATGACGCCTTGTCATTTGAATTATGGTGAGGGACATGAACAAGAGGACAATGATGACGATTTGTCATTTGAATTATGGTGAGGGACACATTTCGAAAACACCAAATTTATTAAACATTTACTTGGGTGAAATTTGTATGTTATAATTATTAGGGCATTAATGAGTGCATGTTTTTTCTCAAACTATATGATAATGTTCTCGTACTTAATACTTGTTTAAATGAATAACACTTGACATTTTTCCTCAATCAACTTTTCAAATATTTGAAAATGAAAATTAATAATATTTTCAAATATATTCTTTCATTAAAAAAAGTTCAATTTTCAAGAAAAATGTTGGCCTAGGTCAACTATGCTCAGCCTAACACGGCCTAGTGGCCACCCTACTCGAACTTGGATTTAACGGACTAAATCAATCATAACTATTGATTTTTTTACACACATTACGACCGAGCGGTTGTCATCGTAGCCAATCTAAAATTAATAAGAAAAGGTGCACTTGATAGTCCGAATTTCAATCCGAATAAGATGAAAAGTATTCTATATGGCCTTTGGTGATGTATTTTCGAAGATCCAAAGTTGAATAAGTCCAAATAAAAAGAGTTTAAATACTTGTTCCGCTAGGATTGAGATAGACCCAAATAGGTAGGAATTTTTTTTGAAAAAAAATCACGATGTAGCTCCAAGAGTGGCACCAACCCCTCGTTTTCTATTAGAACCTTGCGGTACTTGCACTCCCTAGGCTGATCGTCGGCAAGGGTTGCACTCCACGAGGGACCACTATAGCAATGGCCTTCTTCGTCCTCTCTCTCTCTCATTTATTACTGATATCATTTTTTTTTCTGCCTTATTAAGTAGTTTAATTGATCTTTTTTTTTTTGTTTAATCATATCTGAATACACCAAAAACTTCATAGAGTTAGATATGTTCATATCCGCAATCTATTATCCTGTCTTATTTTTGACCCGGACAACCAAAAGCACTCCAAGAGAGTCTCAGCTCCTAGATATCCACTCCCTTCAAGATACGAGAGGCCTTGAGTTCGATTCCTAACTTCACCATCTCCCATTTTATCTATAAATAGAATAGACAATGGTCGAGGAGACCAACAAAATCAAAACCTATCATCACTTCATTTGGGCTTAACAGGTTATCCAATCTTAAAGGCAAAACAAATTAACAATCCATTTTGTGGATCGAAGAGAAACACCCCATCGATGATAATATAGCCCTAGTTGGCCCACTGAACATAGCCTTGGAGTCGATCATGAACAGCCCGAGTCTTGCATTTGATAGGCATTTGCCTGAGTAGGTCCACAACTCAAGAAGGTAGTAAGCTCCAATGCACATATCGGGGCCCATATTAGGACTTCTCTCTACTTTGTTTAGGCCTAAATTAGACCGATCCGCTTGTCAAAACGACTCAAATGCACCATAAAATTGAATAACAATGCACAAGCTGGACTTTATTATAATATGACTATCGCTTATTACAGCTATATATAGATGAACCGGGTACGTTCCTGTCACAATGCAAAGAAACCTTAGAAACATTACCTAATTATTCACCTTTTAAACTATATATGACTTTACGTATGTGCACAAATGTTCACTTGATGCATGAACCGAGGCCTATGCCATAATAAGGCGGTGCATAGCTCGGGGAGCATGACTGATAAGAAGGCGAATTCGGGGGCGAAAGGTGGTTGTACGACGATGAAGAGGAAGACGACGAATGGGCCGAGACAACATTGTTCATTGTTGGGTTCCTAATCATGAAAGGCACCACGTCTTCGAGAAGCCCGAGCCCTTGGTGGCCCATTTCTTCTTGGGTCAGGCCCAGAGGACAGTCTTCCATCGCAGTTTGGGCCAGCCCAGTCGTGAAGGCGTCGGTGCTTCCTTCCGCTTCCGGGACTTCATTGGGCTTGTCCTGGGCTTGATCATCGGTCGACAAAGCGGCCTTCTTGGGCTTCTTGACTGGGGGGTCCAGTTGGTGGACGGGGCCGAGGGGGAAGTTAGGATAAGCGAAGTGGAGGTGGAGACCTTCATAGGTGACGATGAATGTGTCCGGGTCGTCGCCGGATCGCTCCACCTGCTTCTTGGCGTTGCACCTAGGGTTTGTGCACTTGTAGTAGCTCCTGTTTCATACAAACATTGAGTAAACATATTAAGCTCTCAAGTAAGGGTAGTATTTTCTACCATGACATTGAAGAATTAGATGTTATCGAACGGCTTGTCCATTTGTCGTATCAAAGCTACGAACTATCATAACGCAAGTTTATATAAGATGTGTGTGCTTATGCAGCCTTATTAATGAAATTCGAAGGATAATTTGTATTTCTCGAGAGTCTTCAACTTATAAACCGAACGATTCGGGAATATCAAGCTACGTGTTGAAGACAGAAAAGCTAAGACTGTTAGCTAATAGTGTGGTTTGAAAAGGAGAAGACACGGTAGTTACCTCGGATTGGCACTGTTCTTGATAGACTTTTGGCCGTATTTCCTCCATTTGTATCCGTCATCGGTCATCCCATTCCCACAGCTCTTTATCTTAAGCGTATACTTGTGGTCAATCTTGTTGAGCCCCCTCTGGAACGACGAAGTTTGAGGCCTGAGCCACGAGAAGAACACGCCATGAACAACTAATCATACAAAACTGTAATAGCAAGCCTAATTCACCCAATACTACACATTTAGGCCGAAAAATCAGAAATAAACCTGGCTGGTGAATAATCTTGCGGTGGTTGAATATCCATTGGGTGGGCGCTCAAGAACAAGGCGCTCTCGATGTCCTGGATCGTGGGGCCTGAATAGACATTGGACATGAGCCGCTTGATGGCGGCCTCTTGATTGGACGACTCCGTCGATGGGTCCATCGTCATGAAGAGAGGAGACTCGTTGTTGAGAAGCTCCCTCACAAGCTCTTCTTCGTCACCAAAACCATTGTCTTCCTCCATCATATCTTCAAGCTCTTCACGCAAAATATTAGGGTAACTTCAAGTTGTGTGTGTGTGAGAGAGAGAGAGAGAGAGAGAGAGAGGGCGAGGGGGGGGGGGGGGGGATGGAGTTCAGAAGTGAGAGCGAGGAGATGATGAGAGAAGCTTAAGAAAAGGGATGTTGTGGAGCAGATGAAGAGAAGAGGAAGTTGTTGTGACGTCTACGTGTTCATCTTGGCCTCTACTATAGTCATATATCATATGTAACATACATATTGACTTTTTGAAGCGAAAGGCAGACATAAGAGTTTCTCTTGTACGTACTCGAAATTGACTTCTTCGAGAATTCCACGCCTGTCAACTGTTCTGCACTGTCGATTGGCCTTCGCGGTGGGTCAATCTAAGAAAGCATCTCTTCATACATGGGACTGTTGAGGATAGTGAACTAGGTAACTTTAATTATTATAATCATGCAATGAACATCTCTAGCTTTTTTTCGCACACGATGACTCAAATCCGGATCGATAATTAACAAGTCCCTTTCTTCCATCACGTCTGCATGAGTGTACAAGAAGCTATATTCGAAAATTCACGCACTACTTCAAGTATAGTGATCAAGCCTACCTAATTCAGATTTGTTGAGAAGACCAAAGATAGCCAGTACTAATTACTCATATTGATTGTGCAGAGCACTTTCTATGAAAGTTGATAGCTTTTATTCTCCATCAGGGATTTTTATCTGTCGTGAACGCATCAATGGGCGGTCATTTTAATAATAAAATCTTTCCTATTAAGAACTATAAAAGCGGTACGTGTAATGTTTCGTTACACATATTGTTCTCGACTAATGAGATATATATGTACAGAACACACACCATTTGATCGAGTTAATTTATGTACAGAAAATTTTACATAATTATGAAAAACCCTATCTTTGATAGTATGCGTTAAATTGCTCTAGTATGTAAATAGATAGAGAGATAGATAAATGTTTCATTGTTTCAGAGAGTACTGACTTCTGGTTCTGGTGTTTAGTGCGTGTTTGTCTGTGTATGTCATGGATGGATGCATTGAGGTGGACCAAAGCTAACTCATCCGGGACCCATTTCCAGCAAAAGAAGAGTCAACCACTAAAGAAACATTAATAAATGCCTTCAGAAACTGCCTAGAGTCTTCCTCCTTTTGGCTGAACTATTCTTCTTATAATATTCAAGGATGAAACCAACTTTGGATAGGAATATATTAATTACACATATCGAGAATGGATTTTTGAATAAAAATGTTTTTGAATACCCAATACCCTTTTCTATTCCCCTAAGAATATTACATTATCATTAATAATTCAAATGAAAGTGATTTGACGATGTCAATTCTGGTACAAATTCAGTAAGAAATGTAGTATATTCTACTGTAAAAAATGTCATCAGATTGTTGTCAACACTCATCCTAATGCATAGATTGGGATTTGGCCTAAGATTGGAATGTGGAAATGTTTAATTAAGGAGGTGAAAAGACACTTGCAGAGATTTGAACTTGATTCCTCCTTTAATGCTATGAAAGAAATTGGGACACTTTTATCATATGTTGTAAAAATTCAAGTTATTTAATTGGATTGATACTTAATATTAAACATGTATAAATTAGACTGGTTGATGAATGAGGAATCAACCTCTTGCAACTCATTAAGATTTTGAGTATGCTGGTTGAATGTTGGAAATTTGAAAGTTGATGGCGCAATGCGGGTCGCTTTAGCATAAATTTATATAATGAACATCTTTTGGTTAACCCAATGTGATATAACATTATTTAATCAAACAGCATTCAATAAAATGATGCTATGGATTAAGTTTTTATACAGCATGAATCACA
Source organism: Eucalyptus curtisii (assembly GCA_017140595.1). Classification (NCBI taxonomy): domain Eukaryota; kingdom Viridiplantae; phylum Streptophyta; class Magnoliopsida; order Myrtales; family Myrtaceae; genus Eucalyptus; species Eucalyptus curtisii. The sequence goes on along the minus strand of CM029504.1, from coordinate 36,844,330 downwards.
AAGCATACCATCCGAGAGAACTTCTATAATGTTATCTATCGTGGGTCCCACTATTTTCACATTAGTTGTACTCACTTTCAGATTTCAAGTATATCATTTTGATCAACACCTAAACTCACTTATGAAGTATCCACTTCTTTTATTCCCTTTTCTTCTATTTGTCAGTTTTATCAGGTTGGTTTTTGCCACCTTTATTTGCGTCTCTATTTTTGGTTTTTTGAATTTCAGTTAGGGGCTTCCAAGCTTCCCTGTCATCATGTCCTTGGACTTACTAATCCCTCTTCTCTTTTCGTATAATTCATCCCAATCTTAATTGCTTTCTCATTGAATAGTGATGATGGTGCCTAATGGCTACTGCCACGCATGATATATACTCAGCACTATCTCTCCCTTGCACGCAAGCTAATAATACATGCATGAATTTGTTGCCTAGGAACTATATAGATTGTGAAAATTAAATCTAAAAAATATCGAAATTGGCCCTATAAATTTCTCTTTTGGGGTAACCCCCCATGTGTTATTTTTATACCCGTGATGAGGAGCCCACTTCCCGGAATCTACGTTTGAAGTTTCTGCTTGGGAAGTGATTGTTCCCACGGGGCCAAAGAATCTGATTGTATTGGTGGTTTTGCAACATTAATTGAGCAACTATATATCTCATCAACACATCTTTTAGGACTGTAGTCTAGTCATGTTCACTCTTCATTAATGTTATTCTCACATATCTTAACATCTCGATTCTATCTAGAGAAATTGACCTAAATTATACTCTAATCTAGATAAAAATATGTGAGTGTTGAAATTATATTGTTTGTGTGATTGAAATGCATTTATATAACAATCGTCTTTTCATGATCTTGAGGAGGTGTTAGTGCGCTTAGCTCTCTTAGTTGAAAGGATAACAATCCACTTTCAAAAACGTTGCAAAAGAAATTCTGCCATGGTAAATGTTATCAAATCTCATCATATAGTTCCATTAAAGTCATATCATTAAATCTAAATTGAAAAGGGCTTTTCTCGCAAGTTTAGCTTGAGAGAATATTTGCACCTGAGAAAAACATAATTTAATTTGTCTCATTTAGAGAATTGTGGGGATTGGCCCGGGATTAAAGTCAACTTCTTCTTTCCATAAGAGATGCGGTACTTCATATCACGAGATCCGGGGCAAACGTGATCGGTAAGTCATGTGCTTTTACGAATGGGGATTGGGACATATCTCGTCCTACGAACGTGACCCGTACGACTAACTACGGTATCACCTCCGATGAGACATGGTTCACGATGAATGCCGTCCCCGGCCCGCACAAGCTTGGCCTACCTCGTCCCTTGTCGCGTCTATCGAATCTCCCTGTGATGAGATCTCAAACTTCCACCGCAAATCGATAGATAGGGAATGGATAGACGAAACCCAACATGTTAGTCCTCTCTCTCTCTCTCTCTCTCTCTCTCTCTCTCAATCAGCAAAGCTTAATCATGCATCTACTTACTCTGCCCTAGACAGCCGACCGAGGGTGCGCCACAGAATACCCCATCTCCTGCACAAGCCGACGGTTCCTAATCCCTCCCGCCCCCACCCCCACCGCGTGTGGTTTGCCTTGGGAGCGAGGGAAGGTTATAAACGTTTGTCCGCATGCGGCTTTGACTTTTGGCGAGCGTCTGGGCGTTTCCGAGGTCGTGGCCCCCACCCACCCCCCCCTCGCCGTGGTGTCCTCTTGCACGTGAGGACAAGGGGCGTTGACTGTCAGAGTGGGCGTAGGTTTAGCTGCTGCGGGAAGCTCACCCCCGTTTCGTCTGCATGCGGGAGGATGGATAAAAGTCAACCCCTCCCCTCCGGGTGGGCCGAGGGGCCAGTGGTTGGGGGACACGTGCACCCGCCGCACCCCGGGCGTCACGTGTGGAGAATGGAGCGGTTGGGGAGCCCGAGGGGAATGGAAGTCAAACGGTGAGAGAGAGGCTCGACCGTGTAAATGAGGGGCACCGTTCTTCCATTAGATTGTAAGTTCGAGGCACGTTGTTAAGCATCGTCCAGCCAATTCGTTCGTGCCTCTTGACATCTGTTAACTTGTGTGGAAAGATTTTTGGACTTCGGCCAACTTGGGTGGGCTTGGAGTGACAAGCCTGTCCACTTCGAAGAAACCACATAAATTAAGTGGATTGGATAGCGATGACTTAAATTAAACATTATGTTGCGATCCTTCTAAGATAAAATCTAAGGGTTTAATAGATTCCTAAGTGGTTGTCAATAATCTGCATTTTGCATGGCTTGTTGAGGAAATTTCCAAAAAAATTCATAAATTTATTGTACTTATACAAATTCCTAACTTAATTGAGAAATTAATAATAAAAGATGTAGGAAGAATATCTTGATAATTTTGTCCAATTTTATTGAACCAAGAACTGAACCGACACTCTCCATCCAAAATCGGCTAATTTGGTTTGATTCGGACAATTCCTAGTTCAAACGGTTCTATATGGTTACCCCTAGTGAGTCACATATCTCTCTAATTTTTAAGAAAAGTTGTTAAAAAATTCTAAATTTGTTGTACGGTCGACAATTCAGTCTAAAAATTTCCGATTTGATCAATGTAGTCTTTTGATGACTTTTCCATCTAGCCCATCTAGTTAGTTTAGGCAAAAAATCGCTGGCATGACGACTGAATCAATGCAGACCATCCTATGTGGCATAACCAATGGTTAATGTGGTCTATCTTAAATGAAACAACACTGTTTTGCAAATTCAATAAAATTTTATGAAATTTTCCTTTTTCTTTTTCGTTTTATTCTTTTTCCTATTCTTTCCCTATCTACTATTCATCTTCTTCTCTCACCGACCATAATGAGGGCCTACACACCGTCGTGCAGATGTGACTAGCAAGGGCCGTGACGCCCTCGACTAGTCCTCACTAGCTGTTATCGCGACCTAAATTTCGGGTGCATCACCTAAAATTAGGCTAATGGATTGCTAAGCCTAGACTTAGCTCGGGCTCTCCCAAGCCCATACCAATTCACGACTTAATGTTCAAGTTTTTAACATGCAAGTGGATTTTATCTAGGAGTCGCCACTAATCAATTTTTGGTAGGTCGATTAGACACCTAAGTAAAATAATGGGAGAATTATTTTACTCCTACGAACCAGAGACTAAGGGTACGGGGACTTGGTTACACTAGATTTCTCTAATGTCCTTTCGGTACCATTCTTTTATTTTCAAAAATGTTTTTGCAGGCAGCTTTGATTGATTTTAAATCTATTTCCCTAACATGTGAGGTGATCATGCGAGTGCACGAACCATCAATTTAACACCCAAGCAAGCGAATAAAATAATGCAGGAATTACCTCAAAACAACGAAAGCATCTGCAATGTTAAATCAGAATTCACATCAACAATCCTAGATATGATTCCTAATTAACAAGCAATCAATTTTTTGTTTTCACTTTTTTAATGAAAGTCATGTGATGCATGTTTCTAATCTAATATGAAATAATATGACATGGAAAAATGTGATTTCTTAATGAACATGCAATAATTAAATATGCAATCTATATTAATTAAAATGACCAAATTCTAATGACGTGCAATGCAATGCAATGACGTACAAAATTTTCTCAACTAAAATGACATGCAACATGTAATTTAATATGTGGGATATATGTCACGCGACATTTATTAAATGACTTAATCTAATGACAAGGAAGTTCTAATTAAATGAACCTAATAAAAACTAAATGACGTGCATTTCTATTTTTTACAAATGCGATCTATCTTAAAAATTGAAACTAACTTATGCAAAGACAAATTTTGTATTTTTTATGAGATTCGAAATTTAAGAAAAATGCAAAAATGATCTAGCTAGATTAAAATTCTATCTAATTTAAATTAAGGATTAAGTCATATTAAATCCTAATTTAAACTAAGACATTATCTTAATCTAACATACAATCTATCTAATATGCAATAACGTGCGGAGCATGCCCTAATTCTATATGACCTATGCATGATATTTTTTATTTTATTTTTTTATAAAATTCGAAATTTAAAATTGCCACATAATTAAACATGCAACTTAAATTAAACAAAAACTAAAATCCTAAATGAATGCATTTTTTTTGTTTTATCTTTTTTTTTTTAACTTTGAAATAAAATCTATATTCTAGATATGCAAAATGACAAGAAATATTCTAAAACAAACTGAATCCTAATTCAAATATTTTTTTATTTTTCTTAATGATTTTCTAAAACAAGCAATTATCAACTAAATCTTAAATTTAAACAAACAAGATATTCAACAGAATAAAGGATTAAAATAAACGAAAAAATAACATGTTATCTCACAGTCAAATTAACAATTACTTTTAACCCTGAACATCACGACAAGAAATCAAAATAATTAAAAATCTGATCCGAAGTCTTACGGATCAAATTAATAACTATACTGATTCAACAATTAAGATACTATCAATAAACCCCAAAAATTAATATAATTAAAAAAATGACCCGACCCGATCTTACGGGTCAAATTAATAATTACAATAATTTTAGAGAAAACTCCCTATGGATAATTCCTACACGATTCATGAGTATTAACATCCAATATTCCAATTTAAATAACTAAACTTAAAAATATAAACAAAATAAAGCAAAATAAATAAAAAATAAAAGCTACCTAATTGATTTTCCCCTTTTTTTTTCTTTTTCTTTTTTCTTCTTTCACACACGGCACGTGCACAGCCGAGGGTAGCCGTGATGGGTCACCGGGGTTTGGGTCGGCGGCGTTCGGACTCCGGCGCGGGCACTCCGGCGAGGGGGAGATCTGCGGGGAGACGGTGGCCGGCGAGGTCGCGGCGTCGCCGATGGGTGCGCGCGTCGGGCGTCACAGCGGAGGCGCGGGTTTTGAGCAGCGCGTCGAGCGCGGCTTCCGTTGCGGCGGCAAATCAGAGGCCGAGATCGGCCGAGGCGTGGTGGAGCAGTTCGGCACGGCAGCAGCAATTTCGCGAGGGTGTGGCGAACCGGCTCGGGATCTGCTGGGTCGAGGGTTGCAGACGAGTCGGGGGCGAGATCGGCGTTGGGTCACGGCGGCGCACAGCAAGGACAGGGGAGCGCGGACGGACGCTGGTGGAGCTTCGAGCGAGGCGGTCGCGGCGGAGGCGGATCGCGATGGTGCGGGCGCGCGCGCGAGACGTCCGGCGACCGGATCGGCGCGTCGTCGGGGTTTCGTGGGCGCACGAAGCAACAACACTTGGAGCAGGCTCACGGGCCGATGCGTGGGTCGCCGCAAATCACCGCGACGGGGGCTGTCGGGAAGATCCGACGTTCGGAGGTGCGGCGGTGATGCTTTGGTGCTTGGCGCGGCGGGCTTCAGTGGTGATGGCAGAGGCGCGGAGGTGCGCGGAGCTCAGGCAATCACCGATCGAAAGTACGGGGCGCCGGGTGGCCGGTGCAGGCGGTGCGGTAGAGTAGGATCAGCGGTACCCACGCGCGTGGCTTCGCGTTGCAGAGCCGGGCTTGCAGAGATGGACGGGCTGAGGACGCGGTCGGCGAGTGGCGGGGAAGACGATGAACAGTCTTCCCCTCTGCCGCCTGTACCTTTCCTCCTTTTTGCCTTTTTCCTTCTTTTTTTTTTTTTTTGTTTCTTGCTTTTTCTTCTATACTTTGTCTCGCATGAATTCTCTCCTTGCGCGAATTCACCTCCCCCTTTTTTTTTTTGAATTTTCCCCCCCTTTTATAGAGCATAAAAAACCAATCCATCTGTTCTGCCAATGAAGATTTCATATATTGACTCAGCGATTGAAGATAATCTAAAATTTTTGTGAAGATTTTCCAGATAATTCACTCAACAATTAAAGATAAAGCTCCATTATCCAACTCTAAAATCTTTCGAAATCTCCATCCACAACAAAATATTTTAGATTATTCCTTATCCTCCTTAATATTCCCAACGATTTTATCACCAAAAGACTAGAGATAAGATTGCAATCCGATTTTTAAAAAATCCCAAAAACCACCGTATTATTGCATCAAATCTCTATTTCTCATAAGATAATTAATTAATTAAAAAGCAACGGGCTTGGGCTAATTTGCTCCTTTCATGAGCCTAGTTCGACTTGACAATTTAAGCTCAAAAACATTAATTCGAACCCATCCACCACCGGTCCAATAAATAAAATGCAAGATATGTAAATTAAAAATAAATGCATCTAAAATTATATGCTATGCAATTGAATTATAATATTTTTTTATTTTTTAGGGGTTAAAAATTAATCCCTAATTTTTATGCAATAAATAAAAAATTGTGTACCAAAATTTAGGTGTCAACAGCTGTAAATGAGGGTGTGCGAGGCTGGCCCTCACACAAATCAAACAAGGGCATGGCAACCCTCGCCGACCACATTCAGGAGAGAGGGTGCAAGCTCTTGCATGACCTCGATTTTCGTTGGCCATCTTCAAGACCATCATGATCGGTGAAGGAAAGAAGATGAACAAAAAAATGAAGAGGAAATAATAGGAAGAAAAAGAAAAAAATCAGAAAAAATTAAAAATTTGCAAATGATGTTATTTAGTAGGATGGTCGGCGTTAATTGGACTACCAAATTAATGATTTTTTATTTAAATTGATCGGATAGATTGCATTAAAATTTAATGTATATATCAAAAGCGCGAGATCCACGAAGAGTCCTAATGAGGCCCTGGATTCTTAGACAAATGGGTGGGGTAGACGTTGAGTCACCCAACTTTGCATTGCATCGGTCTCACATGAAAAATGGAAATACTCTTTCACCAAATCCTTCCTTTCCCGTCTCTCACTCTCTCTCCTTCCATGAACAGCCACCAGCTTACTTCTCTCTCTCTGCCCACACCGCCTTTTGCCTCTCCGTGTCGTTTTACTCCGGATCTCATGGGTCATGGCATTGCTGTCGATCGCTATATCTCCCCCTCCGGATCTTGCAACACAGCGGTGCCCAATTAGAGAGAGAGAGAGAGAGAGAGATTGTTATATACGTTGATCTTTGGGTGGTGGGCCTGGTGGCCATGTGGCCAGAGATGCTGTCGGTGGCAGCGGTGGTGGAGAATGCGTGAATCCACCGTCGGCGAAGAAAGAGACAGAGGAAGGCGACCCAGTGGTGCTAAGGATGGCAGCGTGAAGTTGATCGTTGGCGGCGGACACGACGACCCGACTGCGACAGTGATGGAACAATTGGGCTTAGGAAGAAGAGAGAGAGAGAGAGAGAGAGAGAGAGAGAGTAGAAGAGAGAAGGTTCTTTTGGCTAAGTTATCTTTTTAGTTTAGTCCTATGATAGTATCCGAGCTATTTAAAGATCCGAAAAATTCCCTGGGTAAGTTTTTAAAGAATAAATGTACTAAAAATCCTAAAAATTATTACAAAAATGTAATTGAGTTCTAAAAATTAAGAAAAATTGCAATCAATTTTTAAAATCTATTAAATTTGTGCTATTGAGTTATTTGGTTGATTCCGTGCAATTTGACTAATGAAAAGTACTAACATAACCTTTCTTTTTTTATTTCCTCTTTTCTATGTGGCCTTGAAGTGACTGAAACATGAAAAATAACACTAAAAAGACATTGTTTTGATTTAAATATGATTTTTAAATCTAAATATAATTTAAATCAAATTAAAAAAGTTGAAAAGAAAAGAAAAGAATGCAAGGCAAATAGTAAGTGCACTCCATCACCCCAACATCGTTGGGAAGGAGTGGCAATGGTGGGGGATGGTTGGCCAAGGGTCAAGGAAGGTTGTCTACCCCCAATGGCTTGGCATCAATGGCAATGGTCGGCTGCCACTAGTAGCCCCTCTACCAGATTGGCAAGTGTTGGCAATCCCCACCAGCCATTCCCCCACCCTCACCGGTCCTTCCTGGTGATGGTGGCGCAACGGTGGCAACGGATGCAAGTCCTTGTTGCATAGTCTCACCCTTCTCCTTAGCTTTTTTCGATTGCCACTAGTGGTCCTTAGTTAAATTTGGGTAAGGGTTGGTGACCCTCACCACGCCCGATTTGGGGGAGGGTCACGACACTTGCCTAGATTTGGGTGAGGGCTCGCAGGCCCTCGCTTGTGATTGGCAAGGGTTGCTAGCCACTAGTTGAGGCCTGACCACTCGTGCCAGCCATCCCCCATCCTCATCGGCCCTTCCCAATGATGGTGGGGTAGCGGGAGGGTCGCAAGTCCTTGCCACCTAGTCTCACCCTTCTTCTTCTTCCCCCCCAAATTTAGGTTTCTTAAAATTTAATTTAAATAAAATTCTGATTAAAATCAATTTTGGATCCAAATGACATTGTTTTAGCCTAATGTTACATATTCTAGCCACGTTATTGTCACGTAGGAGGTGAAATACATTAAAAAAGGTCACGTCGGCATTTTTCATTAGCTAAATTGGATGAAGTTAATTGAAGGACTCAATTTCACCAATTTGATAAGTTGTAGGTTTTGATTACACTTTATTTTGCAAATTTTAAGACTCAATTACACTTTTATAACAAGTCTTAAAATTTCTAGTGCACTTATCTTAATTTTTAATAAATATTCTATTTGAGAGTTGGGCAAGCTTGCATGAGCCCAATTTGTTTTGAAATTTATATATAGTCCATATACTATAACTATCCACTATGAACTATTGCCCAAAAGATGCACATTCTTATAGTGATGTCCGTTCTTTATGCTCGATACAATGAGGGCCAATTCAAGGGCGGAAAAATGGTTTTCCTAACGCGCAGTTCTTTGTCATTGATACGTGTTAGACCTTCACAAATCCCATTGCTGGCTGAAAGTGAAACTTTACGCATTTCGACCTTCGTTTATGCAATAAACACAACGATTTTCTTCTGGAAATCATGCTCAAGGTTACAATTATGCACTAAATAAACTCTATACATTCATCCGACAATTGTGGATTACTATTTTCTTTTGCAAAATATATCTATATAATTTTCTTTACAATTAACGGATGCAATCCTTCGTAACTACATTGCCATCCCATACATGATGAACTTTTAAACAGAAAATCTTTTTATGGATAGTATGTAGATGTATAAGAAAAAATATGACTACAAGTGAACCACCCGAAAAGAAAAATCAGTAATATCTACAATGTAACGAGTAATCTCATCTCTAGTATCTACTTTCAAGTTGGAACTTTTGTTAATAAAAAAAGTCCATCGGAATCTATGTGAATTTACTCAAAACGAATTTATCGCAACAAATTGCATATCAATAATGGGAATGAAATCTCTCAAACATGATAAAAGATTTTCTTTCATGGATAAAATGAAATTAAAATTTCAAATAATCTTATTTTAATTGTAACATCTCAAGTCCACATCGATTGGAAAATGCCATGTAAAGCTATTCATAAGTTAACACTCATTTCCAAATGCTACTGTTCAAGGGTGAGAAGTCCTCAAGTCGATCATCGCCTTGGGCCCGGCGACAGCCGTGACTGGCCAATCCGGACACGGCCGTCTGGCCCATCGAAAATTCTTTTCCCCCCCTTCAAAACACCACGCGAACAACATGATTCCTCTTCAGCCTCAGAAACGGGGGAGCTTTTTCCCGCGCAAAAGAGGTGGGCGCCGCCGCGTTTGAATGGCGCGGTGGTGACATGGGCCACGTCAGCTAATCCGTACGGGCAGCTTAGCTGTCGCCCACCACCGTCGGCACCCGGCTCCCCTTCGCAGAAGCCGCGCCTTCCCTCCCCGGAAGATTCCAAGCTCCTGCCTTTTCAAATTTTCGTTATTCCCGGTCGTCGCCACCGCAGCAAGAGTCCTCTGTCTCTCTCTCTCTCTCTCTCTCTCTCGTTTTCAGCTTCTTCCTCCGTTTCGAAGATCTTGAGAATTCGAAGCTCGTTTCGGGAGGCTCGGGACCCGACGGTAGTATGGCGGAGGAAGGCTGTGTGACGCCCCGCCACGAGGAGTGCAGGATCCCGCCGCCGAGCGTCTGTCCCCCGCCGCCGAAGAAGAAGAAGCAGGAGCCGGCCGGCGGGAAGAGCCGGGACGCGCCGAAGAACGGGTACTTCCAGCCGCCGGATCTCGATGCTCTGTTCTCCGTGGCTCCCAGGAGAGAAGCTTGTGCTTAGCTGGCTCTTGTCTTGTCTTCTTGTTCTGTTGTTCATTCGAGTCTTGACTGGTTTTAGTTGTTAGATTAACGGTGGTGGGTTTTTTCTTTTCTTGAAGTGGGATAATTGTATAAACATAGAAAGGATCGTGTAGAATTCTCCAAGAGACATTCCTTGATTCGTTGCCAGAATGTAAGCAGCTGTCATGAGCGAATCGAGTTCGTTCGCTTTATGTCGATGGCGTTCTTTTAATGTAAGAATAATGGAGGTTTTCTAAACGTTCTGCGGAGTAGAAATTCAAAAGGCGGGCCGAGACGGGTGTTCGCGCAGCGTCCCATCAATCAGTACGCATTAATGGAGTGTTTTCTCAGTTGCCGTGCATATTTGCCGTGTCTGCGAGTTTCTGTTAGCATTTTCCCTGTTTCCGCGCAAATTTGTTTGACGACTTCATAATGATGTAATGCTCCCAAATGGAGTCCTCATACGTTTAGGCATATCTCCAACAGAAGGTAAGTGAGTCCACCATGGAATTAAATATTAGCAGACATCCACAACATGATCAGCAATTTCTACAACTTCAAACACCCAGGAAACCTACGTATCACTGTTCAGAAGGAGAATCGTGTAATGACACAAACATGATACAAAGTTACCAGAATCTGTAATCTGCACTGCAGTTCTGGAAGGATTCATACATGCCATTAAAGTATCCTATCAGAGGCAGTTTGCCTCAACATCTTCCTTTGCTGCGAAGCTGCAGCAGCAAGGAAGATGACCTTAACTTGTCAACAGAAAATAATCTCAAAGAAGTAATTTTCTTGCTCAGATTGATGTTGGATCCCCTTATAGATAATGCTACAGCAGGAATGGAACTCCTTAGCATCCACGAAAACCGAGACACAACATCCACAATTTCCCATCCTGAAGTTGCTATGAGTACTGAATATCCAGAGAGTCAAGCAGTCGAACTGCGAACTGGTTAGACACAGAATATCTAGAAAATGATGATGCGCAATTTAGTAAACCATGCATCCTAGTGATTTTACTTTGAAGTAGAAACATAACAAAGGAGAGTAAACAAGCTGATGATATCTCACTTCACTGCGATCACTTACACAGTTGCTGAGGATATGGGAGAGAACATTCAATCTTATACCTTTCACCACTAATTTATGTCATGATATTTTGAATTCACAGAAAGATAGAATTTATATACCTAACATGGAAAGACAAATAATAAAAGTCTAGGAAGATATGAAGAAACTGAAGAATGCAAAACGTGCACCTAATCACAGAATATCAACACTAAAAGGGCACAAGCAAATCCGCATCACTAATTTCCAAAGTGAAGAAAATTTAGTGCAATTGTATACAAGGAGCATCGTCTCTTCAATCAACCAAGTCAGTAATTCAGTTATGCAAATTTACAACTTCAATTAAGCTTTCCTACATCATGAGCGTGAAGAAGTAATCTTCAAATTCTTGATCAATTGTTGGTTTTCTAGTCCCGTGGAGAGTATCTGCATTGAAGAGTCAGCAACTTATCAGATGGTAAATTAGAAAATAACTAAGTAGAAAAGCTACAGCCACAGGCTTCACGCCTCACATCACAAGAAAGGGAAAGAAAGCATGAAAGGCGTAGACTCCTTCCTCTATTATATTAGCTAAGTAGAACCTCCGATTTAATATTGTCATTTAGTGATTTTCTACGGAGCATTTAAGTCCCTAACCTTTTAGGTGCCTAAGATTATCTATAAATGCTTAAACATTCACCTTCTGATGTAAGCTTGAGCGTCTGTAAGCTACGCCTCTATTTAAATGAAAACCAAATACTCCAGATCCAAGAAATCCAGGTCTAGGTTACAGAAATCACATTACAAGATAATGCTGAAGAAAATTTATGAGTCATGATGACCTTCGAACTTTGTAAAAAGAAACAAAGCTTTACCATGGTTAGTACTCCATCTTCCTGATGAAAGAACAAGATTATCTGGTTTTGAAGCATTGGAGTAAATGCTGTCTTCCACTTCTTTGGTTGCACATGTGTCCAAGCAGTCATTTGCATATTCACTTGTGTATCCCATATGGCATCCAAATTCTAAAAGCTGCTCTTCAAGTAACATTTGCAATTCATTGTCTTGATCGGGAGGATCATGCTTCCCAACTCCATTGTTGTTATCAACTCTCATTATAGCTTTTTCAGCACTAGAGTAATGAGGCATGTCTTGTGAACTGTTCCAGGCCCATTTGACAGAGGAAGTGGAAGCTCCACTGGTTACCACAGCAATATCTGGGCCAAAATTAAACCCGCCATAAGCAGACGTAACAGTGTCAGAATCTTCACTAAAGCTGTTGCTGCCTTTTGCTAATTCAGGTTGTGATTCATCGTGATTGCAACCTCCCTCAGTTGGCCTCTTTATTCTGAATGCAGGCAAGTCCTCAATATCTGGGTTTGCATCATACTCGGAGAGCAGAACTGGGTCAAAGCCTCCATCCAAGCACTTGTGCTTTGGTAGAGGCAACTCAAAATGCTCAGATAGATGCTTCCTTTTCTTGCTTAAATCAACAATGTTTTGAGATTTTATTGCTTGAAAGCTGTTAGCAGAGCCAGGATACAAAATGGCCAAGAAGAGAAGAGTTTATGTCAAACAGAAGCTGTGCACCATGATTACAATGCCAAACAAGAATTCAAAGCCAAAAAGATCATAGTCTCTAAAGTTCCTTCTTTCCCAAGACATAATTACTGAAGACTTTCACTGAAACTAAAAAGTACAGATTTTGTAAAAAAAAAACAAAAGCAAAGACATCTTGCACATATATTCACTATTGACATGCATATGACAGGAACTAGGATGTTCATGCAACACTATAACTCGTAATGGCTTCTAATGTTAGCTTTGCAATTTTTTGGCAATTATTTGGGCAGGGTAAGTGGACCCTCTTTGTTTCATGTAAATATTTCACCAGAACTTACAATATTTCGTGTCTTTTCCTCCTTTTGAAAGCTTTGAGAGGTAGATAGGTAATAACTTGCTTAGAAGTGGCAGCGGCAGGCAGTATGACTAGGGGTCTAGGTTTGTGGTGTTGGAGATGTCAACAGTCATCTGCCAGTGGGTCGTTATACCAGCAATGACTGGTCAGTTGATGGAGGGGGCCACGTGCTGCTACTGCTAAGGACACAGTGCTAGTCGATGGCAACCACAGAATGAGCGCTGTGGTGAGAGATGAACTTGATTTGGTTTAGCCAAAACCAATTAAACAATCACCCCAGCTTTCCTTCGATGTGGTTTAGACTAGGAAAATGTTTTCCTTGGATCAGGTGTCATTTAATTCACCAAATGTCTGAAAAATCAGAAGAAATCTTATATCTTTTATAGGGTCAAATGGGTATCCAAACCTTTGGCTCAACTAATCCCATGAAACAAACTTATGATAATCAAAATAATTCGCTCTTTAATTAAAAAAAAAAAAAAAATCTTGATTGAAGTGAAGATGAAGAGAAAAACGGCATTTTCTTCAGTTACAAAAACACTAACGTATTGGCATAGAGGAAACCAAAGTGAGATTGCACAGATATCTAATCATAGCCCTCAATTAATAAAGGAGTCTTCACATAAGATATCATGATTTTTGTCCATTGCAATAAGTTCAAGTTTATGGGGGAAAAACCTCTGTTGTTGGGAAATGGACAATAACACCCTGTTCCCCAACCTCTCACATGGTTAATTTTCTAGCGTTTCAACATCCATATGAAAGTAATTGGGGAAAAATACATGCTGTACTGCGCACATATAAAGGCAGTCAATCTGCAAGACTAAGAGCAATTCTGCAGCGAAGGACTTGGTAGAGTTTGTCTAAAAGTAAGCAGAAATTGAGTTCTCAAAGTGTTTTATGGACGGTTGGCTTGCTATTTAAAGAATGAAGATAATGCTTTCAGGTCATTTCACTTGCTCGCGCTACGCACACATGTATGTATGCATGACATTAGTTTCACATGTCAAAATTATTTCGGAATGTGACGCTCATTGATTTTACACCGTCACTCAAAACTAATTTATTTCCATCCGGAACAAAACCAATCACTTAGGAACAGATGGGTACGAGAACAATGACCCGCTCACAACCCAGAAAGCGAAGAAGCATTCCAAGGCATCATCAATAGCCTCCGGCCAAATGCAAAGCGCCGGCATGCCAATCAAAACAATCGTGAATCTGAATTCTAGCCCCACAACAAGCTGTACACAGTTAAACCCTCTCTCTAATCCTCTCCCTAAACGCCTAATTTAGGCATTTTTGGATCCAGCCCAAGTTCCGAACTTTCCGTTTTCTTAGCAGAGCAACCGAAGACCAACCGCCGCAGGTATTAACAGCCTCGAGTGAATCCAACAAACATCACTTCCACCTCCCACCAGCAACTCAACTCCGACCCACATCAGGGCATTCCACAAAAAAATCGCAGCCACAATCAATCACAACAAGAAAGGCACTCCAAGACAAAAACTTAACTCAAGAATCCGCAACCGAACCTGCTTAAATCTGATGGGCTGGCCTTGTCTTCCTCCATCGCGACATGAAAAGCGGCACCGAAAGGATCCTGGCGATGAAGCGGAAGAGAACGGAGCGTGGATGCTGTTGGAACACGGAGGGTGTCTGGTGTCCCTTTTAACTTCGGACCCACTTCTTTTTGCTTGTCGGAGTGTTATTTTATTACAGAGACGACGCCAGCTACGTGACCGGCCGGAGCGTGCCGGCACGACGGATCGTGGTTAGAGGGATTTGGTCCGCCTCGCTCGGGGATTCGCAATCTCCGGCTAAGCGCGTCTCCGCCGTCGGTCATTCTTGAAAACGCTGCAGTGACTGAGGCTCGAGTTTGCGCAATGGAGAAAACCGTTACTATAAGGTTAATAGCATGAAACACCTTAATTTTTTAATCATAAAAATTTTTAAATTAATACATCTGTAATAAATTTTCCCTTCATTAACTTTCGATTAATTTTACTGTTAAATTTGCTGACGTAGATGGTATATGGTAAGTTTATATGGAAATTCTTAGGATTTATATTACAGAAAAACATAAATTCTGAGATAAATTTATTCAAAAATAATTTTTTTGAATTAAGAAAATCTCCAAATCAGTGCACACATGATATATACTTGATTTTTTTTTTCCTTGTTAATTCACTACAAAATTTTACCAACAAGGAAAAAGGCTTTGCTATTAAAGTAAAATAAGTACGACCATTTATCATATCCAACATCCTAAGGTAAAGACAACAAACGTTCTTCCGACAAAAAATAAATAGATGAAAAAGAAGTAAATGAGCTTAGGAATACAAAGATTAGTACAAAAACAAGCAATAATAGTAGTCCTGAACAAGAAGTATGAACTTCGATCTCTATTGCTAAATCAATGGCGAAAGTCGGCAACCCGTCCATTATGATACACGTGACAACCGTCCCCGGCGTGGACCTCAGTTGGCCCGAAACTAGCATCTCCCCGAACACCGGCCGTCTCACTACCTTCGTCAAGGGGAACAACTCGAGCTGAAGCATGGGTACCGCATGAAACGAGATTGGATGTCGGAGAATAGGAGCAGGCGGCTCTGGATGTAGTCGGAGTTGAAGAAGGTGATGTCCAGATCGGCGAGGCAGAGAAGCTCGGTGAGCTTGACCATGGCGTGCACATGGCTTTTCACCGAGAATGGGAAGACGAGTACGTGTGAGCGGAATGGTGTTGGGTTTATCGTTTCTTTGTCCTTCATTGCTTCTTTAGCTCCGGATGTGGCCTATGATGAATGAATGGTCGCACTGATTTTACATTAATAGCAAAGGTTTTTTCTTGTTGGTAATATTTTGTAGTGAATTAGAAAGATTCAGGTATTTTTGTTAGAGAAATCTGGAACATAAACTCAATTGAACATCACAACTTGCCCATGTTTGGGAGTATTGACGAAAGGTAAATATGTCGCTCGTGTATAGCTTGGAGTTTTTGGTGCAAAAAATTAGTTTAAGATAAATTTATCATAATTATACTAGTTTACGATTTTTCGTGATATTAACTCTATGAATTTTCATATGGACTTACCATACCACCATATTACGTCACCATGTGTCATCTACATCAGTGTATTTAATGGCAAAATTTTGATGAAAGAATGGAGAGTAAATTTGTCATCAACGTATTAACTTAGAATTTTCTATGGGCGAAAAATTAATTTGAGATACATTTGTCACATATATTTGGGGTTTTTCGTGATATTAATCCTACCTATTAATATGTTAGAGTCTCCTTATTATTAGTTCCAACTCGAGAATTAGAGGTCATTTCATTTAATCTTATAATTTTATGTAAATTGCTTAGAGCTGAAATCAATTACATATGTCGAAGGTCCAGGCTTAGTTAGTTTAGGATTTTTCCAAGTAGTTTAGCCTCTGTTCGAGCAAAAAAAAAAAATGTAATTTAGTTTCTGTGTTCATGCGTTCATGTTATAAAAAATATGTAAATCTATAACTTGGTTTACTGAGAATTCTGAATGGCCTTGCCATTATTGAAATAAAAAAGATGACAAAAGCCAAATAATTTGATGCTTAAGGAGTCATCAAAAAAAAAAAAAAGGTACATGCTTGACATGAAAATACGTTTTGGTATGTGTATGTAGTGTCTCAATGATTAAGTGGGAATATGTTATAAATAAGAAGAGCGAGAGAGGTGATCATTTGCAATAATTGCTCTCAGTCGTTTTTATAAGATCTCGTACATGATACGCAACGTTGGATTTGAGCCGTAATGCTAATGTGTCAAAAATCTCTTCACATGATATAGGCAATGTCCAAGATACAAATTGATCATAACCTTGCATGTCACGAGGCTAGAAGTCGCAAAAGAAATGTTCAAATGAGATACTTTCGACCGCTTATTGCTCTTAGTGTAAAAGAGGATTATTAAGTTAATATCTCCATCATGTGTGCACGACGCAAAAGCTCTCATCTTTTGTTTGATTCATCGGACAATGAGTTCCGATATTTCTTTGAGAAAGGTGGACTCTATCCCTTGGTTCAACGCCAGTTGGCTCTATTAACAAAACTCCTTTTGGCGTAGTGCAAAGAGGAATAGTTAAGGAGAAGAGTGTGGAAGGTTGCCCACTTTACTTCGTTGAGATATGGGATTCGAGTTTAAGCATTACATCTTGCATTGGACTCTCCTGGGAGAAAAAAGAACTAGAAGAAAAAGAATGAATCAAAGAACAATGCAACAGCTAATCCAAAATTGCACTTGGACAGGGAAAACGAAATTGGAAAAATCAACACTTAGGAAGATCAGCCGGCGGCGGCGGCAACTTTTGCTTCTGACCCTTTCCGTCCATGACGACCCATGCCATCTTCAGCCCCCAGCTCGTGTGAACCTCCAAGTGACAGTGCATGAACCACACACCTACAAATTCGCACATGATTCCATCATTAGAGATGATTGTAAGTTTTATATCACCGTTCATAAAAGTTTGTGTATCTCTATAACGTTACTTTCCATAGCAAACAAAACCTTCTTGAGCTACATACTAGCATTGTGCATGGAAAATAGTATGTTCACCTGGATTATCTGCAAGAAACCGGATGGCCACCCACCCACCAGATGGAACGCCGACCGTGTTCCTCTCCACCGGGTCGACCAGATTAAAATTCTTGGGGTCCCTCCTCGGCTTGAAGTTCCCAAAGCCCTGACCCACCACGAAGAAGTTGAATCCATGGAGGTGAAGAGGGTGGCTCTCCGCACCGATGATGCTCGTATCCTGCATCACCAGCTCCACGGTTGTGTTGAACGGCAGGACCACCACCTTCGTGCCGCTAGTCACCATCATATTGCTCGGTGGCGTACCCGTGTAGTTGAACTTGAAAGGTGGTTTGGTGGGGAAATCAGTAGTGTAAACCCCATTGGACTGCTTGAAGAAGTGAGCTTGGAGTAAGGCCGTGCTTGGCATCACGAAGGAGACGTTGTTTATTGAGGCCGCCAACATGGTGTTGTTCGGACCTTGACAGGTTTGGTTTTTCGGGCACGGGTGCACCCCTAGGCCGACGGTGAAGAAGAACTTCTTGTCCACGGTTTGGGGTACTTTGGCTGGGAACTGAGCAGTATTTAAGCTACGTAACTTTTGGGCGAATTTCATGGCGAATGCCGTGTCGTTGAACTTTGGTAGGGTTGCCTTGAGGATAGGGAGTTTGGATGCTTTAGGTTTCGAGGGTGAAGAGGGCTTAGCGTATTCGAGGAATCCAGTGACGGTGGTGTTGTCAAAGGCGCCGGGGCCGGTGGCATAGGGCCGAGCCGCCATGACGAACGTGACATTTGGGGCCTTGGATTTTGCACGGAGCAGGACGTTGGTGGTCTGTCCCGGGGTTATGAGCACGGTGTGGGTCTTGAAGGGCTTCACATAAACTGCGTCGGTTTCTACGATGGTGAGCGTGTGGTTCGCAATGCTGAAGAAGAGCTCATCGTTGAGGACGGCATTGATGAGGCGAAGAAGGTAGGTCTTTCCGGGCTTAACTTTGAGCTTGAACGTATCTGATCAAGATATCACAAAAAGTTTATAACTAATCTTTACTATAATTGGAGCTCATGCATGTAAAATCATGATAATTCAGTAATAAGCACCTCTAATGGCCTGCCTAAATTATACTATCTTCTTAACTAAAATGGATTATTTGAACAATTTTATTAAAGCGTACGCCTTTGAGGAGTGCTACCTTTGGCCGAGCAATTGTTTAGGGGCCCCGGAAAGCCATTCATGGTGTAGGCATCGGAGAGGTTCGGCGCTCCTCCAGTCTTCAAGGCCTGGCTTATGATGGTTTCTGTGTCGGCTTTCCACCATTCTCCTACAACATCCGAAAGCAAACATCGAAACTCAACTACCGAAAAAGCTTATCGCCGATTCTCGGATCGATCCGATCTATTCTCAATCTCCCTAGTAACAAGTTATTGTATTGGCTTACCGAAAACAATGGGGACTTCTTTGAAAGGCTGGGGAAAAGGGTAGGAAGCGTGTTTCTTTGGGAGGATCACGATCGGGCCATACAGAGTCGCCCTGAGCCATGATATGTGGGCATGCCAAAACAATGTTCCTCTTTGGCCGGTCACGGTGAAATTGTAGACATAGGTTTGGCCAGTTTGAATCGGGCATTGCGTGATGTATGCCGGTCCGTCGGCCCACCCGCTTCTGAGTTGTCGGACTCCATGCCTGTCAATGGATAAGGCAACTCCTTAAACGTGGAATCGGATAATATACTCACCAACCTCGCAAACGTAATGCTAATGATCAACATATCAGCAACCGCTAAAAATTTATCTCACCCGGTTCATTATATTAGTGGTTATTTTATGGACTCGCAATTTACCTTTGTAACGTGGCCTTTCTTTATTGAAAACCTCAAAAAAAGATACAAAAAAAAAAAGAATTAAGAGGAATTATAACGATGGAGCTGCTGATTTTGCGTACCAGTGGATTGTGACATTGTACTGGACGTTGTTAACGACTTTGATTAGGAGCCGGTCGCCTTCTCTAGCGATGATTCGAGGCCCTGGGAGCTGGCCATTGACCGTGACAGTGCTCTTTGTCTGGCACAACCTCGTCACATTCTGCATCTTGATCTGTACCCAAAAACGTACATCAACTTCACCATAACTTAATTAAAGCTTTAGACTTATTCATGAAAAACCTTTGCTTACATCAAACTTGTAATGCCTGGTGACACCTCCGTGCTTCGCCTGAGCAAGAGCCGGCAAAAACACGAGAGCGCACAGTGTGAAGAAGGCGGCTCTCATCAGAATCAGTCGCGACGAAACCAAGGCACCAGCAGCAGTAGCGGAGCCCATTTTGCGCTCCTCGTCTTCCTCGAGATCAGATGTTACTTGGCGCAAGTGATGATGGAGACTGAGACAGGATGAGATGGTGTTTCTTGGATGCGATGCTCCAAGATAGGACAAGCCTCGAGGGTTTTATACGGAGAGAGCAAATGAGAAACGGTGGTTCGTTGATTAGGTGATTAGGACCAAGATCACATCTTCAACCATCAACCCGATAGGCGATGGTTCTGGGGCTGAACCAAGAGCTACATCTAGCTACTGCAGTTGAACTTTTGTTTTCGAGTTTGGTTGACGTTAGTGTTGTTTAGTTAAATTTCATTTTCCCTTATAACGGTGTATAATGTGTCTGTCCCAATATGATGACCGGTGGATTTCTTCGCTTTTCTTATTTTTTCTCTTTTTCCCTTGACATTTATTATGTCATGGTCAAATAATATCAAGAATCACCCATCAGATTCGTTAAAATAAGAGTGAGTCGTCCTAAGGAATTTCCAGGAGCAGGAGAACAAATTTGCTATTGGGGAAATAGCATGAAAACAAAACAATATAACCTGAATAGTGAGGAAAATATAGTCATTTCAGTCAATATTTGCCAAAAATCGCTACTATAGCAGTTTAGCAATCGTTAGTCGTTCTACGTGATGCATCGCTACGTCAACAATTCTTATTAATATTAACTATAAGGATTACATTGGAATATTGCATAAAAGTTTATGACTAAATTAGTAGGATTAAAAAGTTTATACTTGAATTAATATCTAGTCAATAAGTTTAGGACTCATTACATTAACTCCCCACTGAAAATGCAGTTCTTCAAGGACGTGGGTCAAAAACCTAAATCTGGAATGATAAATGGGTAAACCATGGAAGCCAATCCCCAAAATGTCAGAAATTACTTTTTAGGGTAATTTGTCACGGTAAAAAGGAGAAATGTTGATTAGCTTGATTTACATAAAGTAAAAAGGTTGATTGACATGAATTGGTAAATCAGCGTGGTTGTGTGGTAGCCGTCAGCCTCCAACCACGAAGGCTTGTCGATGAAGTCTTAGCAGAATCGAAAAGTGGAAGTGGAGGGCGTTGCGAGTACATCTTGGTAATTGTCGGTTGTTCCTTAATGCGTAGAGTAACGACAGTTGATGCGACCGGCCTTGTCGACTTTTGTTTGAGTGGGGATGAGTTTGTCCTTTTCGAGTTGCCCATCAGTGGTGCCCTTATCATATTGATTAGTGAAATTTATTTTGACCAAAGTTATGTCGCCGTCCGTTTTGTTATGGGAATCAATCTCAGCAACAAGTAAATCTTTAGAGGGGTTGACATGTACAGTTGATAAACAGTTCAAGAAATGAGGGAACAAGAAAACTTGTCGTTTCTCAATAGTCGATTAGCTAGAAAGAAGGTACGGAGAATCGGCAAGATAAAATTCACGACCGTAGACTCGGCCAAAATGAATCGGGACCTGATTACGCATCCCGAAAAATAGGGTAAGGGTGGACCTTTTTCTTCTTCTTCTTCTCTTTTTTTTTTTTTTGTTAGAAGGGTGGACATTTTTCAACCGGCTAAAAATGGCAACCCGACTTAGTCCCAAAAATTTTGGGATCGGACGTGCGAATAATTTTCTTTTGGTGCTTGAATCATAGTTAGATTTCTGAAATGGTCAAAATCATACAATATTTTGTCTCTTTAGCTAAGATACGTGTGATCTACTACAGAAGTGCAAGATTTATCTAATTTCTAATATTTAATCATTGAATGAAAATAATTTGAAAAATGCTACACCTTTTAAGGGTCATAAAACTTTTTTTTTTTTTTTGGGTCCTACTTTCTATTCCTACATCGCTCACTTTCGACTTTTCGCAACGCTCCACGTAGGGGCGTGAGAGTCGAAACCCACTCCTGAAACTAATGCGTCCCCACCCCAACCCTCCTGAAAAGGTGGGGATTCGAACCCCCCACCTCCCCCTTCCAAGTTGGAAGGGTGGCCACTGGGGTAAACCCCAGTGGCTAAGGGTCATAAAACTTAAATAAAGGTTAAATGTGATTGAATTTTGTTAGGTGTTTAAATAGGCTTACTAGCTTAAATGACTACTTGCAATGCCTTAGAGTTGGCAATCCCCAAGAGTATTTGGGATGTTTTAGGAGTCAAAGATGCCTGGGAGTGCTTAGGATGCCTTGAGAGTCAAAATGCCCATGTGTTCGGATGCCTTGGACTTGAGATGCTCGGGGAGTGTTTAGGACGCCTCAGTGGAGATACGTCGCATGTCAAGATGCTCCGGGAGTGTTTAAGATGAGATGAAATGATGAATATGATGCATGCTTATGTGTATGTCTAAATGCATATACTCACACGTGTCTAATTAATGGTAGTCATGGATCATAAGTTGTTATGCCATTTGCTTGCATTTAAGTGAATAATCTTATGCAATGATGTTAATGGTCTCCGTCAGTATATTATGATAGAAAATATAGTGCATTTACTTTTGCACTTATCATACATAGATATTTTATACTTGCCTTGAACTCGCGTTATTTGTTAGATGATCTCTTACCTTAAACTTAGAGATTTCATTTTCTAGATTTCGGCTCATTCATTTATTTTTTCATATTTGTAGGATGGATCACCCTCTACCACTTGTGAATACTAAATTATGCCTATACTTGAATCGACGTTAGTATATACAAAGTGTAGTTCCACACATGGATCAACAGGGAGTTTGTTGGATCTCTCAGGGGTTTCAATGGTCCCCCTAGACACGAGGATCGTAGTATGTGATGATGACGGAGGCCACCCCTAAGTTGGATGGTGGTTTGGATAATGCATATGCTCACTTTTGGGTTAGTATGGGTGTAGCAGCGCTAGTTGACCCAACTTTCATCCCGGTGCTTATATAATGTATTTTATATGTTTGAATACTACATCAAGTTGTTAACTAGTGGTGTTATTATGCAAAGCATATGTTTATTAATTAAAGTCATGCAAATTTCTTGCATGGGATGTTGTGAAATTTTGTTGAACTTCCACATGCTATTAATAACTAGAAGATAATGTTAGAAATGATGTGTGTCACATGTGACATTTTAAGGCATCACATTCCAGGTTATGGCCTAACTGCCTTCACTTTTCTTTCTTTCTTCGTGTTGGCACCATCACTATTGGCCAATGCCAAATTTCGCACTTGTCAAACTTTCTAATAGCCCAACTCATGCCGGACACAACTTGATGGGCATAATCACCATAACATCTAGTCAATTGGCTTAATATGATCTATTCTCAAAAAGGTAACGCCTCTCTCAAATTTACCTATATGTATTTTGGCTATTTTTAGGTGTGACAATACCATACATTGCTATAATTTGACAATTAAGATTTGTCAATTGATTTTTTTTTTATTTGTCAATCAGTATCATTCAATTGATATACTTGTAAGATGCACGTATGAGTAATATTAGAAAGATCCATATCGGATAATTGTTGTGGTTTGGAGAGGTTTATATTTATCATAATTAGCCTATAACCCATTGGCTTAAGTTTTTGATTGAAAGTGAGTTCAACTAAATATGTTGATGGTCATAGACTTTGACTCGCTTTTGGGAATCTCCTTAGGTGAAAATATTGGATTTCTCAAATACATATCGGGATTTGGTGAATATCTCAATGAAAGAATCTAGTGACTAATGGAATTTCCTAGTAGACCGCTCTAGCAAAAGAGACCTTGGGTGAAGGTGGTTTTGAAGCAATGTGATCCCAATGGTAACATTCATATTTCAGTCTAGGGAAAGAGACCACATTTTTCGATTTGGAGAAAGAGACCCCGGATGAAAAATGACATTAGAGGTTCAAGTTAAGATATGTTAATACAAAGAGATACTCGAATTAAGGGGATGCGGACTTAACATTGCTCATTGATTAAAACTTTTGAGTAAATGTGAATCCAAGAGATATATTGATTGGTTTAGAGCAGGCTCCCTTTTCAGCGATCTCTCCAAATAAATGTATGAAACTCCAACTGCCTGCTCCCAACACGTGACGCGACAATCTAGGGGGAAAAGTGTCCGTTTTAACGCAAGGCCCTAGGAAAAATGCTTTCAAGGCTTGCGAAAGGCAGCATCTTACAAATATCTTATGCAAAAACAAAATCAGCAGAAAAGTTTAGAGTACCCATTAAGATGCCGACCACACGTGCTATTTCGGCCCGCAATCATGCCCTCTCAAGTCCTTTTTTCATAAAGGGCCACGGGGGTTGTCGATCCAACACCGCAAAGGCACATCCGGAAAAAAGCCACCTACTCAATTAATGCCATTTGCAACCTGTCATTCCAATATTCTTCGGCGCGAGAAGTCATGTAACGCCCGGACCCATGTAAAATATTAGACCATCCCGTTCAATCCAGTCCATTGAATTTCCATAAAACCAATAAAATTCGAGGAGCTGGATGCCTTAGTAAAAGTAAAGTCGCATGGGCAATTGTCGGCTACGAAAATCTCAAACATGTCTAAACTTTCCCTTTTCGCATCTAAATTCAGTCGGTGTCTATTTGGTACATGTATGGAATGGAAAAGAGTAAAAAGTAAACGAAAGCTTTAGTCAAGAGTTACAGCAAGCCTAATAGATAATACTTCTACAGAACTTATACGAAACTTTGCATGTACACATAGATTTACCGAGAGTGTCGTTGTTGGTTCCGATCAGCCGCGTCGAAGTTTACCCTGCAGGCCGAGACCGAGTCTCTGACCGACCAGATCGCACCGTACGTGCGCGAGACCGATCCTGGATTTCTGGAGATCGAACTCCATCCACACGTTCTGCTGATGGTGGTGGCCGATCACGAATGCCTCCACCCCCAGCAAGTCGGCATTCCCAAAGGTCAGGCAATGCACCGAGTCGCTCCCCCTCACTTGGCCCGGGACGCGGTACAGTGCCCGGTCACCCGGTATGGTCATTTCCGCACCCCGGAACACCAGGCTCACCGACGGCAAGAGCGGCAAGTCCGGCCGACTCAGCGGAACCCGGTAACAGAGATCCATAGCTCCCTGGAACACGAAATTCGGATCATCCAATTGCTGCAAGACGCCTCCTGTTTGGAAAAGAACCGTTATGGCAACTCGGTTTTTATGTTGTCGTCGCTATGATTGCTTTGGCAACGAACTTGGGCAGTGTTTTCACTCACCAGTTTGCTTTAGAAACTCGGATCTCAAGGCGTCATAAACCGGCCCGAGAAGGAAGGTGAACTGGGTGCCCGAGTCGACCATGGTCTGACCCGCCCCCGTGTGATCGGGCAGGAAGGCGGACGCGGGCAGCGGGAGCATCACGTCCGACACACGGATCCCCTCGAGATGGACCGTGTACGCCGCCCGGTCGAAGTAGGGCAGCGGGGTCGACAACCGGACCATCGGGGTGTAGTTCAGGGGCGCGAGCCAGGACGAGAGGTTGGCGTCGCCGCCGCCGTCGCCGAGCAGCAGGAGGCCCGAGAAGTCCGACCCGGAGATGCAGTAGGAGAACTTGGGGAAGCCCATCTGGGAGACGAAGGAGAGTGACCCGAGGTTCATGCCCATGAGCCCGGTGTTGCGGGCGTCCTCCTCCGGGTTGGAGCTGGAGGCGGAGCCCATGCACCCGAACACCAGGCCCGGGATCCGGCCCGACCCGACGGAGAACGTGTCGGCGGCCAGGTTGCCCTCGCTGGAGGAGGCGTCGGCGTAGGAGAGCGTGGCGTGGCAGAGGTTGCCGGCGTCGCAGGAGGCGGGGATGGGGAAGTCGCGGGTGCGGGCGGTGCAGGTCGGGGAGGAGCAAGGGATGGGGGCGTAGGAGGCGGAGCGGGTCGGGTCGAAGGAGAGCGGGAAGTCGGGGGTGCGGTTGCAGTGGAGCCAGGAGAGCTCGCTGCCGGTGTCGATGACCATGGAGACGTTCTGGGGCGGGGTGCCCACGGTGAGAGAGACGGTGAGGCTGATGTTGTGGCGGAAGGCGAGCTTGTTGGGGGGCCTGGGGACGGACCCGGACGGGACTTCCTGGGCCTGGAGGGGCAGGATCAGGGCCTGGGACTGAGCCCGAACGGCGAAGAAGAAGAAGAAGATGAGGATGAGGATGAGGAGAGAGAGGCGCTGGTCAGTCATCGTCGCTTCGGAGAGATCGACGCCGTCACAGACGAGGAGAAGAACATGTGAAGAAGGAGAAGTGAAAGTGATTTGAGGGGTTTGGACTTTGGAGAGGTGGGGAACGTGGGTGTTGGGGGGTGCGGGGACAGGCACTGTGACGGATCTGAGCGAAACTCGAAGCGAAGCGAAGCGAAGCGAAATCGCTACGAATGAAACGAAACTTGGTCCGGGCCTGACTGGATGAAACGGGAAAGCTTCTTTTACTCCGGTCCTTTCGGGGTGGAAGAAAGAGATATAAAATGAAGTTTGACATCTCGAGGAGGAGGAGGGTGAGGGGAGGGGAGTGGGATCTAACGATGTAATAATGTAAATTTTATCGAAGTGAGCAGAGCGAAATGACGTCGTCTGAGTGAGGGGCGTGTTTCGGTGGCCATGCATTTAAAAGCTCTCTGTCGTGTAGGGCAGTTGTCGGGTGAGATTATAAATGGCTCCCGATGCGGGGAAGTCGTCCATTTGACGAGAGCCTCCCATATTGACGAGGGGATTGGTTACAGTGATTAGAAAAGTTAGATCGATAAGGGTTATTTTTATCGTCGATAATAATTTAAAGTTAACTATTTTCATGAATAATCAAAATATTTTTTATCCATTCATTTTTTGTAGTGATATAATGAATCTTTTTTTCAAGAAATACTCTTCAAAATTTTGAGTTTTTTTATAAAACACATATCCTCATAAATTGCATATGTGGTGATGGATAATAGAAAATAACTTGACGAAATGTGGCGGCATACTTGAGGCATGTTATTCCCATCAGAATTGCTATTTATGTTCCATTAGTTTCGCAAGAAATTAATTATTGATAATTGAGAAAATGAGTTAACGGGAAATATATATCTAAATTCGTTGAAATGACATCCTCTTTTACAAAATTGAAAATTGATATTTTAGTGGAGACAACTGGACCTCTATCGGTGCAAGGTCCTCTTACATGCTTGGATTCAAGTGCCCAATTGACTTACTAGGTCATGATGGCCAAACTCAAGATCAAAGTGGCCAAGATTCAGGTCCTTGTGGCTTGGACCAGGGTCTTCATCATCCAAACCCAGGTCGCCACGACCCAAACAAGGGGCCCTGATGCTCAAACTTGGGATCCATTGATCTGGATGCACAACCCCAACACTCCCACATAGAAACTAGACTCCGATTCCCCAAGGGCCTAGACCTAATACCCAACCACTGAACTTGGGATTGGAAGCTTGTAGATGGATGTCATCTTGGGCTGTCATGACTCGGGTTGAAGCGTGAGTTCCTAGTTATGTCAGCTAGACACTGTTGTCCTAGCACATAAGAAGAGATAGGCCTTGCAAACAGTGCAAGTCAAGTTGAACTTGAGCCATCGGGAGTTGTCCCAGTGACCACTCTTTCTACTTGGGAAGGGGAAGGGGGGTGTTGGATCCTCACATCTTCGAGATTGAGGTGAGGATGTGAGTGAGAAAAAAAGGTGTCGCAACCTATATACAACACATATCATGTATAGTGGCTTATAATATAAATATAGAATGGGTGGGATCAAACTAAAAAAAATTGAATTTGAAAAAACTTACCAAATTCGAGTCACCTTTTACAATTTTATTTGTTGAACAGATCAAGTGATCATGCTTAGCCAAGATCAAAGAAATGATTTACTGACCAAAATGTGGATTAATGCAAGTAAAGCCATGTGTCATCGATGTAAATCTGCAAGTATTCGGACTATAATGAATCAAGTCCCCACATTTGAAGCACTAAAGAACACCGACCCAAAAAAGAAAAAAAAAAGCACTAAAGAACGGATTCCGCATAATTATCACTCTAGTTAATTTATCAAGGTCTTTCAGGTGGGCGAATAAAAAAGCTTAAAACGGAGGTTAAAAAGCCATAAAGCAAGCAGAACTCTCCTCTCGGTTGCTGCTTGCTGCACAACGCCACTCATACGCAAGGCAGAACTGTGAATTTGATATCGAATAGAATTCAAGCCGGACCATTTCTCTTACTGTTCTCTCTATGCATTAAGAATGTTGAGCCCAACTTGCTAACCAGGACGACGAGTGTCCCTCCCACGAAACACTTATGTTGGAAACTTGCACATGCGGTGTCGAATGATTTAACAGCAAGAGATCGTAATTGGCTTTGTGGTTTACTACGATGCTGTTGGACATATGTCCCATTCTAGCACCGATGTGACCTAATCATATGAGTCAAAGCTTGAACGTACGTGTTTGTTTTTGTTTTTACAGTAACAAAACTGTTCATATGGTTTCGACGTGTAATTGATGATGCGCATTCTACTTCCCTCCAGCATGACAATTGGCATCCCTCGGGTGTTTTAGGTCAGGCTTATTGTTACAGGGTTGTTTATGATTCTGCCCGAGATCTACATGTCAGAGTGGCTCAGGTTATGCAAGGGAGTCGTTGGGTGTGGCCACCTTCAAGATCTAAGGATTTGGTGGAAACTCAAACTATTTTACGCGGCCCAGTTCAACCTTTCTCTGATGTGGCTGGTAGAATAGACTCCGCTCTGGTTCTTAAAGGTTGACAATTTACTTATGCAAATGATTGGCGGTTGCTAAAAAGTAGGAATGTTGAGGTGCCTTGGCATAGGCTCATTTGTTTCAAATCAGAAATCCCTTTTTGGATAGGCTGCTCGCAAGAGATGAAACAAGTCGGCAGTGTGATGATGGTCCAGATACTTGTCTTCTAGTGGCTCGACTTCTGAAACAGGGGATCGTCTATTTTTGAAAATGGTCCTTCTCTATGGCTGTGCAATCATCGCTGCTCGATCTTTGTGGTGTGCAAAAGGCTATAGTGGATTCGAACTCTGAGTATAATTGGGTTATGCAATCCTTAAAAGGCAATTCCTGTTATAAAAGAATTCTGAAAATGGCTTGGGTTAGAGACACTTACTGCATTTGGAAGGAAATACTGTCTTGCATTTCGGTCCTTGTCCCTCCGTTGTTGTTGGAGTGATTGGAAATACTCCTCTTTCAGTAGGAGTTCAAATGGCTACTTACATTAAGGAGATAAGGCTGAGTACATCTACTGCTGAGAAGGAATTACGAGCCAAATGGAGAACGCGGTTTAGGGAGGAGGACACAGTGTTGCTGCAATAATTGGGTTTGCTGCTACTGCTTTTTTAGTTTCCTTGTTCGTGCTGCAATTTTATAGTTGCTTGATATTTGGTATAGATGTAAAATTATACAGCGATAGCCGAAGAATTACTATAGAAAACTTACTATAAAGGAAAAATGGTTATATGCACACCAGTTCCTAAGAATGAAGATTTTAAGAAAATAATGACATTAGCTTTGTTATTTAAATTATTTTTTAGTGGTCATCAAACTCTTCTCTCTACCAACTTTTGGATTCTTGACCTCAAGTCAAGAAAGAAGTCTCTCTAATTCTTCAGTATCATTGTGTTCATGACAGAAACCACCTCATACAAATTCTGATGAATATCTACTTCAGTTCAGGTATAGTGATGTGGCACC
Organism: Eucalyptus curtisii; assembly: GCA_017140595.1. Lineage (NCBI taxonomy): Eukaryota > Viridiplantae > Streptophyta > Magnoliopsida > Myrtales > Myrtaceae > Eucalyptus > Eucalyptus curtisii. Next base: position 36,814,796 of record CM029504.1, on the reverse strand, counting down.
TACTTTGAGATTTGAGATACCCAATTTGTCAGGTAAAGGAGTTTCGTTCCAAGTAATTCAGCTTCACCATGTGGAAGATTCAACAGGATCTTTTCTTCCCCTTCAGGATAAGATTTTACTTTAAGCTACTTGATACAAACTAACACTCGCAATATGACCACAACTATTCCTAGCATCATCCATTATTCATTAAAAGGATGCTTACAGCCACAGATCCACATAAGCGGAGACCTAGCTCTGTCTTTTATTATCTGCCTAACCCTCAGAGTTTTTAAAACAGAAAGTTGAGTCAACTGATGGTTTATTCGCATTTTTCATCAGTACAAGTATATCTTGGATCTTTCACCTGAATCTTGCTGAACGCTTCTCTCATGTAGTCATTCTTAACTTGTCCTGAATTTCCAGCCACTGCCTTCTTTCTTCACTCAGAGCCATCCAATGCCAAGCTAATAATGCTTAGGTGCGTCATCAAGTCTTCCAAATTGAATTACTGATAAACCATGCCAAGCCCTTCAAATTAGACCATTTTGTCCACCAGATTTGTGAACGCTGAGCATGTGCCGATACCAGAGCAAAAGATCCCAAAAGTTATGATGGATCCGCAAGCTGCAATCTGCATGGAAGAATTGATAATCTCATCAACAATAATTTTGCTGCTTCATTCAGAAGGGAAGTTGATGAAATTTTGGGAAGAGCAGGGCCATTACCTCCAACTTGGTCAGTCTACCCTTCCAGATTTTGAGATAACAAGCGCATGGGAAGATGATTGCCTGTTTTCAGAGATCAACGAGCACATCTTGAGTTCCTCGAAACTCATTTTTGTGTAAATTGCGATTCATATTGCAGGAAGGAGAGTCAACTCACCACTAATATTGCAAGAAGAGATCCCATCAGGGCCATCACAAGACCTGCAGCAACAGCGGAACTTCTCATAGTTTGTCAAGTTAAATTTGCTACTTCCTTGGTTTATATTCGGTCAAACAAATGAGCAGACGCAAGAAGAGGAGGAAAATGATATGTGCATCAAGAGTAATGAAGTTCCTACCAAAGAATGGGACTGCCAGTGCTACGATCAAGATCGACATTACTAGGACACTCCTGATGATCAATGCCATGCCATGCGATTTACGATGTGATGAGGGCAAGAGTTCCTCCAAACTCAATGCCACCGGCATAATTGTCAAAGCATACTTTGTCATTGGGTTCACAACCTGCAAAAGAAAGAAAATTTTGAAAGAAACTAAGATAACTATTTTAATTTTATACTATCTGTACGTCGTCGTCCTGTTGTTCCTAGTTTGTGCATTTGCAGGAGGACCTTTTTCATTGAAGGATTCCTGAACTCACCGTCGTCCAAATCGCTACTTTCGTTGCCATATACTGTTGGGGCATGTTTAAGGTGAACTGAGATTTGATATTGTCCCCGAACATCAGAAATCCGCACACTGATACACCAATGTAAATGAGAGAAGGAAAACCCATGCTGCATAAATTGTAAGAAAGAACATAACTAACAGGTCGAAAGTATTGATAAAAACAACTGAATGACAGATTAAGTGAAGTACGTTGCCACTAAAACCCATGGAAATTTTGATGGCTCCTTCATGGAGGAGTAAATATTTGGGAAGACCGAATGTCCTGCGTAGCAGAAACCGTATATTCCTAGCGTGAATGGTAGGTTCGCAAGATTTATGATGGTCCCGCTGGGTTGGAACCCCACTTGGTCCACTACTCCTAACCATAACAAGCAAATCACCACCAATATCGATGCGACAACTCCTCCAGCTGAAACGTAGCCACTTTTTGGATTAGCAGGTCTTCAACAAGTGAGCATCAAAGTAGAGGGTAATTCAGGAACACCAATTACTGAGATGAGAATTGCAAACCTGAAAGGTAAGAAAGCAAGCCAAGGTTCCGCAGCCAAACAGTTGGGAGAACGACAAGAGTTGCCGTGATGGCAAAGATTTGATGTGACGTCAAATATATGCCTCCGATGTACATGTGGGTTTTTGGGAACATTGTGGCCAAGTTATCGCTCATCATGATCGTATACTCTATGCAAGAAGCCTATAAAAGAAGAAATGATTGTGTGTGGTTGAATAAAGGGAAAAAAAACGACACCTAATCGGAAAAAGTAGGGATTAGATTGAATCTTTATGACTTACATATAGTTCCATGTAGAGTATTATCTGCATTGGAGCAAAACCTACATGTCAGTGCTTCTTTCAGTCCCAGTTACTTTGTGCTAACGGTCATGCAAAATTGAAAATACTCAAAACTAAAGTGAAAACCAGCGGGGTGTCATTGTTGGTTTCTGTACTCACAGCTATTACTAGGCGACCTGATTCGCCAAAGGCGGCCTGTCCAATGTCGGGGTAAGTCTTGAGTCCCGGAGAACCTTCTAAACACCGTTTCAATAACATTCCAGTGTAGAAGGAGATAATACAGAAGAGAAGAAGCAGTAGCAGACTTAACCACCCTCCTTCATGGACTGCATATGGAACAGCTAGAGTTCCTATGCCACAAATCACATTTATTCCTGGTACATGAAGAAGAAACAAAACCATAAGCATCTTCACAAGTGTCTCTCTGCTATAAATTGCAAAAACTCCAATAATACAAGCATTTAGGAATTCCCTGTTCTTTTTTGGATGTTTTACCATTTAGTGCGGCTTGAGCAAGCGAACACTGTTCTCTTGGAGGCGGCAGCTCAGGCACAGAAATTATACTGTACAAAGATGTGACTGAAGGAGTCTTTAGCGGAAGTACTTCCTTGTCGAAATTTGTCGATGGAACAAGCGGTTTGTGCAAGGAGGATTCCGAGGCAGATGGTGGCAGTCTTCTCTGTGTCAAGCTAGAGCCTGTTAAGAAACTTATCGAAGGAGGGGTAACGCTGGTGAACATGTCCATAGACTGCCTGCAATGTAAGCAAATTCAGGTCAAGCTCTGAGGCAAGAAAATCAGCATAAAGCAATCTTGGATTGTTCGCTTTGCCAAAATCAATGCGGTCCCTTGATTAGTATTAGTCAGCATTCATGTCGCTAACAGATCAAGCACTGATGAAATGACAAGATATATCAGCAACACAAATTCAATCCGACTCTGATCAGAAAATCCTCCAGGAAAGAACTTCTTGCAATTTAAAATCAATTAAATGTTCTATACAAGGGATTGAAGAATCTTAGTTTGATGGTCTCGGCTTTATACATTAATTTATCTGTTTCTTTTTCCTTGAAAACATGGGACATATTAGAACAATTCGACCCTCAAGAAACATATTGTACACGATATGTGATAGCCCGTTCATATCAATCTGCCGGTTCTTGCATGGATATACTCTAGAGAAAGGAAACGACGGAAACTCTCAAAATTTTCACAATCCTAAACATATGCTACAATGTGAACGGTGACAAGCCACAGAGACGGGAAAAGGGAATGAACCTGTAGCTCTGAGGCCAGGACGGGGTATTGCTGTCCATGCAATTATCCGACGAGTTTTGCGAGCCGGGCGAGAGATCTTCGGATCGGCTAATGTCATCGTCGTCATCGTCGTCATAATCACAGTTACACTCGGCTTGGTTTTCTTCGTCATCCGTCTGGAACTCGTCCTGCCGGTCATGTCCTAGATCCTCATCGAGTTTCATTATCGCAGCCGATGCAAATCCTCAGATCTATGCCAACTTTTTGTCTTATCGCGGATCAAAGGTGGAACACAAGATGACGTTGAAGGGTAGAGTTTGTTCCTTCTTTTGCTTGATGCTGAAAAAGGCAACGGAATCCTGACAAACGAAGGAGGCGATTTTCAGCGTTGGCATTGACCCCGAAACAATGGGGAAGGCGACAGCTTCTCTCTCTCTCTCTCTCTCTCTCTCTCTCTCTCCGTGTGATGATCAGGATAATTTAGCATTCGGTCCGGACAGGTTTCTGCCGTCATGCTGTTTCCAAAGGAAGCAACGTCTCCCTAAGGTATGCAGAGATTATTGCTGTTGATGGTGGTCGATCTTATTTTCCTTTTGCGAAAGGCAGGGGTGGAACGGGGAACGCTTGTCCTGCAAATTTCTCCCTTCCAAAGGAAGAGATGTCAATGATGATATGAATGATGCCCGTGCATTGTATATGTTAAAGGCTATATTTGTTATATTGTTATAAAATGTTGGTACCGATGTGTATTTTCACAAAAGTAACGTAAGTAATAGTATGCCAAAAAAAGAAGAAGAAAATATCATTAAAAAATTATTTATCTAATCAAAATTTCCAGATTTACGTAGAATTTCATTATATTTGTGTAGAATTTTCTTGACCTTAAAATGGCTTCTTTTCTCTCCTCCAATTTCTCCTTTCTATTTGTAGAGAGTCAAAGGCGAAATCTTCAAAATCATCTTCTTCTAATATTCTTCATTTTCTTTTATTTTGAAATTCTCCATTTTTTATTATTATTTAATGCTATATCTTTTATTTCGATAAAAGTTGATGAGAAAATATTAGGTAGGCCGAACCCTTTAAGCCATCATGGGGCCGGCCCATTCACCAATCGTCATGTGTGACAAATGGGTCCCACTTTGTCATATTTTTTTGGAACTCCCTGGCATATCTCTCTAACACACATTCTCTCTCTTACTCCCTTCACTTTCTCTCTTCTTCTCCTTCATTCTTTAAGGAGTGTGAGTTCTCACTCAAGAGCGGCTAGCTTGGACTCCATGGATTATCAATAGGTCTATTATGAGGGAAGGATACTCCAAGTGACAAAATTTAGCACAGATGGACATATAAATGCCAAAAATTCCAAACGGTACACTTAAGTGCCTTTTAAAAAAAAAAAAAAAATTAGACACTTGAGTGCCAATTCTGGCGAGATTTGCCGGAAATATGATGTGGCGTTATTTTATTAATAAGACTGGTCTATGTGGCTTGTCGGAATGTCCATTAAGCAACTATTGTCCTAAAACAACGTCATTTTCCCCCCAAATTTGATTTTTAATATAAATATTAATTGAATTAAATTAAAAAAACTAAATTTAAAAAAGGGTAGTAAATAAGTGAGGGCCTCCATGACCCTCGCCGCTGTTGGCCCACCATCGCTGAAAAGGGTTGACAATGGTGGGGCGAGGGTCAGTTGCAATTGGCAGGCTCTAGCTAGTGGCCAACGACCCTGTTCGATTGTGGGCAAGGGCCTGCATGCCTTTACCCAAATTTGGGTTGAGGATCGGTCTGGGTCATTATACCTCGACTAGTGGCTGGGCCAACTTCAGGCGAGGGCTTGCATGCCCTTGCCCAAAGCTGGGGCGAAGGGTCGTTAGCCTTTATCCAGATTGGGCCAAAGGTTGTCGCTCGCTAGGGCAAGGTTGCAACCCAGCCTTGCTGCTAGCCCTTGGCCCCTTAGGGTGAGGGCCGGCAATCCTCGCTTGATTTGGGGGAGGGCCGCAACCCCTTATCCCAAATTTAAGTGAGAGCCTATAGGCCCTTGACTACTGTTGGCCAAGGTCTTGGCCGGCCCAACTTTGCCGGCCCTTTCCGATGATGGTTGGGTGGCGGTGGCAAAGGCCATGGAGGCCATTGCTAATTTTCTGCCTTTTTTTAATTTAGTTTTTAAAATTTTATTTAATTAATATTTATATTAAAAATCAAATTTGGGTCAAAACAATGTCATTTTAGGCATATCTAACCATGTCATCGCCACGTGGATATATATATATATATATATATATATATATATATATATTAAGAATTGCCACATCAAGCCATGTTAGCTGTTTGGCCGTAAATTCTTACCTTTGGCACTTAAGTGTTCATTTTAACTTTAATTTCAACATTTAAGTATATCTTTATTTGTCCACCTATACTAAGTTTTGACACTTGGGATGTCTTTCTTCTGGTCTCTTGCCTAAAGGAACGATAGAATAGGGGGATAGAGTAGAGATAGAGAGGGATTTAGGGTTTTTGGGGAGTAGGGGAGTTTCGGATTGAATTGACTTATTAAGGAGGCTTGCAGTGAGAGAGGGAAGGAAGAAATAAGGTGAAGCAATGTGCGACCTTGGGCAACTAATTCTCATCCAAGCGCCATTTATCTCCCTCTTTCTTTGAATCAAACAACGAACATTTCCAAACTAGCCAAGGCAAAGGAACAAAAATTTTTCATGTATGGTTTTAATATTTGGTTTCCTTATATTATTAAACTATTTTGATAACTCATTATATACAATTACTTTCAATAGGCAAAATAATAGCTCAAGTGCCAAAACTTGGCATGGGGGATACTTAGTGCCAAAAGTTAGGAAAGTGACAAATAAGTATAACCTTTTTTAAAAAAATGGGACATTTGAGTACCAAATCTGATGAACCCGACCAGAATCTTACATGACAATTCTTTTGTTAACATTGCTCGCCTATGGGACTTGCCAGAGAGATTACTCGGTAAAGAAACGCTAAAATGACGTTATTTTGGCATTGATTTGAATTTTAATATAAATATTAATTAAATTAATTAAAAAAAATAGTTGCAGGCCCTCGTCGCCACCTCACCGTTGTTGTCGGGAAGTGCCGGCGACGCAGTGGAGGAAGGGTCGGCTGGGATTGTCGGGTCCTAGGGTTGGCAACCCTAGCCGACCGGTGGTGAGAGCTTGTGAGCTCGCGGCCCTTCCCTAAATCCAACCCTTCCCCCACCGTCGTTGGCCCTTCCTGATGATGGCGGAAAGCAGCGGGGAGGGTTCAGCCCTCCCCTTTTGGCTCCTCCTTTTTTTTTTTTCAAATAATAATAATAGTAATAATAGTAATAATAGTAATAATAGTAATAGTAATAGTAATAGTAATAGTAATAGTAATAGTAATAGTAATAGTAATAGTAATAGTAATAGTAATAATAATAATAATAATATGCCTTCGCTGTCGCCTCTATACTATCGCCGGGAAGGGCCGATGATGGTGGAGGAAGGGTCGGCTAGGTCGTTGGGTCTTAGCCAGGGGCCAGCGACCTTGGTCGACTAACCCCCTAGCCAGTACCAGCCCTTGACCTAGTTGGGCGAGGGCCAGCAACTTTTACTAGATTTGGGGGAGGGCCGTGACCCTCACCTTAGAACTGGGCGAGGGCTCACAAGCCCTTGTTGCCAGTCAGCCGGGGTCGTTGGCCCTATTGGACCCCAACCGGCCCTCCCCCCACCATTGTCGGCCCTTTGCGACGATGGTGGGGAGGCGACGGTGAGGGCTTAACCCTCATTGCCTGCAATCTCCATCTTGGTTTTTTTTTTTTTTTTCAATATATATAATTTAGTTTTAAATTTAATTTAATTAATATTTATATTAAGGGATAAGTGCTACAGAAGTCCTAAAACTTGTCACGAAAATGCAATTGAGTCCTAAAACTTGTAAAAAGTGCAATCAAGTCTTAAAACTTGTCAAATTATTTCAATCGAGTCCTAAAGTTAACGCTTGTTGACTTTTTTTAAGGAAAATGCTGACGTGGCATTTAAAATTAATTTTTATTTTCCATGTGGCTTTTTTATTTTTTAATTTTTTTATTTAAATTAGATTTAAAATTAGAAAAAATTAAAAACTTATTTAAAAAACAAAATAGTTAAAAAAAAAAGAAAAAAAATGGCGTCGCAGCCCATCGTCGGAGGGGGAGGCGGGCGATCGTCACCGACCCCTTGGGCGATGGCGGCGGCGACGAGGAGGAGCTGCTTTTTTTTTTTTTTTTTAACAATTTTTAAAAATAAATTTTAACTTTTCTTGTTTAGTTTTTAAATTTAATTTTTTTAAAAATTGAATAAAAAATAATTAAAAAGCCACGTGGAAAATGAAAAATTATTTAAAATTCCACGTCCGCGCCACATCAGCATTTTTTTGTTAAAAAAGTCGACGGCGTTAACTTTAGGACTCGATTGAAACAATTTGACAAGTTTTAGGACTTGATTGCACTTTTTGTAAGTTTTAGGACTCAATTGCATTTTCGTGACAAGTTTTAGGATTTCTGCAGCACTTATCCCTTATATTAATTATCTACTCACATCAACGTGCAAAACAACGTCCTTTTGCACCTGCTTCTCCTGAAAATCACCATGTCAGCATTTTTGCCAGATTTTCTCACCATTGGTTTCCATTTTACTTCAATTTTGGCATTTAAGTGTAATTTTCCCAATTTTTGGCACTTAACTGTTCCTTATTACCAAGCTTGGGCACTTCAGGTGTCCAGCACTCCTTTTCAACATATAGTATATGGGTACTTCAAAATAGGCTTTTTTTTTTGCTAGAAATAAACTTTTCATTTTAGAACAAAACGTTATAGAACAGATGCAGTACCTATATCAGAGCAATAGATTAAAGAAGACTCGATCAATACAATATTGTTAACTCTAGACGGGAGATCATGGAAAAGAAAATATGATGTAGTGTCTATTTGATTAAAAGCCCAATTTACAAGCACTTGAGTAGCTCCATTCTTGGATCTTTGGGTCCAGGCAAGCTCTAACAAGGATTTTGCTAAAGTAGGAAGTGAGAATCTGCAACAAAAGGTTGAATACTCCAAGGGCAAAGCCGCTTTTGTTGAATGGCATCAATTAAGACTTTGTAATCGCTTTCAAAAATCACTTTTTGGAAGCCGAGGGACTTAGCATAATTGCAGGCGAAAAGGAGAGCTGATGCTTCCGCTTCCACCGGTGAGTTCCAACGTCCTTTCCTTGTCCAAACTTGGATAATTGAGCCACTAGCTAATTGTGCAATGATACCAATGGCTCCTTTGTTATTTTTTCCATGAATTCTTGTGAAACCAACTTAATTGCTTGGGAAGAAGTTTGAATAACTTAATCACGTAATATGGCATTCCTATAGCACCACATTCTAGTGCATAGAATCATTGTAAAGAGGGTGAAGAGTTTGTAATCATTCCAAGCATAAGAGATGATATCCCAAGGACTCTGTCTCCATAAAATCTTAGCCAAAGGAAATGCTGTGAATAGATGGACTGAATTTTTTTTTTTTTTTTTTTTTGAATTTTCCACACAATAAGCTTGAAAGACATGGAATGTGAAATAACCTACCTAGGTTAGCTCTACAAGGCAAGACATTAGCTGTTGTCCTCCAAAACATCATCTTGTGCCTCTCATGAACTCTAGCTTTCCATATTTCATTCCACATTCCCAAGTTGGGGTCATTCTCTATATGCAACTTAATGAGCTTATAAGTGGATTTAACCATAAAAATTCCATCAATAGTTGGCTACCATATTGGTTTATCCACCCAAGGGAGGTTGGAATATGAATCCGGAGGATGGCTTGGACCGTGGTTGGGCAAAACACTTGAGTTAAACTATTTACGTCCCAAGTTTTTGTTCCCAGGATAAAGAATCTCGTTATTTTTCTTTGCTTTAAAATGGGATTGGGATCAATCTATACATACACAACATTTACTTTTACCCATTTATCACCAAAATATGTAGAATTCTATTTGACGAATTTGTAATATATAAAAATATAAATTACAAATTTATTATCGAAATATACATAAAAAAAGTTTCTGTAAAAGAATATGGGTAGCAAAAGAAGGGAAAAACTCTGTTACTAGTTCTCTTGTGGCTAGATCTTAGGCAAGCGCTACAGTTAATCGAGAAAGCATTTGCAAAGAGAACCCAGTTGATGGTGCCCAGTAGAAGGGCTGTCGCGACCTAATTTTTCGGGTGTGGGTTGGACCACTTAAGGGTTCGGCTAATGGATTGTTAAGCCAAGACTTAACTCGGGCTCTCCCAAGCCCATACCAATTCGCGACTTAGGTTCAAGTTCTTAACATGCAATTGATTTTCAATTATGAGTCGCCACTAATCTATTTGTGGTGGGTCGATTAGAAACCCAAGTAAAGTAACGGGAGTTTTACTTTACTTCTACGAACCGAGATCATGGGTACGGGGACTTGGTTACACTAGATTTCTCTAATGCCCTTTCGGTACCATTCTTTTATTTTCAAAAAATGCTTTTGCGAGCGGCTTAGATTGATTTTAAATCTATTTCCCTAACATGTGAGGCGATCATGCGGGTGCGCAAACCATCAATTTAACACTCGGATAAACAATGAATAAATTGCAAAACTTACCTCAAAGCAACGAAAGCATCGCAATGTTAAATCGGAATTCACATAGGCAGGTTTAAATATGATTTCTAATTAACACGCAATTTTTTTTTTTTTTTTTCACTTATTTTATGAGGATATAATCCATCTGCGATGCAATGCTTTTAATCTAACAAGAAATGATATGACATAATAACATGGCCTAAGCTACATGATGCAAATGAGATGTTTTTGTGTTTTCTTAATAAGCATGCAATCTATTCTAAATAATGAAATTAATTTATTCAAAAACAATTTTTTAGGTATTTTCCATGAAATTCGAAATTAAAATTGTTCAATAATTAAATGTGCAATCTAAACTAACAAAATGACCTAATTCTAATGACAGTTGTTTCCAATTAAATGAACCTAGCGACAATCACTAAATGACGTGCATATGAAATTTTTCTTTTTCTTTTTTTTTTTTTTAAAAGAATGCAATTTATCCTAAAAAAGAAAATAAAACTAATTTATTCTAAGACATTTTTTTTATATTTTTTTTATGAAATTCGGAATTAGGAAAAATGTGAAAATTATCTAACTAGATTAAGATCCTATTCAATTTATATTAGGAATTAGGTTGAGCCAAATCCTAATTTAAACTAAAATCTTATCTTAACCTAAATAATCTTAAAATGCAATCTATCTAAAGAATCTATCGAAACTTAAAATTAATTAGAAAGTAAAATTAAACATGCAATCTCACCCTAATATGCATTAATGTGCAAAAGATGCCCTAATTCTATATGACATATGCATGGTGATTTTTTTTTTTTTTTTATTATTATATTTTAAAATTCGTAATTAAAATCAAATAAAAAATCTAACTAAAGCGAGACATTATCTATTTTAAGTTAGGATTAGACTAATCTAAATCCTGTCTTAACTTAGAAAATTATCTCATCATGCAATTTTATTTCAAAAGATATTATCTAACCTAGAATCGTCTAAACATGCATTTAAAAAAACTAACTATTTTATCATGCAATTTTATCTAGGAAAATCAATTCTAATCTACATGAAATGCCAATGCAATTTTTTTATTTTTTATTTTTGGGATAAATAAAGCAATTAAAAGATAATCCCCAAATCATTCATAATCATCAAATGTATTATCTATCGTTCGGATTTGAGAACGATATCTACTAAAACCTGATCACTTCGCTAATAAAATCGATAAATTGATCTTAGGCCTTAAAGATCAAGATATCAATTTTATTCCCGCGTGATTAATTATTCCATCTAAAGCCTTATAGATGGAGTAAAAAATCCGTGTGCGGTTGCGAATTAAGTGGTACGTCGGGGATTTCAATCATGTATCGAGGAATATTTCAAATAAAGAAAACGAAATTTAAAAAATAACATAACATAAAAAAACGAAATATTAAAGATAAAATAAAATAAAATAGATCTACCTAATAAAATAAACCTACCTAATTTGAACTTTTTCCAAATTTGCCTTAATGAGCGGTGCTTTGTGGATCACAATGGAGACTCAGCTCACGGCTGGGATGACTGCTGCTGCTGCGGCGGGCGACCGTGGACGGTGGGCACGGTTGTCGGAGCTCCGGCGAGGGACAGCAAGCTCGGAGCGGGCAGCGAGTTGCTGTCGTGGCGTCGCTCGGAAGGGGACGGCGGACCAGTGGTGTCGCACGGGCGTGTGATGGCTCGGCGTTCGGTTCCGGCGTCGCGGGTCAGCAAGCGTCGGGTGCTGGCAGAGGAGCTCCGGCGAGGTTCGGGCAGTAACCGGACCTGCAGCAAAACAGAGGAGGCAGCAAGTGGCTTTGTTTGGGCGTGCAACAGCGACTGGTGGTGTTCACGGTGGCGCAGCGGCGAGCGGGCTTCGGGCGTCCGGTGCTGCTGGTGCGGGTATGGAGGCGCGGAAGTCGCTGGGTGTGCAAGCGTCGATGGCTGCAGGCGCGGTCGGCGATGCTGGCGCGGCGTGGCGACCGGAGGGTCGGGATCTGCAGGTGGGTCGCTCGGGCGTCGCTCGTGGATTCAAGCGGCGAGTGCAGGCGCGGCGGACGGAGGCGGGCAGGTTGCAGCAGCGACCAGCGGACCTCGGGGACGGGCTTCGGGCGGTCAGAGGTGCGGAGGCGCGAGTCGCAGGCGTCGGGGTCGGCTCAGATCTGGGCGACGGCAACAATGGTGCTCGCGGCTTCGAGTTGAGGCGACAGCAGCAGTGGTGCGGAGGCGGCACGGACGTCGGAGGGTGGTGCTCGGGCAGAGACGCGGGCGTCGCAGGTTGGAGCTGAGGGCGTCGGGTGCTAGGTTGCGGGCGCGGCGATCGGGTGGAGCTCGGGTTGAGGCTGGCGACGGGAGCTGCAGAGCGACGGCGTTCGGAGCTCCGGCGACCGCAAAACAGCAGCTACGGTGGTGGAGTTGCAGGCGTCGCTCGAAGCCCCCACTTGAAGAAGACAACCCCTTTTTAAATTTTTTTTTTTCTCTCACGTTCTTTCTCTCTCTGTTGCCCTCTCTGACTTCACCTTCTTTTTGGTTCTTCTCTGACAGACTCTCTATCTCTCTTCATCTCTTTTTTTAATCTCCTCCCCCTCAAACGAATTTTTTATTCAACACCCCTCTCTCCTGAATTTTTTAAATCTCCTCCCCTCAAACGAATTTTTTATTCAACCCCCTCTCCTGAATTTTTTATTCAGCCTCCCCTCATTTCTTTTTGAGTTTCTCTATGACAGACTCTCCTCTCCTTTTTTAACCAAAGGAGAAGCCCCCTCACAATGAAATTTTCGTTCAGCTCTCTCTCAAATGAATTTTTTGTTCCGCCTCTTGGACCCCCCCCTAATGCTGAGGATCCTTGCTTATTTATAGGCAACAACCGACTTTAGTGTGAACAGGTGAACATGAGGCAGCCGTAACTTTTCCTTGCTGTTCACGTTCGGTTCTTTTTTTTCAAATATGGTGGCCACCAATCTCTTCTCCAGCAAGGAAAATATTATAAAAAATGTTAGCCCATCTTCTTGCAGGCATATGTAGAATTTTCACGTCCTCCCCATTTTGTGCATGCATGTGCATGCATTAATGAGGGAGAGAAAAGATGGACGTTCATGGATTCTTCTTCCTTCTTTCTTTGACTTTCTTGCTTGTTACTTGCTTCTTTCTTCAGCAAATCTCTCGTTGCTTTTCCAAAGCTGACAACCCACACTTGATAGAGCATATTTTATAATATATTATGAGCTCCTTTTGCTTCTTCGAGGCTTTCTCTTGAGTCCTCACGTCCGCCGAATTTGTGCAGGCATGCGCATGCATTAATGAGGGTGAGACAATGGACGTGCATTCTTTCCTCATTTTTTCTGACTCTCTCTTTCATGCGTGTTCAGACCAGCGAAGGGAGACCATCCTTTTGTGCGTCTTATTGATCGAGGGCCCCTACTTCTTGTTGCCTTTTTAGTACGGATGCAAATGCGACTACATGAAACGCAAAATTTTTATTTTTATTTTTATTTTTTTTATTTTTTTTATGCAACTAATTACTAAATGATTAGGCAAAATTTAGGTGTCAACAAGGGCCATCGCTAAACGTGTACCTACGCTCCGACCCAAAAAGTAATAACTGAAAAATAACGTTTCATTGCAGATTTCAAATCAACCTAAATCTTTCTTTACATCAATTTTTTTTCATCCAGTTTATAAAAAAGCTGCATTTATTATCAACAGCGCAGGGATTGATCCCATCTATGGGTGGGGCTAATTTGACCATTTAACAAAGAAAGATCAGGCCCGGGCGACTATTCACCAAAACATAGGCCTCTGTAAATGGGCTAATGAGGCATGGGGGTCATATTGGATATGGACCCAAGTACAACTTGGGCTAACATTAGAGATATGTTACAGTGACCATAGAAAGTAAATTAAAGGTAAAGCTCCCACAAAGCTTTTGAAGTAATGCCGTGACTTATTTTTTGGTGCACCACCTAAGTTTTGGTTAATGGACTATTAAGCCTAGACTTAGCTCGGGCTCTCCCAAGCCCATACCTATTCGCGACTTAGGGTTCAAGTTTTTTAATATGCAAATGATTATTATCTAGGAGTCGCCACTAATTGATTTTCGGTAGGTCGATCAGACACCTAAGTAAAATAATGGGAGAATTATTTTACTCCTACGAACCAAAGACTAAGGGTACGGGGACTTGGTTACACTAGATTTCTCTAATGCCCTTTTGGTACCATTTCTTTTTATTTTCAAAAATGTTTTTGCAGGCATCTTGGATTTATTTTAACCTAAATCTCTATCATGCAAAAATGTGATCACACGAATGTTCAGTCACTATTAAACAATCAAAAGACTTTCATTAAAAGAGATAAACACACAAAGCATTTTTTTTTGGATTTTTCTTTTATCTTGAAATCAAAACATGCATTCTAACTACATGATCTAACTTTATTAACAAGCAAATTCTAATTAAAATAAACCTAACATGCAAACTCAATTTTGGTTTTCACTTTATTTAATGAGAATCATGCAATGCATGTTACTAATTTAACATGAAATGATATGACGTGGCAATATGACCTAAACTATATAACATGAATAAGCATGCAATCTATCCTAAAGCATGAAATGAATTTATTCTAATTTTTTTTTTATTTTCCATGAAATTCGAAATTAAAGAAATGCAACAATTAAATACGCAATGTAAATTAATCAAATGACCTAATTCTAATGACGAGCAATTTATAACTAAATGAACCTAGCAACAATTCCAAATTTCATAAACCTAATCCTATATGATGTGCGCATGACTCTTCCTAACAAAAACATGCAATTTATTTGGGAGAAATTATCTAAACCTATAATATGCAATCCTAACATGTCATGACGTGCAAAGAATGCCCTAATTCTACATGACATATGCATGATATTTTTTTTTTAATTTTTTTATTTTTTATGAAATTCGAAATTTAAAATTGCCACGTAATTAAACATGCAACTTAAATTAGACAAAAACTAACATCCTAAATGAATGCATTTTTTATTTTTTTTATTTTTTTCTAAATTCGAAATAAAATCCCTATTCTAGATATGCAAGATAATAAGAAATATTCCCAAAACATACCGAATCTTAGTTCAAATATTTTTGGATTTTGTTTATATTTTCAGTGGTTTTCCAAACCATGCAATTATTAAATAAACATTATATCTAAATTAATTAAGACAATTCAACAAATAAAGGATCAAAATAATCGAAAAAATAACCTGTTGTCTCATAGGTCAAATTAACGATTACTCTAACCCTAAACATCACGACAAAGAGTTCAAAATAACTAAAAATCCAATTCGATATCTTACGAATCAAATTAATAATTATATTGATTCAACAATTAAAATACTATCAACAAACCCCAAAAATTAATATAATTAAAAAAATGACCCGACATCTTATAGGTTAAATTAATAATTACAATAACTTTAGGCAAAATCACTTGCGGATAATACCTACAAGATTCATGAGTATCGACATCCAATGTTCCAATTTAAATAACTAAACTTACAAAAATATAAACAAAATAAAGTAAATAAAAAAACTTCCTAATTTGCTTCTTTCTTTTTTTTTTTTTTTTTTTTTTTGCTTTTTTGCTTTTTCCCTTCCAAGCAAGGCTTGGCAGCAGGTTCGAGGCTCCGGCAAGGGAAGTCGCCGGCGAGAAACTCCGGCGAGGGCTGGGCGGCGGCGACGTGCACGGAATGGAACGAGCTGCTGGTGAACAGGCGGTTGCTGTGGTGGGCGTCGCTCGGGTAGCAATGGAACTCGGAGCAGTGGTGTCGCACGGGCGTGTCGTGGCTTGGTGTTCGGTTCCGACGTCGCGGGTCAGCAAGTGTCGGACGCTGGCAGAGGCGGAGGCACAGGTTTCTGGGTGTCCGGCCCGGTTGGATTGGACAGCGGAGTTGCAAGCGTGGCGGTTGTGGCAGCGTCGCGGGTGATGGAGGTATCCTGAGCAGAGACGTCGAGTCGGAACTTCTGGCGTCCGGTGCTGCTGGTGCGAGCACAAAGATGTGGAGGTTGTCGGGTCACGGGCGGAGGCAGGCTCAGATCTGCCATCATCAGACGCCCGAGCGGTGAGATCGGGACAGCAGCGGTCGTCGAGCAGGGGCTGGCTAGTTGTAGAGGCGTAGCGGCACCAGGCTCTGAGCGGATGCGTAGGCGGAGGTGCGGTGACCGGCGTCGGCGATTGGGTTGGCGCAGCAGATCTCGGACTGGCGGCGACTGGCAGATCCGGACGGGGCAGGGGAAGCAGCGTCGTTACGGATTAGCTTCGTGGGTTGCTGGTGTTGCGGCCACCCGCGTGAAGAAACGAAC
The DNA here is from genome assembly GCA_017140595.1 of Eucalyptus curtisii. NCBI lineage: Eukaryota > Viridiplantae > Streptophyta > Magnoliopsida > Myrtales > Myrtaceae > Eucalyptus > Eucalyptus curtisii. The sequence goes on along the minus strand of CM029504.1, from coordinate 36,798,396 downwards.
GGCGGTCGACTATTAAGGCGTGGGGCTGCACGTCGAGAGGCGGATCCGGCGTTGGACGCGGTCGGCAAGCGGCGGGGAAGATGATGAACAGTCTTCCCCTCTGCCGCCTGTACCTTTCCTCCTTTTTGCTTTTTCTACTTTTTGCCTTTTTCCTCTATGACCCTAAAATTGAAAGCCAAGGAACCCCGTCAACCTCTCGCACGCACGGCCTTTTATAGGGAAAGGAATTGGATTTTCAAATTCTTCCTCGAATCAACATCCACAAATATTTTTCACAAATTTCATCCCATACTGATAAGATTCGAGATTACGATATAATTTTTCTCTAAATCCAAATCTTTCAAAAACAAATCGCAATATTTTTTTACATATCTGCCCTATAAAAAAAAATCATTATATCCCGGAAAAAATTTCGAATTTCGAATTTCTCACAAGATAATTTCCGATCATTTAAAAATAGGCTTGGCCAACTAATTTGAACCCATCCATCACCGGTCCAATATATGTAAAAATGCAATCTATCTGCTATGTAATATATTTTTTTTTCAAGGATAAAATTAACCCTTAATTTTCTATGCAATAACTAAATCGCCAAAATTTAGGTGTCAACAGCTGCCCCTCTTTGAAGGTGAGCTCGTAGAGGTTGCCTTTAAAGACAAATTGAAACCTAAATTTTGATCATGTACATGCACATGAATGATTTGATCTTGTTTTTTCATTGTTGTTTTTTGTTTTTTTTTTTTTTTTTTTTGTTTTGTTGTTGTTTTTTTTTTTTGAAAAATGAATCCCATTTTGAAATGCAATTCATGTGATGCATGATAATGCTAATGCAAATGGTAGAGGAACCTACTTGGAATAACTTACCTTCGAAGAGGATAGAGTAACTTAAGATAGTTGGTGTTACATGTCCAGGACCCGTACAATTCTACGGTTGCCTAGAATAGTAACATGACTTTACAAAGAGATTGCTTTCCTAGGACCCGTACCATTCTACGGTCGCCCAGTATGACAGTGTTTGGTTGTGTTTAGGACCCATACCATTCTTTAGTCGCCTAAACGAGGATTTACCTTCCAGGACCCGTACTATTCTACGGTCGCCTGAATATGGAAATAAAATGTTGTCTAGGACCCGTACTATTCTACGGTCGCCTAAATAGGGATTCACTTTCCAGGATCCGTACCATTCTATGGTCGCCTGAATAGGGAAATAAATGTTGTCTAGGACCCGTACTATTGTACGGTCGCCTAAACGGGGATTTACCTTCCAGGATTCGTACCATTCTACAGTCGCTTGAATAGGAAAATAAATGTTGTCTAGAACCCGTACCATTCTACGGTCGCCTAAACGCGGATTTAACTTCCAGGACCTGTACCATTCTACGGTCGCCTGAATATGAAAATAAATATTGCCTAGGACTCGTACCATTCTACGGTCGCCTGAACTAGGATTGAATCTGGAGAAAAATCTTTGGGGACAACTCAATTGAGTGTCAATTAAAAGAGATTCTGGGCTATGAAAGCATGCCAGGTCAATATAAATGGACATCGGGCTACGAAAGCACGCCGAGTCGATAAAGATGGGCCCTGGGCTGCGAAAGCACGCTAAGTCAATATAAAGGACACCGGGCTACGAAAGCACGCCGGATCAATAAAGAGGGACTCTGGGCTACGAAAGCACGCCAGGTCAATATAAAGGGACTCTAGGCTACGAAAGCACGCCAGGTCAATATAAATGGACATCGGGCTACGAAAACACGCCGTGTCGATAAAGATGGGCCTTGGGCTACGAAAGCACGCCATGTCAATATAAAGGACACCGAGTTACGAAAGCACGCCGGGTCAATAAAGAGGGACTCTAGGCTACGAAAGCACGACGGGTCAATATAAAGGGATTCTAGGCTACGAAAGTACACCGGGTCAATATAAGGACACCGGGCTATGGAAGCACGCCGGGTTAATTTAAAAGGACAGCTTGACCGAGTCAAGTGTCGAGAATGGGTAGAGATATACTTACCTAATGATATCTCTGATTCTTGGGGATATGTCTTTTGGAACTTAGATATCCTGTGGATGCCTCTCACCTCCTAGTAGAAATAAATTTTGGAACATCAAGGATACACCTTGAATGTTTATGGTGGTTTCTCATATCCTAATATCATGAGACATTTTGAAAGGAATCTGAATATCAGGAGCTCTTGGGTCTTCGAGAAAACATTATTTGTCAGACATGATTAGAGCAAAAAATGCATTCACCAAAGAAATAAGCAATTAAGGCTATTCTGGAATGCATGCTTCAAAATCCACTGAAGTTTTTATCAATTCAATCGGGGTTAATGCATAATGACTTTTGCATCACCCAAATTTCCACTGGAGAGAATTATCATTCAAGAGAATCTTCACTCATAACATGGATTTTTTAAGAATACTAAATGAGAGACTTTCGGTTAGAAAGGACTTTCACTCACTCTCATTTAGAATGGCTATTTTATGAGAATCACTTAATTTTATCATATCGACATGGGTCCGAGTATTCTCGCAAGTGGTACGATCTTACCAATCTGAGAGATCTTTAATAGGGACCATAATGTGGGCTTGGTCAACAACTTAACAAAGGCACTCTTTGAGTCAAGGCTATTGAATGAACAGTCTTGTAATCATCTCCGGGTTTATAAGTCAAGACCCCTGCAAAATGAGAAAGAAATAATCTTGCTCACACTTCTTCGAGCGATGCTTATAAACATATGAACTCCTACGTTAATTCAAGTGCCCTAATTTGAAGAGACTTTGTAAGGGACGTAACGTAGGTTGGGTTCATGTGTTGAGAAATGAAAGGATCATTAGGCTCAAAATGTGTGTAAAAGGTGAGAGTTGATAATCATCTTGGCATTGCCACCAGTTTTCTTTTTCACCATCGGGGATTGTCTTCATGGAGTGCCCCATTGATTGTAAAAACTCAGCATTTGAGTTCTTTGAGTGTTGCTTCATTGGGATTCAATTCTTGCAATTGACAATCACCTATCTTGACTTTCTTTTTTCATCTATGGGCATTGGCCTTGCTTTTACCAGGCACACCGCTTTTTCATGCCCCTAGTTCTCATGCATTTTTTCTTCACTTCTTTTCATGGGCATTGGCCTTGCTTTTACCAGGCACACTGCTTTTTCATGCCCCTTAGTTCTATTTTGAATTAAATTCTTGCGCACAATGCATGCGTCAAACAATTACACTTTGAATGACATTTGAACTTTTCAAAAGTCTTCATCGGCCTTTTGCCTTGCCCTAGTGTGGGGGATGATCACCAGCTGGATTTAAAGAAATGAAATTGTAGGCTCAAATGGGCTATGCAAAGGATATAAGTGTATAGGATAGAGAAAGAAATGCTCTTCATCATCTTAAGGCACTTAAATTAACACATGAATTCAATGTAATAGCGCTACTTGAAGATTGATGCAAGTGAGAGCAAGAAAATTTCAATTCATTTTCCTCACCTCCTGATGCCATTTTATCTCCTAGTTGCCCGGATGTGGGGTGATTCTTGACAGGGGTGATTTGAAAAGAATATCCATAAGTGTATGAGCTCAAAAGGGCTAAGCAATGGATCACCTGTAGTGTTTGGGATAGAGAAATGAATTGCCTCTCATCATTTCGGTTGCCGTACCTTTTGCGAGAGAACTCTTTACCTTATGGATATTAACCTTCCTACACTCATCTCACAAGTGTAAGAATATGGGACTATGTATAGGATAGGGTTTGCCTTTCATCATCCCGACTCGTCTCATTTAGTATGTTCAATCAATTTCACATCATTCATTAAATTAATCCATCTTGATGTTCTTTAGTGGAATTGGTGGATAAAACATATAAGAGTCATCATGCAAAATCTTTTTTAAAAAGAGCTCAACAGCTTTAGGCATGAAACATTGTCAACTCCAAAACAAACAGTTTTCCACACTGCAAAATGGTTTTAAGTATTCATACAAGGATTCCTTTACAATGGGATTGCCACATCAATTGATGTCTTTGGATTGTCCTTATTATTCAAGACTGAAAATCCACTTTTGCCCCAAAATTTGTCATGCCCACAATTTGTCACATTAACTCCTTAGAGATGTGTCCTTGACAGTTGGGCCAATTGCAACCTGGTGTGCCTTTTCAAATGCCTTCTCATCAGACTGGAAAAGTAATGTTCTGAAACATGAAGTAAATGAGTCAGAAAATTAAACAGGGCTTACCTAATGTATGTTTTTGGAAATGGCTTCAAAAAATGATTTGATTTTTTTAGACTTTTTTTGATGAGGAAGCATGAAAGAGCCTAGTCCTCAGAATTTCTCCATGGATGATATTTTCTTTTCATTGTTGGATATCGTCACCAGGCTGGTTTGGTGTACCCCATCATGTCCTCAAAATTTGAAATAAAATTGTAATTTCATTGAATAGAATCAAATGAATTACATTATTGGAATGGAAATTGTGACTCCTAACCCCTAAAAAGAGAAAAAATCGAAAACGATTCCTAGAAAGCGAAAACAATTCCTAAAAAGTGATTAAAAATTCTCATGCAGGAGAAGGTGCTAGGTCACTCTTCATGGTCCATTTCTTCCAGAGGTTCTTCATCAATGTCTCCTATGACGAGATCGTCGAATAGGCTTATGATTCCTCCCAAGGCGTCATCAGAGTTCTTTGTCTTTGGAGGCGTTAGATCGTCCATGTCATCCCATCCATTTGGAACTATGTTGCGGGGGTCAAAGTAAAAGCTGGGAGGAGCCGAATATTTCACCAAATAATCGAATTTGCCACTTGGTTGCCCCAGAGTGTCCATCACTTCCGCTTCATCTTGCCACATCTTAGGGACATTGTCAGGCTTAGTTTTTTCAGTAGTGACCAACAGCGGGTCATCCTCCAGTTCAGGCATGTCGTCATCACCCATAATCTGAGCCTTGTTCGTCGGCTTTGAAACTACTATCTTAGGGAGAGCAGGTGCGGGAGTCAGATTCGCTCGAAGATATTAGATTTGATCCGTCATAAGTTGCATAGAGGCGAGCAACTGTTGAAGTTGGACTTCTATAATGGACATACGATCACGCATTTCAGTTTGGTCGGCCATTCTAGTTCTTGATCATGTAATAATGGGCGAATGTGGAGGATCCGTTATCACCTAATTCAAATGAACGAAAATATGTAAGTAACAGGTGTAAATAAAGAGCCAATTCATGACAACAATCTATTTTTTAGTCAAGAAAAGTCCACACACGAAGATGATTTCCTAGAAATGAAATAGGAAAACAAAGACATGGGATGCTCCAGTAAGGACGAAATTTCCTAAACATGAACTAGGAAGAGTCAAGGCTTGAATTGAAAACAAATTTCATTTTTTTTTTATTTTCCAAATGTTTCATTGCATGGCAATTTCCTCATTTCATTCCTAATTGATGAAGGAATTAAATCAATAATTGACCTAAATTGTCATGAACCGACCAAAAGTATGACAAAGTAAATTGCATGGTATAAGGATAAAAGGCTTACTTCACCAAGGAAAATTAATGGCAATCACATAGACATGCGCATGGTAAGTGAGGCTCGATTTCTACCTAAATGGCTTAACAAAGTGAAACTAAGAGGATGATCTGACCGTTGTAGTCTCGCATTAACGTGTCAGGTTCCCTTAACTCCGGCTCAGTCGAATGGAATGCCCAATAATCACTGCAATCTCGCGGATATGGACAAACACATTCGACACCATGTAAGACATTTCGGAGAAGAGAAGGTCAACCTCTACATAGCAGTCTCGCTTTGGAGGAAGTATCCTTCTCAACACCATCCTAGAAATCCTATCGCAGCCCAGGTCCGACCACAGGTTGTGTGTGCAATAGTGTAGTGCTAAAGCAATAAAGCATGCACAACAGTTTAAATGCAAACAACACTTCTAATTAGGGAAAAATAAATCATTCATCCCTACACCCTCCTGCAAGATAAGGATTAACAAAGACTACTCCCCTTATACCTTCCATATGCAAGAACATTTAATACCTTAGAAAGGTTAGGGATGTACCTGGTGTCCTCGCTGCCAAACAAAAACATTTTTAAAAGAAAAAGAAAAATTGGCCTAAGTCCAGTGCTTCAATACAAGTCCCCAGCGGAGTCGCCAAGCTGTCACGACCTATTTTTTGGTGCACCACCTAAGTTTAGGTTAATAGACTACTAAACCTAGACTTAGCTCAGGCTCTCCCAAGCTCATACCAATTCGCGACTTAGGATTCAAGTTTTTTAACATGCAAATGATTATTATCTAGGAGTCGTCACTAATCAATTTTCGGTAGGTCAATTAGACACCTAAGTAAAATAATGGGAGAATTATTTTACTGCTACGAACCAGAGACTAAGGGTACAGGGACTTGGTTACATTAGATTTCTCTAATGCCATTTCGGTATCATTTCTTTTTATTTTCAAAAATGTTTTTGCAGGCAGCTTGGATTTATTTTAACCTAAATCTCTATAATGCAAAATGGTGATCACACGAATGTTTAGTCACTATTAAACAATCAAAAGACTTCCATTAAAAGAGATAAACACACAAAGCATTTTTTTTTTGGATTTTTCTTTTATCTTGAAATCAAAACATGCATTCTAACTACATGATCTAACTTTATTAACAAGCAAATTCTAATTAATTAAACCTAACATGCAAACTCAATTTTGGTTTTCACTTTATTTAATGAGAATCATGCAATGCATGTTACTAATTTAACATGAAATGATATGACGTGGTAATATGACCTAAACTATATAACATGAATAAGCATGCAATCTATCCTAAAGCATGAAATGAATTTATTCTAATTTTTTTGTATTTTCCATGAAATTCGAAATTAAAGAAATGCAACAATTAAATACGCAATCTAAATTAATCAAATGACCTAATTCTAATGACGAGCAATTTATAACTAAATGAACCTAGCAACAATTCCAAATTTCATAAACCTAATCCTATATGATGTGCGCATGACTCTTCCTAACAAAAACATGCAATCTATTTGGGAGAAATTATCTAAACCTATAATATGCAATCCTAACATGTCATGACGTGCAAAGAATGCCCTAATTCTACATGACATATGCATGATTTTTTTTTTTTATGAAATTCGAAATTTAAAATTGCACGTAATTAAACATGCAACTTAAATTAGACAAAACTAACAACCTAAATGAATGCATTTTTTATTTTTTTATTTTTTTTCTAAATTCGAAATAAAATCCCTATTCTAGATATGCAAGATAACAAGAAATATTCCCAAAACAAACCGAATCCTAGTTCAAATATTTTTGGATTTTTTTTTATATTTTCAGTGGTTTTCCAAAACATGCAATTATTAAATAAACATTATATCTAAATTAATTAAGACAATTCAACAAATAAAGGATAAAAATAATCGAAAAAATAACATGTTGTCTCATAGGTCAAATTAACGATTACTCTAACCCTAAACATCAAGACAAATAGTTCAAAATAACTAAAAATCCGATTCGATAACTTACGAATCAAATTAATAATTATATTGATTCAACAATTAAAATACTATCAACAAACCCCAAAAATTAATATAATTAAAAAAATGACCCGACATCTTACGTGTCAAATTAATAATTACAATAACTTTAGGCAAAAATCACTTGCGGATAATACCTACAAGATTCATGAGTATCGACGTCCAATGTTCCAATTTAAATAACTAAACTTGCAAAAATATAAACAAAATAAAGTAAATAAAAAAACTACCTAATTTGCTTTTTTTTTTTTTGCTTTTTTGCTTTTTCCCTTCCAAGCAAGGCTTGGCAAATGGTTCGAGGCTCCGGCAAGGGAAGTCGCCGATGAGAAACTCCGGCGAGGGTCAAGCGCGACGACGTGCACGGAATGGAACGAGCCGGCTTGGTGAACAGGTGGTTGCTGTGGTGGGCGTCGCTCGGGCAGCAATGGAACTCGGAGCAGTGGTGTCACACGGGCGTGTTGTGGCTCGGTGTTTGGTTCCGACGTCGCAGGTCAGCAAGTGTCGGGCGTTGGCAGAGGCGGAGGTACGGGTTTCTGGGTGTCCGGCCCGGTTGGATCGGACAGCGGAGGCGCAAGCTCGCGGGCCGTGCGCGTCGCGGGCGATGGAGGTTTCCCGAGTAGAGGCGTCGGAGTCGGAACTTCTGGCGTCCGGTGCTGCTGGTGCGGGCATAGAGATGTGGAGGTTGCCGGGTCGCGGGCGGAGCGAGCTCGATCTGCGGCGTCGACGCGCCGAGCGATGGAGATCGGGACAGCGCGGGTCGTCGAGCGGGGCTAGCCGGTTGTAGAGGCGCAGCGGCACCAGGCTTTGAGCGGATGCGTAGCGGAGGTGCGGTGACCGGCGTTGGCGATGGGCCGGAGCAAAGATATCTCGGACCGGCGGCGGCGCGAGATCCAGACGGGCGAGGGAAGCAGCATCGTTGCGGATCGGCCTTCGTGGGTTGTTGGTGTCGCGGCCACCGGCGTGAAGAAACAAACGGCGGTCGACTATTAAGGTGCGGGGCTGCATGTCGGGAGGCTGATTCGGCGTTGGACGCGGTCGGCAAGCGGCGAGGAAGACGATGAACAGTCTTCCCCTCTGCCGCCTGTACTTTTTCTCCTTTTTACTTTTTCTACTTTTTACATTTTTCCTCTATGACCCTAAAACCGAAAGCCAAGGAACCCCCTCAACCTCTCGCACGCACGGCCTTTTATAGGGAAAGGAATTGGATTTTCAAATTCTTCCTCGAATCAACATCCACAAATATTTTTCACAAATTTCATCCCATACTGATAAGATTCGAGATTACGATATAATTTTTCTCTAAATCCAAATCTTTCAAAAACAAATCGCAATATTTTTTTACATAACTGCCTTATAAAAAAATCATTATATCCTGGAAAAAATTTCGAATTTCGGATTTCTCACAAGATAATTTCCGATCATTTAAAAATAGGCTTGGCCAACTAATTTGAACCCATCCGTCACCGGTTCAATAAATGTAAAAATGCAATCTATATGCTATGCAATATATATTTTTTTTTTCAGGATAAAATTAACCCTTAATTTTCTATACAATAACTAAATCGCCAAAATTTATGTATCAACAAGTAAGCAACACCAATGTCCTGTCTATAGTGGATAAGCAGGGAAAGACATGATCTCATTTTCCTTAAAAACTAATCATGTCAAAACTTTCTTTGATCTAGCCAAGTTCATTCTTATCACAGGTTGCTAATTCGGTAAGTTTTCTGGCACAATTTGATGGAGTACCACTAAATGCACAATGGATCGAGATCCCCTCTACTTAAAATTAGCTTCTATTTTACGTCTTCTATTCTCTATTTATACCCTATCAAAAAGAGGATCAATGAATAAGACGTGGAACCTAGCCTTACATAATTACTCTTCTCATCTATCCGCCCACCCGCTTCGATGGCAGCTATGACACCCCAACCTATGCAACCGCCTGTTTCGAGGTTACTTGAGGTTAACAGTCTCCTTGAGGTCGCCCAAGACACAAACAACGGCGTGGCCTTAGTAAGGCCTTGACCTAGGGCAATTTGTAAGAATATTTAATTGCTAAAAGCACGCTTTCTCTTAATAGTTTAAATGTTTTAATATTTAGAACAGTCAACATTGTTCTCTCGAAATGTCAAAAGATACGGGAGAAATTAAACAATGAAGACGAAAGCAGCAGAGTTGTAGTATTACAGCTAGAAAGTGACTTGTTATGAAGATGGTAATTACAAGCAGAAGCACAAATCTTGGAAATCTCTCTGTTTATTTGTCGATTTGGTTGAGCTTGCCGAGGCCATTGCAACGTTGGCACACAATCTGAGATTGGTCCTTCCTCGCGGCATTGGCTCTCAACGTCGCGGCCGACTGCCGAACAAAACCGGCACCGTCGCATTCAGGACACCTGTGCACAGCATTACAGTCACATCTTTACGCAAGTCAAATTCACGAGCAGCTGATGAAATTGGTTGACGTACAATAAAGGTAGCAGGATATATGAGAAAAAAACTATCAGTTACGATTGCCGTCCTCTAACTTCAGAATCTATACATCCTCAGTATAAGCTCGGCTTGAATTTTGAGCGTTAGATATCTAATTGATGTATCAACGTTATAAGCAAGGAGAAATAGTAAGAAAAGGAGCGAGCTCAGGGATCCAGAGAGAGCGTGGGGGAATCGGAATACCGACGTGTCCTTGCGGGAGAAGAGAATGGGGAAGGCAGTTCCGACCAGAGCCACCACGGCCGCGCCGGCAATCAGGTACGTTGTGCCATCGGCCGAGACGTCGCCGACCGCTGCAACCACCGCCAGGCTCCTCCTCTTCTTCTTTGCCAACACCTGATTGGCCAACGATCTGCCGACGGAGGACGACAGTGAAATGCAAGCCGTTCTGGCCGGCTGAATCAGTGGATTAGAGCGTAAAACCGTCGGCGGAGGAGCGGGTGACGCCATTTTTTGGAGGGTTGAAATTGTGACTTTAGGAAAATGTGGGTTTTGTAGATACAGAGATTAGAGAATCGAAGTGGATTTGGTCGCTGCTTCGTGGATAAGGGCCACGTCGGGGAGCTCTAGATCCTGCAAGACTTCTGGATAAGGAGAGATAAGCCCTTGCCCACCACCGGTCATTGTCCAATTGTCCAATTCTATATAATTTTTTAAAAAACTTTTGACTTTCTCCTGCGCTAAAAAATATTAAATGCATACCACCTTGATTTTAAATGCGCTACATCAGCACATTAATTTAAGTGATGGCTAAGAGGACTTGATTGAATGGATCCAAAATGCTTATGATTTGATTACAAGTTTTGCAAATGTTTAGGACTTGATTGCACATTAGACAAAACGCTTATAATTGTTAGTGCAATTTTTTTAAAATTTCTCTTTTCTCTTTGCGTAAGATCAGTTGAAAAAAAAGGTTGCAATTTCCATTACGTATTGAGGAGTTCTCATTTTTTCCCCCTAATTTCTTTCTAACATTTACTTTTTTTTTAGCTTTGAATTTATCTAATTTAGACATTTCAAACCACCCCCCCCTCTTCGCACACACAACCCCAATCTTGGTTTACAGTTTGGATGAAAAGTCGATGATGCAAGTGCTTGCGACTTAATGAGGTGAATATTACGCGAAAATAGGCCTTAACTCATGTATGATTTTAAACAACCTTTATTCATTTTGTAATCAGGGGTTGATACCAAAAACCCAATCCCTTTTCTTCTTGTTCATTTTTGGCGACCTTCATTGTTGCATAAAGTATAGCTTAAAAAAAGGATGTCATTGCTTAATCAATTTTTTGATGGGATAATGACATAAATAGTTTCTGAACTTTAATCAAATATACAATATAGTACATGAACTTTTAATTTGTTCAATGTAGTCTTTGAATTTTAACCCAATGTATAATGTGGTTTCTAAACTTTTTATTTGTTCAATGTGGTCATTAGATTTTTTATACATATTCAACTTATCCCTAAACTATATGAAAATATTCAAAATTGTCCTTTAATTAATTCAAATTTAAGGACACTATTGAATATTTTCATATAGTTCATGGATTAAATTGAACATGTACCAAAAGTTTAAGAACCATATTGAACAAATTAAAAGTTCTTAATCACATACATTGAGTTACAGTTCACGGACCACATTAAGTTCAAGGCTATATTGCATATTGTGTTTTCCCTTCTTTTATTCACTTTTTTTAGTTGTTTCTATTTATTTGAATAAGTAAAAATAATAATAATAACAAAATAATATCATGTTCGGATGGCAGACAAATATTTCCCCAGCAAAGAGTTGAAAAAAGAAATAACCCGAAACCTTACATATCATTTTTTAGTTACGGCAATCACTCAAACATGTAACTTCTTAAGCTTTCATATATTTATGCAACATTTTAACCCATGAATTTGCAAATTTATATGAAAAAATCCTCTCTCTTTATAGGAGAATCGCTCACACAATCCTGGAGAAAGACTCACGTTGTTGTCATCTACTGACATATACATCGACCTTATTAGTACCGAAGATTTTAGCGAACTCACATGTGGTTCCCAGTAGTAAACATGTTCGTCCATAATCAGTTATTTCATTAATTAAGACACATGTAAGTTTTAAGACATCTTGCGCAACACTTAATAAAACCCAACCATAAGATATGCCTTAATCTCAATTCATGCCGGCGCGAGGTGAGCGCATGTCTGGTATAAATGGTTCGTGTCACTCATCTGTTGCCTTCAAATTCCTAGACCCCCATAAAACTCATGGCCATAATGGATGGCTCCACATCATCTTTATATACCATTAAGTACTTTTTTTAATTGAAAAGGAAGTTATGGACGGTTATGTATGATTAAAGGTAATCGTGGCAATTAAATAAAAATTAACCGGCGTCCACTTTTTTTCCACTAATCCCTCCTCCCTTCATGCACCATCATCATCCCCGCTCTTCTTTTTGTGCACATGCACATGCGTATGGTGTAGCAGCATCATTAGATCCAACGTGGTTGTCTAGTCTTTTCTCCTTGTCTTTGAGGATTGTAGCTGATCCCCAGTTCTTAATTAAGCTTTAACGAGGCGAAAGGAGAAAAGAGGGAGGAGCCCCTCGTCCCAAGCAATGAATATATGCCCGCGAAAGCGAAAACCAAGAAGCTACTAAGAAAATCGTAGAGAAACCCCGAAAAAGGTTGAGTGACAAACCGCCGCTCATCACTCCCCTGCTACTTTCTCTGCTCCTAAATCTAATCCCACTTGCATGGACCGTTTCCTTGGCGCTTCCACTATCTATTAACCCCCCCATGACCTTGCGGTTTTCAAGCCACTCTCCCTCTCCCTCTCTCTCTCTTTCTCTAACTCTGTCTTTCACCTTCTGTACGCATCGACCATTGCATCACAAGCACAGCTTCAGTTGTTGAGAGAGAGAGAGAGAGAGAGAGAGAGAGAGAGAGAGAGAGAGAGAGAAATGTCAACATCACTTTTCATACCAATCCTCCTCCATTTGCTGACTTCCCTCTCTGTTTCAAGTATGTTTATGTCCCCTTCCTTCTCATCTGAAAGACTGGTTGGAGATGATTCCGCTCGCTAGCGTGAGTATAATTTGACGTGCCGTCTTTTCTTGTTTATGCAGATGGGGCACAACTAATTCTAGTCAACAACTGCAACGAGACCATATGGCCCGGCATCCTTGGTGGTGCGGGCCACCCCTCCCCCCGGGAAGGCGGCTTCATCCTCACCAGTGGCGAGGAGGTCGTGCTCGATGTGCCTGAGAAGTGGTCAGGCAGGATCTGGGGCAGGCAGGGCTGCTGCTTCGATGGGGCTGGGAAGGGGTCGTGTGACACGGGGGACTGCTCTGGCCTGCTGCATTGCCAGGGCACGGGCGGAACCCCTCCAGCGACAGTTGTGGAGATGACGCTCGGATCCGCCAGCTCGCCCCTGCATTTCTACGACGTCAGCCTGGTGGACGGGTTCAACCTGCCGGTGTCGATGAAGCCGGTCGGGGGCGGGGTCGGATGCGGCGTCGCCTCGTGTGAGGTCGATTTGAACGTGTGTTGCCCCTCGGCGTTGGAGGTGAGGAAAGGCGACAGGGTCGTCGGGTGCAAGAGCGCCTGCTTGGCGATGCAATCGGCTAAGTATTGCTGCACCGGCATGTACTCGAATCCCAACACCTGCAAGCCAACCATATTTGCTCATCTGTTCAAGGCTGTTTGCCCCAAAGCCTATAGTTACGCTTTCGATGACTCCTCTAGTCTCAATAGATGCAGGGCGTCAAGGTATGTGATCACCTTTTGCCCCCCAATTTGATGTGGAGTGAACAGGAAAGAGCAGCCATAAGTGCTCAGTTCAGTAGTGGGAGTGCTTTTAATACATTTCTGAGTTGGGTCTTGTTCTAGACAAATATAAGTATATTTCCTTCAATTAGATTAGCATCTTTGTTAAGGAACAAATCGATGCGAATTAGAGATGGCAACGGAATTGGATGTTGGTTTTCTTCGTTCTGTTATGCAGTTCAGTTTGAAACTGTCATCCGTTGGGAATGAGATTCAAAAGAATGTCCATCCCCTCTTTAAAACAAATGCACAGAAATTTGTATATGAGAAGACTCGACGCCGAATGGATCAGAGGTTCCGCTTTTGACATATTCAAAGGCTTTAACACACTGGTCGAAGATTCCGTTCCGTTTGAAATAATTGTTCTCCACAAGCTAGGAATCTGATGCTTGTCATGAACAGGAAACAGTGCAATCGATTATCAGAAACCCATCTTTGTTATTTGCTTCTCTATTGAACCAATTATAAGTCCACGTATTTTTTTACTGTACGAAGTCAAACATGGTGGAGTGATGTGAGTTGTTATCTATCTCGTTTGGCATCAATAAATTGGATAGTTCAAACGGCAAATTGATCTTGAATTGAGTTCAGACAAGCATTTGCAAGACCACTCTCAATCCCCACATACCGTCACCATGTAAACTGTCAGATGCAATTTCCTTCTCGACCGCAGCTGCACACATTCTTTTACTTGAATGCTTCTCAAGCTTCCCATCCTTTGTAAATCTTCATCATGACACCTTATCGATGTCGCTGTCTCGGACGACATAAATTATCTCTGCAGTCTCAGATTGAGGGGAAAATAGCAGAGAGCTTTTGCAGGGATTCCTTGGAGCTTAGATCTTGAGCTTGTTGGAAGAAATTTCCCATCTAGGGGCTTCACAGCTATGACACTCAGTCCTTGGCATGCTCCTTCCATTAACTTTTTTCTTTTTCAAGCCTCTGCATTAGGCTCACGTGATTGCTCCTTTAGTTGTTCTCTTTAGACCACGTCATCTAGCATGTCCTGCACGCCATATTTCACATCCCTCCCCATGCAATACCCGCAATTATGATCATCCCCTCGTGAAAATATCGCTCACCAAATGATCATATTCTAATTTGTCGTAAAGCTCTCATCCTGCTCTCTTCTCTGCATTCGCCACCCATAGCCACCGTGCCATGTGGTTGCCGGAGTCACTTGACGTCGCCACCTCCAGTGAAACCACTGCTGACCACAGCGGAAAGACTGCCGCTGCCGCCGCTGCCGCTGCCGCAGCCGCCAGGACAGTCGGCCACCATCCATCTTTCGTACTAGCTAGTTACTGTATGCATCAGTAGGCGTTGGCTGGGTCCACCTCTATGTGGGGCCCGGCTAGCATATCAAAAAAAGAAAAGGAGGAAAAGTCAAAAAGCAAACGAGAGAAAAAGGTAAGTGCTGTTGGTGTGTGTGCCCAAGACCGAGAGTGATAAGAGAGGAGACACGGGGCGGCCCACCGAGAGCAACGCACCGGAGAAGAGGGGCTCCAAAGCAGCGGCTCCTGGCAATGATTTGACGGCCAAATGTTTAACAGAATTAGCTCAAATTTTAGGATATTATTTATGAGATTGAGGGGTATGAATTGATTTTTTTTTTTTTTATGACTCAGAGAACCCGCGGAGGATCCACCACTCCGACGTCGCATTTAAGATCCCGTGTGACCAGCGGGATTCAAACTCCTCTCCTCTCGCAAAAGATCATGGGAGCACTTATCCAACTGGGCCACCGCAGGTGGTGGTTGAATTGATCTTGTTTGTTTGTGGAGAACCTTATCCAAATTCTCCAATCGCAATTATAATTTTCTTGCTTTGCTTTGTGTAGTATTAGTATTAAGCCTATCATTATCGTATGTGACTAGAGAAAAATATTTTGTATATCCTACTTATTTTGATGATTAGTGAAAGTTTTTGGGTGGTTTGTGAGTTTTTCCGTATTGAATTTTCACGTAAAATCTCGACGTATTTATCTGCTTATCATTTTAGAGTTATATTTACTTATTGCGAGGTTGTATTGTCTAGTTGTTGCTAGGGTTAAGTCGATTTCGGTGGGCTTAGTTTTGGGGAGATATTAATCCTGGATTGGATTAGTTTTAGGTCAATTGTTATCCCATTTCTCCCCACCACTAAGCACAATAATTGGTGGAAAAATTAAGTACTCCCAAACAGAAACAGACAGCAAGGAATAAATTAAGAACGGCGGAAGAGATGGCACGGTACTGCATTATATCTCAATTCATCTTATTCCATATGCCACGGGAAATTCAAATAACAAGACGAAACAACAACGTTTTGGTTGATATTCATACAATAAACACGCAGCTTACACAAGTAGTCTACCCGCGAAGTCCGCAAAAGGCCATGCAAGAAGCGATACAAACATACGACGTTCCCATCAGATACTCAGACTCGCCAGCTTCGGATGCGGCACCACGTACTCCACCGAGATCATGCCGTCCACATGCTTCTTAACCTCCTCCTGCCGTGGACCTGCCGTCACAGCAGCCGCCGCCGCAGCCTCCATCTCCTCCACGCCCTTGAACACCACGAGCGACCCAATCGAGAACCCCTTGGAGCGCAAAGGGGAGAAGTTCTCGCCCCACGTCGCCTGCTCGATCCCACCGAGCCCGTCCCAAATCCCCTCGGCCACTGCGGATAGTACCTCGCCCTTGGCCTCATCCCCCGCTCCCTCCTTCAGTTTGAGGAGGCTCACCCTGACGACGGACCCCGGGGACGGCGCGACGGCACCTTCGGGGACGTGGTCGGTGACCCAGTCGACGGCCATGATGTCTTCGCGGATGGGCAAGCCGAGCTCCTTGACCACGCGCATGTGGTCCGGGTGGTGAGAGTAGGCGGCCAAGTCGTCGTTGGTCCGGTAGCGACCGTGGAGGATGATGGTGAAAGTCGAGGGGGAGGACGAGGATCCGGGGGTACGGAGGACGGGGCCGGCGGTGATGTGGAGGACGGAGTCGAGGGACATGAGGGCGTTGAGGCCATCCACCATGGCATTGACCAGGGAGGGGTCGGTGCCGTCCTTGACCTTGAAGAGGACGACGTGCTCGATGATCTGAGTCGAGGACGATGACATGAAGATGGCGGCGGCGGCTGCGGCGGGCGGGGAAAGGGATTTGACCGGAGAGAAAGTAAGGGAAAGAGCCTGCAACTGAACCTCTTTGCTATCGGCAAGATCTTCTCTGCTCGTTCTAAAACATAGTACAGTGATAAACAAAGGATCTCTACATTTTTAAAAGGAAGAGAGAATGAAGACAAATTGATATGGCCATCGAATTTTAGGAAAACACTCGAGCTGATTCTAATAGTGAGGTAAGCTGGGTCGAGTGGCTATAATTCGTTAAGCTAAAACATGTTGATAATCTTTATAGTGGTTTGTGTTAAGAACATGAGAACACAAACTCAGAAAGATTATTATGCTGCTATGGAGTTAACGAAGGCAGAGAATGAAAGCATTGCAGAGACAGAGACTGCTGTCATTGAAAAAGGTCAGAAGAAGCGAAGTGCACAAGTCAGGGCTAGGGATGTTATCAGCCGTGTGTCTACACAATTCGATGGAAATAAGTCGGTGTAAACAGCACGTGCCATGTGCTCAAAAGGAGAAGAGAAGTTTGTTATTAGTTCAGTTTTCCATGTATAACAGAATAGATGAGATAGTTCTTTTCTTCTTTAAGTCTTTCGGTGGTTCTGTTTTGGATAACGACTGGTTCTTTCTTTTAGCTTCCGAGTCATATAGAAGAGCTTCGCCTTCTTCTTCTTCATTAAGTCGATGTAACAGAGAAAGTAAAGAACGGAGGTAGAGCACACCATTGAAATGTGCTCTGTGTTGTATTGCATATACTGAGAAATACAAAAGTGAAGAAAGTTTCATAATCTTTCTTTAGTGTTTCGTTCTTCTTGTTCATCTTCACATGGTATCAGAGCATGGTCGATCATCTGTGTTGAATAGTTTTCATGAATACTCGATCGTTCGTGAAATCAAATTGAAGGTGCTGAAGATGCAGAAGATCGAAGTGGCCTCTGAACTTCAATGATCGCAGCAGATCAAAGTAGCTGTTGATCATTCTCGTGTGTTGTTTTTGGAGATTTCAAAGTGTTTTGCATTCGATACAACTATTCTCTGTTAAGATCTGAACATTGCTGGTGACACGAACAGAACGTCATCTTGTAAGATCAACAGGTAATCCTGATTTCAGTCACAGAATTGTCTTTCTTCATCATCAAACCTCTGCGAACACAAAAATGGCAGCAAGAACATAAAAGTATCCCTTCCCAATACATGTTAACATCTCCAATTTTGTCACAATCAAACTTGTTGAAGATAATTTCCTGTTGTGGCAAGCACAGTTTCACAGATTTCTTCGAAGTCAAGAACTTTTTGGTTTCATTAGTGGTGAAATTCCTTCACCTCCTCGAACATTACAAGCTGAAACTGAAGATTGTAAAACTGAAGCCATAAATCCAGATTACACAGATTAGACAAGAACTGACCAGCTTGTATCATCATGGATTAGTGGAGCTGTATCTGAAAATATTCTGAGCTTGATCATTGGCTTAGAAACTTCCTACGAGGTATGGCAAACACTTCTCAATCGCTTTACTCAGAAATCAGTTGCTCGAGAGATTGAACTGAGAGGAAAACTGCAAGCATGTCAGAAACGAGATCGAGTTCTTTCTGTTTATCTAAGAGAGTATAAGTCCATCTGTGATCAGCTGAATGCGATTGGAAAACCTATATGTCGCGACCTAATTTTCGGGTGCACCACCTAAAACTAGGTTAATGGACTACTAAGTCTTTAAGCTTAGCTCGGACTCTCCCAAGCCCATACCAATTCGCGACTTAAGGTTCAAATATGCAAATGATCAGTTTCTAGGAGTCGCCATTAATCAGTTTTCGGTAGGTCGATTAGACACCTAAGTAAAATAATGAGAGTATTATTTTACTCCTACGAACCAGAGACTAAGGGTACGGGGACTTGGTTACACTAGACTATCCTAGTGCCCTTTCGGTACCATTTCTTTTTTTAATTTTCGAAAGAATGTTTTTGCAAGCAACTTTGATTGATTTTAATCTAAATTCCTATCATGCAAATGAGTGGCCACACGAGTGCTCAACCATTATTGAATATTCAAATAAAAAATTGCATCACACCAAGCAAACATTTTTTTTTTTTTTTTTTTTGGGTTTTCTTAAGAGTTGGAATTCATTTATATAAAAAATGCCTTTTCTACCTAAATGACCTAATTTTACTAATATGCAACTTCAAAATTAAATGGGCCTAATATGCAATCTAGTTAACATGCACCTCATGACCTAATTTTACTAATGAACATATTCTAATTAAATAATCATACTATGCAAACTAGTATTTTTTAATGAAATTCGAAATTAATAAAAACCCTAATTAAGCTATCTAAAAAAAATTTTCTAATTCATTTTTTTTTTATTAATTTTGACTTAAATCCTATTATGTCTTAGAAAAACTATTTTTTTAAATGAGAATATATAAAAAAAATGCCAATTTTATCTAAGACTCTATATAAAAAAAAAGGTTGTTTAAGATTGACCCTAACCTATTTAAAAAAGATATCTAAAAATGCAATTCTAAAAATATAATCCAAAAAAAAAAACTAAACCTACGTGTCTAATTTTTTAAACCTACATGTCCTACATGCTCATGCAAGATTTTGATTTTTTTTATTTGATTTTTTTTTAAAAATAAGTAATTATTAAATAAATATTAACTCTAAACTATCAACAAAATAAAGGATTAAAATAACCGAAAAAATAACCTGTTGTCTCACGTCAAATTAACGATTCTCCTAACCTTAATTATCACGACAACAGTTCAAAATAACTAAAAATCTGATCCGAGATCTTACGGATCAAATTAATAATTAGATTGATTCAACAATTTAAATATATCAAGAAATCCCAAGAATTAATATAATTAAAAAATTGACCCGACATCTTACGGGTCAAATTAATAATTATAGTAATTTTAGGAATAACACCTATGGATAATGCCTATAATAATCAAACTAAAAGTCACCTTACGATAATCAAACTTAAACATAAATAAAAAAAAAACTAACTAAAAGTAAAGCAAAATAATATAAAATAAGAAAAATAAAAATAAAAGTAAAAGAAAAATAAACAACCTAAGGAAATAGAGGGCAGCAAGTTCGTCGGTGCCGGGCCGGGGCTCGGGTCGAGAGACGGTGGCGCTCACGGAGGAGTCGGGCGTGGGCTGCTGGGCGGCGCTCGCGCTGCGACCAGCGGCGACGAAAGGCAAAGGGGGCGTCGACAGCTGACGTCCAGAGGAGAGCAACGCTCGGGCAGCAGGCGGAGAGGGCGTCGGGCGCTGGTGTCGGTGACGGATCTGCACGCGGCTGGGAGCGGAAGCTTCGCGGGCCGGCACGGGTTGCAGGCGAGGTATCGCGCGACGGCTTCGGGCTTCAAGGCAGACGGCTTCGGGCTTCAAGGTAGATGCAGCGACACGAGCTCGCGGGCGAGGGCAACGACGAGCGCGGTGGTCGACGGGCGAAGACGCGGCTGCGAGGGGCGTCGGCGGTGACGGTGACTTACTGCGGTTGCAAAGCTCGCTGCGACGATTCGGTGACGGGCGGCGCTGCAACGAAGGAACGAGCAATGGTGGCCGGCCAAGGCGGAAACGAGGTGGTGCGGCCGTGGCGGCACGAGCGCAACAGTCGGCGGCTGTGCAGGGGATCGGCTACGGTGGCTGAGGCGTCGAAGAAGATGAACAGTCCCCTTCTTTTATTTTCTTTTTTTTTTGTATTTTTTTTTTCTTCTCAGCTGCACACGTCCGGTCACTTCCTCTCTCTTTTTCTCTGCCCACTTGCTTTCTGCAGAAGCTTTCTTCTTCTGCTGCCTTTTCCTTTTTCCTCTTCTCAAAGACTTTCCTTTTTTCTCTTCTTTTGTGTTGTCTCTCTCGAACGAAGAGAAATCCCAAAGCTTTTCTTTCCCTTTTTGCGTTGAATTTTCCTTGACCTCCAAAACCGAGAGAAACCCCTTCGACGTGATAAAAAAAACTCAATGTGGCCTTGTATTTCTATTGTGTGGCCCTACAAAAACCCCCCCTTTTTGATGAACTCATACGCACCCTTTTATAGCAAAACAAAATGTGATCTTAATAAAATATTTTGAAAATTGCCTATAACCTCCGAATCACAAAAAATCCTTATCTCATGAATATTTTCCCCCGATTTCATCATCTATTGATAAAGATAAAATTACAATGCGATTTCCCTAATTTCCAAAAGTCATAGTAATATCGCATCAAATCTTAATTTTTCAACAGATAATTAATTAAAAATACCGACGGGCTTGGGTTAATTTGCTCCTTTCGTGGGCCTAACTCGGCTTGCCAAACTAAAACTTAGAACCATTAATTTGGACCCATCTACCACCAGTCCTAAAAAAATAAAGAATGCAAATGCACCTAAAATTATATGCTATTCAATCGAATTATAATATTTTTTTCTTAGGGGTTAAAAATTAATCCCTAATTTTTATGCAATAAATGACTAAATGGGTTGCCCAAAATTTAGGTGTCAACAGCTGCCCCTCTTTGAAGGTGAACTCGAAGAGGTTACATTCAAAGACAAATTGAAACCTAAATTTTGACCACGCACATGCACTGAATGATTTTGATTTTGATTTTTGATCTTGATTTTTTTTTTCCGGGAAATGAATCCCATTTTAAAATGCAATTTACACGATGCATGAAAATGCTAATGCAAATGCATAATGCAAAAGGAAAGAACGTACCTTCAGTTACTTACCAATCAGTGCGGTAGAGCGTCTTGAGGTATATGATAAATTCCCGTTACTCCACGAGTACCCAACTCTCACTCAGGTTCCTTGAAGAGTGTAACAGACAATAGATTGAAACATTAAGATTGAGAAGAACATTCACATCCAAAGTGAAATGTTCAGCAGAAAGAATAGAGACATCCAGATCCAGACTGAGATGTCAAGATTTTTTTTTTTTTTTAAAGCTCGAAATACCTAGATCCAGACTAAGATATAACGAGGAAGGTCGAAAAAACTTTCACATCCAAAGTGAAATGTTTAGACGAAAATAATTAAGACATCCGGGTCCGACGAGAGATGTCAAAATTTTGAAACTCGAAATACTTAGATCCAGACTAAAGTATAACGAGACATGTCGAAAAAACATTCACATCCAAAGTGAAATGTTTAGAAGAAAATAATTAAGACATCCGGGTCCAGACAGAGATGTCAAAATTTTGAAACTCGAAATACCTAGATCCAGACTAAAGTATAACGAGACAGATCGAAGAACATTCACATCCAGAGTGAAATGTCCAACAAAAATAATCAAGACATCCGGGTCCGACGAGAGATGTCATGATTTTGAACTCAAAATACCTAGATCCGACTAAGGTATAACGAGAAAAATCGAAGAACATTCACATCCAGAGTGAAATGTTCAACAAAAGAATCAAGACATCCGGGTCCAGACAGAGATGTCAAGATTTTTGTACTCGAAATACCTAGATCCAGACTGAGGTATAACGAGAAAGATTGAAGAACATTCACATCCAGAGTGAAATGTTCAACGACAATAATCAAGACATCCGGGTCTAGACAGAGATGTCAAGATTTTTGAAGCTCGAAATACCTAGATCCAGACTAAAGTATAACGAGGAAAGTTGAAGAACATTCACTTCCAAAGTGAAAATGTTCAACGAAAAGAATGAAGACATCCAGATCCAGATCGAGATGTCTAATTTTTGGAAAATGGTAAAGAAACTTACCTGGAATATCCTACCTTTAAGGAGGGTAAAGTGATCCAAGGTAGTTAGTGTTATATCTCCAGGACCCGTACCTTTCTACGGTCGCCTAGCATTGCAACATTGATTATCGACCCAGGACTTGAACCTCTCTTCGGTTACCTTAATCGGAGACCGAATCGGAGAAAAATCTCTAGGGGACAGCTCGATTGAATCGAGTATCGGTGCACTTGAGGGGAGAATACCTGTACAATGACAAGTATTCAAGGTATGGATAGAGATATACTTACCTGGTAACATCTCTGATCCTCGGGGATATGTCTCCTGCAAAACATGGTCATAGGAGAGGCAACATGCATTTGTAATCACAAACATGCATTAATCCAAGAGAGATTCATGTGTGATGACTTCTATTAATCATGCATTACTTCATTTCCATTGGGAAAGATTTCAAAAGATTGTTCCAATCTAAACAAATGAGTATCATGGAATGTGTCAAGCGAGGGATCTTTCAGTCAGAAATGACTTTTCACTCATCCTTACAGAAAGGGCTATTTCATCCTGACCTTTGATGCAGGATCTTGACAATCGCTCTATCTCACCATCATCATGTCAAACAAGGGTCTGAGCAATCTCGCAAGTGGTACGACCTTACCAATCTGAGAGGTCTTTAACATGGACCGTAATGCGGGCTTGGTCAACGGTTTAGCAAAGGGGACTCTTTGAGTCAAGGCTATTGGAAAAATGAATGATATTCCGTAACCATCTTAGGGTTTACAAGTCAAGAAACATGTGAAATGAGGTAGAAATTGCCTTACTCGCACTTCTTCGAGCGATACTTAAAACATGTGAACCCTAACGTTAATTCAAGTGCCCTAATCAGAAGAGACTTTGCAATGGACGTAACATAGGCTGGGTTCATGGGTTAAGAAACGAAAGGATCATTAGGCTCAAAAAGTGTTTAGGGGATCAAAGTTGGTGATCATCTTGACATTTCCACCAATTTTCCTCTTCATCACCAAAGATTTTCTTCACATCACAACTCCATTAATTGCAACAGCATTTAGGTTTTTTTTTCTTTTTTTGGTACCACCTTGTTAGGGATACGACTCACTTCTTCAAGTGTTTGATTTTTTTTCTTTGGGCATTGGCCTTGCTTTTACCAGGCACACTGCTTTTTTATGCCCCCCTTTTTTGCACTTGTTTTCTTTGGATTTGCACAGCTTCTTTTTTATCATTCTAGACCATGCCACCCGAATTTTTTCTTTTCTTTGCCTTGCCCCAGTGTGGGGGATGATCACCAACTGGGTTTAATACGAAATGAATTCATAGGCTCAAGTGGGCTATGCAATGGATAAAAGTGTGTGGATACAGGAAGAACTGCTCTTCGTCGTCCTAAGGCACTTCAAATTATCGTACAAGTTACACTGCGAAAGCAATACTCGAAGATTGATGCAAGTGTGAGTAAGAAAATTCCTATAATTCATCTCAAATTTTGTCCCAGTATGGGACAATCCTTGACCGGCATAATTTAAAAAGCTCTTCACGTGTGTAGGCTCAAAGGGCTAATCAATGGGTATACCTGTAGTGTTTCGGGTAGAAGAAGAAACTGCCTCTCATCATTTCGGTTGACGTACCCTTTGTGAGATCACCCTTTTCCTTGCAGGCATGGAAATTTTCCACACAACTCACTAGGGATTAGTGTATGAACAGTCTATGGAATAAAGCTTGCCTTTCATCATTCCAAAGTATCCCATTTGACACATTCAATTTATCTTACATAATTCATCAAGGAAAACATGCTAGATTTGTAACAAATTTAGACCACTGAATCTGCAACTCATTGAGGAAATTTATTCATCATAAAGATGATTGCAGTTCAAAATATGACATGGCAAATTCAATCATGGGTAATATTTCTTGACAACATCGGAATTAACTGGAGTAGAAAACTCACAACCATCCATTTCACCAGGATCAAAGCATCTCCAGGAAGTACCTTCTTCACCGCATATGGGTGGCTGTAATTTGGAGCAAACTTGCCCCTAGTATCTGGAAAAATTGGCAACAACTCCATTAAAACAAGATCATTTACCTCTTTAGCTTCTTCAGTGTCATCTAAATTAATAGTGATGGTATGCTCGGATGTAAGAGCCTTGGCTCTTTCATGTTGTTTTCAGCTACACTGCACCTCAATGGCATCCTCTATCAAGTCTTCGGGACCATCATTGTCAGCACTTGTCACATTGGATTGGACCATTTCCACACCTTTGCATATTATATGACCGTCCTTGAAATGGAAAGTAGATGGATAAAAAAAACAAACATGGTAAATCATTTTTTTTCTTTGAAAGATTTTTTTTGAAATTTTTTTTTGAAAAGCAATTGAAAAGGCATTTTTTTTTTAACATTTTGACACGGGAAAGCATGATGAAACCCAGGCCTCAGAATTCTCCTTGGATTTTTCATTTGTTTTATCGGTTGGATATCATCCCTGGGCTGGTTTGGTGTGCCTCATCATACTCTCAAAATAAATGTTGTAATTTTATTGAAATTCATCAATCAATTACAATTTATTGAATGGAGAATGCATTTCAAGTCCTAAGAAGAAAACGAAAAGGAAGAAACCGAAAACAATCCCTAAAAAGCAATAAAAATTCCCGCGCAGGGAATGTGCGAAAGCAGAAAAAAGTTACTCTTGTGGGCCAAGGCCCATTTCTTCCAAAAGTCCTTCATCAATGGCATTCATCCTATCCTCATGCTCAGGTAGGGGATTCTTTTTAACATTCGGTTGAGCGGTGCTGAAGGTAAACGCCTTAGTGTCCAGTAAGTTTTGGACCTTATGCTTCAAAGTTATGCATTCATCAGTTGAATGTCCTACTTCCCCCATATGGTACTCGCATTTCTTGGAGGGATCGTAGTTGGAAAATTTTTCAGCATTGGGTCGCTTTGGCTCATAGGACAGCAACCCCTTCTTTTGAAGAACCTTTAAGACCTGGGACAGAGGGCCAGGAAGAGGAGTGAACTGCCTCTTAACAAATTGTCGGGGGGCGGACGGTCGGCCTTCCCCTTGTTGATTCTTAGGGACATAAACAACTGGAGGCTTGCTAGATTGTGCATATGCGCATTGACTTCGTGCTAGGTTCTTTGTCTTTCTTCATGGTGAACCTTTTGCCTTGATGGGTTGGCTCATTGAACCATCCATCTCTTAGCCCAACTTCGATCTGTTCACCCACCGGGATAAGTTGATTGAAGTTCTCCACGTAGGTGCTGGCCATCCGGTTTCGAACTCAAATGGAAGAGTCTTGACGAACAATTTCATCAGCTCTTTGGTAGTAGGCTCGGGAGTGATTTGAGCCGCCGTTGCGCCACCTCACAAAGATACTCCTTGAATGACTCATTTTTCTTCTTTTCCATCCGCTCAAGATCCTCTCGGGAAGGTGCAATGTCCATGTTGAACTTATATTGCTTGAGGAACGCATCAGCCACTTCATTCCAGGTCTCGAGAAGGTTTACATTCTTCATTATGTACCAGTTCAGTGCAGGCCCAGTCAAACTCGCATGGAATGATTGGATCATGAGGGGCTCATTTTTGACGTGCTGTGCCATGCGCACGTGATACATCTGCAGATGAGATTTTGGGCAAGATGTGCCATCATACTTCTCAAACTCTGGCATTTTGAACTTTCTCGGTATTTTGACCTTCTCATAAACCGAGAGGTCGAACGGGAGTGAGCTTTGTGATTCCTGCAGCTGTCTCACTTTCTCTTCCAGCTTCGCAACACGCTCATCCTGATCTGTCTTGGGAACGCTGTCAAGTTTGGCCTTTCCAACAAGGACCGAGTCATCTTCCAGCTCGGGCATGTCGTCGTCAATCGTTTGAACCTTGTTTGCTTGCTTCGGGATAACTACTTCAGGAAGAGCAAGTGCAGCTGTTGGATTCGCTTGGAGGAATTGGAGTTGATCCGTCACAAGCTGTATAGAGGCGAGTACTTGTTGGAGTTGAGTCTCCACAGCGGACATACGATCACGCATTTCATTTTGGTCAGCCATTTTAGCCCTTGATCGTGTAATAATAGGCGATCGCGGTGGATCCGTTATGACCTAATGAATAAAAGTAATATAAGAACCAATGATAAGATAGGAAAATGGCCCATGACAATGGTCTAATCGCCTCATTTTATTCAAGATTTAATTGAAATTTGAACCAAATTCCCTAACAATGAACTAAGAATTGAAATCTGAAGTCCCTAAACATTGAATCTAAAAATTGAAAACATTGAGCTAGAAATCAAAGTCCCTAAACATTGAACTAAGAATCAAAATTCAAGACATCTCATTTTATATGCGAAGCTTCTTATTTTCCGCTTCAATCATTTCCACTTTCCGCTTAAGATGCTCAATTTGTGCTCATTGGGTTGGCTTCTCGGTCACATCGGGGACCACTTGGACCTAAGGCCTGGTCGCCTTGATCTAACTAGTCCAGCCACATTTTGATCTCTTTTTGGGAGCGGAAATGAATTGTACGTCATTTTTCCCCATCGCATATAAAACGATATTGACGACGAAACCTATTGTCATGGACCGACAAAATCGCCACAAAATAAATAAATTGCGAAGAATTTAGACAACTTACTTTCACCGGAAATTGATGACAAACACATAGACACACGCATGAAATGTGAGGCTCGATTTCTATCTAGATGGCTTAACAAAGTGAGCTAAGAGGGTGATCGACCGTTGCAGTCTCGCATTAACGTGTCAGGCCCCCTTAACTCCGGCTCAGTTGAATGGAATGTCCAATAGTCACGCAGTCTCGCGGATATGGACAAAACACATTCGACACCATGAAAAACTTTCGGGGAAGAGAAGGTCAACCTCTACATAGCAGTCTCGCTTTGGAGGAAGTATACTTCTCAACACCATCCTAGAAATCCTATCGCAGCCCGTGTCCGACCGCGGGTTGTGTGTGCAAATAGTGTAGTGCTAAAGCAATAAAGCATGCACAACAGTTTAAATGCAAACAACACTTCTAATTTGGAAAAATAAATCATTCATCCCTCACTCCAACCTGCAAGACAAATGTTAGTAAATACTACTCCCCTTATACCTCCCATCTGCAAAAACATTTAACACCTTAAAAATGTTAGGGACATACTTGGAATCCTTGCTGCCAAACAAAAACAATTTTCAAAAGAAAAGAAAAATTGGCCTAAGTCCACTAAGTGTTTTAACACAAATCCCCAAAATAGTCGCCAAGCTGTCGCGACCTAATTTTCGGGTGCACCACCTAAAACTAGGTTAATGGACTACTAAGTCTTTAAGCTTAGCTCGGACTCTCCCAAGCCCATACCAATTCGCGACTTAAGGTTCAAATATGCAAATGATCAGTTTCTAGGAGTCGCCACTAATCAGTTTTCGGTAGGTCGATTAGACACCTAAGTAAAATAATGGGAGTATTATTTTACTTCTAGGAACCAGAGACTAAGGGTACGGGGACTTGGTTACACTAGACTATCCTAGTGCCCTTTCGGTACCATTTCTTTTTTTAATTTTCGAAAGAATGTTTTTGCAAGCAACTTTGATTGATTTTAATCTAAATTCCTATCATGCAAATGAGTGGCCACACGAGTGCTCAACCATTATTGAATATTCAAATAAAAAATTGCATCACACCAAGCAAACATTTTTTTTTTGGGTTTTCTTAAGAGTTGGAATTCATTTATATAAAAAATGCCTTTTCTACCTAAATGACCTAATTTTACTAATATGCAACTTCAAAATTAAATGGGCCTAATATGCAATCTAGTTAACATGCACCTCATGACCTAATTTTACTAATGAACATATTCTAATTAAATAATCATACTATGCAAACTAGTATTTTTTAATGAAATTCGAAATTAATAAAAACCCTAATTAAGCTATCTAAAAAAAATTTTCTAATTCATTTTTTTTTATTAATTTTGACTTAAATCCTATTATGTCTTAGAAAAACTATTTTTTTAAATGAGAATATATAAAAAAAAATGCCACTTTTATCTAAGACTCTATATAAAAAAAAAAGGTTGTTTAAGATTGACCCTAACCTATTTAAAAAAGATATCTAAAAATGCAATTCTAAAAATATAATCCAAAAAAAAAAAAAAAAACTAAACCTACGTGTCTAATTTTTTAAACCTACATGTCCTACATGCTCATGCAAGATTTTGATTTTTTTTATTTGATTTTTTTTTTTAAAAATAAGTAATTATTAAATAAATATTAACTCTAAACTATCAACAAAATAAAGGATTAAAATAACCGAAAAAATAACCTGTTGTCTCACAGGTCAAATTAACGATTCTCCTAACCCTAATTATCACGACAACAGTTCAAAATAACTAAAAATCTGATCCGAGATCTTACGGATCAAATTAATAATTAGATTGATTCAACAATTTAAATATATCAACAAATCCCAAGAATTAATATAATTAAAAAATTGACCCGACATCTTACGGGTCAAATTAATAATTATAGTAATTTTAGGAATAACACCTATGGATAATGCCTATAATAATCAAACTAAAAGTCACCTTACGATAATCAAACTTAAACATAAATAAAAAAAAAAACTAACTAAAAGTAAAGCAAAATAATATAAAATAAGAAAAATAAAAATAAAAGTAAAAGAAAAATAAACAACCTAAGGAAATAGAGGGCAGCAAGTTCGTCGGTGCCGGGCCGGGGCTCGGGTCGAGAGACGGTGGCGCTCACGGAGGAGTCGGGCGTGGGCTGGGCGGCGCGCGCTGCGCGCTGCGACCAGCCGGCGAAAAGGCAAAGGGGGCGTCGACAAATGACGTCCGAGGAGAGCAACGCTCGGGCAGCAAAGCGGTGAGGGCGTCGGGCGGCGGGTGTCGGTGACGGATTTGCACGCGGGCCGGAGCGGAAGCTTCGCGGGCCGGCACGGGTTGCGGCGAGGTATCGCGCGACGGTTTCGGGCTTCAAGCGGACGGCCGGGCTTCAAGGTAGATGCAGCGACACGAGCTCGCGGGCGAGGGCAACGACGAGCAGCGGTGGTCGACGGGCGAAGACGCGGCTACTGAGGGGCGTCGCTGGTGACGGTGACTTACTACGGTTGCAAACTGCTGCGACGATTCGGTGACAGGCGAGCGGCGCTGCAACGAAGGAACGAGCAACGGTGGCCGGCCAAGGCGGAAACGAGGTGGTGCGGCCGTGGCGGCACGAGCGCAATGGTCGGCGGCTGTGCGGGGATCGGCTACGGTGGCGAGGCGTCGAAGAAGATGAACAGTCCCCTTCTTTTATTTTCTTTTTTTTTTTTGTATTTTTTTTTTCTTCTCAGCTGCACACGTCCGGTCACTTCCTCTCTCTTTTTCTCTGCCCACTTGCTTTCTGCAGAAGCTTTCTTCTTCTGCTGCCTTTTCCTTTTTCCTCTTCTCAAAGACTTTCCTTTTTTCTCTTCTTTTGTGTTGTCTCTCTCGAACGAAGAGAAATCCCAAAGCTTTTCTTTCCCTTTTTGCGTTGAATTTTCCTTGACCTCCAAAACCGAGAGAAACCCCTTCGACGTGATAAAAAAAACTCAATGTGGCCTTGTATTTCTATTGTGTGGCCCTACAAAAACCCCCCCTTTTTGATGAACTCATACGCACCCTTTTATAGCAAAACAAAATGTGATCTTAATAAAATATTTTGAAAATTGCCTATAACCTCCGAATCACAAAAAATCCTTATCTCATGAATATTTTCCCCCGATTTCATCATCTATTGATAAAGATAAAATTACAATGCGATTTCCCTAATTTCCAAAAGTCATAGTAATATCGCATCAAATCTTAATTTTTCAACAGATAATTAATTAAAAATACCGACGGGCTTGGGTTAATTTGCTCCTTTTCGTGGGCCTAACTCGGCTTGCCAAACTAAAACTTAGAACCATTAATTTGGACCCATCTACCACCAGTCCTAAAAAAATAAAAGAATGCAAATGCACCTAAAATTATATGCTATTCAATCGAATTATAATATTTTTTTCTTAGGGGTTAAAAATTAATCCCTAATTTTTATGCAATAAATGACTAAATGGGTTGCCCAAAATTTAGGTGTCAACACTATAGATGAGATAACCAAAATGTTTGGTGTTCTTGAAGGACTAGGCTCGAGTATGAGAACTTTCGAACTACTATCTACCGCCCGAAACCCCACCATTATGATGAAGTGATAGCACAAATTGAACGATTTGAAACAAGGCTAAAGACATATTCGATGAATCAATTTAACCCTAATCTAGCCTATTTTGGACAAAGAAATTCTAAGACACAACGAAAGGGAACTCGAAAGAGAATATAGCTTTCGAATTCTGGTTTTGGAGGTCAAAGAGCGAAGAATGAGGATGACGTAATTTTGGTCGAGGTCGTGCAATGAACAATGCAGGTCGTAGTTATGTCTATTCAGGAAGAAATCAGCACTACAGACCAAACAACTTGAATCAGGATCGAGTAGATCAACAATTCAGGCAGAGGATTGATTACTCTAGTCCTGGACAGGGGTTTCGACCATAAGCAAGTTATTCACACAGGTATCAAGACACCAAATCTTATCCAACTCCAATCTTAATGCCTCAGAAACACTTGCAGGATGAGAAAATAACAGAAAACACTCGGTTAGAGTGTCAAATTTGTAAACGACCAGGACATGATGCTCTTCGTTGCTGGTATCGATTCGATAATTCATATCAGGTTGAAGAGATTCCAACAGCTTTGGCAGCTGTACATCTAGAGGATCCAAGAGGAAGTGAGTGGTACCCTGATACTGGAGCAACGGCACATATCAGTTCTGATCCTGGTATTCTTCTCAACTCTACTCAATATACTGGAACTGATACAGTCATGATAGGTAATGGCTCATGCCTACCTATTGCTTATATTGGTGATACTCATTTGAATATAGAAAACAACACATTACCTTTAAACGATGTCTTGATTGTTCCTGAAATAAAAAAGAACCTTCTCTCTGTTTCAAAACTGACAGATGACTATCCTTGTTCGTCTTGTTCGTTTGTTTTTGATAAAATTGGGATCTATATAAAGGACAACCAAACCAACAAAACAGAGATGCTCGGAAGGAAAATTAGAGGACTTTACCGTGTGGATCCACAAACTACAGTAGCATACTTTACTCGAAGGCAGAGAATGAAAGCAGCAGATGTGTGGCATCAGAGACTAGCTCACACAAACTTGAAAATAGTGAAGCATTTACAAAGTCAAAACTTGATTTCCTATAATGCACAATCTGAATCCATATGTAGCAGTTGTCAAATAGCAAAAAGTACAGCTTTACCTTTTCCATTATCAGACTCTACATCTACTATACCCTTAGAAAAGATACACTGTGACATCTGGGGTCCTTCACCAGTGAGATCTTTTCAGAACTTTCAATACTATGTCATCTTTGTAGACAATTTCTCTCGCTATAGCTGGATCTATCCAATGAAGTCAAGTCGACTTTTTATGATATCTTTATCATATTTCGAAACTAGTCGAGAAGCAATTTGATCATCAAATCAAAATGTTTCATTGTGATGGTGGAGGAGAGTTTACAAGTAACAGATTTCAGAATCATTTGCGGAATTGTGGTATAAAGCAGAGTATGTCTTGCCCCCATACACCAGAACATAATGGAATCTCAGAAAGAAAACATCGCCATATAGTTGAATTGGGGTTAGCTATGCTGTATCATTCTAGAGTTCCATTGAAATTCTGGGTAGATGCTTTCATAATAGCTAACTATATTGTCAACATTCTTCCTACACCAAAGTTACAAATGGTCTCTCCCTATTACAGACTTCATAATCAGCAGCCCAGCTATGAACATCTCAGGGTATTTGGATGTGCTTGCTATCCCTGTCTTCGATCTTATGCACAACATAAGTTCGACCCCAGATCTCTTATCTGTATATTTCTGGGCTATAGTGAACGACATAAAGGGTATCGTTGTCCTGTACCTACTGATGGTCGTATCTATATTAGTCGCCATGTGGTCTTTGATGAAACCTCTTTTCCCTTTACAAAGAAGGTAACATTTGACTATGATTAGTACACAACTCTGTATAAACAATGGGCAGAAGAAGTTAATCTTCTTGATTCCACAAACACAATCTCAGTGGATAGTCACTCCAATAATCATCCAAAAAGTTTTCAGTTACCTCCTCCTTTAGAAGTTGATCACACCCATACATCACGGTCAAGGTGTGCCACATGTATCATCTTTCCCACGCTACACAATCGACTCATGTTGCCACGAGCAACAAGATCCTCTGTCTACAATTGTCGAACCAAATTTGAACTTGACATTGATCAAGAGCAACCAAACTTAACAGACTACTTCCTCGGTATTTCCTCTACTCATCATATGCAAACTCGATCGAGATCTCGGCATCATCAAACCAAACCCCAAATATGCATATTTGGTGACTATAAAGTACCTTTGGAACCAAAATCGGTTAAAACAGCCTTAGCTGATAAAGGATGGTACAAAGTCATGCAGGATGAAATGGATGCTCTACAAACCTGGCTATTAGTTCCTAGAACTAAACAGATGAATATTATAGGCTGTAAATGGGTGTTTAAAACTAAACTAACACCTGATGGCAGTCTAGATAGATTAAAAGCTCGCTTAGTTGCGAAGGGGTTTCATCAAGAAGCGGGGTCGATTTTACGAAACGTTTAGTCCTGTCATTAAGCATGCCACTATTTGGATAGTTCTCTCTGTTGCAATGATGAAGAATTGGACCATACATCAGCTTGATGTTAAAAATGCGTTCCTCCATGGTACATTAAATGAGACAGTATACATGGAGCAGCCCCCTGGCTTTATTGATCCTTAACAGTCTCACTGTGTGTGTCTTCTTAAGAAGTCTCTATATGGGCTTCGCCAAGCGCCACGAGCATGGTTTGATAAATTTAGCAACTTTCTCTTGGAGAATGGATTCTTCTGTAGCACCACTGATCATTCTCTCTTCGTGCTTCGCACTGGTTCAGACACAATATTATTACTACTGTATGTCGATGATATAGTGCGACAGTAGCTCACTCACTCTACTAACTACTTTGATCAAGTCACCGAGTCTTCATTTCCACATGAAAGATCCGGGTCATCTTCATTACTTTCTCGGCATTGAAGCCAAACGTTCCTCTCATGACTTATTTCTCTCAAACTAAGTATGCCATTGATCTTCCGACCAAAGCTCATATGACCAATTGCAAACCCGTATCCACTCCTCTTCAACTTCGATCGATTGCTTGACACGATGATACCGCTCTGCTCTCTAATCCACTTGAGTATAGAAGTCTCGTGGGTGGTCTTCAATATTTAACAATTACCCGTCCCGATCTTGCTTATGCAACGAATACTCGTGGTCGAAACGCAACATCCAACAGGTTGCGTACTTTCATCGATTGAAACGAGTACTTCGATATGTTAAAGGCACCACTCATCTTGGCCTTTTTCTCCATTCTAATAGCTCAATAGCCCTCTATGGCTTCTCGATGCTTGATTGGCCGGGTGTACCGACACCGGCGATCCACAACTGGATATTGTGCGTATCTTGGCTCAAATCTTCTCTCGTGGTCGGCTAAGAAGCAACCAACTGTCTCTCGCTCTTCCACGAAGCTGAATATCGAGCTCTTGCCTCCACTACCGCGATCTTACTTGGATCGGTTTTGTCTTGCGCGATATTGGTATAGCTCTTCCGTCTCCAACTCTCTTATTTTGTGACAATAAGTCTGCTATCTCCCTTACAGCTAATCCAATCCTACATGCCCGTACCAAACATATCGAAGTTGATTTTC
The DNA here is from genome assembly GCA_017140595.1 of Eucalyptus curtisii. Lineage (NCBI taxonomy): Eukaryota > Viridiplantae > Streptophyta > Magnoliopsida > Myrtales > Myrtaceae > Eucalyptus > Eucalyptus curtisii. The sequence continues at coordinate 36,763,879 of CM029504.1, read as the reverse complement.
ACTTTGTTTGGGAGAAAGTCTCCTCAGGATCACTCAGTGTTCGCTATGTTCCCAGCCTTCTTCAACTTGCAGATATTTTTACAAAGTCTTTGTCGCACTTTGCTCATTCTACTCTTCGCACCAAATTGGGTATGAGATTCTTATCCCTTCCCAATTTGAGGGGGGATGTTAAGAACATGAGAACACAAACTCGTAAAGATTATTATGTTTGCTATGGAGTTAACGAAGGCGAGAGAATAAAGCATTGCGAGACAGAGACTGCTTGTCATTGAAAAAGGTCGGAAGAAGCGAAGTGCACAAGTCGGGGCCGGGGATGTTATCAGCCGTGTGTCTACACAATGCAATGGAAATAAGTCGGTGTAAACAAAAAGACACGTACCATGTGCTCAAAAGGAGAAGAGAAGTTTGTTATTAGTTCAGTTTTCGATGTATAACAGAATAGATGAGAGTTTTTTTCTTCTTTAAGTCTTTCGGTGGTTCTGTTTTGGATAACGGCTGGTTCTTTCTTTTAGCTTCCGAGTCATATAGAAGAGCTTCGCCTTCTTCTTCATTGAGTCGATGTAACAGAAAAAGTAAAGAACAGAGGTAGAGCACACCATTGAAATGTGCTCTGTGTTGTATTGCATATATTGAGAAAATACAAAAGTGAAGAAAGTTTCATAATCTTTCTTCAGTGTTTCGTTCTTCTTGTTCATCTTCACAGATCTTTCTTTAGTGTTCGTTCTTCTTGTTCATCTTCACAGTTTGAATATATAGATTTTGCATAAATCCAATCGTACTTTCTATTAAATATTATTTTGAAAGCACTATCATATTACTTGATCACGTATTATTACTCATGTCTTCTCATCGAGACATGAAATTACTGGATTTATATATGCATATCTTTCTAGTGAATTATAGAAATTAAATTTTTTATGTAATTTTTCATTTTTTTTCGTTGTAGATTCCTCTTATGCCACTAAATCATGCCCCAACGCGAAACAGAAAGTCCACCTCATGATATGCGGTGAAAGAAAGCCCATACGGCGCCGACATTCGGACTGGCACGAGCGAAGAAACGACGTCTCGTATTTGCCTGCCCCAACAACGATAAACCCCTCCTTCCAGTTCTTGATCTGAGGTTTTCCTGTCGCCATTTTTCCCGAGAAGAACCCAGTACAATCTGCGGCGAGCCGACGCCGGCGGTTCCAGCGATGATGGGTGTCGCGTCGAGGTTGTTGGGGCCGCGCGCCGGCCTCGCGAGGGTGGCGAGGCTCGCCTCCGCGGGTCGCCCGCCGTCGCCGCCCGCCAGGTCCTTGCACGACCGCATCAGAGGTCAGGACTTGAACCCGGTCGCGTCTCAGATGGTCGATTACGCCCTCAACCTCGCGAGGTCCCAGAAATCAGGTACTTGTCTGATTCATTCGGGCCCTCAAAGTTGCGACTTTCCCGGGTTTCTTGCGTCCTCGCGTTTTTCGAGTTTTCATTGGAGGGCTAATCTTGGTTTTCTTGGTTTTCTTTATTTTCTTGTTCGGTGATTGGGGCATGTGTAATGTGCTTGTGCAGATGAATCGTATTCTCAGGGCATGCTTGTGCTCGAGCAGTGTCTGTCCACCCAACCCAGTGAGGGCCAAGTTGCTGAGAACACGAGATCAGTGGTCTTGCTTGCCATGTCCACTCTTTTGTATGAGAGGTCGTGTTGCGATTTGTAATCTTGATTCTGTCATTTGATCTTTGGGGAAATTAGAATATCCATCGGAGATAAAGCCGGAGGTTTGCTTATATAACTTTCTTGTTTCAGGGGTAATTTGGATGAAGCTATTGATAAGCTGCAGAGTGTTGCAGATTTAGGCAATCCTTCTTGGGGCGTTAAAGGTAATCTTTTTTCCTTCTCGTGTTGTTTTAAGAGAGATTGACTTTTGGTATGTCTAGATTTATGTCGCAAATCATGGCGATATTGGTTTGCACTTTGGTTTGTTGTAGTTGCTGCAATGGAGGCTCTTGTTGGATTGCACTTGGAAATGGGGCAAGTAAGTGACTTGCTTACGTTTGTGCTTTGCAATACAGTTCCTTTTTGTTCGCTCTCAATTTATCTGGAGATGATCTCCCTATATAGGATGATACTTCATCAGTGGTCGCAGATAAATGCTCAAAGCTCTTGGAAAAAGAATCAGCACGAACAGCCAGCTCAGGATCTTCAATAATTAATGCTCGTGCAAAAGCGGCAAAAGGGTTGGTTGAGCTAGTCCGTGGAAGTTTCCAATCTGGTATGCCTCACTGAAACTTTGCTGTGTTTGTAAGAATTTTAATATCTTCTTTTTGTTGTGATTGAATGTTTCACTACTTTGCAGCGGAGCCTTGCTTTCAAGGGAGTAATGATGACAAGTATTCCACTGGTTAGGTTCATTTTCTTACCCTGTACTCATTTGTTCACTCCAGTAGATGTATTTGTGTGTTTGGGTGTATGTGGAGTAATCATGGCTTGAGATTGCTGCTATATAGGCCTACACTCAATTTTTGCAACTACAATCGCTGATAGAAACCTTGGACAAAATAAACTGCATTATTAGTGATTCTGATATTTGATCTTTGTACTTTGCTCTTTTCTCAGTTGGTCATCTCTAACAAGTACTCATGTGATGTGTGGAACTTTTCCTTTGAATTCTATATGAGCTTTTGCAGCTTGAGACTACTGCTATATAGGCTTACACTCAATTCTTGCAACTGCAATTGCTGATTTAAACCTTGGACCAAAAAAGCTGCATTATTAGAGATCGGATATTTGATCTTTGTACTTTGCTCTTTTCTTGGTTGGTCATCTCTAACAAGTACTCATGTGATGTTTGGAACTTTTCCTTTGAATTCTGTATGTGCTTATGGATTATAATGAGGGCCCAGGCAGGTGAGATTTAACTTTTACCTAGCTCTCCCTATTCCACGACAGCAAATTTGTGTACTAATTAACAGTCGGCCCTCTTATATTTTTGAAAAACTGCTTGTGTTCCATTCTGTAGAAGGATCAAAATAAAGTTGACTCCGAGCCATGTACTTCAGCACATACATTTTTTGAGCCTTCTTTACAGGCCTCTATAGGGTGCAGTACATACTTGAAGTGGGGAACCTTATAACGAGGTTACTTTTGTGGATGATCAGTTATTATGTGTTATAGGTTTCTAGCTTAAAGTTTGATTCGATAAATATTTGCTGGGTGGGTTTTTGAGATGGTTTCTTGTGATCTCTTTGAGTGCTTATTTCATGCTTTGCTCCTGTAAATCATAATAAAGGTTACTCCTGCTATCAGTGAAAATAGAAAACCATTTTGGGATTCTCTTTCTGGAAGCTCAGAGGACAGATTTACAATAACAAGCCTATGTGCTCAAAAGAGGATTTTGTTACCGGGAGTGAAGCTGTAAATGCAGTAGAGTAGATATTTGTCTCTATGATATATCTGAATATTTAATGGCCATCATTTTCATGGGATGTTTTCCTGTTTGAATCTTTGACAGTCAGATACTAAATGTGTTGTTGTAAGTATTGCCCATATTATTAAGGTTTTGGGAATTTCGTGGTAACTGATGTATCATGAGCGAGTCAACATTTGATTTTAAAATTTTAATCTGTGTTTATACATACAGGTAGTATTGCTTTATTAAATGGTAATGTGGCTCTATCTTATGGAGAATTCTTGCATTCAACACACAACTTTTCATTGGCAAAGGAGGTCTACCAGAAGGTAATTCAGGGGACTTCTGAGAATGTTGAATTTGCAGAAGCCACTTTAGGAGCTTGTAATATGGCTTCACAGGAAGTTCTGTTGGCAGCTACCTGTGCTTTGGGACAGCTTGAGTCACATTTGGGGTAGGTCATAATAATTGGGACATTTTCTGTGCAATATATTTGCTCTTAAGACTGTGGTTCACCATTATAAACCTTTCCACTTTCAGAAATTTCAGTAATGCTGAGGAGACACTGACAAAGGCTTTAACTAAAACAGAGGAACACTTTGGTATGCTAGAGTTGCAATCTTTTTTTCCTTTTAAATTGGCTCATTATCTTGCAGAATTGAATATTATCTAGTATTTTGACGTGTTTGCCTGCCTTCAATGAATTGGGTTCAGGATCACATCACCCCAAGGTGGGCATCGTCTTAACTTGCATAGCGCTCATATTTCGATGGAAAGCAATTCGAGAGCATTCGAGTTCTCTCTTGGTTCAAGAGGTAAATAGTAAATGTCTCTTTGTCAACCCTCTAATCTGACATGTCCAGTCTGAGCTTGATGTATTTATATCCATATCCGGATGCATCTATATAGGGACTGCTTAGGAAGGCCACAGAATTGCTTAAAGCTCCTGCATTAGAGAGTGCAGGTATATGGAGAAATTGTTTATATCCTCTTTCAACATGTTTACATGCTATATGAATTCCTAATGCTTGCCACTGTCTTTGTGGTATAGGAGTGGAAGCAAAGGTCGATAGAAGAGATGTTGTTGCCCTTGCGAGGGGTATGTATGAGTGTTCAAGTGTTACAGTTTGCCCTTATGAGGATTATTTATTATTGTCTGGCTATGGCAATTCTGTATTTTAGTCATGTTAGACGACGTCTCTAGTTTGCCTAGATGGTTATTATAAAATTAACTTGTCAGAATTGCAAGGATAGCTTCCGACAAAAAGATCTAATCAGGTTTTCATGGAGGTAAACGAGGTCCACCTCTTTCTAGTTGATACTGTCATCGTTTATGTTGCTGTAGCAGTCTAGCTTTGCATTTGTCTCATGGTTTGTAAGAACATATTTGTCATTCCTGTAGAGATTCTTTGTATCCTGCTTGTCACGGATGCAATAAGACCTGTTGTGGATAAGCCAGCATGCAGCTCTGAATAGCCTTTGTCCATTGACAAGCTACATGCCTTAATGTAGGTGCGCATGCCGAGATCCTCTGCATTCAGGAGAATAGAAAGGGGGAGGGAGAGAGACTGAAGAGCTGGGCAGAGTCTGCTTGGAGGAATCGGCGCATGTCACTATCCGAGGCGCTTGATTGTCCCGAGTCCTCTTCCGAAGTGCCAATTGTAGATTCTCGGATCTGCCGGGTTCTGTAAGCTGTGTTCTTAGTACTCCATACGAGTTTGAGCTTCTTATTAATGTAACAGCGTATCATGAGGCATCTCAGCCTAGAAAAGTGATTTTCAACTTATTGAGTCCCATTTAACTTTTTCAAGTTGAGTGAAGTAATATGAATAAGTTTGTCATATTGCGTTGGGTTCGAAAAATGATTGAAACAGTTGAAATCTTGCTACAGTTTGCAAATCTTGTCTGTTCGGAGTGATCTCTACCATTTTCTGATGAGCTGATTGCGAACACCTGGGATCTTAGCTGCCTCGTGTCTATGAAGCATTGTCACGTTTAAAATTTAGTCCCCTTTAGTTCAACTGCTTTTGCACATACAGCTTATAGTTTATTAGCCCTTGCTTGCTGTTGGCAAGAAATGTCAAATTCAGTTTCCTCTAGGTTTGAAGTCTTATGCTTCTTTTGTTGCGATGTTGATATGATCAGGTGTTCAGCAATCAAAACCTGGTAGCGTTTAGTAAAAATCAATTCTAAGACATCCGCCCACTTCTGTTTCGAAGACATCCAACTTGGCTATTCATTCAGAAGGATTGAATTCATGCTCTTTTAAGTAGTTGCTGTGTTATCTAATTGATGGTCAAAAGACGAAGGTGTTGGTGTCATTTGCAAGCAAAACCTAAACACTTTGGAATAAATTATGCAAGCTTTTCATCAACAAGAAAAGCCAGTGGAGCAGCACAGGGTTACCCTTTATGCAGCAAGAGTAGAGTCAATAAAGTTGTCACCAACTTGAAGTCATGGTATTCACTTCTCTGAAAAGAGGGAGATTTCCAATACAAGGGGAGCTGAAACTTCTCGGAGAGGAAGATCGAGGTCCTTGCCCACTTCCTCTCCAATCACCTGGAGAATCCCTTTGTTTATTATCTGACCAAAATCAAGAAAAAACCATCATCAGGTGTGCAAAAAATGATGCACGGTTTTACTGCACACCTGATGATGGTTTTACTAGAATAATGCCATAGAGATTGAGACTGGATATTAAATTAATACCCAAAGTAATACCACGGAATCTTGCCAGGTGTTTGGATGGCTCCATTAACTTAAATGTGAACTATAATTTGTCGGATTATTTTGTAGAATTCTGTAGAATTCCGGGCTGAGGAGAGTGCTCTCGAAAAAACTTGTTTATTCATGTTATGCATAATCGTTATCATGAAAATCGAAATGTTGCTAATTAAACATTCGCAAAGCGTCTTAAGAAGGCAGAGGGCATATTACTAAGATCGGATTTCATAGATCAATGTAATATAGCAGCTCTCTCATATCTAGCATCACTAAGCTCAGTAATTACAATGCCGGAACGTCCTTGAAATAAAAGGGAGCGAGAAAGTAAGCTAAAAGAAAGAGAGGCTGACCAGTTCGACGATGAAAGTCCCGATGAGGCCAATCATGCAGGCTCTGGAGTTCCAAGCCTCGGCAGTTCTTGTGAATCCAAGAAAGGGAGCCTGGAACTTGGGCTCTACTTTCGGCGCTTCCACCTGCGCTTCCAGTAATCCAACATGAGCTGAAATTCTAGAGAGAGAGAGAGAGAGAGAGAGAGAGAGAGAGAGAGTTGATGGTACCCCGGTGGGAAGCTTGGCAGCTCGGACCCTGAGAGAGGGGGGCTTTCTTGAGGCTCGGACCCTAGTAGAAAATGGGGACGATCAGTCCTTGAATATACGCCGATTCTTCATCGTGGCCCTCAAATTCGTAATTTTTCACAATCGAATCCTCGAATTCGTAATATTTTTCCCAATTAAGTCTTTCGATCGCCGATTCCAGCAAATCGAAACTGATGTGTCAGTCATTGTCCGTCAATGGTTTTTTTTTTTTTTTCGCCAGTCAATGGTTTGATATGTATAAAAAGAAGAAAAAAAGTTGGTGCCGTCATGGGCAATCAATTTAATGTTGACCAAAATGCACCATACGGTAGTGCCCAATTCAACTAAATAAACTTTCGATGGCTTTTCGTTTTTCAGTACTATCAATAATTTTCTGCATAAAATTTTTGCCCACACCATCGGCTTCAATCTGCCAGAGCTGGGGGATGAAAGTGGGATCTGATTGGAAAAATCATTGCAAGTTCAGCAATCAAATATTCAATTGTCTCGTCCTTTTGTATTATATACATTTTGTTATCGAGGCAACTAACTTGACATGAAAATTGAGTGGCTTTTCGAGGGAGATTATCCAATTAATTCTAAACTTATTGTATATATGCCAATTCGGTCTTATCAATTTAATCATAAGCCTTTGTGTGAAATTTCAATGTAGTTCTCCTGGTCAATTTCCATCGAAAATCATTTATGTGGCGGTTATGCTAGCGATTTTCAGGCAAAGATAGATTGGAGGGACTACATTGGACTTTCGTACAAATATTTAGGACTAAATTAGCAAAATGAAAAAGTTTAAGGTCGAATTGTCATCCGTACAATAAATTTAGAACCGATTGGATAGTCTTTTTCTCATTTTGGATATGTTTAACTAAAAAGTTAGGGCATGATTATACCGGTCATTATATAGTTTTGTTGTGCTTAAATAAGAAAGTCTGACGTGGAAGCTTGTGAGCGGTGAATTTGCGGATGGATGCACTTGTGATTCGATAAGGAGATCCGATTGGGATGTCATTTTTGGCCCTGGTCATTTTTTTTTGGTTGGTCCTACTTTAATTCTACTCTAATTCTTACTTTTAGACTTTTGGGCGTGCGAGTCGAAATCTAGATTTGAAATCATCATCCCTATCTCTTAAGAATGTGAGAATTCGAACCCCCACCTTCCCTTTTTATGTGGGAAGGATAACTACTGGAACAAACCCTAGTTATTAATTTTTTTTTTGGGCCCTGGTTCGTGGGCCATAAAATTGCTAGGCAAAAGGGGGAAATTTTAATAAAAAAGAAAAAGAAATAGCCATAGAATAGAAGTTGAAAATTCTAAGTGGAAGCTAGACTAGGGGTAATCGGTTCCAAGGTAGGTAGGTTCCAGAGCTGGAACTTGAAACCTATCTTATTATAATTGGTTCCAAATTTTTGAACTCTAGAACCTACCTTGTTTTTCCGGTTCATTTCCAAGGTTTACCCAAGAACCTATTTTTCCCCCTTTTCTTGGTTCATCTTTTTCCAACAAAATCATATGAGGTTATGAGCAATATAACAATTCAAAGTAAAAGATGAACAAAAGAATTCTCTATCCTCCAAAAACAACAATTCATAAGATGAACACGTAATTACGTATAATTATAAATAATAAAAATTTCAAACATGTAACACAAAACATAAATTACAAAACCACATTCCCTATTAATCCATAAAAATTTAGGAGAAGAGGAAAGACTGAAAAAAAAGTTTCGAGGAAGGACAAATGACAAAGGAGTGTTAATGTTAGAATTTAGGGGGAAAAAATTAGGCCTTTGGCTTTTTAGCTTATAAAACCGGTTTTAAAATAGGGCGGTCTGGTCCGATTCCTGGGTCGATTTTAATCGAGTCCAAAAATTTGGAACCTGTTCTCGAACCTTTTCCTATAAGAATCAATTCTCGGACCTGTTTTTTGGGCGATCCAATTTGGTTCCGAGTAGAACCAATCCGGCTTCATATCCCTAAAGTTGACTAGTCTATTGTTTTGCAAAGAACGTTGCTTAGATCTCATGTACAAGTCCCTCGAAATTGCATTTCATTATGCATCCGAGGAACAATTCGGAGTCGATTTTGGGAAAGAAAGTTAAATGGTGGAGAGATGACACGTCTAGAGTGGATTTTAAGAAATAAAGATATGGTATCTATTTTGCGATAATATATTATCATAACACATCTTAACAATCCACATAGCATTTTATGCATTTCTTAGTGATAATTTGAGATCAAAATCAATCATGGAGATGTAAAAAAAAAAAAAAAATACATTTATGATATAGAGAATTCCATATACTTATTAAAAGAAACTTTAAAGCTGCGGACTGTTTTTTTTAACGTATAATAAGAGTGGGGAGGGCGATAGAATTATCAGGCTTTTCTACTCCATGTTCTAACATTCTCAGTACCGTAGAAGAGTCATACATAATATTGAACACACTTCTGAAATTTGCGGCGGTGATTATCCTTCTCTCAATTCTTGTCTTGGTGTGACGCTTCCTCGACCAGAGTTTCGCATCGTACGCCATGGGCTATTGACTCGTCGATGAAACATTGTCAACTCACGTGGAGGACGACTTTGTTTACTTCGGCCACTCGCTGGAATGTCGGAAGTGGCGTACAGAGACGGGCAAATTACGGAAGAATTTTAAGAGTCGGACCAATCAGTTAATCACACGACAGGACAGGGGAATCATAAGACTCGGACCAATCGGTTGAAGTCTTGTCGGGGGTGCACAAGTTGGAACACTTGATAATTGAAATCGCACGGCATTCTTCAATTCATTGCCGTGCAAATCGTTTGGATCATTATAAGAACTCCGAGTGATCTCGGCGGAGTAGTGTACTCAGCTAATTACTTCAGCCTTTGGCCATGTTATTCGTGATTGTTCTGGCGGTTTCTCTCCTGGCAAACACGGCACCAACTCATGAAACCGGCGATTTCACGTACAATGGTTTCCGGTCTGTGAACCTGAGCCTCGATGGTTTAGCTGCACTCACTGGCAATGGCCTCCTGAAGTTAACCAGCGTGAACCAACAGAACAAGAGTCGTGCCTTCTACCCAAACCCCATCAAGTTCAAGAATTCATCCGATGGCGCTGTTCACTCGTTCTCCACTACATTCATCTTCGCTATAGTTGCCGAATATCCAGCTCTGGCTGGTCCCGGGTTCGCATTCGTGATAGCTCCTCGTAGAGAATTTCCTGGAGATCGGCCTGGTTATTACTTTGGTCTCTTCAACGAAACAAACAATGGCGATTCCTCGAATCACATTTTTGCGGTGGAATTTGACACGATTCAAAACACCGAAATCCAGGATATCGATGACAACCATGTTGGGATCGATGTCAACGGGCTGCTCTCTCTAAATTCTTTCCCTGCTGGCTACACTGAAAACAACATTCCAGGCTTCAGAAACTTGAGTCTGATTAGTGGTAAAGCAATGCAAGTTTGGGTGGATTATGATGGTGTGCAGAAACAAATCAAGGTCACATTAGCTCCGGTCAATGTCGACAGACCGAACACTCCCCTTTTGTCTCTGTCCTTCAATCTCTCGCCGATCTTCAAGGAGACCATGTACGTTGGGTTCTCCTCCTCAACCGGTGCGCTCTTAACTTCTCATTATATCCTCGGATGGAGCTTTCTGGTAAATGGACAAGCTCATAGGCTTGATTTGTCTCAACTTCCCAGATTGCCCCATAAGAAAAAGAAGCAAAAGTCTGTTCTTCTCAGTACTGGACTGCCTTTCATATGCTTGTTCTTTCTATCAATACTGGTCTTTGCTATGGCTTACGCAATTAGAAAAAGAAGAAAATTCGCAGAGGTTCTGGAAGATTGGGAGCGCGACTATGGTCCGCATCGGTTCAAGTACAAAGATCTCTATGTTGCCACAAAGGGGTTCAGGGATCAAGAGCTATTAGGAGCTGGTGGATTTGGTAGGGTTTATAGAGGGGTATTACCCACCTCGAAAACTGAGATTGCAGTGAAGAGAGTTTCTCATGAATCGAGGCAAGGGATGAGACAGTTCATTGCTGAGATTATTAGCATTGGTCGGCTTCGTCATCGGAACATTGTGACTCTTCTCGGATACTGCCGTCGAAAGGGCGAATTGCTTTTGGTTTATGACTACATGCCAAATGGAAGCCTAGACAAGTACCTCTATAACCAACCAAAGGTGACCCTTAATTGGAGCCAAAGATTTAGAGTGATCAAAGGTGTTGCATGTGGCCTCTATTATCTCCATGAAGGATGGGAACAAGTGGTGATTCACAGGGATATCAAAGCTAGCAACATTTTGCTAGATTCAGAACTAAATGGGAAATTAGGAGATTTCGGGCTTGCAAGACTATACGATCACGGTACCGATCCTCAAACCACCCATTTGGTGGGAACTCTTGGATATGTGGCCCCGGAGAACACTCGAACTGCCAGGGCCACTACAAGCACGGATGTTTTCGCATTCGGGGCATTTTTGCTTGAAGTTACCTGTGGAAGAAGGCCGATTGAGGCTCGGGAGGAGGAGGACGTGATATTGGTGGATTGGGTGTTTTCTTGCTGGGATAAGGGCAACATTCTAGAGGCAAGAGATCCAAATTTAGGCACGGACTGTGTGGCGGAGGAGGTGGAGCTAGTGTTGCAACTCGGATTGTTGTGCTCCCAATTTGAGCCAACTGCGAGACCAAGCATGCGTCAAGTAGTGCAGTACTTGGAAGGGGAACTCGCAATGCAGGAGTTATCATCTCTTGGTATTACAGAAGGTGGATTGACATTCGCATATCGTGAAGGTTTCAGTAAGGCTATCATGTCTGATCCATCTTCATCAGGCAAGGCATTTTCACAGATATCTTCTGTCGCAAATTCTCTCCTCTCAGGTGGAAGATGAGTCTTAAGCTTGTTATATAAATTAAAAGCACATTTCATGGATCGAAGTAATTGTCAGACTAGTGTCCTTATGCGTCAAGTATTCTTAGTTTGCGACTCTGGAGTATATGTAAACTGTAATTTAAGATTCTGTGGATTGAACCGATATTTGCAGTATATTCTTACTTGTTATTGGGAATGTCTGCATTAACTTAAATTGCCTCCTTCTTTGGTTTCCCCTTTCGGTCAGCCTCCAGAGTATAAGAGCAAATGTACCTTTTATAAGGATTATTACTTGTTTGTTTGAATCCTTGCATCATTGAACATGTGAATTTTTTATTCATAGGGAATATAGTGACACAAGTCAGTGTACCGATTGCTGAAATTGCATTAGATTCAATTTGATCCTAGAAGATTCAAACAATATTTTCTCAGTTGTGTATTCAGTGAATTTCTACAGCTTCTGGACATGTTCTGCCAACTTCTGTTTTGAAGACATACAAATTGGCCATTCATTCAGAAGGATCAAATTCATACTCTTTTTAGTTGTTGCCGTATTATCTTATTAATGGTCAAAAGAGGAAGGTGTTAAGTGTCATTTGCAAGCAAATTGAAAAACCTATGGAATCGATTATGCAAGCTATTCAACAAAAAAAGCCAGTGGAGCAGCACAGGGTTACTCTTTATGCAACAAGAGTACAGTCAAAAGAGTTGTCACCAACTTGAAGTCATAGTTTTCACTACTCACAAAGAGGGAGATTTCCGATAAAGGGGAGCTGAAATTTCTCAGAGAGGAAGATCGAGGCCCTTGCCCACGTCCACTCCAATCACCTGAAGAATCCCCTTGTTTATTATCTGACCAAAATCAATGAAAAACCATCATCAGGTGTGCAAAAATCGATGCAAGGTTTTACTAGAATAATGCCATAGAAATTAAGACCAGATATTAAATTAGTACTCAAAGTAACATCACGGAATCTTGCCGGGTGTTTGGATGGCTCCATTAACTTAAATGCCACTTATATTCGTCAGGTTATTTTATAGAATTCCATGCTGAGGAGAGTGCTCTCCAAAAAACTTGTTCATTCATGTCATGTATAATCAATCTCATAAAAATCGAAATGTTGCTAATTAAACATGCTCAAAGCGTCTAAAGAGGGCATGTTAACAAGACTGGATTTCATAGATCAATGTAATATACTAGCTCTCTCATATCTAAGCGTCACTAGATTTAGCAACCATAATAACAGAACGTCCTTGAAATGAAAGGGAGCGAGAAAGTAAGCTAAAAGAAAAGGAGAGAGGCTGACCAGTTCGACGATGAAAGTCCCGATGAGGCCAATCATGCAAGCTCTGGAGTTCCAAACCTCGGCAGTTCTTGTGAATCCAAGAAATGGAGCCTGGAACTTGGGCTCTACTTTCGGCACTTCCACCTGCGCTTCCAGTAATCCAACATGAGCTGAATTTCTATAGAGAGAGAGAGAGAGAGAGAGAGAGAGAGAGAGAGAGTTGTTGGTTACCCCGGAGGGAAGCTTGGCAGCTCGGACCCTGAGAGAGAGGGGCTTGCTGGAGGGTTGGTTGGGACTGTGGAAGACGAGGAACTGGTGATGGTGGCGGCCTCCATGGAAGATTTTCGAAGCTCTGGTCGTGGGAACAAGAGAAGAAAATGAGTGGATGGTGAAAGAGGCGACCATTTTTCTCTCTCTGGGGTCCTCCAAGAACTTCTGGTATGTTTGGCCGCTTGTTTTCTCCCACACTCTCCCTATCTAATAGAAAGTGGGGACGATCAGTCCTTGAATATACGCCGATTCTTCAATGTGGCCCTCTTATTCGTAATTTTTCACAATCGAATCCTCGAATTCGTAATATTTTTCCCAACTAAGTCTTCCGGTCGCCAATTTCAGCAAATCGAAACTGATGTGTCCGTCATTGCCCGTCAACATTTTTATTTTTCCCCATCAACGGTTTGATATGGGAAGAATTACCCAAATAATCCTAAACCCATTTCAATCATGCAAATTCAGTCATAAACTTATTATTTTTATCAATTGAGTTCTAAACTTTTTGCAATTGTACTCTTCAAATCATCCGCCAAAATTGGCCTACTTTCTTGCCGATTGACGTAGATAATTTTTTAAATAATATTTTATTTTATTTTTCGAATTATTTATTATTATTATTTTCATTTCTTTTTTCCTTTTTTTTTCTTTTCTCCTCCTTCCTCATTCTTCCTTTGGCCGGTCGCCGGGTAGTGGTGAGCTCGGCCTCGCTGTCGCTAGAAGGAGGAAGGAGGAAAAAAAAAAAAAAGAAAAAAAAGAAATGAAAAAATAAAAAAATTAATAATAATTTTAAAAAATATTATTAAAAAATTATTTATATCAACATCAATCCGAATGGCGTCGCTCGACATCCATGTCAATGCTAACTGGCTAATTTTAGCCAAACGGGCTGAATTTGCACAATTAGAAAACATTTATGACTCAATTGGCTAAAAAATAAGTTTATGACTAAATTTGCACAACTGTAATAGATTTATAACTTTTTTGATAATTTTCTAGTTCGATATGTATAAAAAGAAGAAAAAAGCTGTTGCCCCCATGGGCAATCAATTTGATGTTGACCAAATATAGTAGTGCCTAATTCAACTAAATAAACTTTCGATGGTTTTTCGTTTTTCAATACAATCGATAATTTTCCGCATCAAATTTTTGCCCACATAGTCGACTTCAATCTACCAGAGTTGGGAAATGAAAGTGGGATCCGATTGGAAAAATCTATTAAGTTCAAGAACTTGATTGCTTAAATTATTAGTTTGAGGATTGCGTTATGTTAAGAAATCATTGCAAGCTCAACGATCAAACATTCAATTGTCTTGTCCTTTCGTATTCTATAAACTTTGTTACTGAGCCAACTAACTTGACATGAAAATCGAGTGACTTTTTGGGGAAAATTATCTAATTAGTCGTAAACTTATTGTACGATGCAAATCCTGTCATATCAATTTAATTATAAGCCTTTGCGTGAAATTTTAATATAGTCTTTTCCATCAATTTCCGTAAAAAAATCGTTGATGTGGTGGTTATGCTAGTGATTTTTGGGCGAAGATAGGTTAGAAGGACTATATTGGATCTGCGTACAAATATTTAGGACTAAATTAGCAAAATGAAACCATTTGAGGTCGAATTGACATCCATACAATAAGCCTAAGACTGATTGAATAGTATTTTTCCCCCTCTCTGATAGTTTAATCGAAAAGTTATGGCCTGATCATACCGGTCATTGTATAGTTCTATTGCGCTTAAATAAGAATGTCTGACATGCAAGCTTGTGAGCGGTGAATTGTAGATGGATGCAAGCCTGTTAGTGGTCAATTCGCGGATGGATGCAGTCGTGACTGGATATGGACATCCGATAGAGAAGTCAATTTTGGCCTTGGTCTATTCCTAATTTTTAGACCCTGCAACTTATCCTATTTATGTGGAACTGATTTTGGAGCCTACCCTATCTTTCTAGTCTGTTTCTAGGATTTACTAGAGAACTTTTTTTTTTTTCATTTTTTTTCATTTTTTTTAAACTTTTATTGGTTCATATTTTATAGCAAAACCATATGAGCTTATAAGCAACGAAACTGTTCAAAGTAAAAGATGAGCAATAAAAAACCCTATTTGCCAAAAACAACAATTCATAAGATGAACATATAGACACGTACAATTATAAACAAAAAAAAAAGTTCAAACACGTAAATAAAACATAGATTATAAAACTCCATCCTTATTCATCCATAAAAATTTAGAGGAAGAGGAAAGACCGAAGAAGAGTTTCGAAGAAGGAGAAAGGGCAAATGAGTGTTGATGTTAAAATTTATGGGAAAAAGAATTTATGTTTTAGGCTTTGTAGCTTATAAAATCGGTTCCGAAATCGGTTTCAAAACATGACAGTTTGCTCCTATTCCTAGGTGAATATTTACTCGGAACCTATTCTTAGACCGATTTTAACTAGTTCCGGAAATTTGGAACCTATTCTCGAATAAGTGGGCTGTGACCGCTCACCATTTTATAGGGGGACATAAGCGGTTCAGGAAGAGAAGAAGATGGAAGGGGAAGAGAAAAAAAGAAAGAAGGATTTCTCATGTGCACAACTTTGGAAGTTGATTCTACGTAGCGCAACGCAACACTCAATAAGTGTTCGTGTTCCTTCATCCAATCAAGGTATTTTTCTGAAATAGGGCCAAAATTCAAAGTTATGTGCAAATTGAGCCGCGAGTCCAATTTTTGGGTTGTAAAAACTTTGGGTTTTTGTGAGAATGCTAGATCATGGTATTGTAGAGCTGTGAGTTTTGACAGAAGTCGTTTCGGTACAATAGTTTTGTTGGAGCGAGATTTTAGGGTTCCAAGGCCAAGTTCCGCATTGAGTTTAGATTTGAATAATCGCTTTAGGTGAGCGATCTGTTGATGCGTGAGCGTTATTTTGTTAGCATTTAAGCTTAGTTTAACCGAGTATAGTTAAGATAGCACTTTACTTGGTTTTGATACTATTTCTCGCTTATATGATAGGAATGTGAGTTCGTTGGATCGAGTGAGCCGTGTTATTTGGTTTGAAGCATATCTAGGTGAGTTATGTTATATCCTATATGAATTTGTGAACTCATATCTTGAAAATGGTAGAGATTTAAGATATTATAAGTAATGAAAGAGCATGTTTGTTGCATAAAAGTTTGGATTGGGCAATCATTATATTTTCGTATTGGTGAATGATTTGAAAAAGATTTTATGAAAGACATTCGTCGTGAATGTGGTTTGTGAAAGAAACTCTAAAATGAGAATGGTTTTAAGAAAAATGTCGCGAAAAGATGTGTGTGTATGTGTAATGGGTTACAAATTGGTTTATGCAATGAGTCCATGCTTTTCGAAATGTCGAGGGTTTATGAAATAAATTTTGAAACAGTATGAGAATTGTCTTGTAAAGTATATTTTATTTAATGGATTGAATTACGAAAAATTACATGATTGATTTATGAAATGCATTGTGGATTATGAGATTGATTAGGGATTGAATTTTTGGATATTTGAGGTGTGAGTTTAGTACTCAATATTGCCGTGAGCCTATGGAAGGACTGTGGGTATGCACATCGGGTTTAAGATATTCTTCTAGGCTGAGCCACTAGTTTTATAAGTGGAGATCTTGCCAAGAGAGGAAATCCAAGTCGCTTTGTCACAAGGCGTTTTGTCATGACCATAGTTTGATATTGAACAAAAGATTGGTCAATGGATGGACCATCGACATTATCATTGACGTGAGTTTTGATATGAAATGGATCAATGGATCGACTATTGACATAATTTTGATAGAGATTAATCAATTAACTTGACCATTGATATTTGAATCGTGATGATGGATTTAAATATATATTTCTAACTTGTATTTTGTTGAAATGAACTACTCGTACTTAATTTGATATGTATATTAATGAGTTAGATTATGAGTTATTGCTTATGCTTTATACTTATATATATGCATAGTGGCTCCTTGATATACTTAGAAGATATCTACTACTCACTGAGTTTGTGATTGCTCACCCCTCTCTTTTCCAATTTTTTCAGGTCCTTCAGTTAGTGCCGTTAGAACGATAGGGTTACTTCGGGGGGCTTGGATTTTGGTGGTTTGAGACTGTGTCCTTTGAGTGGAAAAACGGCTGTTTCATCTACATCCTTATAGGATTTGGGGTGTGACACGGACCAATCAGTTGAAGTTTTGTTAGGGGTGCACAAGTTGGGACACTGGATAATTGAAATTGCACGAGATTCTTCAATTCAATGCTGTGCAAATCGTTCGGACCATTATAGCAACTTCGAATGATCTCATCAGAGTAGAGTGTTCAGCTAATTTCTTCAGCCTCTAGCCATGGTATTCGTGATTGTTCTGGCTGTTTCTCTCTTGGCAAACACGGCACTGGCTCATGAAACCGGCGATTTCACGTACAATGGTTTCCATTCTTTGAATCTGAACCTCGACGGTTTAGTTGCACTCACTGGCAATGGCCTCTTGAAGTTAACCAGTTTGAACCAACAGAACAAGAGTCGTGCCTTCTACCCAAACCCCATCAAGTTCAAGAATTCATCCGATGGGGCTGTTCAGTCATTCTCCACCACATTCGTCTTTGCTATAATTGCCGAATATCCAGCTCTGGTTGGTCCCGGGTTTGCCTTCGTGATAGCTCTTCATAGAGAATTTCGTGGAGATCGGCTTGGTTATGACTTTGGTCTCTTCAACAAAACAAACAATGGCGATTCCTCGAATCACATTTTTGCGGTGGAATTTGACACGATTCAAAACACCGAAATCCAAGATATCGATGACAACCATGTTGGGATCGATGTCAATGGGCTGCTCTCTGTAAATTCTTCCCCTGCTGGATACACTGAAAAAGACATTCCAGGCTTCAGAAACTTGAGTCTGATTAGTAGTAAAGCAATGCAAGTTTGGGTGGATTATGATGATGTGCAGAAACAAAATCAGGGTCACATCAGCTCCGGTCAATGTTGACAGACCGAACACCCCCCTTTTGTCCATGTCCTTCAATCTCTCGCCGATCTTCAAGGAGACCATGTACGTTGGGTTCTCTTCCTCAACCGGTGCGCTCTTAACTTCTCATTATATCCTCGGATGGAGCTTTCTGGTAAATGGACAAGCTCATAGGCTTGATTTGTCTCAACTTCCCAGATTGCCCCTTAAGAAAAAGAAGCAGAAGTCTGTTCTTTTCACTACTGGACTGCCTTTCGTATGCTTGTTCTTTCTATCAATACTGGTCTTTGCTATGGCTTACGCAATTAGAAAAAGAAGAAAATTTGCAAAGGTTCTACAAGATTGGGAGCGCGACTATGGTCCACATCGGTTCAAGTACAAAGATCTCTATGTTGCCACAAAGGGGTTTAGGGATCAAGAGCTTTTAGGAGCTGGTGGATTTGGTAGGGTTTATAAAGGGGTATTACCCACCTCGAAAACTGAGATTGCAGTGAAGAGAGTTTCTCATGAATCGAGGCAAGGGATGAGACAGTTCATTGCTGAGATCATTAGTATTGATTGGCTTCGTCATCGAAACATTGTGACGCTTCTCAGATACTGCCGTCGGAAGGGTGAACTGCTGTTGGTTTATGACTACATGCCAAATGGAAGCCTAGACAAGTACTTTTATAACCAACCAAAGGTGTCACGCCCCGATCCTCGAGCGCGCGCCCATCCCTCACTGGTCTATTAAATAGCGATGTCCTAGGACGCATCGCCGACCCTTTCATTTTAATATGCATGCGGAAGCATATAAATAATCCTCAGACAATAAAACAATATAATAGGAAAGTAGGGCCATATTTTTCAAACTTGAAAATCACAACCACACTTATATACATTGCAAACCATAATGTATATATTACATATAAGCTACCCAAGTCAGGTCCTACTCAAACCATTCATAAAACAAGGTTCACAAACAGGGGTGGAGGTTTCCAATCTACTCCGGGTCATCATCCTCCACGATTTCTCCTTCTTCCACGCTCTAGCTGGAGCCCATGGCTGAGTACTCCGGAGAATCAAGATCATCAAGCTTGGGATCCTTCACATCCACCACCGAACCACCCTTAGGATCTGCAGTACCCTTTCCAAATGCGATCTCCATCACATACAGAGGTATATCAGATTCCGGTACTGGGCCCTTCCTTCGTCCATCACTGTAATGGCGATACCATGCCCTGTATTGATGGGGCACCTTTTTGGGTAAACCTGCATCAACCCAAACAATGGACTTCACCAATACATAATCCAACCCTTCAGGGTGCCCATGTATCGGAATGTGATAAGTTTGTTCTGTGAACTTCTTCGGTTCGCCAAAATGCTCGGGAGGAGCTAGAGGGGTTGCCATATATGGACCTGAAATGTTATCCCACAACGAGGTAAGACGACATCTCAGCGAGTTCCACCTCCTAAGACTCGACTATGAAGAAAATACGCTCTGAGGGCTACTTATACACAACCACGAGTCAGAGGATTTACCTTGGCCTCAGTTCCTCCCTGTCAGTCAACATAATTTAAACAATCATTTCAACCAATCAGATTGAATCGTCGATCAATCGACTCAGTCGATTCCATGTCATCATAACCTTCCCTTGGTCGGTATACTCAATACTATCTATAAGATCCTATTCAATCAAGACTGCTCACCCTAAATTGAAGATAGATAGTATAGCTCACCCAAAACTGTAATATAGTATACTGCTCGCCCATGTTAGAGAAAACTCATTTATTGTTTTGAAGTTGACAAAACATTTCCAAAATCTATATCTGAAGATCTGAAGACTTTACTGTCAAAGTCTGAAGACCGACATATCACCAGATGATTATCTCAAAGTCTATTCTCACTGGCAGTTCCAGACTAAAGTATGAAGATTTATTCAAACAAAGGATTATTATTCAGTTAAAGATTATCTTCAAATTTCAGTTCGTATGGTTATTGGAAGATCTTATAGCTGGAATTCACACATATTTGATTGATTATTCATATTGGAAACTACTCCGATATGAAGATCTTTGAAATGCAAGCTAAACTTGGAAGGTTCTACTTATGGAAACTCAAGATCCTAATTTGTATGGGCGAGCAGGATTGACGGGCTTTCAACACAAATTATCTAATGACTCGAGATCACCTTAACTGATTCTGTCCAATGGGTAGATTGGAGGAATTCTTTTGGAAAGTGCCAACGGTCGTAGAAGGCATGAAGGAGTATTTAAGGGTTGATTTCTTGGTTGTTCGATACGGTGCTTGAGAGAGAATTCTAAAGTCCGAAGTCTTCTTAGTTTCTTGCTTCTTCGTTCAGTTGAGCAAAACCTTGTATACAAAAGAGAGAAACTCTTAGTGTGACTGTGTGAGAGTTTGATAAGACTCATCACTGTGATAGTCACGATCTCAAGTTGTAACAACTCTTTTGACATCTAGTGGAATCTAGCTAATAGGCTGTGAGCGAGGAGAGTGGACGTAGGCTTGGTCTAAGCCGAACCACTATAAACTTTGTGTTTGCTTTCTCTTATCCCTGAACTTCATATTTATATTTACTGATTGTTCATTTACTTAGAGTTGAAATACATTTTATGACTAGCATCTTCTAAAATCAAAATACTTTCTTTAAGTCTTGCGAAAATTCTTACTTACACCTATTCACCCCCCTCTAGGTGCATTCACTAGCTCTTTCAATTGGTATCAGAGCCTGTGTGCTTATTTGTTGAAGTGTTTTACTTCTTAAGCTAAAGATCTATGGCTAGTATTTTGGCTCCAGGACTGGTTGAGGTCAAAGCAACACCAGACCTCCCTTCTTTGATGGGAAGGAATACAACGTATGGAAAAACAAGATGAAAGCTTTCTTAAAATCGAAAGATCCCCTGGAATGGGATGTGATAGAAAAAGGAGTCATTCCTACAAATACTTCAAGTTCAGAAAGAGGAAAGGAAGTGGCAGATGCTGGCGAGATGACATAAGCAGATATAACCAAGAGACAAGCTCTTGATGCAAAAGCTATCTATTCTCTATATTGTGCCTTATCTCCTACTGAATATAACGGAATTTCATCTTGTGAAAAAGCGAAAGAAGTCTAGGACAGGTTGCATGTCACCTATGAAGGAACTGATCGAGTTAAAGAAACAAAGATCAACATTCTCCTTGGACAATATGAAGCTTTCAAAATGAAACCAGGAGAAACCATCACTGACATGTTTAGTCGTTTTACGGAGATTGTAAATGGCCTTGCATATCATGAACAACCAATCTCAGGACAGATGAAAGTCAACGAGTTGCTACGAGGACTCTCCAAAGATTGGAATCACATTAAGACTTCCATTAGAGAAACAAAAAGGATCGCGCCTCTATCAGTATATGAATTAGTGGGCACACTTCAATCTTATGAAGTGGAGCAAATCAATGAAGAAGAAGATCCTAAAGGTAAAAAGCAATTGCTTTAAAGTCTAATGATGATTATGATGTTACAGATTTAGAGGATGACCTGGATGATGAAGAACTAGCACTCATGATAAGGAAGTTCAGAAAGTTAAACGGAAAAGAAAGAAAGTATAACTGGAGAAAGCAGAGTACTCAAAGATCTCAAAACAAATTAACTAAGGAAAATGAGTTCAACAAAGAAGTGACTTGCTTCGAATGCAAGAAGAAAGGACACATCAGACCCAACTGTCCTCTATTGAAGAAAAAGAAGGGAAATACAGAGAAATTCAAGAAGGCTCTCAAAGCAGAGACTTGGAGCGACATTGAATGTGAAGAGAGTGATGAAGAATATGCCAACATTTGTTTAATGGCAAATTCAGAATCAGACTCAGACTGTGAAATAGATTCAGACAAAGAATTCGAGGTTATCAATTTTAAAATTCCTATTAAAGTTTCAAAGTATATTGATGAACTTTGTCTTAGTCTCAAGGTATCCCTTAAAAGAATTTCCGAACTAAAGAAGGAAAATTTCATACTGAGGCAACAGGAAATTTCTTGGAAAAAGAAATTGAAAATCTAAACAAAAACTTTAAAGTCTTAAAAGAAAATGCAGATTCTCTTTCAAAGGAGAACATCTTTTTGAAAGAAGATATTTCAAATATCTCAAAAAAGTTTTCAAATGGATTTGAAAAATTAGATAAAATTCTTTCAATAGAAAGACCTTATTTTAATAAATCGGGTTTAGGAATGACACCAGAAACCATTATTTTAATTGACTTTCCAAAAGTTAAAAAAAGAATTAAAGAAAGACCTACTAAAACTTTTTACAAAAATCATTTTCAAAAAGTTTTTGTAAAACCTGTTGGCCGAAGTGCTCTCAATTGTTCAAAGTGCAACAGTTCAGAACATTTCGAGAAGGATTGTCCTAAAGTTTGGAGACCTGTTAAGAGAGATTGGGTAAAAATTGTTTTTGGAACTAACTCCCCTAGACTCAAGAAAATATGGGTACCAAAGAAAACTTGAAATCTTCTCATAACTGTAGGTCACTATCAAGAAAAAGATCAAATGGTATTTGGATAGTGGCTGTTCGAGACACATGACGGGAGATTCAAATTGCTTTATAAAGCTTACTCAAATGAATGGTGGAAAAGTTTCTTTCGGTTGAAATAGCAAAGGAAAAATCATTGGATGTGGAGCTGTCAAGATTGGAAGTTTCACAATCAACAATGTTTCCTTGGTGGAAGGTTTGAACTATAATCTACTCAACATAAGTCAATTATGTGACACTGGATTCAAAATTAATTTTCAAGAAGGCATTTGTTCAGGAACTAGTAACGATTTGTCTCAATCTTTTATTGGATGAAGACATGGTAATATCTATTTGTTGGACATTAAACCAGAAAGCTCTCAGTGTCTAATTTCTATTCAAGATGAAGAAAATCTGTGGCATAGAAAGCTTGGTCATGTCAATATGAAGCAGATAGCCAAAATTTCCTCCAAAAAACTTGTTCGTGGACTGCACAACTTAAGTTATCAAAACTCAGAATTATGCACACCATGTGTTTTGGGAAAACAGGTAAGAATTTATTTTAAACCTATAAATCAAGTTTCTACTAATCGTGTTCTGCAGCTTCTACATATGGATTTTTTTGGACCAACCAGAACACATAATATTTGTGGTAAGAAATACTGCTTAGTAATCGTGGATGATTATTCTCGTTTTACATGGATATTCTTCTTAGCAAGTAAGTCTGAAGCTTTTTCTTATTTCTCAAAGTTTGCTATGAAAATTCAAAATAAAAAAGCATATACTATAACGAGCATACAGACAGACCATGGAGGTGAATTTGAGAATCAAGACTTTGCAAATTTCTGTGATGAATTTGGCTTGAAGCATGTTTTCTCTTCGCCATATACTCCTGAGCAAAATTGAGTTGTGGAAAGAAAGAATAGATCATTGCAAGAAATGGCAAGAACTCTTTTAATTGAAAGTAACATTTCTTCTCGTTTTTGGGCTGAAGTAGTCTCTACAGCTTGTTATATCATTAATAGAGTATTTTTAAGGCCTATTTTAGAGAAAACTCCTTATGAGGTGTTTAAAGGAAAGAAACCAAATGTTTCTTATTTTCATGTATTTGGTTGCAAATGTTTTATTTTGAAAAATGCAAAAAATCGAATTGGTAAGTTTGAAGAAAAGTCAGACGAAGGTATCTTCCTTGGCTACTCAACTTCAAGTAAAGCATATAGAGTATTCAACAAAAAGACTTAGTCTGTTGAAGAATCTATGAATGTCAAGTTTCAAGACTCTGCACTAAATCAAATGGTGGAGACTCAACTTGAGAAACTGAACCTGCACGAGATGTTACAAAGTCTACTTCTACCACAGAAACTCAAACTCCTGAGTTTCAACAACAAGAAGAACCAAAAGACTCAACATAAGCAGAGGATGAATAGACTCAAAAATTAACCAGCAATTGGAAGCATAAGTCTAGTCATCCCAAAGAACTCATCATTGGCAACATTGATGATGGAATTCGAACCAAATCAAAAGGCGAGAAGAGTCTAGTGCTTTGGCACTTATTTCTGAAATTGAACCCAAAAGCATAGAAGAAGCCTTGGCTGATGAAAGCTGGATTGAAGCAATGCAAGAAGAACTTAGACAATTCAGCATCAGCGATGTTTGTGAATTAATTCCTAAACCAAAAGGTAAATCTATTATTGGAACTAAATGGGTTTTTAGGAACAAAGTGGACGAGAAAGGCAAAGTCATTAGGAACAAAGTAAGACTCGTGGCTAAAAGATACACTCAAGAAGAAGGAATACACTATGACGAGACCTATGCACCAGTAGCAAGGTTAGAAGCAATTATATTACTTCTTGCTTTTGCTTGCTTTAAAAATTTCAGGTTATTCCAAATGGATGTAAAGAGTGCATTCCTAAATGGATTTATCCGAGAAGAAGTCTATATGGAACAACCACCTAGTTTTGAAGATCCAAGAAATCCAAATTCAGTCTATAGACTAAAAAAGGCTATGTATGGACTGAAGCAAGCACCTCGAGCTTGGTATGAAAGGTTAAGTAATTTTCTAACTAAAAATGGCTTTGTTAAAGGGAAAGTAGATACTACCTTATTTATTAAAAGGGAAGGTAAAGATTTCCTACTAGTTCAAATTTATGTTGATGACTTTATTTTTGGTTCACCTAATGAAAGTCTATGCAAGAAATTCTCTAGATGCATGCATGATGAATTCGAGATGAGCATGATGGGTGAGCTACACTTCTTTTTGGGATTACAAGTAAAACAGTCAATAGAAGGAATCTTCATTCACCAAGAGAAGTATGCAAAAGATCTCATCAAGAAGTTTGGATTGGAAAATCGCAAAAAGACAGAGACTCCTATGTCAAGCTCTTCAAAGCTCGATAAAGATGATGAAGGAAAGACTGTGGATCGGAAGCTATATATGAGCATAATTGGATCAATTCTTTACCTTACTGCATCTAGACCTGACATTTTGTTTAGTGTTTATATCTGTGCTAGATTCCAATTAAATCCCAAAGAATCTCATCTAAGTGCAGCAAAACGAATTATCAATTATGTTGCAACTACTTCAAAACTAGGTCTATGGTATCCCAAAGAATGAGACTTTACTTTCTTTGGATATTCAGACGTAGATCTTGCAGGATGCAAAGTGGATAGAAAGAGCACTTCGGAAACTTGTCAACTACTTGGCAACAAGCTAGTATCATGGTTTTCGAGAAACAGAGTACTGTAGCTCTTTCAATAGCTGAAGCGGAATATGTAGCACTTGGGAGTTGCTGCTCTCAAATTTTATTGATGAGGCAACAGTTAAGAGACTTTGGAATTGAAGAATCATGCATTGAAATCAAATGTGATAATACAAGCGCCATCAATCTCACAAAGAATCCAATTATTCACTCAAGAACAAAGCATATGAAAATTCGTCATCACTTTATTAGAGATCATGCTCAGAATGGAGAAGTCTCGATTCAATTCATTGACTCTAAGAATCAACTGGCGGATATATTTACAAAGCCACTGGATAAAAGCTTATTCGAGTCTATTCGTGCTAGACTGAACATTCTATCGTTTGCAAGGTAAAGTTTGAAGGTGTTTAGACTCAGAATTTCCTGATGCTAAGACTGTAAGTAAATTCTCTTCATTTTGATGTGATGTTTGGATAAATTTTTGAAAAGGTACGTTATCTTTTATTATGTAGTCATTTTTAGAAGTTATTTTAATTGACGTTGTTTATTTTCAAAAAGGAAATTATTATTTTGAAAAATGTAGTTATTTTTAAGATAGTTTATCATTTTCAAAAAGGAAGTTTTTACTTTCTAACTGTGATGCTTCGTATACCTGCTTTATATATATATGGTCGAAACTCGTATTCTTCATTTACGCTCACTTTTTGAAACCCTAGAATACTATGATCTTATTGTTTCTCATATACTCGAGTTTCATCCGAAAGTTTTAATCTTTTTCGAAAGAGCGAGTTTGAGAAATTCCCCAAAACTTTGACAATGTCTTTCCAAAGAAAGTCTTCGAGAATCGCAAGTCGGGGACTACAGCGTATGCATGAGGGACCTACGCATTTCGATCTAACCGAGGAAGAAGATTCTCCTCAAGAGCAACTGCCAAAACAACATTCTCAACCGCGCCAACAAGCAACACAAAATCGTCCTCCATAGCAAGAAGAAGTCCTTGAAGATGTTGAACTTGTAAGGACTTAAAAATCCCAATTTATTTATAGACTGTATACAAATTTGAAGAAGGGTGGTTCTGCTATGAACTTGATCGATGAGTTCTTAAAGGCGCACGGTTACAAAATTGAGACTTTTTTCTTGAACACCATGGAGAGACTAGGCATTGTGCCTCAGGGTTTGGCAAGATGGTCGTTCGAAAATTTTCCTAGTGATCCGAGTGTTGGACAGCCAGAGGAGAAAGACGACGATGAAAAGTTGTTTGCTAATTTTCAGCCCAGGATGGATGTTGCTGCAAAGGTTGGTAGTGAGGGACGAATTTATTTCGTTCAAAGGACCACAAAAAGGTGTTACTTGAATTTGCTGAAAAGAGGGGTTATGAACCCTAGGAGTGTGGATTTCGACTTTCTTGATTCTTTAAAGATTAATCTGAGAGAGAAGTTTAGTTTGCTTCAACTTGAACGCTTTTGCACTAAGACGACTGTTGCGTATCTCGAACTTATCACCTATTTTTATTTGAATCTTTCATTTATAGATGCGAACAAATTTAGTTTTTCTGTAAGGGATAAAGAATTTGTTGTTGATGTAGACATCTTGGCTGATTTAATTGGTGTGGAAAGATGGAGATTCCAACAAATTGGTGCATCTTATGCCCATGCTACCTTGTCCATAGTGAATGACAGGATGGTCGAAGGTAAAATTTCTTATTTAAGGTTGAATGCCCCTAACATTCTTCTTCACAAGGTGGTCATTAACTGCATTAGGCCAAAGTCTACTTCAAAGACTGATGTCTCTCATTCTGAAGCAAAACTAATGTACGCAATCAACACTGGTTGCAAGTTCTCTTTGTCTCATACAATCCTCATGCACATGTATTGATCTGTGGTGAAAGACAAGGGACAACTCCCTTATTCGGCTCTTATCTCTAAACTGTTCAATCACTTCAAGATCAAACTTCTTGCTCTTCTGTGTGCTAGATTCATTCCTCCAATGGTTATTGGTCTCAAAATGGTTTCTAAAATGAGACTGAAGGAACTGAGCAAGGAGTTGGAGCGCTTTAAGGAGAAGTCCCTTGTGAAGGCTAAGCAAGACTCTGTTGCAAAAAAGAGGAAGGGAAAAGAGCCTATGACAGAACCTGTGAAGAAAAGAAGATCTCTCATCTTGGAAGATGAAGAAGAAGATGACGATGATCTCACTATCTCAGCTCTTGCCCTGCGGAATCTACAGAGTTATGTAAGCTCCTCCAAGATCAGAGAATGACAAGGAACAGAGGAAAGAGGAGAAGAAAGAAAAGGAGATAGAGAAGAAAGAAAAGAAGGAGAAGAAGAAAGAAGAGAAGAAGAAGAGAAAGGAAGACAAGAAGAAAGAAGGAGCGAAGAAAGAAGGAGTCACGATGACTCTTTTGAACCAACACTGGCTGTATCCGTTGATTCGGAAAAGATAAGGAGTGAAAAGACTGAAGAACATCACTATAGTGCCGAGGCAGAGCTTGAAGAAGAACACATCTCTCAACCTGAAGGCATGAACACAGGGGGAGATGCTGAAAATCGAGGTACTTCTTCACCTATTTTTACTAGTGATGTTAGTAGTTCTCCACCAGACCCATAAGCGGTCTATGCCTCTCATTTTCCTGAATCAGACTTCGAGGCATACACTCCTACTCATGGAGATAGAACAACTGATGTTCCCCCTCATTCTCAAACTCTTGCATCTACTTCGGCTGGTCCTAGTACTGCTAAAGATCACTCTGCTGACCTTCAACGAGTGATGGAACTTCCTTTAGAACTAAAAGGACAGCAATATGCTTTTGAGTTTGAAATGAAGCACATGATGACTGTCTTCAAAGCATCTACCGACTTTCTCCAAGATTAGATTCAAGCCCTCAAGCAAGAACATGCAAAGGGTGTGGATATTTAATAGCTTAAGGAGTCTTTGTAGAAGCTTGAAGACATTGTTAAGTCCATGGGGGATTTCCAGCTCGTTCGTATCCCCAAGCAGCCCTAATTCCAACAATCTCTTTTTAAATTGTTTTTGTCTCCACTTTTTGCTGATGACAAAAAGGGGGAGAGTGCAGATTTGTTTTTGTTTTTGACTTTGGACTTGGACTTACTTTCTATGGATTTTTTATTGTTTGGTTGATATTTGACTTTGGATGGATATTGTTAAATCTTTTGATGCTTGCAAGTACAATGGTTTAGAGTTTGCGATATTACTTATAAAAGGTTTGTACTAACATATGTTCTGTGATTGCAGAATCAAAGTCTTTACATTTATAAGATATTATATATTGCATAAGTACTGTTTTGCAGGTCAAAAAGTTTTCCAAAATCTGCTGAAAAGTTTTGTCACCATAAAAAAGGGGGAGATTGTTAGAGAAAACTCATTTATTATTTTGAAGTTGACAAAACCTTTCCAAAGTCTATATCTGAAGATTTGAAGACTTTACTATCAAAGTCTGAAGACCGACAGATCACCAGATTTTTTTTTTTCAAAGTCTATCCTCGCTGGCAGTTCCAGACTGAAGTATGAAGATTTATTCAAACAAAGGGTTATTATTCAGTTAAAGATTAGCTTCAAAATTTCGGTTCGTATGGTTATTGGAAGATCTTATAGCTGGAATTCACACATATTTGATTGATTATTCCTATTGGAAACTACTCCGATATGAAGATCTTTGAAAGGCAAGCTAAACTTGGAAGGTTCTACTTATGGAAACTCAAGACGTGATTTGTATGGGTGAGCATGATTGACGGGCTTTCAACATAAATTATCTAACGAATCGAGATCACCTTAATTGATTCTGTCCAACGGGTAGATTGGAGGAATTCCTTTGGAAAGTGCCAACGGTCGTAGAAGGCATGAAGGAGTATTTAAGGGTTGATTTCTTGATTGTTCGATACGGTGCTTGAGAGAGAATTCTAAAGTCTAAAGTCTTCTTAGTTTCTTGCTTCTTCATTCAGTTGAGCAAAACCTTGTATACAAAAGAGAGAAACTCTTAGTGTGACTGTGTGAGAGTTTGATAAGACTCATCACTGTGATAGTCAAGATCTCAAGCTGTAACAACTCTTTTGACATATAATGGAATCCAGCCAATAGGCTGTGAGCGAGGAGAGTGGACGTAGGCTTGGTCTAAGCCGAACCACTATAAACTTTGTGTTTGCTTTCTCTTATCCTTGAACTTCATATTTATATTTACTGATTGTTCATTTACTTAGAGTTGAAATACGTTTTATGACTAGCATCTTCTAAAATCAAAATACTTTCTTTAAGTCCAGCGAAAATTCTTACTTACACAAATTCACCCCCCTCTTAGTGTATTCACTAGCCCTTTCAGCCCAAAGCTGATATATTAGGGCCCCAGGCCAATATAGTATACTATAATGCTAACCAAAAGCTGATAATTTATTGCTCACCCAAATCTGATAAATTATTGCTCGCGCAAAGCTGATAATAAAATATATTGCTTGCCTAAAGTTGATCATTTATTGCTCACCAGAAGCTGACCAAAACACCATTTTATCATACTCAATAATAATTATCGTGTGTGGGTACACGGTCGGCCTTAACCAAAATACAATAATTTCACTTTTGATCCTCCCACTTCTTTCAACAGTCTAAAAATAGATTTTTGGCGCTGTAGACCGATGCCCAGTAATTTTTCAATTAATTACCAAAATTAATTAATTTAGGAATAAAATCCTTAAATCATAATCACACCAATTCAACACAAATTTGGGCTCGATTAAATAAATGGACCACACCACCGCAATCGGTATAAAATTCCAGTCCCAGGTTATCCCGGTCTAATTTTTGGAAAATAAATAAATAAATAAATAAATAAGGAAATTAATTATTAAATGCCAATAATTAAAACTTAGGCCCGTAAAGCCTAATTGAAAACTGAGAGAGCCCAAAAAATTTCCGAACTACTCTAGATAAATACTAGAGCTTATCTAGGCCATAATTGCACTAACTATATACTTAACATGCATCGGTAATTAATTAAATTCACCAATCAAATCTAACTAACCACCTAATCCTAGCTTAGTCTAAACTAATCAACCATTCAACGTCATTAACCTACTAAACGAGGATTAGTGAGTTAAACTCACTTGTTTATCGAACCGCTTGGTTCAATTCGACGGGGATGCGACGGGGGACGATCTTCTCCAAAGCGGGATTGGCTTTCAGGGTTGGGAAGCGGGCCAAAACGGGCCTGCACCGTGCTGGAAACCCATTGATTTCAGCCTCTGTTTGGGGCTGAAAGATGGCTAATCTAGGGCAGACTTGGGTCGGAAACGGGCAGAGGAGCTATAACGGGGTCGGGCGGCCAACCGCGAGGCCTCACGGTGGTCGGAGGCGGCTGAACGGCGACCTATGCTGGTCGAAGGGCCTCCTGGATGTACGGACAAGCTAAGATGGTGTGGCTGGACGGTGCAGGGGCGGAGGGGCATGCGCGGCAGCGGCGACGTGCGAGGACAACGAACGACGGTTCGACGGGCAACTACGGCGGTGAGGGGCTTCGGCTAGTCTTCTCTGCTGGTTGAGGAGTTCGAATAGCACAAATGGAGGGGGAATGGGGCTGGTCGACTGGCCTTGGAGGGGGAAGAGGATGCAGGAGAGAAGGAGGGAACAAAGGGGGCCACCAAGCCTTCAAGTCCATCTTCTTGTCCCCTTGACTCTTGCCCTCCACCAGCTGGGTTCCATGGCTGAAAATCAGCCACCAAGGTCTCTTATAGAAGACTTGAAAGGGTCCAAATGTTGTGGGTGATGGGGCTACGAATTTGCAAGGATTTCCCCTCAATTGGACCTTAAATCCTCTTTGAATTCATCCAATTTGGATTCTCAAAATTCAATTATCAAACCCTCGATCAAATTGATATTTTTCCTCACCAATTGATCCTACTTACATCCCATCCCAATTTTGCGATCAAAAACGATTCTTGACATCTTCTGGATAAAAATGTCCCTATCTCGACTTTTTCCCAAAAAGTCTTAGTTTGCAGAAAAATCTTCGGAGACTGAGTTGATGTTCCTAGAATGATTGGTGACATGACAGAACTTTCAATTTCTGAAATTGGATTCAAATTCGCGGTTAATTTCAATTTGGCGCAATTTTAGCGTGACCTAAGCTACCAGGTAGCTTTTAGAAATTTTTAGTGCAAATGACCCGTGGTTGATTTTCTTCGAGCCACAATGAACCCACTTGACACATTGGCGACTCTCAATTGTCGTGAAAATCTCGATGATTCAAATACGGACACAAGGTAGCAAAACGATAGAAAAATTAGTCTAGTGCCAGTCGACGGGAATTTTTCAATTTAGTGGAGTCACCCATGTTTAGCCACACATCTCAGTCGAACAGACCTATCTTTGATCCCTGATCGATTTTTAACTGTGCCGTAATGACCTCTAAAGATGAGCACGGTCGAGTAGCCGATTCCTGGTCGAATTCTCAAGTCTATTGCATTAAAGTTCCTTAATGACTTTCCTATAAAGTCTAGTTATCTCGAGAGTGATTAACTATGAGAACAGCCCTATAGGAGCGTTGATGAAATGCCCTATTAATTTAATTGAAAGCAGAAGTGAAAAATCTAGGATGTCACAAATGGTGACCCTTAATTGGAGCCAAAGATTTAGAGTGATCAAAGGTGTTGCATATGGCCTCTCTTATCTCCATGAAGGATGGGAACAAGTGCTGATTCACAGGGATGTCAAAATTAGCAATATCTTGCTGATTTTAGAACTAAATGGGAGGTTAGGAGATTTCGAGCTTGCAAGACTATATGATCATGATACCGATCCTCAAACCACCCATTTGGTGGGAACACTTGGATATGTGGCCTCGGAGAACACTCGAACTGCCAGGGCCACTACAAGCACATATGTTTTCGCGTTTGGGGCATTTTTGCTCGAGGTTGCTTGTGGAAGAAGGCCGATTGAGGCTTAGGAGAAGGAGGATGTAATATTGGTGGACTAGGTGTTTTCTTGCTGGGATAAGGGTGACATACTAGAGGCAAGAGATCCGAACTTAGGGACGGACTTTGTGGCAAAGGAGGTGGAGCTAGTGTTGCAACTTGGACTGTTGTGCTCCTAGTCTCAGCCGACTGCGAGACCACGCATGCGTCAAGTAGTGCAGTACTTGGAAGGGGATGTCACATTAGAGGAGTTATCATCTCTTGGTATTTCAAAAAGAGGATTGCAATTTGCGTATCGTGAAGGTTTTAGTAAGTCTATCACGTCTGATCCATCTTCATCAGACAAGGCATTTTCACAAATATCTTCTGTCACAAATTCTCTTTTCTCTGGTGGAAGATGAGTCTCAAGCTTGTTATATAAATTAAAAGCACATTTCATAGATCGAAGTAATTGTCAAACTAGTGTTCTTATGCGTCAAGTAGTCGTAGTTTGCAACTCTGTGAGTATATGTAAACTGTAATTTAAGATTCTATGGATTAGAGCAATTTCTGCAGTATATTCCTGCATGTTCTTGGGAATGTCTGCATTAACTTAAATTGCCTTCTTTGATTTTCCCTTTCGGTCAGCCTCCATAGTGTAAGAGCAAATCCACCTTTTATAAGGATTATTACTTGTTTGTTTGAGTCCTCGCATGGCTTAACAGTCGGGTCCCTAATATATGTGCACCATTGACATGTGAATTTTTTATTCATAGGGAATATAGTAACACAAGTCAGGGTACCGATAGCTGAAATTGCATTAGATTCAATTTGATCCTAGGAGATTCAAATGATATTTTCTCTGTAGTGTATCCAGCGAATTTCTCCAGTTTCTAGGTATATTCTTTGTGATTGATCTGGCAATTTCTTCCTCGACAAACTTTGTACTAGCTCATGATACCAGCAGTTTCACGTTTTTTGTCGGCCAATCTTAGCTTATATGGTTTGACCGCATTCACTGGCAATGCAACCAAACAGAAGCATAGTCATGTCTTCTACCCTGACCTAATGAAGTTCAAGAACTCATCTTCAGTGTGATTTACAAGAATCCAGCTCTGGGTGGTTACGGGGTCACTTTTATGTTAGCTCTTGACAGAGAATTTGCCAGAGCTCTTCCTAGTAATTACTTTTACCTCTTCAATGAAACCAACAATGGCAATGCCACGAACCACATTGTCACAGTATAATTTGACACAATCCAAAATCATGATGTCAATGATAACCACGTTGAGATCGATGTCAATGCACTGGCGAACCTCCGTAAAATCTGTCCCTGCAGGATGTCACGTCTCGAACCCCGAGCGCACGAACATTCCTCGGTGGTCGATTGAAGTCCAGGATGCGTTGCTAACCCATTTTTTTTTTTTTCGATTAAACGCATGCAGAAGCAACTTAAATAAACACCCAATCAATCAACAGAACAATGGTAGTAAAACACAATAGATGATCTCCAAAAACGGCACCTTTATTTATCCACTCGTTAACTCTAGGAAGTTTGATATTTACAAGTCTACCTCAAAAGACAACTTCCTAACGAGCAATAGGCAAAAAGGGTTAGAGAGGGTCGGGGTTAGCTTAAACTTCACTGTCGATGAGGCCAATCAAAAGTAACGCCAAGCATACCTACGTCTTGGTCCATCAAGACCCCAAATCGCACGTGACGGTTCTCCATACTACAGACCTGCAAATATTTAACAACAACGATGTGAGATATAAATCTCAGCAAGTTAACAGCCTAAACCTCGATTAGGACGAAAATTCGTCTCGGATGCAGCCTAAACACGCATCACATACAAACTTACCTCGCCTTAGCATACCCCTGCATATTAGCATATCTCACATGGCAAAAATAGTGCAACATGCATAAATAATAATGAGAACATGTTCTAAAACTTCCAAGTGCATTGCCAACACACGTGTTCCAATTATTACGACCCCTCGGGCCACGACCAACACAAGAGTTGGCGGTCTTTCGGCATGACCAGGCATCGTTCCGTCCCATCAGGCATGGTATCATCTAGAGCCCTGATGCAAGCCAAGGTTAGGCTTTCTCAAACAGTAGGTTCGGGAGAGTGACTCGCACACGGGAAACAGGACGAACAGAAATTTCAGCACTGCGCAAGTTTAGGAGAACAGTCGTATCTTTGTGGATACAGATCGGATCGACCTGATTCCAAATCCAAATGAACAAAGACTTCTGGATTTATAATTTATCTGTTTTGGGTTTTCTGAAATAAGCACTGTAGGATGGTCGAATTTGGGTTGGAAGTGGGTAAAAATAACGAATAGAACAGGAAAAGATAGAAACTTTGTAGGTTGCTCTTCTAGGCCTCCAAGGAAGTTGAGAGGGCACCGATTCTTCTAGATTGATGACTGCAAATCTT
Organism: Eucalyptus curtisii; assembly: GCA_017140595.1. Taxonomy (NCBI): domain Eukaryota; kingdom Viridiplantae; phylum Streptophyta; class Magnoliopsida; order Myrtales; family Myrtaceae; genus Eucalyptus; species Eucalyptus curtisii. The sequence continues at coordinate 36,729,271 of CM029504.1, read as the reverse complement.
CAAGGATGCAGGTTTTGAAAAGCTCCGACTCTTCAAGGACGGAGTGAAAACTCTTCTAGGTTTTCTAAGGTATGAACTCTGCAAGGTTCACGATACTTGCTTGAAAGCAAAGTTTTCATTCATCAAAAGTCATCTATCTCATACAAGGAATTGGATGGCTTATATCGTCAAAGATATAAAGACAGAGTATTGAAACTAGAAACTAGTAAAAGCGTCTTCATGGCTCCCAAGGTGTCTTTCAAGCTTCCGGGATGGACTCAAGATATCGATATGGCTTCTCGATTGAATCGACAACTTCATCGAACTTCATCGACAATCGACAACTTCATCGATGTTTCGTCGAGCTTGAATACGGACCAATCTTCTTGGTCAAGAGAGCTGGTCTTCAATGCGGGCTGCATCATCCTCCCCATCTTTAAAAGAATTCGTCCTCAAATTCTTGCCATCATCATCAGAAGAATCTCCCACATAAGGTGTTAAATGTCGAACGTTGAAAACGTTGTGAATCTTGATATGGGAAGGAAGATTTAATCGATACGCATTAGGATTAATGCGCGCAAGAACTTCGAGAGGTCCAAGCTTTCGATCACTAAGCTTGTTATAACTTCCGACGGGATGGCGTTCCGGTGGCAAATAAGCCCAAACAAAATCTCCAGGTTCAAAGATAACTTCAAGTTGCTGCTTATCGATGTTTGTTTTATAGGATTCAGTTTTGCTCTCTAGTCTTTGGCGCACATCTTCATGAATTGTCCTCATTTGAGAAACAATATCATGGACTTTGCTGCTCGACTTCTTAGCAAAAGGAATTGGTGCAAGATCAAGAGCAGTGTTCGGTTGTCGACCATATACGATCATAAATGGACAATATCTAGTGCTACGGTTCTCAACACAATTATATGCAAATTCTCCAAGTGACAACCGCGTCTCCCAAGAACGGGGATTATTATCAATCAAAGTTCTTAATAGATTTCCCAATGTTCGATTGACGACCTCAGTTTGTCCATCTGTTTGGGGATGAAACACAATACTATATTGCAGTTTAGTACCGACATTCTTCCACAGTTGTCACAAAAAATGACTAAGAAATTTTGTATCCCGATCCGAAGTAATGGTCTTCGGAATGCCATGCAACTTATAGACTTCCTTGAAAAATAAGTCGGCAATACACGAAGCATCCATAGTTTTTCGACATGGAGTAAAATGTGCCATTTTTGAAAATCGATTGACAACAACAAAGATCGAATCCATACCTCTGTTTGTGCATGGTAGTCCAAGGACAAAATCCATAGAGATATTCTCCCATGGGGCATGTGGAATCGGCAAGGGCAAATAAATGCCAGCATTAGTAGCTTGTCCCTTTCCAATTTGGTAAATTCTCCAAGTGACAACCGTGTCTCCCAAGAATGGGGATTATTATCGATCAAAGTCCTTAATAGATTTCGCAATGTTTGATTGACGACCTCAGTTTGTCCATCTGTTTGGGGATGAAACCCAGTACTATATTGCAGTTTAGTACCAACATTCTTCCATAGTTGTCACCAAAAATGACTAAGAAATTTTGTATCTCGATCTGAAGTAATGGTCTTCGGAATGCCATGCAACTTATAGACTTCCTTGAAAAATAAGTCGGCAATACGCAAAGCATCCATAGTTTTTTGACATGGAATAAAATGTGCCATTTTTGAAAATCGATCGACAACAACAAAGATCGAATCCATACCTCTGTTTGTGTGTGGTAGTCCAAGGACAAAGCCCATAGAGATATTCTCCCATGGGGCATGTGGAATCAGCAGGGCAAATAAAGGTCAGCATTCGTAGCTTGTCCCTTTCCAATTTGGCAAATTCTCCAAGTGACAACCGTGTCTCCCAAGAACGGGGATTATTATCGATCAAAGTCCTTAATAGATTTCGCAATGTTCGATTGACGACCTTAGTTTGCCCATCTGTTTGGGGATGAAACATAGTACTATATTGCGGTTTAGTACCAACATTGTTCAATTTCCCAATGTTCGATTGATGACCTCAATTTGTCCATCTGTTTGGGGATGAAACACAATACTATATTGCAGTTTAATACCAACATTCTTTCACAAATTGTCACCAAAAATGACTAAGAAGTTTTGTATCCTGATCCGAAGTAATGGTCTTCGGAATGCCATGCAACTTATAGACTTCCTTGAAAAATAAGTCGGCAATACGCGAAGCATCCATAGTTTTTCGACATGGAATAAATTGTGCCTTTTTTGAAAATCGATCGACAGCAACAAAGATCGAATCCATACCTCTGTTTGTGCGTGGTAGTCCAAGGACAAAGTCCATAGAGATATTCTCCCATGGGGCATGTGGAATTGGCAAGGGCAAATAAAGGCCAGCATTAGTAGCTTGTCCCTTTCCAATTTGGCAAATTCTCCAAGTGACAACCGCGTCTCCCAAGAACGGGGATTATTATCGATCAAAGTCCTTAATAGATTTCCCAATGTTCGATTGACGACCTCAGTTTGCCCATCTGTTTGGGGATGAAACATAGTACTATATTGCGGTTTAGTACCAACATTGTTCAATTTCCCAATGTTCGATTGATGACCTCAATTTGTCCATCTGTTTGGGGATGAAACACAATACTATATTGCAGTTTAATACCAACATTCTTTCACAGTTGTCACCAAAAATGACTAAGAAGTTTTGTATCCTGATCCGAAGTAATGGTCTTCGGAATGCCATGCAACTTATAGACTTCCTTGAAAAATAAGTCGGCAATACGCGAAGCATCCATAGTTTTTCGACATGGAATAAATTGTGCCTTTTTTGAAAATCGATCGACAGCAACAAAGATCGAATCCATACCTCTGTTTGTGCGTGGTAGTCCAAGGACAAAGTCCATAGAGATATTCTCCCATGGGGCATGTGGAATTGGCAAGGGCAAATAAAGGCCAGCATTAGTAGCTTGTCCCTTTCCAATTTAAAATTCTCCAAGTGACAACCGCGTCTCCCAAGAACGGGGATTATTATCGATCAAAGTCCTTAATAGATTTCCCAATGTTCGATTGACGACCTAAGTTTGTCCATCTGTTTGGGGATGAAACACAATACTATATTGCAGTTTAGTACCGACATTGTTCGATTTCTTAATGTTTGATTGACGACCTCAGTTTGTCCATATGTTTGGGGATGAAACACAGTACTATATTGCAGTTTAGTACCGACATTCTTCCATAGTTGTCACAAAAAATGACTAAGAAATTTTATATCCCGATCCGAAGTAATGGTCTTCGGAATGCCATGCAACTTATAGACTTCCTTGAAAAATAAGTCGGCAATACGCGAAGCATCCATAGTTTTTCGACATGGAATAAAATGTGCCATTTTTGAAAATCGATCAACAGCAACAAAGATCGAATCCATACCTCCGTTTGTGTGTGGTAGTCCAAGGACAAAGTCCATAGAGATATTCTCCCATGGGGCATGTGGAATCGGCAAGGGCAATTAAATGCCAGCATTAGTAGCTTGTCCCTTTCCAATTTGTCAATGTCAACACCTCATCACTTGTCGATGTACATCACGTTTCAAATGAGGCCAAAAGTATTTGGCTGAGACGAGTTGTACAGTTTTGTTGCGCCCAAAATGTCCTTCACGGTGAACTTCATCGATCACCCTTTGCCGAAGAGAACAGTCTGGCACACATAAACGGTTTCTTTTGAAAAGAAAACCATCACATACAGTAAAATCAGCAAGCTTCTTTTCATGTGCATCGAGAATGATCTTGGAAAAGTAGGGGTCTTCTTGATATAACTCCTGAAAAGAATCAAATCCAAGAACAATAGAATGCCTTGTAGAGAGCAAGCTCTTCTTTCGACTAAGGGCATTGGCAACTTGATTCTGAGCTCCAGCCTTATGCTTAATAATGAAAGTGAACTCTTGGATGTATTCAACCCATTTTGCTTGCCTGGAGTTAAGCTTTTGATGTTCGGAAATATAGTTGAGAGCTTCATGATTAGTATATAAAATAAACTCTCGATGAATAAGATATTGCCGCCAATACTCAAGTGTGTGAAATAATGCGTAGAATTCCAGATCATAGGTGCTGTAACGATGTTTGGCACCATTCAATTTTTCACTAAAGAAGGCGATGGGTCAACCTCCTTGACTTAGAACTCCTCCTATGCCAATACCTGATGCATCACAATGCACTTCAAAAACAAGATCAAAATTGGGCAATGCAAGTACTGGGGCTATGCTCAAATTTTCTTTGAGCTGTTCAAAACTTTTCTGAGCTGCATTCGTCCATTTGAAAACTCCCTTCTTCATGCAAGAAGTGAGTGGGGCCGCAATGGTGCTAAAATGCGTAATAAACCGTCGATAGAACGAAGCGAGGCCATGAAAACGTCGCACTTCATGCACATTTGTTGGAGTAGGCCATTCTCGAATCACCTTGATCTTAGAATCATCCACCGAAATGCCATTCTTTGAAATAGGAAACCCCAAGAAAAGGATTTGTGGTATCATAAAATAGCACTTGCCGAGAGTCGCATACAATCGTTCCTGCCTCAACACACATAATACTTCTTGAAGATGCTGCAAATGCTCATCAGTAGACTTGCTAAAAATCAAGATATCATCGAAATAAACCACAACAAACTTTCCTAGAATAGGCTTCAACACCTGAGTCATAAACCTCATGAATATCGATGGTGCATTCAACAATCAGAATGGCATGACTAGCCACTCATACAGCCCATCTTTCGTTTTGAATGCTGTCTTCCATTCATCTCCAGGTTTGATTCTAATTTGATGATATTCACTCTTCAAATCTAGCTTCGAGAATATAATTGCACCAGAAAGTTGATCTAAGAGATCATCAAGGCGAGGAATAGGAAATCGATACTTGATGGTGATCTTGTTGATCGCTCTACTGTCGACACACATCCTTCAAGTACCATTTTTCGTAGGCACTAAAAGAGTTGGAACGGCACACGGACTGAGGCTCTCCCTTATAAAACCCTTATTCAATAGCTCCATAACTTGTCGATGCAGTTCCTCATGTTCGGTCGGACTCATTCGGTAATGAGCGAGAGTCGGCAAAGAGGCTCCGGGCATTAAGTCGATTTGATGCTGAATATCTCTCATAGGAGGGAGACCATTAGGTAAGTCCATCGGGAAGACATCCTTGAAATCTTCCAAAAGAGGTTGAACTCGATGAGGTACGACAGAGGCAACTTCATTCTTCTCACCTATTTTATTAAGCAAAATATACAAGATACGAACTCCTTTCAAAGCATCCTTCATATCCTTCATTGTAAACAACGTAGGGGAGAAGGAATTCTCAACTATAGGAGTTTTCAAAGGTTCCCTACTAGGTGCCAACGTAATCTTCTTGCCTCCAAATTCAAAAGAATATGTTTTTCGATAACCATCATGCGTAGTGCTCCTACCGAATTGCCATGGTCGACCAAGAATAATGTGACTAGCATCCATCGACAGAACATCACACCATATCTTGTCATAATAAACGGAATCAATGGATAGATTAACAAGACATCGTTTTGAAACAGTTACCGCTGGCCTTTCTTCAACCACGAAATTTTATAAGGCGTAGGGTGCGTTTTTAATTCCAACTTTATCTTGTTTGCCGCTACTTCAGAAATTATATTCTCACAACAACCAGAGTCAATAATTAATTGACACACCTTTCCCATGATTATGCAAGCATAATGAAAAATATTGGTACGCAGCCACCCATCTCCAGTGTCATCTCGAGGAGTAAAAAAAAATTTCCTCACCATAAGAAGTTCGCCGGTGTCAGCATGCATTATTTGTTCATCATCCGCAGCTTCTTCATCATTGTTCAACTCCTCTTCAAGTGGATCCTCAGCATTCTCATCAGAATCATTATCCACCAAGAAGGCTTTACCGGCTGGTCGATTCTTATTGATTCGACCATTGCTAGCACGATGACCCAACTCCCCACAAGAATAACAACGTATTTCGGACATAGCAGGTAGAAGGCTTACTAGTCGATTGCGTTGTAGCCTCAGCAACTTTAGCAGTGCTAGTGGTACTCTTAGTGGCCCGACTTGTCATGGTAGTTGATTGTTGTCTCCGAGAATGAGAGCGCTCCATTTTGAGTGCCCGTTGGTGTGCATCTCCTAAGTCCCAAATGTTGAGGAATTCCAAGTCGTCTTGAATGTAAAATTGAAGACCGTTCAAGTATTTGTTCACAAGCACCTCCTTCGGGTCCTGGATATTGTTACGAATCACCAACTCATTGAATTCATTGGTGTATTGGTCCACCGTTCGCATACCTTGTTTTAGATTTTGGTACCGTTGGTAGAGCTCTCTCTTATATCCTTTGTGAAGAAAATATTTTCGAATCTTGCCCTCCATCTTTCTCCACAAAGTGATTGGTGCTTTGCCAACGGCTTGGCGAGTTTGTTTTACACGTCTCCACCAAGCAATTGCCTTGCCTCGGAATCGCATAGCAATGATCCCAACTCAATGATTCTCCAGAACATTTCGATGCTCAAACACCTCATTCACAAGTGTCAGCCAATCAACAATTTCATCAGGAGACTCAGTACCTGTAAATTATGGAACATCTTTCTTGACTTCCTTTTCCCAATATGGCTCACGAATATGTTGTAAATGATGTCAAACATACCTTCGACCGTGATTAGATTGAACACTCTCCGAAGAGGAAGAGTCACCATGGGAATCTTCAGTCTTGGAACGGGGTGGAGAATTATTTGCTTCAGCCCTCAAACGCTGAACTTCTCGCGTCAATTCATCAATTTGTTGTTGCATACGTTGCTGCAAATTCTCAGCGAGTGTGTTCACTTCATCGAGGGGAATGGTTTTGCCGCCACGACGTCTAGCTTGTCTTGGAGGCATTGTCCTCTCCTCCAAAGCTCTAATACCAAATGATGCAAGCCAAGGTTAGGCTTTCTCAAACAGTAGGATCGGGAGAGTGACTCGCACATGGGAAACAGGATGAACAGAAATTTCAGCACTGCACAAGCTCAGGAGAAAAGTCATATCTTTGTCGATACAGATTGGATCGACCTGATTCCAAAGCCAAATGAACAAAGACTTCTGGATCTACAATTTCTCTGTTTTGGGTTTTCTGAAATAAGCACTGTAGGATGGTCGAATTTGGGTTGGAAGTGGGTAAAAATAACGAACAGAACAGGAAAAGATAGAAACTTCGTTAGTTGCTCTTCTTGGCCTCCAAGGAAGTTGAGAGGGCACCGATTCTTCTAGATTGATGACTGCAACTCTTCAAGGATGCAGGTTTCGAAAAGCTCCGACTCTTCAAGGACGGAGTGAAAACTCTTCTAGGTTCACGATACTTGCTTGAAAGCAAAGTTTTCATTCATCAAAAGTTGTCTATCTCATACAAGGAATTGGATGGCTTATATCATCAAAGAAATAAAGATAGAGCATTGAAACTAGGAAAATAGTAAAGAGCATAGAAACTAGAAACTAGTGAAAGCGTCTTCATGGCTCCCAAGGTGTCTTTCAAGCTTCCGGGATGGACTCAAGATATCGATACGGCTTCTCGGTTGAATCGACAACTTCATCGACAATCGACAACTTCATCGATAAGAGGTTTCGTCGGGCTTGAATGCGGGCCAATTTTCTTGGTCGAGAGAGCTGGTCTTCAATGTGGGTTGCATAAAACCCTTGCCTAGACGGTATTCCATAAAGGAGTATCGGTCTGGTCTCAACCGAGACTCAGCATTTGGACCCCCGCCGGGCATCCGATAAAAATCGGGCATCGCTCCCAAACTCCCAACGTGACGGGTTTGATTAAATGACTACTCAAGCACATCATCAATCAAGCCAATTTTTGTTGCCATTAATTAGCCAAGAACAAAATAGTTCATTTTCAAATAATCACTTTGGCAAATTTTCACATTTAAAAATCCTAGTAAAATATTCGTACATGGTTATGTATTTGAAATCAACCCGTCAAACTTTGCACAATTCTATTTTAAAACCCCATTGTTTTATTTAGTACGTAAAATTTGGCGTCCAAACCCAACACCTCATATTTTTCTATATTCTTGCCCAAAAACCTCATTTGAGAATAGTAAATAAAATCCATAATTGAGCAATCAATAGCATAACATCACACGTGCAAACAACCCAAATTACATACAATCTCATCTAGAAAAACAAACATGGGATTCTACTTAACAACTAATCCATCATTAATTACGCTAATCACAAATAAATAAATAAATTACGATTGATTAAATAAATCAAAATTAATTAATCTAATCGTAATTACTTAAACTAATCGCACTTAAATTTAATATAAACAATCTTGAATCGCAATTAAGGCTAAACTAAAATTAACTAATACTAACCGCCATTAATATTAAGCTAATCTACCCCTTAAACGTAATTAACACCATAATCCATGATCAGAAGGTTAACTCATAGGTTTCCAGCGATGGTAGCGCGACGGTGTCGAGAACATGATGCTTGACGGTGGCGGCCGCGGCTCCTCAAAGCCACGGCCAAGGGGGGCTTGGCTTGGTGGTGGTGGTGGCGGCTCGAGGTGAGGACGACAGTGATGGTGGCTTACGGTTTGATGGTTGCAAGTGGCGGTGGGTGCGGTGCGGACGGGTGGTGGAACGCAGTGGCAGTGGGGCGGGCAATGATGGCAAAGAACGGCGGCCAAAGGGTTGCAAGGAAAGGAAATACTGAGAAGAAAATGATGAAAATGGAAGCAAAAGAGGGGGAGATGTGGGGCTGGGTGCTTTGGTCAGAATGAGAGGCGTGGGGGAAGAAAATGGGGAGGAGAAGAAGGAAAGAGGAGGTCGGGTGGTCTGCAACGAGGGGAAGGAAAATGTCGTAGGGAGGAAAGAAGAGAGAAGGGGAGAAGAAGGAGAAGGAAGAGAGAAATAAAAGAAAATAAGAAGGAAAGATGGGTGTGGCAGGAGGGTGGCGTGAGGGGGAGGAAAAAGAAAGAGAGAGAATAAAAATAAAATAAGAGGGAAAGGGGTGGCAAAAGGGTGGCGTGTGGTAGGGGTGAGCGGTTCTTGATTTTGGTTCGGTTTCGTCTGGAACTTGGAACCTACTGCCTTCGGATACGGGTTCCTCATTTTTTGGAACATCCTAACCTACCCGTCGAACCAAGAATATGAAATCTACCCCGTCACGGGTTAGGGGTCGACGTGCTCCAACAGGTTCCAACAGGTTTTTTTTTTTTTTTTTTTTTCATTTTCAGATTTGAAAAGCTCTTTTCAAACAATTGACGGTTCCAATTCCAATCTCCTATCTGGTCATAAGTAAAAGCCAGCAAAAGCTCTACCGATTGATTATTATTCTACCCAAGAAAAAGTAGCAAATGAGAAATGGCAGTAACAACGCTGCAACTAGCGCATACACAAGTAGCAAAAAATTTTAAAAAAGAATCGCCATCTGCATATGGTAGTTCCATAAGCAGCTCTGCATCAAGCAAAGTCGAGCAATGCGGGCAGCCCAAGATTGTCTGTGCATGCAAGAATCAACAAGAAATGTAAGCAAGTGAATTTTTCTCTCATACTTAAAAGACTACGCTTATAAGCTGGAGCTATTCCATATTGAGGTTTGCTCTTCACCAGACAATCTACATCTCCCTATACAAGCAACACATTACAATCACTCATCAGCCAAGAAAACACACCAAAGCCAAATACTCTGGAAAGAAATAAATCTCAGCCACCCAAATGACAGAGACATCGCGCAAGATTTAGCTCGCCCCACCCCGCATTTTTGATGGACTTTCATCAAGGACGGACCCCACATCATGGGTAGAACAAAAGCCCTCCTTTCAGAGCTAGTTTACAATCCAACCAATTTCAACCACACCTCGCATTTTCAACAAATTTTAAGTAGGGCGGTCCCCAAACCGCAGGTAGAGCAAAAGCCCTCCTCCATTTGGAGCTGGTCCACAACCAAATCAATTTCAAACAATACCTCAACAATATTGCCGACTAAGTAAGGGAGTTGCTTGTTGAGCTTAATCTTCTCTCGATTCTCCTTTATCTTCTCCTTATACGACTCCAGCTCTAGATTCGTCCTCTGCAGCTCCTCCTGTCATCACAAAATAGAAAAACAAACGAAATCTCATCAAAACCCCCATCGATGCATGGACCTCAAATTAAGATTCAAAAGAAACTCTTGTGCACGAGCCGAAGCACATAAGCCCCCAACGACAAGTAAACCCGCGCCACAAGCCCTAGCAAATCCAGCCGAAGCCATTGACGTCTAGAGAGAGGGATAGATCTTGAGGATGCGAAAGCCAGCCCAAGCTTCAAAGCCCTGCGCTTTCGAATCGAGCAAAGAGAATACAACACAAATGCTCAAGAGCTAAAAAAGAGCAATGCACAGAGAGAGAGAGAGAGAGAGAGAGAGAGAGAGAGAGAGAGAGAGAGAGAGAGAGAGAGCTTACGGTCTCTGCCACCGCGAATGCCGCCTTTGGTGGGATGATACATGGTTCCAGCGAGGTCCTCCAAGTCGACGAAGATGGGGATGTGGTCGTCTTCTTCGTCGGCTTCTAGTAGACAAGCTTTACTCGGAGATGTAGGTCTTGCCGGAGAGGAACTCGTCAAGGGACTTGAGGCCCGACTCCATGTGGAGATTCGTCGAGGAACTTGTCGAGGGCAAGCACTGAGCACAGTGAGCAACGTCGGGCAGAGACATAGAAGAAGTGTGAAGTGTGAAGTGAAAGTGAGAACTGAGACTAGGGTAAATTAATTTTTAGGGTTTTTTTTTGGAACCTAACCGGTTCCGGTTCCGGTTCCAATCCTATAGAAATCGGATCCGGAACCGGAACCGCCGAATCCCAAAAAGAGGAATCGGGAACTGGAACCGGTCTCTTAAGAACCGGGAACCGTTCTCCGGTTCCCAATTCTACCCGGGAACCATGCTCACCCCGTGTGGGGAGGGAAAAAGAGCGAGAGAAGAGAGTGAAATAAAAAAAAAAAAGGAATAAGAGATGGGGGAAAATGGCAGAAGGAGGGGGGGAGGGGGACAAACGTCAGGGGGAGGAGAAAGAAAATAGAGGGAGAGAGAGCGGGAAGAAAAAGAAGGATTTTCAAGATTTTCCCCAAATTTCACTTATTTCATCACACCAACTCCCCACAAAATCCTCTACTTTGAGTATTTTGTCTCTCCTTATCTTTTTATTTCTATTTTCCTTTAAAAATTCAAAATCTTGGCCCTAAAATCACCATTTTGCATTGGCAAACGTCAGGGGGAGGAGAAAGAAAATATAGGGAGAGAGAAGAAAAAGAAGGATTTTCAAGATTTTCCCCAAATTTCACTTATTTCATCACACAACTCCCCACAAATTCCTATATACCGACTATTTTGTCTCTCCTTATCTTTCTATTTCTATTTTCCTTTAAAAACTCAAAATCTTGGCCCTAAAATCACCATTTTGCATTAGATTCGAATTTTCTCTATTTCCGGTCTCCAATTTTTTGTCCAATAATTCCTTTTCAGAAAATTTCGGACTCGCTGATAATACGATGGACGATGAGGTGGCATCCAATAATTTAATCTCGAAATCCTCAAAAGTTCGATACCTGAAATCGAATTAAATTTCGTGATTAAAAATCAATCGAACGGGACTTTAGTACGACCTAATCTATCAGATGGCTTTTAGGGGCTCTCGCGCGGTTAACTTGTGGTTGATAATTTTCGATCCACGTTTGTGCCTCTTCGAATCATGGACAACCCTTGGTTGTCATGTAATTGCGAGGGTTCAATTACATACCCTGAATGTAATATCAATGCAAATATCGTAATCGTACGGAATCACCTGCGAACCGTACTACGTACTTTTGTCGAATCAATCTATATCCATTCACTAATTAACTTATAACAGTGTAGTATTGGCCATTGTTGATCCCTACAGTTGAGAAGTCGATTTCTGATCGAATTCTTTGGTCTTTTGCGTTTTAATCCTTTACGGCCTCATATAATGGATTAGTTAACTCGTGAATGATTAGTCCAGAGTAAAATAACCATAAGTGTGTCGATGAAATAACCATTTTATATATTTTGAAATAGGGCCAAATTTCGGGATATCACACAGGATATACTAGATGTCCTGGTGGGGTCGTTACAAACTAGAGCCTGATGACTGGTGAAGCTATATAAGTTCTGGTGGATTTTGAAGGCGCAAAAGCAAATCAATGTCACATTTGCTCCTAGCAATGTTGAGAAACTGAAGATTTCCCTTTTATCTTTGACCTTGATCTCTCGCCGATCATCAAGGAGATGATGTACGTGGAGTTCTCGTCCTCAACCAGCTCGTTAGTAACTTCTCATTACATCCTGGGAAGGAGTTTTATTGTAAATGGGACAAGCTCAGGGTGCGCATGACAAAATTTCTAGAACAGAAATTGATTTCTGGTCAGGAATTGATTTCTCAATTTCTATTTCAGAAATTGAGAAGTTAAAAATTTTAGCTTCTGATTTCCTCTTCAAATCTATTTCTGGAATAGAAATTTGTTCCAAAAATAGAAAAATCAAATTGCGTTACCAAACGGATTGCTTCCAAACCCATTCCGGGAATAGAAAACGCAGAGAAAATAGAGAAGTAGAAATTTTATCATGTGTGCCCTTAGAGTTTGGTTTTGCCTCAGTTTCCTAGACTACCTAATGTGAGGTGGGGGAGAAATCCTATCCGTTGACTGCTGCTGTGGCTTTCATCTTGTTGTCCTTTCTGTCAATATCTTAAATGTGGTTTTATGTTCACCAAAAAAAAAAATGTGGTTTTATCTAATAAGTCAAAAATGAAAATTTGCAAAGGTTCTTGTCTGGGAGCATGACTTCAATCCTCATAGGTTCGAGTACAAATATTTCTTTGTAGCCACAAAACAATTAGGGACCAGGAGCTATGACGGCCTGCTGGATTTAGCCGGGTCTATAGAGGGGCATTACCCACTTCAAGAACTGAGGTTGTAGGGAGGATGTTTTATCGTGAATCAAGGCAAGGAATTAGAGAATTCATTGTGAAGATCGTGAGTACTGGTGGTCTTTGTCACAGGAACATCGTGACGCTCCTCAGTTATTGCTGAGTCAAAAGTGATAGGCTATTGGGGTATGACTACATCCCCAATGGAAGCCTGGATAGGTGCCACTATAATGAACCAAAGGCCAACAATACTTCGAGCCAAAGATTTAGAGTGATTAGAGTTGCAGCCCGTGGCCTTTATTATCTCCAACAAGGTAGTGAGAAGTGGTTCAACGAGTCGATGAGCCTATTTATAGGTTTCATAATATGATTATCTAAGATAGCATATCAATTAAGATATACGCACAATCAAAGGTGATATATGTGTAACCTTGAGAGATACGGAGAATTAACAAAATTATCAAAATATCTCTAACATTGGAAATTATTTTAGAGATATCCTGATAATTTCTAACATTCCCCTTCTGTGTCCAAAGCCAGCTGCATCGACCACCAGACTTGCTACCCAAAGACCAACTAGATTTGAAAGTTTTGCCACGAACAGTCACCAATCACAACTTCATCTACCAAGTCTCAATCGGACATTGTTTCACTTGATTTCAAAGTCAAGCTGACTTAGTCATATTGAGTTTAAAGATAATTAGGGATTTTTCTAGAGGAATTTTCCAGGTAAGAGATACTTTGATAAATTTTGTTGATTCTTTGTATCTATCAAGATTACATCTATGTCTCATTTTGATTGTGTGTATATCTTGATTGATACGTTATATTAGATAGTCATATCATAAAACCTATAGATAAGTTAATGTACTCTTTATTACATACACCGAAATATAAAATTTAGTAAATTTCTCTTTCCCTTTACTATTTTTAACTAAAGGGGTGTCAAACTTGGTAACATCTCGCTAGATTCAAAACATAATGGAAAGTCATGTGATTTTAGGATTACACAATCATGACACCATCCTGCTCTCGAGACACGGGGATTGGGAAGCGCATTGTGCAAGGACCAGCGTCTCTAGCTTCTTCCATGGAGTTTGCGCTATGAAGTTGTGAATCTTGGTATAACTGAGATATTTACGAAATCACCATCATACCAAATAAATTGGATAAAGCGAAATTAACAGCCCTTATTTTTATCATCCATCCAGGTCGGTTTCGTAAATGGGACTTAAATTCGAGGTATAATTTAACACTTAATAGTTTCTCGCTGATCTTTTTGCAACAATAGGTGAACCAAACCTTCGTTATCTGGTATGATTACTTGAAGTAAGTTACTAATAAAGTAGAAAAACTCCGGAGGTATCAAACGTTTGTTCACTTGTAAGAATCTAAAACTCATTGGACTTCATGAGACTTGTCAGATCTCTACAGTTTACTTGAAGAAGCCTACACGCTTCCTGGCTATGCTAGGCTGACCATCAATTTATAGCTCATTTTTGTTAGCCACATCAGTTCCGATAAGCGGCTCCCATTGTTATGCATGATTTTTTCGGTCAGGCTTCGATGATGACGACCTCCTCCGGTAACCGTATCAAGAGAAAGTCCTGGGTTTGCCCTTTGTAGGATGAGTGGATCATTAGGTTAAGTATATCTGAAATGAGGGAGAAAAGAAAGCGGTCAGGATTATTAGGTCATACCTCTGTAAGAAGTTGCTATCTTACATGTATGGTGTGGCCGAAAGAACTAGCTTTTTAAGTATTTTGTATTTTTGTCATGTCAGATAATGTCTCTAGTTTGCCTAGATGGTTATTATAAAATTATTTGCCAGAATTACGAGGATAGCTTCCAACAAAAAGATCTAATCAGATTTTCATGGAGGAAATCGAGAAGGTCCACATGTTTCTCTTGCTATAGCAGTCCAGCTTTGCATTTGTCTCATGGTTTGTTAGAACATCTGTCATTCCTGTAGAGATACCTTGTATCCTGCTTGTCACACATGCAATAGGACCTTTTGTGGATATGCTGGCATACAGTTCTAAATAGGCTTTGTCCATTGACAAGCTACATGCCTTAATGTGGGTGTGCATGTAGAGAGCCTCTGCATTCAGGAAATAGAAAGGGCAAGGGAGAGAGACTGAAGAGCTGGGCAGAGTCTATTCGAGGCGCTTGATTGTTCCGAGTCCTCTTCCCAAGTGCCAATTGTAGATTCTCGGATCTGCAGGGTTCTGTAAGTTGTGTTTTTGTTACTCGGTAGAAGTTTAAGCTTCTTAGTAATGTAACAACGTATCATGAGGCATCTAAGCCTAGGAACAGTGATTTTCAATTTATTGATCCCATGTAACTTTTTCAAATAGAGTGAAGTAGTATGACTAAGTTTGTCATACTGCATTGGGTTTGGAAACTGATTGAAACAGTTAAAATCTTGCTACAGTTTGCAAATCTTGTCCGTTTGGAGTGATTTCTACATTTTTTTGATGAGCTGATTGTGAACGCCAGGGGGCTTAGCTGCCTTGTGTCTATGAAGCATTGTCATGTTCCATATTTAGTCCCTTTTAGTTCTACTGCTTATGTGCAATTTGTGCATTCAACTTACAGCTTCTTAAGCCCTTGTTTGCTACAGGCAAGGAATGTCAATTTCGGTTTACTCTAGGTTTGAAGTCTGATGCTTCTTTTGTTGTGATGTCAATATGATCGGGTGTTCAGAAGTGAAACCTGGCAGTGATTAGTAAAAATCAATTCTAAAACATCAGCACCAACCTCTGTTTCGAAGACATACAAATTGGCTATTCATTCAGAAGGATCAAATTCATACTCTTTTTAAGTTGTTGCTGTGTTATCTTATTGATGGTCAAAAGAGGAAGGTGATAGTGTCATTTGCAAGCAAATTAAAAAACCTTTGGAATCGATTGTGCAAGCTATTCAACAAGAAAATCCAGTGGAGCAGCACAGGGTTACTCTTTATGCAGCAAGAGTAGAGCCAAGAGAGTTGTCACCAACTTGAGGTCATTGTATTTACTTCTCTAGAGAGGGAGATTTCCAATACGACGAGGGGAGCAGAAATTTCTCAGAGAGGAAGATCGAGGCCCTTGCCCACCTCCACTCCAATCACCTGAAGAATCCCTTTGTTTATTATCTGATCAAAATCAAGACAAAACCATCATCAAGGTGTGCAAAAATTGATGCCAGGTTTTACTAGAATAATGCCATTGAGATTAAGATCTAATATTAATTGACACCCAAAGTAATACCATGGAATCTTGCCGGGTGTTTGGATGACTCCATTAACTTAATATTTGATTTATAATTTGTGGGATTATTTGACGAGAGTGCTCTCGAAAGACTTGCCAACTCATATTATGAATAACCACTATCATGAAAATTGAAATGTTCCTAATTAAACATTCTTTAAATTTCTAAGGAGCACTGTTAACAAAATCAGATTTTATAAAAAAAAAAATATGCTCTCTCCTTCTTTACCAAAAATAAAAAAAATGCTCTCTCCTTTGTATCTAGCATTACTAAAATTAATAACCACAACACCAGAGCGTCCTTGAACAAAAAGGAGCAAGAAATTATGCTAAAAGAAAAGAGGCTGACGAGTTCGACAATGAATGTCCCGATGAGGCCAATCATGCAAGCTCTGGAGTTCCAAACCTCGGCAGTTCTTGTGAATCCAAGAAATGGAGCCTGGAACTTTGGCTCTACTTTCGGCACTTCCACCTGCGCTTCCAGCAATCCAAAATGAGCTGAAATTCTAGAGAGAGAGAGAGAGAGAGAGAGAGAGATAATGGTACCTCAGAGGGAAGCTTGGCAGCTCGGACCTTGAGAGAGAGGGGCTTTCTGGAGGCTTGGTTGGTACTGTGGAAGATGAGGAACTGGTATTGGTGGCGGCCTCCATGGAAGATCGTCGAAGCTCTGGTCGTGGGAACTGGAGAAGGAGATGAGTGGATGGTAAAAGAAGCAGCCATCTCTCTCTCTCTCTCTCTCTCTCTATCCGGTCCTCCAGGAATTTCTGGTTTGTTCGCTGCTTGTTTTCTCCCACATCCCCCCTATCTATTAGAAAATGTGGACGATCAGTCCCTGAATGTACACTGATTCTTCAATTTGGCCCTCATATTCATAGTTTTCACAATTGAATACCCATATGCTTGAAATGTTTCCTAATTAACTCTTTTAGTTGTCGATTCTGGCAAATCAACCTTGATGTGTTTGTCGGTCCCCGTCAAAATTTTTGGTATGTGAAACAAAAAAGTTGGTGTCATCAGAGGCAATCCAATTTGCGCGATCAAATTGCATCTACAACCGTTGTAAAAACCTTCTAAAGAAACTCTCAATAGCTTTTCAGTTTCTAGCACTATTGATTACTTTCACATCAAATGTTTGTCCGCACCACTGGCTTCAATTTGGCAGAGTTGGAATATGGAGTGGATTAGAAAAGTCTAATCAAGAACATGATTGCCTAAATTATCAGCTTGAGGATCGCATTAAGAAATCATTACAAGTAGCACAACATGAAAATTGATTGATTTTCTTGATGCATCGTTTAAAAAAGTTGTGGCATGGTCATATTAGTCATTTGATGATTCTGGACTTAAATAAATGTCTGATGTGGAAGCTCTTGAGACGTCGATTTGCCAATGGATGGACATGTGATTGGGGGTCCCGACTTGGATAAGGAGATCCAACTGAGATGTCATCAATCTTGGCCCAGATTTGTGGACCACAAAATTACTGGGCAAAAGGGGGAAATGTTTATAAAAAAGAAAAGAAAAAGAAAAGGGAAAAAAACTTTAACCATTAAGCGTTAAAAATTCTAAGTGGCAGTTGATTAGCCTATTATTATATAAATACATAAACTTTAACCATTGAGCGTTGCTTAAAGCTTTTGTTCAAGTCCCTCGAAATTTCATTTCGTTATATATCTGACGAAGTATTGGGAGAAGTCAATTCTTTTTTTTCTAAAAACTAGCAAATATTGCACACATGTGTGGTTTAAAGGAAATAAAACGAATTAAATTTGTTTATAAAGTGATAAATATGAAAATGAATTTGGGAAAGATATTTAATTGGTAGAGAGATGACAAACTTAAATTCAATTTTGGAAAGGAAGATATTTATGAATTCACTGGATAATCATCTTGACTAATTAATTTATATTGTATATATTTTGTTGGACCATATAATGATAACACGCCTTAACCATGCACATAGCATTCAATCTATTTTAAAGTATTATGTTTGAGATTCAACATTAATCATAGAGATGTCCAAAATAATACGAATATGAAGAAGTCCATATGCTTATTAGAAGAAACTTTAAAGCTACAGGATTTGTTTTTGGCTATGGATGACAAGGGTGGGGAGGGCAACCAACATAGTACGCTTTTTAGAGTTATTACAAGGGTCGCACTCTGTCACGTGAATTTTTTTCAAGATTGGGGTAACCAAATACTCAATGACTTTGAATGGTAAATAAATTTCAATGGAGGGTGATTAAATGATCAATTAAGCGAATGAATTATGATGTGCTTTGAAGTCTCAAGGACATTGCAAATTTTGAATTACTAATTTTGTACAAATAATAGATTGAAATTAACGAGGAAATTGCATGAAACGTTATTGAATCGAACATAGGACTTAGATTCTTGAAGGCCGGGCTTTCTCAATGATTGAAACTGAACATGAACAGCTAATGAAGATGACTGAAATGCGTAAAGAAAGTAAAAAACAGACCAAATACGACCAAAATGCTTTTATAGGCAAAGATGAATATTTGAATCAAGAAACCTAATCTAATTCGAAATTCAAACTCAAACTCGAGCAGAACCTAATCTACTTTGATCCGCTATAAATGATATTCGTATTTTCAAAGTCAAAAAGTTCCATCTTCAAAGATGTTTAGTTTGCTAATGATTATTATTTTTATAATGTGCCATTGTAATTTCGTGATCATCTTTTATTTATTCTTCTTATGTCTTTATATGGATGATCCGGTTATGCCTTATGGTATTTCTCCATAGAAATTTATAATATTTTGGGCTTAGGGATCATTTGTAACTGCTTCCAATTCCTTGGTGACGGTTTATCCTGGATCGATGGATACTCCTTGACACAATCTTTAACTTTTGTGCATGCTTTGAGTCAAGCAATTGTCACCATTGTTTCATACTTCACTTGAATTCTATCCATTGAAAATTTAGGATCGATAAACTCATTACGTGTTCCATCGATTGATCTTGTCAGTCAAGTGTATTGACATGGTCTAGTTTGGGCCATTTTCTTCTTTATGTTTGAGCCTAATTTTTGGGTTTGATGTCAAAATACTTACTATGGAATGTTTGATTTGAGCAATAATAACTCAGTTCACCTATGACTATACAAACCCATCATAGCTGTGGAAATTGTCTTGGTTTTTCACCTTTCAGTACTCATGTGATGAGAACACATTCCATGAAAAAGGCTTTGCTCAATAATTGGGCAAATGTGTCAAAAAAAGTCATCAACTTTTTTGCATTTGAGTCAATTTAGTCTTAAACTTTTTATTGGTGCCAATTTAGTATTAAATCTTTTGATTTGTTGCTGATTTAGTCTTTCCAATTAATTTTGGCTGAATTTTACTGGCGTGGACGCTGGTAAGCTAACATGGCACGACTGGCGCCAACATGGATAATTTTTAATAATATTTTAATATTTGTTGAATATTTTTTATTTTATTTTATTTTTCCTTTTTTTTTCTCTTTTTTTTTTTTCCCTTCTCCTCCCTCTCACTCCAGTCAGTTATTGGACCTCAACTACCAACTAGAGGCAACGGCCAGCGAGGTCGTGATCAACGTCGCCGACCTCTAGCGAGCCTCGCTAGAGGCCGCGCTGCGAGGGTGGCCTCGCATTGGGCGATGAGGCTTGCCCTCACCGAATCTGGCAAGGGTCAAGCCTCGTGGGTCATGGACGAGGCCCGACCTCACCAGATCTGGTGAGGTCGAGCCTCACAGGGCCACTGGTGAGGGCTTAAGCCCTTGCAAGCGTGACTTGCAGTCTTTAGCGAGGTCGACCTTGACCTCGCTGGCCATCGCTTCTAGCCAATTGTTGAGGTCCGATGATTGGCTGGATGGAGGAAGGGGGAGGAGAAGGAAAACAATGAAAGGAAAAATAAAATAAAATAAAATAAATTCAAAACAATATTAAAATATTATTAAAAGTTTTTAATGTCAGCTCTAGTCATGACACGTCAGTCGACTAGTGTTCATGTCAGCAAAATTCAGCCAAAATTAGTTAGAATGCATGAATTGACACCAAATCAAAGTTTAGGATTTTTTTTTTTTATACTTTTCCCTCAATAATTGTGTATATTAAATTGGAATTTGTAATTAGCAAAGACCAAGACAAATTTGAACTTACTTATTATATGGAAGGTTAAGGCTCAAGACAAATCCATTAATACATTAGCTGAATCTACCTTCACTTAAATATTTAAATAAATGAATTATGGGTCCAATTAGAATAATATTAACGTCTCACATCACACTCAATCCCTAATATGGATTGCTCCAACACAACTCATACGTACATATGAGTGAGGTTATTAGATATGTCTCCTAAATCCAAATATCCCTTTGTTTTAACATAAGAGCAAATTAGGACACACTAACTATTTCATATTGCACCGATGGAGGATCTCTTGCGCTTGTAGCCCAACGCACCGAATTCCGGGTCAATGTCAGAGATAAGATTCCTAGGCTTGACTATTCTTATGTACTTATCCTCTCATTATCGTGAGAGAGACATGCATGATGATATTAAAAAGACAGTTGAAATTTGTGGGGACATTGTCCTTCTTCGTGTGCTTCCAGAAGAAAGACATCGCCATGCATCATCTTGCGGTCATCGTACGCCATCGGTTATTGACTCGGCGATGACTGGCGCTATGGGAAAACCACAAAGCATCGACTAACGTTGACGGACGCCTTAGTCTACTTTGGCGGCTATCTAAAATGTGTAACTGCGTACAGAGACAGGCGAGTCCAGAAGGTTGCCGATGAAACTCGGACCAATCAGTTAATCACACGACAGAGGTATAATAAAACCCGGACCGGTCAGTTAACCCCACGGCAGGGGATTCATTCTGAAGGCCGGCTGGATGCTCGTTAGGCGTGCGCAAGTCGGGGCACTGATGATTGAAATTGCTTGAGTCTGGACTCGATGCTGGGCAAGTCTCCTGCATCATTATAGGAACTTCAAAGCCTCTGGCCATGTTGGTCGTGATTGTTCTGGAGGTTTCTCTCCTGGCAAATGCAGCAGTGAGTCCTGAAATTGGCGATTTCACGTACAGTGGTTTCAAGTCTGCGAATCTGAGCCTCGATGGTTTAGCTGTACTCACTGGCACTGGCCTCCTGAGGTTAACCAACGTGACCAAACAGAAGGTAAGTCATGCCTTCTACCCCGACCCTATTGGGTTCAAGAACTCATCCAGTGGCGCTGTCCACTCGTTCTCCACCACATTCGTCTTCGCTATAATTCCCGAATATTCAGCTCTGGGCGGTCATGGGTTCGCCTTTGTGATAGCTCCTAGTAGAGAAATTCCTGGAGCTCGTCCTAATTTTTTTTTGGGCCTCTTCAACGAAACCAACATTGGCAATGCCACGAACCACAATTTCGCTGTAGAATTTGAGACGGTTCAAAACAACGAACTCCGCAATATCAATGACAACCATGTTGGGATTTATGTCAATGGGCTGACTTCTATAAAATCTTCCCCAGCTGGATATACTGAAAACAACGTTCAAGTCTTCAGAAACTTGAGTCTGATTAGTGGTAAAGCAATGCAAGCTTGGGTGGATTATGATGGCGTGCAGAAACAAATCAGTGTGACATTAGCTCCTGTCAATGTCGACAAACCGAGCAGTCCCCTTTTGTTTCTGTCCTACAAGCTCTTGCCAATTTTCATAGAGACCATGTATGTTGGGTTCTGGTCTTCGACTGGCTCGCTCCATACTTCTCAATGTTCCCATTATATCCTCGGATGGAGCTTCAGGGTAATTGGACAAGCTCAAAGGTTAGATTTGTCTCAACTTCCTAGATTACCCCATAGGAAAAAGAAGCAGAAATCCAATCTTCTCACTAGTGGACTGCCTTTCATATGTTTTTTTTTTTATTCTGTCCATTCTAGTCTTTGCTGTGGCTTACGCGATAAGAAAACATAGGAAATTTGCTGAGGTTCTCAAGGATTGGGACTGCGACTATAGTCCGCATAGGTTCAAGTACAAAGATCTCTATGTTGCCACAAAAGGGTTCGGGGATGACGAGCTATTAGGAGCTGGTGGATTTGGTAGGGTTTATAGAGGGGCATTACCCTCCATGAAAATTGAGATTGCATTGAAGAAGGTTTCAGGCAAGGAATGAGGAAGTTCATTGTGGAGATTATTAGTATTGGTTGGCTCTGTCATCGGTGAAAATGCTAGTATTACCATCTAGAGGGGGTGAATATGTGTAAAAATAAATTAAGCAAATAAGTGCAGAAAAAGGAGTGCCGGACAGCTGGAGTGTCAAAACTTGGCACGAAAGGACACTCAACTGCAAAAAGTTAGGAAAGTGACACTTAAGTGCTAATGTGACAGCCTGAATTTTCAGAATTTGTTTTCGATTAAATAAATCGGGCATTTCATCGACGCGCCAATAGTGCTATTCTCTGAGCCGATCACTCACGAGATAACTAGACTATCTGGGGAAGTAATTAAGGAATCTACATGCAATGGACTTGAGAATTCGACCAGGAATTGATTGCTCGACCGTGTTGATCTGCAAGGGTCATTACGGCACTGTCGAAATCGATCAGAGACGGGAGATAGGTCGACTTGACTGAGATGTGTGATTAGAGTGTGGGTGATTCCACCTGATTTCAACATGCTCGTCGATCGGTACTAGACCGATTTTTCTATCGTTTTGGTACCCGGTGTCCGTATTTGAAACCTTGAGATTTTCACGACTACCGAGAGTCACCAATGTGTTGAAGATGCACTATGTGACTCGAGATAAATCGATCACGGGTCAATTGCACAAAAAATTCCTAAAAACTACCCGGTAGATTAGGTCACGCTAAAATTGCATCGGATTGAAATTAACCGCGAATTTGAACCCGATTTCAAAAATTGAAAGTTCTGTGATGTCACAATCTATTTTAGGACTGTCGACTCATCCTCCAAATTTTTTTTGAAGATTTCGAGATTTTTACGGAAAATCGAATCAGACGCCGCGGAAAATTAACGGAAATTCGGATGGGCCAAATTAAAGGAAATTTGGACTTCCAAGTCGAGCTATATGGTGTCGGGGACTTATAGAAAATTATTCGAGATTTTTCTACCGTGAAATCGGACCTCGATGTGGGTAATCGAAGAGGAAATTGAAGTTATGTGATGAAATTCGGAGCTTTTGTTGGGGGTGCATTATTTACATTAAAATTTGGTTTATTTGTGAAGATAATGCAAGAAAATATCAAGAGACATGGAGATAAGTTTGAGGGCTGATTGGGGGACCATGCATTTAAGATTTTGGATCATCTTTAATGACTTTTGTCTTCTCTTCTTCAAGGCTTCCATCGCACGTCTTGACCACTGCCCCTCCCTTCACGCGTTGCCATCTTCGATTCTCTCTCTCCTCTTCTTATGTTCTTTTCATTTTTTTTTTCATCCGTCGAAGCCCCCCCTCAACCGAATCTCTCTCTCTGCTTATGGGTTGTTCTCTTTCACCTTTCTTTCATTTGCCCAAATTCCTTCTGCCATCTCCACTAAATCTTGTCTTCTTTGGTCAACACTCATCTCACTGAAGTTTCATTTGTTGACCGCCCTCGCTTGTTTTATTTTTATCAACTGAAACCAACGTTGCCTCGTGTCTTCATCTCCACGAAGACAACCCCAGTTTCCGACACAACCCACCGAGAAGCAAGCCCACCGAATCAGCCTGCTTTCATTTCCTCTGAGGACTTTCGATTTTGTTGACTGAAGCAGCATCCACCGAAGACCTCATCCAGTGCCGCATCTCCCCCAGCTCGACGCTGCTTCCTTTCCTGCGTGTCTCCATCTCAGCGGATCAGCTCACGTGCAGTCTCCCCCACCGTCAACCGATTGAAGCCAGCGAAGTCCGTCTCCACAAGCCCAGCAAGCTTCACGAACCAGAACAGTCCAACGTCTTGGCCCAAGTCCGCAAGCCCAGCCCAAACCTTCGCAAGCCCAATCCAGCGTCTTTGGCAAGAAGCAGCCCACAGTTAAGCTTTTGAAGCCCAGCCCAAGTTGAAAACAAATCTCAGATTTAGGCTGAGATTTGTTGGGCCCATTTTAGGCCCGGTCCAAGTTGTCGATGCCATCGAAAATTCAAATTTTGGCCGCCGTCGCGTCATTGTTGCGGTGAACCGGTTTTCGCGATACACCAGTGAGTTTATTTACTAAACTCTTCTTAGTAGGCTAATGACGTCTAATGGGTGTTTAGATTTATTTAAGTGTAATTAGTTTAATTATTATTTTAGTTAGCTAAATTAGGATAGTTAGATTAAGAAATTAGGTGGTTAGAGACATATATTTAATTAGATTAGTGTACTGTTATTTAGTTAGAATGGTTAGGATAATTTAATTCGTTCAATAGGTGGTTAGATTAAATTTATTTAGCCTAAATTAGCATTTTTAGTATTTAATTTATTTATTTAATTAATTTCAGTAATTATTTGATTATTAATTATTTTTCCGAAAATTAGGCCGGGATAGTCAGTGACCGGAATTTCGTGCTGATTGCAATGGTATAGTTAAATTTTGCAATTGAGTGTTAAATTATGTAGATTGAGTGCTGATTGGATTTTTGGACATTTTTTCCAAAAAATTATAGATTTAAATATTTATTCAGAAAATCCCGGGTGTCGAGTTTAAACACCAAAAATTGTTTTATGTACTATATAAACCAGTGGGATTTAAAAGAAGGTCATGAATTTTCCGGGTCCGATCTGACCATATACCCACGCACGACTATTTTCATCGAGTGTTTTTAATATGAAGAAAATGGGCCAGGACCACTATTTTAATTGAGGCATTTGAGTGCAATGCATAGTGTCCTGGGCTGAAATTGATTGGTCGTGTGTCGATTAAGTGAACCCGTCCCCGAACTATGTCAGGGGAACGTTACCCTATATGGGACACCCATTTATTGGGTTTTGGGTCGCAGTAGATTTTGGACCTATACTCTTTCGGGAAAGTCGTCTCTGAGAGAGACGTAACCGTGCTCAATGGGGTGAGACGATGCCTGGCTACGCTAGTAGACCGCCGACTTCTAGTAGGCCGTACCCTCGAGTGGGCAAAATTTTCAATTGGAACGCATGGTGAGTGAAATAGATGCGCTGGATTATGGGACAAAATTGTGTGACACGGTATGGGACGTGTCATAACGATTTGACCCTCTAATCAAGACCCTTGTGTTTTATTGAGTTGAGTAACGCGTTTCAATTATTGGGTGTCTCGATTCTATACATAATGTATATGAACTGTGCTGACCTACAGGGTGGATCTGAGGCGAGGTAAGTCATCTACGCCAATTGTATGATTGTGTGGTTAGGGCACCTCTGGGCGTATTTCCCTCCTAATCGGGGTTTAGTGGGTGAACTTGCTGAGACATTGTCTCACTGGTTATTGAATAACCATTTTCAAGGTCATCGAGTGGAGGACCTGGAGCAGAGAGGAGGTGATCAGAAGTGTGGGTCGGCTAGGACTGATTCTTTTTGGAAGGCTAGACTTTTGTAGTCTTTTGGCCATAGACTTATACATGACTCTATGTGAATATAAAAGCATGTTTGTTTTGAATATGTTGTCCTGCTTTTCTATCCTGAGATGATTACTGTCAGGGGATTTTATTTCTGCTTCCACATGTGCAATAAAACAAAAAGGGTCGGCGACTCGTCCTAGGAAGTTGCAAAATATTATCGACCAGGGAGGGATGGGCACGCGCTCGGGGTTCGGGGCGTGACAGCTAAAATCGGAGCAAAATAGATCACTTAAGTGCCAATTTGACCAAAATGCTGACGTGGCGATTTTCTGGCGAAATAAGTGTAAAACGGCGTTGTTTTGCATACTGACGTGGCTAGAAAATATAAAAACGATGTTGTTTTGTCTTTGACGTAGTAAATAATTAATATTAATATTAATTAAATTTATTTAAAATATAAAAAATTAAAAAGGGAGGGTCGGCCGAGGTTGCCGGCCCCAGTCGATGGCGGCGGCAAGGGCCGTGAGCCTCGCCCGGATCCGGGTGAGGGCTTGCGGGCCCTCGCCGCCCCCCCGCCGTTGCTTTGGGAAGGGCCGGCGATGGTGGGGTGAGCGTCGGCTAGGGTCATTAGGCCTTGGTTAGGGGTCGGCAACCCCGGCTAACCGGCGGTGAGGGCCTCGCAAGCCCTCGCCCGGATCTGGGGCGAGGGTCGCGACCCTCGCCCGGTTCGATGAGGGCGGCGGCCCTCACCCGGCTAGGCCAAGGGTCGCCGCCCACCGGGGCGACCCTCGCGAGCGGCGGCCCTTGGCTTGGTCGGGCGAGGGTCGCCAACCCTCGCCGTCGGTTGGCCGGGGCTAGCAACCTTGGCCGACCCGCCCTCCGTCGTCGGCCTTTCTCGGCAGCAGCGGCGAGGGCTCAGCCTTCGCCGCCTCCCTTCCCACCTTTTTTTTTTTTTTAAATATTTGTATTTGTATTTTTAAATGTTTTAAATAAATTTAGTGTTAAATTTAATTTAATTAATTTTATATTAATATTTTACCACGTCAACACAAAAACGACGTCGTTTTTGTGTTTTCTAGCCACGTTAGCGTGCAAAATGACACCGTTTTGCACTTATTTCATCGGAAAATCGCCACGTTAGCATTTTTGCCGGATTTTAGCCGGATTAGCACTTAAGGGGCTGTTTGGCAACGTGCCAAATAGTACCCGATTCTGATTTTTTGTTCTTGAGAGTAGTTTTGGAACAGAATCGCGTTTGGTAAAATTTTTGTTCTCGGGAACAAATTTCTATTTTTTTTGTTCCCGCAAGTTGATTTGAAAAATAATCAAGAATAAAAAAAAAGTTGATTCACTGCAGCTCATGGGAGGTGGCTCCCTGCGGGTCGCCTCGGGTTTACGCCGCTGACTTCCGGCTGTACGGCGGTTCCGGGGTCACAAAAAAAAAATGTTGATTCTTGTTCCGGGAACAAATCTAAGAATCAAAACCAACTCTTCTTCTTCCCTTTTCTTTTCTCTTTCTTCTCTTTTCTTCTTCTTCATCGACTGCCATCTTGTCCGCCACTGTTCGCCGCCACCACTGCCGGTTACCGGCAACCGGTTCGGCGGGCTTGCCGGAGGCAAGCCCAGCCACCGGCGAGGCTCGACCTTGCCAGATCTGGCGAGGCTGAGGCTCGGCGGGGCTGGGAGAGCCTCGCCGGTGGCCAGGTGAGCCTCACCCAGCCCCGGTGAGCCTCGCCCAGCCTCGGCGAGGCCGGTTTGGTCACTAGCGAGGCTTGGCCAACGAGGACCGGCGATGCTCTGGTGAGGTTGCCAGCCCTCGTCTGGCCGGTTGCCGGTCCAGCGACCGGCCATAAGAAGAAGAAGAAGAATAGGAGAAAAAGGAAAAAAAAAAAAGGAAAAAAAGAAAAGAAAAGAAAAAAGTAAAAAGTAAAAAAATTATTTAAAAATTAAAAGAAATTGATTTGGAACATAATCAATAAGCACGGTACCAAACGCAATTCTATTCCCGAAATCAAAAATTTTGGACAGTTACCAAACGGTTTAAAATGCTTAGAAATTGTTCCAAAGAACGAAATAAAAAAAAAAATCATTTCTGATCAGAATCTGTTCCCGGGAACAAAATCGTTACCAAACGCGCCCTAAGTGATCTATTTTGCTCTGATTTTGGCACCTAAGTATCACTTTCCTAACTTTTAACACTTAGGTGTCCCTCCGTGCCAAGGTTTGGCACTTGGGGGTGTACTTCTTCCGCAGAAAAAGTTATATTTCAAGCAAAGTATGACTAAAAGTGCCAGCAGGCTTCTAAAGTAAATTCAGACTCAATTAGAGATGGTTTAGAAATTTTATAAGTTTAGAAAAAGATTGTAACAAACAAATCAAAAAGAGTTAAGAGAAGAGAAAAGTGAACACAATATTTATAGTGGTTTAGCTTAGGTCAAGCCTACGTCCACTCTCCCACGTTGATAGCCTTTTGGATGAAATTCACTAAGGTATCAACAGAGAAATACAATGGTTTGAGTACGAACACTCAGTGGAGGATTTCTCTCACTAAGTCACTTTTCTTGTGTTTTTCTCTCTTGAATACAATTTGTAAGCATTGTCGATGAAGAACAAGTGATTGGAAATGCCTCAAACTTTGTAATTTCAATTTTCACGCACCACTGGACTAAATGACCTCCTTAAATACTCTTCTACACCCTTCTAACCGTTGGCATTCTTTAGAGGAATTTCTTCCAATCAATCCGTTGGACAAAATCGATTAAGGAAATCTTGTAGCTGTTTGAAGATTGACATTAAAATCTGATGATTTTGGTTACCCATACAATTAGAATCTATGTTTCCATAAGTAGATGCTTCCCAAAAAGGAACTTGTCTTCAAAATTGATTTCATCAATTCTGATTGATTCCATCAATATATTTATAAAAGGTAAGTGAGATTTTTCGCTAGAAAGCCAGATATTAAGGATAAATCTCGTTCGTACCGAATCCTTGTGAACAGATCAATAATTCTGAGTCTGATTATATCTTCATTCTGGACTTGGTTTCAGTCTGGATCTCGTCAGAGTGGGAAAGACTTTTGGAATAAATTGACTTTGACAAAATTCCACGATATAGCACAGAAGTCTAGTATTCTTCAAAATAAGAACAAGAACAATAATAAGAAAATTTTGTCAACTTCAAAACCTTATAGGAGTTTTCTCAACAATCGGAACAAAAAAACGCTTCTCGGTTACTGCCATTGGAAGGGTAAGTTGCTATTGGTCTATACTATATGCCAAATGGAAGCCTAGAAAAGTACCTGTATAACCAACCAAAGGTGACCCTCAATTGGAGCCAAAGATTTAGAGTGATCAAAGGTGTTGCATATGGCCTCTCTTATCTCAATGAAGGATGGGAACAAGCAGTAATTCACAGAGATATCAAAGCTAGCAACATCTTGCTTGATTTAGAACTAATGGAAGGTTAGGACATTTTGGGCTTGCAAAACGATACGATCACGGTATCGATCCTCAATCCACCCATGTGGTGGGAACTCTTGGGTATATGGCCCTGGAGAACAATCGAACAGCCAGGGCCACTACAAGCAGAGATTTTTACGTGTTCGGCGCATTTTGCTCAAGGTCACTCGCGGAAGAAGACCGATTGAGGTTCATGAGGAGGATGATGTGACATTGGTGGAATGGTTGTCATCTTGCTAGGAAAAGGGTGACATACTAGAGGCAAGAGATCCGAATTTAGGGAGGGATTTTGTGGTGAAGGATGTAAAGCTAGTGCTGCAACTTGGATTGTTGTGCTCCCAATCTCAGCCAACTGCGAGACCAAGCATGCGTCAAGTAGTGCAGCACTTGGAAGGGGATCTCACATTAGAGGAGTTATCTATTGGTATTTGTTTCGATAAACAAGCATACGTGCATAAGTAAACTAAGACCAAAAGTCTGATCGCATCAGAAGTAAAACAACTTATACACGTGTTTCCATAGCATTTACATGCATTTTAACAAAAACGCATAGAAGAGCTAAAGGGGTTAATCATATTAACCTTGTACCGTGCTCCAAAATTTGGTTCAGAAGTTTCTTCGAGTTCTGAACACAAACGTCTGATGTCCTCATAGCAGTAGTTCTGACGTTCTTCAGACTCTGACCACGAACGTTTGACGCCTTCTGGTAACACCTGTTCTGACATTCTTGGATTCTTGACCACGAACATCTGACATCTTCCGATAATATTGGTTCTGACGTTCTTTAGATGCAGAATGTCTAATCTCTTCATAAGCTCTGACGTTCTTCAGATCCAGCCCCATAAGTGTCGGGCCTCTAGTTCAGATACATTGCTAATTCTCACATTGAACAGAAGAGAGAAATTGAGAGATCTCACAACTACAATTATGCTAGCAATTGCTCTCGTGTGAGTGATTTTGTTGATCAGTATCAGTACTCTTAATTATCGATTGTCGATTGTCGATCGTCCATCATCTGGTGATCTGCTCTCTGTGTTACCTTTTATAGCCAGTGCAGATCACATTTAAATCGGCGCATTAACTCTAAACCGTTTTAGAATTAATTCGGCCGTAACTCTTGACGGATGTAAGTTTTGATACTGTTACAGACACTAATTCGAGCATTAACTCTGTAATTGTTACAGAGCATTATTCCAGACATTTATTTGTAACTGTTACAAGTCTTTATTCTGGGTATTAACTTTGTAATTGTTACAAATATTTAATTTGATCGTTACTTCTAAAACTGTTTTTGAACATTAATTGGTCATTTAAATCTGAAACCGTTTTAGATTATTAAACTACCCATCTATTCTGAAATCATTTCAGATCATTAATGTGACTATTAAGTTTTGAAACCATTTCAGAATTTAATGTGACCGTTAAATCTGAAATGTTTCAGATCTTTAATTTAGCCATTAAGTCTAAAACTGTGTTAGATCATTAATTTGGCTATTGATTTTGAACTTACTTCAGATCATTAATGGTGCGATTAATTCTGAACTCACTTCAGATCATTAATGATGCGATTAATTTTGAACTCATTTTAGATCATTAAAGTACCTATTAATTCTGAACTCATTTCAGATTATTAATTCGGTCATTGAATCTGAACACGCTTCAGATCTTTAATTCGCCCGTAGAGTCTGAAACCCACTTCAGACTTTGTAAACTTTGAAACCCCTTCGTCAGAACTTTTATTTCAGGCATGACTCAATCTGATTGGCTCAGTTGCAGACACATTTACAATATTCTCTCTCTCGTTCAAACATCATTCTAATTGGTTATAGTGTGTGACATCTCTAGGTTCATCATTGAGTTGGTAGCAGGACTTGTACTAACACATTAGCACAACCAAGAGAACTGATTGTCCAGATCAATCTTCTGTTCCTGCAAACCACGAGTGACATCTAACAATATATCATGGCTACCCAGACAATGTGAAATGATTTCAAAACATAATGAACCCGTCAGTTTTGGCAACCCTGTAATTCGATCATTTTGTCTCACTATGTCTCGATTGAACAAAGGCCATGGAACTATTGGTCAAGCCGCCAATTAGATCCTATGCACAAATCTAATTGACATGTAACCATTCATTCTTGATTACAACCCCAGGCGAGGATTTCAATACAATGTCACGATTAGATAGCATAGGACATCAATCTTGTATATCTATATATAGGACAAAGTTCACCCCAAGTGCCAAAACTTGGCACGGGGGACACTTAAGTGCTAAAAGTTAGGAAAGTGACACTTAAGTGCCAAAATTGGAGCAAAATGGATCACTTAAGTGCCACTCCGGCCAAAATTCGGTCAAATTGCTGACGTGGCAATTTTCCAGCGATGTGAGTGCAAAATGGTATTGTTTTGCACACTGATGTGGCTAAAAAAATGCAAAAACAACATCGTATTGTCTCTATGTGGTAAATAATTAATATAAAAATTAATTAAATTAAATTTAAAACTAAATTTATTTAAAATATTTAAAAAAATTAAAACACTTAAAAGGGGGGCGAAGGGAGGTGGCTGAGGGCTGAGCCCTCGCCGCTGCCATCTCCCCGTCGCCGATGGGAAGGGCCGGCGATGGAGGGGGGAGGGTCGGCCAGGGTCGCCAGCCCCTGGCCGACCAGAGGGGAGGGCCACGACCCTCGCGCAGATCGCCAGCCCCTGGCTGACCTGTGGCAAGGGCTCGCGAGCCCTCGCTGGACCTAGGGCGAGGGTCGCCGTGTGACATCCCAAATTTTCAATTCTGTTTTCAATTGAATAAATCGGGCCTTTCATCGAGGCATGTATAGTGCTATTCTCAGAGCCGATCACTCATGAGATAACTAGACTATCTAGGGAACTCATTAAGAGATTTTAATGCAATAGACTTGAGAATTCGACCAAGAATCGACTACTCGACCGTGCTCATCTGCATAGATCATTACGGCACAGTAAGATCGATTAAAAATTAGATATGGGTCGGTTAGACAGAGATGTGTGGCTAAACATGGGTGATTCCATTAAATTACAAAATTTCTCGTCGACCGGCACTAGACTGATTTTTCTATCGTTTTGGTACCTTGTGTCCGTATTTGAATCCTTGAGATTTTCATGACAATCGAGAGTCGCCAACGTGTCAAATGGGTTCATTGTGGCTCGAAGAAAATTGACCACGGGTCATTTGGACTAAAAATTTCTGAAAGCTACTTGGTAGCCTAGATTACGTTAAAAACGCGCCGGAGTGAAATTAACCACGAATTTGAATCCGATTTAAGAAATTGAAAGTTCTATCATTTCATGAGTCATTTTAGGAACGTTGACTCAACCTCCGAAGATTTTTCTGCAAACCAAGACTTTTGGGGAAAAAGTCGAGGTAGGGTCGTTTTTGTCTACAAAATTCAGAGGACCATTTTTTGGTCGTGAAATTGGGATGCAAGTTGGTTATATTGGTGAGGAAAAATACCAATTGGATCGATGAAGTGTTGGTTGAATTTATAGAGGTCGATTTGTGTTGATTCAAGAAGGATTTGATGTCCAATTGGAGGGAAATCAATGCAAATTCGTAGCCCCCCTTGCCATGACTTGTGGACCACCTCAAAAGGCTTCTAGAAGGCTGAGAATGGCTGAGGTTGGCTGAGGATCACAGCTGATGTGGTGGGGACCTTCATGGGGGATAAAGAGATGAGATAAGAGAGACCAAGTGGTCCCCTTGCCCCCTCTCCCCCTAAAACCGTCGACCAGCCCTCTCTCCTTTTTCATTGTGCCTTGAGAGCTCAAAAAATCTGCAGAGAAGAACCAGCAAGTCGTCGCCACCCCTACCGTCCGTTGGACCGCCCATCGCACCCACCGTCGTGCCCCTTCGTCGTCGCCCGCTGCCCCGCGTGTGTGCCTGGCTGTCTCGCCTTGTCACCATCCCAGCCTTGCCCGTCTTTCTCTGTCCGTGTGCCCATGAGCTCCTCCAACCAGCTTAGGTCGCCACCCAGTCGCCACCCAGCCGCCTCCGACTGCCGTGCAGCCCCGCCTTAGGCTGTTGAAGCTCCGCTGGCCTTGTCTCGCCCAATCAGCCACCGAAGTAGCACCGATCACCACTAGCTCAGAACAGGTCCAAGTGGGTCTTCACAGCATTGTTTAGCCCGTTTTGGAGGCGTCCCCGACCTCAGTTGGCAAGCCCGCTTTGAAGTTTCTTGCCCCTCGTCGTGTTCCCGTCAGTTTGAACTAAGCAGTTCATTTTGGAGGAGTCCCCGACCTCGCTTAGTAAGTTAATGAGGCTTAAGGATTAATTAGTTTAGACTAAGTATGGATTAGGTAGATAGTTAGATTAGATTAGCAATTTGATTAATTATCGATGCATGTTAGGTGGTTAGTTTAGTGCAATTAGGGCCTAGACAAGCTCTAGTATTTATCTAGAGTGATTCGGAAATTTTCCAGGTCCGTCTCGGCTTTCAATTAGGCTTTACGGGCCTAATTTTTAATTATTTGCATTTAATAATTAATTTTCATAATTATTTAATTAATTATTTATTTTTCGGAAATAAGACCGGGATAGCTGGTGATCGGAATTTTATGCTGATTGCAATGATGTGATATGTTTATTTAATTGAGCCATAATTTACGCTGATAGAGTGTGATTGTTATTTTAGGAATTTATTCCTAAATTTATTTAATTTTGTTAATTAATTAAAAAATTACCGAGCGTTGGTCTACAGCGCCAAATTATATTCTGGGATTGTCGAAATTGGTGGAATTTTCAAAGGTGAAAATATGATACTTTGGCTAAGGCCGACCGTGTACTCATATACAGTTATATTTTATCGGGTGTGATGAAATGGTAAATTGAGTAAATGATCAGAGTTGTACAAATTATTATCAGTTTGGGCGAGCTATATAGTACAACTTATCAGCTTTGGGGCGAGCGAAATAACTTATCAGCTTTGGGCGAGCTATACTATCTATCTTCAGCTTAGGGTGAGCGGTCTTGATTTGAGAGGACACTATAAATAGTATTGAATGGTCATGATGACATGGAATCGACTGAGTCGACTGATCGATGATTCCATCTGTTGTGATGAATTGATTGTTGATTGATTCAATGGACTGCATATTTAATTGACTTGTAGGAAGGAACTGAGGCCAAGGTAAGTCCTTTGACTCATGCTTGTACCTAGGCAGCCCTCAAGGCGTATTTTCTTCCTAGTCGGGTTTTAGAGGGTTGAATTTGTTGAGACGTCATCTCACCCCGTTGTGGGATAAACATCTCAGGTTTATAGATGGTCGCTCCTCTCGAGCGTTTTGGGCAACCCAAGAAGATGACCGAACAGAAGCACTACATTCCGTTTCATGGGCACCCTAATGGGTTAGAGTACGAATCGGTGTAGTCCATGCTTTGGGTTGATGAGGGATTACCTAAGAAGGTGCCCCATCAGTACAGATCATGGTACCGCCATGATCATAACGGACTTAGATGGGGCCCCATACTAGAATCAGAGGTGCCTCTGTATGTGTTGGAGGTTGCGTTCGGGAAAGGTACGGCATATCCTAAGGGTGGTTCGGTGGTGGACCCGGTGGACCCTAATCTTGAAGATCTAGATTCTCCGGTGTACTCAGCGGTAGGCTCCAGCTGAAGTGTGGAAGGAGAAGTCATGGAGGACGATGACCCGTAGTGGATTGGAAAGCCCCACCCCTGTTTGTAGACTTTGTTTTATGACTAGTTTGTGTAAAACCTAACTTCTATAGGTTGTGTTGTAATATATACATTCTGGTTTGTGAGGTACATAAGTGTGGTAGTTTTCAGGTTCGAATTTTGTGGCCCTACTTTCCTATCCCATTGTTTTATTGTCTTGTGATTATTTATTTGCTTTCGCATGCGTATTAAGATGAATGGGTCAGTGTGTCACGCCCCGATCCTCGAGCACGCGCCCATCCCTCACTGGTCGATTAAATAGCGACATCCCAAGAAAGGCCCGGTGACCCCGGTCGACGCTCCCCCCATCGTCGTCGGCCCTTCCCGGTGAAGGCGGGAAGGGGGCGAGGGCCTACGAGCCCTCACCTAAATCTAGGGCGAGGGCTCGCGGACCCTCGTCGCCTGTCGGCCGACATCGCGCCCCCGCTAAGGCCTAGCGACCCCGATCGACGCTCCCCCATTGTCGCCGGCCCTTCCCGACGGCGACGGTGGCGAGGGTTCAACCCTTAGCAGCCTCCTTTCGCCCCCACACCCCCCTTTTATTTTTTTTATTTTAAGTTTTTTAAACATTTTAAATATTTTAAATAAATTTAGGTTTAAATTAAATTAAATTAATTTTTATATTAATTATTTACAACATCAGAGACAAAACGACGTCGTTTTTGCATTTTCTAGCCACGTCAGTGTGCAAAACGATGCTGTTTTGTACTCACCTTGTCGGAAAATTGCCACGTCAGCAATTCGGCTAGATTTTGGCTGGAGTGGCACTTAAGTGTCCCTCCGTGCCAAGTTTTGGTACTTGAGGTGTACTTTGTCCTCTATATATAACAAGAAGACATATTCCATATTGCGCATGTATGTGGCTTCGTATGTGAACAAACTATGACTATCAAGTACAAAGATGATAAGACAAAGTGTCAATATATGCACTTGTGAACCATAGCCATTCAACATACAAGTCAGCATCGTGCCTCAGGTCTAAGGATCTTACACCTGACCAAAGCATGAACGATCAGACATTGACCTTGCTAAAAGCTTCCATGTCACTAATCGTTCTATGTATGTCACGTTCAGTGAACTTGTCCAAGACAAGCACCTGTGTTCTAGCTTGGATATCACAATACCCAATGACTTGTGACTTATCATCCCCTCAAGTATCCAATACTGAAGTGAAGCTTGAAAACACATTAGTTTCAACAGGATCATTAATATCCTCTCATGATCCATTGATTAGGAACTATTTAAAGATTCAACATAACTGTAAACTTGTCACATATTTTCTTAACACTTTAAGAATAGGTTCAGTCGTAACTGATCTTATGGACTTCATTCATATAAATTGGACGATGAATGAAAAAAAACTTATTTTCCATTAAAAAATCCCTAACATGTACCTATTGCATAGTTACTTTAGGGCATACAACTAACATTATCATCTCTCGGTATTTCAAGAAGTGGATTCCTATTTGCATATCATGAAGGTTTTAGTACATTTGGCATATCTGATTCGTTTTACGGAGACAAGGCATTTTCTCATATGTCTTATGTTGCAAACTCTCTACTCTCTAGTGGAAGATGAGTCTTAAGCTCGGTATAATAAATTGAAAGCACATTTCATCGATCCAAAGTAGTTACCAAACTAGTGCTCTTTTACATCAATAATTCGTAGCTTGTGACTCTGCAATTATATGTAAACCGTAGCATAAGATTCAACGTTTTAATTGATTTCTAGAGTAAATCTTGGATGTTCTTCGGAATGTCTACATTAGCGCAACTATCTTGTTTTCCGATTTCTCCTTTGGGAGAGCCTCCAAATTATAAGAGCAAGTCCACCTTTTGCAAGGCTAATAACTAATCAATGCCTATATACCATTGGTAGAAAAATTATTCTTGGGATGTTAATGTGATGCTAGGATGTTTAATGTGATGTCATATTGAATGGTAAAAGTACATATGTAATATCAAAACTTGGCACGAGGGGACACTTAAGTGCCAAAAGTTACGAAAGTAACACTTAAGTGCTACTTTTTTAGTGAAGGTGGCTTGAAATCCTACATATCAATTTTTTTTTTTAAAATATAACTCGCCTTTGTGACATGTCGAAAAGCTGAGTTAGTGACAAAAAATCAAAACAAAGTTGTTTTGTCTTTTTTTTAATATATTAAGTTAAAATATTTTTATTTAAATAATAATTTAATATATATTTAATTATTATTATTTTTTTAAAAGAAAAGAGGAAGAGGAGGCGAATGCGAGGGCCGAGCCCTTGTCGCCATCGCCTCCCCTACCATACCCGAGAAAGGTCGGCGACAGTGGGGGAAGTGTCGGCCAGGGTCGCCGAGCCTTGGCCAATTTCTAGCAACCCTGGTTGACTAGCGGCGAGAGCTCAAATCTAGGGCGAGGGTCATGGCCCTCCCCCAAATTCGGTGACGCTGACCTTCGCCTGGTTAGGCCATGGGCTGCCGCCGGTCGGCTGGGGTTACCGGGCCGGCCACTAGCTAGTACGGGTGAGCGGTTCCCGATTCCGTCTGGAACTTGGAACCTACCCTTAGGTACATGTTCCTCATTTTTTAGAACCTGGAACCTGCCCGT
This sequence comes from Eucalyptus curtisii, assembly GCA_017140595.1. NCBI lineage: Eukaryota > Viridiplantae > Streptophyta > Magnoliopsida > Myrtales > Myrtaceae > Eucalyptus > Eucalyptus curtisii. Next base: position 36,691,866 of record CM029504.1, on the reverse strand, counting down.
CAGAACCAAGAACCTGGAACCTATCTTGTCACAGGTTCCAAGGTCAGTTTCAAGTTCCAATAGGTTTTTTTTTTTTTTTTTTTTTTCATTTTCAGATTTGAACTATAATGAAGAAGGAAAGAGACAAACCAAAGCTTCTATGTCCATAAAAGAACATTAGACTATTAATTCAAAACCCAACAACATTTTGTTGAGATTCAAAGGTAACATAGCTTTCAAAGAACGCATTGGTGTGATGAATGTGTAGTGACACGTACTAGACTCATCCAAACTAACTAATAAGTAAACAGGTCACGTATATGCACATAATCACATATAATGGCCATTGGCCTGTTCACCTGTAGCAATTTGTAGTGTTGTCCATCTTGACCAATGAGATGCACATAACAGAAACCAAAGACAAAAAAAGAAAAAAGAACCTCAATAAATTTCCACTTAAGAAGCAAATCCAAAGTTTAGGCCTCAAAAGCAACCATGGAAGACGAGTGAAATTACAAACAAACAGACAAATTGGACAGCCATGAAAAAAAATTCTTACCATCTCTTTTGTGAAAATCACCACCCTACAAAAAGCAAAGAAAAAGAAAAATAACAAAAAATCAATGAAAAATCCAATGGTGAGAAAGATAATATTCAAAGAAATGTATGTGAAATGTTAACCAAAGGAAAGATCAAAGGGTGGACAATATGGTAAGCACAACCTTAAAACTATATCACAAGAAAATCAGTCGTGAGCATCAGCCTTGTATCCTACAACATAAAGAAAGGTAACTGACCAAAAGAACCTATTTAGCCTTACACAACCATAAAGGCCAAACTTTCTCTAGAACAAAGCTCTTACATGAACAAACAAACATACCTGAGCCATAGAGCCTCCAATGATCCGATGGAAAAATGACCCCTTCAAGTGCAGTGGCCTCCCTGTCTTCTGGCCAATTCCCTTCTCTCCAGTACACAGTGCTCGGAAATTTTCTGCCATTTTTGGAGCAACTTCAGGAAAAAGCTGTTGAACTGAATTCAAAAGAAAGCCAGTCAACAGATAAGGATTGTGAAGAATCAGTAGCAAATTTCAAAAGAAATGCAATAACTGAGGGCATACAGATGTTGAAAAAATTTAAGATTTGCATTCACAAATGAGTACCTCAAAAACCATTCTTTTAGCAGGGTCCCCATCAATGGAGACATCCATAAAAACCAAAAGATCCTTCTTCATCATCATCTACTTCGACTCTAAAACAGCTCACAATCAAGGACCTGATGGAATAGTAAAAAGCTAGAGTGACATTTCATAAGAGAAAAGAGAACAGAAGACATGCCATTATCCTCTCAAGGGTTCGATACATTTACTGTACCAAAATCTTTTAGGTAAATAATGCGACTTAAACGCTTCTGTGTAACCAACCTGCATGCTAGATATCAATCAAACATATCGTGTGAAGGACAAAAAATAACAGCATAAAAATCAAAAGAGATATGGACAGATTGTTAATCAAGTTAGCTACCAATTCTCAAATAGTTATGGCTCGATTACAGGATGTAACATCAGCAACAAGGGCCCCTTCACTAAAAAATGAAAATTCAGTACAAGACGAGCAAATCTGCTTGCTCATGACTTAAAAACACATCCCATCCTTTGATTTGAGGAAGGGACGGTGGATCAACAGCTCACCTCGTAGATGTGCTTCATCAAAAAACAAGTATAATTAGATCGCATAAGTATTACAAGTCCCATCAGATCTACTTGACACGAACTAGACAAGTTATGCCTCATAAAAAAACAAAAATTACAAAGCAAAATGCAAATGGCTACCACCAACCTGAATTACCCAACTCAAGTTGTCATGTCCTGATCCTCCGAACCCGTGCCCATCCCTGCTTGGTCGATATAATAGCGATGTCCCATGACGCATCGCCGACCCATTCATTTTAATATACGCATACGGAAGCAGATATAAATCCCCAGACAATAAAACAATGATATAGGAAAGCAAGGCCAACTTTTTCAAACCAAAACAAACCTTTTATAACAAACAGGTTTATTCACAACATCAGGTGGATTACAAAAATATTGGCTTAACAAAAAAGGAATTGTTCTATGACTAACTAGCCAAGCAGGTTTGCCGATTCTGTTTCTTCCACCTTTCCAAACTTTGAAACTTCCGGCTCTCCACGACCATCACTTAGGGACCTGAAAATGTTATCCCACAATGGGGTGAGACTACGTCTCAGCGAGTTCTACTCCCTAAGACCCGATTAGTAAGAAAATTATGCCATAAGGACTGCCTAAACACAATCAGGTGTAAGAGGATTTACCTTGGTCTCAATCCCTTCTTGAGTTCAATTCATAAATACTGACAATTATATCACTCAATCAAATCAGATCGAATCATCGATCAATCGACCCAGTCAATTACAGGTCATCATGACCATCTCTTGGTCAGCCCATTCAATACTATCTATGAATCCGATCAAAATCCAGGACTCCTCATTCCAAGTGAAATATAGACAGTATTATCCTATCTCCACATGACATATAGAGCCATCAAGCGGGTATGCATAACGTTCATTTTCCAAGATAACATATAGAGTCATCGAGCCGTTATAACATACTTGTGCATAACTTTCTATCTCCAAGATGACATATAGAGTCATCGAGCCGTTATAACACACTATTGGGTCATACCGTCCTATCTCCAAGATGACATATAGAGTCACCGAGTCGGTATACAAGCAATTCCTTCTCAAGATGACATATAGAGTCATCGAGCTTTTAAATCATACCGTCCTATTTCCAAGATGACATATAGAGTAACCGAGTCGGTATACATGCAATTCCTTCTCAAGATGACAAGAGAGTCATCAAGCTATAATAGTATAACGTCCATTATCCAAGATGACATATGAATCATCGAGCCGTTATAGTATTTTATTCTAAAAACACAATCAATTTTACTCTTTTTATTACACTTGATAAAAAAAGACGTGTGTGGGTACACGGCCGGTCTTAGCCAAAATACAAGGTTTTCACTTTCGAACCTCCCACTATTTTCAGCAATCCCCAAATAGATTTTTGGCGTTGTAAACCGACGCCCGGTAATTTTCCACTAAATTACTAAAATTATCGATTTTTGGAAAATTAACACCCTTCAACACCAATTCACTCAATTTTCACAAACCAGTGCTCAAATAAATAAACAGAGAGCACCAATGAAATCAGCACGAAATTCTGGTTACCGGCCATCCCGGTTGAATTTCCAGAGAATAAATAAATAAATAAATAATTATGAAAAATATTGAATAAATGCAATAAATGCATACTTAAGCCCATAATGCCTAATTATATGCCGGATAGGGCTCAACAAAATTCTGAGACTCATTAAATAAATACTAGAGTCTATTTACTCGCTAATTGCACTAACTATCCACCTAACATGCAATGACAATTAATTAAATTTACTAATCTAATCTAATCTAACCACCTAATCCATCTTAACCTAAACTAATCAAATCCTAAGCACAATTAACCTACTAAGCAAGGATTAGTGAGTTAAACTCACTTGTTTGACGAGCGGTTCGGTGCAAATCAAAGGGAACGTCGCGGGGTTCGACATTCCTCAAGGCGGGCCAAGCTTCGGGGCCCAGAACCACCTTAAAATGGGCCACAAAGTTGCTAGAAACCCTTGCTGGTTCGGTTTCTGCTTCTGCTTTTACTGGACAGAGGAGAACCAAGGCTGAATGGCAAAGAAACGAGCCGATTGGAGCTCCGACGAGCGGGTGGTCGGCAATCGGTGGCTCTCGGGGGTCTACGGGATCTTGTTGGAGGTTGGGATGGGCAAAAAAAGGGCTGGAATGGGAGAAAAATGAAGAAAAACACGAAATAAGTGGACCAGCGGGCGGACCGACGGACTGGTGACCGGCGGCTTGTGGCGGCTGTACAGGACAGCCGACGGTTTCGTACGGGGCGAGGTTAGGCTCTTTGGAACGGTCTGGATGTGCTGGTTATGGTGATGGGTGGATCGTTGGCTAATTCGTCTGGGAAGACCACTTTCAACTCAGATCTTTGGCAAAAGGTTAGTTGGAGCAAAAACTAGAATAAAGGAAAACAGAGGAGGAAAACGGTCCGGTGGGTGTGCGGCTTGGTGGAACGGCAAGGGGGCTTGCTTCTCTGGTTTTCTCAAGCTTCTAGGTACCCTCAACAACGGAGAAAGCAAGTGGATTGAGGAAGAAGAAGGCTGCTGCAAGAGGGGGGCCACTTGGCTTGTTTTTCCACCAAATTGTCCCATTGACTCAACCACGGCCTGTCTAGCTTCCTTGGCCACAATCCAGCCACCCATGCTCCCCATCTAGAAGCTTGAAATGGTCCAAAAATTGTGGGGGTGGAGGTCATACGAATTTCATGGGTTTTTGGATCAAATGGGCACTAATTGCTTTTCAATTCAATCCAATTTGGCCCTCATAATTTCAATTAGCACCTCAATGATCAAATCAATATTTTTCCTCACCAATTGATCCCTTTTGCTTCCCAATTTCGTCATAAAAAATGATCCCCGACATTTTCTGAACAAAAACGGCCATAGGACGACTTTTTCCCAAAAAGTCTCGGGTTGCAGAAAAGTCTTCTAAGATTGAGTCGATGTTCTTAGAATTTATTGTACATGACAGAGCCTTCAATTTCTGAAATTGAATTCAAATTCGCGGTTAATTTCAATCCGTCACGTTTTTAATGTGACCTAAGCTACCGGGTAGCTTTCAGGACTTATTAGTGCAAATGACCCATGGTTGATTTTCATCGAGCCACAATGAACCCCTTCGACACATTGGCAACTTTTAGTTGTCGTGAAGATCTCGAGATTTTGAATACGGACACAAGGTACCAAAACGATAGAAAAATCAAACTAGTGCCGATTAGTGAGAATTTTGCAATTTAGTGGGATCACCCACGTTTAACCACTCATCTCAGTCGAACCGACCTATCTTTGATCTCTAATCGATTTACGTCTGTGCCGTAATGATTTCGGCAGATGAACACGGTCGAGCAGCCGATTCCTGGTCGAATCCTCAAGTGTATTTGCCTTAAAATCCTTAATGGCTTCCCCAGATAATCTAGTTATCTCAAAAGTGATCAGCTCTGAGAATAGCCCTATAGGTGCGTCGATGAAATGGCCGATGAAAAATTCAGGATGTCACATAAGTTCCCATGAATCATAATCTTCAGGTTAAACCATCCAAATTAGCTTCTCCTTACAAGCATATCGAGATAAAGACTTGGGGTGAGCGTTGTCGACTGGTGAGCAGCGTTAAAGGCCGACTGGGTCAGCGGTGTTGGAGGTGGTTGGCCGAGTGGCGTCGAGGGAGGGGGGGAGCAGCGTCGAGGGCGACCGAGCGAGCATCGTTAAGGGCAGTTGCGCGAGTGGCGAGTGGCCTCCACCGAGGGGACGAGCTGCGTCCACTGCGAGCGGCTGAGTAGCGAGACAAGCGAGGGGTGACGACGTCGAGGGAGCAGGAGGCAAGGGCGAGACGAGCGCGGGGTGACTGGCATCTAGCGGCGGTGTCGAGGGCGAGCTGCATCGGCGATGGGTAGAGGTAGAGAACGAGAGAGACTCAGAGAACTATGAGCATGAAAGCGTGAATGAATGGTAATTGATTTGGGGCATTTCCTATTTGGGGTTTCTTTTGGAGCGCTAACTGGTTCCCAGAAAAAAGGAATCGGGAACCGAAACCGATCCCTTTAGAACCGGGAACCGAACCGGACCCTCCGGTGCGGTTCTCCCGTTAAAGTCCGGTTCGATTCTTCGGTTCCCGATCCTACCCGGGAACCGTGCTCACCCCTACTGGCTTGGGATCGACGACCCTGGCCGACCTTCCCCACATCGTCGCCAGTCCTTCTCGACGACGGTAGGGAGGTGGCGGCGAGGCCTATAATCTCTCTCTCTCTCTCTCTGTCTCTGTTTTTTTAATGTTTTTTAAATAAATTTAGTTTTAAATTTAATTTATTTAATTTTTATATTAATTATTTATTCATGTTAGCAGCAAAACGACGTCATTTTTGCACTTATCTAGCCATATTAGCGTGCAAAACGACGTCATTTGCACTTGCCTCGCCAGAAAATCGCTACGTCAACATTTTGGTCAGATTTTCTTACCGTTGGCACTTAAGTGATCAATTTTGTTTTGATTTTGACACTTAAGTGTCACTTTCCTAACTTTTGGCACTTAAGTGTCCCTCCATGCCACACTCTATTGTCATGCCAATAAAGCCTTCACTAAATCAAGTGAGAAAAATTATTCTCAGGATGTTATCCGCTGCTTTTGTAGGATGAGTGCTCCTTTCAAACGAACAATGACTGACCTGTTTATGAAAACTAAGTAAATGGGGAACTTTGGATTTGACGCATATTACATTGACTAGCGGCGAAATTTCCACTATATTATAGAGGACATAAAAGTCATACACTAGCAAGTCCATTAAGGACTGAAAATGGTTGCTCCTTGTGATCAAAGAATGATTAAAATCAATTATCGAAACAAATAACGAATTAAGCTCATCTACAATTAAATTTTTACGAAATCAGACTTGATTGGATAAATATCCAAGTTTTACTGCCAAAGATATTCTTTGTTTTGGTCGAAATAAAAAGAAAAAAAGGGAAAAAAATTCTCTGGCATTACAAGACCAAAAATGGGGGCTTGTGTATCTAATTTACATGTGGGCCCATGGAGTAATGAACGGAAAGAAAATAAGAGCGCGTTTGGCAACGCTTCTATTCCCGGGAACAATTTCTAAGCATTTTAAGCCGTTCGGTAACTATCCAAAATTTCAATTTCCGGAATAGAATTGCGTTTGATACCATCCTCAAAATTTCTACTTCAAATTATTTTTCCTTTTTTTTTTTCTTTCTTCTTCTTTTCCTTTTTCCCTTTCTTTCTCACTTTCTTCTTCTTCAAGGTGGTCGGTCGCTGGCCTAGGGATGACCGGTGACCTCACTGGAGCATCGTTGGCTCTTGACGAGGCTGAGTTGCCTTGCCGCCGCCGGGGCTCGACCTCGCCGAGCCACTGCTAGGTCAAGCTCGCCTTGGCCGGGCAACACCGACCTCACGATGCCCCGGCGAGGTCAAGCCTCGCTGGCAGCTGGGCGAGCTCGACCTCACCAGATTTGGGCGAGGTTGAGCCTCGCCCAGCCATGGCTAGGCTGAGCCTCGCTGGGCCAGGCGAGGCCCTCCTGCCCACCGGCCTAGCGAGCCCTGCTTGGCCATCGGCGAGGCTCCGACGAGCTCACCAGATCTTGCCCTGTCCTGGTGAGCCTCCGACGAGCTCTTTGGACCGATCGCCGGCAACCAGCAGCAGTGGGTGGCAGACGGCAACGATGGCAGTTGAAGAAGAAGGAAGAGGGAAGAAGAACAAGAAAAAAAGAAAAGAAAAGAGAGAAAATAGGTGCTTGATTCAAGAATTGTTCCCGAGAACAAAGAATCAATATTTTTTTTTTACTTCTCGATTCTGTTCCAAATTTACTTCCGGGAACAAAAAAATAGAAATTTGTTTACGATAACAAAAGTTTTACCAAACGCAATTCTGTTCTAAATGTACTCCCAAGAATAAAGTAATAGAAATTTTCACTGTTGTATAAGTTAACAAACATGCCCTAAAAGTCTAGGTTTGCTTTCTCACCCCAGCCATACAAAAGAAAAAGATGACTTTGTGGGTGTTTTTTTTCATCAAGCAAGCTTCCCCATGAAGAGAAAAGCAAATATATATATATATATATATATATATATATAAAATGGTCCTCAAATTTTTAATTTAACTAGCAACATAAATAATAATTTTTTACTTTGTTCAATATGATTCCCGAATTTTAATTCAATATGTAATGTGATCTTGAAATTTTTTAAATTGTTTAATTTGATCCATAAACTTTTAGTACATATTTAATATAATTCCTAAACTACATCGAATATTTTCATATAATTCATAAACTAAATTGAACAAGTATTAAAAGTTCTGACTACATTAAACACATAAATACAATAAATTTAGGATTTTCTGATAAATTTTCTCAACATAAGTCTTGTTTGTGCTGTGAAACTTCCTCATAACACTAGGTACTTTGTGTACTCATCAGGTCATTGACGACTATCCGAGGACAAGATAACTTTAATAGGAGTCACGAGTCTGTAGATTAATGTTTTGGGACACAAGAACACCAGGAGTGCCAAAACTTGGCACAAAGAGACACTTAAGTGCCAAAATCGGAGCAAAATGGATCAGTTAAGTGTCAACGGCGAGAAAATCTGGCCAAAACGCTGACATGGTGATTTTTCGGTGAGCGGACGGCGGCGAGGGTGAGGACGAGGGCTAAGCCCTCAGCCACTAGCTGCCTTTCTCCTCCTCCTCCTTTTTTTTAATTAATTAATTAAATTAATTATTATATTGAAATTTGAATTGTACCAAAACGACGTCGTTTTTGTGTATTTTGGCTGAGTCAGCCTTCTGGCAAGCCACATAAGCGAGAAAATTAATTTAAAAAATTCCCATGTAGGGGTTCTCCAGATGTGACACTCAAGTGTCCCATTTTTTTAATAAAAGTGGCACTTAAATGTCACTTTAGTAAGTTTTGGCAATTAAGTGTTCTCTTGTGCCAAATTTTGGCACTTAGGGTGTTCTTTTTATGACACTTTAGTCTACTTCGGCCACGCATGTGGAAAATGGGGGATAAGTACACTATCAGTGCCAAAAGTTGTGTACGACGCTCACTTTGGTGCCAAAAAGTTTCGTCGGATCACTCAAGTGCCAAAAATTTTGAAAAACGATCATTTCAATGCTAACGCCAATGAAATTGGCCAGAAATCTAACGTGGCACTTTTTTATCAATTTTTGAAGCCGACGTGGCTCATCGGAGAGTTGAGTCAGCATCCAAACACCAAAACGACTAGCACGTCGGAGAGTTGAGAGAGAAGACTCGTCTTCGTCTTCTTCTTCCTCGAAGACCCACACCAGCAACGGCACTAGCACGGCACTAGCAGCAGCACCAGCAGCGCACCAACAGCGACACCAGCAACACACCAGCAGCAGCAGCGCACCAGCGGCACCTTCGACCCATCTTCTTCCTCATCCTCCTCCGCCCTCACCTCTGATTTTTCCTACCACTTATTGCTTGAGCAACAATCTCAGTCTCTCCTCGCTCACCTGGTCGAGCAAGTACAATGGTGGCCGAGCGACGGTAGCCGAGTGACGGTGGCTGAGCATCGGAAACCCTAATTTCAATCCCCATGTGAGCTAAATGGTGTCGTTTTCGTGAGGGTGTCCACATATAATAGCAAAACGACGTCGTTTCTTGAGAAGGATGGAAAATGACGTCGTTTCAAAGCCACTGCATTTTTTTTTAAAATATAAAAGCCACGTAATTAATCTGGCCGGAATCTCTCACCGGTGGCACCAAAGTGATCGTTTTTTCTCCGATTTGGCACTTAAGTGATCTGATGGAAATTTTTGGCACCAAAGTGAGCGCCGTACACAAGTTTTGGCGCTGATAGTGTACTTACCCTGGAAAGTGGTGATAGAGACTGTTGACACCTAAATTTTACCATTTTATTTAGGACTTAATCGCGTATAAAATTAGGAATTAGTCGTTAAAAAAATGGACAAAGAAAAAAAGAAAAAAAAAGAAAGAAAGAAAAGTTTTTTTCTTATTTTATTAAAAGGTATCGTGTTTTCATTATTGCACAGCATATTGAATGGTCTTTATTTTTCCAAAATTGTCATAAAAAAAAGAAAAAAATCATTAAACGGTATAGGAAAAATCGAATGAGGCCGAGTAGAGGGTTTTTCTTAGTGTGTGGGCTCGCCCACCTATCTCTTTTCCTTTTCTCTCTTTCGCACTTGGGCTGGCCCATCTCCTTTTATTTCAACCCGGCCCGTGCGCAGATCATATTCCTCCCCTCACACCAACCACACTCCTGTAGAAGAAGGAGAAAAGAGAAACGTACAAGCCAGGGGCGAGGCCGATGATCGTGAGGGCAGAGGATAGCGCGATCCCAGGGTCGGAGATCAACCGACCACGACAGGTTAGAGGTGGCAGCAGCCATGCGCACCTATTGTTTGCCGGGCTTAAAAGAAAGAGAGCATAGAGAAAAGGGGGGGGTTCTTTGGTTCAAGCGAAGGATAGAGAGCTGGAGAGAGTATGAGCGAGTGAGGGGGAGCTAGGGAGAGGTCTGAGCCTGCCAAAGGGAGAGAGTGAGATTGAGAGAGCGTCGCTGTCGCCTAAGGTCCGCCTGTTGCCCGTCATCCGAACTAGGTAGGTCCTCCAAACCACGGTGCGTCGTTTTGAGAGGTGTCGGGCCGGAGCTCGCGACCGACCAGTTCGCGTCAGCTCCAGTCCTACCGATCATTCATGGATGTCTCAGTGTTTGTTGGCATGTTCCGTTAGGAACTAGGCTCGCGTTTAAGTCTCGGTTGAGGCAAAAATCTCTTGTTTCTTTAGTGCACGCCATATGCCTGATGAAATGCCTAGGTTAGATGCCCATATTTGGTTTTCTTTGCATCCGATGCTTGCGGTTATTTTGTTCACACTGAGCATAATCAGTTGTTTCCGCTACAAAGTTGAACCTGGCTCGCTGATTTTGGTATAATTTCGTGTCTCCAATAAATGCGAAACTTTCGTTTGGCCAATGCCCTCGGCGTGTTCGACGAAATGTCTGACCAAAATACCTACATCTGTTCTTAGTCCTCCTTGTGTTCCCGGATCTTTGGCTTGTCAAATGGGCTTTAATAGGTCCCGCCACTACCTACCGTTTCGTATATTCGTGTTTCAACGTTTTCATATGCACGGCATCTTTCCGGATAAGCATTCCTTGACTGGTGATTTTGAAAGAATGTGTTTGTGGCCGTGAGCAGTAGTTGCAAGGTAGATGGGCGTAGTTTGCAAGAGGCTTAAATCATTTTATTTAAGCTTAGATTCTTTTAGTGCTTGGAAAATTAATTTTTGGTCATCAAAGAAGCAAGGTTGATGTTATTGTTTTATGTGGACCTTCGGCTTTGTTGAAGGAGGGGCGAGAGGCTAAAGATGAAGCTGGGTTGAAGGCGTGTAGGGGGGGAGGGACGAAGTAAAGAAAAAAAAGAATAAATAATAAAAAATGGAAAAAAGCAAAACCAAAAAAATAAAAAATAGTAAACTATAACATGGAAAAAGTTGGCTTCGGGAAGGATTAACGAGCAGAATGTGCAGGGAAAAGGACGAAGTGAGGAAAAGACAAAAAATGAATTACAAAAATCATTTAAAAAAACTTTAAAAAAATTAAATTTAAAATCAATTAAACAAATTAAAAAAAAAAAAGTTTTCCTTTTTAATCCAATTGGGTTGGGTCGAGGTCGTCGGGTCAGGTCGGGTCAACAGACCGGATTGGGTTTACCCGGCTAGGATCCGTTTTACTGAATAAAATAATATTAAATATTAAAAATATATTAAAATTTTCAAAAAAATAAAAAATCGAAAATAATGAAAATTTAAAAAAATTCCGAAAATTCAAAAAATCAGAAAACATTAAAAAATTCGACCTTTTTTTTTTAAAAAAATTTGCAAAAATCCAGTTTTTTTTTGGGAAAAATTCGAAAATTCATTAAAAAAAATTCTGAAAAAATTTAAATTTCCCCAAAAATGTTAAAATTAATCTTTGGAGTAATTTTTTCCTAAAATAAGAAGTCTTTCAATTTGGAATTATGCCTAAGTTTGACTAAGCCTTTAGGGTTTTACCTTAGGGTTTCAATTGTCCTTCAGGACAAATGCCCTTGATTGTGTAGTATTGGTATATTGATGTTGGCTTCCCTTTAATATAATTAGGATTAGTGTTTATTTTTTCTTTGATGTGAAATTTTTGCTCTCCCAAGCAATTTATTTAATCGTTTTCCTTGGCTACTAAGGCCCTATTTGGTAACCATTCAAACAGTGCATGATTCTGATTTTTTGTTCTAGGGAGCAGTTTGGGAACAAAATCGCGTTTGGTAAATTTTTTGTTCCCGAAAACAAATTTCTATTTTTTTGTTCCCAAAATTAGATTTGGAATAGAATCAAGAATAATAAAAAAAAAAGTTGATTCTTTTTTCGGTAATAAATCTAAGAATCAAAATCATATTTCTCTTCTTCTTCTTCATCTATCGCCATCCCGCGGTTGCTGTCCCCCGTCTGCCGCTAGTCGCTGGCAACCGATTTGGTGAGCTCGCCAGGCCTAGGGCGAGGTCCAGCAAGCTCGCCGGAGGTAAGCCCAACCACTAGCGACGCTCGCCCAGCCCCATCGGTGGCCAGGCGAGCCTCACCCAGCCCCAGCGAGGCCAGCCTGGCCATCGGCGAGCCCTACCCAACTGCTGGCAATGCTCTGGTGAGGTTGCTGGCCCTTGTATGGCTAGTCGCCGAACCGGCGACCGGCCTCTGGAAGAAGAAGAACATGAGAGAGAAAGGAAAAAAAAGAAAAGAAAAAAAAAGGAAAAAAGAAAAAAGAAAAAAATTTATATAAAAATTAAAATAAATTGATTTAGAACAGAATCAATGAGTACGGTACCAAACACAATTCTATTCCAGAATTAGAAATTTTGGACAGTTACCAAACAACTTAAAATGCTTAGAAATTGTTCTCGGGAACATAATCGTCACCAAACGCGCCCTAATTGTTATTTTAATGATTGTGCACATGTATGATCACCTCACATGTTAGTGGATAAGTATAAAATCAATCGGGTTTCCTGACAAAAGCATTTTTTAAAATGAACAAGATTAGGTACCGAAGGGGCACTAATTGGTTAATTAGTGTAATCAAGTCCCTGAACCTAGATTCTCTGGTTACGTAGGAAGTGAGGCATACTCCCATGCCCCACTTGATTTCTAGCAGACCCCAATAAGCTATTGGTGATTCCTTATTACAAAATTCTTATGAACACCCCAACGTCGTGCGCGGTATGGGTTTAGGAGAACCCGTGCCTAATCACAGGCCGTGAACCTATCTTTAGGCAATACCCCTAAACCTATTCCCTTCCCCGAGGGGTAGGTCGTGGCAGAGACATGCAATAATTCAAGACTTTTCAAATGCTGGTAAGTCTCGAGCCAATCGGTTTAATTAGAGAAATGAGGAGTCATTCTCAAGGCCGTAGCCTTAACAACAATATATACAGGTGGAGTACGATTTTGGTTGCACACCAAGTTTGAATCCTTGCATTATTTGACGGTTGGGTCCCTAGGACTGGAAAATTCAACAAGTTAATGGTGCATTACTAGTGAAACAAATGGGGGACACTAGTAGCTGAAATTGCATTATGTTGCGACCTACCCCTCGGGAGGAGGGGATAGGTTTATGAGTATTACTTAAAGGATGGACCTAATGCTCATGATTAGGCATAGGCTCTAACAGGCCTATACCTCGCGCGACATTGGGATATTTTTAAAAATTTCACAATAAGGAGTCGCCACTAGCCTATTAGGGTTGGCTAGAAACCAAGCGAGGTATGTGAGTATGCCTTCCTACGCAACCAGAGAATCTAGGGTTGGGGACTTGATTACACTAATTGACCAATTAGTGCCCTTTCGGTACCTAATATTATTCATTTTAAAAGAAAAAAATTTTGTCTAGCAGTTTGGATTGATTTTACACATATCCACTAACATGCGAGGTGATCGTGCGGGTGCGCAACTATTAAAATAATAATTATAGCTACCAAGATCCTAATTACAGTAAAATTGAGCACACGCAATTAAATATAATAAAATATGCAAATTAAACATTCGATATAATCAATATACGAGCAAAAAAAGGCCTAATTACACTAAGAAGGCAAGACATGCCAATTCCTAACTAAACCCTACATTTTTTAATTTTCGAAATTTTTAATTTGTTTAATTTTTTTAAATAATAATAATAATAATAATAATAATAATAATAATAATAATAATAATAATAATAATAATAATAATAATAAATTTTTTTTTTTTTTTTTTGGCGAACCAAGTCGTCCGGTCTGACTGACCCGGGTCTAACATGGTCATGGGCTATTGTTGGTCACACGAACCTAGGCTCTCGGATATCAATTGGGCCTCTTGCATCGGGCCCTCTCAAATTCTCTAGACCAATTTCATTAAAATAAACCCAGCCCGCACAAAACTAAGCCCAACTTGTGTAACCTAAATAAGCCCAGCTTACCCAGCTAAACTTAAGCCCAACAAATGCTAGCCCTATAACTAAAACTCAGCCTAAAGAATAAACCAAGCCTGACCTGGTTTGGGGTCAAACCCTACCCGATTTGAGGCTCCCGCCCGACCCGCCTTTGATCCGTCGGAAGCCTGTCTTCCTTAGCTCACATTTTTGCGGCGCTGATGAGGCTGATTAAGACAAATAGCGCCGATGGTTGCTGGGGAGATGTCGCAGGTCGACGACCAGCCAAGGACTTCGGTGGTGGACTGCAGCTCGGCGGGGACGCGTCTGGAGGTGCGGTTCGACGGTAGCAAGTTCGACGGCGAGCGGCTTCATTCGCGATTGCCGATTCGGCTCTAGTTCGTGAAAAAGGGCGGCGACGATGGGCAACAGCTTGACGGGGACGGTGTTGGGGATGGCTGTAAGGTTTTTGGAGACGACACTGACAGGAAAGCGCAGCGGTTGCATCGGAGGCGACACGATTATTTTTATTGGGTATGATAAAAATGGTGAGTTATAATATTTATTGGCAGCTTCTGGTGAGCATATTTAGTATACTATATCAGTATATTTGGTAGCTTCTGGTGAGCATATTTAGTATACTATATCAGTATATTTGGCAGCTTCTGATGAGCATATTTAGTATACTATATTTGTATATCTGGCAGCTTCTGGTAAGCTATACTATCTATTATCAGTTTAGAGTGAGCAGTCCTGATTATGATCGGACTTTATAGATAGTATTGATTGAGATGACCGGGGAATGGTCCTGTTGACATTGAATCAACTAAGTCGATTGATTGATGATTCGATCTGATTGGTTGAAATGATTGGATGGCCGTCTGAATTATATTGATTTGCAGGAAGGAACTGAGGCAAAGGTAAGTCCTCTAACTCATGTTTGTGCTTAGGCAGCCATCATGGCGTATTTTCTTCCTAGTCGGGTCTTAGGGGGTTGAATTTGTTGAGGCGTCATCTCACTCAGTTGTGGGATAACATTTTAGGTCCATAGATGACAACTCCTCCCGAGCGTTTTGGTCAACCTAATATTTCAGGTCCATGGAAGCATTTTATCCCCCTGCATGGGAGCCCCAGGGGATGGACCTACGAGCTGGTGCAATTTATGGTCTGGGTTGATGAGGCTTTACCCAAAAAGGTACCCCATCAATACAGAGCATGGTATCGCCAGGCTCGAGATGGAGAGAGGGAAGGTCCCATACCTGAGGCGGAGATTCCCCTATACGTGCTGGAGGTGGCCTTTGGGAAAGGCACAGCAGATCCTCCAGGAGGTTTGGTGGTAGACCCGATGGACCCTGATCTTGAAGATCCAAGAACTCCGGTGTGTTCAGCAGTAGGCTCCGGTTGGAGTGTGGAGGAAGATGAAGACGAAGACGAGGACCCGTAGTCGTTTGAAAACCCCCCCTATTTTGTGGACTTATAACTAGATCGGCTTGTATTGTGTGTGTGTATATGTGTGTGTGTGTGTGTGTGTGTGTGTGTGTGTGGTTGTTGTTTTCAGTTTGAAAATTTGTGACCCTGCTTTTCTATCCCATTGAATTGTTGTCTGAGGATTATTTATCTGTTTCCGCATGTGTATTAAAATAAAAGGGTTGGCGATGTGTCCTGGGACGTTGCTATTTAATCAACCATGTAGGGGTGGGTACGAACCCGAAGGATCGGAGTGTGACATCCCTGTTTAATGGTATCATAGCGAAGGTTAGTGATTGGAGTGATAAGGTGCGATGGTTTATGGGATAGTAGTAGGAATGACCTTTAATTTCATACTGGTGCATGTCTGTGATAACTGAATGGTAGAATTGTTTGTTGTGTGGATCATTCAATTTCTAATTCTGTATGGAATTGGGAACAGGTTTTGTAGGCAGACTACATTATGAGTGATCAGGAGCAAGGGACTCCTAGTAAGAGAACCGTCAGACCCTCAACTTGGGGTAGGACGTCGACGAGGGTCGGTACCTGAGGAGGCCATGGTAAAGCGCTAGCTCAGGCTATCGTGAGTGGAGTAGCACCGCCTCCCGTTGGTGTTGGAGTCACAGCCCCTAGTGATCCGGGAACTGTCGGGATCACGCATGCGCTGGATGCAATGAGAGAGATGATGGGGCAGCATGCCTAGAACCAAGCTGCCACCTTTACCGCCACCGTTGCAGTCGTCGCTACTGCCGCTGCCATTGCTGTTACTACCGCCGCACTTGCCGCCGCACCTGCCGAGGTTCCACTAGGGAACATGGTCGCTGGGAGACCAATACATAAGTTGGTGGAACAATTCCTGATATTGAACCTGTGGCATCCCAGAATTTCTTGCCAATCTTTATGGGGTGCTCTAATTCATGTCTTGCATTGAGATTTTGGCCAAGCTTTTGGTGGGTAATTATTTAATAGGAAAATTCTATTTTTGGCCATGTGGATTGTGGATTGGAATTTATTAAATTAGGTCACAAAGTTTTGGTGAATAATAAATCTCAATTAGGTGTTTATCTAATTAAGGATTAGATAAATTAATAGGATGAGGATGGGCTGGATAATTGAAGGCCCAAACCAGCCCATTGCCTCACCCCTTTTCTCAACCGGCCCACGAAGCCCAAGGAGGAGAAGCCGCCGGCCCATGGCTGGCCCAAGCGCATGAAGGGCTGTCGCACGAAAGAAAGGGGGGGGGGGTGGAGTCCGGTTGCATGCCTCCCCCATTTGTCCCAAGAAAATGGCCAAGTGTCCTCCATGCATGATCTAATGATGGCTAATGATGGAGGGGAAGAAAAAAAAAATTAGAGGAAGATAAAGGCCGGATTAAGCGAGAGAGAGGGAGAGAGAGAAGAGAGTTCATCCGAGAGAGAGAGAAGAGAGAAAGGAAGAAGGGAAGAGAGGAAGGAGGAGGACCGCCCGTCGATCGTCCGCCGTGCGCCACCGTTCGTCGCTGCTGTTGTCTCGCCGTTGTGCTCGTTGCTTGTTTGGTCTAGAGGCAAGTTGGGATCCTCAAATCTGCTCTTGCATGTCGTGCCTAGTATGTGTGCTTGAATGGTGTTAGATTTTGGATATTTAGGGTGTTAAAAATCGAAGTTGGAAGAGTGATGGTTGAAACTAGTAAACTGTTCTTGAGAAAACAGTTCGACCTTGGATGTTCTATTGTCTTGCATGTGTTTTTTGAGTTGGATTTTGGCCGCGACTTCTAAATGAAATTTGTTAAGGACTTCTTGAAATATAACATACTCAAATTTGGGACAAAACTAACAAGTATAAGTGGGTGAAATATTTATTTTTCGGAGAGACTGGATCTAGAAATTCGGTAACTACATTTGATGAATGCATGGACTGTAAGGCTATCTTTTTGTTGAAATTTCACTTCGATTTCTTAACAAAAGATGTAAACAACATCCTAAGGTTTAACCTATCAAAAATTTAGGGAAAAATAACAAGAATAGATAGGTGAAATCGTGGTTTTACGGAAGTAGTCACATCTGGAAACTTCGGTATTGAAACAGAAGGTTTAACCGACTATATCTAATTATATAGGACGAATCTGACTTTGATTTCTTCATGAAAAACCTACCTTAGGATATTCACTACAACATAGTCGAATTTCATAAATTTTGAAGGCCATATGTGTATTTAATCAAAAATGCTTTTATAATCGTGTAACCTGGTATATTCGGATTTGATCAGTTTCAATGTATAGATCATATCATTTTATATGAAGCTATTTAGGCAAAGTGTTCTGCATGAATTATCTTTCTTTATGTCTTACCTGTGACATATTCCAATTTCATAATTTATGAAGTTCATTTGCCCATTTAACTGAAAATGTTTCGAAAACTGTGCAAGTTTAGTGGTTATGATACTGGTGCTGTGATGTTCGGTTTATACCGCATGATATGAGCGTCTTTTGGTGCATTGTTCTTTATAAAATATGTGCCATTATGTCTTGACTATCACACGTTCGAATTCCATAAATTTTGAAGGCCATTTGGGTATTTAATGAAAATATTTTCTAAAACTGTGCAAGCTGGATTGTGCGAATTTCAAATGCTGTAATTATGATTATTCTGTTTTGGATGAGTCCTATGAATTATATTGATTTAAGTGATCAAATCTTGCTGCACATGTGATGATATTTGGCATGGCATATAGAATCAAATGTTGAATTAGGCTTCGTTGCTATTAGATCATGTGCCATGTTGATTGTGAGACATAACTTGGTGAATATGAATCATGATGAATGAGGAGACTGTTGGAGGAGAGTCGATAATGCCCAGGGAGTGTCGGGATGCCCGGGATGGGGGGTGCCGGATGCCCGGTTGTATTGTGTACATGCCCGGATGTCCTCGGGAGTTTCGAGATGCCCGGAATGGTTGGATGCCAGAAGCCCCGGAGGTTTGTGCCCGGGGAATGCCTCGTGATGCCAGTTGGGATACAAGATGCCCGAAATGTGGGGGTGCCGGATGCCCGGTGGTGTGTGCTGGAGGTTTCTCGCGATGCCAGTTTGGGTGCGAGTGATAAAATGTGGGATGCAATTACTGATCCCGAGAAAGATAAATGTGGTAACCCAATTGAAAGATAAAAGTGGAAATTGAATCATGCATGGTATGGTGACATGTACGCATGACGTATGACATGATGTGTATGAGTGCATTGTGGTATGTGCACATGAGGTATGGATATGCATGAATGCTTGAGGATGAGTGCATGGTTGTAGATGCACCTATGGCATGATGGTGTATGTGTGAATACTTGATGATGAGTGCATGATGGTGTATGCACATATGGTATGATGACATATGCATGGCTGCGAGGTAAGTTATGCTTGGATGCATGAATTGATATGTACTATGCTATGGTATTACAATTGTGTTGTCTGATGCATTGAGTAGTTTAATGGATCTTTTACCTGCTAAGTGGTTGTACTCACCCCTTCGTGGACCACCATTTCAGATTAGAAAGATGCCGCTCTCTCCGGTCACGCGTGGTACCTTTTATGGCCTTCCATCTGACGTGGAGGTCGAGTGTTCGGAGATGGATTGCGTTACCATCCCCGGTCTGACGTTTGTACGGGTTCGTGTGCTGGTGATGTATGATGTGGGCCTGGCTGGGGGCCCGGTCGTCTAGGAGTTCTTGTCGGTCCACGTCCGCCGTGACGGAGTGATGCGGGGGATGTTGTCGCCGCCACCGCCCGATGCATCGGGGTGGATGTGATGGCCCGCGTGAGGAGTGGAGAGCTGACACTTTTTGGGGATAGCCGACACTTGTAGATGGAGGATGACATGTGATAGATATAAGGGTCGAGATCTCTTTTGGGTTGTGGCCAAGTTTAGTAGAAAAACCTTGGCTTTTCTTTTTGGTTGTACCGACCCGAGAAATCCATCATGAATATATGTAAATAAAAGTGGCTCGGCTTCATCTTTTCATATGATGTGTAGTTGGTGTGCGTTGCATTATGGTTATTGGAAGGAGAGAGGGTGAGACTCGTTTATGCTTCCGCTAATAAGTTGCGCTGGGACCGTAAAAAAAAAATAAAAATGCCTATGAACTACGATGCTTCTACTAAGAGATGTAACTAGTGTCCATTGAATTGGAGGGATGGTAACCTTAGGTGTCTCGGGGTGTCACAACCGCGCTTTTTGGTATCAGAGGAATGGTTATAGATTGGAGTGATAAGGAGCCTCATTTGGAAATTGAGGAACATAATGACAATGCACACCATAGGGTACTAACTGGAATAGTTGGGTAACTTCGAATAACGGGTGATGAGTAATCACTCGTAGATCCCTAGTAGTTATTATGAGTTGCTTTTAGGTACCAGTAACCTGGTTATGTTACTTATTTTTCCTTAGTTGCTGTTGCTTTTAATGAAGACATTGAGTCACAGATATTTCCTGAGGCGAATGCTTGGAAACTGCAGGAAAATCATGGTACGATATGGAAGTCAACATCCATCGAGGGTTGAAGCCTCTGCAGCAAGGGCTGAACCCCGGATGGAAGATATCCTGCAGGCATTGGCCAATATAGGAAATCTGATGGAAAGACAAGCGCAGCAACAACCTGGAGCAGAACGCCGTACTCAGGGACTGGTGGAGCAATTTTTGAAGTCGAAACCACCGAAGTTCAGTGGAATGGGAAGTCCTGAGGAGGCGGGGCATTGGATTGATGGAATGGAACGAATTTTCCGGCTGTTGGACTGCAATGATGCTGAGAAAATAACTTTGGCGAGTACCACTGGAGGGAAATGCAAAATTTTGGTGGAGAGCTTCGAAGGATATAATCTTTCCACCAGTGCGATGTTAACTCGGGAAGAATTTGTGAGAGCTTTCAATAGAAAGCATTTTTCTGATGTGCTAAGGATAAGAAAATTACAGAATTTGTTCAGCTAGAACAAAGGGAGCCGATGGATCAATATGAGGCAAGATTTTCTGAACCGTCTAGATATGCTCCTAGACTAATTGAGGATCAAGAAGAGAAAGCTAAGAGGTTTCGAAAGGGTTGAGGACTGATATCGGGAAACAACTGGTGCCTTTGAACATAAGAGATTATAATGAGATCTATGAAAGGGCGGTTGGTGGAGCAGGAATTAGTAAGGGAACAATCGGAGAATAAGAGACAATCGTCTTTTAGTGATGTGAGACGGGGTAAGAGACCCTACCCCGGTCAAAGTCGACTTGGAATGTGAAGAAAAAGAGTAATTTTGGAAATTTTAGGAGAGCAAAAGATGGCTCGAATATAGGGAAAACACCCTATCGCTGATGTTTGTCAAAGGTGTGATGGGCGGCATGGCCCAGGACCTTGCAATGGACGACTGAGATGTTTTGGTTGTGGACAAGTGGGCCACCTTAAGAGGAGTTGCCAACAAGAAAGGTCGCGAATGAGTGTTGGCTCGGTGCGACAGGGACATCAGAGTGCTGTTGGACTAAACATATCAAGGAATCCTCAGAGGCCACCCGCGCAAGGAAGGGTGTATGCGGTTACCCAAGAGGAAGCGGAAGCTTCCAAAAACGTTATTTCAGGTACGATTTTTATAAATGGCAAGAAGGCTTATGCATTGTTTGATACGGGAGCTACGCATTCATTTGTGTCTGAAAGGTATAGACAGTTGGGTAAAATAGAAACTACGTCTCTTCTTGAGACGCCTCTTTGTGTTTCTACGCCTTTAAAGAATGTGGTATTGTCTACGCTGGTGTGTGGAAACTGTAAGATAACAATGGGAGGAAAGGATATGGAAATAGATTTGATTGTAATGGCTATGTATGATTTTGATGTTATCATAGGAATGGATTGGCTTCATAAGTATCGGGCCAAAATGGATTGTTATAGAAAAGTGATCCAATTTATTTTACCTGATCAGTCTAGTTGTGAATTTTTGGGAGGTCAGACCAACCTACCTATAGCACTTATCACAGCCATAGAAGCCCGTGCATTACTTGACAAAGGATGTCAAGGGTACCTGGCCATGGTTAAAGATTATACTAAGGAAGAGTTTAAGCTTGATGAAATTCAAGTAGTTAATGAATTTCAAGATGTATTTCCTGAGGAGTTGCCTGGATTACCGCCAGAACGAGAAATTGAGTTTGAAATTGAATTAATGCCTGGAACAGGACCTATATCGAAAGCCCCGTATAGGATGGCCTTAGTCGAGTTGAAGGAATTGAAAGTGCAACTACAGGAGTTGCTCGATAAAGGATTCATTAGGCCAAGTGCTTCACCTTGGGGTGCACCAGTCTTGTTTGTGAAAAAGAAGGATGGGTCGATGCGCTTATGCATTGACTATAGGCAACTGAATCAAGTGACCATGAAAAATAAATATCCTTTGCCTAGAATCGATGACCTATTCGACCAACTCCAGGGAAGTTCGGTCTTCTCTAAGATTGACTTAAGGTCGGGATACCATCAGCTAAGAATTAAGAAAGAAGACATTCCTAAGACTACGTTTAGGACTCGTTATGGACATTACGAGTTCCTTGTCATGCCATTTGGATTAACAAATGCACCGGCTGCATTTATGGATCTAATGTATAGGGTATTTAAGCCTTATTTAGACCAGTTTGTGATTGTTTTTATTGATGACATCCTGATATATTCGAGAGGGCCTAAAGAGCATGACCAACACTTGAGGATAGTTTTGCAAACTTTGAGAGATCATAAGCTGTATGCCAAATTTAGCAAGTGTGAATTTTGGCTGGACCAGATAATATTTTTAGGGCATGTGGTACCAGGAGGAGGAATTGCAGTGGACCCGGCGAAGGTTGAGATGGTAATAAATTGGCCGAGACCGACAACACCTACTGAAATACGGAGTTTCTTAGGACTGGCTGGTTACTATAGAAGGTTTATTGAAGGATTTTCACGATTGGCAGGTCCTTTAACTAAATTGACTTGAAAGAATGTGAAGTTTGAATGGAATGGGGAATGCGAAAGGAGTTTCCGGGAGCTTAAAAGGAAATTGACCTCGGCTCCTATCTTGACTATACCAACCGGATCTGATGGTTTTACAGTGTATAGTGATGCATCTCACAAAGGACTGGGATGTGTTTTGATGCAGCACGGAAAGGTCATAGCCTATGCGTCTAGACAATTAAAACCCCATGAATTGAACTACCCAACGCATGATTTAGAATTAGCAGCCATAGTGTTCGCTTTGAAGATATGGAGGCATTATTTATATGGGGAAAAGTTTGAAATTTATACGGACCATAAGAGCTTGAAATACCTGTTCTCACAGAAGGAGTTGAACATGAGACAAAGGAGATGGATGGAATTGTTAAAGGATTATGATTGTGAGATACGATACCATCCAGGGAAGGCAAATAAGGTAGCGGATGCCCTTAGTCGTAAGTCAGCCATGGAAATGGCCAGTTTAAGAATGGCGGAATGGAGCTTATTAAAGTCCATAACGGACTCAGAGTTTAAATTGAAAGTGGATTATCTTACTGGTATGCTTAGTGCATTAAGGATTGAACCTGAAAATATTCAGAAAGATAAGATCTTGCAAGAGTCTGATTCGGAAATTTTGAAAGTGAAAGATGCAGTGTCTTTAGGAAAAAGACCAGAATTTCAAGTTTCTGAAGATGGAGTGGTAAGATGTCAAGGACGACTTTGTGTTCCCGATAATGAAGAAGTAAAGAAGGAAATTTTGTCGGAGGCACATAGGAGTAATTACAGTGTTCATCCAGGTAGTACAAAGATGTATAGAAATCTACGTCAGCAATTTTGGTGGAATGATATGAAAGCAGATACGGCTAAGCACGTTTCTCAACGTTTGACGTGCCAACAAATAAAGGTAGAACATCGCAAACCCGCAGGACTCTTGAGACCGTTAGACATACCAAAATGGAAATGGAAACATATAACAATGGACTTTGTGCAAGGATTGCCAAAGACATCAAGTGGACATGACTCTATCTGGGTAATAGTGGACCGTTTGACTAAGTCTGCTCATTTCTTAGCAGTTCGTATAGACTACCCAATGGACAAATATGCGGATATATATGTAAGTCAAGTAGTACGCTTACACGGTGTTCCAGTGACTATTACCTCAGACCGGGATTCGAGATTTACTTCAAATTTTTGGCGGAGTCTTCAAATTGCCTTAGGAACTAAACTTCAGTTTAGTACTGCTTTTCATCCTCAAACAGATGGACAAACAAAGAGAGTAATCCAGACATTAGAGGATATGTTAAGGGCTTGTGTGATTGACTTTAAAGGGAATTGGGATGAAAGATTACATTTGGTGGAGTTTGCTTATAATAATAATTTTCAGAAAAGTATAGGCATGGCTCCCTATGAAGCATTGTATGGAAGGAGATGCAGGACTTTTGTCTGTTGGAATGAAGTAGGTGAAAAGAAATTGACAGGACCTGAACTGGTACAAGTTACCACTGAAGCTGTCGAAATTATCAGGGAAAGACTTAAAACAGCTCAGAATAGATAGAGAGACTACACAAATAGGCGTAGAAGGCCTTTAGAATTTAGTGTGGGAGATCATGTATTCCTTAAAGTATCTCCAATGAAGGGAATATCTCGATTTGGAATGAAGGGTAAGTTAAGCCCTAGATTTGTTGGACCTTTTGAGATACTTGAAAGAATAGGAGATGTAGCTTATCGTTTGGCGCTGCCTCCTAAATTGGGAAATTTGCATGATGTGTTTCATGTATCGATGCTGAGAAAGCATCAGCCAGATCTTGGTCACATACTTGATCATGAAGCCATCAAAGTGGATGAGAAAGTGAGGTATATCGAAGAGCCTGTGCAAATATTGGATCGAAAGGTACAAGTTCTTAGGACTAAGAAGATTCCTTTGGTTAAGGTATTATGGCGACATCACGGTATGGAGGAAGCCACATGGGAAAGTGAAGATCAGATGAAGGAAAAGTACCCCTACTTGTTTCAAAAGGGCATGAGTGATGTCTAATTTCGAGGACGAAATTCTCTAAGGAGGGGAGAATTGTGGCATCCTAGAATTTCTTGCCAATCTTTAGGGGGTGCTCTAATTCATGTCTTGCATTGAGATTTTAGCCAAGCTTTTGGTGGGTAATTATTTAATAGGAAAATTCTATTTTTGGCCATGTGGATTGTGGATTGGAATTTATTAAATTACGTCACAAAGTTTTGGTGAATAATAAATCTCAATTAGGTGTTTATCTAATTAAGGATTAGATAAATTAATAGGATGAGGATGGGCTGGATAATTGAAGGCCCAAACCAGCCCATTGTCTCACCCCTTTTCTCGACCGGCCCACGAAGCCCAAGGAGAAGAAGCCGCCGGCCCATGGCTGGCCCAAGCCCATGAAGGGCTGTCGCACGAAAGAAAGGGGGAGGGGGAGTCCGGTTGCATGCCTCCCCCATTTGTCCCAAGAAAATGGCCAAGTGTCTTCCATGCATGATCTAATGATGGCTAATGATGGAGGGGAAGAAAAAAAAAATTAGGGGAAGATGATGGCCGGATTAAGCGAGAGAGAGGGAGAGAGAGAGGAGAGTTCATCCGAGAGAGAGAGAAGAGAGAAAGGAAGAAGGGAAGAGAGGAAGGAGGAGGACCGCTCGTCGATCGTCCGCCGTGCGCCACCGTCCGTCGCTGCCGTTGTCTCGCCGTTGTGCTCGTTGCTTGTTTGGTCTAGAGGCAAGTTGGGATCCTTAAATCTGCTCTTGCATGTCGTTCTTAGTATGTGTGCTTGAATGGTGTTAGATTTTGGATATTTAGGGTGTTAAAAATCGAAGTTCGAAGAGGGATGGTTGAAACTAGTAAACTGTTCTTGAGAAAATAGTTCGACCTTGGATGTTCTATTGGCTTGCATGTGTTGTTTGAGTCGGATTTTGGCCGCAACTTCTAAATAAAAGTTGTTAAGGACTTCTTGAAATATGACATACTCAAATTTGGGACAAAACGAACAAGTATAAGTGGGTGAAATATTTATTTTTCGGAGAGACTGGATCTGGAAATTCGGTAACTACCTTTGATGAATGCATGGACTGTAAGGCTATCTTTTTGTTGAAATTTCACTTCGATTTCTTAACAAAAGATGTAAAGGACATCCTAAGGTTTAACATATAAAAAATTTAGGTAAAACTAAAAAGAATAGATAGGTGAAATCGTGGTTTTTCAGAAGTAGTCAGATCTGGAAACTTCGGTATTGAAACAGAAGGTTTAACCGTCTATATCTAATTATATAGGACGAATCTGACTTTGATTTCGTCACAAAAAACCTACCTTAGGATATTTACTACAACATAGTCGAATTTAATAAATTTTGAAGGCCATATGTGTATTTAATCAAAAATGCTTTTATAATCGTGTAACCTGGTATATTCGGATTTGATAAGTTTCAATGTATGGATCATATCATTTTATATGAAGCTCTTTCGGCGAAGTGTTCTTCATGAAGTATCTTTCTTTATGTCTTCTATGTGACATATTCAAATTTCATAATTTATGAAGTTCATTTGCCCATTTAACTGAAAATGTTTCGAAAACTGTGCAAGTTTAGTGGTTATGATAATGGTGCTGTGATGTTCGGTTTATACCGCATGATATGAGGGTCTTTTGGTGCAGTGTTCTGTATGAAATATGTGCCATTATGTCTTGACTATCACACGTTCGAATTCCATAAATTTTGAAGGCCATTTGGGTATTTAATGGAAATATTTTCTAAAACTGTGCAAGCTGGATTGTGCGAATTTCAAATGCTGTAATTATGATTATTCTGCTTTGGATGAGTCCTATGAATTATTTTGATTCAAGTGATCGAATCTTGCTGCACATGTGATGATATTTGGCATGGCATATAGAATCAAATGTTGAATTAGGCTTTGTTGCTATTACATCATGTGCCATGTTGATTGTGAGACATAACTTGGTGAATATGAATCATGATGAATGAGGAGACTGTTGGAGGAGAGTTGATAATGCCCTGGGAGTGTCAGGATGCCCGGGATGGGGGGTGCCGGATGCCCGGTTGTATTTTGATACATGCCCGGATGTCCTCGGGAGTTTCGAGATGCCCGAAATGGTTGGGTGCCGGAAGCCCCGGAGGTTTGTGCCCGGGGAATGCCTCGTGATGCCAGTTGGGATATGAGATGCCCGGAATGTGGGGGTGCCGGATGCCCGGTGGTGTGTGCCGGAGGTTTCTCGCGATGCCAGTTTGGGTGCGAGTGATAAAATGTGCGATGCAATTACTGATCCCGAGTAAGATAAATGTGGTAACCCAATTGAAAGATAAAAGTGGAAATTGAATCATGCATGGTATGGTGACATGTACGCATGACTGTATGACATGATGTGTATGAGTGCATTGTGGTATGTGCACATGAGGTATGGATATGCATGAATGCTTGAGGATGAGTGCATGGTTGTAGATGCACCTATGGCATGATGGTGTATGTGTGAATACTTGATGATGAGTGGATGATGGTGTATGCACATATGGTATGATGACATATGCATGGCTGCGAGGTAAGTTATGCTTGGATGCATGAATTGATATGTACTATGCTATGGTATTACAATTGTGTTGTGTGATGCATTGAGTAGTTTAATGGATCTTTTACCTGCTGAGTGGCTGTACTCACCCCTTTGAGGACCAACATTTCAGATTAGAAAGATGTCGCTCTCTCCAGTCACGCGTGGTACCTTTTATGGCATTCCATCTGACGTGGAGGTCGAGTGTTCGGAGATGGATTGCGTTACCATCCCCGGTCTGACGTTTGTACGGGTTCGTGTGCTGGTAATGTATGATGTGGGCCTGGCTGGGGGCCCGGTCGTCCAGGAGTTCTTGTCGGTCCACGTCCGCCGTGACGGAGTGATGCGGGGGATGTTGCCGCCGCCACCGCCCGATGCACCGGGGTGGATGTGATGGCCCGCGTGAGGAGTGGAGAGCTGACACTTTTTGGGGATAGCCGACACTTGTAGATGGAGGATGACATGTGATAGATATAGGGGTCGAGATCTCTTTTGGGTTGTGGCCAAGTTTAGTAGAAAAACTTTGGCTTTTCTTTTTATTTGTACCGACCCGAGAAATCCATCATGAATATATGTAAATAAAAGTGGCTTGGCTTCATCTTTTCATATGATTTGTAGTTGGTGTGCGTTGCATTATGGTTATTAGAAGGAGAGAGGGTGAGACTCGTTTATGCTTCCGCTAATAAGTTGCGTCGGGACCGTAAAAAAAAAAAAAAGGTATGAACTACGATGCTTCTACTAAGAGATGTAACTAGTGTTCATTGAATTGGAGCGATGGCATCCTTAGGTGTCTCGGGGTGTCACAGAACCCACCTAAGTTTTCTGGGGCAGGATCGACGATTTGTTTGATAAGTTACAAGGAGCGTCGATATTTTCAAAAATCGACTTGAGGACAAGATATCATCAGCTGAGGATCAGGAAGGAGGACATCCCAAAGTTAGCATTTCGTACTTGATATGGTCATTATGAGTTTAACGTAATGCCGTTCGGGTTGACGAATGCTCCAGCTGCGTTCATGGATCTAATGAGCAGAGTATTAAAAGAATATCTGGATCAATTTGTGATCGTGTTCATCGATGATATTCTAGTGTATTCGAGGAGTGATGAAGAGCATGAAAGTCATCTGAGATTAGTACTACAGACTCTGAGAGTTCATTAGTTGTACGCAAAGTTTAGCAAGTGCGAGTTTTGGTTGACTCGTGTTGCTTTCCTAGGTCACGTGATTTCAGGTGAAAGAATCTCTGTGGACCCGAGCAAGATTGAAGCAGTGATTAACTGGCCAAGACCGACTACAGTGACAGAGATCAGAAATTTTCTGGGTTTGGCAGGTTATTACCAAAGGTTCATAGAGGGGTTCTCAGCATTAGCGTCGCCGTTGACTAGACTCCTGAACAAAGAAGAAAAGTTTGTGTGGACAAACAAGTGCAAGCATAGTTTCCAAGAGCTGAAGCAAATGCTGACTACCGCACATGTGCTGACTATTCCATTTGGTCCTGGAGGATACGGGATCTATAGTGATGCATCATTTAGAGAATTAGGTTGCGTGTTGATGCAACATGGTAGGGTTGTTGCATACGCCATCCGTCAGTTAAGGCCTCATGAACAGAACTACCCGACGCATGATTTAGAACTCACGGCCATCATTTTCGCTTTGAAGATTTGGAGACACTATTTGTGCGGAGAAAGATTCTAGATCTTCACCGACCATCAAAGTTTCAAGTACTTATTCTCTCAAGATGAGTTGAAAATGAGACACCGACGATGGATGGAACTTCTGAAAGACTACGACTGTGATATCCTATATCACCCCGAAAAGGCGAATAAGGTCACTGGCGCTTTGAGTCGGAATCTTCAATCGCTCATATGTTGGTTAAGGAATGGAACTTAATCGAGAGAGCTCGAGATTCGGTGTTCAAGTTTGAGGTAGGCCACATTTCGAATCTTATGGCCACCCTCATAATTGAACCGGATGTCCATATTAGAATCAAATTACTTCAGCCGGCAGACCCAGATGTCCAGAAGATTCTACAAGAGGATACTGATGAGAGCAAGGCTGACTTTCAAATTTCTGAGGAAGGAACAATGATGTTCCGAGGACGATTTGTTGTACCTGACGATGTAGAGCTTAGAGGGGATATTTTATCAGAAGCTCATCATAGCAGTTACAACATTCATCCTGGCAGTACAAGATGTATCAGAATCTGCGTCAACACTATTGGTGGTCTGGTATGAAGGCGGACATCGCCAAGCATGTTGCCAAGTGATTGACGTTTCAGCAAGTGAAGACTTAGCATTGCAAGCCAGGAGGACTTTTGCAACCTCTTGAGATCCCAAAGTGGAAATGGGAGCACATCACGATGGATTTCGTGACCGGCCTATCGAGGAGTCAGAGAGGTAATGATTCCATTTGGGTAGTGGTCGACAGACTGACAAAGTCGACTCACTTCATTGCAGTATGAAAGGACCTCAGTTTAGATAGGCACGCAGAGTTGTACATGCGTCAGATCGTTCATCTGCATGGAGTGTCATTGACGATAACTTCAGATCGAGACCCGAGATTCACGGATGCCTTCTGGAAAAGCTTATAGAGTTCTTTAGGTACGAAGCTGCAGTACAATTTGGCATATCATCCTTAAACGGGTGGCCAGTCTGAGAGGACAATTCAAACCCTCGAGGACATGCTACGAGCTTGCGTGCTAGACCTCAAGGGAAGCTGGGAAGAACAACTTCATCTGATCGAGTTCACCTATAACAACAGTTATCAGTAGAGATGGCTCCTTTTGAAGCGTTGTGTGATAGAGTGTGCAAAACACCAGTATGTTGGGATGAAGTCGGGGAGAGAAAGATTACAGGCCCAGAGTTGGTTCAACAGTCAGTGGATGTAGTTGCAGTCATCAAAGGCAGACTAAAGACCGCTCAGAGCAAATAGAAAAGTTACGCAGATAAGCATCGGAGACCATTGGAATTCCAAGTTCGTGATCACGTTTTTCTTAAGGTGTCACCAATGAGGGGTACTTCGCGCTTTGGTAAGAAAAGGAAACTGAGTCCTAGGTACATAGGCCCATTCAAAATTTTAAAGAGAATTGGGACCCTAGTGTATCGTCTTGCGTTGCCATCGAGATTGGCGCAAGTGCACGACGTCATTCACGTGTCGATGTTGAGGAAGTATGAGTTTGACCCGACCCACGTGCTTAATTTTGAAGAATTGGACATGGATGATAGAGTGTCATACGTTGAAAGCGCGGTTCAAATTGTGAATCGAAATGAACAAATTCTGCATACAAAGACCATCCCGTTGGTCAAAGTGGTCTGGCAACACCACCGCATTGAAGGAGCAACCTAGGAGAGTGAAGAGTCGATGAGACATTTGTAACCCCCACCTTTTTGCTTAAGTATTGTAATTGTTTAAATTTTGAGGACGAAATTTTTATAAGAGGAGAAGAGTTGTGACATCCTGGATTTTTCAATTCTACTTTCAATTAAATTAATCGAGCCTTGCATCGACGCGCCTATAGTGTTATTCTCAGAGCCTATCACTCTTGAGATAACTAGACTATCAAGGTAAGTCACTAGGGGATTTTAATGCGACCAGGAATCGATTACTTGATTGTGCTCATCTGCAGAGATCATTACTGCATAGTTAAAAGTCGATTAGAGATCAAAGATAGGTCGGTTCGATAGAGATATGTGGCTAAACGTGGGTAATTCCACTAAATTACAAAATTCTCGTCGATCAGCACTAGACTGATTTTTCTATCATTTTGGTACCCTGTGTCTGTATTTAAATTCTCGAGATTTTCACGACAACCGAAAGTCGCCAATGTGTCGAAGAGGTTCATTGTGGCTCAAAGAAAATCGACCACGGGTCATTTGCATTAAAAATTTCTAAAAGCTACCCGGTAGCTTAGGTCACGCTAAAATCGCGCCAGATTGAAATTAACCGCGAATTTGAATCCGATTTCAGATATTGAACGTTCTGTTATGTCACGAGTCATTTTAGGATCGTCGGATCAATCTCCAAAGGTTTTTCTGCAAACCGAGTTTTTGGCGGAAAAAGTCGAGGTAGGGTCGTTTTTACCCAGAAAAGTTCGAGGACCGTTTTTTATCGCGAAATTGGAATGCAAGTGGGTTCTATTGGCGAGGAAAAATATCAATTGGACTAAAGACTCGACGGTTGGATTTTTTAGGAGTTGAATTAAGTCGGTTCAAGAAGGATTTGAGGAGAAATTGAGGGAAATCAAGTGAAATTCGTATGTCCCCCTTGCCCACAACAATTGGACCATTTCAAGGGCTTCTAGAAGAAGAAAATGGTATGGAAATTGGCTGTGCACACTAGCTGGGCAAGGTGGAGCCCTCCAAGGGGACAATGAGATTAGAAGAAACCAAGTGGTGGCCCCCTCCATGCAAAACTGGTCCCATCTCCCTCTCCCTTGCTCCCGTCGACTCCCTCCTCCTTTCCCATTATTGTTTGAAGATTAGCAACCAAGAACCGCCAAACCAGCAAACCTATAGCCTGCCGAAACCACCGCACGCCACCGTCGTGCCCCTCGCAGCCGCTCGCTCGCCCGTACGCCACTACGATCGCCCCGCCGGTCTCATGCCTCCAGCCGCTCATCTATTGCTGCTCGCAGCTACCCAGAGCAGCCAGGCCGCCGTGCGTTGCCGTTGTGGTCGCTAGAGCCACCATCTACCCCCACTTGGACCCGCAGCAGCCCCCGCCGGTCTCCCTTGCTCGTCTCTGCCTCAATCGCACCACCAGCTAGCTTCTTCGGCCAAGAGTAGAACCGGACAGCAGTGGGTCTCACAGCTACTGTTAGGCCCATTTTTGCGGCTTTCCAAACCCCGAAAGGCGGTCCCACTTTGGAGTTTCTCGACCCTCGCTGTGTTCCCGTCGTTTTGATCTGAACGAATCTCTAATCAAGTGAGTTTAACTCACTAATCCCTGCTTAGTAAGTTAATGATGCTTAATGGTTGATTAGTTTAGACTAAGTATGGATTATGTGGATAGTTAGAGTATATTAGCAATTTAATTAACCGTTATTGCATGTTAGGTGGATAGAGTAGTGTAATTAGCAAGTAGATAGGTCGTAATATTTAATCAACGAGTCTCGGAATTTTTTCGAGCCCGTTTCGGTGTTTAATTAGGCCTTACGGGCCTAAGTGAGCATTTTTGGTATTTATTGATTAATTTCCGTAATTAGTTAATTAATTAATTATTTTTTGAAATTAGACCGGGATAGTTAGTGACCGGAATTTTATGTTGATTGTAGTGGTGTGGTCTGTTTATTTAATTGACTGTTATTTTATGCAAATTGAGTGTTGTTTATAATTTGGGTATTTATTCCAAATTTTATTTAATTTCAGTAATTAATTAGAAAATCATCGGGCATCGGTTTACAACGCCAAAAATGAATTTGTGGACTATGGAAATTAGTGGGATTCCAAAAGGGAAAAATATTGTATTTTGGCTAAGGCCGACCGTGTACCTACACATGATTATTTTTATCGGGTATGATAAAAATGGTGAGTTATACTATTTATTAGCAGTTTTTGGTGAGTATATTTAGTATACTATATCAGTATATCTGGTAGCTTCTGGTGAGCATATTTAGTATACTATATCAGTATATCTGGTAGCTTCTGGTGAGCATATTTAGTATACTTTATCAATATATCTGGCAGCTTCTGGTGAGCATATTTAGTATACTTTATCAATATATCTGGCAGCTTCGGGTGAGCATATTTAGTATACTACATCAGTATATTTGGCAGCTTCTAGTGAGCTATACTATCTATTATCAACTTAGAGTGAGCAGTCCTGATTATGATCGGACTTTATAGATAGTATTGATTGAGATGACCTGGGAATGGTCATGTTGACATGGAATCGACTGAGTCGATTGATCGATGATTCGATCTAATTGGTTGAAATGATTGGATGACCGTCTGAATTATATTGATTTGCAGGAAGGAACTGAGGCCAATGTAAGTCCTCTGACTCGTGTTTGTGCTTAGGCAGCCCTCATGGCGTATTTTCTTCCTAGTCGGGTCTTAAGGGGTTGAACTTGCTAAGGCGTCGTCTCACCCCGTTGTGGGATAACATTTCAGGTCCATAGATGGCAGCTCCTCCCGAGCGTTTTGGTCAACCTAAAAAGGTGACAGAGCAGAAGCATTTTATCCCACTGCATGGGAGCCCTAGGGGATGGACCTACAAGCTGGTGCAATCCGTGGTCTGGGTTGATGAGGCTTTACCCAAAAAGGTGCCCCATCAATACAGAGCATGGTATCGCCAGGCTCAGATGGAGAGAGGGAAGGTGCCATACCTAAGTCGGAGATTCCCCCTGTATGTGCTGGAGGTGGCCTTTGGGAAAGGCATAGTAGATCCTCCAGGAGGTTCGGTGGTAGACCCGGTGGACCCTGATCTTGAAGATCCAGGAACTCCGGTGTATTCAGCAGTAGGCTCTAGTTAGAGTGTGGAGGAAGATGAAGATGAAGACGAGGACCCATAGTTGTTTGAAAACCCCCCCTGTTTTGTGGACTTATAACTAGATCGGCTTTATTGTATATATATGACTTGGATATATATAAGTGTGGTTGTTGTTTTCAGTTCGAAAATTTGTGGTCCTGCTTTTTTATTCCATTGAATTGTTGTTTGGGGATTATTTATCTGCTTCCGCATGTGTATTAAAATAAAAGGGTCGGTGATGGGTTCTGGGACGTCGCTATTTAATTGACCATGCAGGGATGGGTACGCGCTCGGAGGATCGGGGCGTGACACTTAGGAAGGACTCTAAATATGTACTTTATAAAATTTCATTACCTTAGTTGCGTGCAAGTTTAATGTGAAAACCATCGTTAAATGAGTGATTACTTTCATATAATCATGAGTTTATGAGGTGGTAGCTTATGGTATCATAAAAACATGTTAGTGGAAGCTTTTACTATTTTAATTTCTTTAATCTTATAAAGAAATAGATAGACATATAAAGTAGATGGAAAATATTGAATAAAAGCCTGAATTATTTTAAAGAAAGGTAAAAATATATTTGCTCTTGAGCGTCCTATGTCCTTCCCCGAAAATGCCATGGTAATGGTCGCCATTGTTTTTGAGAATGACGGATACTCGTAGGACCACAAATTTCTTTCACAAGTCCATGGCAATCGGTTGCATTCGTGGATAAGTCAAACTATGTATTTAATGAAGATATCTTAATTTTGAATTTTGACTTTCCTAAGTACGGATACTGACTTTCTCAATTTAGAAGATATCTTAGTAATATGTTTTTCAAAAATAATAGTTTTCATTTTAAAAATTAATAGTTTTCACAAATCTTTTAAATGTGAATAATACTTTAGATTTGACAGGAAAGTAAAAAATACTACTTTTGACTTTTGATGAGTCTAAACAAACAATTGGTGGTGAATGGTTTTAGGAGAGGTGTGGGTTTCATACCAAGAACATAGGACTTATCTTTAGAGTCAGTTTTAAGATTTAGAAATCAAGAATTGAACCGATTGACTCTAGAAAGAGCATGTTGCAAGATCAACTTCAAAACCAGCCTACTTATTTTTTATGTTTCATTTTTGTTTACAGCAAAAACATGAAGTATAATAACGTTGATGATATTTCACATATCATGTTGACTTTATTGAGAAAAGAAAAAGTGTTTAAGAGACTCAACTTAAGATTTGGTTTTAACTCACAAGGCCAATTCTCGGGTAGCACCGACCGATTCACTATATAAAATTGAGAACCAAACTAACGAATGCTGGCTCGCAAATTTTTACTTAAAGATCGAATCGGTCCCTGGGTGAACCAACCTTCTGGTTTAGCTCCTAGGCCAAATTGGCCCGGTGACTTACTCTTATAAAAAACCTTATTTTAAATTAACTATAAATTGCATAACCAAATAAAAAAACATCCATAGTAAGCACTTCATATGCCAATAATATATATTTCACTTTTAGAACGAGCAGTGTCTTGTTGTTAAAGAGATCATGTGCATCATGTATTATTGTTTTTATCTATCTTCCACCGTTGCATTAGGGTGGTTTTTGTTTTTTGTTTTTTGGTCAAAGAATTAGGGTAGTTGGAATGCCATGAAAAGTCAAGAAATTAGCTAGAAATAAGATTAATTAAAGCTATCATAACATGTTAGTAAAGAAACTTTTTATCCTCAAGAGCCAATGATTATAATTTTCTGAAAAATTTAAGCTCTATTTAATGTCTCCAATCTCTTTCAGTATACACAAAAAGCGCATTGAAAAATAAGAAATAAGGCAATATAACAATGAATAAGTTATATTCAAATACATTTGGCTTTGCATATACTATTAAGATATTTATTTTGACAACTTTTATAGTGCATTTGAAATAAGATTTGTCAGTTTAGTCTGTAATAATCCTGTCCGATGAAGGCAACGAGTAATTGCTGGGGTCTTAGGGTTTAGACAAGGAGGAGCTCGTGGCAGACTTCTAGCATGACAAGGGGAAATGAATTAACCGAATTATGCACTAAACAAGGGAAAAGTGATTTTGAGATATATATGTGAAAAATTGGAATTAACTGATGGAGGTAATGCTTAACTTCACAACCCCAAAGTTAAACGTGCTCCGATGGAAGTACTCCCAATATGGGTGACCTCTTGTGAAGGTGTTCATTTGTACACTAAAGGACAAAATCGTGAGACTCGGTATAAGACAAGCCAAAATGAATAATACCTCAGTGAGCTAATTCAGGGCATCACATAATCTCTTTATTGATGAATCATCAAATAACTTGAACTTATTTTATTTTATTTTTTAGAATTGATGGCGATTTCCGTTCATAAATTTTGGTTGTAAAAATTTATGTGTCATGCTCTTCGGAATAAAAATCAATTTAATGAATTTTCCTCATCTCCACCCTCGTACTATCTCTAATAATTTCCTTTTGCTCTTCATCAACCGTCCTCAAATAATTGATAGAATGTTCCTTACTTCGCAATCGTAATTTGGGATGTTGGAAAGTAAGGAACGCCCAGGCGAGGGCGCGGGCAATTCGTAAGTGCACTCCAACCCGGTGGATTGGAGTGTAATATCTTAGTGTCTAAATCACTCTTTTCGTCCATAAATTCGATTCTGAGAAGATAGTAATTGAATGGCTCATATGTATCCAATTGCCATGTAGACCTAACTTTGGAATTTCGACCCAGTTCCAAAGGCCCTGTTTGGTTCAGCATGTAGAAGGGGCTTTGGGGCTCTAAAGGGGTTTGGGCAAAAGCGAAGGCGTTTGGTTCAATTTTTTGAGCACTTTGGAGAGATGCAATTACATCTCCAAGGAGGTTGAAAGGGCTTTGGGGGAATAAAGGGGTAGAGGTCCATTGGGAAGTTGCATTTTTGGAATGCAACTTCCTTCCGGTACTGTTCAT
Organism: Eucalyptus curtisii; assembly: GCA_017140595.1. Lineage (NCBI taxonomy): Eukaryota > Viridiplantae > Streptophyta > Magnoliopsida > Myrtales > Myrtaceae > Eucalyptus > Eucalyptus curtisii. Next base: position 36,655,340 of record CM029504.1, on the reverse strand, counting down.
CTCTCTGGTGGAGAAGCCGATCGGAGGCCGACGACCGTCGGCCAAGGAGTCGCGCGCGCCGGCGACCGCTGGCCAAGGGTCATCCGACCACGGCAATGGTCGCCGAACCTCGGCGACGCGCCGAGTCGCGCGACCCAAGCAGCCGTCGCTTGAATCGCGCGACCCCGGCGGCAGTTGCCTGGGTCGCGTGACCCCGGCGGCCGTCGCACGACCTGTGTGGCGGATCTGGCCATCCGGCCGCCAGATCCGGCAGTCCGGCCGCCAGATCCGATGGTTGGGTGGCCGGACTTCAAAAAAGAAAATAGAATTTTTTGTTGTTTTTTAAATTTAATAAAAGTCATTTACAAATGCAAATTTTACCAAACGGTATTTTGGCCAAAGTTGTATCTCAATGCAAATTTTACCAAACGATATTTGCATTTCCGAAAACCCCCTTCACCCAAAGGTATTTGCATTTTGACAAATGCATTCCCCAAAAGCCGAACCAAATGGGGCCTAAGTATACTTGCACAATGAGAGAATTGAGTTACAAGTTTTTGCTATCTCCCATTCTCGGTTGAGATTTTTTCTGTTTCATTAACACCACTTTTTTTTTTTTTTTTTTTATATACCATTCTTTCTTACAAGGGGCCACATGCGTGAAATAAAACAGAACCTGGCTCTCATAACATATGAGGAAGTTCGATTCAAAAGTTATAGCCAATACATGAAAAAAGACTACAGGTATAAATAACATATAAATTTCGTAGATGAGTGATGTTGGATTCTTTAACAGAACCCAAAATACTGATAAAACAATGGCCAATGTAGCATAAATTGTCTATTAGACCTCTAGAATATCCTAGGTTTAAATAACTTATTAAAGTAAAAAAAATTATTAAAGTATATTGAATATAAACATGATGCTAGACTTAGGCCACCACAAATGCCATACTTTCGTACGGAAGTTACTTCAGTGCCAAAACTTTTTGGTTGATAACTTGAGTGGAATTTTGATAAAAAAAAAAAAAAAAACCAATCACTTTAGTGTCATCACATGATTTGTGACCGGAAAATCCAGCAACATTTTGATATAAACCATTCAGTGTGGCTCACTGGCAGAAATAGTGCAAAATGACGTCATTTCGACATATTGTTTGTCTCAAATTAAAGAATTGGGCCTAAATCCAAACTATTCTTCAAAACCTAACCCTAGATATAAGAATTGGGTCAAAATTAAATTTGTTGTCTGTGTTTTGAATGACTTGAATTTCTCTTCTTTACCATCCTTGCCTACTATCAAAAGCTGTTGATGCTGAGATTTGGAAGCTAAAGAAATTAATACGTTTGAGGAACAATTTCGAAGAAGTAAATTCTTTAATTTCTTTTCTTCAATAACTTGCGAAATTGCACGCATGTGTATTAAAAGAAGGAAGATTACAAATTATATTTGCGTGCAGAGAGTGCTAAAAGTGAAAATTAATTTGGGAAAAAAATAAATGGTAGACAGATGACAAATTCAAAGTCATTTTAGGGAAATAAGATATTTTATCTATTTTATAATACCATATTATCATAACACATCTTAACAATCCACATGCCATTTTATGTATATCTTAGTGATAATTTGATATTGAAATCAATCATGGAGATGTACAAAAGAAAAAACATACCTTTATGATATAGAGAACTCCATGTACTTATTAAAACAAACTTTAAAGCTGCGCGCTTTGGTTTTTTGTCATGTAGAATATGAGTGGGAAGGGCGACCATTATTAACTTTGGCATCACCACAAGGGTTAATCTGTTACAGAAAACTTTATAAGGGCTCACTGAAAGTAAAAAAGTTTTGAAGTTGAATTAGAGTGGTTGAAAATGGGCCACAGCCTCTCCATTATTTGTGTATGAACAAGGATGCACCACCACAGATCCTGGCCTTTGCAAGCGACCGCAACACGTGTTGTCACTTCGCAGTCGTCCACCTCCATCGTCCACCTCCGTCACATGTCTCTTACCCTCACTTAGGTCTGATCTAAGTAAGCCATCTCCATCTTTCTATCTTCGTCTTCTTCCTCATCTCAGTCTTCATTGCCTCCCTTTTGCCTCGACTGTGGATCCTCCTTGCCTCCTACATCAATGACGTGCCTGGCCACCTCGATTTGAGGCCGACCAAAATGCTTGATCAAGTAACAAGCTCAATTCACGGTAGCAAAAAACTCATTGGTTCCAAATAGTAATTAAAGTTCAATAGTGGGTGACCAATGACCAATTAAATTATTAAATTCGGCTTCAAATCGAAAGCAAATGAATTCTAATATGCTTTGAAACCTCAAGGAATTTTCTTAATTCGAATTATTAATGTTGCACAAACAATAGATTGGAAATAACAAGGAAATTGTGTAAAACTTTAATAAATCAGAACAACTAGCTCAGTTTCTTGAAGCCATGCTTACTAGTTAACTGAAACTAAAAATCAGGTTTTAATGGAGATGACTAGAGTGCGTGAGAAGATTAAAATTAAAAAAAAACATAGGAAATATCACTAGAATACTTATATAAAAGAGAAAAGATGAATATTGGAATGAAAAATCTAGTTTAATTCAAAAATCAAATTCATACTTAGGTAGAATCAATTTAATTTGGTCTGCTATGTATGACTTTTTCATCTTCAAATCTTCAGCGTGAAAAGGTTCCATCTTCAAAGATGACCAAAGATGACTCGTCTATTGTTCATTGTTATATTTTCTGATGTGTTGCTATGATTTCATTATCATCTATCATTGATCTTCTTATGTTATTAAATGAACCGTTCCTTTATACTTCTGATCTTCATCCACATGGATCTCTAACTATCTTGACTAGCATATTATCAAGACGTGATTGAGACCTGCTCTAGATTGGTTATCCTTGGTTGAGGATCTACCTTAACTCAATATTTAACTTTGGCACATACTTCAAGATGTCTCGTACTTTACTTGAATTCTGCTCACTTGAAAACTCATGATCGGTGAACTCCTAGTAATTAGACCTTCCATCGATGGGCCTTGTGGGTCAATTATATTATCATAGCTTGCTTTCGGCCATTAGCTTCTCTACGTTTGGGCTCAAATTTGGGACTTGGAGTTAATACAAACTATTTAGTCCACCCTGGGCATATGAGACCATCAAAGCAACAGAATATGTTTTCAACATAAACATATCATCAAATCCTGGCATACGGCAAATAAAAAGTTATTGTTTCCCCGCTTGTCACCTTTAAGTACACAAACATAAGGATAATCCATTCCATAGAGGTTTTGCTTAGTAATCACGCATATTCAATTGGTAATAAAATTTAGCAAAGACCATTGTGTTCGGAGGTAGTTAGACCTAACTTTACTTAAATGTGTAAATCAATGAATTATGGGTCAACTTGAATAATATTAACTATTCACATCACACTCAAATTTCCAATATGAGAGATCTCTTATACAACTCATATGTGTACATGCATGAACTTGTTAGATGCGTTCTTTCTCAATCTAAGTATCATTCTATATTAATATATCAATTTGGATTTGCATTACAATAAGTTCTGAGTCAAGTTTACAGCACATCAAATCTCTAATATGGGATCTTTCACATGTGCAACTTAACACACCAAATTCGTTCTCTAAGATAGAATCATTAGGCTTTACTCCTCCATGTACTAAGGGCGTGTTTGGTAACATTTCTTTTTCGAGGATTATAAATAGTTCTTTTCTATTTCTATTCCCTAGATTTCTATTCCCTGTAACAGTTTCTGAGTAAAATAACATGTTTGGTAACTGTACAAAATTTGTATTCCTAGATTAGAAAAAGAACAAGAATGTCTTTGGTACGACCCACAATTTTTTCTATGATGTAGAATTTCTTTCAATTTTTTGGTAATTTTTTGAGATTTTTTATTATTTTTTTCTCTCTCTTCTTCTTTCTCCTCTAGCTGGTTGCCGGGCGGCAACCGGCAAATGGTGATTGACGGTGGTGATAGGGGGCAGCAACCGGTGGTGACAGTAGGCGGCGAGTCTCTGCTGACTAATTATAAGAGGAAGAAGAAGAAAAGAAAAACAAAGAAAAGAAATAAAATGACTTATTTCTAGAAATTATTTCCAGGAACAAGAAGTTACTTTTTTCTACTTCTTATTTCTATTTCAAATCTATTCTTTGGTCATTTTTTTATTTTAGAGAATAGAAAAATTAACTGAAGATATTAAACAGATCTCTATTTTTTTTTTTCTATTTCAAGGAACAAAAGAACAGAAAAATTGGAATGTTGCCATGCAGATCCTCTATATTTAGTACTATGGAAGAGTCATTTATGATATTAAACACTTGGCTGAAAATTGTGGGGGCATTGTCCTTCCCTCCATCCTCATCTTGTTGTGATGCTTCCTCGGCCACAGTTTCGCATCGGTTGCCATCGGTAATTGATTCGTCCATGACCTACCCAAGACGGCAAAACATCATCAATTCGCGTGAGCGGACGTCTTGGTCTACTTCAGCCATTCGCTGAAATGGCGCAAATGACGTACAAAGACGGGCAAATTACAAAACTTTACGTTGCTGATAAAACTTGGAGCAATTATCTAATCACACAACAGAGGAATGATAAGACTCGGACCAATCAATTGAGGGTTTGTTGGGGGTGCACAAGTTGGGACATTGACAATTGAAATTGCAACGAGATTCGATTTAATGCTGTGCAAATCGGTTGGATCATTATTTGTACTTCGTATGATCTCATCAGAGTAGTGTATGCAGCTAATTTCTTCAGCCTCTAGCCATGTTATTCGTGATTGCTCTGGCGGTTTCCCTCCTGGCAAACACAGCACCGACTCATGAAACTGGCGATTTCACGTACAGTGGTTTCCGGTCAGCGAATCTGAGCCTAGATGGTTTAGCTGTGCTCACTCGCAATGGCCTCCTGAAGTTAACCAACGTGACCAAACAGAAGGTAAGTCATGCCTTCTACCCAGACCCCATCACGTTCAAGAACTCATCCAATGGCGCTGTTCACTCGTTCTCCACCACATTCATCTTCGCTATAATTCCTGAATATCCAACTTTGGGCGGTCCTGGGTTCACCTTCGTGATAGCTCCTCGTAGAGAATTTCCTGGAGCTAAGCCTGGTTTTTACTTTGGTCTCTTCAACGAAACAAACAATGGCAATGCCACGAACCACATTTTGGCGGTGGAATTTGACACGGTTCAAAACACTGAAATACAGGATATCAACGACAATCATGTCGGGATCGATGTCAATGGGCTGGTCTCCATACAATCTCTCCCTGCTGGATACACTGAAAACAACATCCAAGGCTTCAGAAACTTGACTCTGATTAGTGGTAAAGCTATGCAAGTTTGGGTGGATTATGATGGTGTGCAGAAACAAATCAGGGTCACATTAGCTCCGGTCAATGTCGACAAACCGAACACTCCCCTTTTGTCTCTGCCCTTCAGTCTCTCGCCGATCTTCGAGGAGACCATGTACGTTGGGTTCTCTTCCGGAACCAGTGGGCTCTTAACTTCTCATTATATCCTCGGATGGAGCTTTAAGGTAAATGGACAAGCTCATAGGCTTGATTTGTCTCAACTTCCTAGATTACCCCATGAGAAAAAGAAGCAGAAATCCGTTCTTCTCACTACTGGACTACCTGTCATATGCTTGTTCTTTCTGTCAATTCTAGTCTTTGCTATGGCTTATGCAATTCGAAAAAGAAGAAAATTCGCAGAGGTTTTTGAAGATTGGGAGCACGAGTACGGTCCGCATCGGTTCAAGTACAAAGATCTCTATGTTGCCACAAAGGGGTTTAGGGATCAGGAAGTATTAGGAGCTGGTGGATTTGGTAGGGTTTATAGAGGGGTATTACCCACGTCGAAAACTGAGGTTGCAGTGAAGAGAATTTCTCATGAATCAAGGCAAGGGATGAGACAGTTCATTGCCGAGATTGTTAGTATTGGTCGGCTTCGTCATCGGAACATTGTGACACTTCTCGGATATTGCCGCCGTAAGGGTGAACTGCTGTTGGTTTATGACTACATGCCAAACGGAAGCCTAGAGAAGTACCTCTATAACCAACCAAATGAGACCCTCAATTGGAGCCAAAGATTTAGGGTGATCAAAGGTGTCGCATATGGCCTCTCTTATCTCCATGAAGGATGGGAACAAGTGGTGATTCACAGGGATATCAAAGCTAGCAACATCTTGCTTGATTCAGAACTAAATGGGAGGTTAGGAGATTTCGGGCTTGCAAAACTATATGATCACGGTACAGATCCTCAAACCACCCATTTGGTGGGAACTCTTGGATATCTTGCCCCAGAGAACACTCGAACTACCAGGGCCACCACGAGAACAGATGTTTTTGCGTTTGGGGCGTTTTTGCTTGAAGTTGCTTGTGGAAGAAGGCCGATTGAGGCTCGGGAGGAGGAGGATGTGATATTGGTGGACTGGGTGTTTTCTTGTTGGGATAAGGGCAACATTCTAGAGGCAAGAGATCCAAATTTAGGGGTGGACTTTGTGGCGAAGGAGGTGGAGCTAGTATTGCAACTCGGATTGTTGTGCTCCCAGTCTGAGCCAACTGCGAGACCAAGCATGCGTCAAATAGTGCAGTACTTGGAAAGGGATCTTGCGATGCAGGAGTTATCATCTCTTGGTATTTCAAAAAGTGGATTGACATTTGCGTATCACGAAGGTTTTAGTAAGTCTATCATGTCTGATCCATCTTCATCGGACAAGGCATTTTCACATATGTCTTCTGTCGCAGATTCTCTCCTCTCTAGTGGAAGATGAATCTTGAGCTTGTTATATAAATTAAAAGCACATTTCATAGATTGAAGTAATTATCAAACTAGTGTTCTTATGCATCAAGTACTCGTAGTTTGCAACTTGTGAGTATATGTAAACTGTAATTTAAGATTCTATGGATTGAACCGATTTCTCCAGTATATACTTACATGTTATTGGGAATGTATGCATTAACTTAAATTGCCTCCTTTGGTTTCTCCTTTTGGTCAGCCTCCAGAGTATAAGAGCAAGTCCACCTTTTATAAGGATTATTACTTGTTTTTTTTTTTAATGCTTGCGTGATATAACACGTGAATTTTAAATTGACACGTGAATTTTTTATTCATAGGGAATATAGTAACACAAGTCAAGGTACCGACAGTTGAAATTGCATTAGTTTTGATTTGATCCTAGGAGATTCAAACGATATTTTCTCAGTAGTGTGTTCAGCGAATTTCTCCACTTTCTGGACATGTTCTTTGTGATTGATCTGGCAGTTTCTTCCCCGACAAACTTCGTACTAGCTCACGATACCAGCAGTTTCACGTTTCCGGTAAGCCAATATTAGCGTATGTGGTTTAGCCGCATTCACTGGCAATGGCCTCCTAAAAGTAACTAATGCAACCAAACAAAAGCAGTCATGCCTTCTACCTTGACCCAATCAAATTCAACCACTCATCCAGTGGATCTGTGTACTCTTTCTCCGCAAGTTTCATCTTCAATGTGATTTACGAGTATCCATTTCTGAGCGGTTACGGGTTCGCTTTTATGTTAGCTCCTGATGGAGAATTTCCCGGAGCTCTTCCTAGTAATTACCCTGGCCTCTTGCCACAAATCATAATTTGACACAATCTAAAACCATGAATTCCATGATGTCAATGATAACCACATTGGCATCGACACCCATGGGCTGACCGAACTCCGTAAAATCTGCACCTGCAAGATATCCTAGATGTGTCGGTGGGGTCTTCACAAACAAGAGCCTGATTATTGCTGAAGCTATGCAAGTTCCGGTGGATTATGAATGTGCGAAAAAGCAAATCAATGTCACATGAACTCCTAGCAATTTTGAGAAACTGAAGACTCCCCTGTTATCTCTGTCCATTGATCTCTCCCCGATCATCAAGGAGACCATGTACGTGGGGTCCTCGTCCTCAAATAGCACGTTAGTAACTTCTCATTACATCCTTGGAAGGGGCTTTATTGTATATGGACAAGGTCAGAGTCTGGTTTTGTCTCAGTTTCCTAGACTACCCAAAGTGAGGAGGAGAAATCCTATCTGCTGGCTTCTGGTGTGGCTTTCATGTTGTTGTCCTTTCTGTCAATGCCTATATTAAATGCGGTTTTATCTAGTATGATGAAAGAGAAAATTTGCAAAGGTTCTAGAGGACTGGGAGCATGACTATGATCCTCCTGGGTTCAAGTACAAATATTTCTATGTAGCCATTAAAGGATTCAGGACCAGGAGCTATGACAAGCTGCTGGATTTGGCCGCTTTTATAGAGGATAAGGGTGATCATGGTCCAGATTGGACTAGTCCAGCACCTAATCAGGGACCAACCCCGTAACATTCTCGATTCTGACCCCGTAAGGATTGGCCATAGGGTCCTAAAGGGATCGACCATGGGCCATTGGCCATGGGATCGATCAGTTCGATTGGTAAGGAATCAATGATCGGTCATAGTCTGATCGACCAACCGACCGACTGGTCACGAAATGGTTGAGGTGTCGGTGGTAAATTTTCTAGCGACCATACCGATGGGATAGGATCTCTAGCTCATAAGATGACCTTTTGATCACAAGGATTGGTCATGGGATAATTTTGGATCGGCGGATGGTCATAATTAGTTATAGTGCCCGGCTGTGGGTGATTCAACTCGACTGTGCATCGATACACGGACGATCTGACTTGATCAAATGTGATTGCCCCTTGACCAAAAATGCACCATTCCCTATTTAATTTTTAGTGATCAGAAAGGAATCTTGAATTGGTGATGTTCGATCATGGATTGGTAATGCACCAACCATGAGCCATACGGATGGATGGAGTGCCGACCGGAATGAGCTCAGGGATAGACCTGGCTATTCTGTCACTAATTCTAAGGTCCATGAGTGCCTTGACTTAGTGTTAGGCCATGGGTAGCCTTAGGATTGGCCTTGAACCAATCCAAGGACAATCGACCTTTTTGGCCGACTGACCATCCAAAGGAACGGTTCGGACAAGCATGGGGTGTGACGGCTGAACCTTAGGTGTACGTGATTCGGTTTTTCAAGGTGCACCTAATGATCACTTCTCCGGCCCCGGAATCAATTTCGATGATAGAATTCTCTAGACCCCTTTCTTGAGGAATGAAAGAATAAAGTAGAGAAAATTCTAGAATACCTTCGTTAAATGAAGGAGATGAGGTGTCCTTTGACTTTTCAAATGTCATGATGGTGGGCCAAAATATCTTGGAAGTTCTAGAAAAAGTGGCACACACGTGGACCAATCAAAGAACAATATACGAGCCCTCATTAATTACTGAAGGTTCTAGAATTGCCGAATTGGCAACTATGGTACAATTATTATCAAACTCCATTAAATGTTTATTAAATGTGGGGTATAGATGGACCAATGAAAGAGTAAAAAGTGGGCCATCATCGATGACGCCTATAAGCTAGCATGCCAACCAAGATCTTTTAGCTATGACACCTCATTCTTTTAGATACAATTAGGCTTGCCAACTAAGGACTTTAAGCAGGACACTTGGAAAAATTAGAGTGGACCATTTGGCTTGGTAATGATGGCTTGAGATTTGCCTTGGAGAAGAAATTGGTGACTTATGAGTTTAGGTGTCCTCTAGAATCTTAGGTTATGGTGATCCTAAAAGATAGCCTTGGTGAACAAGGCAAAGGCCAACCAATCAAGAGAGGACATTAGGCATCAATGGGGCTTATGTGTCCTTTAGGACCATAGGCACATCATGAGCCTAAATTGAGCCTTGAAGAGTAAGTCAATAGGTAGTCCAATAAGAAAATGACAAGTGTTCTCTTAGGACCCTAGGCATGCCAACTTGCAAAATAGGCTTGCCACCTTGATGGCATAACCGTGCCACTTAAAGAAATGTGATTGGGCCGTTTGGATAAGTAATGATGAGCTTGGTGTCTATAAATAGGAGGAGCTCCCATTCATTTCCACCATTTTAGCCCACTTTGCCAATCACGCCTACCCTCATCCTCTTCCTCCTTTCTCTCAGCCTTGCATCACTAACCTTTTAAGCTATTCAAGTTAGTTCTTGAGGTTTGCCAAGGTAAGTAAGATCCCCATGTCTTCTCTAAGGCGATAGTCTCCATTGTCGAGTCTAGTTAGGTGCTCACTTGCCGAGTCATGGGTAGATGTTGGATCTTTTGCATGGTTTTACTCATGATTATGTTTGAACGTGTGCTTGAATCATTCACATCCGGAATAAAGCCAAGGTTCACTAGGGTTGAGTTCATTGCAAGACAAGGCCGCCCAAGCTATAAGGCCTTGAATCGACATAAATAGTGTACCGGTTCCGAGTCTCACTTGGAGGGGGATCGCCCAAGGCTGCAAGGTCTTAAATCTATATTGAGGCATGTCGATTCTATGCCTTGTTCGGTACGGGGATTGCCCTAAATCCATGAGATCTTGGTAAGGCACTAAAGGGTGCCGATTCTAGGGATTTGATTTGGTACAGAGACTTTGTGATTGGTGTTGAATCAAGCCATGAGTCGAGGGTTATTCATGGCACATGGTATGATCATATCGGGTCAAAACTGAGGTCCGTCAATCTTAGGATCTTCACCTAAGTGAGGTGTACCCAAGCCTCAAGGTCTTGGATCGATATTGAGGCGTACCGTTTCCAAGCCTTGTCCGGTGCGAGGATTGGCGCTAAGTGACTGATTCAAGTTACGGATCAAAGATTGATTCCAACATATGTATCACGACGAATGAGCATGCCTTCGGGCCATACTTGTGTTGGCTAAGAGAAAAGATAAGAACCAGCTTGTGTGATGTATTTATGCATGCACTTAAAAAGGAAAAAGCACCCGTCACCACACAGCGTTGGCGGTGATGCCTCGTTCATTGAACATGATGCCCTAGTTGAGCTAGGAGGCTTGGATTTGAGCTCGGATGCCTCAGGTAAGCTAGCCCCGAGATGCTCTAGTTGAGTTAAGATGCATGGGTTGAGCTCGAATGCCTTGATGAGCTAGTGCCAAGATGCCTTGGTTGAGCTGGGATGGCCTAGTTGAGCCAGGATGCCTAGCTTAAAGCTAGATGCCTCGGTTGAGCCGGAGGGCATAATTGAGCCAGGACGATAGTAAATGAATTTGCATGAGTGCCGGTATATGCATTAGTATGATATGTCGATATATTTATTGATAAGTCAAAGGTAAGTATGCATTGAAGCATTTTGCGATGGACATGTGCATGTACTTAAGGGTAGCAACAAGTTTGCAATTTATCTGCTATCGACATTATTTGCGAGTGTTGCACTTGCTAGGTTTCGATGATGAGATGCTTTCCTAGTAGAGAACTAGGAATTTTACTTATTGAGTTTCCCCAAAACTCACTTCCTTATCGTTCAGTCTTTTAGGCATGAAAGTCTGAAGTCAATGTTGAGAGCTGCAGTCACGCTAGAGGGGATAGGAATTCTCTTGACCTGTGTGGAAAACATATAGTGTGATGCAAAAAGAAAAGAGGGCCCGTAGAGAAATGGCTTGTAAAAGTATTATTATAATATAAATCAGTGTGTTTTGTGTGATGTATGTCCCAGTCTTTCAGCTATTGTTTGTCCGGAGAGTTGTTTATTCACGTTTCCGCGTGTATATGAAAACAAGATAAAAAGAATCGGGATGACGACGAGCCTGGGATGTCGCGAAAATAACCTTTGTCGCTTGTGGCCCTAAAGATGGAGTTGAGGTCGTAATAAACCCGCACAATGTTGGTCCCCCATTTTTGGGATCGAGGACCGACTTGATCAAGCCCGGGACCGAGGAACGACCCTATGGGTTCGGTCTAGTTCCAAAGTCAATCCGGAATCAACTGATAATTTTTTTGTTTCATTTTTTATATTTCCTAAAAAGATAAACCTATTATTTCGAATTACATATCCATTAATAGGGATGAGCTGTGAGAGAAGGGCGAGTTGTGAGCGAGTCGCGAGGCGAGTAGTGAACAGCAAGCGTTGCTTACGGGTGAAGAGGGTTTCTAATTAGGGATTTGTTTCCTTTTGATTTATTGGACAACGGGTGAGGCTAGCGAAGAGAAGCAAGCGACGCGAGCGTTGAGTGGCGAGCGAGTGTCGCGCGGTGAGTTGGGCAAGATTGCTCACAAGCGAAAAGTTGTTTCTTTCAAGTAAAAATTGAAGAGGATTAAAATTAAAGAAGGGGATAAAAAAAATGAGAACAAGAGTACTGGAGGAGGATGACATCGTTTGATGTCGTTTAATGCCGTTTAACACCATTTAAGTTAGGGTAACACTGTTTAAGTTATGGTTTCCTCTTTAGAATAGATATAAGAATATTATATATAATATATTAGATATATAATATATCTAATATATTATATATATTTTATAGCCAGGGTTGGTTCAACCTCAGGATTTAAGACCAGCCCGCATAGTGCTGATTCAGGGATTTCAAGACCAAGGATTGACTAAGTCCCCTTGGGAACTAGACTAGGACATGTAGGGTTAGGCCAGTCTAGGGTTGGTCCAGGGATGCTCACCTCTAATAGAGGGGTATTACTTACTTCGAGAACTGAGATTGTAAGGAAGAGGGTTTCTCATGAATCAAGGCAAGGAATGAGAGAATTCATTGCGGAGATCGTGAGTAATGGTCATCTTTGTCACGGGAACATCGTGGCGCTCCTCTGCTATTGCTGTGTCAAAAGGTGAGTGGCTGTTGGGATATGACTACATGCCCAATGGAAGCCTAGACAAGAACTAGTATAACGAATCGAAGGCCAACATCACTTGGAGCCAAAGATTTAGAGTGATTAGCGGTACTGCCTATGGCCTTTATCATCTTCATCAAGGTAGCAAGAAGTGGTTCAAAGAGTAGATGAGCCTATTTATAGGTTTTATAATATGATTATCTAAGATAGCATATCAATTAAGATATATGTGAAAGGGCTAGTAATAACACCTAGAGGGGGGTGAATAGGTGTGAACAAAAATTCTCGCAAGATTCAGAAGTAATAGTTTGCTTTTTAAAAAACAATAGACTATGAACAAAATCAGAATATAGTAGTTAGATAAAACTATGAACCGAATAAAAAGAATTCAGGGAAGAGAATAAAGACACAAGATTTATAGTGATTCGGCTTAGATCAAGCCTATGTCCACTCTCCCACGCTGACAGCCCACTATCTGGATTTCACTAAGAATCAAAAGAGATTTTATAGCAGTGTGATCTTGACTTCACAGTGAAGAGTCTCTACTGGTCTCTCATGAAGTCTCACTAAGTATTTCTTTCTTTTGTATACAACTTTGAGCTCAGTAAATGAAATAGCGAGGAACTAGGAAGTTTCAGACTTTGAAATTTTTCTTTCACGCACTTTTTCGAATAACTAGAGAGTCCACCTTAAATACTCCTTCATGCCTTCACTACCACTAGCACTTTCCAAATGAATTCTTCCAATCTACCCGTTGGACATAATCAATCAAAGGGATCTCGAGTTGATTAATTGATTGTGATGAAAGCCCGTCAATCATGTTCGCCCATACAATCAAGATCTTGGTTTCTATAAGTAAAACTTTCCAAGTTTGCTTGCCTTCCAAAAGATTTGATTATCGGAATTGATTCCATTAAGGATAATCATTCATGTAGGTGCTATATCCAGTCAGAAAGCCATCCATAAACCATACAAATCGAATCCTTGAAGAAATAAAGATAATCTCGCATCTGGATAAGTCATCATACTTGAGTCTGGAAACCGTCAGTGTGGGCAGACTTTGAACCTAAAGTCTGGCGGTCTTCAGACTTTGACACTTTAGTCTGGAAGTCTTCAGACTATACTTTAGAAAGGTTTTGTCAACTTCAAAATAGTAAATGAGTTTTCTCCAACAATCTCCCAATTTTTGTGGTGACAAAACTTTCCTGCAGATTTGAGAACTTTTGACCTGCAAAACAACTTTTAAGCAATACATGATATCTTATAAAAATAAGTTGATTGGGATCTGGATAATATCAATTCTACAACCACAGAGAACATGTTAATTTTGAAAAGATAAAAACTATCCAACCATAATCAGTATTACCAAAGTAAGTTATTGCACCCGTCAACGTCAAAAAGTTCAACAAACAACCAACCAACGAAGGTTCAACAGTCAATCAAAAGTTCAACCAATAAGAGCCAAAAAGAATAAAAATCAAAAAGTATTAAATCTGCACATTTTCTCCCCCTTTTTGTCAACGGCAAAAAATGGAGAAGGATATAAAGTTCAATCAAATTAGGTGTTTTTGGAAATGCGAACGATATGAAAATCCCCCATAGACTGAACTGACTCCTCTAGCTTTCTCATGGTCTCCTTCAACTTCTCAATATCTTCACCCTTGGTAGTCTCTTGAACTTGAAGCTTAAGGGCATGTACCTGCTCGTGAAGAGAGTCTGAAGTAGATTTCAAAACTGAGTGGAGGTTCTTGATTTCAAACTCCATACCATATTGTTGTGCATTTAACTCCAGAATGAGCTCTAGCAGCCTTTGAAAGTCTGCAGATGTTTCTGTTGAAGCACTAGGTCCAACCAAATTAATTCCAGGAGTTTGTGAGATTTGAGGGAACATCAGCACATCAATCACCAAGACTTGGAGAGGATGCCTCAATATCAATTTCAGGAAATTGAGAGGCATAGACATCCTCTGGATCGGCAGAAGATCTGCTAACATCATCACTGGTAAAAACAAGAGAAGAAGAAGTACCTATTTTCTCACTAGCTCCCCCTGTTTCCATGCCTATAGGTGGAGAAGGAAAATCTTCTTCTTGTTCTTTCTCAATATTAGCACCAAAGTGATGGTCTTTTTCTCTTCCATTTCTTGCAATTCCACTCCTAGTCTTCTCAGAATCCTCTAACAAGGATATCGCAAAGGTGGGTTCAACAGAGTCATCTTGACCCTCTTGCTCTTCTGCTTCTCTTCTTTCTTCTTCTCTTTCCTCTGCTCTTCTTTCTTCACTTCCTTCTCTTCTCTCTTCTCTCTTCTCTTTCTTCACTTCTCTGCTCCATTTCTGCTCGTCTGCTTTCCTCTCTGTCCTGCGGCTGCTCAAAACTAACAAAACTCCGAAGATTTTTCAAGGCAAATGCAAAGAGAGTGAGATCATCCTCATCCTCTTCGTCCTGTAGGATAAGTGCTCTTCTCTTCTTGATAGGTGCATTCATAGGCTCCTTTCCTTTTATTTTTATTGCAGCAGAGTCTTGTTTTATTTTGTTGGGAGACTTCTCCTTCAAGCACTCCAAAGCTTTGTTTAGTTCATTTAGTCTCATTTTTGATACCATCTCTAGTCCTATAACCATAGGAGCAATGGTTTGAACACAAAGAGATGCTGGAAGTTGAATTTGAAAGTGTCTGAACAACTTGGTGACTAGTGCTAAGTAAGGGAGTTGTCCCTTATCCTTCACAACAGTCCTGTACATGTGCATAAGAATTGTGTGTGGCAGCGAGAACTTCATCCCATTACTGATGGCAAACATCAGTTTTGCTTCAGAACAAGAGACATCCGTGTTGGAGGTTGACTTTGGTCAGATGCAATTGATCACAACCTTGTGCAGCAAAATGTTTGAGGCAGACATTCTGGAATAGGTAATGCCACCTTCAGCAAGTCTGTCCCGAACAAGAAAAAGTGTTGCATGACCAACAGACACATTTATTGGTTGGAAACCACCTCTTTCCACACCAATAACATCCGCCAATGTGTCCACATCCACCACAAACTCTTTTTCCCTCACAGTAAAACAAAATCTATTCGCGCCAAGAAATGACAAATTCAAGGTAAGCTACAAAAGTCTCAGAGCAAAATCTTTGAAGTTGAAGGAGAGTCAGCTTCTCCCTCAGATTCACCTTCAAAGAATCCAAGAAATAAAAATCCACAGATCGAGGGTTCATCACCCATCTTTTCAACAATTTTGAGTAAGTCTTTTTATGATCGTTAAAATGAAACAAACTCGTTCCTTCACCATGCACATTAGTAGCAACGCCCATTCTAGGCTGAAAATTCGCATACATTTTCTCATCATCATCCTTCACCTCTAGCTAATTAAAAGAACTAAACCAGGGATCAGTGGGAAAGTTAGCAAACGTCATGTCTGGTGTTCCTTCCGGCGCAATGCCTAACCTTTTCATTGTTCGTAAGAACTTATTGTAGAAACTCATTCCGATATCCTCATTCTTGCAGAAACTCATCAATAAACGTCATCATAGAACCACCATGTTTCAACTGATTGTAGAGTTTAAAAATAAACTGGGGTTTTGACGTTCTTACAGGTTTGACATCTTCCACGATCTCCTCTTCCATTGGTTGGTGCGGAGGATTTTGAGTGGCATGCTGTGGAGAAAGACACTGTTGTTGTTGTTGTTGTTGAGGAGAATCTTCTTCCTCGATCAAGTCAAAATGTTCACAAATCAACATATATATATGCACATAACCTTTCGCAACGACTTTCCAAAAATATTTGGCAAACTATTCAAAAATGCTAGATCGTAGTAAATTATCAATCCATATTTTATGCAACAAAGTATGCTTTCAATAACTTATGATACATCAAATCTCCATAACTTTCAATACATGAGTTTACAAACTTATATAAAAATAGTATCACTCACCTAAGAAAAGCCGAAAAGCAACCTCTGATGGTTACTCAAGCCACGCACTTGGATTCCTAAAAAATAATCGAGAAAACGATATCATGAGACCGAGCAAAATGATATTCTGATGAATGGCTTGACCACACTATGCCTATTCGACGATAAAATGATGCCTACGTGCTAACAAAAAGCTCGACCATAGTGGAAACTCATGCTGTCCACTATGCACAGCTTGTGCGGTAATTTTCTTCGCGCCATAACTTCCTCCACATAAGTCCGTTTCAAACAAGCATATAGTCCATAAAACACCCTTTCGATATACCATAAAATCTCAACTTAGCCACCAAAATCTCGTTGAAAACGATTAAAATTCAGCTAAAATATTATAGTCTGGAATCTGACTAGCACGCGCAATGAACTTCAAAAATTCATTCCGGGCAAACCGTATGCTCAAATTTAGATCCGTAAATGTTATAGTTTCATAACGTCCTCATCTAACATTTCTATATATATATGCAGCCTGAAAACTCCCCAATCAAACACAGCAAGTCAGAATCTACCTAAATCATAATTTCAAGCCCTAATTGTGATGATTCCTTCAAATAGACGAATAGAGGCTTCAATCACTTACTGGCATTGCAAAATGGAGTTAGGTCGGCTTGGCGAGTCGTATGGATCAAAAGCGTGCCAAAATTTTCCCGTTTTTCCCTTTTTTTCCTTTCTCATTGGTCGCTGGTCTTCTTCTCGTTCGCTCCGCTAGCTTGAGAAAACAATTATGTAAAAGAAGATTGGGAAGGGGCTGGGCTTGGCTTGTTGGGCCATATTATTACACATAGTCATTATACATTCCATCAATAGGCCTTGTGGATCAATTGCATTATCATAGTTTGGTTTGGGCCATTAACTTCTTTACGTTTGGCTCCACTTTAGGACTTGGGTTAACGCAAATTATTTAGTCCACCCTAGGTATACGAGACCATAAAAGCAACAGAATATGTTTTCAACATAAAAATATCATCAATTCCTGGCGTCTGGCCAAAAAAGTTATTGTTTTCCCGTTTGTCACCTTTTAGGACACAAACATGACGATAATGCATTCCATAGAGGTTTTGCTTAGTAATCGGGCATATTCAATTGGCATCAAAATTTAGAAAAGACCTAGGCAAATTTGAACCATCTCATTTTGTTTGAAGGCAGTTGAATATGCCTTTACTTAAATGACTTAATCAATGAATTATGGGTCAACTCATACATCCACAAGCACAAGCTTGTTAGATGTGCTCTCTCTCAATCTAAGTATCATTCTATATCAAGTTGGATTTGCATTCACTCAAAAGCTATAATGAGTTCTGCATTAATTAGGTTACATTAATTTCTTTTAAAGCGCATTGAATCTCTGATATGAGATCTCTCACACGTGTAATGTAACACACCGAATTTTCGGGTTGTTCTTTGAGATAGAATTATTAAGCTATCCTGTCACGCCCCGAATCTCGAGCGCGTGAACATCCCTCGGCGGTTGATTAAAAATGCGACGTCCCAGGACGCGTCGCCAACCCATTTCCTTTTTATCTTTCGATTAAACGCATGTGGAAGCGAATTAAATAAACACCCAGTCAATAAACAAACAACATGGATCGTAAAACACAGCAAATATTGCCAAAAACAATATATTTTTTTATCCATTGTTACCCCTATGAAGTTTAATAATTACAAGCCTTTCTACGGCCACTTCCTATCGACCCTTTCAAAAATCTTCAGGGATTTGGGTTAACCTAAACTTCACTAACGGCAAGGCCAACCAAAAAGGTGTCGCATCTCGTGCCCACCACAACCACACCTGGCAGTTCTCCATGCTATAGCCCTGAAAATATTTAACAACAACGGGGTTAGATATAAATCTCAGCGAGTTAATAGCCTAAACCTCAATTAGGACGCAAATTCATCTCGAAGGCAACCTAAACATGCAACGGCATACAATCTTACCTCGCCTTGGCACACCCCTGCATATTAGTATGTTACATATGCCATTATCAATATAATAAGCATAATCAATAATCTGAACACTTAACTCTCATGCACCAAGCATCCACACGGGTCGCGATAATAAGGTAAAACCCGTTTTGGCATGTCCCATACCATGCCTAACAATTTTACCCCATAATCAAGCGCAATGCATCACAATCATTCACATGTGTTCCGATTATTACGACCCCTCGGGCCTCGGCTAACACACGAGTTGGTGGTCTTCCGGCATGACCGGGCATCGTCCCGCCCCATTGGACACGACAACGTCTAGAACCTCTACCTAAATGGCATTCTATAAAGTAGCAGTGGTCCGGCCTCAACCGCGACTTGGCATCCAGAGCCCCGCCGGGCATCCGATAAACATCGGGCATCTTCCCTAAATAACCACACAAGCATGCCAACACTCAAGCCGATTTTTATCTTCCCTTAATTAGCCCAATGTAAAAGAGTTCGTGCTTAAATAACAAATCCTGGAAAATCTTTACATTTAAAATTTCAGTAAAATAATCGTACAGGGTCACGTATTTAAAATCAACCCATAAAACTTTGCACACTTTCATTTTAAAACATCATTGCCCCTTTTTCTTTTCACGTAAAATACCGCGTCCAAACACGACACCTCAAAGTTTGCTATTTTCTTACCAATAAACCATCTTTGAAAAATAGCATTTAAAATACATGATATTGGAAATTAAACATCATGGCATTACATGCTTAAATGATCAGAATTAAGTGTAAATTCATCTAGTAAAACGAGCATAAAATTTTACTTAATTATGCTAATCGTGATTAATTAGCTAATTACGATTAATTAAGTTAATTACGATTAATTAAAATAAACTCAATTAATTAGCTAACTATAATTAATTAAAAATAAATTGAAATTAACTAAAATAATTACGATTAATTAAACTAAACTCAATTAATTAAGCTAACCACAATTAATTAATTTAATCATAATTATTTAAACTAATCGTACTTAAATTAACAAATAATCACAATAACCGTCAAATTAGTATTAAACTAACCACCCATATACATAATTAACACCATAATCCACGATTAGGAAGTTAACTCACGGGTTTCTGGCGATGGCGAGCTCGTGGCAATGGTGGCACGACAGTGTCGAGAACGTGACGCTCGCAGCTTGAACGGGAACTCGGCGACGGCGGCCACGGCTCCTCAAACCCACGGCCTCCAAGGGTGGTTCGGCTTGGTGGTGGCTGCGATGGAGGTGACGGATGGTGAGGGGCGGCGTCGAGCGAGTGGTGGCGCGATGGCTTGTCGAGCGAGTGGTGAGTGGTGGTGGTTCGGCGGTCAAGAGGTGGTGATGATGATGGTGGCGTGGTGGTGGTGGAAATGGAGGATGGTGGTAAGATGAGTGGATGATGATGGTGGTGGAGATGGGGGGTGATGAACAAGGAAAGAAGAAAAGGGAGAAGATGATGAAGTTAGAGGAAATGAAAGCAAAGAAATGGAGGGGAAGAAGATGGGGGTGCTGAGGTTGAAGGGAGAATGCGTGAGGGGAGAAGAGAAAGAGAGAAGGAAGAGAGAAAGAAAAGGAGGAGGGGGCTGATGGCTTGGGGGTTGGCGTGAGGAGGAAGGGGAGAGGAGAGAGAAACAACAAAAAAGTGGAGAGGAAGTTGGGGGGAAATTATGGTGGAAGGTGTTGGCGTGAGTGAGGGGGAAGAAAAAGTTGGAGAGAGAGAAAAGAAAGAGGAGAAAAAGGGGGGAGAAATTTCGGTAGGAGGGGGAAACGTGAGGGGGAAGAGAAAGAGGAGAGAGAGAGAAAAGAGAGGAAGAAAATTGGGGATGTCACATATCCTAATCCATGTACTAGCATTCTCAGTACCGTGGAAGAGTCATACTTGATATTAAACACACTGCTGAAATTTGTGGGGGCATTGTCCTTCCCTCCATCCTTGTCTAGTTGTGACGCTTCCTTGGCCACAGTTTCGCATCGTACACCATCGGTAATTAACTCTCGAGGACCTACCGAAGACGAAACATCATCAACTCACGTTGACGGACGTCTCGGTCTACTTCGGCCATTCACTGAAATGTCACAAATGGCGTACAGAGACGAGCAAATTCACAGAACCTTAAGTTGATGATAAGACTCGGACCAATCAGTTGAAGATTTGTTGGGGGTGCACAGGTTGGGACACTGACTTTGAAATTGCAAGACTTTCGAGTCAATGCTGCGCAATCGGTTGGATCACTATTATGAGTTCGAATTATCTCATCAGAGTAGTGTGTTCAGCTAATTTCTTCAGCCTCTAGCCATGTTATTCGTGATTGCTCTGGCGGTTTCTCTCCTGGTAAACACAGCACCACCTCAAGAAACGAGCGATTTCACATACAATGGTTTCTGGTCTGCGAATCTGAGCCTCGATGGGTTAGCTGCACTCACTGGCAATGACCTCCTGCAGTTAACCAACGGCACCGAAACCGAACAGAAGCCAAGTCATGCCTTCTACCCCGACCCTATCACGTTCAAGAACTCATCCGGCGGTGCTGTCTACTCGTTCTCCACCACATTCGTCTTCGCTATAATTCCTGAATATCCAGATCTGGGCAGTCCTGGGTTCACCTTTGTGATAGCTCCTCGTAGAAAATTTCCTGGAGCTCTGCCTGGTCATTACTTTGGTCTCTTCAACGAAACAAACGATGGCAATGCCACGAACCACATTTTTGCGGTGGAATTTGACACGATTCAAAACAAAGAAATACACGATATCAATGGCAACCATGTCGGGATCGATGTCAATGGGCTGGTCTCTGTAAATTCTTCTTCTGCTGGATACACTGAAAACAACATTCCAGGCTTCAGAAACTTGAGTCTGATTAGTGGTAAGGCAATGCAAGGTTGGGTGGATTATGATGGTGTGCAGAAACAAATCAGGGTCACGTTAGCTCCGGTCGGTGTGGATAAACCGACCACTCCCCTTTTGTCTCTGTCCCTCAATCTCTCGCAGATCTTCAAGGACACCATGTACGTTGGGTTCTCTTCCTCAACCGGTACGTTCTTAACTACTCATTATATCCTCGGATGGAGCTTTAAGGTAAATGGACAAGCTCATAGGCTTGATTTGTCTCAACTTCCTAGATTACCACATATGAAAAAGAATCAGAAATCCGTTCTTCTCACTACTGGACTGCCTTTCATATGCTTGTTTTTTCTGTCGATACTAGTCTTTGCTATGGCTTATGCAATTAGAAAAAGAAGAAAATTCGCAGAGGTTCTCGAAGATTGGGAGCGCGACTACAATCCGCATCGGTTCAAGTACAAAGATCTCTATGTTGCCACAAAGGGGTTCAGAGAACAGGAGCTACTAGGAGCTGGTGGATTTGGTAGGGTTTACAGAGGGGTATTACCCACCTCAAAAACTAAGATTGCAGTGAAAAGAGTTTCTCATGAATCGAGGCAAGGGATGAGACAATTCATTGCCGAGATTGTTAGTATTGGTCGGCTTCGTCATCGGAATATCGTGACGCTTCTCGGATACTGTCGTCGGAAGGGTGAACTTCTGTTGGTTTATGACTACATGCCAAATGGAAGCCTAGACAAGTACCTCTATAACCAACCAAAGTTGACCCTCAATTGGAGTCAAAGATTTAGAGTGATCAAAGGTGTTGCACATGGCCTCTCTTATCTCCATGAAGGATGGGAAAAAGTAGTGATTCATAGGGATATCAAAGCTAGCAACATCTTGTTAGATTCAGAACTAAATGGGAGGTTAGGAGATTTCGGGCTTGCAAAACTATATGATCACGGCACCAATCCTCAATCCACCCATGTGGTGGGAACTCTTGGGTATATGGCCCCCGAGAACACTCGAACGGCTAGGGTCACTACGAGCACAGATGTTTATGCGTTTGGTGCATTTTTGCTCGAGGTTGCCTGTGGAAGAAGACCGATTGAGGTTCAGGAGGAGGAGGATGTGATATTGGTGGAATGGGTGTTTTCTTGCTGGGATAAGGGTGACATAGTGGAGGCAAGAGATCCGAACTTAGAGACGGACTTTGTGGCGAAGGAGGTGGAGCTAGTGTTGCAACTTGGACTGTTGTGCTCCCAGTCTCAGCCAACTACGAGACCACACATGCGTCAAGTAGTGCAGTACTTGGAAGGGGATCTCACATTAGAGGAGTTATCATCTCTCGGTATTTCAAAAAGTGGATTGCAATTTGCGTATCATGAAGGTTTTAGTAAGTCTATCATGTCTGATCCATCTTCATCAGACAAGGCATTTTCACAGATATCTTCTGTTGCAGATTCCCTTCTCTCTGGTGGAAGATGAGTCTGTAGCTTGTTATATAAATTAAAAGCACATTTCATAGATCGAAGTAATTGTCAAACTGGCGTTCTTATGCGTCAAGTATTCGTAGTTTGCAACTCTGTGAGTATATGTACACTGTAATTTAAGATTCTATGGATCAAAGCAATTTTTGCAGTATATTCTTACATGTTCTTGGGAATGTCTGCATTAACTTAAATTGCCTCCTTTGGTTTTCCCATTCGGTCAGCCTTCAGAGTGTAAGAACAAGTCCACCTTTTATAAGGATTATTACTTGTTTGTTTGAATCCTGGCCTGATTTAACAGCCGGGTCCCTAATATATATGCACCATTGACATGTGAATTTTTTATTCATAGGGAATATAGTAACACAGGTCAGGGTACCAATAGCTGAAATTGCATTAGATTCAATTTGATCCTAGGAGATTCAAACAATATTTTCTCTGTAGTGCATTCAGCGAATTTCTCCAGCTTCTGGACATATTCTTTGTGATTTATCTGGTGATTTCTCCCCCGGCAAACTTTGTACTAGCTCACTGTTGACACCTAAATTTTACATTTTTATTTAGGATTTAATCATGTACAAAATTAGGAATTAGTCACTAAAAAAACAAAAACAAAAAAAAAAAAAAAAAAAAAAAAAACAAAAAAAAAACAAACAAATAGAAAAAATGAAAAAATGCCTAAGGGGTGGGTTGGGCCAGATCCGGCCTTAGCCCGGCCTGCCGCCCACCTCTCTTTTTCTCCCGTGGCCAAACCATTCCCCCACGCAGCCCAGCCTCCTGCTCTCCTTGGGCTCGGTCCACGTCCAACGGTCTTCCTCCTCCTTGCCATCCTCTGCGCACAACAGAGCTTAAAAAGGAAAAAAGCAACAGGAGCAGAAAAAAAGGAGAGAAGAGAGCATAGGAGAAACGGGGAGAGAAAAGGAAGAAATAGGGGGAACCCAAGGAGAGCTTGAGGGAGAGAGGGGAACCCAGAAACAAGAGAGAGAGAAAGACAGGGGGAAAAGGAGCGAGTTGGTGGAGGAGCGAAGGAGCTGAGAGCCCTCGAGACGCCGTACCACCACAGGTGAGCCGCCCAGCTGACACCAATCACCGCCGTCTTCCTCGGAACCTAGGTTGGCATTCTTTCGAACACTTGGTGCGCAGTTCTTGAGTCGAGTTGGCCAAAGCTCGTTCCATCTGTTTCGGGTGAGCTCTAGCCTCCATAGGTCTCTAGCTAGGTCACCGTTTGTTGTTGGTCATTTGCTGAGGATCTCCGGCCTACCTCGAGTCCCGGTTGGGTCGAAAACCTCGCGCTCCGCAAGCGCCCTTCACCCGTTCGACAAAATGTTTCAAAGAGATCTGGTTCTTGTCCTTCTATTTTTCGCCAAAACCGAGCATCCGTGGGTTGTGTCGTTCTGTTGAGAAGATTTTCTAGACACGTCCTTGGCCGAACGATGGCAGGCGACGTCGCTCATCGTGGTCGTCTCCATCGCGGTGAGGCTGCTGCGAGCGTGTCGAGGGGGAGGACCTCAGAGAAAAATCCCCTAGGACGCCTCGCCACCACTGGGAGCTGCTCGACCGATACCCTTCCTCCCCGCCTGGCCGAGGCGGGGGCGGCCGCGCCTTGATTGGAAGGTTGCCCGAGCCGCCCACCGCCGTGGTTTCCCCGATCGCGACCAAGTGGTCGCGGACCAGGATCCGCGGGCTGAGCTGGGCCGGATTACAAATGCGGCCCACTCAACCTTTAGGTCTATTGCTGGGATTTAGACCTATTGCAAGGAGCCTCTTTTTTAGTAGGGGTGGGTCCTCTGGTTGGGGCCCAACCCTCAACTGATGCGAGGCTCGACCGAGGTTGGTCGGGCGGCTAACCGCCCGCCCCGACCCGGACCGAACACAGGTCCGGTCGGAGACCGGACCCGACCCGCCCCAACTAAGCCCAACCCGGGTCGGGTCAGACCGGACCCAACCAGGTTCGCCTATTTTTTTTAAAATTAAAAATTATTTCAAAAATAAAATTAAAATTAAAATTAAAAACTTCGAAAATTAAAAAATGTAGGGTTTGGTTATGAATTGCCATGTCTTGGCTTTTTTAGTGTAATTAGGCTTTTATTTTCTTGCACCTTGATTATATTGCATGTTTAATTCATAGATTTGATTATGTTTGTGGATGTTTAATTGCACGTGCTCAATTTTACTACAATTAGGATCTTGGTAGCTATGATTGTTACTTTAATGATTGCGCACTCGCATGATCACCTCGCATGTCAGTGGGTAAATGTAAAATCGATCCAAACTGCCTGACAAAAATCTTTTCTTTTAAAATGAACAAGATTAGGTACCGAAATGGCACTAATTAGTCAATTAGTGTAATCAAGTCCCCGACCCTAGATTCTCTGGTTGCGTAGGAAGTGTGGCATACTCCCGTACCTCATTTGGTTTCTAGCCAATCTCAATAGGCTAGTGGCGACTCCTTTTTGCGAAACTCTTAAGAATACTCAAATGTCACGCGAGATATGGGCTTGGGAGAGCCAGCATCTAATCATGGGCCTTAGGTCTGTTATTTAGGCAATACCCCTAAACCTATTTCCTCCCCCCGAGAGGTAGGTTGCAACAACTTGATGACTCCACTGGGGACTTGGTTTTGAACCTTAGAGGACTTAGGCGAAAATTAATCTTGTTCAAAAATATTTTTGTTTGGTAACAAGGATTCCAGGTACGCCCCTAACATTAAAGATGTTAAATGTTTTTGCAGAATGGGATGTATAAGTGGAAGTGTTTGCTTACATTTGTCTTGCAGGGAGGTGTAGGAATGTATGGTTTGTTCTTTATATACGGAGTGTTGTTTGCCTATAAATTGTTGTGCATGTATCCTTTGCATTGCACTACACCCTAGCACACACAACCTGCTGTCGGACCTGGGCCGCATAGGATCACCTAGGGTGGTGTTGAGGTGGACACCACTCTGACTACAACCATGGAGTACGAGTCGCCCATCTCAACCCCGAAATTTCTTTCTTAATGTCAGAGATCCCCACCCTGGTCTGTGATCATGCGACAAGGGTCGGTTCTTCGACGAAGTCGGAGTCATGAATAACACGACCTAGCCGCGATCTTGCTGGTTCGGTCCAGTGATCCTATGACTCCATTTTGAGCCGAATAAAGTAGAAATCGAACCACATCCCTTGTGCATGTCTATGTAATTGAAAAAAAAAAAAAAGAGACAAAGGTCGGCACTCATTGTAAGTATCATTTTTCTTTTTTATTTGCTCATTTTGGATTGAACTTCTATCTTGAAATTCGCGAACATCAATCGATTGCCCTCGGTGCTGTAGGCTTATAATTGAAAAAAATTGGCAATCACTATTGACAAGTGAACATTGAGTGCAAGTTTTAAACACTTTAATTTGGCCCTTTTGAACACATGGTTTTGTTTAAATTTCTAGTTATAGGCTTGAAATCATTTTGAAAAAAGAAAAAAGACTTTCAAGTTGTGGTTTTATATTGGGGCACAAAAAGTTGAAATTGTATTTTTATCAAATTCTCTCATTCTCACATTTGGGACTAAAATGCAAATCATTTTGTGTACAAATTTCTCAAAATAGAAGTCACTTCATTTTTCTAGGAGTAAAATCACAAATCAATATTTCAAAAATTAATGACACTTTTGTATACAAAACTTTTGGAATAAAAGTGGACATTCGATTGATGGCCGTAGATTGATTATTTTAATGATGTCGTCCCTTATAATAAAATCTTGGCAAATACTAAAACTCCATAATAAGGACTGTGGGGCATGTACCGTCGCCTCGATTTTATTGTAAGAAGCGACCTCATTGAGATATCATTTTCTCTCATTCACGTACTGACATGGTCGTCTTTTTGCAGGTTATGCACGATGCTCCTTGACATTCTCATGGTGACCACATAAAGAAGTGAATTCTAAAGCTAGGACAAGAGTTGATTTTTACTTTCATCTGTGCAAGAGTTTCTTGTATTTTATCATTGTCTCTATTTTTGTTAAGAATCTTGTTTTCCACTCTGGGTTTTGATTGCAAATCCATTTGATGCTTTTGTAAATCATGCGACTCATTTTTTTTTTATGATGGAATTCAATTTCATGAAAATCATCCCTTAAAAAAAACACGAATTCAAAAGTGTTTCAAGCGAATCTTTACGTTTACCTTCCAAAATGAATTTCAAGAAAGCTTTGCTTAAGGCCCTCTCTTCACCAAATTGCTTTCTCCAGTAGGATAAGGAGTTTATCTGAGATCGACATCTGCTTCTTCTAAAAGATAAAAGTGTAGGCTCATGGAACTTGAGGAGTAAGCATGCGTCGAGGCATCGTCGGCGCCATTTTTCCATAGAGGTGCAACGAAGTTGAATTCCGTTTTGGGAAGTTTCGTTATTCGCAAATGCCTTAGGTGCCAAAATAGCCCATCGATCTCGTTCACTTTGCATAATGAGACAAATGAAGGGAGTTCCCAAGTATCCAAAAGGGCGAATTCGAAGGAAGAGTAAACTGTATCAATTCCAATTATCCATTTTTTATACCGTTTCTAACATGATTTTCTTTTCATTGTCAATGAGACATCAAGAGTACCAAGTTTTGTAACGTTCCAACAAACGTGATGGAGCATTATTGAGTCATGTTCATCTTAAACAAAGAAAGATTCAAATGATGAAACAGAGGGACAATATTTTCCCTTCCTCCATGAGAGATACCTTGGGATGTTGATCGCTCGGCTTTGGAAAATGATGTATTTCGTTCCTAAACTTGATTCTCTTTAGCATGAAGGAATGACATATCCTTTCCTTTGGTACAAGACAGACTTGAACAAAACAAAGGGTGATAAATGAAAAAAAGTTGCACCTTGACCATAGAAGCGGCGCCTTCTACCAAGGAATCAGGAAAGCATCAAACACTTAAAGGTGAATGCAAAGGAAGGGTATTATCAAGTTACCAAATATCCATGAAGGTGAATCCAAGAGATGTTAGTGCCCAAAGGATGAAAGCGGATGAAGGGTTATAATGTATCGTTTCTAACGTTTCAATCTCTAAAGATTTTTGCACTAACATATTCTTTTACATTCTTTATAGGGTTACCGGGTCACCATGCCGTAGGTAAGTACCTTTCTTCTCAATTTTTTTTAAGTAAAAAAAAAACAGAAAATGAGAATTTTCATTACAAAAGAGAATCTTTGGTGTTTTCCTAGAGACAAAAAGAAATGATGAATAATTGAGAAAATAAAAAATTTCTACAAACTTTTTGAGCATCCTTTTTATCTCAAAATTTTTTTCTTGTCTTGTGGATTATTCATTTTGAATCAAATTTCCCTAAGAAGATTGATCTACTCAGATGATCTCGATAGAGTGAGATAGAGATGTTAACCACCAAACAAGAAGTGCTTAGGATGAAGAAAGGTAAGCCATTTCCAAACACGTCCTTCAAACACTTTTGAGAGTTGAGTGAAAGGCGACCTTATCTTAGGACGAATGATTCATTCGCATTGAGCACAAAAATCGAAATGATAAAGACATTTCCTTCATCAGCCCCAAGCACCGAGCTGACATCTTATTAGCCCTTCTGGCCGAATAAAGAAGATCATTTAAAGTACCCTTGTCAGCATAGGAGGTTACGATTGTGTTGTAGAGCAAAAGATTGAGAAAGATTCTATTACTTTCACTTGCATCAATCTTCTGGTGATAGCTTCAGAGGAATTCTCATCAGAGCTTGAGTCATCCCAATGTGAAGAAGAGCATTTCCTTCTCTACCCAAACACTGATACCGTTGCTTTAACCAATTTGGGCCTGATTGTTCATTTTTGAACCCCCGAGCGATGATCATCTCCCTTCACTAGGGCAATGCATAATGATTGACCACATACAATTGAAATTTACGAGAAAGCGTGAAAAACATCTCGAAAGTCACAAGAGCTCCAAAAGTTCAAAGAGCAAAAAGTTCGACAAACTAGGGGGCATGAAAAAGCAGTGTGCCTGGTAAAAGCAAGGCCAATGCCCGTCAAGAAAAAGAGCCAAAAGGCTACATCTTATGTGAAAAAAAATTATCAAAGTCCAAGTGCATGCGTAAAAAAATCATCGCAAGTGCAAAGGAAATTAGAGAAATGAGCAAAGCTCCCATGCATAAATGATTA
Source organism: Eucalyptus curtisii (assembly GCA_017140595.1). NCBI lineage: Eukaryota > Viridiplantae > Streptophyta > Magnoliopsida > Myrtales > Myrtaceae > Eucalyptus > Eucalyptus curtisii. Next base: position 36,626,290 of record CM029504.1, on the reverse strand, counting down.
GTCAATGGACTTTTGAGATGTGATGTGTTTCAAAAGCCGAATGATTCCGAAAGATTGAGTGACTTGGTCACAACGCCATGATGATCACGAGCTCTTAAAAAAAAAACCCTTGAAAAGTTAAAGCCTTTCAAGCCTCTCCCAAACTAACATTACAATTCTCTTCCGAAGTCTCTTTGATTGGGATGGTTTGAGTGAAAATGGGAATACCACCAAGAAGCTACTGCTTGAAGGAGTGGAAGTAATTCTATCTTGTCTTATTTTCCAAGTTCTCGACTTGTAAATCAGATGAAGATAGCGACAAATGTTCCTAACTGGCCTCAAAACAATAATTCCTTTGTGTAAGCCCTAACCGAGCCTATATTGCGATCCTTTCAAAAGACCTTTTTAATCGGTCAGATTGTGCTCATTGTGAATGTTTCTGAAAGCCTTTGACATGGGTTATGTGAGATACCCTCAGCAATCAATTACTTCCCACGCGAATAGATGGGATCAAGCAGCCATTTTATCAAAAGTGTGTGAGAAACCCTTTCTGACTAAGAAGCTCTAGTTTGGCATGCTTAATGAGCCTTGTTCATGAGTCGTAGCTGTTCTGATAAGGACTCGACTCCTAGAAAATTTGATGATTAATGATACATCCCCGAGCAAGATGACAGTTTTGTGCCACATGATGTTGATTGACATCGAATGTTTTTCTAAAACAGTCGTATTTAATTTGATTAGCTTGTTCAACCAATGCTGCAATATTGCCAATACATCTCTTGATGACGTCTCTAATGACATTTGCTCAAGTTGAGTTTGACAGGATTCCTCAATGAAGCCATCCAGTTTTCAACGGGTTAGCGAGTACTTCCCTAAAAACCAAAGGTTCATGGTCATCCTTAAATCATGCCATCTCTAAAAGTTCATGGTTAGCCTTAAACCATGTCATTTCCAACGGTTCGTGGGTCATTCTTAAACCACAAGGTTGGTGGGTTTATCGTTAAACCATGGGGTTAGTGGCTTTTCCTAAACCACACGGTTCGTGGGTCATCCTTAAACCACAAGGTTGGTGGGTTTATCCTTAAACCACGGGGTTTGTGGCTTTTCTTAAACCACACGGTTCGTGGGTCATCCTTAAACCACAAGGTTTGTGTGTCTATCCTCAAACCATAGGGTTTATGGGTCTATCCTTAAACCACAGGGTTCGTGGGTCATCCTTAAACCACACAGTTCGTGAGTCAATCCTTAAATCACATGGTTAGTGGGTTTATCCTTAAACCACACTTTTAAAATGTTTATGAGTCTATCCTTAAACTGCAATTTTTAAAAGGTTCATAGTCAACTTTAAACCATGCCATCTCCAAAGGTTTATGGTCAGCCTTAAACCATGTCGTCTCTAAAGGTTCATGGTCAACCTTAAACCATGTCATCTACAAAAGTTCATTGGTTTTCCTCAAATCATGCATTTTCAACCCTATCGAAACTCATTGTTACACAGTGAGACCTCATTCCTCCCCTTCTTCTTATGACACGGAGAGCTTTGTAGCCCGAAGAGCTTTGTAGCCCGGAGTCCTTCTTCCTATGACACGAAGAGCTTCGTAACCCGAAGAGCTTTTGTAGCTCGGAGAGATTTGTAGCCCGGAGTCCTTCTTCTTATGACACGGAGAGCTTTGTAGCCTAGAGAGCTTTGTAGCCAGGAGTCCTTCTTCTTATGATATAGAGAGCTTTGTAGCCCGAAGAGCTTTGTAACCCAAAGTCATTCTTCATATGACACGGAGAGCTTTGTAGCTCGGAGAGCTTTTGTACACCGGAGAGCTTTGTAGCCCGGAGTCCTTCTTATGACACGAAGAGCTTTATAGCCCGGAGAGCTTCTGTAGCCCGGAGAGCTTTGTAGCCCGGAGTTCTTCTTCCTATGACACGGAGAGCTTTGTAGCCCAAAGAGCTTTTGTAGCCCGGAGAACTTTGTAGCCCGGAGTCCTTCTTCCTATGACATGAAGAGCTTGGTAACCAAGAGAGCTTTCGTAGCCCGAAGAGCTTTGTAGCTCAGAGTCCTTCTTCTTATGACACCAAGAGCTTTGTAGCCCGGAGTCCCTTTTCCTATGACACTAAGAGCTTTTGTAGCCCGGAGTCCTTCTTCCTATAACACGGAGAGCTTTCATAGCCTAGAAAGCCTTTGTAACCTAGAGAGCTTTGTAGCCCGGAGTCCTTCTTATGACATGACGTGCTTCTGTAACCCGGGGTATTTTCCTTTTCTTATGATACGGCATGCTTCTGTAACCTAGGGTCTCTCTACTGCCGAAATAATTTAGGTGTCTTCTGTCTTTGAATGGCAGCTCTTCGAGCTCCCATTCAAAGAGGGTCAGCTATTGACACCTAAATTTTACATTTTTATTTAGGATTTAATTGTGTACAAAATTAGGAATTAGTCACTAAAAAAAAGTGAAAAAAATGCCTAGGGGGCGAGTCAGGCCTGGATGTGGCCTTAGCCCAGCCCGCCGCCCACCTCTCTTTTTCTCTCGTGGCCCAAACCATTCCCCCAAGCAGCCCAGCCTCCTGGTCTCCTTGGGCTCGGTCCACGTCCAACGGTCTTCCTCCTCCTTGCCATCGTCGGCGCACAACAGAGCTCAAAAATGAATAAAGCAGCAGGAGCAGAAAAAAAGGAGAGAAGAGAGCACGGGAGAAACGGGGAGAGAAAAGGAAGGAACATAGGGAACCCAAGGAGAGCTCGAGGGAGAGAGGGGAACCTAGAAACAGGAGAGAGAGAGAGAGACAGAGAGACAGAGAGACAGGGGGAAAAGGAGCGAGTTGGTGGAGGAGCGAAGGAGCCAAGATCCCTCGAGACACCGTACCACCACCAGTGAGCCACCCAGTGAACGCCGATCGCCGCCGTCTTCCTCGAAACCCAAGTTGGCATTCTTTTGAACACCAAGTGCACAGTTCTTGAGTCGAGCTAGCCGGACCTCGTTCCGTCCATTTCGGGCAAGCTCTGGCCTTCGTAGGTCTTTGGCTAGGTCATCGTTTGTTATTGGTCATTTGCTGAGGATCTTCGGCCTACCTCGAGTCCCAATTGGGTCGGAAACCTCGTGCTCCGCGAGCAGCCTTCACCCATTTGACAAAATGTTTCAAGAGATCCGGTTCTTGTCCTTCTATTTTTCGCTAAAACCGAGCGTCCGTGGGTTGTCTCGTTCTGTTGAGGCGACGCCCAAACGCGTCCTTGGCTGGACGGTGGCAAGCGACGTCACTCATCATGGCTGCCTCCGTCGCGATAAGGCTGCTGCGAATATGTCGAGGGGGGAGGACCGCAGAGAAAAATCCCCTAGGACGCCTCGCCACCGCCGAGACCTGCTCGACCGACGCCCTTCCTCCTTGCTTGGCTGAGGCGGGGGCGACCGTGCCTTAACTGGAAGGCTGCCCAGGCCGCCCGCCGCCGTGGTTTCCCCGGTCGCGAGCAAGTGGTCGCGGACCAGGAGCCGCGGGCTGAGCTAGGCCGGATTACAAATTCGGCCCGCTCGGCCTTTGGGCCTGTTGCTAGGATTTGGACCTGTTGCGAGGAGCCTCTTTTTTAGCAGGGGGTGGGCCCTCTGGTTGGGGCCCAACCCTCAACTGGACGTAGGCTCAACCAGGGTTGGTCGGGCTTGGCCCATTCGGGTGGGCTGACCGGCCCACCCCAGTTGGGGTTGGTCGAGCTTGGCCCATTCGGGCGGTCTCCGACGGACCAAACCCGGTTCGCCCAATTTTTTTAAAATTAAAATTTATATTTAAAAAAATAATTGATTTAAAAAAATTTAAAAAAAATTTTAAAATTTCAAAAATTAAAAAATGTAGGGTTTGGTTAGGAATTGCCATGTCTTGCCTTTTTAACATAATTAGGCCTTTATTTTCTTGCACCTTGATTATATTGCATGTTTAATTTGCATATTTGATTATGTTTGTGGATGTTTAATTGCACGTGCTCAATTTTACTGCAATTAGGATCTTGGTAACTATGATTGTTACTTTAATGATTGCGCACCCGCATGATCACCTCGCATGTTAGTGGGTAAGTGTAAAATCAATCCAAAATGCCTGACAAAAATCTTTTCTTTTAAAATGAACAAGATTAGGTACCGAAAAGACACTAATTAGTCAATTAGTGTAATCAAGTCCCCGACCCTAGATTCTCTGGTTGCGTAGGAAGTGTGGCATACTCCCGTGTCTCATTTGATTTCTAGCCGACCCCAATAAGCTAGTGGCAACTCCTTTTTGCGAAATTCTTAAGAATACTCCAATGTCACGCGAGGTATGGGCTTGGGAGAGCCCGTGTCTAATCATGGGCCTTAGGTCCATTATTTAGGCAATACCCCTAAACCTATTCCCTCCCCTAGGGGTAGGTTGCGACACTCACGATACCAGTAGTTTCACATTTCTGGTCGGCCAATCTTAGCTTATATGGTTTAGCCGCATTCACTGGCAATGCAACCAAACAGAAGCTCAATCACACCTTCTACCCTAGCCCAATCAAGTTCAAATATCATCCAATGGATCTGCTTACTCTTTCTTCACAACTTTCATCTTCAATGTGATTTGCGAGAATCCACCTCTGGGTGGTTACGGGTTCACTTTTATGTTAGCTCTTGACAGAGAATTTCCCGGAGCTCTTCCTAGTAATTACTTTCACCTCTTCAATGAAACCAACAATGACAATGCCATGAACCACATTGTCACTGTATAATTTGACACAATCCAAAACCATGATGTCCATGATAACTATGTTGGGATTGATGTCAATGGGCTGGCCAACCTCCGTAAAATCTGCCCTTGTAGAATATACTATATGTCATGGTGGGGTGTTCACAAACTAGAGCCTGATGACTGGTGAAGCTATGTAAGTTCTGGTGGATTTTGAAGGCGCAAAAGCAAATCAATGTCACATTAGCTCCTAGCAATGTTGAGAAACTAAATATTCCCCTTTTATATTTGTCCGTTGATCTCTTGCCGATCATCAAGGAGACAATGTACGCGGGGATTTCGTCCTCAACCAGCTCGTTAGTAACTTCTCATCACATCCTGGAAAGGAGCTTTATTATAAATGGGACAAGCTCAGAGTCTGGTTTTGTCTCAGTTTCCTAAACTATCCAATGTGAGGTGGAGGGGAAATCCTATCTGTTGACTACTGCTGTGGCTTTTGTCTTGTTGTCATTTCTGTCAATATCTTAAATGTGATTTTATGTTCACAAAAAAAAAAAAAAAAAACTGTGGTTTTATCTGATAAGACAAAAAAGTAAATTTGCAAATCTTCTTGACTAGGAACATGACTTCAATCCTCATGGGTTCAAGTACAAATATTTCTATGTAGCCACAAAAGGATTTAGGGACTAGGAGCTATGACAACCAGCTGGATTTGGCCAAGTCTATAGAGGGGCATTACCCACTTCAAGAACTGAGATTGCAGGGAGGAGGGTTCATAGCGAAGCAGGGTGAAGGAATTAGAGAATTCACTGCAGAGATCGTGAATACTGGCCATCTTTGTCACAGGAACATGTGACGCTCCTCGGTTATTGCTGCATCAAAAGGTGATCGGCTGTTTAGGTATGACTACATCCCTAATGGAAGCCTGGACAAGTGCCGGTATAACGAACCAAAGGTCAACATCACTTGGAGCCAAAGATTTAGAGTGATTAGAAGTGCAGCCTATGGCCTTTATTATCTCCATCAAGGTAACGAGACGTGGTTCAAAGAGTAGATGAGCCTATTTATGGGTTCTATAATATGATTATCTAAGATAGCATATCAATTAAGATATATGCACAATCAAAGGGTGAGATATGTGTAACCTTGAGAGATATAGAGAATCAACAAAATTATCAAAATATCTCTAACATTGAAAATTATCTTAAAGATATCCCTAATTATTTCTAACGTTCCCCTTCCAATGATGGTGTCGGTTTTCAAAGATGAGTAGCAGAGGTCTCTGAACAGCGACTAAAGGCTTCAGTCTTGGTGGAAAGCCAGGAGAACATTCCCCCAAGCACCCGGTGCATGTCCAAATAAGTCCATCCCCATTCACATCCAAATAAATGCATCATCACCTCTCAACATTATTAACTTTGTGAACACAAGTCTTATTTGAAGAAGCACTTAATCCAATTCATTCCACAATAGTCGTGTTTCGATGTTAATTGCAATGATGGGATCAATCTGTCGAGCTTTTTTCATGGAGATGGCTTTCTTTCAAGGCTAGCTGCAAGGGCTGCGTCGCTTAGTAACTATTTTCCCATGCCAATCGTCTATGCTACGTTGCTTGCTTATTGTGTTTGAAGCCAGCTGCATCAACTACTTGTTGTTTCCCCTCCGACTCTCAAACTTTTGCTTGTTGTTTCAAAAAGCCATGTCACGCCCCGAACCTCGAGCATGCGAACATCCCTCGGTGGTCGATAGAATTGCGACGTTCCTAAGATGCATCGCCGACCTATTCGTTTTATGCACATGCGGAAGCGAACTAATAAACCCCAGACAACAGTTAAACACATGAGATAGAAAAAGCAGGACAACCAATTAACACAAGAACATTTTATAAACACATCAGGTTCGACCTACAGGTTTATATATAGGAGTCTAGACCCAAAAAGAAGCTACCAAGCCAACCTTACCCCAAACCCTACCTACTCGGGATCCGAGTCTACTACGACACCGTCTAGGATGTCGATGTCCAAGGGATCAGCTACCCCTACTCCAAGCCCTTCAACCTCGGGTCCCGGGTTCGCCTTGATATCTTCCAATATATCGATATCCACAATGGGGTCGAGTTCCTCCTCATACTTGGTATCGACGGCAGACCAGTCAAAACCTTCCAAAGGGCCCTCTCGAGTCCCGTCAGGCTTGATAATGTACCACGCTTTAAAATGATGAGGTACCAAGTGAGGTAGGCCCTCATTGACCCAGAGAGTGGTCACCACAAGCTCACGGGTCCAGGTGGTCTCGGGGATGGGGAGATGGGTGAACTCGGTCTCCACCTCCCGTGGACACCCAAAACGAATGTGTCAGACCTCCATTTAAGGACTTGAAAAATTGTAAATCATGACAGGATGAGATAAATCTCAACAAGTCTACACCCTAAACCCCGATTAAGATGAGAATTCACCTAGAGGCAGCCTAAACATGCACCATATAGGACTTACCTCGTCTCAGCGCCTCCCTGCACATTAGTACATCTTATATATCATATATAAATGCAACAAGCGTAATCAATAATTGGAACACCTCATATCATTCATCAAATATTCACAAGGGTCCCGATTTTAAGGGCAAATCGTTATGACACGTCACATTTCATGCCACACAATTTTGTCCCATAATCAGGCGCGGCTATCACAATCACTCAAGCGTGTTCCAATTATTTACGACTCAACGGCCACGGCTAACTCATAAGTCAGCGGTCATCCGGCACAACTGGGCGTCGTCCCGTTACTTTAGGCACGGCAACGTCTACATTCAGACGACATTTTATAAATGAGCATCGGCCGAGCCTCTACTGCGACCGACATCTGTTGTCAAGGGCATCTAAACTTAATGAGGCATCGTCTCACGTGAACGCATCAAGACGGGTTCCGATAATGATCACACACACATCCATGCTCGGCTAAGAATATCGTGCTTTGCACTCAAATACTTCCATTTCAAATAATTGGCCAAGGCCAATTTTTTTCGTATTAAAAATACCTGGTAAAATAATTGTGCGTGGTCACACAGTCAAATCGAACTATAAAACGTGATATTCTCCCATTTCAAAATTCCACGATTTTATATAGTACCAAAATATTTTTGGCGTCAAAACCTGACACCTGGTATTTTTCTAATTAAATACCATAAAATCATATTTTTGCAATAATAATTCAAAAATCGTCACCAAGCCCCCAATTGCATAATTTAGCACTCAATTTCACAAATTAATTCAACCACGACGATCAACGTAAAATTCTACAAACCGGCTATCCCGGTACAATTTACGTTAATTATAATTAATTAAATAAATTGCAAATTATTTAAACTAATCCACTCAATTAAATCTAATAAATCTAACCAAACTAATCTAATTGAACTAATTAAACTAACCTAGCTAGGCTAATTATCTTAATCTAATTAATCTAACTAAATAACCTAACTAACCACCTAACTAACTAATTGGCCTAACTACATAACCTAACTAACTAGTTGGACTAACTAAGGATTAACACTAATCCTTAATTAACACTAATCCAACTAACTAAGTGTAATTAACTTCATAATCCAAGATTATGGCGTTAACTTACCGGATTAGCGAGAAAATGAGTCCACTGCGACGGCAACGCGAAGATGGTGAGATCTTGTGCCTACGGCAACTCCAACAGAGGCTCGGAAGAGGCTAAAAACAGCCAACCAAGTCTCAACTAAGGCTGAGCTTCGGTTCTGCTGGAAGCGAGCTGAGGCGCAACTAGGCTTGGCTAATGGCATAGGGACAGGCAGGGCGGTGGTGGCGCGAGCAAGGACGGACGCTGGCAGCTAGAATGGTGGACGCAGGGACTAGCGACGGGCAATGGTCGAGCGGGGATGCTAGGAGAGCGGACAACTAGCCGAGTTGGCAAGACACGGCGGCAGGCGATGAGGCTGGTCAGGGGCTACGGTTGCGGCAGTTCTGGCGTGATGGGCTGGGTGGGCAATTGAGTGGCTGTAGGCGACAACAGCAGGCGTGAGGCGGCAAGGAAAATGGAAGAAGATGAAGATTTCAGGAAGAAGGAAGAAGAAGAAGAAGGAGAAGCTGCAGCAGGGGAGGGGCTGGTCGCATAAGGGGGAGAAGAGAGGGGGACAAGGGCCATGCAAGTCCATGCTTTGGCCAATAGCCATCCCCTTGAAATATCTTGGCACTTGAGTAGTTTGTGCCGCAAAGTCTTCAGCCACATTAGTCCAAGCATCAACCAATGACAATTTTCCTTCCAAACTCCTCACAAACAAGTCATTTTGATGGCCATTTATCCTCTTGAAGCTGCCTATACGAATTTCCATCTATTTCTTCACAAATAACTTCAATTTGGCAGCCCAAAATTCCTCTAATTCAGCCCAAGGAAGTCAAGGCATCATCCAATGAAGAATTAAGCCTCAAATTCTCCAAATAGACCTCTTTGGCAGCCCAAAAATGCCCATAATTCACCCCCTACGAATTTCACTAATTTCTTTTTGTCCAATTCTGATTTTTTCGCAATATTCCGAGCTCGACATAAATTTCCCGAAAGATGAGATGAGATCCTAAAAATAAATCATGACACGCTCAAAAGTTCGATTCCCAAAACCGAGTTCAATTTTGTGGTTAAAATTGACCAAACGCGATTTTAGCGCGACTCAATCTACTGGGTAGCTTTTAGGAATTTTAGCGCAATTGACTCGTGGTCGATAATTTTTTATCCACGCTGTGCATCTCCAACTCATAGGCAACTCTCAATTGTCATAAAAATCTCAAGGTTTCAATTACGGGTACCGGGTACAGAATTGACAGAAAATTGGGTTAGTGTTATTCGACGCGAATTTTGTGATCAAGTGGAATCACCCACAATTCAATTGCGCGTTTCCGTCGAATCGGCCAATATCCGATCACTAATCGATTATAACGGTGCCATATTGAGCCTTGCCGATTATCATGGTCGAGCGATCGATTTCTGATCGAATTCTTAAGTCTGTCACGTTTATATCTCTTAACGGCTTCACCTAATAGATTAGTTAACTCGTGAGTGATCAGCTCCGAAAAAAAGGACCATAGGCACGTCGATGAAAAGCCGATTTCATATTATCGAAACAGGGTCGAATTTTCAGGATGTTACAAGCCAACACCACCACCAAACTTGCTACCCAGAGACCAACTAGATTTGAAAGTTTTGCCACGAACAGCCGCCAAACACAACTTCATCTGCCAAGTCTCAATTGGACATTGGACATTGTTTTACTTGATTTCAAGGTCAAGCTAACTTAGTCATATTCAGTTTAGAGATAATTAGGGATTTCTCTAGAGTAATTATCAATGTTAGAGATACTTTAATAAATTTTGTTGATTCTTTGTACCTATCAAGATTACATCTATCTCCTTTTGATTGTGTGTATATTTTGATTGATACGTTATATTAGATAGTCATATCATAAAACCTATAGATAAGTTGATGTACTCTTTATTGCATACATCGAAATGTAAAATTTTCTCTTTCGCTTTTTTATTTTTAACTAAAGGGATGTCAAAGTTGGTAACATTTTGCTAGATTCAAAATATAATGGAAATTTATGTGATTTTGGGACTACATAATCATGACACCATCCACAGACCCCCATGTGGTGGGAACTCTAGGACATCCTACTCTCGAGACACTGGGATTGGCAAGCGCATTGTGCAAGGACCAGCATCTCTGGCTTCATAGGGAAGCTTGCTTCCATGGAGTTTGAGCTATGAAGTTGTGAGTCTTGGTATAACTTAGATATTTATGAAATTACCATCATACCAAATAAATTGGATAAAGCCAAATTAATAGTCCTTAAATTCGACATGTAATTTAACACATAATATTTTCTCGCTTAAGAAAACTCCTCGCCAATTCTGACTTAGTAATGGGAAATGGATGTTTTTGCAACAATCCCGGTTACCTGAAGTGAGTTACTAATAAAATAGAAAAACTCCAGAGGTATCAACCGTTTGTTCACTTTTAAGAATCTAAAACTCATTGGACTTCACAAGACTTGTCAGACCTCTATACTTTACTTGAAGAAGCCCCCACGTTTCCTGGCCATGCTAGGCTGACCATCAATTTATAGCTCATTTTTGTTAGCCACATCATTTTCGATGGGCGGCTCCCATTGTTATACATGATTTTTTCGGTCAGGCTTCGATGATGACGACCTCCTCCGGTAGTTTGTATCAAGAGAAAGTCCTGGGTTTTCCCTCTTAGGATCAGTGGATCATTAGGGTAAGTATATCTGAATGAGAAAGAAAAATAAGTGGTCAGGATTATTAGGTAGTGCCTCTGTAAGGGGTTGCTATCTTATATATATATGGTATATGGTGTGGCCGAAACAACTAGCTTTCCAAGTATTATTTATTTTAGTCATGTCAGATAATGTCTCTTGTTTGCCTAGACGGTTATTATAGAATTATTTGCCAGAATTACGAGGATAGTTTCCAACAAAAATATCTAATCAGATTTTCATGGAGGAAAACGAGAAGGTCCACATGTTTCTCTTGCTATAGCAGTCCAGCTTTTCATTTGTCTCATGGTTTGTTAGAACATATCTGTCATTCCTGTTGAGATACTTTGTACCCTGCTTGTCACACATGCAATAGGACCTCTTGTGGATATGCTGGCATACAGTTCTAAATAGGCTTTGTCCATTGACAAGCTACATGCCTTAATGTAGATGTGCATGCAGAGAGCCTCTGCATTCAGGAAATAGAAAGGGCGAGGGAGAGAGACTGAAGAGCTGGGCAGAGTCTATTTGAGGCGCTTGATTGTTCCGAGTCCTCTTCCCAAGTGCCAATTGTAGATACTCGGATCTGCTGTGGCATCCCAAAATTCATGGCAACCTCCAGATACATTAAGGCCTACAAATAGGTAATGGAAGTACCCTTAAGTTGAATTGTAGCCATTTAATCCATAAGTTGCAATGAGATTTATGGCCAAGTTTCTAATGGATAATTATTTGATAGGAAAGAAAATTCTATCATTGGCCATGTGTGTTATAAACTGGAATTTATGGATTTATGACTACAAGTTTTATGGCCATATTATTTTTGTAAGTTAGGGATTTATTTAAGTGGAAGAAATTAGTAGATAATTAAAGGGGAAGTGGGCCGAAATTCTTAGGCCAAGTTGGCCCAAAAAAAAAAACCCAGCCCACAATCACCCACCGTTCGACCACATGGGCCTGGCCTGCGAAGCCCAATGGAGAGGAAGAGCTGCCGTCGGTGTCGCGACCTCTTTTTTTCGGCGCCCGCAATCGCGTACGAGTGCCTAAGGAGGCTAATGGCTCGGCTGAAATTAGTTATGCACGGACTCTCCCAAGTCCACCAATTCACGACTTTAATAGTCTAAGTTTTTAACTTGTAAATCAATTTTTAAAATGGAGTCGCCATTAATCGATTTGGGGTGGGTTGATTAGAAACCCAAGCGAAGTATTGGGAGAAATACTCACTCATGCGCAACCAGAGAAATTAGGATTGGGGACTTGATTACACTAGTTAATCACTAATGCCCTTTCGGTACCAAATTTTGTTTAAACCTTGAGGTTTTTTGGATGCTCGAGGGATTTTCCATGCATTTTGGGAGGAAAAACATTTTTTGAGTCTTTTTCTAATTTTTTTGGACATAAAATGGATTTTTTTATTTTTTGGTATTTTTGGAAAAATACAAGTCTTTTTGGCTTTTTCTGAATTTTTTGGCTTTTTTTTGGAAAATATGAAATATTTTTTATTTTTTTGATTTCTCGGAAAATAAAATATTTTTAATATTTTTTAATATTTTTCGGAAAATAAAGTATTTTTGATTTTTTTGATTTTTTTTAAAAAATAAAACATTTTTTACTATTTTTTATTATTTTTTGATTTTCTGGAAAATAAATTATTTATTATTATTATTATTATTTTTAAATATTATATTATATTAAAACGAACCGGGTCGGATCCCTGGGGTTGGGTCCGACCCGTGTCGTCCACGTTGCGGGCCCGGCTCGGATTTTTGGAAAATAAAATATATTTTTATACTTTTTTTTTAATTTTTTAATTTTTTATTTTTATTAAAACATTTTTACTCTTTTTTTTATTTCAAAATGCGACCCGGGTCGGGTTCCCGGGTTGGGACCGACCCGGGTCGTTAACCCGAAACGCAGACGGGCCTGCGTAGCGGGCCGGACTCGTTTTTTTTTTTTTTTTTTTTTTTAATCCTTAAAACGACGTCGCGGCCGGGCGTTTGGGGACGCCCGGCCCGACCCGAAAAACCAGCTCCGCGACCCGACTCCCGCCTCCTCCCCTGAAACGTGGAATCCCTACCCGGTCCCCTGGCCGGAGTTTGATCCGACAACCCGGGCTGCGACCCGAAAAAAATTGGGAACCCTAGGGTTCCCGTTTCGCGGCGCCGAGAAAAGGTTGGGGTGCCCCGGTGGCGGCAACGGCGACGGCGAAGACAACGATGACGGCAACTAGGGTTTCTAGGAGGGAAAAGCAACGGCGACGAACGGGCTCCCACCTGGCGGCGACGATCGAGCGACGGTGGCACGGCGAACAATGAGGGCTTCTGGAGGAGCAACGGTGGCGACGTCAGGGCGTGGCTCGATCACGGCGACGGCGTCGGGGCAGTGGTACAGCGTCGGGGCCGCGATGGGACTCGATCACCCCAAATCTCTCCCACTCCGGCCAGATCCGAGCCTCCACCGACCAGATCTAGCCCTTTCGAACTCGCTTGCCGCCGGCCTTCCCCGAAGTCTCTCGGTGGAGGTTGGCTGAGCTCGCGATCCGAGTTCTCCCTGTGCTCACCCTTCGATCTTCCCCGATGTCTCTCGGTGGAAGGTCTCCGGTTCGCCACCACCTCCGACGGTGCTTGCGGCCGCCTATTTATAGGCGAAGGAAAACCGGTCGACGGAGGGCCTCGTCCGCCGGCCTTCAACTTGCCCACCGGTTCCCCTTGGCCGAACCGGTGTCCCATCGAGCTTTCCAGCGAAGCCTGCTCGGCATTAATGGCGCTGCGATCTTATCCCCTCCGGCCGACGTCGGCCTACTCCCCCTCGGCCATAGGCCGTCCTTCGCGCGTCAGCCTCCCTTGCGCGCGTGAGTTGCGAGGCGAAAAAGAGGGACGGAGGAAGAAGAAGAGAGAAAGGGGCCGGGCCGGGGTGAAGGAGGAGAGTGGGCACGGGGCCCGCGGGAGGAAAAATGGAGAAGGGTTGGGCTGGGCTTTGCTTATGCTTTTCTTATTATACTTTTTTTGCTTTGTTTGTTTTTATGGTTTTTTTAATCCGAAAAGACAAAATAAAATAAAAACTTAATTAATAAAATAAACCTAAATAAAATTAAGGCGTCAACAGTCGGCCAAGCTGGCCCAAGCCCAGCCAAATTGGAGGCCCATCTTGCATGGAAAAGGGCCATGTGTTTCCTCCTAGCTGCCAAGTGTTCTCCATGCAAATGCTAATGATGGCTAATGATGGAGGGGAAGAAATTAAGGGAAAATGATGGCCGGCTTAAGCAAGAAAGAGAGGGAGAGAGGGGAGTTTGTCCGAGAGAGAAAGAGGGGAGAAAGAGAAGGAAGTAGGGAGAAGAAGGAGGCTGTGCATGCGCGAGGGGAAGGAGAAGGGCAGTCCACCGTCGTCCGTTTGCCGCCGTCGAGTCCACCTCGCCCTCCGTTCGAGTTTGCTGTGTTCGCTCGGTCTAGAGGCAAGTTTGGATTCTTAATCTACTCTTGCATGTTGTGCCTAGAGTGTATGAATGAGTTATGATAAATTTCGGATTGTTTAGGGGATGAAAAACGGACGTTTTAAGAGTGGTATTCAAAAACTAGTAAACTGTTCTTGAGAAAACAGCTCGACCATGAATGTTCTAGTGGCTTGCATGTGACGTTCGAGTTGGATTTTGACTTTAATTTATAGATGAAAGTTGTTAAGGACTTCTTGAAATATAACATACTCAAATTTGGGACAAAACGAACAATTATAAGAGGGTTAAATCTCTATTTTTCGGAGAGACTGGATCTGGAAATTTCGGTAACTATCTTTGATGAATGTATGGACTGTAAGGCTATCTTTTTGTTGAAATTTCACTTCGATTTCTTAAAAAAATATGTAAATGACATCCTGAGGTTTAACATATCAAAAATTTAGAGAAAACCAATAAGGATAGGTAGGTGAAATCGCGGTTTTTCAGAGGGTGTTGAATCTGGAGATTTCGGTACTAGGAACAGAAGTTTTAACCGCCTATATTTAATTGTATAGGACGAATCTGACTTTGATTCCTTCATGAAAAATCTACCTTAGGGTTTTGACTACCACATAGTCGGATTTCATAATTTTTTAAGGTCATTAGAGTATTTAATCGGAAATATTTCTAAAACCGTGTAATCTGACGCGTTCGGACTTAGTCAGTTTCAATGCGTGGGTCATATCATTTTGTATGAAGCTCTTTCGACAAAGTTTTCTTCATTAATTACCTTTATTTATGTCTCCCCTGTAATATATTCAAATTTCATAATTTTTGAAGTTCATTTGCCTATTTAACTGAAAATGTTTCGAAAACTGTGCAAGTTAAGTGGTTATGAAAATGGTGCTGTGATGCTCAGTCTATACCGCTTGATATGAGGGTCTTTTGGTGCAGTTTTCTTCACGAAATGTCTGTCTTTATGTCTTGACTATCACATGTTCGAATGTCATAATTTTTAAGGGTCATTTGGGTATTTAATGGAAATATTTTCTAAAACTGTACAAGCTGGATTGTGCGGATTTCAAAGGCTGTAATGCATTGACTATTCTGTTTTGCATGAGCCCCATAAATTGTAATGTTGTAAGTGATTAAATCTTGCTGCACATGTGATGATATTCGGCATTGCATATAGAATCAAAAGCTGAATTTGACTTTGTTGGCATTACATCATGTGCCATGATTGATTGTGAGACATAAATTGGTGAATATGAATTATGATGAATGAGGAGACTGTTGGATGTGAGCCGACAATGCCCTGGGAGTGTCAAGATGCCCGGGATGGGGGGTGCCGGATGCCCGGTTGTATTACGATACATGCCCGGATGTCCTCGGAAGTTTCGAGATGCCCGTAATGGTTGGGTGCCGGAAACCTCGGAGGTTTGTGCCCGGGGGGATGCCTCGTGATGCCAGTTGGGATACGAGATGCCCGGAATGTGGGGGTGCCAGATGCCCGGTAGTGTGTGCCGGAGGTTTCTCGCGATGCCGAGTTGGGGTGCGAGTGATAAAATGTGGGATGCAATTACTGATCCCAGGAAAGAAAGAAATGTGGTGACCCAATTGAAAGATAAAAGTGGAAATTGAATCATGCATGGTATGGTGACATGTACGCATGGCTGTATGATATGATGTGTATGAGTGCATTGTGGTATGTGCACATGAGGTATGGATATGCATGAATGCTTGAGGATGAGTGCATTGTTGTATATGCACCTATGGCATGATGGTATATGTATGAATACTTGATGATGAGTGCATGATGGTGTATGCACATATGGTATGATGACATATGCATGGCTGCGAGGTAAGTTATGCTTGGATGCATGAATTGATATGTACTATGCTATGTTGTTATGATTGTATTGTGTGATGCATCGAGTAGTTTAATGGATCCTTTACCTGCTGAGTGGTTGTACTCACCCCTTCGGGGACCAACATTTTAAATTAGGAAGATGCCTCTCTCTCCGGTCACGCGGGGTACCTTTTATGGCCTTCCATTTGACGTGGGGGTCGAGTGTTCGGAGATGGATTGCGTTACCATCCCTGGTCTGACATTTGTACGGGTTCGTGTGCTGGTGATGTATGATGTGGGCCTGGCTGGGGGCCCGGTCGTCCAGGAGTTCTTGTTGTTCCACGTCCGCCGTGACGGAGTGATGCGGGGGATGTTGCCGCCGCCACCGCCCGATGCACCAAGGTGGGTGTGATGGCCCGAGTGAGGAGTGGAGAGCTGACACTTTTTGGGGATAGCCGACACTTGTAGATGGAGGATGACACGTGATCGATATAAGGGTCGAGATCTCTTTTGGGTTGTGACCAAGTTTAGTTGAAAAATCTTGGCTTTTCTTTTTGGTTGTACCGACCCGAGAAATCCATCGTGAAAATATGTAAATAAAAGTGACTCGGCTTCATCTTTTCATATGATGTGTAGTTGGTGTGCGTTGCATTATGGTTATTGGAGGGAGAGATGGTGAGACTCGTTTATGCTTCCGCTAATAAGTTGCGCCGGGACCGTAAAAAAAAAAAAATGCCTATGAACTACGATGCTTCTAATAAGAGATGTAACTAGTGTTCATTAGGTGGAGCGATAGGTACCTGTGGCGACCTCAGGTGTTTCGGGGTGCCACATCTGCAGGGTTTAGTAAGCTGTGTTCTTGTTACTCAATAGAAGTTTGAGCTCCTTGGTAATGTAACAGTGTATCATGAGGCATCTCAGCCTAGGAACAGTGATTTTCAACTTATTGATCCCATGTAACTTTTTCAAATAGAGTGAAGCAGTATAACTAAGTTTGTCATACTGCATTAGGTTTGGAAACTGATTGAACCAGTTAAAATTTTGCTACAGTTTGCAAGTCTTGTTTGTCCGGAGTGATTTCTACCTTTTTTTGATGAGCTGATTGTGAACACCAGGGGGCTTAGCTGCGTTGTGTCCATGAAGCATTGTCATGTTCCATATTTAGTCCCTTTTAGTTCTACTGCTTATGTGCAATTTGTGTATACAACTTGCAGCTTTTAAGCCTGTCGCGATCAAATTTTCGGGGTGAACCGCCTAAAATTAGGCTAATGGATTGCTAAGTCTAAACTTATCTTAGGCTCTCCCAAAGCCAATACCAACTCGCAACTTAGGTTCAAATATTTAGCATGCAAAAGATTTTCAATCAAGAGTCGTCACTAATCTATTTTTGGTAGGTCGATTAGACACCTAAGTAAAATAATGGGAGAATTATTTTACTTCTACGAACCAGAGATTTTGGATATGAGGACTTGATTACGTTAGATTTCTCTAAAGCCCTTTCGGTACCTTTCTCTTTTATTTTGAAAAATGTTTGGCAAGCAGTTTGAATTGACTTTAATCTACTTTCCTAACATGTGAGGTGATCACACAGGTGCACAAACCACCAATTTAACACCCAATAAAGCAAATAAATAAAATGCAGAACTTACCTTATAGCAACGAAAACATCTGCAGTGTTAGATCAGAATTCACATCGACAATCCTAGATATAATTTCTAATTAACACGCAATCACTCAATTTTGATTTTCACTTTTTTTAAACGAGAACATAGTCCATATGCAATGCAATACTTCTAATCTAATATGAAATAATATGGCATGACAATATAACCTAAACTATATGAATGAGTAAAAAAAATACTATTGATTTCTTAATGAACATGCAACAATTAGATATGCAATCTAAATTAGCCAAAATAACATAATTCTAATGACGAGCAATTTAATTAGAAATGAACATAATAACAATCACTAAAATGACGTGTATTTCATGGACCTAATTCTATATGACGTGCACATGATTTTTCTATTCTAAAAAATGCAATCTATCCTAGAAATTGCAACTAATTTATCCTAAGACAAATTTATTTTTTTATGAAATTCGAAATTAAGGAAAATGCAAAACGTAACTATCTAGATTAAGATTCTATCTAGCTTATATTAAGGATCAGGTCAGACTAAATCCTAATTTAAACTAAGATATTATCTTAACCTAGCAAGCTCTAACCTAAGATGCAAAAATCAATATAAACTTAAAATAAAACATGCAATTTATTCTAATATGCCATGACATGCAAAGAATGCCCTAATTCTTTTTTTTTTTATGAAATTCGAAATTAAAATTAAACATGCAATTCAAATAAAAAACTAACATCCTAAATGAATGGCACATTCTTTTTTTGTTTTCTTTTTCATGATTCAAAATAAAATCCCTATTCTAAATATGGAAGATAATAAAAAAACCTAATCCTAATTCAAACTTTTTTGGATTTTTTCTTTTACGAAAATAAAATTAATTCAACCAACACCACGGCAAATCAGACAGGATATGATTGATATCCAAAAATTGGCGAACCATATCTCGCGCACATGAGATCGGGTCGGCCAATTTTAATATTAAATCTCGAATCGAATCTCGGGCATGAGATCGAATTGTCGATTTTTGTGAGGGATTATGAGTCGGATTTTGGACGCGAAAATCGGACTATAAATCCCTAATTTAAAGGGGCTATTCCATGTTGGAATATCAATCACATATTTAAAGGGAACAATTTCACTAAAAAGGAAAGTAAAAAAAAAAACAATAAGTAAATAAATAATAATAAAAACTACCTAATTTTCCCTTTTTCCTTTTTTTGTTTTTGTTTTTTCCTGTTTTCCTTCCCCAAGCACGGTTCGTGGAGCCGGCCGTCGGTCCGGTGAGGGGCTCTGGCAAGGGTGAACCGGCGGTGATAGCAACAGCATAGGGGCGGAGCAAAATCGGAGCCGACAAGGGAAGGCGAGTTGCGTGAGGGCAGATCGAGCGGCGCGGCCGAACGGGCTGGCTCGGGTCCTATCTCGCGGCGGGGTGGTTCGGAAAAATCAAATCCCGAACCGGCAGCAGGGCGGTAGTGGTGCCCGGTAGGGCGAAGCAACTCGGACTACCGGCGAAGGGCGTCCGGATCTGGCGCAGGATGCTCCAATGGAGGAGTGCTTGGAGTGACGGTGGCCAGCAGAGGAAGACACCGGCGTTCGGAGGCACAGCGGCGTCGCTGGGAGACGAGCGGCCGAAGGCGTCGAGCGCGGGTGCTGGTACAGGTGCGGTGGGCTTTAGCTTGGTTGCAGATTCGAGTGCGGCTTCAACAGGCGTCGTCGAGGGAAACTCAGGTGGCTGCAGAGCGGCGATGCGGTGTCCGGCGGGCGGCGGAAAGCGGCGCGCGAGCTCCTGTGAATCGGGCAAAGGTACAGAGCAGGGCGTGGGCGAACGAAACTCCGGCAGCACCGGGCAGCTGCGGGCGTCACTCGAAGGGCAGCAGCGGTGGCGATCGGTGGGCGAACGAAACTCTGGCTGCTGGGTAGCGACGAGCGAGCGGGCAGAGACGTTGGGAGTAGCGAAGGCGGGCCGCAGGAGCAGCGGTAGCTGGCGCTGTGCAAGGACGCGACTCCAGCGATGGGCAGAAGAGCAGCACCTTGAAGAAGAAGACCAGTTTTCTTCTTTCTTTTTTTTTTTTTTTTTTTCCTGCTGCACACGTCTAGCAAAACCGAGAGAAAAAATAACCCCCTACGAAGCAATAAAAGAGAAGCCCCTTTGTATGGCTATATGTATCAATATGTGTGGCCTCCTCAAACCCTATGCATTTTAATCTATTTATAAGCAATGAATTAGGGTTTCTAATCTTTCAAAATTGATATCCACAAAGATTCTTTTTCACAAACACAATATTCGCAATATTCGTTTTTTCCATTTGCCCTATCCGAAAAATTCCATCATATCTCGAAAATTTTCAAATTCTTATTTTTTACGAGATAATATTCGATAATTAAAAAAAAAAAGGACTTGGGCCAATTTGCTCGCTTCGTGGGCCTAGTCCAACCTATCAATTTAAAGCTCAGAACTACTAATTCGAACTCATCTATCACTCGCCCAATGTAAAAAATAAATGCACCTAAAACTATATGCTATGCAATTAATATTTTTTCAGGGATAAAATTAACCTCTAATTTTCCATGCACTAAATAAATAAACGGGCTACCAAAATTTAGGTGTCAACAAAGCCCTTGTTTGCTTATAGGCAAGGAATGTCAATTTCGGTTTACTCTAGGTGTGAAGTCTGATGCTTCTTTTGTTGTGATGTCAATATGATCGGGTGTTCAGCAAGTGAAACCTGGCAGTGATTAGTAAAAATCAATTCTAAAACATCCGCACCAACCTCTGTTTCGAAGACATACAAATTGGCTATTCATTCAGAAGGATCAAATTCATACCCTTTTTAAGTTGTTGCTGTATTATCTTATTGATGGTCAAAAGAGGAAGGTGATAGTGTCATTTGCAAGCAAATTAAAAAACCTTTGGAATCGATTGAGCAAGCTATTCAACAAGAAAATCCAGTGGAGCAGCACAGGGTTACTCTTTATGCAGCAAGAGTAAAGCCAAGAGAGTTGTCACCAACTTGAAGTCATTGTATTCGCTTCTCTAGAGAGGGAGATTTCCAATACGACGAGGGGAGCTGAAATTTCTAGAGAGGAAGATCAAGGCCCCTGCCCACCTCCACTCCAATCACCTGAAGAATCCCTTTGTTTATTATCTGACCAAAATCAAGACAAAACCATCATCAAGGTGTGCAAAAATTGATGCCAGGTTTTACTAGAATAATGGCATAGAGATTAAGACCTAATATTAATTGACACCCAAAGTAATACCACGGAATCTTGCCGTGTGTTTGGATGGCTCCATTAACTTAAATTTGATTTATAATTTGTGGGATTATTTGACGAGAGTGCTCTCGAAGGACTTGCTAACTCATATTATGAATAACCACTATCATGAAAATTGAAATGTTCCTAATTAAACATTCTTAAAATGTCTTAAGAGCACTGTTAACAAAATCGGATTTTATAAATCAATTTAATATGCTCTCTCCTTTGTATCTAGCATTACTAAATTTAACAACCACAACACCAGAGCGTCCTTGAACAAAAAGGAGCAAGAAATTATGCTAAAAGAAAAGAGGCTGACCAGTTCGACAATGAATGTCCCGATGAGGCCAATCATGCAAGCTCTGGAGTTCCAAACCTCGGCAGTTCTTGTGAATCCGAGAAATAGAGCCTGGAACTTGGGCTCTACTTTCGGCACTGCCACCTGCGCTTCCAGCAATCCAAAATGAGCTGAAATTCTAGAGAGAGAGAGAGAGAGCGAGAGAGAGAGATGATGGTACCTCAGAGGGAAGCTTGGCAGCTCGGACCCTGAGAGAGAGTGGCTTTCTGGAGGCTTGGTTGGGACTGTGGAAGATAAGGAACTGGTAATGGTGGCGGCCTCCATGGAAGATCGTCGAAGCTCTGGTCGTGGGAACTGGAGAAGGAGATGAGTGGATGGTAAAAGAAGCAGCCATCTCTCTCTCTCTCTCTCTCTCTCTCTCTCTCTCTCTCTATCCGGTCCTCCAGAAATTTCTGGTTTGTTGGCTGCTTGTTTTCTCCCACATTCCCCCTATCTATTAGAAAATGTGGACGATCAGTCCCAGAATGTACACTGATTCTTCAATTTGGCGCTCATATTCATAGTTTTCACAATTGAATCCCCATATGCTTGAAATGTTTCCCAATTAACTCTTTTAGTTGTTTATTCCGGCAAATCAACCTTGATGTGTTTGTCGGTCGCCATCAAAATTGTTGGTATGTGAAACAAAAAAGTTGGTGTCGTCAGGGACAATCCAATTTGCGCGGGGATCAAATTGCATATACAACCGTTGGAAAAAGCTTCTAAACAAACTCTCAGTGGCTTTTATGTTTCTAGCACTACTGATTATTTTCACATCAAATGTCTGTCTGCACCACTGGCTTCAATTTGGCGGAGTTGGAATATGGAGTGGATTAGAAAAGTCTCATCAAGAACATGGTTGCCTAAATTATCAACTCGAGGATCACATTAAGAAATCATTCCAAGTAGCATAACATAAGAATTGACTGATTTTCTTGATGCATTATTTAAAAAAGTTGTGGCGTGGTCATATTAGTCATTGGATGATTCTGGACTAAAATAAATGCCTGACATGGAAGCTCGTGAGCCGTTGATTCGCCAATGGATGGACATGTGATTGGGGGTCCCGACGTGAATAAGGAGATCCAACTGAGATGTCATCAATCTTGGCCTAGATTTGTGGACCACAAAATTACTGGGCAAAAGGGGAAAATGTTTATAAAAAAGAAAAGAAAAAGAAAAGGAAAAGAAAATTTTAACCATTAAGCTTTAAAAATTCTAAGTGGCAGTTGATTAGCCGATTATTATATAAATACATGAACTTTAACCATTGAGCGTTGCTTAAAGCTTTTGTTCAAGTCCCTCCAAATTTCATTTCGTTATATATCTGATGAACTATTGGGAGAAGTAAATTATTTTCTTATAAAAACTAGCAAATATTGCACACGTGTGGTTTAAAGGGAAAAAAAACGAATTAAATTTGTGTATAAAGTGATAAATATGAAAATGAATTTGGGAAAGATATTTAAATAGTAGAGAAATGATAAACTTAAATTCAATTTTGGAAAGGAAGATATTTATGAATTCACTTGATGATCATCTTGACTAATTAATTTATATTGTATATATTTTGTTGGACCATATAATGATAACACGCCTTAACCATGCACATAGCATTCAATCTATTTTAAAGTATTATGTTTGAGATTCAACATTAATCATAGAGATGTCCAAAATAATACGAATATGAAGAAGTCCATATGCTTATTAGAAGAAACTTTAAAGCTACAGGATTTGTTTTTGGTTTTTGATGACAAGGGTGGGGAGGGCAACCAACACAGTACGCTTTTTAGAGTTATTACAAGGGTCGCACTCTGTCACGTAAATTTTTTTCAAGATTGGGGTAACCAAATACGCAATGGATTTTGAATGGTAAATAAATTCCAATGGAGGGTGATTAATGATCAATTAAGCGAATGGATTATGATGTGCTTTGAAGTCTCAAGGACATTGCAAATTTTGAATTACTAATTATGTACAAATAATAGATTGAAATTAACGAGGAAATTGCATGAAACGTTATTGACTCGTAACACTGGGCTTACATTCTTGAAGGCCGTGCTTTCTCGATGATTGAAACTGAACATGAACAGCTAATGAAGATGACTGAAATGCGTAAAGAAAGTAAAAAACCGACCAAATATGACCAAAATGCTTTTATAGACAGATGAATATTGGAATCAAGAAACCTAATCTAATTCGAAATTCAAATTCAAACTCGAGCAGAACCTAATCTACTTCGATCCGCTATAAATGATATTCTCATATTCGTATTTTTAAAGTCAAAAGGTTCCATCTTCAAAGATGTTTAGTTTGCTAATGATAATTATTTTTATAATGTGCCATTGTAATTTCGTGATCATCTATCATTTAT
Source organism: Eucalyptus curtisii (assembly GCA_017140595.1). Classification (NCBI taxonomy): domain Eukaryota; kingdom Viridiplantae; phylum Streptophyta; class Magnoliopsida; order Myrtales; family Myrtaceae; genus Eucalyptus; species Eucalyptus curtisii. Next base: position 36,602,472 of record CM029504.1, on the reverse strand, counting down.
TCTTCTAATGTCTTTATACGGATGATCCGGTTATGCCTTATGGTATTTCTCCATAGAAATTTATAATATTCTGGGCTTAGGGATAATTTGTAACTGCTTCCAATTTCTTAGTGACGGTTTATCCCGGATCGATGGATACTCCTTGACACAATCTTTAACTTTTGTGCATGCTTTGAGTCAAGCAATTGTCACCATTGTTTCATACTTCACTTGAATTCTATCCATTGAAAATTTAGGATCGATAAACTCATTACGTGTTCCATCGATTGATCTTGTCATCAAGTGTATTGACATGGTCTAGTTTGGGCCATTTTCTTCTTTATGTTTGAGCCTAGTTTTTGGGTCTGATGTTAAAATACTTGCTATGGAATGTTTGATTTGAGCAATAATAACTCAGTTCATCTATGACTATACAAATCCATCATAGTTGTGGAAATTGTCTTAGTTTTTCACCTTTCAATACTCACGTGATGAGAACACATTCCATGAAAAAGGCTTTGCTATATGTCAAAAAAAGTCATAAAGTTTTTACATTTGTGTCAATTTAGTCTTAAACCTTTTATTGATGCCACTTCAGTATTAAATCTTTTGATTTGCTACTAATTCAGTCTTTCCAATTAATTTTGGCTGAATTTTATTGACGTGGACGCTGGTCAACTAACGTGGCAGGGCTGGTGACGACGTGGATAATAGTTTTTGAATAATTTATTTTCTCTTTCCTTTTCTTTTTTGTTTTCTCGTTCTTTTTTTTCCTTCTCCTCCCCCTTACTCCAGTCAGTTGTTGGACCTCAACTACTGGCTAGAGGCAACAGCCAGCGAGGTTGAGATCAACCTTGCCAACCTCTAGCAAGGCTCGCTAGAGGCCGCGCTGCAAGGGCGGCCTTGCATTGGGCGACAAGGCTTGCCCTCATCGAATCTGGCAAGGGTCAAGCCTCGTGGCCATGGGCGAGGCCTAACCTCACCAGATTCGATGAGGTCAAGCCTCCCATGGCCACTAGCGAGGGCTCAAGCCCTTGCAAGTGTGACTTGCAACCTCTAGCGAGGTTGTTCTCGACCTCGTTGGCCATCGCTTCTAGCCAATTGTTGAGGTTTGATGATCGGCTGGATGTAGCAAGGGGGAGGAGAAGGAAAAAAGAAAAAGGAAAGGAAAAATAAAATAAAATAATTCAAAAAATTTATTAAAATATTATTAAAAGTTTTCAACGTCAACTCTAGTTATACCACATTAGCCGACTAGTGTTCACGTCAACAAAATTCAGCCAAAATTAGTCAGAAGGCGTGAATTGACACCAAATCAAAATGTTTAAGACAAAATTGACACTAATAAAATATTTATGATTAAATTGGCATTGATACGAAACGTTTAGGATTTTTTTTTATACTTTTCCCTCAATAATTGTGTATATTAAAATGGGAATTTGTAATTAGCAAAGACCAAGACAAACTTGAACTTATTTATTAAATGGAAGGCAAAGGCTCAAGAAAAATTCATTAATACATTAGCTGAATCTACCTTCACTTAAATATTTAAATAAATAAATTATGGGTCCAATTAGAATAATATTAACGTCTCACATTACACTCAATCCCTAATATGGATTGCTCCAACACAACTCATACGTGCTTATGCGTGAGGTTATTAGATATGTCTCCTAAATCCATATATCCCTTTGTATTAACATAAGAGCAAATTAGGACACACTAACTATTTCATATTGCACTAAATCCCCGATGTAGGATCTCTCGCACTTGTAGCCCAACGCACCGAATTCCGGGTCAATGTCAGAGATAAGATTCCTAGGCTTGACTATTCTTATGTACTAATCCTCTCATTATCGTGAGCGAGACCATGCATGATGATATTAAAAAGACAGTTGAAATTTGTGGGGACATTGTCCTTCTTCGTGTGCTTCCAGAAGAAAGACATCGCCATGCATCATCTTGCGGTCATCGTACGCCATCGGTTACTGACTCGGCGATGACTGTGGCTATGGGAAGACCACAAAACATCGACTAACGTTGACGGACGCCTTAGTCTACTTTGGCGGCTATCTAAAATGTGTAATTGGCGTACAGACACAGGCGAGTCCAGAAGGTTGCCGACGAAACTCGGACCAATCAGTTAATCACACGACAGAGGTATAATACGATCCAGACCGGTCAGTTACCCCCACGGCAGGGGATTCATTCTGAAGGCCGGCTGGATGCTTGTTAGGCGTGCGCAAGTCGGGGCACTGATGATTGAAATTGCTTGAGTCTGGACTCGATGCTGGGCAAGTCTCCTGCATCATTATAGGAACTTCAAAGCCTCTGGCCATGTTGGTCGTGATTGTTCTGGAGGTTTCTCTCCTGGCAAATGCAGCAGTGAGTCCTGAAATTGGCGATCTCACGTACAGTGGTTTCAAGTCTGCGAATCTGAGCCTCGATGGTTTAGCTGTACTCACTGGCACTGGCCTCCTGAGGTTAACCAACGTGACCAAACAGAAGGTAAGTCATGCCTTCTACCCCGACCCTATTGGGTTCAAGAACTCATCCAGTGGCGCTGTCCACTCGTTCTCCACCACATTCGTCTTGGCTATAATTTCCGTCCAGCTCTGGGCGGTCATGGGTTCGCCTTTGTGATAGCTCCTAGTAGAGAAATTCCAGGAGCTTGGCCTAAATTTTTTTTGGGGCCTCTTCAACGAAACCAACATTGGCAATGCCACGAACCACATTTTCGCTGTGGAATTTGAGACGGTTCAAAACAATGAACTCCGCAATATCAATGACAACCATGTTGGGATATATGTCAATGGGCTGACTTCTATAAAATCTTCCCCAGCTGGATATACTGAAAACAACGTTCAAGGCTTCAGAAACTTGAGTCTGATTAGTGGTAAAGCAATGCAAGCTTGGGTGGATTATGATGACGTGCAGAAACAAATCAGTGTGACATTAGCTCCTGTCAATGTCGACAAACCGAGCAGTCCCCTTTTGTTTCTGTCCTACAAGCTCTCGCCAATTTTCATAGAGACCATGTATGTTGGGTTCTGGTCTTCGACTGGCTCGCTCTATACTTCTCAATGTTCTCATTATATCCTCGGATGGAGCTTCAGGGTAAATGGACAAGCTCAAAGGTTAGATTTGTCTCAACTTCCTAGATTACCCCATAGGAAAAAGAAGCAGAAATAAAATCTTCTCACTAGTGGACTGCCTTTCATATGTTTGTTTATTCTGTCCATTCTAGTCTTTGCTGTGGCTTACGCGATAAGAAAACATAGGAAATTTGCTGAGGCTATCGAGGATTGGGACCGTGACTACAGTCCGCATAGGTTCAAGTACAAAGATCTCTATGTTGCCACAAAGGGGTTCCAGGATGAGGAACTATTAGGAGCTGGTGGATTTGGTAGGGTTTATAGAGGGGCATTACCCTCCATGAAAACTGAGATTGCAGTGAAGAGGGTTTCTCATGAATTGAGGCACGGAATGAGGGAGTTCATTGCGGAGATTATTAGTATTGGTTGGCTTTGTCATAGGTGAAAACGCTAGTATTACCACCTAGAGGGGGGTAAATAGGTGTAAAAACAAATTAAGCAAATAAGTGAAGAAAAAGTTATATCTCCAGCAAAGTCTAACTAAAAGTGCCACCAAACTTCTGAAGTAAATTCAGACTCAATTAGAGATGGTTTAGAAATTTGATAAGTTCAGAAAAAGATTGTAAAGAACAAATCAAAAAGAGTTAAGGGAAGAGAAAAGTGAACACGAGATTTATAGTGGTTCGGCTTAGGTCAAACCTATGTCCACTCTCCCACGCTAACAACATCTGGCTAAAATTCACTAAGGTATCAACAGAGAAATACAATGATTTGAGTACAAACACTCAGTGGAGGATTTCTCTTACTAAGTCACTCTTCTTGTATTTTTCTCTCTTGAATACAATTTGTAAGCATTGTCGATGAAGAACAAGTGATTGGATAGGCCTCAAATTTTGGAATTTCAATTTATACGCACCACCTCAAATAGACTGAATGACCTCCTCAAATATTCCTTTACGCCTTTCTAATCGTTGGCATTCTCCAAAGGAATTTCTTCCAATCAATCCATTGGACAGAATCAATTAAGGAAATCTTGTAGTCATTTTAAGATTGAGATGAAAATCCGATGATTTTGGTCGCTCATACAATTAGAATCTAGGTTTCCATAAATAGATGATTCCCAAAAAGGGACTTGTCTTCAAAATTGATTTCATCAATTCGTGATTGATTCTACCAATATATTTATAAAAGGTAAGTGAGATTCTTCGCCAGAAAGCCATACTGAATCCTTGTCAACAGATCAATAATCTTGAGTCTGATTATATCTTCGTTCTAGACTTGGTTTTAGTCTGGATCTTGTCAGAATCGGGAAAAACTTCTAGAATAAATAGACTTTGACAAAATTCCACAATATAGCACATAAGTCTAGTATTCTTCAAAATAAGAACAAGAACAAGAATAAGAAAGTTTTGTCAACTTCAAAACTTGATAGGAGTTTTCTCAACAATCGGAACATAGTAATGCTTCTCAGTTATTGCCATTGGAAGGGTGAGTTGTTGTTGGTCTATACTATATGCCAAATGGAAGCCCAGACAAGTACCTCTATAACCAACCAAAGGTGACCCTCAATTGGAGCCAAAGATTTAGAGTGATCAAAGGTGTTGCATATGGCCCCTCTTATCTTCATGAAAGATGGGAACAAGCAGTAATTCACAAAGATATCAAAGTTAGCAACATCTTGCTTGATTTAGAACTAAATGGGAGGTTAGGAGTGTTGGAGAAAACTTTCTTGAATGTTTTGAAGTTGACAAAACGTTTCCATCAGTCTAGTCTGAAGACTTGCAGACTCTTTCATCAAAGTCTGAAGACTCCGAACTACCAGACTCAAAACTCAAAGTCTATCCTCATTGACAGTTTCTAGACTGTTGAAGAAGGCTTATCCAGAACTGAATGTTTCGTTAAGGATTTGACTTTATCGACTGGAGAAGATCTTTAAGCTAGATATAGCATGTCGAATCCATTATTCAAATCAAGATTGATTCAGGGATTTTGGATCCGTTAATTGGCGAAGTATACTTGGAAGGTTCTACTTATGGAAACCTAGATCTTGTTTGTATGGGCGAGCAGGATTGATGGGCTATCGTCATGTTCCTTAAATAGCTCGACGATCTTCCTAATTGATTCTGTCCAACGGGTAGATTGGAAGAATTCCTTTGGTAAGTGCCAACGGGTATGATGGCATAAAGGAGTATATAAGGAAGATGTTCCAGTTGTTCGAGTGTGTGCGCGATAGAAGAATTCCAAAGTCTAAAACTCCTTGTTCTTAGTCAATTAAACTGTTGAGCGAAATCTTGTACGCAAAAGAGAGTCTATATCTTTGAGAGACCTTGAGGAAGTGTAGTAGAGTCTTACATTGTGGAATCAAGGAAGAGCTTTACGTAACAACTCTTTTGTTCATAGTGAAATCCGAAATGGGCTGTCGGTGCGGAAAAGTGGACGTAGGCTCGGATTAAGCCGAACCACTATAAACTCTGTGTTCATATTCTCTTCCCTATGCTCTTTTACTTTGATCGTAACTCGTTTTGTTTACAAGAGACGAATTTTCTTTTCATAATCTATTGCTTATTTGAGTTGCATACTTCACAAAGGAAAATTTGTTTTTACACCTATTCACCTCCCTCTAGGTGCTCATACTAGCTTTCACAATTGGTATCAGAGCTTGTGTACTCACTTAAGTTGAAGTGTTTTACTTCAGAGTTAAAGATCCATGGCTAGTATGTTAGCTCCGGATCTGGTTGAAGGGGAAAGCAATACCGAGACCGCCTTATTTTGATGGAAAGGAATACGACATATGGAAAAACAAGATGAAGGCATTTCTAAGATCAAAGGATCCTCCGGATCGGGATGTGGTAGACAAAGGAATCATTCCTAAAGCTGCACTGTCTCGAAAGAGGAAAAGAAGCCGTTGAGTCTAGCGAAATGACTCAAGAAGAGATAACCAAGAGACAAGCTCTTGATGCAAAAGCAATTTATTCTTTATACTGTGCATTATCACCTACTGAATATAACAGAATGTCTTTTTGTGATACAGCTAAAGAAGTCTGGGATAGATTACACATCACCTATGAAGGAACTGATCGAGTGAAAGAAACCAGAATCAACATTCTGCTCGGTCAATACGAAGCATTCAAAATGAAATCAGGCGAATCTATCACTGACATGTTTAGTCGTTTTACAGAAATTGTGAATGGTCTTGAAAATCAAGGTCAATCAATTTCTGATCCCATGAAAGTAAACAAGCTACTGCGTGGACTCTCCAAGGATTGGAATCATATAAAGACCTCAATAAGGGAGACACAAAGAATTATGCCACTTTACGTCGATGAATTGGTTGGGACTCTTCGATCTTATGAAGTGGAGCGAATCAATGAAGATGAAGATCCTAAAGGTAAGAATCCATTGCATTAAAATCTAATGATGATTCGATGTCACGGTTCGAAGACGATATGGATGATGAAGAGCTTGCTCTCATGATAAGAAAATTCAGAAAGCTAAACAGAAAGGGGAGAAGACTCAATCCAAAGAAAGAAAGTTTTCAAAAGGAACAGACTAAGTCTGTTGATGATGATGAATCCAATAGAGATGTAGTCTGTTTTGAATGTAAGAAAAAGGGACACATCAGACCTAACTTGTCCCCTTCGAGGAAAAAGAAAGGAAAAGCTGAGAAATATCGAAAGGCACTCAAAGCGAGAAACTTGGAGTGATACGGAATGTGAAGAAAGTGATGATGATTATGCCAATATTTGTCTCATGGCACAATCGACTCGGTTCGGACTCCGAGACAGACTCAGATTCAGACAATGAAATAGAGGTAAGTAATTTGAAAATCCCTACTAAAGTCTCTAGATACATTAATGAATTGTGTCTTAGTCTCAAAACTTCTCTTAAAAGGATTTCTGAACTTAAAAGAGAAAATTCTGCACTAAAGCAACAGGAAAATGTTTGGAAAGAAAAGGTCAAAAGTTTAGACAAAAGTGTTATTGTTTTTAAAGAAAATGAAGACAATCTTTCAAAAGAAAATGCATTCCTGAAAAATGATATCTCAAGTATTTCTAAAAAGTTTTCTTTAGAATCTGAGAAACTTGAGAAAATTCTTTCAGCACAAAGACCTTATTTCAACAAATCAGGTTTAGGAATGACTACTAAAACTATTCCTCTAATTGATTTTCCTAAAGTAAAGGAAAAAATTAAGCAAAGACCTACAAGAGATGCTTACAAAAATCATTTCCAAAAAGTTTTTGGTAAACCAGTAGGTCGCAGTGCCCTTAAATGTTCTAAGTGCAATAGCTCAGCTCATTTTGAGAAAGAATGTCCTATGGTTTGGAAACCTGTTAAGAAGGTATGGGCAAAGACCGTATATTACACTAACACTAATGGACCCAAGAAAATATGGGTATTAAAGAAAGCTTGAGTCTTTTTTCTAAATGCAGGTCACTATCAAGAAAAAGGTTAAATGGTACCTAGATAGTGGATGCTCAAGGCATATGACAGGAGATTCAAATTGCTTCATAAAGCTTGTTCAAGTTAATGGTGGAAAAGTTTCATTTGGAGGAAATAACAAAGGAAGAATTGTGGGATACGGAACTGCAAAGATTGGAATCCTCACGATCTGTAATGTGTCCTTAGTGGAAGAACTCAACTACAATTTGCTAAGTATCAATCAGCTATGCGACACCGGTTTCAAAATAAATTTTCAAGAGGGAAAATGTTCAGGAACTAGTAAAGACTCCTCTCAGTCTTTCACGGGTCGAAGACATGGAAATATCTACCTCTTGGATGTCAAACCAGATGAAACCCAATGTCTAATGTCAATTCAAGAAGAAGAAAACTTATGGCACAGAAAACTTGGGCACATCAATATGAAGCAAATAGCCAAAATTTCAGCAAAGAAGCTTGTTCGTGGTCTACCCAATCTGACATACCAAAAGTCTGATCTATGCACACCATGTGTGTTGGGAAAACATGTAAGAAACTCATTCAAACCCATAAATCAAGTTTCCACTAATCGTGTACTACAGCTCTTGCATATGGATCTCTTTGGACCAACCAGAACTCAGAGCATTGGAGGTAAGAAATACTGTTTAGTGTTTGTGGATGATTATTCACGATTCACTTGGGTATATTTCCTGGCAAGTAAGTCTGAAACCTTTTCTTATTTCACAAATTTGCTAAAAATGTCCAAAATGAGAAAGGGTGTGTTATTTCAAGTATACGGACAGACCATGGAGGTGAATTTGAAAATCAAGATTTTACAAAATTCTGTGATGAATCTGGTTTTCAGCATATGTTCTTTTCTCCATATACTCCAGAGCAAAATGGAGTCGTGGAAAGCAAGAATAGGTCGCTTCAAGAAATGGCTAGAACTCTTCTAATTGAAAGTAACATCTCTTCACGTTTTTGGGCCGAAGCAGTTTCAACAGCATGTTATATTATTAATAGAGTCTTTCTCAGGCCTATTTTGGAGAAAACTCCCTACGAGTTATTCAAAGGAAAGAAGCCCATTGTTTCATATTTTCATGTGTTTGGATGTAAATGTTTTATATTGAAAAATGCAAATGATCGGGTTGGTAAGTTTCAAGAAAAATCAGATGAAGGTATTTTCCTTGGATATTCTATCACAAGCAAAGCTAACAGAGTTTACAACAAGAATACTCAATCAGTGGAGGAATCAATGAATGTCAAATTTCAAGAATTTATGCAAAATCAATTGATTCATACTCATCTTGAAGAATTCGAACCTGCTCCAGACTCTACAAAGCCTAAATCTCCAAAAGCAGTTCAACCTTCAGAAGACGAGCAAAAAATGATCAACGAAGATTCAAATGAGGAAAAAGATCAACAGTCTGACAAATCAACCAGCAACTGGAAGCATAAGTCCAGTCATCCCAAAGATCTCATTATTGGTGATATTAATGAAGGAATTCGCACAAGATCCAAAAGGCGCGAAGAGTCTAGTCTTTGTGGCTCTTATTTCTGAAATAGAACCCAATAGCATAAAAGAAGCTTTAACTGATGAAAGCTAGATTATGCAAGAAGAACTCAGGCAATTCAGCATTAATGATGTCTGGGAATTGACTCCTAAACCGAAAGGTAAATCCATCATTAGAGCTAAATGGGTTTTCAGGAACAAGATGAACGAGAAAGGTAAAGTCGTAAGAAACAAAGCAAGACTCATGGCCAAGGGATATACGCAAGAAGAAGGGATAGATTATGATGAGACTTATGCACCAGTAGCAAGGTTAGAAGCAATTAGATTATTACTTGCTTTTGCTTCTCATAAGAATTTCAGGTTATTCCAAATGGACGTCAAAAGTGCTTTTCTAAATGGATTTATCCAAGAGGAAGTCTATGTGGAACAACCACCTGGTTTTGAAGACCCAAGAAAACCAGACGCTGTATTCAGACTGAAAAAGGCTCTATATGGTTTAAAGCAAGCACCCCGAGCTTGGTACGACAGACTAAGTAAGTTTTTAATTCAAAATGGCTTTGTCAAAGGTAAAGTAGATACTACATTGTTTATCAAAAGAGAAAGCAAAAGTTTTCTACTTGTTCAAATTTATGTTGATGATATCATTTTTGGATCTTCTAATGAAAATCTGTGCAAGAAATTTTCTAAGTCTATGTAGGATGAGTTTGAAATGAGCATGATGGATGAACTAACCTTCTTTCTCTAGCGTCAAGTTAAACAACTGAAGGAAGGAATCTTTATTCATTAAGAAAAATATGCTAAAGAACTTGTCAAAAAGTTTGGACTAGAAAATTGCAAAAAGACTGATCTACCAATGTCAAGTTCTTTGAAGATGGACAAGGATGAAGAAGGAAAGAAAGTTGACCAGAAGCTATACGGGAGTATCATTGGTTCACTTCTTTATCTAACTCGCTTCTAGACCGACATTTTGTTTAATGTTTGTATTTGTGCCAGATTTCAATCAAACCCTAAAGAATCTCATTTAAGTGCTGCAAAGCGTATTATCAAATACATTGCCTCAACTTCAAACTTGGGTCTCTAGTATCCTAAAGAATGAGACTTCACTCTTCTTAGATACTCGGACCTTGAGACCTAGCCGATTGCGAGTTGATAGAAAGAGCGCCTCGGGCACCTGTCAACTACTTGAAAGCAGGACAGTATCTTGGTTTTCAAGGAAGCAAAGTACAGTAGCTCTGTCTACGGCAGAAGCAGAGTATGTAGCTCTTGGAATTTGTTGTTCAAAAATTCTGTGGATAAAACAACAGCTAAGAGACTTTGGAATTGAAGATTCATGCATTGAAATCAAATGTGACAACACCAGCGCAATCAATCTCACCAAGAATCCGATTCATCACTCAAGAGCAAAACATATAGAGACTCGACACCATTTCATTAGAGATCATGTTCAAAATGGAGAAGTTTCGATTTAGTTTATTGACTCAAAAAATCAACTGGCAGATATATTTACAAAGCCTTTGGAGAAAAATCAATTTGAAGTTATTCGTTCCAAACTAAATATCTTAAAGTCTGAAAAAGTTCGACTCGGACCGAAAGTCTAAAGGCACTCAGACTCAGACAATCAAGATCTACGACTGTAAGTTATTTCTATTTTAGAAACTTATATCCCGGTTCAAATCTTGAAAAGGTACGATCATCTATCCAAATTTAATTGGTGTAATTTCCCAATTTTTCGTGATTAGTGCAATCCTTCCTTTTCTAAAAAGAAGTTATTTTTGAAATGACAGTTATCTAATTTTTAAAAAAGGCAGTTATTTTTAAAAGGCATTTTTATATTTCCTTTTTCACGATGCTCCGTATGCCTCGCTTCAACTGCCTTATATACTATCGGTTCTTCTTCGTTTTATTCACAAAAACCCTAAGAGAGCATCGATCTTCCACTTCTGTCTTCTTCTCTTGTTTAATCCTCGAAAAGTTTTCATCTTTCTTAGGAAACAAGCTTGGAATCTCTCAAAGATTGTGAAAGATGTCGTCTTAAAGAAAGTCTTCAAGGATTGCGAACAAGGGACCACAGCAAATGCGTGAGGGGCCTACGCACTTTGATCCCACCGAGGAAGAAGAATCTCCTAGACAGCAGCAGAGCCCACAACATTCTCATCAGCATCCATCTCCTCCATCTAAACCTCAGGATGTTGCACATGAAGAAGAGGAAGAAATCATCGAAGACACAGAACCCGTAAGAACTCTTAAGCCTGCTTTTACCTACAAGCTTTATCGTGCTTTGAAGAGGAGTGGTACTCCGTTGAGCTACATTGATGAATTTCTAAAAGACAAAGGGTTTAGAAATGAAACTCTCTTTTTACGTACAATGGAACGATTGGGAATTGCCCCTGTTGGGTCGGCGGAAGAGGCATTGGCAAATATCCCAAGCGATCCATGTGTTGGAGGGCTGAGTCAACCAGATGGGAATGACGATGATAGGATGTACAATCAGTTTAAACCGAGAATGGGTGTTGCGGCAAAAATCCAAAGCAAAAGGACAAACTTGTTTCGATCGGAGGGACACAAGCAACTGTACTCTAAGTTGCTTAAGCGTGGCGTGATAAACCCTAGAAGGGTGGACTTTGATTTTCTTGATTATGTGAATGTCAATCTGCGGGAAAAATTTAGTCTTCTTCAACTCGAACAGTTTTGTTCTCGAAACTACGAGGCTTATGCTTTGAACTTATCGCTTACTTCTATTCGAATCTCGGTTTCTTGGATGCGAATAGTTTTTCTTTTAGTGTTCGAGATCGGGACTATGTGGTTGACATGAATACTCGGCTGATGTGATTGGGGTTGAAAGAGGGAGATATCAACCTATCAGTGTGTCTATCGCTCGTGCAACGTTGGAGCTTGTTCAGGATAGAAGGACGGAAAGAAAGATTTCCTATTTGAGAATGAATGCGTCCAACATCTTGCTTCACAAGATAGTGATCAACTGTCTTAGACCAAAATCAACTTCAAAGACCGACGTTTCAAACTCGGAGGCAAAGTTGATGTACTCCATCAATGCTGGTAAAAAGTTCTCTCTTCCACATACTATTTTGTTCCACATGTACAGAGTAGTGGTGAACGACAAGGGTCAACTTCCTTACCCAGCACTTGTGACCAAGTTATTCAGACATTTTAACGTTTAGGCTCCCCGGATTCTTTGTGTTCGAACGTGCGATCAAATGGTGGTGGGACTGAAAATGGTCTCTAAAATGCGTCTGAAGGAACTCAACAAGGCGTTGGAGCAATTCAAAGTGAAAACCCCTGTTAAGACTCATTCAGTCTCTTCGACGGCAAAGCGAAAAGGGAAGGAGCCCATGGTTGCTCCATCCAAGAAAAGAAGAGCTCTCATCATTGAGGATGAAGAGGATGAGGATGATATCACCATTTCTGCAACGGCATTGAAGAACTTGAGTCGTTCTGTTCCAAAAACAACGGAGAGACAGGAAGAAGATACGAATGAGACAGAACAGAGGACTGGAGAGAGAGAAGATTTGGAGAAAGAAGTAGAGGAGAGAGATGCAGAGGAGGAAAGAATTGAGGAAGAAGAAGAAGAGGAGAAAGGAGATCAAGCGGAAGCAGAGCATGAAGAACACTTTTCTCCACCTGAAGGCATGGAAACAGGGGGAGATCCTGAGAAAAGAGGAACGTCCTCATTCCCCGCCACCGGTGAAGGAATAAGTCGTTCTCCGGCGGATCCGGAGGATATCTATACCTCTCAATATCCTGAGGAGGGACATGATGTTTCATCGCCCAATTTGCGTGACCATGCTGATTTGCCATCATCTGCCTATACTCCGTCTGATCATGCAGAAGCCAGTACTCAGACTGATAATTCAGCAGACTTTCGCATAATACTTGATGTTCTCTTGGAGATGCGGGGTCAAATATATGCTCTGGGATGCGAAGTACAGAACTTGCAAAATGCAGGTCAAACTTCTTCAATTTCTTTGCATGATCAAATTCATGCCCTTGCTCTTCAAGTTCAAGCAAATGCAAGGGTGAAGATGTGGCGCAACTGAAGGAGGATTTGAAAAAGTTGGAAGGGATTGTCTAGTCAATGGGAGATTTCCAGCTTGTTCGTGTTCCCAAGCAATCTTAATTCCATTCTCCTTTCATCTCTACCTTTTTAATGATGACAAAAAGGGGGAGAGATGTGGTGCAGATTTGATTTTAAACTTTGAACTCTTGATCTTTGAGATGTCTTGACTTGACTTGACTTTTGTGCTTGGCTGTTTGTTTGGATTTGAACTGGATTTGGATTTGACTGTTTGAACATTTGTTTATCTTAAGTACTATTGATATCTCATGACTTTGTTCATTTATATAACTAACCAAGCCATTTATCTTTGTGAGATATCCATATTTGCTTGAGTAATGTTTTGCAGGTGAAAGTTATCCAAATCTGCAGGAAAGTTTTGTCACCATCAAAAAGGGGGAGATTGTTGGAGAAAACTTCCTTGAGTGTTTTGAAGTTGACAAAACGTTTCCATCAGTCTAGTCTGAAGACTTGCAAACTCTTCCATCAAAGTCTGAAGACTCCGAACTACCAGACTCAAAACTCAAAGTCTATCCTCATTGATAGTTTCTAGACCGTCAAAGAAGGCTTATCCAGAACTGGATGTTTTGTTAAGGATTTGACTTTATCGACTGGAGAAGATCTCTTGGCTGGATATAGCATGTCGAATCCATTATTCAAATCAAGATTGATTCAGGCATTTTGGATCCGTTGATTGGCGAAGTATACTTGGAAGGTTCTACTTATGGAAACCTAAATCTTGTTTGTATGGGCGAGCATGATTGATGGGCTATCGTCATGTTCCTTAAATAGCTCGACGATCTTCCTAATTGATTATGTCCAACGGGTAGATTGGAAGAATTCCTTTGGTAAGTGCCAACGGGTATGATGGCATAAAGGAGTATATAAGGAAAACGTTCCAATTGTTCGAGTGTGTGCGCGATAGAAGAATTCCAAAGTCTAAGCTCCTTGTTCTTAGTCAATTAAACTGTTGAGCGAAATCTTGTACACAAAAGAGAGTCTATATCTTTGAGAGACCTTGAGGAAGTGTAGTAGAGTCTCTACACTGTGGAATCAAGGAAGAGCTTTACTGTAACAACTCTTTTCTTCATAGTGAAATCCAGCCGGTGGGCTGTCAGTGCGGAAACGTGGACGTAGGCTTGAATTAAGCCGAACCACTATAAACTATGTGTTCATATTCTCTTCCCTACGCTCTTTTACTTTGATTGTAACTCGTTTTGTTTACAAGAGACGAATTTTCTTTTCATAATCTATTGATGATTTGAGTTGCATACTTCACAAAGGAAAATTTGTTTTTACACCTATTCACCCCCCCTCTAAGTGCTCATACTAGCTTTCACAAGGAGATTTTGGGCTTGCAAAACGATACGATCACGGTATTGATCCTCAATCCACCTATGTGGTGGGAACTCTTGGGTATATGTCCCTATAGAATAATCGAACGGCTAGGGCCATTACAAGCACATATGTTTATGCGTTCGACGCATTTTGCTCAAGGTCGCTTGCGGAAGAAGACCGATTGAGGTTCAAGAGGAGGATGATGTGATATTGGTGGAATGGGTGTCTTCTTGCTAGGAAAAGGGTGACATACTGGAGACAAGAGATCTAAATTTAGGGAGGGACTTTGTGGCGAAGGATGTAAAGCTAGTGCTGCAGCTTGGATTGTTGTGCTCCCAATCTTGGCCAATTGCAAGACCAAGCATGCGTAAAGTAGTGCAGCATTTGGAAGGGGATCTCACATTAGAGGAGTTATCTGTTGGTATTTGTTGCGATAAACAAACATACGTGCATAAGTAAATTAAGACCAAAAGTCTAATCACAGCGGAAATAAAAACACTTATACACGTGTATCCATATCATTTATGTGCATTTTAACAAAAACGCATAGAAGAGCTAAAGAGGCTAATAATATTAACCTTGTACCATGCTCTAAAATTTGGTTTATAAGTTTTTTCAGGTTCTAAACACCAACGTCTGATGTCCTCACAACACTAGTTTTGACATTCTTTAGACTCTGACCGCGAACGACTGACACCTTCTGGTAACACCTGTTCTAACGTTCTCGGATTCTTGACCATGAACATCTAACGTTTTTCGATAATATTGGTTATGACGTTCTTCAGATGCAGAACGTCTGATCTCTTCATAAGCTCTAACGTTCTTCAAATCTAGCTCCACAAGTTTCGGGCCCCTAGTTCAGACACACCACCAATTCTCACATTGAACAAAAGGAGAAATTGAGAGATCTCATAACTACAATTATGCTAGCAATTGCTCTCGTGTGAGTGATTTTGTTGATCAATATCAGCACTCTCAATTATCGATTATCGATTGTCGATCATCCATCATCTGGTGAACTGCTCTCTGTGTTACCTTTTATAGCCAGTGCAGATCACATTTAAATTAGCACATTAACTCTAAATTGTTTTAAAATTAATTCAGCCGTAACTTTTGACGGACGTAAGTTCTGATATTGTTACAGACACTAATTCAGGCATTAAGTCTGTAACTGTTACAGAACATTATTCCAGACATTTATTCGGAACTATTACAAGTCTTTATTCTGGGTAATAAATTTGTAACCGTAACAAATATTTATTTTGACCGTTACTTCTAAAACTGTTTTAAAACATTAATTGGTCATTTAAATCTGAAACCGTTTCAAATCATTAAATTTTCCATTTGTTCTAAAACCGTTTTAGATCATTAATGTAAATATTAAGTTCTAAAACCATTTCAAAACTTAATGTGATCGTTAAATTTGAAAACGTTTCAGATCTTTAATTTAGCCATTAAGTCTGAAATTGTTTTAGATCATTAATTTAGCTATTGATTCTGAACTCACTTAAGATCATTAATGATGCGATTAATTTTGAACTCACTTTAAATCATTAACGCAACTATTAATTCTGAACTCACTTTAGATTATTAATTCGATCACTGAATCTGAACATGCTTCAAATCTTTAATTTACTTGTAGAGTCTGAAACCCACTTTAGACTTTGTAAACTCTGAAGCCCCTTCATCAAAACTTTTATTTCTGGCCCGACTCAATCTAATTGGCTCAATTGTAGACACATTTGCAATATTCTCTCTCTCGTTCAAGCGTCATTCTAATTGGTTATGGTGTGTGACATCCCTAGGTTCATCATTAAGCTGGTAGCAAGACTTGTATTAACACATTAGCACAAACCAAGAGAACTGATTGTCTAGATTAATCTTAGCAATATATCATGGCTACCCAGACAGTGTGAAATGTTTTCAGAATATAATGAACCTATCAGCTTTGGCGACCATGTAATTCAATCATTCTGTCTCACCATGTCCCGATCGAACAAAGGCCATGGAACTAGTGGTCAAGCCACCAATTTGATCATATGCACAAATCTAATTGACATGTATTTATTCAAGATATGAACCATTCATTCTCGATTACAACTCGGGCGAGGATTTCAATACAATGTCACGATTAGATTGCATAGGACATCAATCTTATATATCTATATATAACAAGAAGACAGATTTCATATTGCGCATACATGTGATTTTGTATGTGAACAAACTATGACCTTTAAGTACAGAGACGATTTGACAAAGTGTCAATATGTGCACTTGTGAACCATAGCCATCCAACATACAAGTCATCATCGTGCCTTAGGTCTAAGGATCTTACACCTGACCAAAGCATGAACGATTAGACATTGACCCCGCTGAAAGCTTTCATGTCGCCAATCGTTCTGTGTATGTCACGTTCGGTGAACTTGTCCAAGACAAGCACCCGTGTTCTAGCTTGGATATCATAATACCCAATGACTTGTGACTCATCATCCCCTTAAGGATCAAATACTGAAGTGAAACTTAAGAACTCACCGATCTCAACAGGATCATCAATATCCTATCAATGATCCATTGACCGGGAATTGTTTAAAGATTCAGCATAACTATAAATTTGTCACATATATTTTTAACACTTTAAGAATAAGTTTAGTCGTAGCTGATCTTATGGACCTCATTCATATAAATTAGACAATGAATGAAAAAAAAAAAACTTATTTGCCATTAAATAATCCCTAACATGTAACTATTATATGGTTGCTTTAGGGCATACAGCTAACATTATCATCTCTTGGTATTTCAAGAAGTGGATTCCCATTTGCATATCATGAAGGTTTTAGTATGTCTGGCATATCTTATCCGTTTTACGGAGACAAGGCATTTTTCTCATATGTCTTCTGTTGCAAACTCTCTACTCTTCGATGGAAGATGAGTCTTAAGCTTGGTATAATAAATTGAGAGCACATTTCATCGATCCAAAGTAATTACCAAACTAGTTCTCTTTTAGATCAATAATCCGTAGTTTGTGACTCTGCAATTATATGTAAACTGTAGCATAAGATTCAACATTTTAACTGAATTTTGCAGTAAACTCTTGGATGTTCTTCGGAATGTCTGCATTAGCGCAAACTGTCTTGTTTTCCGATTTCCCCTTTGGGACAACCTCCAAATTATAAGAGCAAGTCCACCTTTTGCGAGGCTTTTAACTAATTAATATTAGGGAAATCCCTTATGATGTTTTGAAGATGACAAAATAAATCAAAGGCTATTAACATGTTTGATGGTTGAGTAATAGACTATGTAGATGATAAAGCATGTAAAGGATATTATCAAAGTCTATACTTAGAAGAACCAGAAGACAGACTCTATGCTAAAGCTGAACTTATTTAAACTGTGTCCAGATCTTAAGGCTAAATTTGTTTAAAAGAAAATTATGTTTAGACTTACGTCCAGATTGTAAAGTCTATTTCGGACAGAAGACACTCAGACTCTACTTCAGACAGAAGACACTCAGACTTTACTTCTGACAGAACACTCTCAAACTTTACATCCAGAACAAGACACAAGTCCAAAACGTGACAAGATCCAAAACGAGACACAAGTCCAGAACGTGACAAGGTCTAGAACGAGACACAAGTTCAGAACATAGCAAATTAAGAACGAAGCATGTTCAGAATGAAACAACTTGGCAGAACGTAACACAAGCCCTAAACATATAACGGCTAGTGATCTAATTTGGATTCTACATCAAGATAGATTTGATTGACTCAATCTAATTGATTGACAATTGGATATTGAAGAGAAAAACTTTCTAAACAAATAAGCTCTACTTATGGAAACCAAGATTCTGTTTGTATGGGCGATCAAAATCAATTTGGGATTCTACTTTTGTCACTCAATGGCTACCAAATCTTCTGGATACAGATCTGTCCAATGGGTAGATTGGAAGACGATTCTCTAGATACTATCCAACGACTAGTTTGGAAGTGGAGGAGTATTTAAGAAGATCAAGGACCGATGAGCAAGTAAGAGACGGAGTATAGAATTTATAATTCCAAGGTTTGAGCGAACTTCAGTCATACACATGTCTTCGTGAGTTTAAATGTTTGTGATCGTGAGAGAAATACCAAAAGAGTGACTTAGTGAGATAGTGTGATCTATCACTGAGTGTTTGCACTTAAAGTTGTAATCTCTTGTTGATCGCAAAGTTGTAATCCAGTTAGAAGGCTGTTAGCGTGGGAGGGTGGATGTAGGCTTGATCTAAGCCGAATCACTATAAATTATATTTTCTTACTCTCTTCCCTAAACTCATTTACTTTGTTTGTATTTCTGTTTATAGTTAAAGTCTGAACTCACTCAAAATCTGTTGTTCTTCAGACTCAGTTTCAAAAGCAAAATATTTTTATTACTCTTTGCGAAAATTGTCTTCACACCTATTCACCCCCCTCTAGGTGTTCATACTAACACTTTCAATCAATGCCTATATACCATTGGTAGAAAAATTATTCTCAGGATGTTAATGTGATGCCAGGATGTTTAATGTGATGTCATATCGAATGGCAAAAGTACATCTGGAATACCAAAACTTGACACAATGGGACACTTAACTATTAAAAGTTACGAAAGTAACACTTAAGTGCTACTTTTTTTTAAAAAAATGGGATACTTGAATGCGAAGTTCAGCGAAGGTGGAAGGAAATCTTACATGGCATTTTTCAAAAAAAATATAACTCGCCTTTGTGACACATCGAAAAGCTAAGTTAGTGACAAAAAATAAAAACGAAGTTGTTTTGTCTTTTCTTTAAAAAAAAATTAATATAATAAGTTAAAATATTTTTATTTAAATAGAAATTTAATATATTTTTAATTATTAAAAAAAAAAAAAAAAAAAAGGAAGAAGAGGCGAAGGTGAGGGCCGAGCCCTTGCCACCATTACCTCCCCTACCGTAGCCGAAAATGGCCAGCGACGGTGGGGGGAGTGTCGGCCGGGTCACCGAGCCCCGGCCAATTTCCGACGACCCAATTGACTAGTGGCGAGGGCCCAGATCTAGGGCGAGGGTCGCGGCCCTTCCCTAGATTCGGTAAGGGTCGCCGACCTTCACTCGGTTGGGCCATGGGCTGCCGCTGACTAGGGCGCTGCTGGTCGGCTAGGGTTGCCGAGCCCAGCCACCGGCTAGGCTCGGCGACCCCGGCTAACCTTCCCCATCGTCGTTAGCCCTTCTCGACGACGGTAGGGAGGTGGCGGTGAGGCCTACAATCTCTCTCTCTCTCTCTCTCTCTCTCTCTCTCTCTCTCTCTCTTAATGTTTTTAAAATAAATTTAGTTTTAAATTAAATTTAATTAATTTTTAGATTAATTATTTACCCACGCTAGCAGCAAAACGACGTCGTTTTTGCATTTATCTAGCCATATCAGTGTGCAAAATGACATCATTTTGCACTTGCGGCAGAAAATCGATACGTCGGCATTTTGATCGGATTTTCTCACCATTGGCACTTAAGTGATTCATTTTGTTCTGATTTTGATACTTAAGTGTCATTTTCCTAACTTTTGGTACTTAAGTGTCGCTCCGTGCCACACTCCATTGTCATGCCAATAAAGCCTTCACTAAATCAAGTGGGAAAAATTATTCGCAGGACGTTATCCGCTGCTTTTGTAGGATAAGTGTGTTAGGGAAATCCCTTATGATGTTTTGAAGATGACAAAATAAATCAAAGGATACTAACATGTTTAATGGTTAAGTAATAGACCATGCAGATGATAGAACATGTAAAGGATATTGTCAAAGTGTGAAGACGACCAAAAGACTGAACGTAACATATGTCCAAAGTATATTCTCAAGATTTTCGGACTTAAATGTGTCAAAGTCCGAAGACCGCCAGACTTTAGTGTCAAAGTCTGTTCTACATCGAAGTCTGCTCACTCGACAAATTCCAGACGAACGTGAATGATGAACTAGAAGACAGACTCTATGTCAAGCCGAACCGGGTACGACCTTAAAGCTAAATCTGTTCGAAGCGGGAATATGTTCGGACTCAGATTGCAAAGTCTATCGCACTTAGACTCAGATTGTAAAGTCTATTGCTCTCAGACTTTACATCCAGATTTGACAGAACCTAACTCAAGCCCAATCATATAACGGCTAGTGATCTGGTTTGGATTCCACATCAAGATTGATTTGATTGACTCAATCTATTTGATTGACGATTGGATCTTGAAGACAAGAACTTTCTATACGAAGAAGCTTTACTTATGGAAACCAAGATTTCGTTTGTATGGGCGATCGGAATCATTTTGGGATTCTACCTTTGTCACTCAACGGCTACCAAATCTTCTAGATACGAGCTGTCCAATGGGTATATTGGAAGACGATCCTCAAGATACTGTCCAACGGGTAGTTTGGAAGTGGAGGAGTATTTAAGGAGATGAAGGACCGATGAGCAAGTAAGAGATAGAGCGTAGAATTTATAATTCCAAAGTCTGAGCGACCTTCGATCATATACTTGTCTCTTGAGAGCTTAAACGTTAGTTTAAACACCTATTCACCCCCCTCTAGGTGTTCATACTAGCACTCTCAATTGGTATCAGAGCCAAGTGCTCGGTTTATAAAAGTATTTTTACTTTTGAGCTAAAGATCTTTTATGGCTAGTATCTTGGCACCAGGACTTATGGAAGGGCAAAGCAACACAAGGCCACCATATTTTGATGGAAAGGAATACGACGTGTGGAAGAACAAAATGAAAGCATTCCTAAGATCCAGAGATCCCTTGCAATGGGATGTTGTGGAAAGAGGAATCAACCCCATTGCTGCGTCCACATCAAATAAGAATGGCAAAGACAAAGAAACCAAACCCCCCGCTCCTATGTCTCGGACGGAGTTGTCCAAAAGAGAAGCGCTTGATGCAAAAGCTATTTATTCTTTATATTGTGCCTTGTCTCCTGCTGAATATAACAGAATCTCTTCATGTGAAACAGCAAAAGAAGTATGGAATAGACTTCATGTTACATATGAAGGGACCGATCGTGTAAAAGAGACAAAAGTAAACTTCCTGCTCGGCAAATATGAATCCTTCGAGATGAAGCAAGGAGAGTCAATTGGAGATATGTTCAGCCGTTTTACAGAAATTGTAAATGGTTTGGCGTATCAAGGTCAGCCTATTTCTTCTCCAGTGAAGGTCAACAAACTCTTGCGAGGTCTCTCAAAAGATTGGAACCATGTTAAGACCTCAATCCGGGAGACTCAGAGGATTATGCCACTCTCCGTTGATGAATTGATCGGCACTCTTCAATCCTATGAAGTGGAACAACTCAACAACGAAGATCCCAAAGGTAAGAAGTCCATCGCTTTAATATCTAATGCTGTTTTTGATGAAACAGACTCAGAAAATAACATGGATGACGAAGAACTTACCTTTATGGTCAAGAAATTCAAAAAGCTGAGTAGAAAAGGAAGGAAATTCGATGGAAGAAGACAATACAAGCAGAATGGCCAGAAAAGAAACATGAAAGAAGATGATGAGCAAGGAAATATATGCTTGATGGCACATTTAGAATCTGAGTCTGACTCAGACACAGACTTAGAATCAGAGTCTGACTCAAACACAGACTCAGAATTCGATGAGGAAATCGAGGTAAGTCATTCAAAAATTCCTCTGAAAGTTTCAAAGTATATAAATGAGCTTTGCTCAAATCTCAAATCTTCTCTTAAAAGGATCTCCGAACTTAAAAAGGAAAATTTTCAGCTTAGGCAACATGATCTTTTTCAAAAAGAAAATTTTGAAATTTTGCAAAAAGATTTTCTACAAACAAAAGAAAGTCGAGATTTACTTGTCAAAGAAAATGATTCTTTGAAGAAAGAATTTTCAAATATTTTGACAAAATTCTCAAATGGATCAAAAACATTAGAGCATATCATTTCCATACAAGTTCCTTACTATAATAAGTCGGACTTGGTTTCAATAAGGAAAGTGATTCTCTAATTGATTTTCCTAAAGTCAAGGAAAGACTTAGACAAAGACCTCCTAAGGCATTTTACAAAAATCATTTTCAAAAAGTGTTTGTAAAACCTGTTGGTGGAAATGACGTCAAGTGTTCAAATTGTGGAGATTCGGAACACTTTAAGAAAGATTGTCCTAAAGACTGGAGACCTATCAAGAAAAATTGGATAAAAACAACATATTCTACTAACTCTCATGGACCCAAGAAAAAATGGGTACCAAAGAAAAGATGAGTTACTTTTGCAGGATATAAAGAAGAAAGAAGAAAGAGGATTTGGTAAGGAATTTTTTATTCTCGATTTGATTTAGGCAATAATTCTCATATTCGATATATCCTTGGTTGATTGAGATTTTATAATGATCATATTTTGCTTTATGGAAGAAAGAATCGTATGATTTATTTTTGTGATTTGTGAGTTGAGATTTGATTTAGTACGTGTGATTATTCAGATTATTTTGTCTAATTTTATACTTCAGATTTAATCATATTTTGCAAAGTGAAAATCTGTTTTACGTGATGATGCAAGATATTCTTAGATATTCAAAGATTTCATTCTCCCTGATTTTATTGTGCTTTGACTAAGTGAGAATTTATTTTTCAAAATATCATTGTGCATAATATTCTTTCTTTGAATACTTTGTTACGATGAATTAAGAAAGAATATTTGATTATGGAGATTTTCTATTTTACTCTAACGTCAAGGAAGGATCCAAATTAATGGATACCAAAAAGGAAAATGAGTTGATTGCAGGAAATTCAATAAGGCAAGAATGATTGCGAATCTATGCAAATTTTGGTGCAATCAGAAAAATATCTCCTATGAAGATTGGTAATGATTTTTTTTACGGTATATTTCAAACATATACCATGGGTAAGAGAATATTTTTTATCATCCCGCCTTGCAAATTTCTACGTGTATTTATCATGATTTTGGATGATTGTTTATTATATTGCGAATATCTTTTGTCATAAATATAAGGTTTGCAATTTTGGCACGTGACAGAAATATCTATTTTCCTTTTGCAAAATGCATATCTAAAATTTATGCTCAAGGAAATCTCTTTGATCTCGAAAGATATTATTGCATATTTATGGATATTCTTGCTATATTCTTAGAAAATATATTATATCTAGCAAGTTTGATCCGCAAATCAAAGGAAGATATTACGTGACATTTTTGCAAAGATGATTATCTATTATACAAGATTTTGCAGGTGACAATAGAATCTTCCATATGAATTTTGGAAAGCTCGATCAGATAATCATGGAGATTTTATTCTATCTTCTGGAGGTTCAAAAATTCTATTCCTTGTGCAAAATTTTTGCTTATTGAGGAAATCCCTTATGCGTCATACGGAAGGTTGAATTCGAGATGAGCTTGATTGAAGAAAATAAAATTTTGCCTCGAATTTCAAAATGCAAGTGATCGTTGCGGATGTTGTTGCTACAAAGGAAATACTGGAAAAATATTCTGTTCAACGTGTACAAGCAACAATTCTATTCGCAAATATTGTCATGATCACAGGGGGAGAAAGCAAATCCAAAAGAAAAGGAAAAGAATCGTAATAATCTCAAAAAGGCAACAAATTGAGGGGGAGCATTGATCAATTATGGAAAAATCTTTTTGAATTGATCGTGATCTTATTATGGATGGAAGGAAAGGTAAATGTGTCAGAATTTGTTATAAAAAATCTGGTTAGTGCATCTTTTATTACTTTTTGTCATTGATAAATCTTGTATTGATATTATCATTTTATTATGACAAAAAGGGTACGTGAATTTTATGATGCATCCGTGATTTTCATTGGATATTTGCTAATATATATGATCGAAGTGAGCTATATTGCATATTTTTAATATTCGATTTACTTTATAAAAGCTGATTTTTGGAAATTGTGTTTCATGCAAGACATATATTTATCATTTTATATTCTCTACGTGACTCTTTGTTATCGCTTTTTGATTATGACAAAAAGGGGGAGAGAATATGAATATGCATATGTGAAGATTGGTTGATATTATTTATTGCATAATATTGAGCTGTGATTATTTTTCTATATATCGTTATGCTCAATCTATTTGCTATCTTCTGATATCCTTTGATTTAAATTAATATTTTTAATAGCGTGTTTACAAATCTGCATATTCAGAGATTGTTTTGTCATCATCAAAAAGGGGGAGATTGTTAGGGAAATCCCTTATGATGTTTTGAAGATGACAAAATAAATCAAAGGCTACTAACATGTTTAATGGTTAAGTAATAGACCATGCAAATGATAGAACATGTAAAGGATATTATCAAAGTGTGAAGACGACCAGAAGACTGAACGTAACATATGTCCAAAGTATATTCTGAAGATTTTAGACTTCTGTGTCAAAGTCTGAAGACTGCCAGACTTTAGTGTCAAAGTCTGTTCTACATCAGAAGTCTGCTCACTCTGACAAATTCCAGACTGAACGTGAATGATGAACTAGAAGACAGACTCTATGCTGAAGCTGAACTGGGTACAGACCTTAAATCTAAATCTGTTCAGAAGCAGAATATGTTCAGACTCAGATTGCAAAGTCTATCGCACTTAGACTCAGATTGTAAAGTCTATTGCTCTCAGACTTTACATCCAGATTCGACAGAACCTAACTCAAGCCCAATCATATAACGGCTAGTGATCTGGTTTGGATTCCACATCAAGATTGATTTGATTGACTCAATCTATTTGATTGACGATTGGATCTTGAAGACAAGAACTTTCTATACGAAGAAGCTTTACTTATGGAAACCAAGATTTCGATTGTATGGGCGATCGAAATCATTTTGGGATTCTACCTTTGTCACTCAACGGCTACCAAATCTTCTAGATACAGAGCTGTCCAATGGGTATATTGGAAGACGATCCTCAAGATACTGTCCAACGGGTAGTTTGGAAGTGGAGGAGTATTTAAGGAGATGAAGGACCGATGAGCAAGTAAGAGATAGAGCGTAGAATTTATAATTCCAAAGTCGAGCGACCTTCGATCATATACTTGTCTCTTGAGAGCTTAAACGTTTGTGATCATGAGAGAAATACCAAAAGAGTGACTTAGTGAGATAGTGTGATCTACTAAGTGTTTGCACTCAAAGTTGTAATCTCTTGTTGATTACATAGTGGAATCCAGCCAAGAAGGCTGTTAGCGTGGGAGAGTGGACGTAGGCTTGGATTAAGCTAAACCACTATAAATCTTGTGTTCTTATTCTCTTCTCTAACTCCTTTGTTTTACTCGAAGTTTATTTTATTCCGCATATATTTGCCAAGGTTTAGTTTAAACACCTATTCACCCCCCTCTAGGTGTTCATACTAGCACTCTCAAAGTGCTCCTCCTTTCAAACGAACAATGACTGACCTATTTATGAAAACTAAGTAAATGGGGATCTCCGAATTTGACGCATATTACATTGACTAGCGGCGAAATTTCCACTATATTACAGAGGACATAAAAGTCATACACTAACAAGTCCATTAAGGACTGAAAATGGTTAATCCTCGTGATCAAAAAATGATTAAGACCAATTATTGAAACAAATAACGAACTTGGCTCATCTACAATTAAACGTTTACGAAATCAGACCCGGTTGGATAAATATCCAAGTTTTCCTGCCAAAGATATTCTCTATTACGGTTGAAATAAAAAGAAGAAAAGGAAAAGAAATTCTCCGGCACTACAAGACCAAAAATGGGGGCTCGTGTGTCTAATTTATAAATACATTTACATGTGGGGCCATGGAGTTAATGAGCGGAAAGAAAATAAAAGTCTAGGTTTGCTTTCCCTCCCCAGCCATACAAAAGGAAAAGAAGACTTTGTGGGGTTTTTTTTTTTTTTTTTTTTTTTTTTTTTTTTATCAAGCAAGCTGGCCCACGAAGAAAAAAGCAATATATAAATGGTCCTCAAATTTTTAATTTAACTAGCAACATAAATAATAAATTTTTAATTTGTTCAATATGATTCCAAAATTTTAATTCAATATGTAACGTGATCTTGAAAATTTTAAATTGTTTAATTTGATCCATAAACTTTTAGTACATATTTAATATAATTCCTAAACTATATTGAATATTTTTATATAATTCATAAACTAAATTGAACAAGTATTAAAAGTCCTGAGACTGCATTAAATACATAAATACAATAAATTTAGGATTTTCTGATAAATTTTCTCAACAGATGTCTTGTTTGTGCTGTGAAACTTCCTCGTAACACTAGGTACTCTGCGTACTCATCAGGTCATTGACGACTATCCGAGGAAAAGATAACCCTAACAGGAGTCACGGGTCCGTAGATTGACGTTTTGGTCTACTTCGGCCATGCATGTGGAAAATGGTGATAGAGACGGGCAATAATTGAAGACTTTTCAAATGTTGGTAAGTCTCGGGCCAATCGGTTTAATTAGAGAAATGAGGAGTTATTCTCAAGGCCGTAGCCTTAAAAACTATATTTAGAGGTGGAGTACGTTTTTGGTTGCACACCAAGTTTGAATCCTTGCATGATTTGACGGTTGGGTCCCTAGGACTGGAAAATTCAACGAGTTAATGGTGCATTACTAGTGAAACAAGTGGGGACACTAGTAGCTGAAATTGCATTACATTCAATTTGATGATCCTAGGGAGATTCAAACAAAATAGGTAGAATCAATTTAACTTGGTCTGCTATGTATGACTTTTTCATCTTCAAACTTCAGCGTGAAAAGGTTCCATCTTCAAAGATGACCAAAGATGACTAGTCTATTGTTCATTGTTATATTTTCTGATGTGTTGCTATGATTTCATTTCTATCATTGATCTTCTTATGTTATTAAATGGACCGCTCCTTTATACTTCTGATCTTCATCCACATGGATCTCTAACTATCTTGACTAGCACGCTACTCAAGACGTGATCTAGACCTGCTCTGGATTCCCTAGTGACGGTTATCCTTGGTTGAGGATCTACCTTAACTCAATATTTAACTTTGGCACTTACTTCAAGATGTCTCGTACTTTACTTGAATTCTGCTCACTTGGAAACTCATGATCGGTGAACTCCTAATAATTAGACATTCCATCAATAGGCCATGTGGGTCAATTATATTATAATAGCTTGGTTTCGGCCATTAGCTTCTCTACGTTTGGGCTCAAATTTAGGACTTGGGGTTAATACAAACTATTTAGTCCACCCTGGGCATATGAGACCATCAAAGCAACAGAATATGTTTTCAACATAAACATATCATCAAATCCTGGCATACAGCAAATAAAAAGTTATCGTTTCCCCGCTTGTCACCTTTAAGTACACAAACATGAGGATAATCCATTCCATAGAGGTTTTACTTAGTAATCGCGCATATTCAATTGGTATTAAAAATTAGCAAAGACCAAGGCAAATTTCAACTTATGTCTTTGTGTTCGGAGGCGGTTAGACCTAACTTTACTTAAATGTCTAAATCAATGAATTATGGGTCAACTTGAATAATATTAACTGTTCACGTCACACTCAGATTTCCAATATGAGAGATCTCTAATACAACTCATATGTGTACATGCACAAACTTGTTAGATGTGTTCTTTCTTAGTCTAAGTATCATTCTATATTAATATATCAATTTGGATTTGCATTACAATGAGTTATGAGTCAAGTTTACAGTGCATCAAATGCCTAATATGGGATCTTTCACACGTGCAACTTAACACACCAAATTCGTTCTCTAAGATAGAATTATTAGGCTTTACTCATCCTTGTACTAAGGGTATGTTTGGTAACATTTATTTTTCGAGGATTATAAATAGTTTTTTCTATTTTTATTCCCTAGAATAGTTTCTGAGTAAAACAACATGTTTAGTAATTGTACAAAATTTTTATTCCTAGAATAGAAAAAGAACAAGAATGTCTTTGGTACAACCCACAAATTTTTTTATGATGTAGAATCTCTTTCAATTTTTTGGTAATTTTTTTAGATTTTTATTTTTTTTTCTCTCTTCTTCTTTCTCCTCTAGATGGTTGTCGAGCGGCGACCAACAAACGGTGACTAACGGTGGTGATAGGGGGCGGCAATCGGTGGTGACGGTAGGCGACGAGTCTCCGCTGACTGATCATAAGAGGAAGAAGAAGAAAAGAAAAACAAAGAAAAGAAATAAAATGATTTATTTCTAGAAATTATTTTTAGGAACAAGAAGTTACTTTTTTTCTACTTCTTATTTTTGTTTCAAATCTATTATCTGGCCACTTTTTTGATTTAGAGAATAGAAAAACTAACTGAAGATATTAAACTGATCTGTATTTTTTTTTTCTATTTCAAGGAACAAAAGAACAGAAAAATTGGAATGTTGCCATGCAGATCCTCTATATTTAGTACTATGGAAGAGCCATTCATGATATTGAACACTCGGCTGAAAATTGTGGGGGCATTGTCCTTCCCTCCATCCTCATCTTGTTGTGATGCTTCCTCGGTGTCACGACCTAATCTCAGATGAACCACCTAGGGTTTGGCTAATAGATTACTAAGCCTACACTTAGCTCAGGCTCTCTCAAGCTCATATCAATTCACGACTTAGGTTCAAGTTCTTAACATGCAAGTGATTTTTCAATTAAGATTCGCCATTAATCTATTTGGTGGGTCGATTAGAAACCCAAGTAAAGTATTTACTCATGCGAACCAAAGATTGTGAGTTTGGGAACTTGATTACGTTATATTTTTCTAACGCCCTTTCGGTACATTTCTCTAAAATGTTTTACAAGCAGCTCGAATTGATTTTAATTTACTGCCCTAACATATGAGCTAATCATGCGGGTGCGCAAACCACTAATTTAACACAAAAAAATAATAAATAAATTACGAGACTTACTCATAGCATCGAAAGCATTTACCGTGTTAGATCATAGTTCACATCAACAGTCCTAGATATGATTTCTAATTAACGCACAATCACTTAATTTTATTTTCACTTGTTTAATGAGAATCATGATTTATGCAATGCATGCTACTAATGTAGCATGAAGTGACATGACATGACATAGCAATATGACCTAAACTACATGACATAAGTATAGTATTTTTGTGTGTGTGTGTGTGTGTGTGTGTTTTTTTTTTTTAATAAGCATGCAATCTATCCTAGAGAAAGAAACTAATTTATTCCAAGGCAATGCTTTTTGGGTATTTATGTAAAATTCAAAATTAGAAAATAGCAAAAATTGTCTATCTAGATTGAGATATTATCCAACTTATATTAGGAATCAGACTAGGCCAAATCCTAATTTAAAATAGAATGCTATCTTAACTAGGTAATCCCTAACCTAAAATGCAATCTATCTAGGAAAAATTATCTAAACTTATTATCAATTAGAAAGATTATATATAATTAAATTAAACATGCAATCTTATCCTAATATGCAATAACTAGATGAAGTGCAAAGAATGCTCTAATTCTAGGCTTTTCTTTTTCTTTTTTATAAAATTCGAAATTAAAATTGTCCAGTAATTAAACGTGCAATCTAAATTAATGAAAAGAGAATCTAACATCCTAAATTAATTTTTTGGTATTTTTAGTTAAAAAATTCGAAATAAATAATTTTCCTAATCTTAAACATGCAAACTAACCTAAAACAAGCGATAGCGATGTTCTAACATGAACCTAATCTAACTCAATTTTTTTTTTTTTTTTTTGGTTTTCTTTTACGGAAACAAAATCGATTCAAACAACACGACAGCAAATTAGGCAAGATATGATTGATATCCATCTAATAAATTGACGAATCGTATATCGCGCATGAGATCGGATTGGCCAATTTTTAAAAAAATCGCGAATCATATCTCGAGCGTGAGATCGGATTGGCGATTTTTCCATGCGATTGCGAGTTATATTTCGGGCGTGAAATCGGACTGTCAATCGGATGCATGTCGTGAAATTAGGAAGATTTCCCAATTTATAAGCCTACTCGAGATTACAGATATGATAGTTTATCGGGAATTTCAATCATGTGCATCAACAAATATTTCAAATAAGGAAACGGAATTTTCGGAAATCAAAATAGATAAGATTTTCACCTAATTCGAATATTGGCTTCCGAATTCCGATCCTTGAATGGCTACTTTGTGATGCAATGTGGTGGTGCTCGGCGAGGCTCGCGGTGGTGCTTACGATCAACAAACCTACAAAGCAGAAACTTCACAGGATGGCTTGGTTCGGGGACGAGCTTGACAGGACAGCAGCTCGTCTCGGCGTGGGGCCAAAGAATAACGTTGGAGCAGCTCACGTCGAGGCTTCGTGGCTCAGCACGGCAGGGCAACACGAGTCACGGACGAAACGACGAGGGACTCGAGAGTGGTGTGAGAGATCGTCTCGATCTGTTGGACTATCTCTGGAAAGCTCGATGTGTCAATTGATCAGGATTTGACCTGGCAACCCTGGAATGCGATGGACTAAGGCGATGGGAGGTGCGACGTGCAACAAGACAGGTCAAACTCAGCTGCTGTTAAGGGTGTTCTGGCTGTCTTGGAACCAAGATTGATGATGGCATGTCAAGCAAAGGTTGAAGCAACATGGACGCAAGGTTTAGCAGCCACAATTTGTGAGATATGGGCTTCCTTTCATGTTCCTTTTCCTTGCACCATCTCTCTCGCCGCGTTGCAGAATGTTCTTTCTCTCGATTGAAGCCCTCTACGATTTCTCGTCTCTATTCTCTCTGATCGAGTGTCTCAATTAAGCCGCGAGATTCTAATTGCCGACCAACAGAATGCTGTCCTTTTTGTCTGCGAAAGGTCCCTTTTATAGGGAGAGGGTTTGAACTCATCAAGAAAAAAACAGCATATTCCGTTTCCTCTTCTGGACACTTGAAATCTTCCTTGACAGCACGCAATTTCTTGTCTTAAAACAAGAATATATTCACTAAATATATGACCCACGCCGACCAATCCTCTCTCTGTATCCTTTCTTCATGTAGAGATATTGAAAGAGACGATATTGCCGACATTCCTTCCTCGTGAACAATAAATATTGTCAAAAGGATATATTGCCAGAATAATGAGATCAAATATATGCCCCCACATGAGACATTGTCCTTTCATCAAAATCCCTTCTTGCCCTGTTTTCCTTTAGCAGAGATATTCGGTCAAATCTTTGGATGACTTGACCGAATTTTCAATGGCTAAATATATATTCTCTGGGGACGAGCCATTCAAGTGTAGTGATGTTGCTCCTGCTTATTTTCTTTAGACAATATATCTCTTTCATCTTCTCATATCGATAAAATTGATATCAACGTGATTCTCATTTATCGGCTTGTCCAAACTTGCGGGCTCAATAAAATTCAAGGCCAATCAGTTAAGTCCAACTATTATCGGTCCAATGCAAATGCAGTTTAATTTAATATTTTTGTTTAGGGGCTAAATTTCAGTCCCTAATTTTTATGCAATAAACAGCTAATTGGATCATCAAAATTTAGGTGTCAACACTCGGCCACAGTTTCGCATCGGATGCCATCGGTAATTGACTCGTCCATGACCTACCCAAGACGGCGAAACATCATCAATTCGCATGAGCGGACGTTTTGGTCTACTTCAGCCATTCGCTGAAATGGCGCAAATGGCGCACAAAGACGGGCAAATTACAAAACTTTACGTTGCTGATAAGGCTTGGAGCAATTAGTTAATCACACAACAGGGGAATGATAAGACTCGGACCAATCACTTGAGGGTTTGTTGGGGGTGCACAAGTTGGGACACTGAATTGAAATTGCAACGAGATTCGATGCAAGCTGTGCAAATCGGTTGGATCATTATTTG
This sequence comes from Eucalyptus curtisii, assembly GCA_017140595.1. NCBI lineage: Eukaryota > Viridiplantae > Streptophyta > Magnoliopsida > Myrtales > Myrtaceae > Eucalyptus > Eucalyptus curtisii. The sequence goes on along the minus strand of CM029504.1, from coordinate 36,570,281 downwards.
AACTTCGAATGATCTCATCAGAGTAGTGTATGCAGCTAATTTCTTCAGCCTCTAGCCATGTTATTCGTGATTGCTCTGGCCGTTTCCCTCCTGGCAAACACAGCACCGACTCATGAAACTGGCGATTTCACGTACAGTGGTTTCCGGTCAGCGAATCTGAGCCTAGATGGTTCAGCTGTGCTCACTCGCAATGGCCTCCTGAAGTTAACCAACGTGACCAAACAGAAGGTAAGTCATGCCTTCTACCCAGACCCCATCACGTTCAAGAACTCATCCAATGGCGCTGTTCACTCGTTCTCCACCACATTCATCTTCGCTATAATTTCTGAATATCCAACTTTGGGCGGTCCTGGGTTCACCTTCGTGATAGCTCCTCGTAGAGAATTTCCTGGAGCTAAGCCTAGTTTTTACTTTGGTCTCTTCAACGAAACAAACAATGGCAATGCCACGAACCACATTTTGGCGGTGGAATTTGACACGGTTCTAAACGCTGAAATACAGGATATCAACGACAATCATGTCGGGATCGATGTCAATGGGCTAGTCTCCATAAAATCTTTCCCTGCTGGATACACTGACAACAACATCCAAGGCTTCAGAAACTTGACTCTGATTAGTGGTAAAGCTATGCAAGTTTGGGTGGATTATGATGGTGTGCAGAAACAAATCAGGGTCACATTAGCTCCAGTCAATGTCGACAAACCGAACACTCCCCTTTTGTCTCTGTCCTTCAATCTCTCGCCCATCTTCAAGGAAACCATGTACGTTGGGTTCTCTTCCGGAACCGGTGGGCTCTTAACTTCTCATTATATCCTCGGATGGAGCTTTAAGGTAAATGGACAAGCTCATAGGCTTGATTTTTCTCAACTTCCTAGATTACCCCATGAGAAAAAGAAGCAGAAATCCGTTCTTCTCACTACTGGACTACCTTTCATATGCTTGTTCTTTCTGTCAATTCTAGTCTTTGCTATGGCTTATGCAATTCGAAAAAGAAGAAAATTCGCAGAGGTTCTTGAAGATTGGGAGCACGAGTACGGTCCGCATCGGTTCAAGTACAAAGATCTCTATGTTGCCACAAAGGGGTTTAGGGATCAGGAGCTATTAGGAGCTGGTGGGTTTGGTAGGGTTTATAGAGGGGTATTACCCACATCGAAAACTGAGATTGCAGTGAAGAGAATTTCTCATGAATCAAGGCAAGGGATGAGACAGTTCATTGCCGAGATTGTTAGTATTGGTCGGCTTCGTCATCGGAACATTGTGACACTTCTCGGGTATTGCCGCCGGAAGGGCGAACTGCTGTTGGTTTATGACTACATGCCAAATGGAAGCCTAGACAAGTACCTCTATAACCAACCAAACGAGACCCTCAGTTGGAGCCAAAGATTTAGGGTGATCAAAGGTGTCGCATATGGCCTCTCTTATCTCCATGAAGGATGGGAACAAGTAGTGATTCACAGGGATATCAAAGCTAGCAACATCTTGCTTGATTCAGAACTAAATGGGAGGTTAGGAGATTTCGGGCTTGCAAGACTATATGATCACGGTACAGATCCTCAAACCACCCATTTGGTGGGAACTCTTGGATATCTTGCCCCAGAGAATGCTCGAACTGCCAGGGCCACCACGAAAACAGATGTTTTTGCGTTCGGGGCATTTTTGCTTGAAGTTGCTTGTGGAAGAAGGCCGATTGAGGCTCGGGAGGAGGAGGATGTGATATTGGTGGACTGGGTGTTTTCTTGCTGGGATAAGGGCAACATTCTAGAGGCAAGAGATCTGAATTTAGGGGTGGACTTTGTGGCGAAGGAGGTGGAGCTAGTATTGCAACTCGGATTGTTGTGCTCCCAGTCTGAGCCAACTGCGAGACCAAGCATGCGTCAAATAGTGCAGTACTTGGAAGGGGATCTTGCAATGCAGGAGTTATCATCTCTTGGTATTTCAAAAAGTGGATTGACATTTGCGTATCACGAAGGTTTTAGTAAGTCTATCATGTCTGATCCATCTTCATCGGACAAGGCATTTCCACATATGTCTTCTGTCGCAGATTCTCTCCTCTCTAGTGGAAGATGAATCTTAAGCTTGTTATATAAATTAAAAGCACATTTCATAGATCGAAGTAATTATCAAACTAGTGTTCTTATGCATCAAGTACTTGTAGTTTGCAACTTGTGAGTATATGTAAACTGTAATTTAAGATTCTATGGATTTAACCAATTTCTGCAGTATATACTTACATGTTATTGGGAATGTACGCATTAACTTAAATTGCCTCCTTTGGTTTCCCCTTTTGGAATAAGTTATTCCAAATGCCACGGAAAATTCAAAAAACAAGACGAAACAACTACGTTTTGGGTGATATTCATACATCAAACACGCAGTTTACATAAGTAGTCTACCCACGAAGTCCGCAAAAGGCCAAGCAAGAAGCGATTCAAACACACGACGTTCCATCAAATACTGAGACTCGCTGGCTGCGGATGCGGCACCACGTACTCCACCGAGATCAAGCCGTCCACATGCTTCCCAACCTTCTTCTGCCGTGGACTTGCCACCGCTGCCGCCGCAGTCTCCATCTCCTCCACGCCCTTGAACACCGCGAGCGACCCGACCGAGAACCCCTTGGAGCGCAAAGGCGAGAAGTTCTCGCCCCAAGTCGCCTGCTCAATCCTACCGAGCCCGTCCCTAATCCCCTCGGCCACTGCTGATAGCACCTCGCCCTTGGCTTCATCCCCTGATCCCTCCTTCAGTTTGAGGAGGCTCACCCTGACGACGGACCCTGGGGGCGGCGCGACGGCGCCATCGGGGACGCGGTCGGTCACCCAGTCGACGGCCATGATGTCTTTGCGGATGGGCGAGCTGAGCTCCTTGACCACGCGCACGTGGTCCGGCTGGGGAGAGTAGGCGGCCAAGTCGTCCTTGGTCCGGTAGCGACCGTGGAGGATGATGGTGAAAGTCGAGGGGGAGGACGAGGATCAGGGGGTGCAGAGGATGGGGCCGGCGGCGATGTGGAGGACGGAGTCGAGGGAGATGAGGGCGTTGAGGCCATCGACCATGGCATTGACCCGGAAGAGGTCGGTGCAGTCCTTGACCTTGAAGAGGACGACGTGCTCGATTATCTGAGCCAAGGACTTGACGACATGAAGATGGCGGCAGCCGCGGCGGGCTGGGAAAGGGATTTGACCGGGGAGAAAGTGCGGGAAAGAGCCTGCAATTGAACCTCTTAGCTGTCGCCAAGATCTTCTTTTGGTTGTTCTAAAACAGAGTACAGTAAAAAAACAGAGGATCCCGCATATTTAAAAGAAGGAGGCATGGTCCGAAGACAAATTGATGTGTGTCTTTTATTATTATTATTATTATTATTATCATTATTTTTCTTGCATTTGCCTCCAGTTCTTTCGTCCTTGCTTGACTTTGCTTCCTAAACGACCAATCTCCATCTTAGGTTAGACGGAATTTGGCCATCTAGGGCTTGCATGTTTGTGTTTCTTTTTCCTGTTCATGAACACAAATCTCGTTTTTTTGTTCCGGGAAACAAAAAAAGAACAGAAACGTGTTTGTTCGCGTTTTCGTTCAAAATCTATTTTTTTGTTCCCAGGAACAAATTTGGAATAGAAATAACAAAACAAAAAAACTTGTTTTTATTTCGAACACTTCCGAGAAACAATTTTTCTCTCTTCTATTTTTTATTTTCTTTCTTTTCTTTTTCTTTTCTTCTTCTTTTTTCTTTGGTCGATTGCCGGCCTCGGCCATGACCGGCGACCGGCCGTTGAGGGCCGGCGACCTTGCCGGAGCATCGCCGGTCCCTGGCAAGGCTCGGGCTTGCCTAGATCCGGCGAGGCCGAGCTCGCCTAGCCATCGGCGAGCCTCGCCGTGGCTGGGCGAGGCCGCCGGCCCTCGTCAGTCGGTCGCTGGCCATGGCCGAGGCCGCGCGACTAGCCAAAAGGAAGAAAAAAAGAAAAAAGAAAAAAGAAAGAAAAAAAGGAAAAATAAAATAAAAATATTAAAAAATAAAAAAAAATAAAAAAAAGAACGCAAATTTACCAAATATGTTTATGTTCTTTTTTTTTTATTTCGAACAAATTTACCAAACGCGTTCTTCTGGTAAAAAATTGTTCCTTAGAACATAAATAGTTTTTTCTATTTCTATTCCGTGGAACAATTTTTGAATAGAAATGTTATTAAACGCACCCCTAGGGTCCACTCTTTCCATTTTCTTTTTATACCTCGTCTTCTTTTTCTTATTTTTCTATTGTTGTGCTAGTCATTCTTCGTCACTGAATATCATTTGTCAAATGATAGGTAAGTGAGAATTTTCACCATAAATATAAAATGATATAGAGACTTTGATATCTCAGGAGAAGATATTTTCCCTATTTTCTATTATTTGTTTTGAGATTGGGTTGAATCTTCTCTAGTCATACTATTTGATCCCAATGAAAGGCAGAAAAGATAGAAAATACTTGACGTAGGTAGTAGAGAAAATTTTCTTAAGAAATACAGAGGCCCAATTGAAATTCAGCATCACCTTGGGCAAATCCCTAAAAACAAAGTATTTAGGTTTAGCGACATTGAATTCTGGGAAAACGCTTGAGCTGATTTTAGTAGTGAGGTAAGCAGGTCGAGTGGCTCTAATTCGTTAAGCTAAAAACATATTGATATTCTTTATGGTGCTTTGAATATACTTATTTTGCATAAATGTAATCGCAATTTTTATTAAATATCATTTTGAAAGCTTTATCATTTTAATCTGATCACGAAACATCATCTTGCATTTTTTCGTTGAGACACGAAACTACCAAATTTATATCTGTATATCTTTCTAGTGATTATAGAAATTAAATATGTACGTAATGTTTCTCTTTTTTCTTTTATTGTAGATTCCTCTTATGCCACTAAATTATGTAAATTATGACAAGGTCCCTCCCTCCGCCGTGAAAAGGAAAGTCCACCTCAAGATATGCGGTGAAAGCAAGCCCATACGGTGGCGACATTCGGACTGGCACGAGCGAAGAAACGACGTCTCGTATTTGCCCGCCCCCCGTGATATACCCCACTTCCAGTTCTTCATCCGGGGTTTTTCTGGTCGCGATTCCCCCCTCTTCCGTACAATCTCCAGCGAGCCGACGCCGGCGGCTTCAGCGATGATGCGTGTCGTGTCGAGGTTGATGGGGCCGCGCGCCGGTGGCGAGGCTCGCCTCCGCGGGTCGTCCGCCGTCGCCTCCCTCTCCGTCGCCAATCTCCAGGCTCTTGCACGACCGCGTCAAAGGTCAGGACTTGAACCCGGTCGCTTCTCAGATGGTCGATTACGTCCTCAGCCTCGCGAGGTCCCAGAAATCAGGTACTTGTCTGATTCATTCGGGCCTTCAAATTTGCGACTTTCCCGGGTTTCATGCGTCCTCGTGTTTTCCGAGTTTTCATTGGAGGGCTAATCTTGGTTTTCTTGGTTTTCTTTATTTTCTTGTTCGATGATTGGGGCATGTGTAATGTGCTTGTGCAGATGAATCGTATTCTCAGGGCATGCTTGTGCTCGAGCAGTGTCTGTCCACCCAACCCAGTGAGGGCCAAGTTGCTGAGAACACGAGATCAGTGGTCTTGCTTGCCATGTCCACTCTTTTGTATGAGAGGTCGTGTTGCGATTTGTAATCTTGATTCTGTCATTTGCTCTTGGGGAAATTAGAATATCCATCGGAGATAAAGCCGGAGGTTTGCTTAAATACCTTTCTTGTTTCAGGGGTGATTTGGATGAAGCTATTGATAAGCTGCGGAGTCTTGCAGATTTAGGCAATCCTTCTTGGGGCGTTAAAGGTTATTCTTTTTCCTTCTTGTTTTGTTTTAAGAGAGATCGACTTTTGGTATGTGTATATTTATGAAATCATGGCGATATCGGTTTGCACTTCGCTTTGTTATAGTTGCTGCAATGGAGGCTCTTGTTGGATTGCACTTCAAAATGGGGCAAGTAAGTGACTTGCTTACGTTTGTGCTTTGCAATACAGCTCCTTTCTGTTCGCTCTCAATTTATCAGGAGATGGTCTCCCTATATAGGATGATACTTCATCAGTGGTCGCAGATAAATGCTTGAAGCTCTTGGAAAAAGAATCAGCACAAACAGCCGGCTCAGGATCTTCAATAATTAATGCTCGTGCAAAAGCAGCGAAAGGGTTGGTTGAGCTAGTCCGTGGAAGTTTCCAATCTGGTATGCCTCACTGAAACTTTGCCATACTTGTAAGATGTTTAATATTTTCTTTTTGTTGTTACTGAATGTTTCACTACTTTACAGTGGAGTCCTGCTTTCAAGGGAGTAATGGTGACAAGTATTCCACTGGTTAGGTTCATTTTCTTACCCTGTACTCATTGGTTCACTCCAATAGACGGATTTGTGCGTTGTGTATGTGGAGTAATCACAACTCGAGATTGCTGCAATCACCGATAAAACTTGGACAAAATAGCTGCATCATTAGTGATTCAGATATTCAAACTTTGTACTTTGCCTTTTTCTTGGTTAATCATCTCTAACAAGTACTCATGTGATGTGTGGAACTTTTCCTTTGAATTCTATATGAGCTTTTGCAGCTTGAAATAGCTGCTATATAGGCCTACACTCAATTCTTGCAACTGCAATTGCTGATATAAACCTTGGCCAAAATAAGCTGCATTATTAGTGATTCAGATATTTGATCTTTGTACTTAGGTCTTTTCTTGGTTGGTCATCTCTAACAAGTACTCATGTGACGTGTGGAACTTTTTCCTTTGAATTCCATATGAGCTTTTGCAGCTTGAGATTGCTGCTGTATAGGCCTATGCTCAATTCTTGCGACTGCAATCGCTGATATAACCTAAGAAAAAATAAGCTGCATTATTGGTGATTTGGATATTTGATCTTTGTTGTTGGTCATCTCTAACAAGTCCTCATATGATGTGTGGAGCTTTTCTTTTGAAGCCTATATGAGCTTATGGGTTATACTTAGGGCCCAGGCAGGCAAGGTTTTACTTTTACTTTTACCTAGCTCCCCCATTCGATAACAACATATTTGTGTCCTGTGATTAACGGTCAACCCTCTTATATTTTTGAAAAACTGCTTATGCTCCATTCTGTAAAATGATCAAAATAAGTCGACTTCAAACTATGTACTTCAGCACATACATAATTGTAGTGGGGAACCTTATAATGCAGTTACTTTTGGGGATGATCAGTAATTTAGGTTTTTAACTTGAAGCTTCCAGTTTGATTCGATAAATATATGCCGGTTGGGTGTTTGAGATGGTTTCCTGTGATCTCTTTTGAGTGCTTGTTTCATGCTTGGCTCCTGTATTCTACAATAAAGGTTATTCCTGCTATCAGTGAAAATACAAAAACAATATTGGGATTCTCTCTCTGTGATCTTGGAGGACAGATTTACAATAACAAGCCTATGTTCTCAAAAGAGGATTTTGTTACAGGGAATGAAGCTGTAAAGGAAGTAGAGTAGATTAATGTCTCCATGGAATATCTGAATGATTCAATGGTCATCTTTTTTGAGGGATGTTTTCCTGTTTGAATCCTTTGACAGTCAGATACTAAATTTGTTGTTATAAGTATTGCACATAAGGTTTTTGGGAATTTCGTGGTAACTGATGTATCATGAGCAAGTCAACATTTGATTTTAAAATTTTAATCTGTATTTATACATACAGGCAGTATTGCTTTATTAAATGGTAATGTGGCTCTATCCTATGGAGAATTCTTGCATTCAACGTGCAACTTTTCGTTGGCAAAGGAGGTCTACCAGAAGGTAATTCAGGGGACTTCTGAGAATGTTGAATTTACAGAAGCCACTTTAGGAGCTTGTAATATGGCTTCACAGGAAGTTTTGTTGGCAGCTACCTGTGCTATGGGACAGCTTGAGTCACATTTGGGGTAGGTCGTATTAATTGGGACATTTTCCATGTAATATATATGCTCTTAAGACTGCTTCACCATTATAAACCTCTCCACTTTCAGAAAATTCAGTGATGCTGAGGAGATACTGATAAAGGCTTTAACTAAAACAGAGGAACACTTTGGTATGCTAGAGTAGCAATCTTTTTTTCCTTTTAAAATTGGCTCATTATCTTGCAGAATTGAATATTAGCAAGTATTTTGATGTGTTCGCCTGCCTCCAATGAATTGGGTTCAGGATCACATCACCCCAAGGTGGGCATCATCTTAACTTGCATAGCGCTCATGTTTCGATGGAAAGCGATTCAAGAGCATTCAAGTTCTCTCTTGGTTCAAGAGGTAAATAGTTGGGGTGCGTTTGTTTGTGTTTCTGTTCTTTTTTTATTCCAGGGAACAGAAATAGAAAAAACTATTTCTGTTCCGGGGAATAGTTTTTGAACAAAAAAACGCGTTTGGTAAACTTGTTCCTAGAATAAAAATGGAACAGAAATATGTTTGGTACATTTGTGTTCTTTTTTTATTTCTTTTAATTTTTAAATATTTTTATTTTATTTTTCATTTTTTTCTTTCTTTTTTTTTTTTTTTTCTTTTGGCCGGTCACCGGCCTTGGCCATGGCCGGCGACCGGCCGACGAGCGGCCGACGAGGGTCGGCGGCCTCGCCCAACCACGGCGAGGCTCGCCGGCCCCGGTGAGGTCGAGCCTCGCCGTGGTTGGGCGAGGCTCGGGCTCGCCCGCATCCGGCGAGGCCGAGCTCGCCCAGCCACCGGTGAGGCTCGGCCTCGCCGGGCCACCGCCGGGACGTCGACCTGGTGGTGGCCCGACGAGGCCGAGCCTCGCCGGTGGCCGGGCGAGCCCGAGCTCGCCCAGCCAAGGCGAGGCCGAGCCTTGCCAGGGGCTGGCGACGCTCGGCCTCGCCGGGGCCGGCGACGCTCCGGCGAGGTCGCCGGCCCTCGACATCGTCGCCGGCCCTCGACGGCCGGTCGCCGGCAATGGCCGAGGCCGGCGACCAGCCAAAGAAAGAAGAAGAAGAAGAAGAAGAAGAAGAAGGCGGCGGCCTCGCCCAACCACGGCGAGGCTTGCCGGCCCCCGGCGAGGCCGAGCCTCGCCGTGGTTGGGCGAGGCTCGGGCTCGCCCAGCCACCGGTGAGGCTCGGCCTCGCCGGGCCACCGCCAGGGGACGTCGACCTGGCGGTGGCCCGGCGAGGCCGAGCCTCACCGGTGGCTGGGCGAGCCCGAGCTCGCCCAGCCAAGGCGAGGCTGAGCCTCGCCAGGGGCCGGCGACGCTCGGCCTCGCCGGGGGCCGGCGACGCTCCGGCGAGGTCGCCGGCCCTCGACATCGTCGCCGGCCCTCGACGGCCGGTCGCCGGCCATGGCCGAGGCCGGCGACCGGCCAAAGAAAAAAAGAAGAAGAAAAGAAGAAGAAGAAGAAGAGAAGAAAAGAAGAAAAGAAGAAAGAAAGAAAAGAGTGGAGAGAGAAAATCTGTTTCCAAAAATTGTTCCAGAAGAAGAAGAAGAAAAGAAAGAAAAGAGTGGAGAGAGAAAATCTGTTCTTAAAAATTGTTCCAGAAACAAGAAACAACTTTTTTTTGTTTCTTGTCTCTTGTTTCTGTTCTTTTCTTGTTCTCGGGAACAAAAAAACAGATTTGGAACAAAAACGCAAACAAACGCGTTTCTGTTCTTTTTTTGTTCCCGGGAACAAAAAAACAAAAAATCTGTTCATAAACAGAAAAAAGAAACACAAACAAACAGGCCCTTGATGTCTCTGTCAACCCTCTCTGACACGTCCAGTCTAAGCTTGATGTATTAATATCCATTTCCTGATGCATCTTTATAGGGACTTCTTAGGAAGGCCACGGAATTGCTTAAAGCTCCTGCATTAGAGAGTGCAGGTATATGGAGAAATTGTTTATATCCTCTTTCAACATGTTTACATGCTATATGAATTCCTAATGCTTGCCAGCGTCTGTGGTATAGGAGTGAAAGCAAAGGTCAATAGAAAAGATGTTGTTTCCCTTACGAGGGGTATGTATGAGTGTTTGAGTATTACAAGTTGCCCTTATGAGGATTATTTATTATTGTCCAACTATGGCAATTCTGCATTTTAGTCGTTTCAGATAATGTCACAAGTTTGCGTAGATGGTTATTGTAAAATTAAATTGTCAGAATTACAAGGATAGCTTCCAACAAAAAGATCTGATCAGGTTTTCATGGACGAAAACGAGAAGGTCCACCTGTTTCTAGCTGATACTGTCATCGTTTATCTTGCTATAACAGTCTAGCTTTGCATTTGTCTCATGGTTTGTAAGAACATAACTGTCATTCCTGTAGAGATACTTTGTCCTGCTGTCACACATGCAATAGGACCTGTTGTGGATTATGCTAGCATACAGCTCTGAACAGCTCTGAATTGACAAGCCACATGCCTTAATGTAGGTGCGCATGCAGAGATCCTCTGCATTCAGGAGAATAGAAAGGGCGAGGGAGAGAGACTGAAGAGCTAGGCAGAGTCTGCGTGGAGGAATCGTCACATGTCACTTAAGGCGCTTGATTGTTCCAAGTCCTCTTCCCAAGTGCCAATTGTAGATTCTCGGATCTGCTGGGTTCTATAAGCTGTGTTCTTGTTACTTGTTAGAAGTTTGAGCTTCTTAGTAATGTGACAGCGTATCATGAGGCATCTCAGGCTAAGGAAAAGTGATTTTCAACTTATTGAGTCCTATGTAACTTTTACAAATAGAGCGAAGTACTATGACTTAAGCTTGTCATACTACGTTGGGTTCGGAAAATGATTGAAACAGTCAAAATTTTGCTACAGATTGCAAATCTTGTCTGTTCGTAGTGATCTCTACCATTTTCTGATGAGCCGTTTGTGAACACCAGGGAGGTTAACTGCCTTTTGTCTATGAAGCATTGTCATCTTTCAGACTTAGTCCCTTTCAGTGCAACTGCTTATAGTTTATTGAGCCCCTGCTTGCTATTGGCAACAAATGTCAAATCCGGTTTCCTCCAGGTTTTAAGTCTGATGCTTCTTTTGTTGCAATGTCGATATGATCAGGGGTTCAGCAAGCGAAACCTGGTAGTGATTAGTAAAAATCAATTCTAAAACATCCGCCAACTTCTGTTTTGAAGACATACAAATTGGCTATTCATTCAGATGAATCGAATTCATGCTCTTTTAAGTAGTTGCTGTATTATCTAATTGATGGTCAAACGAGTAAGGCATTGGTGTCATTTGCAAGCAAATTGAAAAACCTTTGGAATCGATTATGCAAGCTATTCAACAAGAGAAGCCAGCGGAGCAGCACAGGATCACTCTTTATGCCGCAAGAGTACGGTCAAGAGAGTTGTTGCCCACTTGGAGTCATTGTATCTACTTCTCTAAAGAGGGAGATTTCCGATACGACCAGCGGAGCTGATTTTCTAAGAGAGGAAGATCGAGGCCCTTGCCCACATCCACTCCAATCACCTGAAGAATCCCTTTGTTTATTATCTGACCAAAATCAAGAAAAAACCATCATCAGGTGTGCAAAAATTGATGCAAGGTGTTACTAGGATAATGCCATAGAGATTAAGACCAGTTATTAAATTAATAACCAAAGTAATAACACGGAATCTTGCCGGGTGTTTGGATGGCTTTAGTAACTTAAATGCCAGTTATAATTCGTTAGATTATTTTATAGAATTCCATGCCGACGAGAGTGCTCTAAAAAAACTTGGTTCATTTATATCATGTATAATTGCTATCATGAAAATCGAAATGTTGCTAACTAAACATGTTCAAAGCGTCCAAGGAGGGCACGTTAACAAGGCTGGATTTCATAGATCAATGTAATATAGTGGCTCTCTCATATCTAGCATCACTAAAATTTAGTAATTGCAATACCAGAACGTCCTTGAAATAAGAGGGAGCGAGAAAGTAAGCTAAAAGAGAAAGAGGCAGACCAGTTCGACGATGAAAGTCCCGATGAGGCCAATCATGCAAGCTCTGGAGTTCCAAACCTTGGCAGTTCTTGTGAATCCAAGAAATGGAGCCTGGAACTTGGTCTCTATTTTTGGAGAGAGAGAGAGAGTTGATGGTACCCGGGAGGTAAGCTTGGCAGCTCCGACCCGGAGAGAGAGGGGCTTTCTTGAGGCTCGGACCCTAATAGAAAATGGGGACGATCAGTCCTTGAATATACGCCGATTCTTCATTGTGGCCCTCACGTTCGTAATTTTTCACAATCGAATCCTCGAATTCGTAATACTTTCCCCAATTAAGTCCTTCAATCACTGATTCCAGCAAATCGAAACTGATGTGTCCGTCATTGCCCGTCAATGGTTTGATACGTATAAAAAGAAGAAAAAAGTTGGTGTCCCCGTGGGCAATCAATTTAATGTTGACCAAAATGCACCATACACTAGTGCCCAATTCAACTAAATAAACTTTTGATGGCTTTTCGTTTTTCAGTACCATCGATAATTTTCCGCATCAAATTTTTGCCCGCACCGTCGTTGTCAATCCGTCAGAGACTCAGAGTTGGGGGATGAAAGTGTGTCAGAAGTCGAAGCCAGGGACGAAGCAAGGTACAGACGAGGAAGAGAAAAAGACCAAAGAACAGATTTGGAGAGAATTTCTCTTTTTTTGTGTATATTCTATCTGTCGTCAATGTACATCATTTGAATAATTATACTACAAGGTGTATACTCATAAGGCAATGTAATATCATACAGATCAATCTAAATCAATCTAATTTTTAGATTGATTCTATAAAATCAAAATCGGATCAATTAGTATCCGAAGATCTTCTGCATATCTTCCAACACTCCCCCTCAAGCTGGTGGCTTGTAAATTTCCAAGACACCTAGCTTGCTCAATAGATATGCATGCTGTCTTTGACACAAGGCTTTGGTAAACACATCTGCAGGTTGTTCAGCAGTTCCAATCCACCTTGTCTCAATTGTTCCTTCTTGAATCTTCTCCCGAGTGAAATGACAATCCACTTCTATGTGCTTGGTTCTCTCGTGCATTACAGGATTCGCTGCAAGCTTCAGGGCCGATTCGTTGTCGCAGTATAACCTTGTCGGACCTTTCAATTGTACTCCAAGGTCACTGAGCAAACCTCGTATCCACACAACTTCACACGTGGTTTTTGCCATGGCCCGATACTCTGCCTCAGCTGACGATAGAGAAACTGTTGCTTGCTTCTTGGTTTTCCATGAGAGAAGAGAATCTCCAAGCTTAATACAGAAGCCAGTTATGGATCTTCGACTCATAGGACACGTTGCATAGTCCGCATCGCAGTATGCTGTCATTTCCATGTTGCATTTTCTGGATAAAAGTATTCCGAGTCCTGGACATCCCTTCAAATACTTGACGACCTTCAGAGCGGCATTCATGTGAGATTCTTTTGGTTTGTGCATAAATTGACTCAGATTCTGCACCGCATATGATATATCAGGCCTGGTCATAGTAAGGTATATAAGCTTTCCAATGAGCTTCTGGTAACTCATCGGATCCTGTATTATAGGATCATCCTGAGATGTTCCCCCAGCATGATCTGCTGTAGTTAGCCTGACGTTCTGTTCGATTGGAATGACAGCTGGCCTGCACCCTGATAAACCGGCCTCTAATATAATCTCCAATACAAACTTCCTCTTACTGAGAGAAATTCCTTGGTGAGATCGTGCGATCTCAATCCCAAGAAAATATTTTGGTGCTCCCAGATCCTTTATATGAAAAGTGGTATGCAAATATTTTTTAAGGCTCTCTACTGCAGCTTCATCGTTTCCCATGATAAGAATGTCATCTACATAAATCATCAAGTAGATAGATGACGTACCTTTGGTCCATGTAAACAAAGCATAATCATACTTTGACTGTTTGAAGTTTGCACTGGTGAGAGCATTGGCAAATTTAGCATACCATTGTCTGGAAGCCTGTTTCAGCCCATAAAGAGATTTACGGAGACGACATACTTTATCCTCCCCTTGTCTCCGTAAGCCCTGAGGAATGTCCATGTAAATCTCTTCATCCAGATCACCATGAAGAAAGGCGTTGTGAACGTCCATTTGGTGTAACGACCAATCATGGATTGCTGCAATGGATAAGAATGATCGAACAGTGACATCTTTGGCAACTGGAGAAAAAGTTTCGTTATAGTCGAAACCTTCTCATTGTGTATACCCTTTCGCCACCAATCGAGCTTTGTATTGTTCAATGGATTCATCAGCTCTATATTTTATTTTGTAGACCCACTTGCATCCTATGGATTTCCTATCCCTAGGAAGATTAACTATCTCTCATGTTTGATTATTAGCCAACACCTATAATTCTGCTGCCATCGCCTTTTGCCACCGTGGGTCTTTGGATGCCTCATCATAACTAGACGGTTCTTTTTCATCGGATATATGACTAATGCAACATTTATGTTCCGACGAAAGTCTTTCAAAGGAAACATAAGAAGATGTCGGATAGTTAATACTTGGTCCATTAAGCGAGGCACAGACATAATCTTTAGTCCACGTTGGTGGTCTCGTGGCTCTCTTCGAACGTCGTGGATGGTCCGTTGGTGGTGGAGGAGGAGATATTTCTGCAGCATTATTTTCTGCATGATTATCATAATCATTCTCAATATTGGATGGAGCAGTGGGTATGCTTTCCAATGTCTCTGTCTGTGGTGACTGATCAAATGATGGTGGGATGACTTGCCCCGATGATGCAGCGAGAAAATATTCAGGAGATAGATTGTCCTCAATTGGTGATTGATGTGAGCTGTTTGAGATATTCAAATCCCCTGTAGTTTCCTGGAATGGAAAAACAGTTTCGTGAAATATGACATCCTTGCTCACGAAAAATTCCCCCGTCGATGGATCCAAAACATAATACCCCTTCTGTAGGTTAGGGTAACCCATAAAGATACCCCTCCTTGCACCTGGACCCATTTTATCTCGAGGTCCCATAGTTGTAGCATAACATAAACAACCGAAAACTCTTAGATGATCTACTGCTGGTTTTTTTTTCCATAAAGTAACTCAAAAGGTGACTTACCAGCTAATATCCGAGTAGGCATACGGTTGATGAGGTAGGCTGCAGTAAGGACACAATCTCCCCAATATGTTGCTGGTATGGATCCCTGAAACTTTAAGGCGCGTGCGACTTCCAGCAAGTGACGATGCTTACGTTCCACTACTCCATTCTGTTGTGGAGTATAAACGCAAGAGCTTTCATGTAGAATGCCATGAACCAGGAAGAGTGATCTGCATTCATAACTAAAAAACTCCTTCCCATTGTCAGTCCATATTCGCTGGATTGATTTCCCAAACTGATTTTTAGTCAGGATAATGAATGTCTTCAAATGAGATGGAACTTGTGCCTTTGATTGCATCAAGAATACCCATGTAGCTCGAGAGTGATCGTCAACGATTGTGAGAAAATATTGTGAACCGTCACGATGTGCTGTGTGATATGGCCCCCAAATATCCACATGAATTAAGGAAATGACATCATTGGAACGTTTTGCATTGGAAGGGAAAGCTGCACGAGACTATTTTGCTAGAGGGCAAACATGACAGTTAGGGTATGGGAAGAAGGCACTATGTCCCATTCGTGAATGCAAAAGAAAATCTTTATCATTGGCAATGGCGTTACACAATGACATTTTGTTGAAAGGAATTGAATCATGATAACTTGAAGTGCTGATCCAGAAATATAAACCTTCAGAAATATTACTCAAGCCCATCAGTTTCCCAGTCAAAAGGGCCTGAAAAAAACATGTGTCAGCATCAAAGAGTATTTGATAGGAGTTTTCTGTGCAGACTTTGGACACGGAAATGAGGTTGAACCGGAATTGTGGGACATAAAGGACATTTTGTAGGACAATTTGGGGGCTTAATTGAACAGTCCCTGTCAATGTGACATGAGTAATATCTCCATTTGGAAGTTCCACAGAAATAGGTGTCTCCAATTTCCTATTGCTTTTTGAAAAAAAAACTCATATCACAAATGATATGATCACTTGCTCCTGAGTCAATTATCCATGCCCTTTTTGAAATTGAGTTCATCAGGCAGTGGGATATACCTGAGAAGCTTCCCCCTTTATTTCCAATGTCTGCTTTCTGTAATGCCTGCATCAATTGCTGATATTGCCCATAAGTAATGGGTCGGTCACTACTTGTCCCAGTAGGTCCGGTCACCTGGTAAGCTGTAGAGTATTCTTTCCTTTTTCCTTTTTCTCCTGGTTTTCCATGTAATTTCCAGCAATTATCTATGGTATGATGCGGACGTTTGTAGTGTTCACAGTACAATTTACCTTTCCCTTTTGAATTTTGGCTGAAATTTCGTATGGAAAAAAGCTGGCCGGCGGATGTCTTGATTGCCGAATTATCTCCACCGTCCGACCCAGCAGATAGATAAGCTCTTTGTGGACCGTCGGATCTTCGGGGAAAATCGGAGCCGTCAGATCTCCTCGAGAGATCTGAGCCGTCGAATCGTCTGATCAGATCCTGGCCGTAGCTTCCATCCCTTCTAAGGGTCCTTTCAGCCATTTCAAACCCTAGCCCCTCGCGATTCTACTGAGCTAGGGTTTTCGCCCCCAATTCTCTCCCGCGGCGTTCCCCACGGAGGGCGAGGGCTACGGCGTCCCCTCCTCGTGTCTGCTCCGGAGTGGTGAGTCGCTGGCTCTCCTCTTGGACTGCCAGCTGGAAGATCCGGCCGAGGGGCGGCACGGGATCCATCGCCAGAATCTGCGATCTAAACGTTAGGTAAGTTTCATTCAAAATCAAGAGAAATCGAGTGGATTTCTCCCTCTCCTTCATCGATCTGTACTGCTTGAGTGTTTCTGGGGGTCCCTCAAGCTTTTCCTCTGCGGCCTCGAGCTCGTTCCAGAGCGATGAGAGTTTGTTGTACACCGCTGTGATTGACATGTTTCCTTGTTTGAGATCCGTGAGTTCCTGCGTGAGACAAAAAAATTTTGCTCGATCTAACTTTCCATACATCTCTTTGATGTTGTCCCACATGGTTTTCGAATCTTTCGTCGGTGGGAGGCCTGCTGCGATGTCTAGGGAGACACAATTGTCGATCTAGGTGCGGATCAGGCGGTTGCACTTTCTCCAGTGCCTTGCCAGCCTTTCGTCCGACGGGATCGGTACGGTTCCGTAGAGAAAACCGTCCTTATCCTTTGTCGCGAGAGCCCTCCGGAAGTCTTGTGACCACTTGCTGTAGTTTTTCGGCCCGGTCAGTTGCAAACGGATGAGTCGCACTTCTAGACTGTCGGCGGTAGACACATGCAAGGGGTCCCCTGGTTCTGGTCGACCGATGATAGCCGCAATCGGATACGGAAAGAAACCGGGTGGAAAATTTGGGTTCGGGTAGGGGTTCGGCCCTGTACCCGACCCATCGAATCCGGATCCATGCCCCGCATTGAAGCGACTCGGGTGAAGGTTTGTTCCCGATCCCGCTTCTCTAGACCCGCTTCTTGGTTCTGTCTCGGTGGCTGAGTTTGCCCGCTTGCGGCCGGTAGACTCCCTCGAGCTGAACACTGCTCTGGTAACTCATTACCCCCGGCAATGATGGATTCGGGCCTTGCCCGACGTACCATGGATAGGGTACCCATTGGTAAGGTTGGCCCGGAATGGGCTTCCCCACATTCGCCTAAGCCGGGAACATCTGCCATTGAATCTGCGTTTGTTGCTGTGTCGTGGTATTTGCAGGTATCATCTCGGTGTTGTGGCCCTGTGTCTTCACCGTCGATGTGACATCGCCTGTGGAAGGAATTCCAGTGCTGACAGGAGGTAGGTTTTCTAGGCTCATGGTAAGTAAATCCTCTCCGCTTCTTCTCCCTTCTTACAATAATCGATTCTCTCGTAACAAGACGTAGATCTGTCTTGCAGGTTCAAACGAAAGCAATCTGGTGTGGAAGTTGGAGCTTAGAGCCGTAGCTCTGATACCATGTCAGAAGTCGAAGCAAGGGACGAAGCAAGGTACGGACGAGGAAGAGAAAAAGACCAAAGAACAGATTTGGAGAGAATTTCTCTTTTTTTGTGTATATTCTATCTGTCATCAATGTACATCATTTGAATAATTATACTACAAGGTGTATACTCATAAGGCAATGTAATATCATACAGATCAATCTAATCAATCTAATTTTTATAAAATCAAAATCAAAATCGGATCAATTAGTATCCGAAGATCTTCTGCATATCTTCCAACAAAGTGGGATTTGACTGGAAAACTTTAACAAGTTCAGTAACTTGATTGCTTAAATTATCAGTTCAAGGATTGCGTTACGTTAAGAAATCATTGCAAATTCAACAATCAAACATTCAATTGTCATGTCCTTTTGTATTCTATACACTTTGTTAGCGAGGCAACTAACTTGACATGAAATTTGAGTAGCTTCTTGGGGGAGATTATCCAATTAGTTTTAAAATTATTGTACATATGCCAATTCGATCATATTAATTTAACCCTAAACTTTTGCGCGAAATTTCAATGTAGTCTCCCTAGCCAATTTCCGTTGAAAATCGTTGATGTGATGGTTACGCCATTGATTTTCAGGCAAAGATAGATTGGAAGGACTATATTGGAAGTCGTACAAATATTTATGATTATATTAACAAAATGAAAAAGTTTAAGGCCGAATTGCCATCCATACAATAAATTTAGGACCAATTGGATAGTCTTTTTCCCTTTTTGGATATGTTTAATTGAAAAGTTATGGCATGATCGTACCGGTCATTGTATAGTTCTGTTGCACTTAAAGAAGAAAGTTTGGCATGGAAGCTTGTGAGCAGTGAATACGCGGATGGATGCACCCATGACTGGATAAGGAGATCCGACTAAGATGTCGTTTTTGCCCTGGTCCTCTTTTTTTCTTTTTTCTTTTTTTGTTGATCCTACTTTATTTCTACTCTAACTCTCACTTTCAGACTTTTGGGTATGAGAGTCGGAACCCATATCTAAAACTAAATCATTCCCACCCGACCCCCTACGAATGTGGGAATTCGAGCTCCCCACCTCCCCCTTTCCATGTGGAAATGATAGCCATTAGGGCAAACCTTAGTGTTTTTTTTTTTTTATGATAGCCATTAGACCATAAATTCACTAGGCAAAAGGGGGAAAATTTTAATAAAAAAGAAAAAGAAATGGCCATAGAACAAAGGTTGAAAATTCTAAGTGGAAGTTAGAATCTAGGTAATCGGTTCCATAGTGGGTAGGTTCTAGAGTTGCAATCTAAAACCTATCATGTTATGACTGGTTCTCAGTTTTTGTACCTTAATCCTACCCCGTTTTTTCAGTTCATTTCCAAGTTTACTTGAGAACCTTTTTTTTTTTTTTTTTTCATTTTCTGGTTCATCTTTTTCAGCAAAAATATATGAGGTTATGAGCAACAAAACAATTCAAAGTAAAAGATGAACAACGGAAATATCTATCCACCAAAAAAATAATTTATAAGATGAACGTGTAGTTATGTACAATTATAAACAACAAAAAGTTCAAACACGTAACGCAAAACATAAATTACAAAACCCCATTCCCTATTTATCAATAAAAATTTAGGTAAGAGGAAAGACTTAAAAAGAATTTCAAAGAAAGACAAATGATGAAGTGAGTGTTGATGTTAGAATTTAGGAGAAAAAAAATTAGACTTTTGGCTTTATAGCTTATAAAACCAGTTACAAAATAGGATGGTCCGGTCTGGTTTTTGGACCGATTTTAACTGGGTCCAAATTTTTGGAACTTGTTCTCGGACCGATTCCTATAAGAGTATGGCTTCGAATGATAGAGCAATCAAGTTGGACTTTGAGGATTGATATTACTTTCTTTAATGATTTATTTGCCTCACAAAGTTGTTATAGTCATTGGTAAATATCCTCCAGAATACAAAAAAAATCTCAAAATGAGAATACTAGATAATAATTCTAATATTTTTTTAGGGTCTCCCTAGGAAACAATTGAAAAGATGACTATAGTTTTTTTTATAAATAAAATTTTCATAAATTCCAAAAATTCTCAATAAACAAAAACAACCTTTGGCCTAATAAAAGTTAATATGATAACCGTACGGAATAAAATAAAATAAACAAAGGGGTTAGTGCTAATTAAACCGCGGGCGCGCAACTGTGCCAAATGCTAGGTCGCCTAATAATTGCGCCAAAATCACGCAATTATTTGTGCACCCGCACGCGAGTATAGTGGGGTCTAGCCCACACAAAATCTTTTTTTTAGATACACTAAAGAAGCCTCACACTTACTAACTGACCCTCATTCTCCCACTTTTCCTATGTGGGACAAGGAAACACACATTTAATTTGTTTTACAAACAAACTTCCAACAATCCCCCACTTTATTTGTAAAACAAAGATTTGAAAAATAAAAATTTTAAAACCATACAGCCTAAATTTCTATAAGATTAATATACATACTTAAATATCTCTTTCGAGTTAAACCTTTACTTAGTACAAGTATATCAAAACTATATCAAAGTAATAAGTAACTCGACTTTAAACTTGTACTTTTAAATAAAATCGGATATACCACACATATACTAATATCTTGTTTCAGTGAGAAGTTCTATATTACTCCACATTATTATGACCTTGTACATGATCCTGTTTCATGAGCTCTTTAAAAAGTAATACTAATTTCCGTAAGAAGCGGCACCACTTCTAAGCTCATATAGGTGAAGTATTTACCATGTGTTTTTGTTATTATTAACACATCACAAGTTTATACTATACATCATTAGTAATTCAATTCAACCTATAAAACGTAACAGAAGATACTGACTTCTCATATCAAGGCTACATCAGTATCAAACAATCACATTCAGTAGCTTGTTCTCCCCCATTAAATCTTGCAACTAATGACGTTCTAGAAAAAATTGTTAGATTACCATTACTGGTGATTTCAATTAAATGGTTTCAGCCCCATTTCTTGTGAGGTTATTATTACCATATATCTTGGTAAAGCATTCATCAAGGGATTGACAAGATTATTACTTGACTTCATGTAAACAATTGTTATGGTACCATCGTTAATCAATTATCTTACATATTCATGTCTTAAACTAATATGTATAGACTTATCATTATAGGTGCTGCTATAAGCTCTTGCCAAAGTGGCATGACTATCACAATGGATAGAAATATGAGGCATATGATTAGACCATAATTTGATATCCAACAATAGATTCCTAATCAATTCGGCCTTTTTCCCAGTTGCCGCTAAAGCAACAAATTCAAATTCTACTATTGAGTGAGTTATACATATATGTTTCTTACTCGCCCAAGATACATCACCTACATCTAGTGTTAAAAATCCATCCAAAAGTGAAATGCTCATTTCCCACACTTGTAATCCAACTAACATCAATGTATCCTTCTTATACAGCCAGATAATTATTATAGAAAAATCATAAATTTTTAATTCTCTTAAGATAACAAAAAAATTAATAATAGCTCTCGAATGTTCTATACTTGGATTACTAGTATACTTACTCAACTTCCATACAGAATAAGCAATATCAGGTCTAATACAATGCATCGCATACATTAAAAACTCTACTGCACTCACATATTCAAATTGCGGTACCGCTCTACTAGTATTATAATTTAATTTAATATTGTAATCAAATGGAGTACTTATTTCCTTGAAACCAAGATGTTGAAATTTATTCAATGATTTTTCAACATAACTATATTGGCTTAGAGAATAACCCCTACTATGTTTTTTAACTTTAATATAGAAAATAGTATTTACTTCACCCAAATCCTTCATTTTAAATATGGAAGTTAGATATTTCTTAGTTTCAATAATTCTAATCATATTTGATCCAAAGATAAGCATATTATCAACATACAAGCACACTTAGATACCCTAGTTTTTAGTGAATTTAAAGTATACACTTATCAACACTACCATGGATGAAACTGTTAGACAATATGGTCAAATCAAATTTTTTATACCACTACTTAGGGGCTTGCTTAAGCCCATAAAGAGACTTAACCAATTTATAGGCTTTTCTTTCATTCCCAGGAAGAACGAAACCCTCTAATTGTTCCATGTAAATCTTCTCATTTAAGTCTTCATTCGAGAAAGCAGTCTTGACATCCATTTGACGAACACAAATATCATAAATGGAAGCTAGAACAAAAAGAATTCGAATAAAAGTTATACATGCAATATGAGCATACGTATCAAAATAATCTATTCATTTTTTTTTGTCTATATCTTTTGGCCACAAGTCTAGCCTTAAAAGCTTAGATAGAATCATCGAAATGATATTTTCTTCAAAAAAAACCCATTTGCACTCAATAGGTTTAGATCTTTTTGGTAAATTTACTAATTCCCAAGTATTATTGGACATAATTGATTTTACTTCATCATTTACAGCTTCTTTCCAAAAAGAATCATCTCTAGAAGACATAGCATCATCAAAGTTTTTAGGATCATCTTTTAAATTTAATACTAAATGATATTTATTTATTATGTTATTATCTCTGTCTCCTTCAACATGACAAACATGAGTATTAAAATCAGGACCTAAGTCTTTTTCCTAACTCTAGCGCTTCTCCTTAGTTCAATTATATCTTTAGAATCATTCATTTTTTTCTCTTGAGAATCTACTTGAGTTTCCATAGGTTTTGAGTGATTTTTAATAATTTCGTGACCCGTATAATATTTATTATCAAAGAATTCAACGTCTCTTGATTCTACAATGACATTGGACTTTAAATCAAGAAGCCTATAAGCCTTATTGTTTTCGGCATATCCAACAAAAACACTTTTGATAGCTCTAGGACCGAGCCTTGTTCTCTTGAGATCTGGTACTCGGTAGTATGCCAAACACCCCCACACTTTAAGGTATGACGAATTTAGTTTTCTACATTTCCATACTTCATAAGAGGTTATGTTATTTTTCTTGGAATGTATTCTATTATGAATATAACATGTAGTAAGTAATGCTTCTCCTCAAAGATTAATTGATAACTTTGAATTTAAAAGCACATAATTAACCATTTCTCCAAGAAATTGATTTTTCCTTTCAGTCAAACCGTTTTGTTGTGGAGTATATGGTGCCGAAACTTAATGAATAATATCATGTTCTTCACAAATTGAGGAGAATTCATTTAAGAAATATTCTCCACCTTTATCTGAATGTAAAACTTTGAGTTTCATTTCTAATTGATTTTCTACTTTAACCTTATATTTCTTAAACATGGTAAATGATTCATCCTTCGGCCTCATGAGATAAATATATAAAAACCTACTGCAACCATTCACAAAGGTAATAAAATACCTTTTACCACAACGTGTTAGCATGCCATTGAATTCACATATATCACTATGAACCAAATTCAATAAATTTGAATTTCTTTTAACGCTAGAAAATGGTTTATCAATAAATTTAGAATTAGCACATACTTCACACTTATCAAATTCACCATTGCAATTTATCAAGTCTAACTTCTTCATATTCTTCAAATAATGAATATTTATATATGCCAACCTACTATGCCAAAAAATGAAAACTTAACAATATAAGTAGAACTAGTAATATTATTATTGATACTCAGTTGATACATGTCATCATTAGCGTAATCCTTTCCTACAAACAACCCATTCTTCGACAGGATAACCTTGTCGGATTCAAACAAAACACAAAACCCCCTCTTACAAAGTAAATCAATAGAAACTAGGTTCTTTCTAATTTCGGGTATAAATAACACATTAAGAAAAGTAATCTTCTTTCCAGAAATGAAGTCTATCTCCAATATGCCTTTTCCAGCAACCTTTGCAAGAACATTATTGGCCATCAAGACCTCTTGAACATTTGAGTTGACTGTCTCTTCAAATTACTTGAAAATGAATTTGTCCTTACACACATGAACTATTGCTTCAGACTCTAACCACCAATTGGATTAGATAGTGGTAGAGTTGATTTCAGAAACCATAGCCATCACATCATTAATTTTAGAAATTTTCATGCTCGAAAGCATGGTTGAAATCATGGCCACAAAATTTTCCTCAACCAAATTTGCATTTGCCTTCACCGTTGGAATGTTCTTATCTTTTGAAATGCTCTTACGGTGAATGCAATCCTTGGCGTTGTGTCTCTATTTGCCACAAACAAAATATCAATCATTTTTCTTCTTTTGTGTTCTCTTAAATTTATGCCTGCTCTTTACTTTGAAGTTCTAGCCGATTTTTCGTTTTCTTTCCACATCATTTACCTTGGAATTGTACAAAACAGAATTATCACGTAAACGTGACTCTTCCTCAATGCGAAGATGTTTCTGCATTAGGTGAAGTCCTCTAACTTGTGCACCAGGCTTTTTCCATAGTCTTTCCAACTTGGAGGCAATTTCACAATAATCGCTCCAACTTGAAAAGCGTTTGAAATATCAATTTTGAGGGCATGAATTTTATTTACTAGCACTTGCAGTTCATGGATTTGTTCCAACAAGGATTTGGTATCAATAAACTTGAAATCAAAATATTTTGCGATTACATATTTATTAGTACATTGCTCATTTGCTTTGTATTTGAATTCCAATGCATTCCGAATTTCTCTAGCCGACTTCATTTTAGTTAATAAGTCATACAAACAATTGGACACTGTATTCAAAATGTGTCATTGACAAAGTAATTCGTCCTCCGCACGTTTTTTCTTCTTTTTATTAATCATCTCAATGGCTTCCACACTTAGATGTCCTCCCTCAGTAGTAAGCTTCGGATCCTATAGTCCAGTTCCTGGATAAAACCGATCTAACTACATACCCCTAAAGTTGACTAGTCTGTTGTTTTACAAACTTTAATAATCGAACGTTGCTTAGAGCTCATGTACAAGTCCCTCGAAATTTCATTTTGTTATATATTGGAGGAACAATTCAGAGTCGATTTTGGGAAAGAAAGTTAACTGGTGGAGAGATGACATGTCCAGAGTCAATTTTGAGAAATAAAGATATGGTATCTATATTATCATAACACATCTTAACAATCCACGTAGCATTTTATGCATTTCTTAGTGATAATTTGAGATTGAAATCAATCATAGAGATGTAAAAAAAAAAAAATACATTTATGATATAGAGAACTCCATATACTTATTAAAAGAAACATTAAAGCTGCGGACTTTTTTTTTTTTTTGTTACGTATAAAAAGGGTGGGGAGGGCGATAAAATTATCAGGCTTTTCTACTCCATGTTCTAACATTCTCAGTACCGTAGAAGAGTCATGCATGACATCAAACACACTGCTGAAATTTGTTGGGGGTGGGGGGATTGCCCTTCTCTCAATTCTCGTCTCGATGTGGCGCTTCCTCGACCAGAGTTTCGCATCGTTCGCCATGGGTTATTGACTAGTCGATGACCCACCGAACACGACGAAACATTATCAACTCACGTTGATGGCTTGGTGTACTTCGGCCAGTCACTGAAGTGTCGTAAGTGGCGTACAGATACGAATTTTTTTTTAATTGGTGATGAGACTCGCAGCAATCATCTAAGCACGCGACAGGACAGGGGAATCATAAGATTCGGACAAATCGGTTGAAGTAACCAATCGGTTGAAGTTTCGTCGGGGGTGCACAAGTTGGGACGCTGGATAATTGAAATCGCACGACATTCTTCAATTCAATGCTGTGCAAATCGTTTGGATCATTATGAGAACTCCGAGTGATCTCATCAGAGTAGTGTATTCAGCTAATTTCTTCAGCCTCTAGCTATGTTATTCGTGATTGTTCTGGCGGTTTCTCTCCTGGCAAACACGGCACCGACTCATGAAACGGGCGATTTTATGTACAATGGTTTCTGGTCTGCGAATCTGAGCCTCGATGGTTTAGCTGCACTCACTGGCGATGGCCTCCTGAAGTTAACCAGTGTGAACCAACAGAACAAGAGTCGTGCCTTCTACCCAGACCCCATCATGTTCAAGAATTCATCCGATGGCGTTGTTCACTCATTCTCCACCACATTCGTCTTCGCTACAATTGCCGAAGATCCAGCTCTCGCTGGGCCCGGGTTCGCCTTTGTGATAGCTCCTCGTAGAGAATTTCCTGGAGATCAGCCTGGTTATTACTTTGGTCTCTTCAACATGACAAACCATGGCCATTCCTCGAACCACATTTTCGCGGTGGAATTTGACACGATTCAAAACACCGAAGTCCAGGATATCAATGACAACCATGTCGGGATTGATGTCAATGGACTGCTCTCCTTAAATTCTTCCCCTGCTGGATACACTGAAAACAACATTCCAGGCTTCAGAAACTTGAGTCTGATTAGTGGTAAAGCAATGCAAGTGTGGCTGGATTATGATGGTGTGCAGAAACAAATCAGGGTCACATTAGCTCCGGTCAGTGTCGACAAACCAAACACTCCCCTTTTGTCTCTGTCCTTCAATCTCTCGCCGATCTTCAAGGAGACCATGTACGTTGGGTTCTCTTCCTCAACTGGTGCGCTCTCAACTTCTCATTATGTCCTCGGATGGAGCTTTCAGGTAAATGGACAAGCTCATAGGCTTGATTTGTCTCAACTTCCTAGATTACCCCATATGAAAAAGAAGCAGAAATCCATTCTTCTCACTACTGGACTGCCTTTCATATGCTTTTTCTTTCTGTCAATACTAGTCTTTGCTATGGCTTATGCGATTAGAAAAAGAAGAAAATTTGCAGAGGTTCTTGAAGATTGGGAGCGTGACTACAGTCCGCATCGGTTCAAGTACAAAGATCTCTATGTTGCCACAAAGGGGTTCAGAGATCAGGAGCTACTAGGAGCTGGTGGATTTGGTAGGGTTTATAGAGGGGTATTACCCACCTCGAAAATTGAGATTGCAGTGAAAAGGGTTTCTCATGAATCGAGGCAAGGGATGAGACAGTTCATTGCCGAGATTGTTAGTATTGGTCGGCTTCGTCATCGGAACATTGTGACGCTTCTTGGATACTGCCGTCGGAAGGGTGAATTGCTGTTGGTTTATGACTACATGCCAAATGGAAGCCTGGACAAGTACCTCTATAACCAACCAAAGGTGACCCTCAATTGGAGTCAAAGATTTAGAGTGATCAAGGGTGTTGCATATGGCCTCTATTATCTCCATGAAGGATGGGAACAAGTAGTGATTCACAGGGACATCAAAGCTAGCAACATCTTGTTAGATTTAGAGCTAAATGGGAGGTTAGGAGATTTCGGGCTTGCAAAATTATATGATCACGGCACCGATCCTCAATCCACCCATGTGGTGGGAACTCTTGGGTATATGGCCCCCGAGAACACTCGAACGGCCAGGGCCACTACGAGCACAGATGTTTATGCGTTTGGAGCATTTTTGCTTGAGGTCGCCTGTGGAAGAAGACCGATTGAGGTTCAGGAGGAGGAGGATGTGATATTGGTGGAATGGGTGTTTTCTTGCTGGGATAAGGGTGACATACTGGAGGCAAGAGATCCGAACTTAGAGACGGACTTTGTGGCGAAGGAGGTGGAGCTAGTGTTGCAACTTGGATTGTTGTGCTCCCAGTCTCAGCCAACTGCGAGACCACACATGCGTCAAGTAGTGCAGTACTTGGAAGGGGATCTCACGTTAGAGGAGTTATCATCTCTCGGTATTTCAAAAAGTGGATTGCAATTTGCGTATCATGAAGGTTTTAGTAAGTCTATCATGTCTGATCCATCTTCATCAGACAAGGCATTTTCACAAATATCTTCTGTCGCAAATTCTCTTATGTCTGGTGGAAGATGAGTCTGAAGCTTGTTATATAAATTAAAAGCACATTTCATAGATCGAAATAATTGTCAAACTAGCATTCTTATGCTTCAAGTATTCGTAGTTCGCAACTCTGTGAGTATATGTAAACTGTAATTTAAGATTCTATGGATCAGACCAATTTCTGCATTACATTCTTACATGTTCTTGGGAATGTCTACATTAACTTAAATTGCCTCCTTTGGTTTTCCCTTTCGGTCAGCCTTCAGAGTGTAAGAACAAGTCCACCTTTTATAAGGATTATTACTTGTTTGTTTGAATCCTCGCATGATTTAACAGCCGGGTCCCTAATATATATGCACCATTGACATGTGAATTTTTTTATTCATAGAGAATATAGTAACACAAGTCAGGGTACCAATAGCTAAAATTGCATTAGATTCAATTTGATCCCAGGAGATTCAAACGATATTTTCTCTGTAGTGCATTCAGCGAATTCTCCAGCTTTTGGACATATTCTTCGTGATTTATCTGGCGATTTCTCCCCCGGCAAATTCTGTACTAGCTCACAATACCAGTAGTTTCACGTTTCTGGTCGGCCAATCTTAGCTTATATGGTTTAGCCGCATTCACTGGCAATGCAACCAATCAGAAGCACAGTCGTGCCTTCTACCCTGTCCCAATCAAGTTCAAATATCATCCAGTGGATCTGCCTACTCTTTTTCCGCAACTTGCATCTTCAATGTGATTTACGAGAATCCACCTCTGGGTGGTTACGGGTTCACTTCTATGTTAGCTCCTGATAGAGAATTTCCCGGAGCTCTTCCTAGTAATTACTTTCACCTCTTCAACGAAACCAACAATGGCAATGCCACGAACCACATTGTCACAGTATAATTTGACACAATCCAAAACCATGATGTCCATGATAACTACGTTGGGATTGATGTCAATGGGCCAGCCAACCTGCGTAAAATCTGCCCCTGTAGGATATACTATGTGTTCTGGTGGGGTCTTCACTATTGGAAATTGTGATCCATTTTCTCTAAATTATCTAGAAACTACTAGCTTAGTCACGAAGACGAGAACGTTGGCAGCAATATCCATGTTGAAGATTGTCTAGAATTGTTGAGAATGGCGGTTACTAGCTAAACTTGAAAGAAAGTCGAGAATAGCGGCTAAAGAAGAAACCTGAATGTGGACAACAAGAAGTCAAGTCGAAGAAGATTTCTTAGTCAAAACAAATGTCAACCAAAACAGGTCATCTAAGGTCCAGCAATTGTCTAGCTGTCTAGGGCGGTGGCTAGGTCGATTGTAATTGCATGTAAATAGGCTTGTAGTTCATAATTTGAGAGTGTGTGAGGTGAGCCCTCCACTGTGAGAGGTTTCAACCTCCACCCACGGTGGAGGAGTAGAGCTTAGATAGTTCCATACCATGAAATATGCCTCCGTTATCAAAATATCTTGTACTATCCATTTCCATCAACCAGATAAACTCTATCCCATGTTCTCTATCCTTAAACTATCCTATCTTGTCACTTGTCCATTTCTCGGCTCCCTTGCCATATATCACACACACTTGCCCACACACGCTTCCGCAAAATCCAACAGTGGTATCAAAGCTAGATGCGTGCAGGTTCGTGATTGAGCTAGGCGTAAGGGACCATGAAACTAGAGCTAGGCATATTCGGATGGAGTTTTGGGCGTTTGTCCTCGACATCCTTAACTAAAAAGGCGCGAGCTTCAGTGAGAGCCAAGAGAGCCAGAGTTGGATCCAGAGCTAGAGCCTATGAGAGCCTAAGGTAGAGCCCAAACTAACTGTGACATCCTGAATTTTTCAGTTCTACTTTCAATTAAATTAATCGGGCCTTTCTTCGACGCGCCTATAGTGTTATTCTCAGAGCTGATCACTCCTGAGATAACTAGACTATCTGGGGAAGTCATTAAGGAATTTTAACGCATTAGACTTGAGAATATGACCGGGAATTGACTACTCGACCGTGCTCATCTATAGAGATCATTTCGGCACAATAAAGATCGATTAGAAATTAGAGATAGGTCGGTTCGACAGAGATGTGTGGCTAAACGTGGGTGATTCCACTAAATTACAAAATTCTCGTCGACCGGCATTAGACTGATTTTTCTATCGTTTTGGTACCCTGTGTCCGTATTTGAATCCTCGAGATTTTCACGACAATCGAGAGTCGTCAATATGTCGAAGAGGTTCATTGTGGCTCGAAGAAAATCGACCACGGGTCATTTGCGCTAAAAATTTCTGAAAGCTACCCGATAGCCTAGGTCACGCTAAAATCGCGCCAGATTGAAATTAATTGCGAATTTGAATCCGATTTCAGAAATTGAAAGTTCAGTCATGTCACAAGTCATTTTAGGAATGTTGACTCGATCTCTGAAGATTTTTCTGCAAACTGAGGTTTTGGCGGAAAAAGTCGATATAGGGGCCGTTTTCGACTGGGAAATTCCGAGGACCATTTTTTATCGCGAAATTGGGATGCAAGTGGGATCTATTGGCGAGGAAAAATACCAATTTGATCGACGATACGTCGGTGGGATTTATAGAAGCTGAAATGAATTGATTTGAAGAGGAATTGAATGGAAATTAAATCAATTCCAACCAAAATTCGTGTGCCCCTATGACCCATGACATTTGGACCATTTCAAGGCTTCTAGAAGGGAGTTTTGGTCTGAAAATGGCTGTGCACACCAGCCTTGCTTGGTGGCACACACCTAGGGGACAAAGGGATGAGAAGAAGGCTTTGGTGGCCCCCTCTAGCCAAAGTTGGTCCCTTCCCCCTTCTTCTCCTTCAACTGGTCGACCCTCTCTCCATTTTCCAACAGCTTGAACTTCAAAAAATTCTAGAGAACCGAGCTGCAGTCCCCCCACCCTCGACGTTGCAACCGCCCGCCGAAGCCGGAACCACCGCCGTGTCACCCACCGCGCCTCGGAAGCCAGCCGCTCGCCTGCGCTCGTGGTCCCGCCTCTCCGCTCGACGTCCCAGTGTCCCTGTGTATCCTGGTTGCTGCCTGAGGCTGTCGGACCATCGTATGCCGCTGTCCCGCCACCGTGGAGCTCTGCCTATCCTGCTGCAGCCACCGTCGGTCCTTGCTTGCCCGTTTCCAGCTCAACCGAACCATCGGCCAGCCTTTTCAGCCACAAACCAGCACCGAACAGTGTGGGTATCACACCACCGGCCGTGGTGGCTCCACTAGATAAGAGCTCCGTTGATCCTTGCCCAAAGGTGAGGGGTTCGAAACCCAGTGGAGGTACTTGGTGTCTTAAGTGTGACGTCGGGGTGGTGGGTCATCCGCTAGCGTCACTCCAGGGTTTACCCGCCAGCTGCCGGCTGTACAGGGTTCCCTGGGTATAAAAAAAAAAAAAAAACTGTGTGGGTATCACCAGCACTGTTTGGCCTGTTTTATGGCCTTTCGGACCTTGAAAGGCAGTCTCGCTTTGGAGTTTCTCAACCTTCTCCGCCTCGCCGTCGTTTTGATTTGAGCGGATCGTCAATCAAGTGAGTTTAACTCACTAATCCCTGCTTAGTAAGTTAATGACGTTTAAGGGTTGATTAGTTTAGAATAAGTATGGATTAAGTGGATAGTTAGAATAGATTAGTGATTTAATTAATCATTATTGCATGTAAGGCAGTCCCGCTTTGGAGTTTCTCGACCCTCTCCGCCTCGCCGTCATTTTGATCCAAGCGGATCGTCAATCAAGTGAGTTTAACTCACTAATCCCTGCTTAGTAAGTTAATGATGTTTAAGGGTTGATTAGTTTAGAATAAGTATGGATTAGGTGGATAGTTAGAATAGATTAGTGATTTAATTGATCGTTATTGCATGTTTGGTGGTTAGAATAGTGTAATTATAGCCTAGACAAGCTCTAGTATTTATCTAAAGTGATTCGAAAATTTTTCGGTTCCGTCTCGGCTTTTAATTAGGCTTTTCGGGCCTAAGTCCTATTTATTTGCATTTAATAATTAATTTTTGTTGTTATTTAATTAATTAATTATTTTCTGGAAATTAGATCGAGATAGCTGGTGACCAGAATTTTATGTTGATTACAGTGGTGTGATTTGTTTATTTAATTGACTGTTATTTTGTGCAATTTGAGTGTGATTTGTAATTTTGGGTATTTATCCCAAAATTTATTATTTTCAGTAATTAACTGGAAAATTACCGGGCATCGGTTGACAGCGCCAAAAATGTTTTTACTGACTATATAAAAGGTGGGAATTTTGAAAGTAAAGATATTATATTTTTGGCCGAGGCTGACTGTGTACCCACACACGATTATTTTTAACGGGTATCTTTAATATGAGAAAAATAGGCGAATGTATTATGTTAATTGAGGAATTTAAGTGTGGAATACCACGTTCTTGGCTGTGGGTGAATAATCGTGTGATGGTTTATAGTCGTAGTAAGATGACTATTGAAAATTGAGGTGACACATGTTGTGCGTGATGTTATGAGTTAGACCAAGAAAACCGCCGAAGTATGACTGTACCCATTGGGCCGTAATCAACCGCCAAAGTATGGCTGTGCCCATTGGGCCGTAATTAACCGCCAAAGTATGGCTGTGCCCGTTGGGCCGTAATTTACCGCCGAACTTGGAACAAGTTGTGCCCGTTGGGCCGTAATTCACTGCTGAACGTTTAGTAGGCCGTGCCCGAGTGTGGCCATAATTAATAGTTGGATGAGTAATTGAATGAAATGACCACGTAATGGTCTTGTTGACATCAATCGACTGGGTCAACTGATCGATGAGTCGAGCGGGTGTGGTGAGTTGATTGGTTGATGTGATTTGATGAATTGATTGGTTGAAATAACTGGATAGTTATTTGAATTATATTGACTTGCAGGAAGGAATTGAGGCCAAGGTAAGTCCCTTGACTCGTGATTGTGCTTAAATAGCCCTCATGGCGTATTTTCTTCCTAGTCGGGGCTTAGGGGGTTGAACTTGTTAAGACGCCGTCTCACCCCGTTGTGGGATAACATTTTCAGGCCCGTAGATGGCAGCTCATCCCGAACATTTTGGTCAGCCTAAGAAGGTGACTAAACATAAGTGCTTCATCCCGCTTCATGGAGACCCTAGGGGATGGGTGTATGAGTTGGTGAAATCCATAGTCCAGGTCGATGCAGACTTACCCAAAAAGGTGCCCCATCAATACAGATCATGGTATCGCCAGAAGCGAAATGGCCAGAGAGAAGGGCCCATACCAGAGTCCGAGGTTTTTTTTTATGTGCTGGAGGTCGCTTTTGGGAAAGGCACAGCAGATCGTCCATAAGGTTTAGTGGTGGACGTGGAACCGGACATGTCGGATTCAGGGTCCCCAGTACTCAGCTGAAAGCTCCAACTGGGATGTCGATGAAGATGAAGAGGAGGAGGAGGATGAGGACCCGTAGTTTTATGAAACCCCCTTTGTTTTGTAAACTCTATGAATAGATCAGCATGTATCGTATATATATGACTTGGTTTGTTATATATATATATATATAAGTGTGTTGTGGTTTCAGTTTTAAAAATTATGGCCCTACTTTTCTATCGCTGTTGACACCTAAATTTTTGGGTTGATATATAAAAAATGAAAAAAAAAACACACATGGCATTTAGTTTAGAAACATTTTATTTTCATTTTTGTTTTATTTTAGACTGTCGGTGAAGGGAAGATTTTTCACATATTCCATTAAGATTTTTCACATATACTATTTTGCGCGAAAAGGGAATTTTTTGGATAAAATATGTGAAAAATAAAAAAAGGGAATATTGCGCGAGGTGGGTATATTTCAACGATATATTTAGGGGTATCATGCGCGAACAAAAAGGAAAAAATATATACCGCAAAGATATATTTTAGACCTATATAATACCTTGCGTACAATGGAAAAAAGGGGGGTCGGCAATTCTATTCTAAAAGGCACGTTGAGAGATTTACATGTAAGAGGAGAGAAGAGAAAGAGAGGAGTCTCACGTCCAAGCCTTGGCCAAGACCCTCATCGTGCCATTGTGCGAAACTACTATTGTGTTGCTGTCACTACGCCACGCCGTGGCATCCTCACTACCAGTTACGCGATCCCGTGCTACCTCTCCCTCTTGCTGCATCGACGCCGCTGATCCTCGCATTGTCATAAAATATCGTTGCAGCTATTTATGTTTTTGGTGGATATCTCGAAGCATCCTGCTAGCAGCGAAGATCCAAGCGCTGCCGCTCCTTGCTACATCTATCTCGTCCATCATCCACCCAAGCATCATCGTTCATAGTCGTCAAAGGCCACGCAAGGAAGGTCCAACTCCACGTTGTGGCCATCGCCGTGCTAGTCTCTGTGTCCTGCGGCATTCTCGACATTCCAGGAGCACCCTCGAAGCTTTCCGTTGGTCTGGTTCATGGGTGATCATCTCGTATTGGCCGCCTCTCCGCAACTTGCAGAATTTCTATTTTTTTTTCAGAGGTTATCTGAAGCTCTCGCTGACCGCATCGTGAGCATCATCGAGCGCCGCAAGCACCACGGCTGGGTCACCGTTTAGCCGTGAGTCTCGACGAGGTCTCGCCGCCTATCCGTGAACCATCACCGCTCGCCACCGACAATCTCCCGGACTTACAATACAACGACGATCCATAGAGAGCAAAAGAGGAGAAATCGTGAGCGCGGCAGCCATAAAAGGAGACAATCAGGCAATCTCCCGCACGTGCTCATATTAATAAATTGAAGTGTTGTTGGGAGAAGGCCTGTCTTGGAATTTGAAATCTTCTTTCCACGGCTTGAGGTGTGGAATTTCGATGAGTGGGTTTCTATGGGTCCAAGAAAATCGTGAATTAGGGGAAGAGTAACAGCCACCTGCCGCTTCACACCTTGCCAGATTGAAGGAAACACTACACTAGTCGTCCACGCTTGTGTAGTGTTGTCCTCTTACGGCCACGACGAGCTACAATTGCAGCCAGATCTTCTTGCTTCGCAACCGAGACCCCACTGACTACGTTCAGCAAAGATATCACCACGAGCGAGCCGTGCACCATCATCCGAGAACTCAAGTCTCGTGACGATTCGCCCGCGAACCGTGAGCTACTCTTGGGCTCCTCATCACGCGGTCCGTGACCTGCGATGACCAGCTGCGAGTTACCCACCGTCTACAGCGAATCGCCACCGCGAGCCACCGGGCTTAGCACCACCACGTCGAGTCACGAGGATCCGAACTTGGAAGCCAATATTCGAATTAGGTAAAAATCTTATCTAATTTAATTTCTGAATATTCAGTTTCCTTAGTTGGAATATCGGTGATGCGCATGATTGAAATCTCCGATGCATTACTTAATTCGCAACCGCATACAATTTTTTATTCCATCTATAAGGCTTTAGATGGAATAATTAATCACGCAGGAATGAAATTGATATCTTGATCTTTAAGGCTTAAGATCAATTTATCGATTTTATTAGCGAAATAACCAAGTTGAGTAGATATCGTTTCCAAATTTGAACAATGGATATGGTATCTTTGATGATTCTGAATGGCTCGATGCTTGTCTCATCTTGATTGATTTTTTTTATCTTGAAATATATTTGAGTTAGTTTAGCTTCATATTAGAATATCGCATGCTTTAGGGTAATCTGCATATTTAGACTAAGAGTTTTTATTTTTTTCTAAATTGTCGAAATAAAAAAAATACCAAAAAGACATAAATTTAGGATGTTAGATTTTTGTTTCATTAGCTTAAATTGCATGTTTAATTATTTGACATTTTAAATTAATTAAAAAATCATCATGCATATGTAGAATT
This sequence comes from Eucalyptus curtisii, assembly GCA_017140595.1. Classification (NCBI taxonomy): domain Eukaryota; kingdom Viridiplantae; phylum Streptophyta; class Magnoliopsida; order Myrtales; family Myrtaceae; genus Eucalyptus; species Eucalyptus curtisii. The sequence continues at coordinate 36,534,901 of CM029504.1, read as the reverse complement.
AGGGCATCATTTGCACATTTCATGTTAAATTTAGAATGATTTAGAAAGACCGCATCTTAGGCTAGAGATTGCTAAATTAAGATAATATCTTAGTTTTAATTAGGGTCCTTTCTATAAGTTGGATAGAATCTTAATTTAGTTAGATAATTTTTTACATTTTTCTAATTTCGAATTTCATAAAAAAAAAATACAAAAAGTGTCTTAGAATAAATTAGTTTCAATCTTTAGGATAGATTGCATTCTTTTAAGAAAAAAGAAAATAAAAAATGTCATGTGCATGTCATTAGGATTAGATTCATGAAATGCATGCCATTTAGTATTTTTGCTAGGTTAATTTAATTAGAAATTGCATGTCATTAGAATTAGGCCATTTAGTTAATTTAGCATTGCATATTGCATGATTTTCATTAATCAAGCAAAAACAAAAAAATAAATTGCGTGTTAATTAGAAATCATATCTAGAGTTGTTGATGTGGATTCTAATTTAACATTGCAGATGCTTTCGTTGCTTCGAGGTAAGTTTTGCATTTTATTCATTGTTTATCTGGGTGTTAAATTGGTGGATTGTGCACCCGCATGATCACCTCACATGTTAGGGAAATAAATTTAAAATCAATCCAAACTGCTTGCCAAACATTTTTCAAAATAAAAAGAATGGTACCGAAAGGGCATTAGAAAAGTCTAATGTAACCAAGTCCCCGTACCCAAAGTCTCTCGGTTCGTAGAAGTAAAATAATCCTCCCATTATTTTACTTGGGTTTCTAATCGATCCACCAAGAATAGATTAGTGGCGACTCCTAATTGAAAATCATTTGCATGTTAAAAACTTGAACATTAAGTCGCGAATTGGTATGGGCTTGGGAGAGCCCGAATTAAGTCTAGGCTTAACAATCCATTAGCCAAACTCTAGGTAGTTCACCCTCCAAAAATTTGGTCGCGACAATCACATTGAATTGTTGTCTAGGGATTATTTATCTGCTTCCACATGTGCATTAAAACGAATGGGTCGGCAGTACGTCCTAGGACGTCGCTAACTAATAAACCACAGAGAGATGGGCACGTGCTCGGAGGATCGGGGCGTGACACTAACAATTACAATTAAGAGCATTTTGATGTCCCGAGACATATGGTACATCGTTGAAGAAAAGACATACACATTCAAAGTCAGGTGCAAGTGTTCCAACGAAAGAATGCAAGGGATCGTAGAACACAAGGGATCATGGAACGAAGATGGAATACAAGGTATGGAACAAACTACAATAGGAATTTCAAGGTATGTCTGAGGCTTTATGACACAAGTCCGGAGTATCCCGAAAATGGATCAAGGGAGAGTGTTGGAAATTGTGATCCGTTTTCTCTAAATTATCTAGAAACTACTGACTTAATCACGAAGACGAGAACGTTGGCAACAGCATCCATGTTGAAGATTGTCTAGAATTGTTGAGAGGTTACTAGCTGAACTTGAATGAAAGTCAAGAATAGCGACTAAAGAAGAAACCTGAACATGAGCAACAAGAAGTCAAGTTGAAGAAGGTTTCTTAGTCAAAACAAATGTCAACCAAAATAGGTCATCTAAGGTCTAGCAATTGTCTAGCTGTCTAGGGCAGTGGCTAAGTCGATTGTAATTGCATGTAAATAGGCTTGTAGTTCATCATTTGTGTGATATCCTGAATTTCAACCCCGTCTCAATAATATGAAATGGGCATTTTTTCGATGCACCTATGGTCCTTTTTTTCGAAGCTGATCACTCACGAGTTAACTGATCTGTCAAGTGAAGCTGTTAAGGGATATAAACGCAACAGACTTGAAAATTCGATCAAAAATCGATCGCTCGATTGTGATGATCGGCAAGAGTCAATACTATACCGTTATGATCGATTAGTGATCAGATATAGGTCGATTCGACGGAAAAACGTAATTGAATTGCAGGTGATTTCGCCTGATTGCGAAATTCGCGTCGAACAGCACTAACCTGGTTTTTTGTCGATTTTGTACTCGGTACCCGTAATTGAAACCTTGCAATTTTTACAACAACCAAGAGTCGCCGACGAGTTGAAGATGCACAAACGTGGATCGGAAATTATCGACTACTGGTCAAATGCGCTAAAATCCCTAAAAGCTACCTAGTAGATTAGGTCGCGTTAAAATCGCGTCCGGTCGATTTTAACCACGAAATTGAATTTGATTTCGGGAATCGAACATTCGAGCGTGTCACGATTTATTTTTAGGATCTCGTCTCATCTTTTGGAAAAATTTCATCGAGCCCGGAAATTTTGCCGAAAAAATCAAAATCGGTAAAAACAAAATAAGAGGAAATTCGTGTGGGCTGAGTAAATGGCATTTTTGGCTACCCAAAAGGAATTGTTTGTGAAGAAATGGGAGCTAAATGACCATTGGAGGGGCCTATGGACTTTGTGGGCAGAAGACTTTGGTGCCATCTTCATCATTTCTTAGATATTTCCCTAGAAATCTAATTGGCCAAAGTCTTGACTTCCCTTCCCTCTTCTTTCTCCTCCCCCCCCCCCCAATGCGCCCACTTCTCACTGTCCTTTTAGCTGACTCTCCTCTGCCATTTCCTCTCCAGTTTTTCTTCCTTGCCACACCATTTTCTTCACTGTATTACCAGCCCAATCTCCTCTGCTCTTCAGCGTTCCTTTCTGCCATCGCCACCTTCATCCACCCCCACTAGTCCTTTTCACACATCCAGCGGTCCAAGCCATCTCCCAGTTCCCCACAATCGCTAGCCAGTGTCTAGCAGCCGGCCAATGACCGCCCAGCACCACCATCCGGGATCGACCCAACTCCACCTTGCACTGCCTCAGCAACCGCCCGTCCAGCACGTCGTCCTCGCGCCTTCCCCGACCAGCAACTCCGCTCAGCTCGCCGCTCAGCCCCTTGATCCAGCCTTCCAAAGCCAAAATAGCCCCTTGGCTGTGGGTTGTAAGGCTGTTTTTTAGCCACCAATTGGCCTCCGTTGGTGACGCCGTAGTTATGAGCCTTGGTCACCGTCGCGCCGCCGTTGCCATGAACCCGTCGCCTCACTAATCTGGTGAGTTGACGCCCTAATCTTGGATTAGGAAGTTAATTGCACTTAATTAGATTAGTTTAGTCTTAATTAGGATTAGTGTTCATTTAGTTAGTGTAACTAGTTAGTTGGTTAGTTTAGTTGGATGAACTAGATAGTTAAATTAGTTTAGTTAGGAGTTAGTTTGGTTAGGATTAACTACCCTAGGTTAGTTTACTTAACTATGGTTAGTTAGTTAACCATGGTTAGTTTAATTAAATTAAGTTTATTTAATTTAATTGCTATTTATTTAATTAATTATAATTAGCATAAATTATGACGGGATAGCCGTTTATCATCATTTTACGCTGATCATTGTGGTTGAGTTCATATGTGAAATTGATTGCTTAATTATGCCATTGAGTGCTTGGTGATGATTATTGGCTATTATTGCAAAAATTGATTTCATGGGTATTTAATTGGAAAAATACCGGGTGTCGGGTTTTGACGCCAAAATTTTATATAGTATATAAAATCGTGGAATTTTGAGAAGAGAGTGTACCATACTTACTGGTTCAATTTAAATGCATGACCACGCACAATTATTTTACCGGAATTATTTTTAATATGAAGAAAAGTGGCCAAGTCCATTATTTGAAATTGATGTATTTGAGTGCAAAGCACGATATTCTTGGCCAAGTATGTGCTGGTGTGTGATCACCTAAGTACCCTGATGCGTTTACGTGGGGTAGTGAACCCGTCTTGATGCATTTACGCGGGACGATGCCTGATTAAGTTCAGATGCCCCATGTCAACGGATGCCGGTCGCAATGGAGGTTGGGCCGATGCTCCTTTATGGAATGCCATCTTCATGCGTTTACGCGGGACGTTGCCGTGCCCAACAGAGTAGGACGACGCTCGGTTATGCCGAATGACCGTCGACTGTAGAGTTGGCCGTGGCCGATGGATCGTAATAACTGGGATACGCTTGAGTGATTGAGATAACTACGCCTGATTATGGGGCAAAATTGTGTGTCACGGAATGGGACGTGTCATAACGGTTTTACCTTATAATCGAGATCCCTATGATTATTTGAGAATGAAATGAAGTGTTCTAGTTATTGAATACGTTTGTTGTATGCACATGATATATGTGGTGTACTAATGTGCAGGGAGGTGCTGAGGCGAGGTAAGTTGTGTGTGACGCATGTTTAGGCTGCCTCTAGGTGAATTCTAGTCCTAATTAGAGTTTAGGGTGTTAACTCGCTGAAAGTTTATCTCACCCCGTCATGGTAAACCCATTTTTAGGTCCTTAGATGGAAGTACGTCACATTCGTTTTGACTAGAATACATTTGTTGTATGCACATGATATATGTGGTGTACTAATGTGCAGGGAGGTGCTGAGGCGAGGTAAGTTGTGTGTAACGCATGTTTAGGCTGCCTCTAGGTGAATTCTAGTCCTAATTGGAGTTTAAGGTGTTAACTCTCTGAGAGTTTATCTCACCCCGTCATGGTAAACCCATTTTTAGGTCCTTAGATGGAAGTACTTCACGTTCGTTTTGGGTGTCCACGAGAGGTGGAGTCCGAGTATACCGTTTTCCCCATTCTTGGGACCACCTGGAACCATGAGCTCGTAGTGACCATTATTTGAGTCGATGAGGGCCTGACTCACTTAGTACCCATCACTGCAAAGTGTGGTTCCTTAACGAGCCTAACAGGGTCCGGGAGGGTCCTTTGGAGGGTTTTGATCGGCCAACCGTTGAAACCAAGGATGAAGAGGTACTTCACCCCATGGACATCGATATATTGAATGATATCATGGAGAACTCGACGCCCGAGGTTGAAGGGTCCGGAGCTTAGGTGGCCTAAGACTTTATTTTTGAGATAGACCTTCTGTATATAACTCTGCAGGGCGAACCTGGTTTGTTTATAAAGTCTGGTTTGTGATAATTGGATGTCCTGCTTTTACTATCCCATGTGATAATTGGATGTCCTGCTTTTACTATCCCATGTGTTTATTTGTTGGTTGGGTAATTATTAGTGCGTTTCCGCATGTGCATAAAATGAATGGATCGGCGACGCGTCTTGGGAACGTCGCAAATTTTAGTCAACCGCCGAGGAATGTGTGCGTGCTCGGGGTTCGAGGCGTGACAATTTGAGAGTGTGTGAGGTGAGCCCTCCACCGTGAGAGGTTTAAACCTCTACCCACGGTGGAGTAGAGCTTAGGTAATTCCATATGATGAAATATTCATCCGTTATCAAAATATCTTGTACTACCCATTTCCATCAACTAGATAAATTATATCCCATATTCTTTGTTCTTGAACTATCCTATCTTGTCGCTTGTCCATTTCTCAACTCCCTTGCCATATATCACACACTTGCCCACACACACTTCCGCAAAATCCAACATTCACAACTACAGCCTTATGACTGGTGAAGCTATGCAAGTTCTGGTGGATTTTGAAGGCGCAAAAGCAAATCAATGTCACATTAGCTCCTAGCAATGTTGAGAAACTGAAGATTCCCGTTTTATATTTGTCCGTTGATCTCTTGCCAATTATCAAGGAGACGATGTACGTGGGGTTCTCATCCTCAACTAGCTCGTTAGTAACTTCTCATCACATCCTGGAAAGGTGCTTTATTGTAAATGGGACAAGCTCAGAGTCTGGTTTTGTCTCAGTTTCCTAGACTGCCCAATGTGAGGTGGAGGAGAAATCCTATCCGTTGATTGCTGCTGTGACTTTCATCTTGTTGTCCTTTCTGTCAATATCTTAAATGTGGTTTTATGTTCACCAAAAAAAAAAAAATGTGGTTTAATCTGATAAGACGAAAAAGAAAATTTGCAAATCTTCTTGACTGGGAGCGTGACTTCAATCCTCATGGGTTCGAGTACAAATATTTCTATGTAGCCACAAAGGGATTTAGGGACCAGGAGCTATGACGACCTGCTGGATTTGACCGGGTCTATAGAGGGGCATTACCCACTTCAAGAACTGAAATTGCAGGGAGGAGGGTTCATCGTGAAGCAAGGCGAAGGAATTAGAAAAATTCACTGCGGAGATTGTGAGTACTGGCCATCTTTGTCACAGGAACATCGCTCCTCGGTTATTGCTGCATCAAAAGGTGATCGGCTGTTGGGGTATGACTACATCCCCGATGGAAGCCTGGACAGGTGCCGGTATAACGAACCAAAGGCCAACATCACTTGGAGCCAAAGATTTTGAGTGATTAGAGGTGCAACCTATGGCCTTTATTATCTCCATCAAGGTAGCGAAAAGTGGTTCAAAGAGTAGATGAGCCTATATATGGGTTTTATAATATTTTATCTAAGATAGCATATCAATTAAGATACATGCACAATCAAAGGGTGACATATGTGTAACCTTGAGAGATACAAAGAATCAACAAAATTATCAAAATATCTCTAACATTGAAAATTATCTTAAAGATATCCCTAATTATTTCTAACGTTCCCCTTCTGTTCATGGTGTCGGTTTTCAAAGATGAGTAGCGGAGGTGTCCAAACAGCAACTAAAGGCTTCGATCTTGACAGAAAAGCCAGGAACATTCCCCCAAGCACCTGGTGCATGTCCAGATAAGTCCATCCCCATGCACATCCAAATAAATGCATCATCACCTCTCAACATTATTAACTTTGTGAGCACAAGTCTTATTTGAGGAAGCATTTAATCGAATTCATTCCACAATAGTCGTGTTTCGATGTTAATTGCATTGACCGCATCGCTCTGTTGAGCTTTTTTCACGGAGATGGCTTTCTCTGAAGGTTAACTGCAAGGGCTGCGTCACTCAGTAACTATTTTCCCATGCCAATCGTATATGCTATGCTGCTTACTTACTGTGTCTGAAGCCAGCTGCATCAACTACTTGCTGTTTCCCCTCCAATTCTCAAACTTTTGCTTGTTGTTTCAAAAAGCCAACACCACCATCAAACTTGCTACCCAAAGACCAACTAGATTTGAAAGTTTCGCCACGAATAGCCGTCATACACAACTTCATCTGCCAAGTCTCAATTGGACATTGGACATTGTTTCACTTGATTTCAAAGTCAAGCTGACTTAGTCATATTGAGTTTAGAGATAACTAGGGATTTCTCTAGAGTAATTTTCAATGTTAGAGATACTTTGATAAATTTTGTTGATTCTTTGTACCTATCGAGATTACATCTATGTCTCCTTTTGATTGTGTGTATATTTTGATTGATACATTATATAAGATAGTCATATCATAAAACCTATAGATAAGTTGACGTACTCTTTATTACATACATCGTAATATAATATTTTCTCTTTCGCTTTATTATTTTTAACTAAAGGGATGTCAAGGTTGGTAACATCTCGCTAGATTCAAAATAAAATGGAAAGTTATGTGATTTTGGGACTACATAATTATGATACCATCCACAGACCCCCATGTGGTGGGAACTCTAGAACATCCTGCTCTCGAGACATTGGGATGGGGAAGCGAATTGTGCAAGGACCAGCGTCTCTGGCTTCATAGCGAAGCTTGCTTCCATGGAGTTTGAGCTATGAAGTTGTGAGTCTTGGTATAACTTAGATATTTATGAAATTACCATCATACCAAATAAATTGGATAAAGCCAAATTAATAACCCTTAAATTGAGATATAATTTAACACCTAATATTTTCTCGCTTAAGAGAACTCCTCGCCAATTCTGACTTAGTAATGGGAAATGGATCTTTTTGCAACAATCCAGGTTACCTGAAGTGAGTTACTAATAAAATAGAAAAACTCCAGAGGTATCAACCGTTTGTTCACTTTTAGAAATCTAAAACTCATTGGACTTCACGAGACTTGTCAGACCTCTATAGTTTACTTGAAGAAGCCTCCACGTTTCCTGGCCATGCTAGGCTGACCATCAATTTATAGTTCATTTTTGTTAGCGACATCATTTTCGATGGGCGGCTCCCATTGTTATACATGATTTTTTTGGTCAGGCTTCGATGATGACGACCTCCTCCGGTAGTTGTATCAAGAGAAAGTCTTGGGTTTTCCCTCTTAGGATCAGTGGATCATTAGGGTAAGTATATCTGAATGAGGGAGAAAAGAAAGTGGTCAGGATTATTAGGTAATACCTCTGTAAGGTGTTGCTATCTTACATATATGGTATATGGCGTGGCCGAAACAACTAGCTTTCCAAGTATTATGTATTTTAGTCATGTCAGATAATGTCTCTAGTTTGCCTAGATGGTTATTATAAAATTATTTGCCAGAATTACGAGGATAGCTTCCAACAAAAATATCTTATCAGATTTTCATGGAGGAAAACGAGAAGGTCCACATGTTTCTCTTGCTATAGCAGTCCAGCTTTTCATTTGTCTCATGGTTTGTTAGAGCATATCTGTCATTCCTATAGAGATACTTTGTATCTTTCTTGTCACACATGCAATAGGACCTTTTGTGGATATGCTGGCATACGGTTCTAAATAGGCTTTGTCCATTGACAATCTACATGCCTTAATGTAGGTGTGCATGCAGAGAGCCTATGCATTCAGGAAATAGAAAGGGCGAGGGAGAGAGATTGAAGAGCTGGGCAAAGTCTATTTGAGGCGCTTGATTGTTCCGAGTCCTCTTCCCAGGTGCCAATCGTAGATTCTCGGATTTGCAGGGTTCCGTAAGCTGTGTTCTTGTTACTCGGTAGAAGTTTGAGCTCCTTAGTAATGTAACGGCGTATCATGAGGCATCTCAGCCTAGGAACAGTGATTTTCAACTTATTGATCCCATGTAACTTTTTCAAATAGAGTGAAGTAGTATGACTAAGTTTGTCATACTGCATTGGGTTTGGAAACTGACTGAAACAGTTAAAATCTTGCTACAGTTGGCAAATCTTGTCTGTTCAGAGTGATTTCTACCTTTTTCTGACCAGCAGATTGTGAACACCAGGGGGCTTAGCTGCCCTGTGTCTATGCAGCATTGTCATGTTCCATATTCAGTCCCTTTTAGTTCTACTGCTTATGTGCAATTTGTGCATACAACTTGCAGCTTTTTAAGCCCTTGTTTGCTATAGGCAAGGAATGTCAATTTCGGTTTACTCTAGGTTTGAAGTCTGATGCTTCTTTTGTTGTGATGTCAATATGATCGGGTGTTCAACAAGCGAAACCTTGCAGCGATTAGTAAAAATCAATTCTAAAACATCCGCAGCAACCTCTGTTTCAAAGACATACAAATTGGCTATTCATTCAGAAGGATTAAATTCATACTCTTCTCAAGTTGTTGCTGTATTATCTTATTGATGGTCAAAAGAGGAAGGTGATAGTGTCATTTGCAAGCAAATTAAAAACCCTTTGGAATCGATTGTGCAAGCTATTCAACAAGAAAATCCAGTGAAGCAGTACAGTGTTACTCTGTACGCAGCAAGAGTAGAGCCAAGAGAGTTTTTACCAACTTGAAGTCATTGTATTTACTTCTCTAGAGAGGGAGATTTCCAATTCGACGAGGGGAGCTGAAATTTCTCAGAGAGGAAGATCGAGGCCCTTGCCCACCTCCACTCCAATCACCTGAAGAATCCCTTTGTTGATTATCTGACCAAAATCAAGACAAAACCATCATCAAGGTGTGCAAAAATTGATGCCGGGTTTTACTAGAATAATGCCATAGAGATTAAGACCTAATATTAATTGACACCCAAAGTAATACCACGGAACCTTGTCGAGTGTTTGGTTGGCTCCATTAACTTAAATTTGATTTATAATTTGTGGGATTATTTGACGAGAGTGCTCTCAAAAAAACTTGCCAACTCATATTATGAATAACCACTATCATGAAAATTGAAATGTTCCTAATTAAACGTTCTTAAAATGTCTTAAGAGCACTGTTAACAAAATCGGATTTTATAAATCAATTTAATATGTTCTCTCCTTTGTATCTAGCATTACTAAATTTAACAACCACGACACCAAAGCGTCCTTGAACAAAAAGGAGCAAGAAATTATGCTAAAAGAAAAGAGGCTGACCAGTTCGACAATGAATGTCCCGATGAGACCAATCATGCAAGCTCTGGAGTTCCAAACCTCGGCAGTTCTTGTGAATCCGAGAAATGGAGCCTGGAACTTGGGCTCTACTTTCGGCACTGCCACCTGCGCTTCCAGCAATCCAAAATGAACTGAAATTCTAGAGAGAGAGAGAGAGAGAGAGAGAGAGAGAGAGATAATGGTACCCCAGAGGGAAGCTTGGCAGCTCGGACCCTGAGAGAGAGGGGCTTTCTGGAGGTTTGGTTGGAACTGTGGAAGATGAGGAACTGGTAATGGTGGCGGCCTCCATGGAAGATCGTCGAAGCTCTGGTCGTGGGAACTGGAGAAGGAGATGAGTGGATGGTAAAAGAAGCAGCCATCTCTCTCTCTCTCTCTCTCTCTCTCTCTGTCTATCCGGTCCTCCAGAAATTTCTGGTTTGTTGGCTGCTTGTTTTCTCCCACATTGCCCCTATCTATTAGAAAATGTGGACGATCAGTCCCTGAATGTACACTGATTCTTCAATCTGGCCCTCGTATTCATAGTTTTCGCAATTGAATGCCCATATGCTTGAAATGTTTCCTAATTAACTCTTTTAGTCGTCGATTCTGGCAAATCAACCTTGATGTGTTTGTCGATCCCCGTCAAAATTGTTGGTATGTGAAACAAAAAAGTTGGTGTCATCAGAGGCAATCCAATTTGCGCCAATCAAATTGCATATATAACCGTTGAAAAAAGCTTCTAAACAAACTCTCAATGGCTTTTCGGTTTCTAGCATTATTGATTACTTTCACATCAAATGTCCGTCCGCATCACTGCCTTCAATTTGGCAGAGTTGGAATATGGAGTGGATTAGAAAAGTCTAATCAAGAACATGATTGCCTAAATTATCAGCTTGAGGATCATATTAAGAAATTATTCCAAGTAGCACAACATGAAAATTGATTGATTTTCTTGATGCATTGTTTAAAAAAAGTTGTGGCATGGTCATATTAGTCATTGGATGATTCTGGACTAAAATAAATGTCTGACGTGGAAGCTCGTGAGCCGTCGATTCGCCAATGGATGGACATGTGATTGGGGGTCCCGGTGTGGATAAGGAGATCCAACTGAGATGTCATCAATCTTGGCCCAGATTTGTGGACCACAAAATTACTGGGCAAAAGGGGGAAATGTTTATAAAAAAGAAAAGAAAAAGAAAAGGCCATAGAATAGAGGTTAAAAATTCTAAGTGGCAGTTGATTAGCCTATTATTATATAAATACATAAACTTTAACCACTGACCGTTGCTTAGAGCTTTTGTTCAAGTCCCTGGAAATTTCATTTCATTATATGTCTGACGAACTATTGGGAGAAGTAAATTCTTTTTTTCTAAAAATTAGCAAATATTGCACACATATGTGGTTTAAAGGAAAAAAGAAAACGAATTAAATTTGTGTATAAAGTGATGAATATGAAAATGAATTTGGGAAAGATATTTAAATGGTAGAGATATGACAAACTTAAATTCAATTTTGGAAAGGAAGATATATATGAATTCACTTGATAATCATCTTGACTAATTAATTTATATTGTATATATTTTGTTGGACCATATAATGATAACACGCCTTAACCATCCACATGCATTCAATCTATTTTAAAGTATTATGTTTGAGATTGAACATTAATCATAGAGACGTCCAAAATAATATGAATATGAAGAAGTCCATATGCTTATTAGAAGAAACTTTAAAGCTACAGGATTTGTTTTTGGTCATGGATGACAAAGGGTGGGAAGGGCGACCGACACAGTACGCTTTTTAGGGTTATTATAAGGGTCGCACTCTGTCACGTAATTTTTTTTCAAATTTGAGGTAACCAAATACTCAATGATTTCGAATAGTAAATAAATTTCAATGGAGGGTGATTAATGATCAATTAAGCGAATGAATTATGATGTGCTTTGAAGTCTCAAGGACATTGCAAATTTTGAATTACTAATTATGGACAAATAATAGATTGAAAATTAACGAGGAAAGTGCATGAAACGTTATTGAATCGGAACATAGGGCTTACATTCTTGAAGGCCGTGCATTCTCGATGATTGAAACTGAATATGAACAGCTAATGAAGATGACTGAAATGCGTAAAGAAAGTAAAAACCAAAATGCTTTTATAGACAAAGATGAATATTGAAATCAAGAAACCTAATGTAATTTGAAGTTCAAACTCAAACTCGAGCAGAACCTAATCTACTTCGTTCCGCTATAAATTATATACTCATATTCGTATTTTCAAAGTCAAAAGGTTCGGTATCTCCTCCGTGCGAAAACTCAAACTCTCTCGTTTTGTCGAGCTTCCTTCTACCCTCTGGTAGTTTTCCTCTTTGGTTTGGAACCCTAAATTGATTATCCTTTTCTTCTTCAAGCTCTCATCTCGCTGCTCCATTCTGGTTTTTCCATCTCGTATTTCTCCGTTGCTTCACCCATGGACCGGCTCGATTTCCTTTTACCCATCTTCGTTACTTCCTAGAACAAACCCTTCCTGCATTCATGCCCATTTTACTGATAATCCTCGCGGGCCGATTATGGATTTCATTGAGTGTTATCTTCATCTATCTGTCAATTTTCCTCTTCCCATCGTCAAGTACACACTCAGTCGCACTCTTCCCGTTTCGTTAACTCTTCTGCATGTCGCTTTTCCTCTGTTATTTCACCGTCATAGGCTTCTGTGACTAATTTCCACGTCTGAATGTCGCTATGCTCTCTATGCCCAATCTCGGATTCTCTTCTTTTAGTTGATTCATGTGGCATCCCGGAATTTCATAAAATCCCTAATTATGCCATGAGCTATGGATAGGCGATAGAAGTACCACTATTTGTATTTTATAGCCTCCTAGTCCATGAGTTGCAATGAGATGTATGGCCAAGTCTTTAAATGGATGAATTTTGGGAAAGGAAGTTTTATCTTTGGCCATGTGTATGCGATAAATTGGAACTTAAGGATTTATAATTTCAAGTGTATAGTCATCTTAATTTGTAATTAGTACTTTAATTTAATAGGGATTTAACTAATTTTAAAAGGATTGAATTTGGGCTAATTAAGCTTGGGTCTTAGGCCCAAGATGGATGGGCCTAAGATGGGCCAAGCTGGCCGGCCCATGAGCCCATGAGGGGCCGTCGACAGTGCGAAGGGAAGGGGGGGGGGGAAGAACCGGTTGCATGCCCTCTCCCATTTGTCCATTGAAGTGTGCCAAGTGTTCCCCATGCATTGTCAATGATTGCTCATCATTGAGGGGAAGAAAGTTTGGAGAGATGGTGGCCGGTTTAAGCGAAAATGAGAGAGAGAGAGAGAGGGGTTCGTCCGAAGAGAAAGGGAGGAGAGGAAGAGAAGAAAGGGAGAAGAGAAGAGGAAAGGGGGAGAGCTGTCCGTCGACCGTCCGCCCGTGCGCCGCCCGTTCGCCGCCGTGTGCCGTCGTTCGTTTGGTTTAGAGGCAAGTTGGGAGTCCACTTTCTACTCTTGCACCAATGTTTTGCATGTATAGTCGAAATCTAGGACGTTCGGAGGCATGGGAGCGGAGCTAATGTGTTTTGTTCTTGAGATGCATGCTGTTTTCGCATGAACAGTTTGAGTCAGAACTTTGTGCGAGCTTGCATGCATGTTTTGAGTTCTATTTTGACTTTGATCTCTTCACGAAAGTTGTAGCCAACATCTTAAACTACAACATACTAAAATTTGGTACAAAATGATGGAGATTTAAGGGGTCAAACTCTCATCCTACGGAGACACTAGATCTGGAATTGTTTTGCTGACCCTGTGGTAGATTTGTGGTTGCATGTTGATTTGCACTAAGAATATCTCTTCGATTTCTTCATAAAAGTTGTATGGGACATCATAAAATACAACATACTCAAATTTGAAGTAAAATGAACAAGTGTAGCCTAGTTAATCAACTTACTCTTGAAAACCGTAGATCTGGAGACGTGGTATAGGACACCCGAGACTTCGTGGACCCATATGATGACTATACTCTGGATATTTGACCTAGGTCCTTTCATGAAACTTGTAGAGGATATCTTGAAGTAAAACATATCCAAATTTCAGAGGAAACGAAGAAGAATAGGTAGGTGAAGACTCAGTATTTCGGAGAAGCATGCACTGGACGTTTCGGTGTTAGATCCAGAAGCTTCGTGTGACTGTAGAAAATAATAAAAAAGGAATTTGTCTTGGAAGTCTTCATGAAAAATCTTCTTTAATGTCCTAACTATAACCTGGTAAAATTTCATAATTTTCGAAGGTCGTTCGGGTATTTTAATCGGATTATCTCAAAAACTGCACATTCTGACTTTATCCGAAATTTGCATGCTGTATCCGTGCGAGTTATACTTTCTCGTGTGGAGCTCTTTTGGGTATGTATTCTTCATGAAATTGTTATATTATTGTCTTGTCTATCACATGTCTTGATTTCATGATTTTTGAGAATTATAAGGATATTTAATTTAAATACTTTCGAAAATGGTACAAGCTGTGATTTAAATAAATTTCAAAAGAGGCAATGATAAATGGACTATTTTTAAATTGTATGAATTCCATAAATTGTATTTTTAAGAATGATTGCATCTTGCTACATGTATGATGATGACTGATGATGCATGTATAAATCAAAGGATGAAAGTGATTTTATTTGCCATTATATCATGTGCCACGCTAAGTTGAGACTTAAATTGATAAACATGATCAATGAAAATGAGGAAACTGTTTGTGGCGGATGATAATGCCCTGGGAGTATCGGGATGCCCGGATGGGGGTGCCGGATGCCCGGAATGTATAGAGATACATGGCCGGATGCCCTCGGGAGTTTCGAGATGCCCGGAATGGTTGGGTGCCGGAGCCCCGGAGGTCTCGTGCCGGGGAGTGCCTCGTGATGCCGGTTGGGATGCGAGATGCCCTGGAAAGTGGGGGTGCCGGATGCCCGGTGATGTGTGCCGGAGGGTTCTCGCGATGCCGGGATCGGGTGCGAGTGGTGATGTGTGGGACGAATTATCGGGTCCCGGAAAGAGATGTGGTGATCAAATTTAAAGATAAAAGTGGAAATTGAATCATGCGCATGAGATATGATGACATGTATATGACATGATGATGATCATTTATGGCATGATGACATGGATGTGTGACATGATGATGATCACCTATGGCATGATGATATGTATGTGACATGATGATGATCACCTATGGCATGATGATATGTATGTGACATGATGATGATCACTTATGGTATGATGACATGGATGTGTGACATGATGATGATCACCTATGGCATGATGATATGTATGTGACATGATGATGATTACCTATGGCATGATGATATGCATGTGACATGATGATTGTAAGGGTATGACATGATGGTGATGACTATATGATGATGTATGTACATGAGATATGATGACATGTGCATGATATCAAGGTAAATTGTGCATGGATACTTCAATGACATGTAATGCTATGATTGTGATGATTGTGTGGCATGATGCATTGAGTGGTTATTGGATTCCTTTACCTACTTGAGTGGTTGTACTCACCCCTCGGGGACCAACATTTCGATTAGAAAGATGCCGCTCCCTACCGTCACGCGGGGCACCTTCTATGGCCTCCCATCCGATGTGGAGGTAGAGTGTACGGAGATCGATTGCGTTACCATCCCCGGTCGACGTTTGTGCGAGTGCGAGTGTTGGTCATGTACGAGGTGGGCCCGGGCCGGGGACCCAAATCATTCAGAGTTTCGTCGGTTCATGTCCGCCGAGATGGAGAGTTTAGGGGCATGTTGCCACCACCACCGCCCGATGCACCGGGATGGGTGTGAAGGCCCGTGGGTGTCAATTAGGAGCTGGAACTTTTTGGGATAGTTAGCCGACACTTATGATGGGGATCGTGCACGTGAGTTGTAGTGGGTCGAGAGTTTCTTTTTGGGGTTTTTAGGCCGGGTGTGGGCGAGTCCCGGCTTTTCCTTTTGATGTACCGACCCAAGGAAACCCATCTTGAAAATATGTAAATAAAGTGTCATGGCTGTCTTATATTATGATGTTTAGTGGTGTGCTATTGTATCATGATTGTTGGAGGGAGAGATGGCGATATTAAATTATGCTTCCTCTAATAAGTTGCGCCGGGACCGTTTTCAAAAAAAAAAAAAATGCCTATGAACTGCGATGCTTTTACTAAGAAATGTAATTAGCGTTCATTAGGTATAGCGATAGGTACCTGTGGCGACCTTAGGCGAGGCGAGGGGTGCCACAATTCACCTGCACTGGCGGAAAGATGGAACCTTCAGCTGAGGGTTCTTTAGGGATAGACAGTTCTCACCATGGTACTGATGCTCGCCTTGCTGCACTGTGTAACAGAATGGGACGGCTCGGTCGAGCAAACAATTGAAATCTACGAGGTTGCTGCACCACAGAAAAAGTAGAGGAATGCAAATTGACTTTGGTAGGTAAGATTCTCACTAACCAGACTATTAATTTCCAAGCATTTCAGAATACTATGAAACTAGCTTGGTGTACAGATCACGTGGACATACATCAGAGTGAAGAAGGTTTGTATGTGGTCAAATTTAAGTCGGAAGGGGATAAGCAACGGATATTGGATGGTGGTCCTTGGCGATTCTCAAATCACTTAGTTATTTTAAAGCCTTGGATTCCTAATACTCCTTTGCATTGCTATAATTTTTCCATGTGTGAGTTCTGGGTGCATGTTATTGGACTACCTTTAGAATGGTGTACAGACAGTATGTTACGCAAAGCTGTGCGTCATGTTGGTCGGGTGCTGGCAGTGAAGGTTGAACATCATGATGGTTTACCCCTAAAAGCTGGAAGAGTCAGAGTAGAATTAAATTTAAAGCAACCTCTCATCCCAATTCAGCTCATTCAATTGGATGGGAAGACAATATGGTTAGATTTTCGCTATGAGCGACTATCTCACTACTGTTACTCTTGCGGGGTTATAGGTCACTATGCTACACACTGTACAACTTATCCTTTTGACATTGCAAAAACTGACGACAAGGACAATCTTTATTATGGAAATTGGCTACGCACAGAGGTGCGTCAGCATAGTCCATTTTGGCATACCTTTTATGAAACCAAGCTCATCTACGAGGAGGTAGAGGAAGTCATCCCCGAAACTCCACACTCGCCATCCAATCTGATCCCAAAAATAAATCGACTATCAATAATCCAAAGGAGGTTCTGGACATACCAGTTGAGGGTCAAATTATAACTATGGCAGCTCCACTTCAATGGAAGCCTCTCGGGCAAGCAACCGAGATCCCTGTTACAGAAAAACCCCTCGCCAAATTAAAACAAGTGGAAACAGGTTCATCAAAATCGAAGAAGCTGAAGCATACTCACTTGCATCCTAAAGCTGGACCCATGAAGAAAGCGAAGCGGTTTGGAAACTCTGATAGGTGTCTACAAATATTTGAGGGTCTCGATGATAACCAACTGCAGGAGACTCCAATTTTTGTTGCTGATGAATTTGATCGCTGGGCATTGGTGGTTGGCCCTAAACAACCACCAAGGAACAAATGAAGCTTATTAGTTGGAACTGTCAGGGGTTGGGCAATCCCCTGACAGTTCGTGCCTTAAGGGCAATGGTGGCCCAGGAAAAACCAGATGCTCTTTTTTTAATGGAAACAAAAAATCAGGAAATGTTTCTTCAACGGATCCAGAAAAGGTTGAGGTTTTTGAAGAGTATGATTGTAAATCCCATCGGTTTTGTCAAGGTTTAGCCATTTTTTGGAATGAAGGGGTTGCTTTGACAAGAGAATGGCGAACTTATCTTTACCGCATATGCTATGTACGGATAATTCTAATGGAGCTATTATGCACCTTACCTGTTTATATGCACCAGCTGTTTTCCATCTTCGGCAGCTCTTATGGGAGGACTTGCGACAAATCAGTCGGTCTAATATGTTACCTTGGGTGTGCATCGGTGATTTTAATGACATACTCTACCCATGGGAGAAAATAAGTAAGAGACCAAATGACAAAAATCGTATGCATACCTTTCGTCATATGGTTAATGACTGTTCTTTGATGGAGGTAGCCAGCAAAGGATGCTCTTTCACATGGACTAACAATCGGAATGGCGATGAATGTGTCAAAGAAAAATTGGACAGGGTATTTTGTACAATGGATTGGCGTCTTACCTTTCCTGCTGCTAAAGCTTTTGCCTTGCCTCCACTTGGTTCAAATCACAGCCCTATTTTTTTAACAACAAGAACAACTCCAAACGTAGGAAGACTTTTCATTTTGAATCTTTTTGGTTACAAGACCCGGGTGTCGCATTACCGTTGCTGCTTCATGGCGGGGATCCCCAAGCATCGAGGTAAGAACTTACCTCGAAATTAAAGGCTGTTTCCATGGCTCTCTCTAGCCGGAGTCGATCCAAATTTTCCCATGGTCATCAACACATCACTTTCCTTAAGGACCAGCTCCAATACCTGCTCAATCAACCAGATGATCAGTACAATCAAGATGAGGTTTCTCAGATAAAAGACAAATACAAAGATTATGGCAACAGGAGGAACAATATTGGGCTATGCGTTCAAGGCTTAATTGGCTAAGATGGGGAGATAAAAATACCAAATTCTTCCATGCAACAACTGTGCATCGAAGGCAGCAAAATCGTATTAGCATGTTACAAAATGAGCATCATCAGTGGGTTCGCGATCCTAGTATGTTGAAGGACATCACAACTGGTGTTTTCCAGCAGTTGTATCGGTCTGTGGGAAGTCGTGACTATTGGCCTGTTCTTGCACAATGTCCGCCTATGGTCACGGAGGAGATGAATGAGGACTTAATAAAGGAAATCACTCCGGAGAAGTACAACTAGCTGCTTTTCAAATGGGAGCATCAAAAGCTCCGGACCCGATGGTTTAAACGGACAATTCTATCATTCCCACTTTGGGATATCTTAAAGGATGATATCTTCCTTTCGTCAAAAGAATTTTTTAGCACCGGAGTATTGAGGCCCAAATACAACAAAACATTACTATCTTTGATTCCCAAAACTCCTCATCCGAAAGGTTAGATCGAGACAGACCTATTAGCCTTTGTAATTTCATATACAAGATCATTTCAAAGGTTTTGGCCAATAGATTAAAGCCTTGTCTACCGAATCGATTGCACAAGAACAATGTGCTTTTATTAGTGGACGTCAAATCCAGGATAATATTCTTATTGTTCAGGAAATTCTACATCAACTTAAGATTCGAAAGAGGAAGAAAAGGTTTCAGGCTATCCTAAAATTGGACATGCTTAAGGCGTATGATAGGGTTGAATGGGACTTCCTAAAAGACTACCTCACTCACCTTGGATTTCATGCAAAATGGGTTTGCTGGGTAATGTAGTGTGTCACAACAGTTTCGCTTAGCGTGAAGTTCAATGGAGAACCTCTTCCCTATTTCTACCCAACTAGGGGCTTGAGACAAGGCGATCCCCTCTCGCCATACCTCTTTATCCTAGTGGCAAACGTCTTATCAACTCTTATTCTAAATGCAGTAGACATGGGCACTCTTCGAGGCATAACTTTAAACAGGTGGTGTCCTAATCTATCCCATCTCTTCTTTGCTGATGATGCTATCTTTTTCTTAGATGGTAAATTACTGGAATGTCAGAATCTAGCCAATATTATTCACCAATATTGTCGAGCGACAGGAAAAGAAGTTAATCGAAACAAATCGGGGATTTTCTTTAACAAAGCTTGTCCCCGAGTCTCCAGTTTAATCTGCCAGCGAACTACGTGTCCCAATATTAGCCAAAACTGGTAAATATCTTGGTCTTCCTTCAGACTGGGGTAATTCTAAAAGGGAGATGTTTTCATGGATCCTGGGAAGAGTACAATCTAAGCTACAGGGTTGGAAAGAAAAGCTAATCTCAAAGGGAGGTAAGGAAATTCTTCTTAAATCGGTCGTCCAAGCAATCCCGCAATACGCCATGTCCATATTTAGGATTCCTCTATCTCTTTGTAAGTCTATTGAACAGCAAATTGCAAGGTTCTGGTGGCAGCAGAGTTGTAGTAAATCTGGGGTCCACTGGAAGAAATGGGATATTCTTAAGAATAGAAAGGACCATGGTGGAATGGGTTTCCGCGACCTTATTTCGTTCAATAAAGCTCTACTAGGAAAACAGGCTTGGCGTTTAACTCAAGAACCTCTTACCTTATGGGGCAGACTTTTTAAAGGCTTATATTTTCATTCTTCGGACTTCTTGAAGGCTGAAAAAGGATCTAGACCCTCATGGGGGTGGCATAGTCTATTAATTGGGCGGGATTCTATTTCAGATAATGTCCAATGGTCGGTTGGCAATGGTCAGAGGATCAACATTAGAGAGGACAAGTGGCTCTCTAGTGGTATTATAGGAGGTCCAGCTCCCTAGAGGAGAAGCAACGAAGGTAGCGGACTTTATTCTACCAAATCGGATGCATGGAATGAACCCCTCCTTCGTCAAAGCTTTGATCACCAAACTGTAAGTGAAATTCTGTCTTTACCGATTCGGCCTCCCTATATTACTGATATGATTATTTGGAAGGGTCAGCTTAATGGTCAATATACGGTTAAGAGTGCTTATAATTACATCAAAGCTCACACTCCCGGGATAACTCGATGTGCCCTCTTCATCCTACCAACCTCCTAGAAAGTTATGGTCTTCTATTTGGCATTTACAGAGCCCCCCGAAGCTCCGCATATTCATGTGGTCTCTTTGCCAAAACGCCCTACCTACAAAAGACAACCTTTTCCACCGGCATATCATCCCCGACCCCATTTGTCCTATGTGCACAGATAAGGTTCCCGAAACAACCGAACACATATTTCTCTTATGCCCTAGGACAAAATTTATCTGGTCGCATCCACAGGTAAATTTAGCATCCAAAATGTCTACAGCTACTAGAATGGATAAATGCCTTGCAGACTTCATAGAGAACAGTAATGACTTACATGTGCTGGAGATAGTGGCTTCTATTCTGTGGCATCTATGGAAGAGCAGGAACGATTTTGTTTTTCGCCAAAGAAGTATAACCATTGAACAGGTGGTGCAATTGGCTCTTGCCAATGTTAGATCGACTCGTCTCTGCAACCAAACGTCTGTGACCCTGCGGAGGACACAATCGCATTATGATCACCGTGGCATCCACCAGATCCGGAGTTCTTAAAATAAATATTGACGGAGCCTACGACCTCCTCACAGCAAGGAGCGATAGCCTGCGTGTGTCGCGATTCTGCAGGTCACCTGATCACCGGGTTCACAGAAACCGTCAACGCTTCTTCAGCCCTAGAAACAGAGACTCAAGCGTTGGTTCTTACCTTAAAATTTCTGCTGCAGAAAGGGTTGGATCGAGATCGTCTGCTGCTGGAGTCCGATTGCTCAGTGATGGTGGATGCTGTGCAAAACCCTATTTCGATCCCATGGCAACAGCGATCTTTGTTCGCAGAAGCTAGGGCACTCTTGCCCTCTTTTCCTTTTCTTCGCATACGGTACTGTCGACGGGCCTCGAATTTCATAGCTGATTGGGTTGCTAAGTCTCATGGGCTTTCTATGCTTCCCCTAAATTGGCCCGTTTCTCCCCCTTCTCATCTCTTAGATCTTTTGTACTCTGAAGCTTTGTCTAGCGGTTGTAATTCTGGCAGTTAATATATAATACCGCTGTTTTAGACCAAAAAAAAAAAGTCAAAAGGTTCCATCTTCAAAGATGTTTAGTTTGCTAATGATTATTATTTTTATAATGTGCCATTGTAATTTCGTGATCATATATCATTTATTCTTCTTATGTCTTTATATGGATGATCCAGTTATACCTCATGGTATTTCTCCATAGAAATTTATAATAATCTGGGCATAGGGATCATTTGTAACTACTTCCGATTCCTTAGTGACGGTTCATCCTGGATCAATGGATACTCCTTGACACAATCTTTAACTTTTGTGCATGCTTTGAGTCAAGCAATTGTCACCATTGTTTCATACTTCACTTGAATTCTATCCATAGAAAATTTAGGATCGATAAACTCATTACATGTTCTATCCATTGATCTTGTCAGTCAAGTGTATTGACATGGTCTAGTTTGGGCCATCCTCTTCTTTACATTTGAGCCTAATTTTTGGGTCTAATGTCAAAATACTTGCTATGAAATGTTTGATTTGAGCCATAATAACTTAGTTCACCTATGACTATACAAACCCATCACAACTACGGAATTTCTCTCGATTTTTCACCTTTCGAACTGACGTGATGATAACATATTCCGTGAAAAAGGCTTAACTCAATAATTTGGGAAAAGTATCAAAAAAAAGTCTTAAACATTTTACATTTGTGCCAATTTAGTCATAAAACTTTTTAACTTGGTGCCAAGTTAATCTTAAATCTTTTGATTTGATGCCAATTCGGTCTTTTCGGTTAATTTTGGCCAAATTTTAATGATGTGAACACCAGTCAGCCAACGTGGCAAGGATGGCGCCAACGTGGACAATTTTTAATAATATTTTAATATTTTTCGAAATTTTTATTCTTTTTATTTTATTTTCTTTTTCCTTTCCTTTTTTTCTCTTTCTTTTTTTGTTCTCTTTCCCCTTACTCCAGTCAGTCGCTGGACCTCAACGACCGACTAGAGGCAATGACCAACGAGGTCGAGATCAACCTCACTGACCTTTGGCGAGGCTCGCCAGAGGCCATGCCGCGAGGGCAGCCTCGCACTAGGCGGTGAGGCTCGCCCTCGCCGAATCTAGCAAAGGTCAAGCCTCGTGGGCCATGGGCGAGGCCCAGCCTCATCAGATCCGATGAGGTCAAGCCTCGCTTGGCCACTGGCCAAGGCTCAAGCCCTTGTAAGCGTGACCTGCAGCCTCTAGCGAGGTCGACCTCAACCTCGCCAGCCATCGCTTTTGGCCAATTGTTGAGGTATGGTGACTGGCTGGATGGAGTAAAGGGGAGGAGAAGGAAAAAAGAAAAAAGGAAAGGAAAAATAAAATAAAATAAAATATTCAAAAAAATATTAAAATATCACTAAAATTTTTCAACGTTAGCTCCAATCATGCCACGTCAAATAGACTAGTGTTCACATAAGCAAAATTTTGCCAAAATTAATCGGAAGGCATGAATTGACACCAAATCAAAAATGTTTAAAATTAAATTAGCACCAATAAAAGGTTTATAACTAAATTGGCACCTATGCGAAAAGTTTAGGATTTTTTTGATACTTTTCCCTCAATAATTGTGTTTATTAAATTGGAATTTGTAATTAGTAAAGACCAAGACAAATTTGAACTTATTTATTATATGAAAGGCGAAGGCCCAAGGCAAACCCATTAATACATTAGCTGAATCAAACTTCACTTAAATATTTAAATAAATGAATTATGGGTCCAATTAGAATAATATTAACGTCTCACATCACACTCAATATCTAATAGGGATTGCTCCAACACAACTCATACGTGCATATGCGTAAGGTTATTGCATATGTCTCCTAAATCCAAATATCCCTGTGTACTAACATAAGAGCAAATTAGGATACACTAACTATTTCATATTGCACTAAATCTGCGATGTAGGATCTCTCGCACTTGTACCCCAACGCACCGAATTTCAGGTCAATGTCGGAGATAAGATTCCTAGGCTTGACTATTCTTATGTACTTATCCTCTCATTATTGTGAGAGAGACATGCATGATGATATTAAACAGACAGTTGAAATTTGTGGGGATATTGTCCTTCTTCGTGAGCTTCCAGAAGAAATGCATCGCCATGCATCATCTTGCGGTTATCGTAGGCCATCGGTTACTGACTCGGCAATGACTGTGGCTTTGGGAAGACCACAAAACATCGACTAACGTTGACGGACGCCTTAGTCTACTTTTTTATGTTTTGGTCAGTTCTACTCTACTCATATTCTAACTCTCACTCTCAGACGTTTGCCTTATCTCCTTGCAGGGTGTGAGAGTCAAAACCCACACTTGAAACTAATTCGTCACCATCCCAATCCCCCCTGAGAAGGTGGGGATTCGAACCCCCCACCTCCCATTTCCATGTTGGAAGGGTGGCCACCCCAGTGGTTGCCTTAGTCTACTTTGGCGGCTATCTAAAATGTGTAATTGGCGTACAGACACAGGCGAGTCCAGAACGTTGCTGATGAAGATTGGACCAATCAGTTATTCACATGACAGAGGTATAATACGACCCGGACCGATCAATTAACCCCACGGCAGAGGATTCATTCTGAAGGCCGGCTGGATGCTCGTTAGGTGTGCAGAAGTTGGGGCGCTGATGATTGAAATTGCATGAGTTTTGACTCGATGCTGGGCAAGTCTCTTGCATCATTATAGGAACTTCAAAGCCTCTGGCCCTGTTCCTCGTGATTGTTCTGGCGGTTTCTCTCCTGGCCAAAGCAGCAGCGAGTCCTGAAACCGGCGATTTCACGTGCAGTGGTTTCAAGTCTGCGAATCTGAGCCTCGATGGTTTAGCTGTACTCACTGGCAATGGCCTCCTGAGATTAACCAAAGTGACCAAACAGAAGGTAAGTCATGCCTTCTACCCCGACCCTATTGTGCTCAAGAACTCATCCAGTGGCGCTGTCCACTCGTTCTCCACCACAGTCGTCTTCGCTATAATTCCCGAATATCCAGCTCTAGGTGGTCATGGGTTCGCCTTTGTGATAGCTCCTCATAGAGAAATTCCCGGAGCTCGGCCTAATTTTTTTTTTTTTTTTTTGGGCCTCTTCAACGAAACCAACATTGGCAATGCCACGAACCACATTTTCCCCGTAGAATTTGAGACGGTTCAAAACAATGAACTCTGCGATATCGATGACATCCATGTTGGGATAGATGTCAATGGGCTGACTTCTGTAAAATCTTTCCCAGCTGGATATACCGAAAACAACGTTCAAGGCTTCAGAAACTTGAGTCTGATTAGTGGTAAAGCAATGCAAGCCTGGGTGGATTATGATGGCGTGCAGAAACAAATCAGTGTGACATTAGCTCCTCTCAATGTCGACAAACCGGACAGTCCCCTTTTGTCGCTGTCCTACAATCTCTCGCCAATTTTCATAGAGACCATGTATGTTGGGCTCTCGTCTTCGACTGGCTCGCTCTATACTTCTCAATGTTCTCATTATATCCTCGGATGAAACTTTAGGATAAATGGACAAGCTCAAAGGCTAGATTTGTCTCAACTTCCTAGATTACCCCATAGGAAAAAGAAGCAGAAATCCAACCTTCTCACTAGTGGACTGCCTTTCATATGTTTGTTTATTCTGTCCATTCTAGTCTTTGCTGTGGCTAACGCGATAAGAAAACATAGGAAATTTGCTGAGGTTCTCGAGGATTGGGAGCGCGACTACAGTCTGCATAGGTTCAAGTACAAAGATCTATATGTTGCCACAAAGGGGTTCGGGGATGAGGAGCTATTAGGAGCTGGTGGATCTGGTAGGGTTAATAGAGGGGTATTACCCACCACGAAAACTGAGATCGCAGTGAAGAGCGTTTCTCATGAATCTAGGCAAGGGATGAGGGAGTTCATTGCGGACATCATTGGCATTGGTCGGCTTTGTCATCGGAACATCGTAACGCTTCTCGGTTACTGCCGTCGAAAGGGTGAGCTGCTGTTGGTTTATGACTACATGCCGAATGGAAGCCTAGACAGGTACCTCTATAACCAACCAAAGGTGACCCTCAATTGGGGTCAAAGGTTTAGAGTGATCAAATGTGTTGCATACGGCCTCTTCTATCTCCATGAAGGATGGGAACAAGTAGTGATTCACAGAAATATCAAAGCTAGCAATATCTTGTTAGATTCAGAACTGAATGGGAGGTTAGGAGATTTCGGACTTGCGAAAATATACAATCATGGCAGAGATCCTCAAACCACCCATGTGGTGGGAACTCTTGGATATTTGGCCCGGAGAACACTCGAACCGCCAGGGCCACTATAGAACGGATGTTTTTGCGTTTGGGGCATTTTTGCTCGAAGTTGCTTGTGGAAGAAGGCCGATTGAGGCTCAGGAGAAGGAGGATGTGATATTGGTGGACAGGGTGTTTTCTTGCTGGGATGAGGGTGGCATTCTAGAGGCAAGAGATCCAAATTTAGGGACAGACTTTCTGGCGAAGGATGTGGAGCTAGTGTTGAAACTTTGATTGATGTGCTCCCATTCGGAGCCAACAGCGAGACCAAGAATGCGTCAAGTAGTGCAGTACATAGAAGGGGATATCGCAAAAATAGTGCAAAACGACATCGTTTCGGACATTCGTTTGCCTCAGATTACAGAATGGAGCTAAATCCAAAATATTCTTCGAAACCTAACCCTAGATATAGGAATTGGGACAAAATTAAATTTGTTGTCTGTGTTTTGAGTGACTCAAATTACTCTTATTTACCATGCTTGCCTACTATCAAAAGCTGTTGAGGTAGAGATTTGGAAGCTAAAGAAATTAATACATCTGAGGAACGATTTGGAAGAAGTAAATTCTTTGATTTCTTTTCTCCAATAACTAGTGAAATTGTTAGATCAAAAAGATTAAAAAAAAAAAAAAAAAAAACTAGCGAAATTGCACGCACCTATGCGTGTTAAAGGAAAGAAGAAATTTGCGTGTAGAGATAATAAAAGTGAAAATTATTCTGAGAAAAAAAATAAATGGAAGAGAGATGACAAATTCAAAGTTCTTTTTTGAGAAATAAGATAGTTTGTCTATTTTGTAATACCATATTATCATAATACATCTTAACAATCGACGTGCCATTTTATGTATTTCTTACCGATACTTTTGAGATTGAAATCAATCACAGAGATGCAAAAAATAATGCAATTATGATATAGAGCACTCCATATACTTATTTAAACAAACTTTAAAGCTGCGGACTTTGTTTTTAGGAAAGTCGGAGGGCGGAGGGCGACCATAATTGGCCTTCTTAGCATCACCATAAGGGATTTATTCTATTACATAAACTTTTGTAAGTTTGTGGTAGCTAGAGGGGTCGAAATATTTTCTAACTCATGTTTCTTACGACCGGGTTATATGTGGATTGTAAATATTTAGAGGGCTGGGTGAAAGTGGGTTCAGAAAGTTGAAGTTGAATTAGATGGGGTCGAAAATGGGCCCCTTTTTAAAAATTAGGTTGAATCAGTTGGGTCACAACTTCTGTATCCTCTGCCTATGAACAGAGATGCACCACCACTGATCTCGGCCTATGCAAGTAGCCGCAACACTTGTTGTCATGCCGCGGTCGCCTACCTCCATCGTCCACCTCCGTCGCGTCTCTTCCCCTCACTTAGGTCTGATCTAGGTAAGCCATTTCCATCATTCTGTTTTCGTATTTTTCTTGTCTCGGTTTTCATCGTCTCCCTCTGGCCTTGACAATGGATCCTCCTTGCCTCCTACTTCAATGTCGCGCCTCGCCACCTCAATCTGAGGCCGACCAAAGTGCTTGACCAAGTAACGAGCTCTAATCATGGTAGCAAAAAACTCAATGGTTTCAGATAGTAATTAAAATTCAATAGAGGATGATTGATGATCAATTAAATTATTAAATTCGGCTTCAAATCAAAAGCAATTGAATTCTAATATGCTTTGAAACCTCAGGGACTCTGCTAAATTCGAATCACTAATGATGCACAAACAATAGATTGGAAATAACAAGAAAATTGTGTGAAACTTTATTGAATCAAAACAAACAGCTCACATTCTTGAAGCTGTGCTTACTCGATGACTAAAACTAAACATTGGATACTAATGGAGATGACTAGAGTGCGTGAGGAGATTAAAAAAAAAAAACATTAGGAAATATCACTAGAATGCTTTTATAAAAAAGCGATATTTGGAATCAAGAAATCCAGTTTAATTCAAATTTCAAATTCACGCTAACGTAGAATCAATCTATTTGATTTAGCTACGTATGGCTTTCTCACCTTCGTTTCTTCTGAGGGTTCTACCTTCAGAGATGACTAGTCTATTTGTCGATTGTTATTTTTTCTGATGGGTTGCCATGATATCATCAACATCTATCATTGATCTTCCTATGCTTTAAAGTGGATCATTCCTTTATTCTTCTTATCTTCATCCACATGGATTTCTAACTGTCTTCACTAGCGCACTACTCAAGACGTGATTTAGACCTGCTCTAGATTCCCTAGTGACGGGTGTTCCCTGGTTGAGGATCTTCCTTAACTCAATATTTAACTTTTATGCACTCTTCAAGTTAATCGATCGTTGTCAAGTGCCTTTTACTTCCTGTCGCGACCAAATTTTTCGGAGGGTGAGCCACCTAGGGTTTGGCTAATGGATTGCTAAGCCTAGACTTAACTCGGGCTCTCCCAAGCCCATACCAATTCGCGACTTAAGTTTAAATTTCTCAACATGCAAATGATTTTCAATTAGGAGTCGCCACTAATTTATTTTTAGTGGGTCGATTAGAAACCCAAGTAAAGTAACGGGAGGTTTACTTTACTCCTACGAACCAGAGATTGTGAGTTCGGGGACTTGATTACGCTAGATTTCTCTAACGCCCTTTCGGTACCTTTCTCTTTTTATTTTAAAAAAATATTTTTGCAGGCAGCTTAAATTGATTTTAAATCTATTTTCCTAAAAGATGAGGTGATCATGCGGGTGCGCAATCCATCAATTTAACACCCAAGAAAACAATGAATAAATTGCAAAACTTACCTCAAAGCAACGAAATCATCTGCAATGTTAAATTAGAATTCACATCAACAACCCTAGATATGATTTCTAATTAACACGCAATTTCCCTTTTTTGTTTTCATTTATTTAATGAAAATTATGCAATATGCGATGCAATATTAACTAAATGACCTAATTCTAATGACATGTAATTTCTAATTGAATGGATATGGCAACAACCACTATATGACATGCATTTCAATGAATCTAATCCTAATGACGTGCATATGACCTTTTTCTTTTTTCTTTTTTTCCTAAAAGAATGCAATCTATCCTAGAGAATAAAGCTAATTTATTCTAAGACATTTTTTGTATTTTTCATGAAATTCGAAATTAGGTAAAAATGCGAAAATTATCTACCTAGATTAAGATACCATTTAATTTGTATTAGGAATGAGGTTAATCCAAATCCTAATTTAGACTAGAATGTTATCCTAACTTAGAAATCCCTAACTCAAATGAAATCTATCTAAAAAAAATTCTCTAAACTTATAATAAATTAAAAACTATTGCCTAGAATTAAACTATGTGTAATTTTACCATAATATGCAATGACGTGTAAAGAATGCCCAAATTCTACATGACATATGCATGATGATTTTTTTTTTTTATGAAAAATTTCGAAATTAAAATTGCAACCTGAGTTTAAAGAAACTAGCATCCTAAATTGACATTTTTTTTTTTTTTTATGTTAAAAAATTCGAAATAAAATTCCTATTCTAGATATGCAAGATAACCCTAAGACGAGAAATATTCTAAAACGAACCTAATCCTAATTCAATTTTTTTATTTTATGTTTTATGAAAACGAAATTGATCCAAACGACACGATAGCAAATCAGGCAAGATAAGATCAATATCCACAAATTGACGAATCATATCCCGCGCATGGGATCGGATTGGTCAATTTAAAATAAAATCGCGAATCGAATCTCGAGCGTGAGATCGGATTGGCGATTTTTCGTGCGATTGCGAGTCGTATTTCGAGCGTGAAATCGATCACAATCGTATGCACGTTGTGAAATTAGGAAGATTTCCCAATTTAAAATGCTACTGAGATTACGAATAGGACTATATATCATTCGATCATGTGTATCGAAATATTTTAAATAAGGAAACAGAATATTTGAAAATCAAATTAGACAAAATTTTTACCTAATCCGAATATTGGCTTCCAAATTTGGACTTTGCGCTAGGGATCGCAATCGGGGCAAGAGGGCGGTGGATGGCGGTCGTCCACGAAGGGGCTTGCGGTGAGAATTCGGCGAGATAAGGTAGGGACTTTTGTTGGTGTGCCCGAAGTCCTCACGATCGTCCGCGAGCCTTTTTCCGTGTAATCCTCTTCAGGCCATCTCTTGTCCACTAAGACCCTCTGCAACGTCCAC
Source organism: Eucalyptus curtisii (assembly GCA_017140595.1). Classification (NCBI taxonomy): domain Eukaryota; kingdom Viridiplantae; phylum Streptophyta; class Magnoliopsida; order Myrtales; family Myrtaceae; genus Eucalyptus; species Eucalyptus curtisii. The sequence goes on along the minus strand of CM029504.1, from coordinate 36,504,821 downwards.
GTATATGTGTCCGTGTGTTGCAGAATGCAAAAGTGGGGAAGATGTCAATATGGTGATGATCAAAATATGGGATCATTCATGAGACTATGCTTAAATAAATAAATAAATGACACATGGCAAGATTTTAATCAAAGAAGAAGCCAAGGCATGAATCACATATCCCGTCCCGCATGTGTCGTGTTCCCTTCACGTCTCGTGCTGAGCGGGGTTCATCGAAAGCTGCAAGCGTCTCGGGGAAAATTGCTGACGCCAATGTGCTTGGTTTGTCTCAAGGAAATCCAGGCTTCATCAATGGGGCTTAGATCTGATCGGACTTCGCCGAGGAGGGACACGGCAGCTCTTTGCATTGTTGGGTAATAGTTGAAACAGCAACTACAAGGGGCGGAGCAGTGACGTCATCGATGAAGAGGCAGCGGTGGCATCGTCAAGCGGTCAAGTAATAGCTCCAACAGGATGGCAGCTTGTTGACAATGTATCACGGACGATGAAAGCACCGCGGTAGAAGCGTCGGCGTGAGTCTTGACCAAGAAGACTCACGCTCTCTCCTCTCTCACGTGTCTCTCTCTCTCTCGTATGAAGAATGCCCCTCTTTTTTGTCCTGTAACGAGTCAATTTATAGTGAAAGGGTGTAAACCATCGAGGAAAGAAAGCATATTTTGTTTCCTTCGGTGCATGCTTTGAAATATATTCTCTTTCCTTTCCTTTTCCTCATTGACCGAATGCCTTCTCTGCAGGGATATATATATATATATATATATATATATATATCTATATATATCTTGCAAATCCATGCCCACGGTGTAGAGCGTGTCCAACATTCCCTTCTCATGCTGATTTTTCAAATTTCCTTTGTGCATATGCTCGTATCTTTCCACATAGGGCCATGCAATATGAATATTATCCTTCGATTTTATTTCTTTAACCCAAATACCGGTCAAAAATTCAAGATTGTAATAAACTTTTCCTGGATTCCGAACCTTGCAGAGATGAGCTCGCAATATCTCCTTCCTATGCTTGTCCTCATCGAATATACGAAAGATTCACCGAATATAAATCTTTTCCAAAATATATCGAATTGCCAACTTGTAAAATGAAGCTTATCCGCCGCCGATCTAGCGCAAAGTGATAAACAAATAGATAAATGCAACTAAAATTATATGTTATGCAATTAATAATTTTGATTAATTTTTTTCAGGGATAAAATTAACCCCTAATTTTCTATGCAATAAATAAATAAACGGGCCGCCAAAATTTAGGTGTCAACAGCTGCCCCTCTTTGAAGGTGAGCTCGAAGAGGTTGCCTTTAAAGACAAATTGAGACCTAAATTTTGACCATGCATGCACTGAATGATTTTTTTGTTGGAAAGTGAATTCCCTTTTAAAATGCAATTTATATGATGCATGAAAATGCTAATGCAAATGATAAATGAACTAACCTAGAATAACTTACCTTTAGGGAGGATAGAGTAATTCGAGGTAGTTGGTGTTACATATCCAAGACCCGTACCATTCTACGGTCGCCCCTTAATAGTAACATGACTTTGCAAAAAGACTACTTTCCCAGGGACTGTACCATTCTACGGTCGCCCGGTATAGTAGTGTTTGGTTGTGTCTAGGACCCGTACCATTTTACGGTCGCCTAAACGGGGATTCACTTACCAGGACCCGTACCATTCTACGGTCGCCTGAATAAGGAATAGATGTTGTTTAGGACCCGTACCATTCTACGGTCGCCTGTTAGAGCAATAAATGTTGTTTAGGAACCATTCTACGGTCGCCTAAACGGGTTTTGCTTGGCTAGGACCCGAACCATTCTTCGGTCGCCCAGCATTGCAACACAGATCATCTGACCAGGACCCGTACCATTCTACGGTTGCCTGAATCTGAATAAAAATCTTTGGGGGACAACTCAATCGAGTGTCGGTGTAAAGGACTTTGGGCTACGAAAGCACGCCAAGTCGATAATAAGGGACATCGGGCTACAAAAGCACACCGAGTCAATGGACACTAGGCTACGAAAGCACACCAGGTCAATATAAAGGGACATCGGGCTACAAAAGCACGCCGAGTCGATATAAAGGGACATCGGGCTACAAAAGCACGCCGAGTCGATGAAAGGGACTTTGGGCTACGAAAGCACGCCAGGTCAATATAAAGGGACATCGGGCTACGAAAGCACGCCGAGTCGATGAAAGGGACTCTGGGCTACGAAAGCACGCCAGGTCAATATAAAGGGACATCGGGCTACGAAAGCACGCCAAGTCGATGAAAGGGACTCTGGGCTACGAAAGCACGCCAGTTCAATATAAAGGGACCTCGGGCTACGAAACCACGCCGAGTCAATGAAAGGGACTATGGGCTACAAAAGCACACCAGGTCAATGGACACTGGGCTACGAAAGCACACCAGGTCAATATAAAGGACATCGGGCTACAAAAACACGCCGAGTCGATCAAAGGGACTCTGGGCTACAAAAGCACGCTGAGTCGATCAAAGGGACTCTAGGCTACGAAAGCATGCCAGGTCAATATAAAGGGACATCGGGCTACAAAAGCACGCCGAGTCGATGAAAGGGACTCTGGGCTACGAAAGCACGCCGGGTCAATTTAAAAGGACAGCTTGACCGAGTCAAGTGTCGAGAATGGGTAGAGACATACTTACACGCTAGGTCAATATAAAGGGACATCGGGCTACAAAAGCACGCCGAGTCGATGAAAGGGACTCTGGGCTACAAAAGCACGCCAGGTCAATTTAAAAGGACAACTTGACCGAGTCAAGTGTCGAGAATGGGTAGAGACATACTTACCTGATGACATCTCTGATTATTGGTGATATGATATCCTGTGGAGGCCTCTCACCTCCTGGTAGAAATAAATTTTGGAACATCAAGGATGCACCTTGAATGTTCATGATGGTTTCTCATCTCCTAATATCATGAGGCATTTTGAAAGGAACCTGAATGTCAGGAGCTCTTGGGTCTTTGAGAAAACATTATCTGTCAGACATGATTAGAACAAAAATGCATTCACCAAAGAAATAAGCAATTAAGGCTATTCTAGAATGCATACTTCAAAATCCACTGAAACTTTTATCAATTCAATCAAGGTTCATGCATAATGACTTTTGCATCACCCAAATTTCCACTAGAGAGAATTATCGTTCAAGACAATTTTCACTCATGACATGGATTTCTTAAGAATACTAAATGAGAGACTTTCGGTTAGAAAGGACTTTCACTCACTCTCATTTAGAATGGCTATTTATGAGAATCACTCAATTTTATCATATCGACATAAGTCCGAGTAATCTCGCAAGCGGTACGATCTTACCAATCTAAGAGGTCTTTAACAAGGACCATAATGTAGGCTTGGTCAATGGCTTAACAAAGGGACTTTTGAGTCAAGGCTATTGAATGAACAGTCTTGTAATCATCTCCGGGTTTACAAGTCAAGAACCCTGCAAAATGAGAAAGAAATAATCTTGCTCGCACTTCTTCGAGCGATGCTTATAAACATATGAACTCCTACGTTAATTCAAGTGCCCTAATCTGAAGAGACTTTGTAAGGGACGTAACGTAGGTTGGGTTCATCGGTTGAGAAATTGAAGATTGTTAGGATCAAAGATGTGTATAGGGTGAGAGTTGATGATCATCTTGGCATTGCTACCAGTTTTCATTTTCACCATCGGGGATTGTCTTCATGAAGTGCCCCATTGATTGTAAAAACTCAGCATTTGAGTTCTTTGAGTATTGCTCCATTGGGATTCAATTCTTGCAATTGACAGTCACCTTATCTTGACTCTCTTTTTTCATCTATGGGTATTGGCCTTGCTTTTACCAGGCACACTGCTTTTTCATACCCCTAGTTCTCATTCTTTTTTTTTTCTCCACTTCTTTTTTATGGGCATTGGCCTTGCTTTTACCAGGCACACTGCTTTTTCATGCCCATTAGTTATATTTTAAATTCAATTCTTGTGCATAATGCATGCATCAAGCAATTACACTTTGAATGACACACAAACTTTTCAAGAGTTTTCATCTGTCTTTTGCCTTGCCCCAGCGTGGGGGATGATCATCAACTGGGTTTAAAGAAATGAAATTGCAGGCTCAAGTGGGCTATGCAAATGATATAAGTGTATAGGATAGTGAAAGAGATGCTCTTCGTCATCCTAAGGCACTTAATTTACCACATGAATTCAATGTAATAACATGACTAGAAGATTGATGCAAGTGAGAGCAAGAAAATTTCAATCAATTTTCTTCACCTTATGATGCTGTCTTACCCTCCAATTTGCCCCAATGTGGGGTGGTTCTTGACAGGGGTAATTTGAAAGAATTTCCTCAAGTGTATGGGGCTCAATGGGGTTAAGCAACGGGTCACCTGTTGTGTTTGGGATAGAAAAATGAATTGCCCCTCATCATTTCGGTCATTGTACCTTTTGCGAGAGAACTTTTTCCCTTGCAGATATGGAATTTCCTACATTCATCTCACAAGTGTATAAGTTGGGGACTGCGTATAGGATAGGGCTTGCCTTTCATCATCCTGACACATCTCATTTAGCATTCTTAAGCATTGATGTCACTCCATTGAATTGTTTATCTTGACAAATCTCCACATGAAATTGGTGAGCTAAATCAATATGAAAATTCTCTTTTCAAAAGAGTTTAGCAACTTTAAGCATGAAAAGAGTTTGTGACTTCAAAACAAACAATTTATTGCACTCAAAACATGGTTTTAAGTATTCATTCAGGGGATTGCTCCACAAATGGATTGTCTCAGCAATAGATGTCATTGGATTGTCTCTATTAATCAAAAGTAAAAATCCGCTTTTGCCCTTGCACAAGAGAAAGTGCATGAATAGGATATTATGCAATATCAAAGTAAATTCAAATTGCATATCCATTTTGGCTCGGATTGAGATTTTATCTCAATCGGGTCACTACCGAAATCTGTCATGCCCCCAATCTGTCCTCTGATGCGCCATTTTCAGATCGGGATAAGAAAGTAATGCTCTGAAACAGGAAGTAAATGAGTCAGAAAATTAAACATGACTACCCTAATGCATGCTTTTGGAAATGGCTTGAAAAAATGATCTTTGATTTTTTTTATTCTCCCACTTTTTGGAATTTTTTATGAGGAAGCATGAAGAAGTCCAGTCCTCAGATTTTCTCCATGGATGATATTTTCTTTTCATTGTTGGATATCGTCACCGGGCCGGTTTGGTGTACTCCATCATGTCCTCAAAATTGAAAATAAAATTGTAATTTCATTGAATAGAATCGAAGGAATTACATTATTGGAATGGAAAATGCAAACAAGCCAAACCCTAAAAGTGAAAGCGATAATTGAAATTTCAAAAAGCAGAAAATCCTAAATAAAACTTGAAATCCTAGAAAATAAGAATTTCTTCACTCAGTGACAGCGTTCGTGCCTCTATCATGGTTGGGCAGAGGATTTTTCTGATTACTGCTGAAAGAGAATGCCTTTGTATCCAAGAGGTCTTGGACCTTATGCTTTAAAACATAGCAATCATCAGTGGAGTGACCAACCTCTCCCATGTGATAGTCACACTTTTCAGAAGGATTATATGCAGGATAATGCTCGGGATTTGGTCGCTTCGGCTCGGTAGAGATTAATCCCTTCTTTTGGAGAATAGGTAAAACTTTGGATAGGGGTCCAGGAAGAGGTGTAAACTGTCTCCTAACATTACGTCGTCGACCCGAGAACCGATGTCCTCCACCTTGTTGCTCGGTAGAAATCTTAATTACCGGAGCGCGATTGAATGTATCACGATTCGGTTGAGAGTAGGCCATATTAATCTCAGCTTCAGGGTCCTTCTCCTTCTTGGTAGAAAATCTCTTGTTAGATGGCTCAGTAAACCACCCTTCTCTTATCCCCATCTCGATATGTTCACCCACCGGGATAAGTTGGTTGAAGTTCTCAACGTATGTGCTAGCCATCCGGTTGCGGAACTCAAATGGGAGAGTCTTGACAAATAACTTCATCAGCTCCTTGTTAGTAGGTTCAGGAGTGATTTGAGCTGCCATATTTCGCCACCTCACGGCATACTCTTTGAACGACTCGTTCTTCTTCTTCTCCATCCTCTCAAGATCCTCTCGGGAAGGTGCAATGTCCATGTTGAACTTATATTGTTTAAGGAACGCATCAGCCACTTCATTCCAGGTGTCGAGAAGGTTTACATTCTTCATTATGTACCAATTCAGTGCAGGCCAAGTCAAGCTTGCATGAAATGATTGGATCATGAGGGGCTCATTCTTGACATATTGCGCCATGCGTACGTGGTACATCTGCAGATGAGCCTTAGGGCAGGAAGTACCATCGTATTTTTTAAACTCCGGCATCTTAAATTTCTTCGGCACCTTGACTTTCTCATACACGGATAAATCAAACGGGAGTAAACTCTGCGACTCTTGCAATTGCTTCAGTTTCTCTTCCAGCTTTGCGAAGCGTTCACCTTGCTTCACCTTAGGGATGTTATCCAGCTTTGTCTTTTCAGCAGTGATCAACGGTGGATCATCTTCTAGGTCAGGCATGTCATCATCACCCATTTGAGCCTTCGAGACAACTATCTCGGGGAGAGCGGGTGCAGGAGTCGGGTTCGCTCGGAGAGATTGGATTTGAGTTGTCATGAGTTGCATAGAGGTGAGCAACTGTTTGAGTTGGTCTTCCACGGCAGACATACGATCACGCATTTTAGTTTGGTCGGCCATCTTTGCTCTCGATCGTGTAATGATGGGCGAACGTGGAGGATCCGTTTTCACCTAATGTAAATGAATGAAAATATGTAAGTATGAGGTGTAATGAGAGAGCCGATCCATGACAACAATCTATTTTTTAGTCAAGAAAAGTTCACATACGAAGAGGATTTCTTAAAAATGGATTAGGAAAACAAAGACATAGATGCCCCAGTAGGGACGAAATTTCCTAAACAAGAACTAGGAAGAGCTAAGACACGAATTGAAAACAAATTTCTAATTTTTTTTATTTTCCAAATGATTCATTTCATGGCAATTTCCTCATTTCATTCCCAATTGACAAATGAATTAAATCAATGATCGACCTAAATTGTCATGGACCGACCAAAATTATGACGAAATAAATGGCATGGTATAGAGATAGAAGACTTACTTCACCAAGGAAAATTAATGGCAATCACATAGACATGCACATGAGATGTGAGGCTCAATTTCTAGTCTATAAGGCTTAACAAAGTGGAGCCACAAGGATGATCAGACTAGCCACGGGCGTGTGGACTATGTCGGGTCCTCATGACTCCGGCTTAATCAAAGAGCCAACCCAGGTCGCGGGCATGCAGACCGAGGTGGGTACTCTTGACACCAAAAGAAGAAAGTTCGGGATTGAGATGGACAACTCGTACCGCGAGCATGCGGTCGGAGTGGTATCCATCTCAATACCATCTTAGATGATCCTATGCGGCCCAGGTCCGGCGGCAGGTTGTGTGTGCAAAAGTGTAGTGCAAGATGCAAGGCATACACAACAGTTTAAATAAAACAACACTTCAATAACTAGAATTTAAAACATTCATCCTCAACTCCAACCTGCAAGACAAGGGTTAGCAATCACTACTCCCCTTATACCTCCCAATCTGTAAGAACATTTAACACCTAAATGTTAGGGACGTACCTGGAATCCTTGCTGCCAAACAAAAATATTTTTTCAAAAATTGGCCTAAGTCCACTAAGAGTATTAACTCAAGTCCCCAGTGGAGTCGTCAAGCTGTCGTGACCAAATTTTTCGGAGGGTGAGCCACCTAGGGTTTGGCTAATGGATTGCTAAGCCTAGACTTAACTCGGGCTCTCCCAAGCCCATACCAATTCGCGACTTAAGTTTAAATTTCTCAACATGCAAATGATTTTCAATTAGGAGTCACCACTAATCTATTTTTGGTGGGTCGATTAGAAACCCAAGTAAAGTAACGGGAGGTTTACTTTACTCCTACGAACCAGAGATTGTGAGTTCGGGGACTTGATTACGCTAGATTTCTCTAACGCCCTTTCGGTACCTTTCTCTTTTTATTTTAAAAAAATATTTTTGCAGGCAGCTTAAATTGATTTTAAATCTATTTTCCTAACAGATGAGATGATCATGCGGGTGCGCAATCCATCAATTTAACACCCAAGAAAAAAATGAATAAATTGAAAAACTTACCTCAAAGCAACGAAAGCATTTGCAATGTTAAATTAGAATTCACATCAACAACCCTAGATATGATTTCTAATTAACACGCAATTTCCCTTTTTTGTTTTCATTTATTTAATGAAAATTATGCAATATGCGATGCAATATTAACTAAATGACCTAATTCTAATGACACGTAATTTCTAATTGAATGGATCTAGCAACAACCACTATATGACATGCATTTCAATGAATCTATTCCTAATGACGTGCATATGACATTTTTCTTTTTCTTTTTTTCCTAAAAGAATGCAATCTATCCTAGAGAATAAAGCTAATTTATTCTAAGACATTTTTTGTATTTTTCTTGAAATTCGAAATTAGGTAAAAATGCGAAAATTATCTACCTAGATTAAGATACCATCTAATTTGTATTAGGAATGAGGTTAATCCAAATCCTAATTTAGACTAGAATGTTATCCTAACTTAGAAATCCCTAACTAAAATGAAATCTATCTAAAAAAAATTCTCTAAACTTATAATAAATTAAAAACTATTGCCAAGAATTAAACTATGTGTAATTTTACCATAATATGCAATGACGTGTAAAGAATGCCCAAATTCTACATGACATATGCATGATGATTTTTTTTTTTTTTTTTATGAAAAATTTCGAAATTAAAATTGCAACCTGAGTTTAAAGAAACTACCATCCTAAATTGACATTTTTTATTTTTTTTTATGTTAAAAAATTCGAAATAAAATTCCTATTCTAGATATGCAAGATAACCCTAAGACGAGAAATATTCTAAAACGAACCTAATCCTAATTCAATTTTTTTATTTTCTGTTTTATGAAAACGAAATTGATCCAAACGACACGATAGCAAATCAGGCAAGATAAGATCGATATCCACAAATTGACGAATCATATCCCGCGCATGGGATCGGATTGGTCAATTTAAAATAAAATCGCGAATCGAATCTCGAGCGTGAGATCGGATTGGCGATTTTTCCGTGCGATTGCGAGTCATATTTCGAGCGTGAAATCGGACTGTCAATCGTATGCACGTTGTGAAATTAGGAAGATTTCCCAATTTAAAATGCTACTGGAGATTACGAATAGGACTATATATCATTCGATCATGTGTATCGAAATATTTTAAATAAGGAAACAGAATATTTGAAAATCAAATTAGACAAAATTTTTACCTAATCCGAATATTGGCTTCCAAATTTGGACTTTGCGCTAGGGATCGCAATCGGGGCAAGAGGGCGGTGGATGGCGGTCGTCCACGGAGGGGCTTGCGGTGAGAATTCGGCGAGATAAGGCAGGGACTTTTGTTGGTGTGCCCGAAGTCCTCACGATCGTCCGCGAGCCTTTTTCCGTGTAATCCTCTTCATGCCGTCTCTTGTCCACTAAGACCCTCTACTACGTCCACGTATATGTGTCCGTGTGTTGCAGAATGCAAAAGTGGGGAAGACGTCAATATGGTGATGATCAAAATATGGGATCATTCATGAGACTATGCTTAAATAAATAAATAAATGACACATGGCAAGATTTTAATCAAAGAAGAAGCCAAGGCATGAATCACATATCCCGTCCTGCATGTGTCGTGTTCCCTTCACGTCTCTGTGCTGAGCGGGGGTTCATCAAGAAGCTGCAAGCGTCTCGGGGGAAAATTGCTGGCGCCAATGTGCTTGGTTTGTCTCAAGGAAATCCAGGCTTCATCAATGGGGCTTAGATCTGATCGGACTTTGCCGAGGAGGGACACGGCAGCTCTTTGCATTGTTGGGTAATAGTTGAAACAGCAACTACAAGGGGCGGAGCAATGACGTCATCGATGAAGAGGCAGCGGTGGCATCGTCAAGCGGTCGAGTAATAGCTCCAACAGGATGGCAGCTTGTTGACAATGTATCACGGACGATGAAAGCACCGCGGTAGAAGCGTCGGCATGAGTCTTGACCAAGAAGACTCACGCTCTCTCCTCTCTCACGTGTCTCTCTCTCTCTCGTATGAAGAATGCCCCCCCTTTTTTGTCCTGTAACGAGTCAATTTATAGTGAAAGGGTGTAAACCATCGATGAAAGAAATAATATTTTGTTTCCTTCAGTGCTTGCTTTGAAATATATTCTCTTTCCTTTCCTTTTCCTCATTGACCGAATGCCTTCTCTGCAGGGATATATATATATCTTGCAAATCCATGCCCACGGTGTAGAGCGTGTCCAACATTCCCTTCTCATGCTGATTTTTCAAATTTCCTTTGTGCCTATGCTCGTATCTTTCCACATAGGGCCATGCAATATGAATATTATCCATCGATTTTATTTCTTTAACCCAAATACCGGTCAAAAATTCAAGATTGTAATAAACTTTTCCTGGATTCCGAACCTTGCAGAGATGAGCTCGCAATATCTCCTTCCTATGCTTGTCCTCATCGAATATACGAAAGATTCACCGAATATAAATCTTTTCCAAAATATATCGAATTGCCAACTTGTAAAATTGAAGCTTATCCGCCGCCGATCAAGCGCAAAGTGATAAACAAATAGATAAATGCAACTAAAATTATATGTTATGCAATTAATAATTTTGATTAATTTTTTTCAGGGATAAAATTAACCCCTAATTTTCTATGCAATAAATAAATAAACGGGCCGTCAAAATTTAGGTGTCAACACTTCCCTTGAGTTATCCTCATTGAAAACTCATGATTGGTGAACTCATAGTCATTAGACATTCCATCAATGGGCCTTATGGATCAATTGTATTATCATAGCCTGGTTTGGGCTATTAACTTCTTCACGTTGGGCTCAAATTTAGGATTTGGGGTTAATACAAACTATTTAGTCCACCTTAGGTCCACGAGAATATGTTTTCAACATGAACATATCATCAATTCCTGGCGCATGGCAAAAAAAAAAAAAATTATTGTTTCCTGTTTGTCACCTTTTAGTACATACATGACAATAATACATTCCATAAAGGTTTTCCTTAGTAATCAGGCATTTACCTGTACTTAAATATCTTAATCAATAAATTATGGGTCAACTTGAATAATATTAACTATTCACATTATACTCAATTTTCAATATGAGAGATCTCTAACACAAATCATACGTGCACATGTACGAACTTATCAGATGTGCTCTCCTTTTATCTAAATATCATTCTATATTAATATTATAAGTTTGATTTGTATTCACTCAAAAGCTACAATAAGTTTGGAGTCAATTAGGTTAATATTAATTTCTTTTAGAGTGCATTGAATCTTTGATGTGGCATCTTTTACACGTGCAACTTAACACACTAAATTTTCGGGTCGTTCCCTAACATAGAATTATTAGGCTTTCCGACTTCATGTACTAACATTCTCAGTAACATGGAAGTCATACATGATGTCAAACACACAGCTGAAATTTGTGGGGGCATTGTCCTTCCCTCCATCCTCATCCACAGTTTCGCATCGGACGCCATCGGTAATTGACTCGTCGAGGACCTACGGAACAAGACGAAACATCAACTCTCGCTGACGGACGTATCGGTCTTACTTCGGCCATTCTCTGAAATGTCGCAAATGGCGTGCCAGAGACGAGAAAATATTGACTACGTTTAATGTGCCAACACAACAAATAGGAAAGATCACAAGGATGCGACACGTGTCCAAAATGCCCCAATTTCAGACTCTTTCTTCTTTGTACCTCACCTTCTCTCTCTTTCTCTCTCTTCATTCCAGAACGCATCTCTGGATTCCGCTCCGGCCCCTTTCGCAACCTTCGTGGGGCCGCAGCACTCGCCGCTGAGGAAGTCAGGGACGGAGTTCGTCGCAACGGGCCCGGCGGCAGCAGCGGCCGCGTCGAAGAAGGCTTTAAAGGGACTCGCACGTGGCGGCCGGCGAGGGTGTTGGCAAGTGCACGTACATGTCGCACGTGACTCACAGGGCGGAGGCGTCGGTCCTGCACGCGAAGGCTGCCGGCATGGGCTCGCACGCCTCGCACATCCACGCACGCTTGTGGCGGGAGGCGAGCTTGTTGGCGCCATGGACGCCGGCGTTGTAGGCCAGGCAGAGGAAAGCCGCGTCGGCCTCGCAGAACACGGTGGCCTTGGCGGACCTGCAGTTGTCGCACGGCCTGGCGCTGGCCAGCTGCCCTCCTCCGAAGCTCTTAGCCGCGCCGCAGTTCCATCGAAACCCATCGTCCCCCCTTGCCAAATGGCTTTGCTTCTTTGTTGCTATTGCTAGTGTGGTGGTGGGCTCCGAGAGAGCGTGCAGAGGAGAGAGAAGAAAGAGTCCGAAGTTGGGGCCCACTTTGGGCACGTGTCGCATCTTTGTGGTCCTTTCAATTTGTTGTGTTGGCCAATATTCTCTCGTACAGAGACGGGCAAATTACGGAAGAACTTTAAGTTGGTGATAAGACTCGGAGCAATCAGTCGATCACACAGGGGAATCATAAGGCTCGGACCAGTCAGTTGAAGGTTTATTGGGGGTGCACAGGTTGGGACACTGACAATAGAAATTGCACGAGATTCAAGTCAATGCTGTGCAAATCGTTTGGATCATCAGTGGAACGTCGAATTATCTCATCAGAGTAGTATATTCAGCTAATTTCTTCAGCCTCAAGTCATGTTATTCGCGATTGCTCTGGCGGTTTCCCTCCTGGCAAACACAGCACCGACTCATGAAACTGGCGATTTCACGTACAATGGTTTCCGGTCTGCGAATCTGAGCCTCGATGGTTTAGCTGTACTCACTGGCAATGGCCTCCTGAAGTTAACCAACGTGACCAAACAGAAGGTAAGTCATGCCTTCTACCCGGACCCCATCACGTTTAAGAACTCATCCGATGGCGCTGTCCACTCGTTCTCCACCACATTCGTCTTTGCTATAGTTCCCGAATATCCATCTCTGGGCGGTCCTGGGTTCACCTTTGTGATAGCTCCTCATAGAGAATTTCCTGGAGCTCGGCCTGGTAATTTCTTTGGTCTCTTCAACGAAACAAATGATGGCAATGCCACGAACCACATTTTCGCGGTGGAAATTGACACGCTTCAAAACGCCGAATTATACGATATAAATGACAACCATCTCGGGATCGATGTCAATGAGCTGGTCTCTGTAAATTCTTCCCCTGCTGGATACACTGAAAACGACATTCAAGGCTTCAGAAACTTGAGTCTGATTAGTGGTAAAGCAATGCAAGTTTGGGTGGATTATGATGGTGCGCAGAAACAAATCAGGGTCACATTAGCTCCGGTCAATGTCGGCAAACCGAACACTCCCCTTTTGTCTCTGTCCTTCGATCTCTCGCCGATCTTCAAGGAGACCATGTACGTTGGGTTCTCTTCCGCAACTAGTACGATCTTATCTTCTCATTATATCCTCGGATGGAGCTTTAAGGTAAATGGACAAGCTCGTAGGCTTGATTTGTCTCAACTTCCTAGATTACCCCGTGTGAAGAAGAAGCAGAAAGCCATTCTTCTCACTACCGGACTGCCTTTCTTATGCTTGTTCTTTCTGTCAATACTAGTCTTTGCTATGGCTTATGCGATTAGAAAACGAAGAAGATTTGCAGAGGTTCTTGAAGATTGGGAGCGCGACTACAGTCCGCATCGATTCAAATACAAAGATCTCTATGTTGCCACAAAGGGGTTCAGAGATCAGGACCTATTAGGAGCTGGTGGATTTGGTAGGGTTTATAGAGGGGTATTACCCACCTCAAGAACTGAGATTGCAGTGAAGAGAGTTTCTCACGAATCGAGGCAAGGGATGAGACAGTTCATTGCTGAGATTATTAGTATGGGTCGGCTTCGTCATCGAAATATTGTGACGCTTCTTGGATACTGCCGTCGGAAGGGTGAACTGCTGTTGGTTTATGACTACATGCCAAATGGAAGCCTAGACAAGTACCTCTATAACCAACCGAAGGTGACCCTCAATTGGAGCCAAAGATTTAGAGTGGTAAAGGGTGTTGCACATGGCCTCTCTTATCTCCATGAAGGATGGGAACAAGTGGTGATTCACAGGGATATCAGAGCTAGCAACATCTTGCTTGATTCAGAACTAAATGGGAGGTTAGGAGATTTCAGGCTTGCAAGACTATATGATCACGGTACAGATCCTCAAACCACCCATTTGGTGGGAACTCTTGGATATCTAGCCCCGGAGCACGCTCGAACTGCCAAGGCCACTACAAGCACAGATGTTTTTGCGTTTGGGGCATTTTTGCTTGAAGTTACTTGTGGAAGAAGGCCTATTGAGGCTCGGGAGGAGGAGGAGGTGATATTGGTGGACTGGGTGTTTTCTTGCTGGGATAAAGGTGACATTCTAGAGGCAGGAGATCCGAACTTAGGGACGGACTTTGTGGCGAAGGAGGTGGAACTAGTGTTGCAACTCGGATTGTTGTGCTCCCAGTCTCAGCCAATTGCGAGACCACACATGCGTCAAGTAGTGCAGTACTTGGAAGGGGATCTCGTATTAGAGGAGTTATCATCTCTCGGCATCTCAAGAAGTGGATTCCCATTTGCATTTCATGAAGGTTTTAGTACGTCTAGCACGTCTTATCCGTCTTCCGCACACAAGGCATTTTCTCAGACTTCTTCTGTTGCAAACTGTGTCCTCTCTGGTGGAAGATGAGTCTTAAGCTTGGTATATTAAAGTGAAAGCACATTTCATAAATCGAAGTAAAGTCAAACTAATGTTCTTGTGCATCAAGTATTCGTAGTTTGCGACTCTGAGTATACGTAAACTGTAATTTAAGATTCTATGGATCGCAGCAATTTCCGCATTATATTTTTACATGTTTTTGGGAATGGCTGCGTTAGCTTAAATTGCCTCCTCTGTTTTCCCCTTTTGGTCAGCCTTTAGAGTATAAGAGCAAGTCCACCTTTTATAAGGATTATTACTTGTTTGTTTGAATCATTGCATGATTTAACAGAAGGGTCCCTAATATATATGCACCATTGACACGTGAATTCTTTATTCATAGAAAATATAGTGACACAAGTCAGGGTACTGATAGCTGAAATTTCATTAGATTCAATTTGATCCTAGGACATTCAAACAATATCTTCTGAGTAGTGTATTCGGAGAATTTCTTCAGCTTCTAGACCTGTTCTTTGTGATTGATCTGGCAGTTTCTCCCCCGGCAAACTTTGCAGTAGCTCACAGTACCAGCAGTTTCATGTTTCCGGTCGACCAACCTTAGCCTATATGGTTTAGCCGCATTCACTGGCAATGGCCTCCTAAAAGTAACCGTTGCAACGAAAAGAAGCACAGTCATGCCTTCTACCCTGACCCAATCAAGTTCTTCCAGTGGATCTGTCTACTCTTTCTCCATAACTTTCGTCTTCAATGTGATTCAAAGTATCCACCTCTGGGTGTTACAGGTTTGCTTTCATGTTAGCTCCTGATAGAGAATTTCCTGGAGCTCTTCCTAGTAATTATTTTGGCCTCTTCAATGAAACCAACATTGGCAATGCCACGAACCACATTGTCACGGTATAATTTGACATAATCTAAAACCATGATGTCAATGATAACCAGATTGAGATCAACGTCAATGGGCCGGCCAACCTCCGTAAAATCTGCCCCTGTGGGATGACTGGTGAAGCTATGCAAGTTCTAGTGGATTTTGAAGGCGCAAAAGCAAATCAATGTCACATTACCTCTAGCAATGTCGAGAAACTGAAGATTCCCCTTTTATCTCTGTCCGGTGATCTCTCGCCGATCATCAAGGGGACAATGTACTTGGGGTTCTCGTCCTCAACCACCTCGTTACTAACTTCTCATTACATTCTTGGAAGGAGCTTCATTGTAAATGGACAAGCTCATAGCCTGGTTTTGTCTCAGTTTCCTAGACTACCCAATGTGACGTGGAGGAGAAATCCTGTCTACTGGCTGCTGCTGTGGCTTCCATCTTATAAGACGAAAGAGAAAATTTGCAAAGGTTCTAGACTGGGAGCGTGACTACAATCCTCATAGGTTCGAGTACAAATATTTCCATGTAGCCACAAAAGGATTCAGGGATCAGGAGCTATGACGAGCTGCTGGATTTATCAGGGCCTATAAAGCGGCATTATCCACCTCAAGGGCTGAGATTGCAGGGAAGAGAATTTCACGTGAATCAAGGCGAGGGATCAGAGAATTCATCGCGGAGATTGTGAGTACTGGCCGTCTTTGCCACAGCAACATTGTAATGCTCCTCCGTTATTGTTGCGTCAAAAGGTGATCGGCTGTTGCGGTATGACTACATCCCCAGTGGAAGTCTGGACAGGTGCCTGTACAACGAACCAAAGGCCAACATCACTTTGGAGCCATAGATTTTAGAGTGATTAGAGGCGCTGCACATGGCCTGCATTATCTCCATCAAGGTAGCAAGAAGTGATTTATAGTTGTTAAAGATAAATAGGGATTTATTGAAAAGGATTTTTAACTTTTGAGTTATTTTGATAATTCTATTGATTTCTATATCTCTCAAGATTGCATACGTGTCTTCCTTTGATTCTACATATATATTGATTGATATGTTATCTTAGATAGTTATATCAAAAAACCTGTAAATAGGTTGATGTACTTTTTATTACACACATCCAAAATATATAGAAAATTTCATAATTCTCTCTTCCGCTTTATTATTCTTAACTTGGTATCAAAGCCATTATCTTCTATGGAAGCGCCCACTGAGTTTATTTAGTAATGCCGGCCGCAACCATAGGAACTCTTATGTCATATCCACAAGAGCTCGATATTCTACTTCTATACTAGAGTGAGCAATATTTGTTTGTTGATACACCATGAGATAAGTGTGTTTCCTAGAAAGATATAATAGCCTAGAGTGGAGTGATAATCTTGAAGGTCACCGACCCAGTCAACATCAAGATAAGCTGTCAATTCCAAGATATAGTTAGCAAAAAAGTGAAGGCCATGAAATAAAGTACTGTTAACATAGTAAAATTTTAAAGGATTGTAGCAAAATGAGTTGTGTGAGGCACAATCATATACTAACTAACAATGTGAATATCATAGACAATGTTAATATGAGTAACGACAAGATATTTAAGATAAGACTATCAACCAACTATCAGTAAATTATAGGATTTGGTTGAAGAATTCTCCCCTTATCATTGTGGCATTCAACTTATTGAGAGTAGAAGTAATCTTGTTATCAACGAGGCCAGATTGAGAAATAAGGTGAATGACATATTTGGCTTGAGAAATATAATAACTAGAAGTATCAGACAAAGCCTCCAAGCCTTAAAAATAGTTGAGTCACCCATGATCTTTCATTTTGAACTGTTTATTAAGATATTACTGTAATTTCGTAATGCCAAGCTGATCATCACCAATAATAACTATATCATCCACATAAAAAAGTAGCATAATGTATCCATGAAATGTATCTTGAACAAAGAGATTATGGTCATAAGGATTGGATTTAAAACCAATAGGGATAAGTCTAGTGGAAGTGTCAAATGTACCGAATCCCGTTCAAATATATTACAAAAATCCCAACTTGACTATTCCAAGATCAAGTCAAAAACTAACAAAATACATGCACGAATATGTTGGACACACACTGTTCACCGCGCGCGGGAAATTTCAAAATTTTGTTTTGAATAAATAGCAAGCTCAAATCAAGATTTGTAAAATCTTATGGCTCTATAACACTCTAAAAATATTGTTTATGTGTATGTATGTATCTGTGTATATATATAGTGATTTCGCCACACGAATCTCCAATAATTCAAAATTTCAAACCTAAGTCTGAGCTACTTCAATGGGAAGAGCGGAAGGCGTGCTTATCAAGTGTTGCGTTATGAAGTCAAGTCAGCTCAGCAAAGTCGTAAAGGTATACATTAGAGAAACCCATTTTCTCTTCTTTCTTGTACTTCCTCCTTCTTTCTTTCTTTTCCTCTCTCTTTCTCTCTCTTCCCGAACTGGTTTGGGCTTAAAAGAGCAAGCGTCCTCCCCCACTATTTTCCCCCTATTATTTGACTTTTTCAACCCTCTCTCTTTTCTTTCTTTTTTTTTTTTTTTAAATTTTAAAACAAAAGTGGTCCCGTTACTTAGTTGAAAATTCAAATATTACAGAAATGTGGCAAATGGCGTACAAAGACGGGCAAATTACGGAAGAACTTTAAGTTGCTGATAAGACTCGGAGCAATCAGTCAATCACACGACAGGGGAATCATAAGGCTCGGACCAATCAGTTGAAGGTTTGGTGGGGTGCACAGGTCGGGACACTGACAATAGAAATTAGATGAGATTCGATTCAGTGTTGTGCAAATCGGTTGGATCATCATTGGAACTTCGAATAATCTCATCAGAGTAGTGTATTCAGCTAATTTCTTCAGCCTTTAGTCATGTCATTCGTGATTGTTCTGGCGGTTTCCCTCCTGGCAAGCACAGCACCGACTCATGAAACTGGCGATTTTACGTACAATGGTTTCCGATCTGCGAATCTGAGCCTCGATGGTTCAGCTGCACTGACTGGCAATGGCCTCCTGAAGTTAAACAATGGGACCAAACAGAAGGGGAGTTATGCCTTCTACCCAGACGCCATCACGTTCAAGAATTCATCCGATGGCGCTGTCCACTCATTCTCCACCACATTCGTCTTCGCTATAGTTCCCGAATATCCAGCTCTGGGCGGTCCTGGGTTCACCTTTGTGATAGCTTCTCATAGAGAATTTCCTGGAGCTCAGCCTGGTTATTTCTTTGGTCTCTTCAACGAAACAAACGATGGCAATGCCATGAATCACATTTTCGCGGTGGAATTTGACACAATTCAAAACCCCGAAATCCACGATATCGATGGCAACCATATCGGGATCGATGTCAATGGGCTGGTCTCTGTAAATTCTTCCCCTGCTGGATACACTGAAAACAACATTCGAGGCTTCAGAAACTTGAGTCTGATTAGTGGTAAGGCAATGCAAGTTTGGGTGGATTATGATGGTGCGCAGAAACATATCAGGGTCACATTAGCTCCGGTCATTGTTGACAAACCGAACACTCCCCTTTTGTCTCTGCCCTTCAATCTCTCGCCGATCTTCAAGGAGACCATGTACGTTGGGTTCTCTTCTGCAACCGGTGCGCTCTCAACTTCTCATTATATCCTCGGATGGAGCTTTAAGGTAAATGGACAAGCTCATAGGCTTGATTTGTCTCAACTTCCCAAATTACCCTATATGAAAAAGAAGCAGAATTCCATTCTTCTCACTACGGGATTGCCTTTCATGTGCTTGTTCTTTCTGTCGATACCAGTCTTTGCTATGGCTTATGCGATTAGAAAAAGAAGAAAATTTGCAGAGGTTCTCGAAGATTGGGAGCGCGACTACAGTTCGCATCGGTTCAAGTACAAAGATCTCTATGCTGCCACAAAGGGGTTCAGAGTGTTGGAAGATATGCGGAATTGTCCGATATCTTGATTGATTGTGTTTTGTGTATTTATGTCAATTAAATATTAGGTTTAGATCTAGATTGATCATTAGATCAATTTTTTCCTTGCACAGAATACAACTTGTATTATTTATTAGATTGAATTGTACATTCAATACATATTGGAATACAGAAAATTCCCCTATGACATTCTCTCTGTCTTCTTCCTTTTCTCTTGCCTTTCTTTATTGCTTTCTTTCATGGTATCAGAGCTTTCGATCTCTATCTCGCTTCCCACTGCTGCCGAAGATAATTTCCAACCTACAAAAGGATTGATCATTCGGCATTAGAAAGGCATACTCTTGAAGGAAGAGAACTTTAAATACTTATTATGAATCCTCAGCGGGACTCCAATTTGGGGGCCGACAGCAGGAACACCAGAGGAGAAGATAATCCACAAGTTCCGCAGCACCAGAATCTTCCTGCAACAATCTCAATATCCGATCAACTATTAATTCAGGCCCAACCTCCGCAACCTCCGCAATGGCGGCCCATGCAGGCTCAGATCCAGTTAGGGCAACCCACGACGGGCCAACCATACCAGTGGATTCCATATCCACTTTATTTTGGGCCAAGCCCAATATCATCACTACCTAGTTTCGTGGGCCACCAAAGTCACGATGGGGGCCCGCCAGCCACAAATGGGGCAAACCCAACCATCGGGATAGAGCAGACGGGTGGTTCGGGCGACTCGGGTACGGGACAAAATCCTTACCCGGGATATCTCAATGCGGGTCATCCGATCGGGTCGGGCGAATCGGGCCAAGGGACGAATCCCTACCCGAATTTCATGCCCGGATTTCTGCCCGTTCCAACGGCGGCGTTCACTGGGCGACCAGAACTGGGCGACCCTTTGTATGTCTCCAATGCCGACGAACCGAAGCTTCGACTAATAAACCAACAACTGACCGGAGCAGAGATCTATTCGAAGTGGTCACAGGAGCTCCAGCGGGCATTGATAACTAAGGATAAAGATGGTTTCCTCGATGGAACCATCGCAATCCCCTTTGATGAACGCCTAGCCCGACATTGGCGGAAGTGCAATCACCTCGTCCGAACATGGATCGGTAATTGCCTATCCCCGCAGGTCGCGGGCCGGGCTTCCACGCACGAGAGGATGCCAAAACCATGTGGGAAAACATACGAAAAAATGTATGGTAAATTGGATCAAGCGAAAATTTTTAACCTAATGCAGGAAATCAACGAGCTCAAACAAGCAAACACGACGGTCACGGTCTGCTTCAACAGACTATCGTCTCTGTGGAATCAACTCGAGGCAGCGGAAGAAAATCTTGAAGGGCCGAATCAACCCTCAAGCAGTATAAACAGATCAAAGAAAGAGAAAAGGCCACGAGATTTCTCATGATTCTAAACGAATCATACCTCACGTTCCGATCCCATATCCTAGCCATGGATCCCATGCCATCAATCGGACGTATCTTCCGGTTGGCGATGCGGAGGAGAGTCAGCGACTCGCATCAACCGAACACACGAGGAACAGCGAGAGCATCGCTCTCGCCGCCCACGGTGAACGAAGAGACGCGGCCGCCAAGACTACTTCAACCCTAGGTCGCGAAAGAAAGAACCCTTTAGGGTTCGGCGACGCTGATCCACGCTCCTTTAAAAGGGACGGATCGAATGGCCCAGATTTCACGCGAGGATCGGACGGCATCCAAGGGCGAGTTCGCGCCGGATCGGACGGCGGACGAGATTGCGATCAAAGGAACGAACAGCAGATCTTCGCCACGTCATCCATAAATTTCGCAAAGAATTTTAAAGGAAAGGGTAAATTTTTTTGCGATTATTGCAAGCGTACTAATCATACTATTGACAGTTGTTGGAAATTGCACGGGAAACCGGGTGATAAGGAGAAAAAATTTCCACAAAACCTATCAAGTCACCGGACCAACCGGTCCAAGAATTGATCAGCCTATTTCAATTGGTCAATATCAGCAACTCATGCAGACATTACAGAAAATGGATATTTCCAACAAAGGGGGAAATTTCTCAGGTATTTCACATTGCCTAATTAATGATATTTCCAGAAAGGCATGGATTATCGACTCTGGGGCAAGAGACCATATTGTATGCGACAAGGGATTATTCTCAAATATGAATGAAAAATTAGATCATCCTGTCTCCATACAATTACCCAATGGCAATTTCACTTATGTCAAAGTGACAGGGACAGTGAATCTCAGTCCACAGATTGTTCTCCGGAATGTGCTTTATATCCCAGAATTCCAGTTCAACCTCATATCTGTGTCTAGAGCCTGCAAGGAAAATTCATGCGGGTATTTTTCGATGCTGACACATGTTTATTTCAGGCCCTTTCGACTGGAAGACTGATGGGCTTGGGTAATCTCTCTGAAGGACTCTATTTCTGGACGGATTTTCCAAGTAATTTCAATTTTCCTTGCAATAAGAAATCATTGTGTAATTCCACTACCAATGATAGAAATTTTACTATGCACATGAGATTGGGTCATAGTGCTTCCTTTCCATATCCTGAGTGTTCTATTTGTCCTCTTGCAAAGCAATCAAAAACACCATTTCCCTCTAGTACTTCACGAACTAATAATGTCTTTGCATTGATTCATGTGGACATTTGGGGACCATATCATACAGCCAATCATGATGGTTCTCGTTATTTTCTTACAATAGTAGATGACTATTCTCGGGCAACATGGCTTTTCTTGATGCATTCTAAGAATCGTGTCGTTTCTCACCTAAAGAATTTCATCCTACTATCTAAGAATCAATTCCGAAAATCCATTTAGCGGATACGTACTGATAACGGGAAAGAATTTTTTAGTCATGAATGCTCCTCATTATTCAATTCTCATGGCATTCAACATGAACATTCATGTGTGTATTCACCACGACAAAATGGCGTGGTTGAAAGAAAGCATCGACATCTACTGGAAGTTGCTCGTGCCTTAAAATTTCAGGCATCTATTCCAGACAATTTTTGGGGCGACTGTGTCACTACAGCAGCTTATCTTATTAATCGAATGCCTACTCGAATCCTGAATGGGCGAACGCCATTCGAGTTGTTGTTTGGAAAGAAGCCAGAGTTAAACCATCTTAGGATCTTCGGATGTCTCTGTTATATTGCAACAATGGGATCTCGAGATAAATTAGGCCCACGTGCGCGGTGATGCATCTTTATGGGATATCCCAATCTACAGAAAGGATATCGGGTTCTTGAGATTTCAACGAAAGAATTCTTAGTCAGTTGCGATGTGATTTTCCTTGAGAATATCTTTCCATTTTCAGACAATGCATCCCTAAATGAAGATCGAGCGACAGTTCCCAAACATCAGTTTTTTTTTTTTTTTTTTTTTTTTTTTTTTTTTTTTTTTTTTTTTTTTTTTTTTTTTCTGATGAGGCTTCTTATCAAGATCTCTCCTACATACCAGTGACACAACCAAGGAGTCTTGATTCTTCTCCCCAATTTATTTCGCCAAGTTCGATACACACTTGACCGCTTCGAACATATTCAGCAAGATGCAAAAGAAGATTCCATTGCCAATATGGAAATACATGACACTGCACCAACTTTCCCACAAGAGCCATCACAATCTACAACTGGAGTTGAGTATCCTAGACGGTCTGGACGGGCTACAAAACCTCCAACTTGGACAAAGGATTATGTATGTGCTGCTCACAATTCTCCAGGTATTCAACATCCAATCTCCTCCTATGTTTCATTTCATAGATTATCTCAGGAGCATAGATGTTGTATTAGTCGTTTATCCGACAACAAGGAACCGTCTAGTTATGACGAAGCATCCACTCATCCAAAATGGCAAGAAGCCATGACGGCAGAATTGAAGGCACTTACTGATAATCACACATGGGATCTTGTTCCATTACCACATCATCGCAAACCGATTGGATGCAAATGGGTCTATAAGATCAAGTATCGTGCTGATGGCTCTATTGAACGATACAAGGCAAGATTGGTAGCTAAAGGATTTACCCAAAGAGAAGGTTTTGACTATCACAAGACGTTCTCTCCAGTTGCCAAAGATGTCACAGTACGTTCATTCTTAGTCAATTGCTGCCATTAATGACTGGAATCTACACCAGATGGATGTTCATAATGCCTTCCTCCATGGTGATCTGGATGAAGAAATTTACATGGATATTCCTCAAGGCATCCGGAGACAGGAGGAGAATAAAGTATGTCGTCTCCGTAAATCCCTTTATGGATTAAAACAGGCATCCAGATAATGGTACGCAAAATTTGCTAATGCTCTTACAACAGCGGGCTTTAAGCAATCCAAGCATGATTATGCTTTATTTTCACGTATTAAAGGTATGTCATCTATCTATCTGATGATTTATGTTGATGACATACTTGTTATGGGAAATGATAGAACCTCTATAGAGAATTTCAAGGAATATTTGCATGCTACCTTTCATATTAAATATTTAGGAGCACCGAAATACTTCCTTGGAATTGAAATTGCCCGTTCTGACAAAGGAATTTCCCGAGTCGCGGAAATTTATATTAGAGATCATATCGAGGCGGTCTCTCGGGATGCAAGCCACTGTAATTCCCATAGAGCAGAATACTAAGCTAACCACCGCGAGACTATGATAAAGGAATATCTCGAAATGATGATCCCGTACTGAGCGATTCATCAGGCTATCAAAGACTTGTTGGGAAGCTTATATACCTGACAATGACTAGACCTGATATCTCATATGCCGTTCAGACACTTAGCCAATTCATGCATCAGCCAAAGCGATCTCACTTGGATGCAGCCTTGAAGGTCGTGAAATATTTGAAGAAATGTCCAGGACTTGGGATACTTCTATCTAGAAAGAGTGACTTAAGGATGTCGGCATATTGTGATGCGAGACTATGCCACATGTCCCATTAGTAGAAGATCATCCTTTGGATACTTGTATCAAACCGGGAGAATCTCTTCTTTCTTGGAAGACCAAGAAACAGAAGCTCGTGTGTCTCTTTCTTCATTGAAGCGGGAGAATATCGAGCTATGGCTAAGGCTACATGTCAAGTAGTTTGGATACGAGGATTACTCAAGGATCTTGGAGTAGAAGTGCAAGGATCCACGAAATTGTATTGTGATAATGATGCGGCTCTTAAACTTGTATCTAATCCTATAGTGCATGAAAGAACCAAGCATATAGAAGTGGATTGTCATTTTACACGAGAAAAGATCCAAGAAGGAGTAATTGAGACAAGAGGAATTGGGACAATGGAACAGCCAGCGGACATGTTCACCAAGCCCTTGTGTCAGAGACAACACGCATAACTACTAAATAAGCTAGGCGTCTTGGACATCTACAAGCCACCAGCTTGAGGGGGAGTGTTGGAAGATATGCGGAATTGTCCGATATCTTGATTGACTGTGTTTTGTGTATTTATGTCAATTAAATATTAGGTTTAGATCTAGATTGATCATTAGATCAATTTTTTCCTTACCTGAGAATACAACTTGTATTATTTATTAGATTGAATTGTACATTCAATACATATTGGAATACAGAAAATTCCCCTACGACATTCTCTCTGTCTTCTTCCTTTTCTCTTGCCTTTCTTTATTGCTTTCTTTCACAGAGATCAGGAGATACTAGGAGCTGGTGGATTTGGTAGGGTTTTTAGAGGGGTATTACCCACCTCGAGAACTGAGATTGCAGTGAAGAGGGTTTCACACGAATCGAGGCAAGGGATGAGATAGTTCATTGCCGAGATTATTAGTATTGGTCGGCTTCGTCATCGGAACATTGTGACGCTTCTGAGATATTGCCGTCGGAAGGGTGTATTGCTGTTGGTTTATGACTACATGCCAAATGGAAGCCTGGAGAAGTACCTCTATAACCAACCGAAGGTGACCCTCAATTGGAGCCAAAGATTTAGAGTGATCAAAGGTGTTGCACATGGCCTCTCTTATCTCCATGAAGGATGGGAACAAGTAGTGATTCACAGGGATATCAAAGCTAGCAACATCTTGCTTGATTCAGAGCTAAATGGGAGGTTAGGAGATTTTGGGCTTGCAAGACTTTATGATCACGGTACAGATCCTCAAACTACCCATTTGGTGGGTACTCATGGATATCTGGCCCCGGAGAACACTCGAACTGCCAGGGCCACTACGAGTGCAGATGTTTTCGCGTTCGGGGCATTTTTGCTTGAAGTGGCTTGTGGAAGAAGGCCGATTGAGGCTGGGGAGGAGGAGGACGTGATATTGGTGGACTGGGTGTTTTCTTGCTGGGATAAAGGAGACATTCTAGAGGCAAGAGATCCGAACTTAGGGACGGACTTTGTGGCGAAGGAGGTGGAGCTGGTGTTGCAACTCGGATTGTTGTGCTCCCAATCTCAGCCAACTGCAAGACCGCGCATGTGTCAAGTAGTGCAATACTTGGAAGGGGATCTCGCATTAGAGGAGTTATCATCTCTTGGTATTTCAAAAAGTAGATTGCAATTTGCATATCATGAAGGTTTTTGTACGTCTGGCACGTCTTATCCGTCTTCCACAGACAAGGCATTTTCTCAGACATCTTCTGTTGCAAACTCTGTCCTCTCTGGTGGAAGATGAGTCGTAAGCTCGGTTTATTAAATTGAAAGCATCCAAAGTAGTTACCAAACTAGTGCTCTTTTACATCAATAATTGCAACTCTGCAATTATATGTAAACTGTGACGTAAGATTCAATGTTTTAACCGATTTCTGCAGTGTACCCTTAGATGTTCTTCAAATTTCTACATTAGCGCAAACTGTCTTGTTTTTCGATTTCCCCTTTGGGACAGCCTCCAAATTATAAAAGCAAGTCCACCTTTTACAAGGCTTTTAATTTATTAATGCCTATATATCATTGGCAGAAAAACTATTCTCAGGATGTTAATGTGATGCCATATTGAATGCTAACATAGATGTTGTGGCAATAAAGTCTTTCACAAAATCAAGTGAGAAAAATTATTCTCGGGATGTTAATGCGCTTCTTTTGTAGGGTAAGCACTCCTTTCAAACGAACAAGGAATAACCCTGTTTGTGAAAACTAAGTAAATGAGGAACTCTGGATTTGACGCTTATTACACTAACTAGCGACGAAATTTCCTTAATATTACAGAGAACATAAAAGTCAGACGCTAACAAATCTATTCAGGACTGAAAATGATTACTCGATCAAAGAATGATAAAGACCAATTATCGAAACAAATAATGCCCTTGGCTCATCTACAATTAAACGTTTACGAATTCAGACCCGGTTGGATAAATATCCAAGTTTTACTGCACAGAGAAATTCTCTGTTACAGTTTTTTTTTTTGGTCGAAAAGCATATATATGCATTATATTACTTAGTCTTCGAATGCAACGACAGCTTACAGTCCAAACATAAAATATCCACAAGAGATAGAGGGAGAGAGTACATCCAATTCGCGGGCAATTTCCTTTCTCGATGTTGACATGCCAGCCAGTCGGCTGCGCGGTTTGCATCTCGAGGGCAGGATCCGACGGTGATATAATTGCACTGCGATAATTCTTGTTGGCAGCATTTGATTACTTCACGCAGGTTCCAAGGAGTCTCAGCCCGGCCTAGCACAAAGTCTACTACCGATGAGCTGTCGCTCTCACATGTCCACCGAACCATCCGACTTTTCGCCTCCCCCACACGCTTCGAACTTATCTCCTTCAGATAGCGTATCCCGTGGAGAAGTGCTTCGTCTTCCGCTTGGGACGCCGAGGAAACCCTAACTTCGGCCGCGAACCCTTCGACTATAGATCCAGATTCATCCCGTGCGATTCCTGCTACAGATCCAAGGAACTCTCCTGGCATCCATGACGCATCTACATTCATTTTCACCTCTCAATTTTTCGGAGGGTTCCAACGCACTGGTAAGATCTGATCTTGACTTTTGTTCTTCTGGTTTTTCATCCCCCACGTCATAGTAATACTCTGGTTCTATGCGAGCTCGATGATTTCTGGAGGCTGTGGGTGTTTTCCCCTAAAGATCCATGAGTTCCTGGCCTTCCAGATCTGCCAAAGAACCAGCCCGATGAACACCCGTACAGGTACCTCCCTTTTTTCTTGAAAAACCTCCACCAGCCATTGATCTATTCACTTTATGTTTCTCTAGAGATTTATGCCATGCAACCTCTGATCCTCCCATATCCGTTTTGTCCATCATTAGAAGAAGAAAATATGTTCTATGGTTTCAACCTGTGTGTGAAAAATATGGCATAAAGGATCTGGGATGACTTTTCTTTTGTATAGATTCTCCCTTGTTGGAATCGCGTTTTGACAGATACTCCAAAGGAATGTTTTGATCTTCGGCAGTACTGTGAGACTCCATATCTGCGTCCATAGGTTGCGTGGAGGCAGGTACGAACAAGAGGCCTGGTATTGATTCTTCCTTGTAGCTAATAAATACGCCTTATTATATCCGCTTTTTACGGAGAATGATCCTGCTCTGTTTCCTGTCCACAGTATGTGATCAGGTTTAGGGTTCGTGCTCAGGGGGATGGCTAAAATTTCGTTGGCTATATTTTCCTCAAACAGCTGTTCTATCAGAGGCTGATTCCATTCTCGCGTAGTATCGTTGATCAAATCAGCTACCATGGTAGGTTCTTGTTGTTCTGGTTGGCCCTCAATAATCCC
The DNA here is from genome assembly GCA_017140595.1 of Eucalyptus curtisii. NCBI lineage: Eukaryota > Viridiplantae > Streptophyta > Magnoliopsida > Myrtales > Myrtaceae > Eucalyptus > Eucalyptus curtisii. The sequence continues at coordinate 36,476,588 of CM029504.1, read as the reverse complement.
CTGTAACCATTTATCCTATCTGATTTTAATGGATTTCCCATCCCCAACTGCCCATCTTATATCGTCTTTGATTGTGTCTCGACCCTTCAGGAGGCTCCGCCAGCCCCATGACGCTCTCTGGCCATTCTGAGCAGTCCAGACATCGCCAGATGGGAAATAGATGCCCTTGAAGACTCTAGCCCACAAAGCGTTTAGGGAGTGGTGTAAGCGCCATGCCTGTTTACCAAGCATCGCATCATTGTAAGTAATCAGGTCTTTAAAACACAACCCTCCTTCATCCTTCCTTCTTTTTAGAGCATCCCAATTTTTTCAGTGCACCCCTCGTTTACTATCTCCTTTCTGCCACCAGAACGACGCTATTCTCCTTTCAATTGCTCTATAGATGGACACTGGCAGTTTAAAAATAGCCATTGCATAGGATGGGATGGCCTGCACTACACTCTTGATCAACATTTCCTTTCCTGCTTTAGTAAGTAGTTTTTCCTTCCATCCCTCCAATTTTGAATTTACTTGAGTTAATATCCATGCAAATATATCCTTTTTCGATTGCCCCCATTCTGTAGGAATCCCTAAATATTTACCTGTCTTTTCGATAACAGGTACTGGCAGTTCCTGAGCCAAGTTCCTCCGTAAGGTTTTAGGATAATGCTTGCTGAAAGACACCCCTGACTTATTTAAATTTATAGCTTGCCTTGTTGCATGACAATATTGATTCAGTGTAAGTGTTAGGTTCTGACACTCCATTAGAGTACCTTCTAGGAAGAAGATAGCATCATCTGCGAATAACAGGTGAGATAGTCTGGGACATGTTCTAGTCAGCTGTATTCCTTGAAGGCTGCCATCTGCTACTGCTTTTTGCATCATCCATGATAACACATTTGAAATTAGTATGAACAGATAGGGTGACAGAGGATCACCTTGTCTCAGTCCTCTGGAAGGGGTGAAAAAAAGGGGTAGGTACACCATTAAACTTCACACTAAATGTCACCGTTGTTATGCATTGCATTATAAGAGCAACCCATTTCCTTGAAAAACCCATTTTTAGCATACAATCTCTAACAAAATCCCATTCTACCCTGTCATATGCCTTCTGCATATCTAGCTTTAAAACTGCTTGATGTTTTCTCCTTCGCTTGGTGATGCGCATCTGATGTAAAACTTCTTGCACGATTAGGATGTTATCTTGGATTTGTCTATCCTGTACAAATGCACTTTGCTCTGGTTCTATTATCTCTGGCAGCCACTTCTTCAATCTGTTTGCTAGTATTTTGGAAATAATTTTATAGCTGAAATTACATAAACTGATTGGTCTGAACTGACTGATGGATTCTGGATTTTTCACTTTAGGGATCAATGCTATATGAGTTCGATTAAGCATCGGGTCCATAATACCTGTGCTGAAGAAATTCTGCACTAGCTGGAACAGGTTTGATTTTAATACTTCCCATGAATTCTGGTAAAACAGGCCATTGAACCCATCTGGGCCTGGGGCTTTCAAAGCACCCAGCTGAAACACGGCTGCTTGCACCTCCTCCATCATGGGGTTTGCCTCCAACTCTGCATTAATTCTTTCATTAATAGGAGAATGACATTGGTTCAGGACTGGCTGGTAATGTCTCAGGTGCCCTTCATTTTTTGTATAGATTGCTGTAGAAAGCTTGAATGTGAGTTTTGAGTTCTTCTGGATCACGGCACCATCTATTGTCTTCCAGTTGCAGCATTGTTATATTATTTCTGCGTCTCCTCTGGACTGTAGTCGCATGAAAGAAGCGAGTGTTTTTATCCCCCCATTGTAGCCATTTCACTCGAGATCTCAATCCCCAGTATTGTTCTTCTTGCTTCCTCAGTGTATCAATCTGGTGTATTATGCTTTGAACTTGCTTCTGAGTACTGTGCTGATCTGGTTGATTTGTAATCTTAGTAAGAGTCTGAGTTAGTTCTTTTAGCCTTCTGGGTGCATGGGCATACTTCTCTTTACTCCACCTGATTAATTCTACAGCAGTCTCCCTGAGTTTCTCCGAAAAGGTAAGCGTAGTAATAGAGGGCTGATTCCATATTTGAAGAATAAGGTCATGATATTCCTCATTTTCAATCCAAGAAGCCTCCATCTTAAAATCCCTCTTTCTTTTCCTAGGTTCTGATATAATCGAAGGACAAGAGGACTGTGATATGATCCTATTGCTTTAACGCATGGATTTACGCCAGAAAAGTTATGTGCCATTCCAATGTACAAAGCATCCTGTCAAGCCTTTTTTTTTTTTACTAACACCTCCCCTTCTCTTTTATTTGCCCAGGTGAATGTGCAGCCATGGCTATCCATATCCATCAAGGATGTCTCATTCAACATGTGTCGAAAAGCTGCAATTCTGGTTTTATCTGCTTCTCTCTTCCCACCTTTTCCCATACATATAAGATCTCATTTAAATCCCCCATGCATATCCATGGAGTTGAATTCTGGGGTTTAAGTGCCTTTAAGAGTTGCCATAGCTGTTGCCTTTCTCCAAAATTCATGGAAGCATGAACAAAGGTAATCTGCATCATCATATTTCGCTTACTTCAAAGACATTCCACATTTATATACTGTTTAGAACTATCTTTCACCTGCAATGTTACGGAGTCATTCCACATCAAAGCCAATCCCCCTGCTATGCCTGTTGGATTTTCTAGAAATAAATGCTAGAACTGTAATCTTCTGCATATACCTTCCACCATCGTTGCTTTATTTTTTGTCTCCATAAGGAAAATTAAACTGGGCTGTTCAAGAGCATTTAGAGCTCTAAGTTCCTAAATTGTCAGGGGGTTGCCCAACCCTTGACAATTCCAGCTTATTAACTTCATTTCGTCTTGGGTGGCTTATTAGGGCTAGCCACCGAGCCCCATTCTCGCACCATCTTGGAGCAACTTTACTTGGAGTGTCCATCGATCCGAGTCATCTATGAGGAGAGGAGTTGGGTCAGGTATACACTTCTGTTTTTTTGCTTTCTGTACCTTCATACTTTTCTTGCTGCTTTTGCCTATCTTCAAAGAAGTTTGGACAGGGTCTTCTGTGCTAATAATCTGCTTTCCAGACTCCTTGGAGGCCTTCTGAGTAATTATAATTGCATCCATGGTCACAGGTTCCATTGAAACTTCTGCTCTCTTTTTACTACAGGCTATTATTTGCATGTCTTGATCCTTCTCTCTTGCTGTTGGGATTGCCTCATTAGCTGTAGAAAGTTCCACATGTATGGTTTCTTCGATTATGAGTTCTTCGTCAATGTTTCCATAAAAAGCTTCCCAATAAGGGCTGTGTTCACTTGCTTCTGTTTTCAACCAGGGTCCTTAGGGCCCGATTTTGTTTGCTGCCCATGGTGATTCTGCATAAGGGATTTCGGGACAATCGATGCATAGTGACCAATTCGCCACATGAATAGCGTAATGAGGTAATCTCTCATATTTAAATTCAACCCACAACCATTTAGTACCAATATCCAGAATAGCCCCCGATTTTAAAGGATTAGATAAATCAATTTCCACTCGACTCTTCCTTCTTTTTTTGAACATTTCCCATAGATTCCAGCTGAATTTCCTGGACCTGTCCTATCTTTCTGCCCAGATCATGATATACAGGTTCGACTCTCCATCCCGGGGGGATACCCCTTATTCTTACCCAGAAGGTTGCTCTGGAAAAGTCATAACAATGTTCTGAAATTACAGGATTACACTGTTTAAGGACAAGCAGATTGCTAGAGTAAGACCATGGAGCAGACTTCAAAACCCTCTCCTTATCCTCCTCTGATTGAAAAACAAAGGTAAAGAGCCCTGGTTCTTTTTGTACACACGAGACAACATCTGTTTTCCATGCCTTCTTCATAGTAGAGAGAAATGCTGGATAATTTACATTAGGTTTAGAGTAAAGTTTACCTGCAATGCTTCTGTTGCATTCATCTCTTTTACGCAAAGGTATTTCTGAACCCACTTCAACCACGTCTGCTTCTGACCACAGATGGCCTAGTTTTTTTACATAAAGCTGCTACCCGCATCTCGTTTTCCTCCTTACTATCCATGATTTCTAACCTGTATGGCCAGAATTAACAGAAAAGATACTCGAGACTACATAGGTGTGCAATGCATGGCATATTTGACTTCAGCAAAACTGGGTAAGATCTTCCTTCCACATCTCCTCTTTTACGATTACTACTCAAAATATTGGTTGCCAGACAAAAATTTAGCGATATTGACTGCCTCCTTCTGGATTAAGAGATTCTCCTCGATCATGTTCCAACATCATCTTCCGCTACAACAAACAGTAGTCCTGACAGCCTGATGTAGCCCTACCTTAATCGATCGTGGAACCCACTACCTTCGTCAAATCAGAACTCCGAGCAACTTTTCTAGATGAGTGAGCAAGGCCCTCCACCCTTTGGATCGATCATGGAAGACGCTACCTTCTCCAAAACGGAGCTTCAGTCTCCTAATCTATAAGAGTGACCAAGACTCGCCATACTCAGCGGAATCAAGATCGAAGAAACTTTTTGGGTTTTTTCTATTTCGATAAATCGAAAGCGTAAAAGAAGACGAGGAAAGGAATGCGTAAAAGTAGATCTAGGGTTTATGGGAGGGAAAACGCTACCATGAGGTAGAGAGAGCTCGCAACAGTGAGAGACATAGAATAGGGTAAGATTTACTCCCACTAGTAACGTGGTAGGTGGCGGCGATGGACGACAAGTCTCTGTTACAGTTGAAATAAAAAGAAAAAGAGAGAAAAAAAAAATCTCCGGCACTACAAGACCAAAAAAAGGGGCTCACACATCTATTTTATAAACCGGCACTACAAGGCCAAAAAAAGGGGCTCACACATCTATTTTATAAATATATTTACTTGTGCGGCCAAGGAGTAATGAGCGGAAAAGGAATAATAAGTCTAGGTTTGCTTTCCTGCCACAGCCGTACAGAAGGAAGAGAAGACTTCGTGGGTTTTCTCAAGCAAGCCGCTACACGAAGGGGAAGAAAAACAATTTAGTCTAATTCAATTTGCAACGTCATCGATAAATTTTTAATTTATTTAATATAATTCATGAACTTTTATTTAATATATAATATGATCTTTAAATTTTTAATTCATTCAACATGTTTAATATATTTCTTAAACTATATGAAAATATTTAATATTATCTTTTTATTAATTCATATGCAAAGACTATATTAAACATAATACAATAAATCTAGGATTTATTTGGTAAATTTTATCGACAGAAAGTTTGTTCGTGCTGTGAAACTTCCTCGTAACATTTGGCACTTTGCGTATGCATCCGGTCATTGACAATTGTCCGAGGATGAAATGACCTTACCAAGAATGATGTGTCTGTAAACCATTGGGGCACCCTTCCAATATGAAAGGGGGAGGTGGGGGGTTCGAATCCCCACCTTCTTAAGAGGGTTGGGGTGGGGACGAATTAGTTTCAGGAGTGGGTTTTGACTCCCACGCCCTGCAAGGAGGCAGGACAAAAGTCTAAGAGTGAGAGTTAGAATAGGAGTAGAGGAGGACCGACCGACCAAAAAAAAAAAAAAGAATGATGTGTGTGTAGACCGACGCTTTGGTCTATTTGGGCCACACCTGCGGAAAATGGAGATAGAAACGGGCAATAAATTGAAGACTTTTCAATTACTGGAAAGCCTCAGGCCAATTAGTTTAATCATAGAAACAAGGAGTCATTCTCAAGGGCCACAGCCTGGAAAACAATATTTAGAGGTGGAGTGCGATTTTGGCTGCACACCAAGTTTGAATCCTTGCATGATTTAATGGTAGGGTCCCTAGGATTGGAAAATTCAACGAGTTAATTGCGCATATCTAGTGAAACAAGTGGGGCCACTGGAAGCTGAAATGGCATTAGATTCAATTTGATGATCCTAGGGAGACTCGAACGATATTTTCTGAGTTTGTATTCAGCGAATTTCCCCAGCTTCTGGACAATTTCTTTGTAATTCTTCTGGCGGTTTCCCCCCTGGCGAACTTTGCACCCGCTCAGGATGCCAGCAGTTTCACGTACAGTGGTTTCCTGTCGGCGAATCTTAGCTTAGATGGTTTAGCCACATTCACTGACAATGGCCTCCTAAGGTTAACCAACGCGACCAAACAGAAGCAGAGCCATGCCTTCTACTCTGACCCAATCAAGTTCAAGAAGTCATCCAGTGGATCTGTCTTCTCTTTCTCCACGACGTTTGTCTTCACTATGATTTACAAGTATCCACCTCTGGGCGGCTACGAGTTCGCTTTCGTACTAGCTCCTCATAGAGAAATTTCCCGGAGCTCTGCCTAGTTATTACTTTGGTCCCTTCAATGAAACCGACAATGGCAATTCCTCGAACCACATTGTCGCAGTAGAATTTGACACAATCCAAAACCATGAATTTCTTGAAATCAACGATAACCACGTTGGGATCGATGTCAATGGGCTGACCTCCGTAAAATCTGCACCAACAGGATACACTCCAAGTCCAGGTGAGGTCTTCACAAACTTGAGCCTAATGAGTGGTAAAGCCATGCAAGTTTGGGTGGATTGTGACTGTCACACCCGATTCACAAGAAAAAGGGCATAACACGGCTGTCCTTTCACCAAAGGACGCAGCCTCAACATAACCAAAATTCAGTCTAATATCAACATATATACATGTATATATATACATGACAAAAATGGCATTTGGTTACAATATCAGAGTATCTCTATAATCCATCAACCCAAAACATATACCTTCTGCAAAGAGTAACTTATAAACTTATCAACTATATACAAGTTATACCCAAAGTCCCAACCACAAAAGTTCTTCCCTACTTGCAGCTCGTTGAAGAACCAAAGTCAGCTACCACGGCTCAATGAATAACACATTTCTTCTAAGCGGATCGAAAAATCACTATGCACATTTAAAAACACAATCCTAACTCATTTTAACATACTTTATAATCATAACTCAAATACCGAATATATCAATGGTCCATTCCACCGGCCAATATCATAAAACATGTATCAATGGTCTATTTCATTGATTAATTTTATCAAATCATACATTGATGGTCCATTCCATCAACCAAACTCAAATCACATGTCAATGGTCCACTCTAATTACCAATTCATGCTCAAATGTCTAGCCTGTGACAAGACGACCAAGATTCCTCCATTGGCAAGGTCTTCACCTATTATTAGCCGGTGGCTCGGCCCATAAGGATATCATAAACTAGTATGCGCATCCCCACACACTCCTCAGGGTTCACAGAGACATTGAACACCAATCACAATATCCAAAAATCTAACATCAGAAGGAAAGTTATATCACAACTCAAAATTTGATATATAAATATTAAAGCATTCTTCAAAATGTTTCAAGATTTTTTCATAAAGAATTTTACAAACCATTTTCAAACAACTATTCAAATCAAATTCGAAATATAACTCCTTTCAGACAATAAAATGGAAGTAATAACTCGATCATGTTTTATGTAACAAAAGATGTTTTTTATCAACTCATAGAATATATAATCCACCATGTTTCTCAAAACTTGAGTTTAAAATACAAAGAAAAAATAGTGTCACTCACCTGGGAAAAACCAAAAATCAATTACGATGCTTACTCGAACTAACGCACTCGGATCTCTAACAATTAACGGAAAAACAATATCAAAAGGCTGAGTAAAAAGGATATTCTTATAACGACTCGTCTATACTAGGCCTATTTGTCGATGTAACGACACCTATGCGCCATGAAAGCTCGCATTTAGCAAAAACCCATTGTTTTCCGCTAGGCGCGGCCCACGCTCTAACTTCGTCGCACTATAACTTCCTTCACAAAATTTTGTTTCAAGCCATCTTATAGTCCTTAGAAAGCTTTCTTGACGTACTACAACAACCCCAACTCAGCCGGCCCAAAACAGCACCGATAAATACAAAAAATTGGGCTCAAAGCTACTGTTCGCTATAGTTCCAGAACGTGTCCCCAACTTTAAAATTCCGTTCCGGACAAACCGCAAGCTCAAATCGCGATCTGTAAGATGCTATAACTTCACAACATCCCAAAGTACCATTTCTACAAAAATATGCAGCTCAACGACTCAAAAATCGGGCATAGCTGCACAAATATCCAAGAAATCCGAATTTCGAGCTCTAATTGGACGATTGCTTCAAGTAGATGATTAAAGGCTTCGATCACTTACCAGCGTTGCAAAACAAACTTGAGTCGGCTTGATGAGGCGTCCGGATCGTAAGTGCGCCAAAATGTTTTCTCTTTTTTTCCTTTTTTTTTCCCTCTCTCCTTTCTCTCCTCTCCCCTGTTTCTTTATTTCCCCTGTTTCGTTTCTGCTGAAGCCCTCCCTCTCTCCTCTCTTTAAAACAGCCGAAGCTTCCACTATTTTCCTTCACTTCTTTTGTTGACTTTTCAAACCCTTTTTTTTCCTTTTTTTTAGCCCATATATTACAATGATGGCTCGCAAAAGCAATTTAATGTCACATTAGCTCCTATCAATGTTGAGAAACCAAAGACTCCCCTTCTATCTCTGTCCATTGATCTCTCGCCGATCATCAAGGAGACCATGTACGTGGGTTTCTCGTCCTCAACCGGCTGGTTAGTAACTTCTTATTACATCGTTGGATGGAGCTTTAAGGTTAATGGACAAGCTCAGGGACTGGTTTTCTCTCAGCTTCCTAGAATACCCCATGTGAGAAAGGAGAAATCATACCTACTTACTATAGGAGTGCCTTTCATGTTGTTGTCTCGTCTGTCAATGTTAATCTTATCTGTGGTTTATCTGATAAGACGAAAGAAAAAATTCGTAGAGGTCCTAGAGGATTGGGAGCACGACTACGGTCCTTACAGGTTCAAGTACAAAGATCTGTATGTTGCCACGAAGGGGTTCAGAGATCAGGTAGCTATTAGGAGCTGGTGGATTCGGTAGGGTTTGTAGAGGGGTGTTACCCACCTCAAAAACTGAGATTGCAGTGAAGAAGGTCTCTCATGAATCAAGGCAAGGAATGAGGAAGTTCATTGTGGAGATTATTAGTATTGGTCGGCTTCATCATCGAAACATTGTAATGCTTTTCGGTTACTGCCGTCGAAAGAGTGAGATGCTGTTGGTCTATGACCGCATGCCAAATGGAAGCCTAGACAAGTACCTCTACAACCAACCAAAGGTGACCCTCAATTGGAGCCAAAGGTTTAGAGTGATCAAAGGTGTTGCATATGGCCTCTCTTATCTCCATGAAGGATGGGAAAAAGTAGTGATTCACAGGGATATCAAAGCTAACAATATCTTGTTAGATTCAGAACTAAATGGGAGGTTAGGAGATTTCGGGCTTGCGAAAATATACAATCATGGCACAGATCCTCAAACCACCCATATGGTGGGAACTCTTGGATATTTGGCCCCGGAGAACACTTGAATTGCCAGGGCCACTACGAGAGCAGATGTTTTTGCATTTGGGGCATTTTTGCTCGAGGTTGCTTGTGGAAGAAGGCCAATTGAGGCTTAGGAGAAGGGGGATGTAATATTGGTGGACTGGGCGTTTTCTTGCTGGGATAAGGGTGACATTCTAGTGGCAAGAGATCCAAATTTAGGGACAGACTTTGTGGCGAAGGATGTGCAGCTAGCGTTGAAACTTGGATTGATGTGCTCCCATTCGGAGCCAACAGCGAGACCAAGAATGCGTCAAGTGCAGTACCTAGAAGGGGATGTCGCAATGCATGAGTTATCATGTCTTGGGAATTTAAAAAGTGGATTGACATTTGCATATCATGAAGGTTTTAGTATGTCTGGCATGTCTTATCCATCTTCTGCAGAAAAGGCATTTTCACAGACATCTCCTGTCGCAGACTCTCTCCTCTCCGGTGGAAGATGAGTCTTGAGCTTGATATATTAAATCGAAAGCACATTTCATAGATCCAAAGTACTTATCAAACTAGTGTTCTTATACATCAATTACTCGTAGTTTGCAACTCCGCGAGTATATGTGAACTGTAATTTTAAGATTCTATGGATATGACCAATTTCTGCAGTATGTTAACTTGTTCTTGGGAATGTCTGCATTAGCATAATTGCCTTCTCTTTTGGTTTCCATTTTAAAAGCAAGTCCACCTTTTTACAAGGATTATTATCTGTTTGTTTGAATCCTTGCAGGGTTTAACGGCAGGTCCATATGAGCAAAAACTTTAACGAGTTAATGGTGCATATATAGTGACCCAAGTCAGGACACTGATAATTGAAATTGCATTAGATTCAAGTTGATCCTAGGAGATTCAAAGGACATCTTCTGAGTAGTGTATTCAGCGAAATTCTCCAGTTTCTGGACATTTTCTTCGTGATTGTCCTGGTGGTTTCTTCCCTGGCAAACTTTCCACTCGCTTGTGATACCAGCAGTTTCACGTACAACGGTTTCCAGTCGGTGAATCCTAGCCTAGATGATTTAGCTGCATCACAGGCAATGGCCTCCTAGAGTTAACCACACAACCAAATAGAAGCAGAGTCATGCCTTCTACCCTGAACCCATCGAGTTCAAGAACTCATTCAGTGGATCTGTCTACTCTTTCTCCAAGGAGTTCGTCTTCACTATGATTTACGAGTATCCACCTCAGTGTGGCTGCAGGTTCACTTTCGGGTTAGCTCCTTTAGAGCTCTGCCTTGTTATTACGTTGGCCTCTCCAATAAAACCAACAATGGCTTCACCACGAACCGCATTGTCACAGTAGAATTTGACACAATCCAAAACCATGAATTCTACAATGTCAATGATAACCACATTGGGATTGATGTCAATGCGCCTTTGACACAATCCAAAACCATGGATTCTACGATGTCAGTGATAACCACATTGGGATTGATGTCAATGCGCCGACCTCCCTAAAATCTATGCAGCAAGTCCCGGTCACATACTTGAGTCTGATGAGTGGTGAAGCCAGGCAAGTTTGGGTGGATTATGATGGCGCACAAAAGCAAATCAATGTCACATTAGCACCTATCAATGTTGAGAAACCAAAGACTCCCCTTTAATTACCGTGCATTGATCTTTTGCCGATCATGGAGGAGGCCATGTACATAGGGTTCTCATCCTCAACCAGCTCATTAGCGACTTCTCATTGCATCCCTGGATGGGGGTTTTATGTAAATGGACAAGCTCAGAGACTGCTTTTGTCTCAGCTTGCTAGACTACCCCATGTGAGAAAGGAGGAGAAATCCTATCTGCTGACTACTGAAGTGCATTTGATGTTGCCGTCCTGTCAATGCTAATCTTCATTGTGGTTGATCTGATAAGATGAAAGGGAAAATTTGCGGGGGTTCCGGAGGACTTGGAGCGTGACTACAATCCTCATAGGTTCATGTACAAAAATATCTGTGCTGCCTCAAAAGGATTCAGTGGACCAGGAGCTAAGACGAGCTGCTGGATTTGGCAGGGTGTATAGCGGGGTATTACCCACTTCAAGAACTGAGATTGCAGTGAAAAGGATTTCTCATGAATTGAGGCAAGGAATGAGAGAATTTATGACCGAGATCATGAGTACTGGCCACTTTTCGTCGCTGAAACATTGTGACGCTTCTCAGTCGTTGCTGCGTCGAAAGGTGAATTGCTGTAGGTGTATGGCTACATGCCTAATGGAAGCTTGGACAGGTACCAGTATAACGAACCAAAGGCCAACCCCAAAGATTTAGAGGGATTAAAGGTGTTGCCCATGGTCTCTATCATCTCCAGGAAGGATGAAAGCAAGAACTGACTCACAGGGATGTCAAAGCTGGCCATCTTTGTCGCTGGCCTCTATTATATTTTGAAAAATTTATGATTCTGGAGAAAAAAATATACTGAACTTACTTTAAATAACTTAGTTTCTCATTCAATATTTTCCATCTTATATTTTATTTTACAAACTCATGTACATAATGACCAATGTTTTTCTTTCTTGTTCCAGACAATCGGTAGTATGCTTTTCTATTGTTGTCATTAACAACCAAATTTAGCATGTACCTGAATTTAAAATAAAGATAAATAGATTATGTTAGATTTCGATAAGTTGAGATCTCATTCTTGGTTAAAGAAAAAAGAGCAATGCTATGGTAACGGTCCCTTTTATTTTTGAGAATCACGGAGATTTGTGGACCACCAAATTCTTTCACAAGTCAATGACAACTGGTTGGACTTATGGAGGACTCTAAATATTTATTTTATATTTCATTACCTTAGTTGTGTGCAAGTTTAAGGTGAAAACCATGTTAAATGAGTGATTACTTTCATATAATCATGAGTTTATGAGGTGGTAGCTTATGGATGTCATAAAAACATATTAGTGGAAGCTTTTACTATTTGAATTTCTTTAACCTTATAAAGGAATAGATAGACATATAAAGTAGATGGAAAAATTGAATAAAAGCCTGAATTATTTTAAAGAGAGGTAAAAATATATTTGCTCTGAGCGTCCCATGTTTACACCCCCCCCCCCCCCCCCCCCCGAAAATGCTATGGGAACTGTCCCTGTTGTTTTTGAGAATGACGGATACTTGTAGACCACAAATTTCTTTCACAAGTCCATGGCAATCGGGTGCATTCGTGGATGAGTCAAAACTATTTATTTAATGAAGATATCTTAATTTTGAATTTTGACTTTCCTAAGTACGGATACTGACTTTCTTAATTTAGAAGATATTAGTAATATTTTTTCAAATATAATAGTTTTCACAAATCTTTCAAATGTGAATAATACTTTAGATTTGACTGGAAAGTAAAAAAGACTACTTTTGATTTTTAATAAGTCAAAAGACTACAATTGGTGGTGATTGGTTTTAGGATAGGTGGCTTTCATACCAAGAACAGAGGACTTATCTTTAGAGTCAGTTTTAAGATTTAGAAATCAAGAATTGAACTGATTGACTCTAGAACGAGCATGTTGCAAGATCAACTTCAAAATCGGCCTACTTATTTTTTATGTTTCATTTTTGTTTACAGCAAAAACATGAAGTTTTATAACGTTGACGATATTTCACATATCATGTTGACTTTAATGAGAAATGAAAAAGTGTATAAGCGACTCAACTTAAGATTTGGTTTTAACTCACAAGGCCGATTCTCGGGTAGCACCAACCGATTCACCGTATAAAATTGAGAACCAAACTAGTGAATGCTGCTTCGCAAATTTTTACTTAAAGATCGAATCGGTCCCAAGGTGAACCAACCTTCTGGTTTAGCTCCTAGGCCGAATTGGCCCGGTGGCTTACTCTTATAAAATTTTTTATTTAAAATTAACTGTAAATTGGGTAAGCAAATAAAAAAAATCCATGGTAAGCACTTCATACGCCATCAATATATATTTCACTTTTAGAACGAGCAGTGTCTTGTTGTTAAGAGATCATGTGCATCATGTATTATTGTTTTTATCTATCTTCCACCGTTGAATTAGGGTGGTTTTTGTTTTTTTTTTTCGGTCGAAGAATTAGGGTGGTTGGAATGCCATGAAAAGTCGAAAGATTAGCTAGAAATAAGATTAATTAAAGCTATCATAGCATGTTAATAAACAAGCTTATTATCCTCAAAAGCCAATGATTATAATTTTCTGAAAAATTTAAGCTCTATTTATTGTTTCCAATCTCTTTCAGTATACACATAAAACACATAGAAAAATAAGATATAAGGCAATATAAAAATGAATGAGTTATATTCAAATACATTTGGCTTTGCATATATTATTAAGATATTTATTATGACACTTTTCATAGTGCATTTGAAATAAGATTTGTCAGTTTAGTCTATAACAATCCTATCCGATGAAGGCGGGGAGTAATCGTTGGGGTCTTAGGGTTTAGACAAGGAGGGGCTCGTGGCAGACTCCTAGGATGACAAGGGGAATGAATTAACCGAATTATGCACTGAACAAGGGAAAATTGATTTTGAGATATATATGTGAAAAATTGGAATTAATTGATGGAGGTAATGCTTAACTTCAGAGCTCCAAAGTTAAATGTGCTCCGATGGGAGTACTCCTAATATGGGTGACCTCTTGTGAAGGTGCTCACTTGTACGTTAAAGGACAAAACCGTGAGACTCGGTATAAGATAGGGCATCAGATAATCTCTTTATTAATGAATCATCAAATACCTTGAACTTTTTATTTTATTTTATTTTTTAGAATTGATGGCGATTTCTGTTCATAAATTTTGGCCGTAAAAATTTATGTGTCATGCTCTTCAGAATAAAAATCAAATTTAATGAATTTTCCTCATCTCCACCCTCGTACTATCTCTAATAATTTTCTTTTCTCTTCATCAACAATCCACAAATAATTGATACAATGTTCCTTACTTTGCAATCGTAATTGGGGATGTTGGAAAGTAAGGAACGCCCAGACGAGGGCGCGGGCAATTCGTAAGTGCCCTCCAACCCGGTGGATTGGAGTGTAAAATCCTAGTGTCAAAATCACTCTTTTCGTCCATAAATTCGAATCTGAGAAGATAGCAATTAAATGGCTCATATGCGTCCAATTGCCATGTAGACCTAGCTTTGGAATTTCGACCCGGTTCCAACGAGTAAGTACACTTGCACAAGAATTGACTAACAAGTTTTTGCTATCTCCCATTCTCGGTTGAGATTTTTTCTGTTTCATTAACACCACTCTTTGTTTTCTATATACCATTCTTTCTTACAAGGGGCCACATGCGTGAAATAAAGCAGAACATCACTTTCATAACATATGAAGAAGTTCAAAACAAAAGTTATAGCCAATACTTGAAAAAATACCACATGTGTATAAATAACATATAAATTTCATAGATGAGTGATGTTGGTATCTTAAATAGAACCCAAAATACTAACAATACAATGGCCAACGGAGCATAAATTGTCTAGTAGACCTCTAGAAGATCCTAGGTTTAAATAACTTATTAGAGTATATTGAATATAAACATGATGATATACTTAGGCCACCACAAGTGCCATTACTTTCGTACGGAAGTCACTTTAATGTCAAAACTTTTTGGTGGATAACTTGAGTGGAATTTCGATAAAAAAAATCAATCACTTTAGCGTTATCACATGATTTGTGACTGGAAAATCCAGCAATATTTTGATATAAACTGTTCGGTGTGGCTCGCTGGCAGAAATAGTGCAAAAATGACATCATTTTGACCATTCGTTTGTCTCAAATTAAAGAATTGGGCCTAAATTTAAACTATTCTTCAAAACCTAACCCTAGATATAAGAATTGGGTCAAAATTAAATTTGTTGTCTGTGTTTTGAATGACTTGAATTTGTCTTCTTTACCATCCTTGCCTACTATCAAAAGCTGTTGATGCTGAGATTTGGAAGCTAAAGAAATTAATACGTTTGAGGAACAATTTGGAAGAAGTAAATTCTTTAATTTCTTTTCTTCAATAACTAGCAAAATCACAGGCATGTGTATTAAAGGAAGGAAGAAAACAAATTATATTTGCGTGCAGAGAGTGCTAAAAGTGAAAATTAATTTGGGAAAAAAATAAATGGTAGAGAGATGACAAATTCAAAGTCATTTTAGGGAAATAAGATATTTTATCTATTTTATAATACCATATTATCATAACACATCTTAACAATTCACATGCCATTTTACGTATATCTTAGTGATAATTTGCGATTGAAAAAAAAAACTTTATGACATAGAGAACTCCATATACTTATTAAAACAGACTTTAAAGCTGCGGGGTTTGTTTTTTTGTCATGTAGAATATGAGTGGGGAGGGCGACCATAATTAACCTTCTTGGCATCACCATAAGGGTTAATCTGTTACAGAAAATTTTATAAGTTTGTGGCAGCTAGAGTGTCGAAATGGGTCCATGACCCATTTTCTTACTCATATTTTTTATGACTAGGTTGTATATGGGCTGCAATTATTTAAAGGGCTCAGTGAAAGTCAAAAGTTTTGAAAATGAATTAGATGTGGTTGAAAATAGGCCACAGCTTCTCTATTATCTGTGCACGAACAAAGATGCACACAAGACCGATCTTGGCCTTTGCAAGCGGCCGCAACACTTGTTGTCACTTCGCAGTCGTCCACCTTCATTGTCCATCTCCCTCCAATGTCTCTTCCCCTCACTTAGGTCTGATCTAAGTAAGCCATCTCCATCTTTCTGTCTTCGTCTTTTTCCTCATCTCAGTCTTCATTGCCTCCATTTTGCCTCGACTGCGGATCCTCCTTGCCTCCTATATCAATGACGTGCTTGGCCACCTCGATTTGAGGCCAACCGAAGTGCTTGATCAAGCAACGAGCTCGATTCACGGTAGCAAAAAACTCAATGGTTCCAAATAGTAATTAAAGTTCATTAGAGAGTGACCAATGACTAATTAAATTATTAAATTTGGCTTCAAATCGAAAGCAAATGAATTCTAATATGCTTGAAACCTCAAGGACTTCTCTTAATTCGAATTACTAATGTTGCACAAACAATAGATTGGAAATAACAAGGAAACTGCATAAAACTTTATTGAATCAGAACAAATAGCTCAGTTTCTTGAAGCCATGCTTACTCGCTAACTGAAACTAAACATTGGGTTTTAATGGAGATGACTAGAAAACTTTATTGAATCAGAACAAATAGCTCATTTTTTATGAAGCCATGCTTACTCGCTAATTGAAACTAAACATCGGGTTTTAATGGAGATGACTAGAGGGCGTGAGAAGATAAAAATAAAATAAAATTAGGATACTTTTATAAAAGAAAAAAGATGAATATTGGAATGAAAAATCTAGTTTAATTCAAAATTCAAATTCATACTTAGGTAGAATCAGTTTAATTTGATCTGCTTTGTATGAATTTTTCATCTTCAAATCTTCAGCGTGAAAAGGTTCCATCTTCAAAGATGACTAGTCTATTGTTGATTGTTATATTTTCTGATGTGTTGCTATGATTTCATCATCATCTATCATTGATCTTCTTATGTTATTAAATGGACCGTTCCTTTATACTTCTGATCTTCATCCACATGGATCTCTAACTGTCTTGACCAGCACACTACTCAAGATGTGATTTAGACCTGACGGTTATCCTTGGTTGAGGATCTACCTTAACTCAATATTTAACTTTGGCACATACTTCAAGTTAATTGATCTTCGTTAAATGTCTCGTACTTTACTTGAATTCTGGTCACTTGGAAACTCATGATCGGTGAACTCCTAGTAATTAGTCATTCCATCAATGGGCCTTGTGGGTCAAATTATATTATCATAGCTTGGTTTCGGCCATTAGCTCCTCTACGTTTGGGCTCAAATTTAGGACTTGGGGTTAATACAAGCTATTAATGCCACCCTAGGCATCAAAGCAACAGAATATGTTTTCGACATAAACATATCATCAATTCCTGGCGAACGGCAAATAAAAAGTTGTTGTTTCCCCGCTTGTCACCTTTAAGTACACAAACATGATGATAATACATTCCATAGAGGTTTTGCTTAGTAATTGCGCATATTCAATTGGTGTTAAAAATTAGCAAAGACCAAGGCAAATTTCAGCTTATCTCTATGTGTTTGGAGGCAGTTAGATCTAACTTTACTTAAATGTCTAAATCAATGAATTATAGGTAATAATCTTAATTGCTCACATCACACTCAAATTTCCAATATGAAGGATCTCTAATGCAACCGATACGTGTACATGCATGAAGTTGTTAGATGCGTTCTTCCTCAATCTAAGTATCATTCTATATTAATATATCAATTTGGATTTGCATTACAATGAGTTCTGAGTCAATTTTACAACGCACCAAATCTCTACTATGGGATCTTTCACACGTGCAACTTAACACACCGAATTCATTCTCTAAGATAGAATTATTAGGCTTTCCTCCTCCATGTACTAAGAGTGCGTTTGGTAACATTTTTCTTCTTAGGAATAATTTCTTTTTAGAAATAGTTATTTTCTATTTCTATTCTTTAGAACCGTTTATGATAAAACAACATGTTTAGTAACTGCCCAAAATTTTTATTCTCATAATAGGAAAAGAACAAGAATGTGTTTAGTACAACCTACAAATTTTTCTGTGATGTAGAATTTTTTTTTCAATTTTTTAGTAATTTTTTTAGATTTTCTTTTCTTTTTTTTTTCCTCTCTTCTTCTTTCTCCTCTAGCTGGTCACCGGGCGGCGATTGGCGGACGGCGACCAGTTGTGGCGATAGGCGGCAGCGACCAGCGGCGACAATCGGTGGCAACAATTGTCAGCAACGGTAGCGAGCGGCGAGTCCCCACTGACTGATTAAAAGAGGAAGAAGAAGGAAAGAAATAAAAAAGAAAAGAAAAGATATAATTTATTTTTAGAAATTATTCCTAAGAACAAGAAGTTACTTTTTTCTACTTCTTATTTTTATTCAAGATTTATTACTTGGCCACTTTTTTATTTCGAAGAATAGAAAAATTAACTGAAGTCATCAAACGGATTTCTATTCTTTTTATGTTTAGAGGAAAAAAAAGAACAAAAGAATAGAAAAATTGGAATGTTGCTGTGCAGATCCTAATATTCTCAGTACCATGGAAGAGTTATACATAATATTGAGCACTCGGCTGAAATTTGTGGGGGCATTGTCCTTCCCTCCATCCTCGTCTGTTGTGATGCTTCCTCAGCCACAGTTTCGCATCGCCATCGGTAATTGACTCGTCCATGACCTACCGAAGATGGCGAAACATCATCAATTCACGTCAGCGGACGTCTTGGTCTACTTCAGCCATTCGCTGAAATGGCGCAAGTGGCGTACAGAGACGGGCAAATTACAGAGCCTTACGTTGCTGGTAAGACTTGAAGCAATTAGTTAATCACACGACAGGGGAATGATAAGACTCGGACCAATCAGTTGAGGGTTTGTTGGGGGTGCACAAGTTGGGACACTGACAATTGAAATTGCAACGAGATTCGATTCAATGCTGTGCAAATCGGTTGCATCATTATTAGAACTTCGAATGATCTCATCAGAGTAGTGTATGCAGCTAATTTCTTCAGCCTCTAGCCATGTTATTCGTGATTGCTCTGGCCGTTTCCCTCCTGGCAAACACAGCACCGACTCATGAAACTGGCGATTTCACGTACAGTGGTTTCTGGTCAGCGAATCTGAGCCAAGATGGTTCAGCTGTGCTCACTCGCAATGGCCTCCTGAGGTTAACCAACGTGACCAAACAGAAGGTAAGTCATGCCTTCTACCCAGACCCCATCACGTTCAAGAACTCATCCAATGGCGCTGTTCACTTGTTCTCCACCACATTCATCTTCGCTATAATTCCTGAATATCCAACTTTGGGCGGTCCTGGGTTCACCTTCGTGATAGCTCCTCGTAGAGAATTTCCTGGAGCTCAGCCTGGTTTATACTTTGGTCTCTTCAACGAAACAAACAACGGCAATGCCACGAACCACATTTTGGCGGTGGAATTTGACACGGTTCTAAACGCTGAAGTACAGGATATCAACGACAATCATGTTGGGATCGATGTCAATGGGCTAGTCTCCATAAAATCTTTCCCTGCTGGATACACTGAAAACAACATCCAAGGCTTCAGAAACTTGACTCTGATTAGTGGTAAAGCTATGCAAGTTTGGGTGGATTATGATGGTGTGCAGAAACAAATCAGGGTCACATTAGCTCCAGTCAATGTCGACAAACCGAACACTGCCCTTTTGTCTCTGCCCTTCAATCTCTCGCCGATCTTCAAGGAGACCATGTACGTTGGGTTCTCTTCTGCAACGGGTGCGCTCTCAACTTCTCATTATATCCTCGGATGGAGCTTTAAGGTAAATGGACAAGCTCATAGGCTTGATTTTTCCCAACTTCCTAGATTACCCCATGAGAGAAAGAAGCAGAAATCCGTTCTTCTCACTACTGGACTACCTTTCATATGCTTGTTCTTTCTGTCAATTCTAGTCTTTGCTATGGCTTATGCAATTCGAAAAAGAAGAAAATTCGCAGAGGTTCTTGAAGATTGGGAGCACGAGTACGGTCCACATCGGTTCAAGTACAAAGATCTCTATGTTGCCACAAAGGGGTTTAGAAATCAGGAGCTATTAGGAGCCGGTGGGTTTGGTAGGGTTTATAGAGGGGTATTGTTGTTGTTTTTTTTTTTTAAAAAAGAGAGGAGGAGTTGACAGCAAAAGCTATGCGTCATATTCAGAAAAACTGAAAAAAATGTTCAAAATACATACTAGAACGTAACCATAAACCCACGTTGCTCACTAAGGTCCATAAAACCAGCAACAAACCAGAATAGCTAAAATATGTGCAGCTAACTGCTCTTAAGAGATAAGATTGACCAAGTAAAACAACAATTAACCAACTCCTAAAAAACAGGACACCAACAAACTAACCAAACAAAACAAAGAAGAAAAAAACAGAACGTGCAGTCTTGATACATCAACACTCTCCTCCTGGATCAAGTACTGCACACTCCTAGCTTTGCCCTGAGAAGTTCAAATCGACCAACACGAAATGACTTCGTGAATATATCTGCAATCTGGTTTTCTGAACTGCAGTACACCAGTTTCACTTCTTCAGCCTTTTGCACTTCTCTCAAGAAGTAAAACTTGACCTTAAAATGCTTTGTTCTTCCATGAAATACTGGATTCTGTGAAATGGCCAGAGTAGCTTGATTATCCACAAACACTTCTATATCTTCTTCTTGCTGCATATGCAGATCATTCATAAGCTTCTTTAACCATAATGCTTGATTCACAGCTGCAGTAGCTGCAATGAACTCAGCTTCTGCAGTTGATTGAGCCACTATTTCCTGCTTCTTTGAACACCAGGAAAAACATGCCGACCCAAATGTAAAACAATAACCTGAAGTGCTCCTCATATCATCCATTGATCCTGCCCAGTCACTGTCAGAATACCCCTGCAACTTAAACTCCTGAACTCTACAAAACTTAATCCCATATGAAAGAGTACCTCTTAAGTACCTCAACACCCTCTTTGTAGCTACCATATGCAACTCACTTGCACAATTGAGAAATCTAGATAAGACACTTACAGGAAACATGATGTCTGGCCTAGTTGCAGTGAGATACATAAGTCAGCCAATCAAACTTCTATAAACTTTTCATCTGCAAGTACTGATCCATCCTTCTTTTGAAGCTTTTCCTTATGACCCATTGGTGTACTCACACTCTTGCACTCTTCCATGTTGAATCTCCTTAGGATCTCCTTCAAATACTTCTTTTGACAGATAAAAACTTCATTCGGAGTCTGCCTAACCTCCATTCCTAGAAAATATGACATCTCACCAAGATCAGTCATTTCGAACATCTTCATCATCTCTTGCTTAAATGCAGTAATCTAAGCACTATTACTCCTTGTCACCAGCATATCATCCACATAAAGAGACACCACCACTAAGTCAGATACTAACTTCTTGACATATAGAGTGGATTCACTGAGGCTTTTCTTGAAACCTAAACCCAACAAGTGCTCATCCATCTTACTGTACCATGCTCTAGGAGCTTGCCTCAAGCAATAGAGAGCATTTCTTAGCAAATAAACTTTCTCCTCTTGGCCTGGTGTGACAAAGCCTTCTGGCTGCTCAACATAAATCTCCTCCTGCAACACTCCATTCAAAAATGCAGATTTCACATCTAACTGATATACCTTCCATCCTTGTTGAGCTGCCAAAGCAAGAATCATTCTAATTGTATCAAGTCTTGCCACGGGAGCAAAGGTTTCTGAGAAATCAACTCCCCAAACGTGCATATCCCTTCACCACCAACCTGGCCTTATGCTTATTCACTGAGCCATCAGGTTTAAATTTGGTCTTGAAAACCCATTTTACTCCAATCACCTTCCTATCTTCAGGCCTCTTCACTAGCTCCCATGTCTGGTTTTTTTCTATCATAGCCAACTCTTCCTTCATTGCATTCATCCACCTCTTATCACTTTTAGCTTCCTCATAACCCGCAGGTTCCAAAACAGCCACACTACACCTTTGATATATATCAGTCAAAGATCTGGTACCTCTAATTGGAACATCATCCACCAGTTCGTCAGGTTCTAATGAGACCTCTTTGTGCTTGCCTTGTGGCTCATTTGTCCAATCCCATTTCTCATCTTCTAGAAACTGAACATCCCTACTAGTGATCACCTTTCCTGTCTGTGGTTGATAGATCCTGTAAGCTTTTGACACTAAACTGTAGCCAACAAAGATACCAGGTTTCAGCTTTCTCTCCCAACTTGTCTCTCTTGACTGTGGAATATGAGAAAAACACAAACAACCAAACACCTTCAAATTTCTTAGAATTGGCTTGACATCAAACCAAGCTTCAAAGGGTGTCTTCATCTCGCAATACCCTCGTAGGTAATCTATTCGAAGAAAAACTGATGTGTTTGTTGCTTCGCCCAAAACTCTTTTGGTAGATTTTTCTCATACAACAGAGACACCTAGTCATCTCCATAATAGTTCTATTCTTCCTCTCACTAACTCCATTTTGTTGTGGAGAGTAAGGAGCGATAAGTGATGCTCAATTTCAGCCTCTTCACGAAAGAGTTAAACCTCGTGAAGTATATTCTGTTCCATTATCGATCTAATGACTTGAATCTTGCAGCCACTTTGGTTCTCAACCCATTTCTTAAACTTTAGAAATACCCCAGCAACTTCGACTTTTGCTTCATAAAGTAAATCCAGCACATTCTAGTATAATCATCAATGAAAATAATGAAATACCTGCTGCCATTTAGTGAAAGAGTCACTTGTGGACCACATAGGTCTGTATGAATCGATTGTAGCTTCTCGTAGCTCTCCAAGTGGATTCCTTGAAGGGAAGTCTGTCTCGCTTACCCAAGCAAACAAGTTTTGCACCCCGTGATCTGCTCCTCCGGGCACGGTAACCCAGGTGCCATTTCATTCCTCTGCATGAACAACACGCCTTTATGATGAAAGTGCCCCAACCTCTTGTGCCATATTTCTGAATCATTAGCCTGACACTTGAATGCCATCTACTCCTTCTCAAGAGGATTCAAAGAAAAACTCTTCTGTTGCATCTTTATCTTGAACAACTCCTGACCACTGGAGTAAAAGATCAAACACTTCTCCTCTTCAAATATCACCTTAAATCCCTTTTCTACCAACTGCCCCACACTCAGCAAATTCGATCAATTTTAGGCACATACATCACATCGAAATCAGCTTAGTTCCAGCACAACTCTCCATTACTACAGTCCCTTTACCTTTCACTTCTAAGTACTCCCCATTCCCAATCTTCACTCTTGACTTCAACGACTTGTCAAGATTTATAAACAGCGTTTCATCACTTGTCATATGGTTTGTGCAACCACTATCAACAAGCCAACTGTCACATGGAGTACTAGAGGAGAAACAAGAGGCAACAAACAGTTGATCTACCTCTTCTTTGAACTATGCAGCATGTACCTCACCCTGCTGCTGATCTCTCTTCTCTTTGCAGAACTTCTCAATGTGTCCAAGCTTATGACACTTTCTGCACCTGACATCTGGCCTCTTCCAACACCTAAAGTGTGGATGATTCTTTTTTCCACCGTGCTGACATGAGGAATATCTTCCTCAATTGTTCTTGGAGTTGCCCGCACTATTCTCTCCTGCAGCAGCTTCTGAACCACTACTGCCATTTCCTTTCTTCCCTTTCCACTTCTTGACTTTTCCTCCTACATTCTGTTGTTCTTTGGCCAGCAGAGCTCCTTCTGTACTTCCTTCCAGCCTCATTAACCTCCTTTGCTCTTGTGCTTGCAGAGCACTTAGCAATTCTGCCAACTTGATCTGAGACAAATCCTTGGTATTCTCCAAAGAGGCAATGGTTGCCTCAAACCTTTCGGGCAAGGAGACAAGAATCTTCTGCACTAGCCTATTATCAGAGAGGTCAGTGCCAATAACTCTTGCCTGATTTGCAATGCTTATCAACTTATCAGAATACTCCTTAATTGTCTCAGATTCCTTCATCTGTAGTCTCTCGAATTCTGTGATCAAGTTTAGCCCCTTCATGCTTCTGATCCTCTCATCTCCTTGATACTCAGCTTTGAGGAAGTCCCAAATAGCTTTGGCTGATTCACAAGCCATAATTCTGCTGAAAATGGCAGGTGAGACTGCAGCATATAAACAAGACTTTGCCTTTGCTTTCCTCGTCGTCCTCTCCTTGTGAAACTTGATTTGATTGATGGTTGGATTGTCGGGAAGGGGAGCAACTTCATAATCTTGTTCCACAGCTTCCCAAAAATCACAACCCTCTAGATAGGCTCACATTCTCACCGCCCGGGCTTGATAATTTTCTCCATCAAACGCTGGTGGAGCCATTGCTGAAAAACCACTCGATCCCGCCTCCATCTTGCTTTTAACTTCTATGGATGCGAGACACACCTCTCAATCAATCTCACAAGTCACTCACAGCCCCTTAAGATCAAGAAGGCTCTGATACCAGTGTTGTTGTTTTTTAAAAAAAAGAGAGGAGGAGTTGACAGCAAAAGCTATGCGTCGTATTCAGAAAAACTGAAAAAAAATGTTCAAAATACATACTAGAACGTAACCATAAACCCACGTTGCTCACTAAGGTCCATAAAACCAGCAACAAACCAGAATAGCTAAAATACGTGCAGCTAACTGCTCTTAAGAGATAAGATTGACCAAGTAAAACAACAATTAACCAACTCCTAAAAAACAGGACACCAACAAACTGACCAAACAAAACAAAGAAGAAAAAAACAGAACGTGCAGTCTTGATACATCAACAGGTATTACCCACGTCGAAAACTGAGATTGCAGTGAAGAGAATTTCTCATGAATCAAGGCAAGGGATGAGACAGTTCATTGCCGAGATTGTTAGTATTGGTCGGCTTCGTCATCGGAACATTGTGACACTTCTCGGATATTGCCGCCGGAAGGGCGAACTGCTGTTGGTTTATGACTACATGCCAAATGGAAGCCTAGACAAGTACCTCTATAACCAACCAAACGAGACCCTCGGTTGGAGCCAAAGATTTAGGGTGATCAAAGGTGTCGCATATGGCCTCTCTTATCTCCATGAAGGATGGGAACAAGTAGTGATTCACGGGGATATCAAAGCTAGCAACATCTTGCTTGATTCAGAACTAAATGGGAGGTTAGGAGATTTCGGGCTTGCAAGACTATATGATCACGGTACAGATCCTCAAACCACCCATTTGGTGGGAACTCTTGGATATCTTGCTCCAGAGAACACTCGAACTGCCAGGGCCACCACGAGAACAGATGTTTTTGCATTTGGGGCGTTTTTGCTTGAAGTTGCTTGTGGAAGAAGGCCGATTGAGGCTCGGGAGGAGGAGGATGTGATATTGGTGGACTGGGTGTTTTCTTGCTGGGATAAGGGCAACATTCTAGAGGCAAGAGATCCGAATTTAGGGGTGGACTTTGTGGCGAAGGAGGTGGAGCTAGTATTGCAGCTCGGATTGTTGTGCTCCCAGTCTGAGCCAACTGCAAGACCAAGCATGCGTCAAATAGTGCAGTATTTGGAAGGGGATCTTGCGATGCAGGAGTTATCATCTCTTGGTATTTCAAAAAGTGGATTAACATTTGCGTATCACGAAGGTTTTAGTAAGTCTATCATGTCTGATCCATCTTCATCGGACAAGGCATTTTCACATATGTCTTCTATTGCAGATTCTCTCTCTAGTGGAAGATGAATCTTAAGCTTGTTATGTAAATTAAAAGCACATTTCATAGATCGAAGTAATTATCAAACTAGTGTTCTTATGCATCAAGTACTTGTAGTTTGCAACTTGTGAGTATATGTAAACTGTAATTTAAGATTCTATGGATTGAACCGATTTCTGCAGTATATACTTACATGTTATTGGGAATGTATGCATTAACTTAAATTGCCTCCTTGGTTTCCCCTTTTGGTCAGCCTCCAGATTATAAGAGCAAGTCCACCTTTTATAAGAATTATTACTTATTTTTTTTAATGCTTGCGTGATACAACACGTGAATTTTAAATTGACAAGTGAACTTTTTATTCATAGGGAATATAGTAACACAAGTCAGGGTACCGACAGTTGAAATTGCATTAGTTTTAAGTTGAGTTTGATAGGATTCCTCAGTGAAGCCATGCGATTTTTAAAGGTTCATGGTTAGCCTCAAACCATGTCATCTACAAAGGTTCGTGGGTCAATCCTTAAACCACACGGTTCGTGGGTCATCCTTAAATCACAAGGTTCGTGGGTCCATCCTTAAACTATATGGTTCGTGAGTGTTGCTATGGGGCGAGCGATCGAACAAAATATAGACAGAAAAAAAATAAATCGGACACCAGATTTACGTGGTTCAGTCGTAAAGACCCACGTCAACGGGGAGAGCAGCAGCGAATTTCACTATAGATCAAGCGATACAAGGAGATTACACACTCAAGTCACTCAAACACTCTCTCGGTGTTTCCCAAACCCAAATTTAACCCCAAACCCGAGTGTTTATAAATAAACAACTCACTTGGAGATAAACTCACGGCATAAAATTATCACACAAGCTCAAAACAAACGCTGAAAAAGAACTCATTTTCTTGATCGCGCTTCAGCTTGAAGACATGCGGCTCCTCCTTTTCTCTCGTACGGGTGCAGCAGCAACACACACCGAAAAGAAGAGAAACCCTGCGTAAAACACTTCTGTTTTTATACGTGTGAGACTTCGTAGGGTTTTCTACGTAGGATTCGGCGGCTCCTTCTTATGTAGGGGATCGATACACGCACACCCCAAGGGAGGAAACTTGTACTCTTTCTTATATAAATGTGCCCAGAGTCAAAGTTTGACTCTGGGCCCCACACCAATTGATTCCTTTCTCCAGTGACGTCTCGGAGGTTGCTTCCTTCGAAGCTTTTGTTTTTCACGTGTGCCCAAAAGTGGGCCCCACGAAGATCACTTCCTTTGGTGTTTATGCAAGCTTCTGTTGTTCTCCTTTTTTTTTTCTTTTATTCTATTACTTCCTATTTTGTAAATCTTCAACGAGTCCAACGAATCTCAAACTCGAGTCATAAATTAACAGTGAGTTTATACTTAAACCACGCTTTTAAAGTGTTTATGAATATATCTTTAAACTAAGATTTTCAAAAGGTTCATGGTCACACCACCTTAAACCATGTTTTCTACAAAGGTTCATTGGTTGTCCTCAAATCATGCATTTTCAACCCGGTCGAAACCCGTTCGTACACGGTGAGAATATCACACCCGGTCGAAACCCATTTGTACACAGCGAGACCTACCTCCCAGTCGAAACCCATTCGTACACGGTGAGACTATCATACCCAGTCGAAACCCGTTGTTACACGATGAGACCTCCTTCCTCTCTTCTTATGACCCGGAGAGTTTTGTATCCCGGAGTCTTCCTCTCTTCTTATGACCTGGAGAGCTTTGTATCTTGGAGTCTTCCTCTCTTCTTATGACCCGGTGGACTTCTGTATCTCGGAGTCTTCCTCTCTTCTTATGACCTGGAGAGTTTTGTATCCTAGAGTCTTCATCTCTTCTTATGACCCGGAGAGCTTTGTATCCCGGAGTCTTCCTCTCTTCTTATGACCTGGCGAGCTTTGTATCTCAGAGTCTCCCTCTCTTCTTATGACTCGGAGAGCTTTGTATCCCGTAGTTCCCTCTCTTCTTATGACATGGTGGGCTTCTGTATCCCAGAGTCTCCCTCTCTTCTTATGACCCGGAGAGCTTTGTATCCCGAAGTCTCCCTCTCTTCTTATGACCCGGAGAGCTTTGTATCCCGGAGTCTCCCTCTCTTCTTACGACACGGTGTGCTTCTGTAGCCTGGAGTCTTTCTTCCTCTTATTGATACGACGCGCTTCCATAGTTATGAGTCCTTTCTGTCAACCTAACGTGTGCCTATGCACCTAAGATCTCTCTACTGTCAAAATAATTTAGGTGTCTTTTGTCTTTGAATGCAACATCTTCGAGCTCCCATTCAAAGAGGGGCAGTTGTTGACACCTAAATTTTACCAATTTATTTAGGACCTAATCGCATACAAAATTAGGAATTAGTCACTTAATAAAAAACAAAAACAACAAAAACAAAACAAAAACAAAAAAGAAAAGAAAAATGCTTAGGGGCCGGGTCGGGCCCGATCCAGCCTTGGCTCGGCCCGTCTCTCTTCCCTTTCCCCCTGTGCTGGGCTCGAGCCCCTTTTCTCCCGCGGCCTAAGCCATCTCCCCTTCGGCCCGGCCCATGCCGGCCTTCTCCCTGCTTCATTTTCGTGCAGGAAACCCTAGAGAAAGGACGAGCATCACGTAGAGAGAGGGGTACAGAGAAGCACAGAGAGGAACCGAGAAAAAAAAAACCCTAGGAGACAGAGAGCTCGAAGAAGACAAGAATAGAGAGAGAGAGAGAGAGAGAGAGAGAGAGAGAGAGAGAGAGAGAGAGAGAGAGAACGGAACGGGGGAGGAGGGCAGCGGCGGCGCGCCCGATGCCATCCGAGCCATTGCCCTCCTCGCCGCCTCAACCCGACGCCAGCCAAGCCACCGCACGCCTCCTGCCGCGCTCCGACAGCCCCCTCTCCGAGCAACGCCTTCTCCTGCCGCCCTCCGGCCAACCCTGCTCGCCCAATGCCTCTGCCTGTGCCACTGCCGGAGTTCCCCTCAACTGTGAGCCCATCTCGCCCACGACCTCTGCCGGCCGCCGGCCGTCCGCCACTTCCCAGCGCCGACGCGCATTTGCTCCGCCTCGCTAGCAACCCTGCGATGCCGCTGCTATGCTTTCGCCAAGCCCTAAAGCCCGCGACCTGCTTCGCCTCCGCCTCTGCCGTCCACGGTCGCTCGTCGCCATGCCCGTCTCTGTGCGACGACCAGACACTTCCGCTCGCCTATCACCGCCGCTCCCTCAGCAACCCGCGCCTCTACCCCCGACACCAGTAGATCTCGGGCCGATCGCTGTGTCTTTGCCCCTGCTTTGCCGCGCCTCCACCTACAAATCCCGCGAGCCCTGCAGCAGCTCGCCACTGCCCGCCGCGTCTCTGCTTGCCACCCGCCGCGCGCCGCCGCCGTTAAGCTGTCGCCGCCGTCGTCGGCACCGCCGGGAGCCCTAAGGCTTCGGCCACGAACCGGGTCGCGCGAGTCGGGCGTGAGTCGCGAAACGGGTAGGGTTTTTGAGCGATTTGGGCCGGGTTTGGGTCGTGTTTGCATGTGGGCTTTGTTTTAAAAATTAGACTAGACTGCGCCTACGCATCAGGCCCAGCCTAGCTGGTTTCTGCTATCTCAGGCCGCCTGGCCCGATTCGGTCCGGGTTCGGGCCGTCTAGCCCGATCCCGGCCCTATTCACCGAACCGGGTCAGACCCAACCTAGGGATTCGACCCGATTTTTTTTAAATATATAATATTAGTATAATATTAAAATAATATTTTTAAAAAATTAAAAAATAATATAATATAATATATTTTAAAAAAAATTTAAAAATTTAAAAATTTCGAAAATCCAAAAAATGTAGGTTTTGATTTGGAATGGCCATGTATTGCTTTTATAGTGTATTTAGGCCTTTAATTGCTCGTATATTGGTTATATTGCATGTTTAATTTACCTGTTTGACTATGTTTGCACTGTTTAGTGGCATGTGTTAATTTTACTGCAATTAGGATCTTGATAGCTATGATTGTTACTTTAATGATTGCGCAACTACATCATCACCTCACATGTTAGTGGATATGTATAAAATCAACCCAGACTGCCTGCCAAAAATCATTTTGTTAAAATGAACAAGATTAGGTACCGAAAGAGCACTAATTGATCAATTAGTGTAATCAAGTCCCCGACCCTAGATTCTTTGGTTGCGTAGGTGAGGTATACTCCCATGCCTCACTTGGTTTCTAGCCGACCCCAATAGGCTAGTGGCGACTCCTTTTGTGCAAAATTCCTAGAAATATCCCAATGTCACGCGGTGTATGGACTTGGGAGAACCCGTGCCTAATCATGGGCCTTAAGCCCATCCTTTAGGCAATACCCCTAAACCTGTTCCCTCCCCCGGAGGGATAGGTCGCGACAAACCCAAAAGTATATAAGAAGCCTTAGCTGATAAAAGCTAGAATAAAGCCATGCAAGAAGAGCTCAGACAGTTCAGTATCAACGATGTTTGGGAACTAATTCCTAAACCTAAAGGTAAGTCCATTATTGGAACTAAATGGGTTTTCAGGAACAAGGTGGAGGAGAAGGGAAAAGTGGTTAGAAACAAAGTAGGACTCGTGGCCAAAGGATATACGCAAGAAGAAGGGATAGACTATGACGAGACCTATGCACTAGAAGCGAGGTTAGAAGCAATTAGATTATTACTTGCTTTTGCTTGCTATAAAAATTTCAGATTATTCCAAATGGATATAAAAAGTGAATTCCTAAATGGATTCATCCAAGAAGAAGTCTATGTGGAACAACCACCTAGTTTTGAAGATCCAAGAAAGCCAAACTCAGTCTACAGACTGAAAGAGGCCCTATATGGATTGAAGCAAGTACCTCGAGCCTGGTATGAAAGGTTAAGTAAATTCCTAACTCAAAATGGTTTTGTTAAAGGTAAGGTAGATACTACTTTGTTCATTAAAAGAGAAGGTAAAGATTTTCTACTTATTCAAATTTATGTTGATGATATTATATCACCTAATGAAAATCTATGCAAGAAGTTTTCTAGATGCAAATGGGATGAATTCGAAATGAGTATGATGGGTGAGTTAACTTTCTTTTTGGGATTACAAGTTAAACAATCAAAGGAAGGTATTTTCATTCACCAAGAAAAGTATGCAAAAGATCTCAACAAGAATTTTAGATTAGAAAATTGCAAAAAGACAGAGACACCTACGTCAAGTTCTTCAAAGCTGGATAAAGATGAAGAAGGAAATAATGTAGACCATAAGCTATACATGAATATTATTGGTTCGCTTCTTTATCTTACTGCATTTAGACCTGACATTTTGTTTAGTGTTTGTATTTGTGCTAGATTACAATCAAATCCCAAAGAATCTCATTTAAGTGCTGCAAAGCGCATTATCAAATACGTTGCAACGACTTCAAAGCTAGGTCTGTGGTATTCCAAAGAAGGAGACTTTACTCTCCTTAGATATTCAGACGCAGATTTAGCAGGATGCAAAATAGATAGAAAGAGTACTTCTGGTGAATGTCAATTGCTGGGCAACAAGCTGGTATCATGGTTTTCAAGAAAACAGAGTACCGTAGCTCTTTCAACAACTAAAGTAGAATATGTGGCTCTTGGAAGTTGTTGCTCTCAAATCTTGTGGATAAGACAACAGCTAAGAGATTTTTGTATTGAAGAATCATGCATTGAAATCAAATGTGACAATACCAGTGCCATTAATCTTACAAAGAATCCAATTCTTCATTCAAGGGCAAAGCATATAGAGATCCGACATCACTTCATTAGAGATCTTGTTCAGAACGAAGAAGTTATGATCCAGTTCCTCGACTCAAAGAATCAGTTGGCGAACATATTCACAAAACCATTGGAGAAAATTTTATTTGAATCTATTCGCGCACGACTGAACATCATATCTTCTATTGGATAAAGTCTGAAAAAGTTCAAACTTAGAATATCTAGAAGTCACGGCTGTAAATTAATACTTTCTAAATGGATATGAGTTTATTTTTGGATAAAACTTCGAAAAGATGCGTTAATTTTGAATCGCTACTTGCCCATTTCATTTTTAGGAATTTTCTTTTGAATTTATGGTGGTTTTTCATTTTCGAAAAAGGCAGTTTTTTCATTTTTGAAAAATGCAGTTTTTACTTTTTCCTTTGTGACGTTTCGTATACCCCGTTTCACCTGCTTTATATACCGTCGAAATTTCTCTTCTTCATTTATGTTTACTCAAACCCTAGAATAGAGAGATCCTATTTTCTCTCATTTTCTCTTGAGTTTGATCCAAAAAAAGCTTTCACCTTTTTCAATGAGCGAGTTCAAGAAATCCTCCAAGACTGTGACTATGTCTTTCCAAAGGAAATCTTCTAGAATTGCAAGTAGGGGACCACAACACATGCGAGAGGGTCATACCCACTTTGATTTAACTGAAGAAGAAGATTCTACTCAGGAACAACAACAACATTCTCAACAGTGTCACTCCTCACAGCAAGCGACACAAGATCCTCCTGAAACAGAAGAAGAGATCATTGAAGATGTTGAACTTGTAAGAACGCAAAAACCCCAATTTTTGTTCAGACTCTACTATAACTTAAAGATGGGTGGTTCTGCAATGACTTTGATTGATAAGTTTTTGTGAGCAAATGGTTACAAGAACGAAACTTTCTTCTTGAATACCATGGAAAGGTTAGGCATTGCGCTTGAAGGTTTTACAGCAATGACTTTTGCCAACTTTCCAAGTGATCCGCGTGTCGATGGTTTTAATCAGCCTGAAGGGAAGGATAATGATGAGAGGATGTAAACGCATTTTCAGCCTAGGATGGGTATTGCTGCAACTGTTTGTGGAGAGGGAACAAATTTATTCCGTTCCAAGGACCACAGGAAAACTTATTCGAAACTGAAGAGAGGGGTTATGCACCCTAGAAGTGTGGACTTTGATTTTCTTGATTCTTTGAAAGTGAAACTGAGGGAGAAGTTTGCACTCCTTCAACTTGAACGCTTTTGCTCAGAAACCACTGTCGTCTACCCTAAACTAACTGCTTATTTCTATTCAAATATGTCTTTTCTAGATGTGACTAGATTTTGTTTTACAATTAGGGACAACGAATTTGCGGTTGATGTGGACGCTTTGGCTGATGTGATTGGCATGGAAAGAGGGAGTTTCCAACCAATTAGTGTGTCTGTTGGTCACGCAACTTTGGCTCTTGTTCGAGACAGAATTGCTAAGGGCAGGATTTCTTACTCTAGAATGACTGCTTCCAATATCTTACTTCACAAGATCATAATCAACTGCATCAGACCCAAATCCACTTCAAAGACTGATGTCTCTCACTCTAAAGCAAAGTTGATGCGTGCAATCAACATTGGCTTTAAGTTCTCACTGCCTCACACTATTCTAATGCACATGTATAGGACGGTTGTGAAGGACAAGGGGCAATTACCTTACTCTGCGCCTGTCACTAAACTCTTCAGACACTTTAAAATTCAGTTTCCCGCTTCTCTATGTGTTAGAACCATTGCTCCTATGGTGATTGGACTAAAAATGGTTTCAAAGATGTGACTGAAGGAACTGAATAAGGAATTGGAGCAAATGAAGGAGAAGTCCCCTATCAAGGCAAAACAAGATTTTGCAGCAAAGAAGAGAAAATGCAAGGAGCTCATGAGCGCACCAATCAAGAAGAGGAGAGCCCTTATCTTGCAAGACGAAGAAGATGAGGACGATATCACTCTTTCTGCCTTAAGAAATTTACGGAGTTTTGTTAGCTTTAAGGAGCCAGAAGACGGAGAGAACCGAGAAAGAGGAGTGATAGAGAAGAGAAGAAAAGAAAGAGAAGAAAGAAGAACAGAGGAAGAGAAGAAGAGGAAGAAGAGGGTCAAGATGACTCTTTTCAGCCAACATTAGCTGTAACCTTGTCAGATGACTCGGAAAAGACAAGGAGTGAAACTACAGGAGAAGAAAAAGAAAAACATCACTTGGGTGCTGAAGCAGAGCAAGAACAGGAAGAGGAATTCTTTTCTCCACCTGAAGGCACAAAAACAGGGGGAGTTGCTGACAAAAGAGGTACTTCTTCACCTGTCTTTACTAGTGATGTTAGTAGATCTCCAGCAGATCCAGAGGATGTCTATGCCTCTCAATACCCTGAAGCAGATGTTGAGGCATCCACTCCTAGTCCTAGTGATCAAACTATTGATGTTCCCTCACATCTCAAGACTCCTGGAACTGATTCGGCTTAACCTAGTGCTACAATATAACCGACATCAGACTTTCAAAGACTGCTGGATATCCTTTTGAATTTAAAGGGTCAGTAATATGGTTTAGAGTTTGAGATGAAGAACCTGATTAGAGCCTTCAAGACGACTTCAGACTCTCTACAAGAGTAGATACAAGCCCTGAAGCTTCAATTGCAAGAAACTACAAAGGGTGAGGATATTCAATAGCTGAAGGAGACTCTAAAGAAGCTGGAGGAGACTGTCAAGTTAATGGGGGATTTCTAAATCGTTCGTATTCCCAAACAGCCATGATTTTACCCAACTCTTTTTAAAGTTTTTATCCACTTTTTGCTGTTGACAAAAAGGGGGAGAGTTTGTGCAGATTTGACTTGACTTATCTTTTGGGTACTTTTTGCTTAATGTTTGATTTCGATGACTTTTTGGTTTGGTTTTGGATTGACTTTTGTATACTTGGACTTTTGACTGCCGTTTGATTTTGAATCTTTTTTACGCTTGCAATAACTAAGCTTGTGATATTGGTTGTGGCTAGATAGTTATTAATCTTGCAGGATTAACATGTTTTTTGTGGTTATAGAATCGACGCTATTTAGGTCCCAATCAACTTATTTTTATAAGATAACATGTATTGCTTAAGTGTTAATTTGCAGGTCAAAATTTTTCAATTCTGTAGGAAAGTTTTGTCACCATAAAAAAAAGGGGGAGATTGTTAGAGAAAACTCATTTACTGTTTTGAAGTTGACAAAACATTTCCAAAAAAACTAGTCTGAAGAATTGCAGACTCTTTTGTAAAAGTCTGAAGACCGCCAGACCTTAATCTCAAAGTCTGCCCTCACTAACAGTTTCCAGACCGAAGAATGAAGACTTATCCAGATGCTTCAAGGATTCGATTCGTACGGCTTTTGGAAAACCTTATGGCTGGATATAGCATATAGTTGATTGATAATTCTTATTGGAATTCACTCCAATATGAAAATCTTTTGAAAGGCGAGCAAACTTGGAAGGTTCTACTTATGGAAACCAAATATCTTGATTGTATGGGCGAACGGGATTGACGGGCTTTCATCACAATCATCTAACGACTCGAGATCTCCTTGATTGATTTTGTCCAATGGGTAGATTGGAAGAATTCCTTTGGTAAATGCCAACGGTTGTGAAGGCATGAATGAATATTTAAGGCGGACTCTCCAGTTGTTTAAAAAGTGTGCATGAAAGAAGAATTCCAAAGTCTGAAGTTTTCTAGTCACTTGCTATTTCATTCATTGAGCTCAAAATTGTATATAAAAGAGAGAAATTCTTAGTGAGACTTTGTGAGAGACCAGTAGAGACTCATCAGTGAGAAAGTCGAAGATCACAAGTTGTAAAATCTCTTTTGATTCATAGTGGAATCCAGCCAGTGGGCTATCAGCGTGGGAGAGTGGACGTAAGCTTGATCTAAGCCAAACCACTATAAACCTTGTGTTCTAATTATCTTTCCTTGAATTCCTTACTTTTATTCATAGATTCATATAATTATTTAAAGCTGATTATGTCCTTAGTTTATCATCTTCTAAAGGCAAATTACTTCTGCTAAGTCTTGTGAAAATTTTTATTTACACCTATTTGTTGGAGAAATCTTTCTGGAATATTTTGAAGCTGACAAAACGTTTTCATCAATCTAGTCTGAAGATTTGCAGACTTTAAAGTCTAAAGACCTGCGGATCGCGGACTCAAGACTCAAAGTCTATTCTCATTGACGGTTTGTAGTTTGTCGAAGAAGGTCTATCCGGGATCGTGTGTTTCGTTAAGGATTTGATCTTATCGATCGACGAAGATCTCTTGGCTGGATATGACATAACTGATTCCTTTATTCGAATCAAGATTGATTAAAGATCCGATGATTGGCGAAGTATACTTGGAAGGTTCTACTTATGGAAACCGAGATCCTGATTGTATGGGCGAGCGGGATTGATGGGCTATCGACATGTTCCTTTAATGGCTCGAATGATCTTCCTAATTGATTTTGTCCAACGGGAAGATTGGAAGAATTCCTTTGGTAAGTGCCAACGGGTATGATGGCATAAAGGAGTATATAAGGAAGACGTTTCAGTTGTTCGAGGTGGTGCACGATAGAAGAATTCCAAAGTCGAAGCTCCTTATTCTTAGTCAATTCATTTGCTTTGAGCGAAATCTTGTACGCAAAAGAGAGTCTATATTTTGAGATACCTTGAGGAAGTGTGGTAGAATATCTACACTGTGGAATCAAGGGAAAGCATTGCTGTAATATCTTTTTTGTTCATAGTGAAATCCAGCCGGTGGGCTGTCAGTGCGAAAGAGTGGATGTAGGCTTGGAATAAGCCGAACCACTATAAACCTTGTGTTTAATTTTCTCTTCCCTACTCTCTGTTTACTTTGATCATAATCTGTTTTAGAGAACTTCCTTTCTATCGTCTGCCTAGTATTGCTTTCGTATCTCGATAAATTGTTTTTACACCTATTCACCCCCCTCTAGGTGTTTATACTAGCTATATCAATTGGTATCGAGCTGTGTACTCACTTTGTTTGAAGTGTTTTACTTGAGTTAAAGATCCATGGCTAGTATGTTAGCTCCGGGGCTGGTGGAAGGGCAAAGCAATACCGAGACCTCCTTACTTTGATGGAAAGGATTACAACATCTGGAAAAACAAGATGAAAGCGTTCTTAAGATCAAAGGATCCTCTGGAATGGGACGTTGTAGAAAAAGGAATCACTCCTAAAGCTGCATCTGTCTCAGAGAGAGGAAAAGAAACTGTTGAGTCTAGTGAAATGACTCAGGAAGAGATAATCAAGAGACAAGCTCTTGATGCAAAAGCAATTTATTCTTTATATTGTGCTTTGTCACCTACTGAATATAACAGAATATCTTCTTGTGTTACAGCAAAAAGAAGTCTCGGGATAGATTACATATTACCTATGAAGGAACTGATCGAGTGAAAGAGACCAGAATCAACATTCTCCTCGGTCAATACGAAGCCTTCAAAATGAAATCAGGATAATCTATAACTGACATGTTTAGTCGTTTTACAGAAATCGTGAATGGTCTTGAAAATCAAGGTCAACCAATTTCTGATCCCATGAAAGTAAACAAGCTACTGCGTGGACTCTCTAAGGATTGGAATCACATAAAGACCTCAATAAGAGAGACGCAAAGAATCATGCCATTATCTCGTCGATGAGTTGGTTGGAACTCTTCGAGTCTTATGAAGTGGAACGAATCAATGAAGACGAATATCCTAAAGGTAAGAAATCCATTGCATTAAAATCCAATGATGATTCGATGTTACAGATTCGAAGACGATATGGATGATGAGGAGCTTGCTCTCATGATAAAAAGATTCAGAAAGTTGAACGAAAAGGAAGAAGATTCAATCCAAAGAAACAGAGTTTTCAAAAGCAACGAGACTAAGTCTCGTTGAGGATGATGAATCAAACAAAGATATAGTCTGCTTTGAATGTAAGAAAAATGGACACATCGGACCCAACCTGTCCTCTTCGAGGAAGAAGAAAGGAAAAGCTGAAAAGTATCGAAAGGCTCTTAAAGCGAAAACCTGGAGTGATACGAGTGTGAAGAAAGTGATGATGATTATGCCAATATATGTCGATGGCACAATCGGATTCGATTCAAACTCCGAGACAGACTCGATTCAGACGTGAGTTTGAGGTAAGTAACTTTAAAATCCCTATTAAAGTTTCTAAATACATTGATGAGTTGTGTTCTAGTCTTAAGACTTCTCTTAAAAGGATTTCCGAACTTAAAAAAAAAATTCTGCACTAAAACAACAGGAAAATGCTTTGAAAGAAAAGTTGAAATGTTTAGACATGAATGTTTCTACTCTTAAAGAAAGTGAAGAAAATCTTTTAAAAGAAAATGAATTTTTAAAAATTGACATATCAAATATTTCAAAAAGATTTTCAATAGGATCTGAGAAACTTGAGAAAATTCTTTCAGCACAAAGACATTATTTCAATAAATCTGGTTTGGGAATGACTGTGGAAACCATTCCTCTAATTGATTTTCCTAAAGTGAAGAAAAGAATTAAGCAAAGACCCACAAGAGATGCTTACAAAAATCATTTCAAAAAGGTTTTTGTAAAACCAGTAGGTCAAAATGCTCTCAAATGTTCAAAGTGCAATAGTGCAGATCATTTTGAAAAGGAATGTCCTATGGTTTGGAAACCTGTTAAAAAGGTATGGGCAAAAACCGCATATCATACTAACACCAATGGACCCAAGAAAATATGGGTACCAAAGAAAGCTTGAGTTTTTTTTTAAATGCAGGTCACTATCAAGAAAAAGGTAAAATGGTATCTGGATTGTTGACACCTAAATTTCGTTTTTTTTTAATTAATTAATTAGGTTTCTTTTAATTATTAATTTTTGCCGTTTTCGGATAATAAAAAGAGAAAACAACAAAAAAACAAATAAAAACAGAAAAAAAAAAACAAAAAAAAAAGAAAAAAAAGCAGCCCCCTTTGTGGGCCTCCATGGCCCGGCGTAAGGCCCGGCCCCCTTTGGTCGTCTCCTTCCTCGGCGCCTCGCAATTCACGCGCGGAGATGCGACGCCGGAGCGAAGAGCACGAGCAGCGATGGGACGGGAGCGAGGGGGCAGCTAGCGTCGATAGACACCGGTTCGGCCGCACCAAGGCCGGTCGGCACATGGAGGATCGGCGGCCAAACCTCTCCGTCGACCGGACTCCCTCGCCTATAAATAGGCCGGCACCACCTCCGTTGAAGGGCACGCCGAGAACGATCGAAGGCCGCAAAGCTTCGAGCTTCCTACTGAGAGACTTCAGAAGGGGAGCCGAAGACGAGCAGGCCGAGATCTGGGAGCTCGCGGCCAGAGGGAGAGAGATCGAAGTCGCGACCCTTGGACACCCCACTGAGAGACTTCAGGGGGGTCGAGGGCTCGCGGCTTTGGATCTGGGTCTCGCTGGAGGGAGGAGTAGAGAGAGAGAGAGAGACATCGGAGAAGAAGAGATTCGCGGGGTCTCGCCGTCATCGCCGTCTTCGTCGCGCCGTCGTCACGAACGTACCGCGCCGTCACCGTTGCCGTCGCCACCTCCCTCTCCTCGCCTAGTCATCGCCGCCGTCGCCGCCGTCATCGCCGTCGTCGCCGCTGCGCCTCCCGGCGCCTCAATTCGGAAACCCTTGGGTTCCCGATTTTCCGGTCACGATCCGGATTGTCGGGTCGGACCGGGTCGGGAACCGGGTAGGGATTCCGTAAATCCGGGGCGCGAAGGTCGGGTCGTGAGTCGGGTCGGATCCGGGTAGGGTTTCGCCGGGAGCGGGCTGTCGGATCGGGTTGTCGGGCCGGGCCGGTTGTCCCTAAACACCGCCACGACGCCGTTTCAATATAAATAAAAAAAAGAAAAAGAAAAGAGGGCAAAAATCCGAGTCGGGCCCGCAACGCGGGCCCGTCCCGCGCGGAGTTGTCGGCCCGGGTCGGACCCAACCCGCGGATCCGACCCGGGTCAGTTTTTATAATATTTTATAATAAATAATATTTCAAAAAAAAATCAAAAATAATTTATTTTCGAAAAAATATTAAAAAATGTTTTAATTTCCAGAAAATCGAAAAATATTTAAAAAAATGTTGAAAAATGTTTTATTTTCTAAAAAATCGAGAAAAGTCAAAAATAATTTATTTTCCAAAAATATTTTGAAAAATATTAAAAAAATATTTTATTTTCCGAAAAATCAAAAAAATCAAAAATATTCCATATTTTTCAAAAAATGCCAAAAAAAATACCAAAAAAAAAATCCCTTTTATATCAAAAAAAAAATTAGAAAAAGACTCAAGAAATGTTTTTCCTCCCAAAAATGCATGGAAAATCCCTCGAACATCCAAAAAAACCTCAAGGTTTAAACAAGATTAGGTACCGAAAGGGCATTAGTGATTAACTAGTGTAATCAAGTCCCCGATCCTAATTTCTCGGTTGCGCAGAGTGAGTATTTCTCCCAATACTTCGCTTGGGTTTCTAATCAACCCACCCCAAATCGATTAGTGGCGACTCCATTTTAAAAATTGATTTACGGGTTAAAAACTTGAACCATTAAGTCGTGAATTGGTGGACTTGGGAGAGTCCGGGCATAACTAATTTCAGCCGAGCCATTAGCCTCCTTAGGCGCTCGTACCCGATGGCGGGTGCCTAGAAAAAAAGAGGTCGCGACATGGATAGTGGATGCTCAAGACATATGACAGGAGATTCAAATTGCTTCATAAAGCTCGTTCAAGTAAATGGTGGAAAAGTCTCATTTGGAGGAAACAACAAAAGAAGAATTGTGGGGTTTGGAATTGTAAAGATTGGAAACCTCACAATAAGCAATGTTTCCCTAGTGGAAGGATTCAACTACAATCTGCTCAAGATATCGATCCACCGTGTGTGATACCGGTTTCAAAATAAACTTTCAAGAGGGAATATGTTCGGAACCCGGTAAAGATTCTACTCGGTCATTTATGGGTCGAAGACATGGAAATATCTACCTCTTGGACGTGAAACCGATGAATCGCAATGTCTGATCTCAATTCAAGACGAAGCAAACTTATGGCACGAAAAGCTTGGGCACATCAATATGAAGCAGATAGCCAAAATTTCAGCAAAGAAGCTTGTTCGTGGTTTACCCAATTTATCATACCAAAAGTCTGATCTATGCACTCCATGCGTATTGGGAAAGCAGGTAAGAAATTCCTTTAAACCAATAAATCAAGTTTCCACTAATCGAGTACTGCAGCTTCTGCATATGGATCTCTTTGGACCAACCAGAACTCATAGCATTGGAGGTAAGAAATATTGCCTAGTAATTGTGGATGATTACTCACGATTTACCTGGGTATATTTCTTGGCAAGTAAGTCTGAAACATTCTCTTACTTTGAAAAGTTTGCTAAAAAGGTTCAAAATGAAAAAGGGTATGTTATTTCAAGTATAAGAAAGACCATGGAGGTGAATTTGAAAATCAAGATTTTACAAAATTTTGTGATAAATCTGGTTTTCAGCATTTATTCTCCTCTCCATATACTCCAGAGCAAAACGAAGTTGTGGAAAGAAAGAATAGGTCGCTTCAAGAAATGGCTAGAACTCTTTTAATTGAAAGTAACATTTCTTCACGTTTTTGGGCTGAAGTAGTTTCTACAGCATGTTATATTATTAATAGAGTATTTCTAAGACCAATTCTGGAAAAAACCCCCTATGAGTTATTCAAAGGAAAGAAACCTATTGTTTCATACTTTCATGTGTTTGGATGTAAATGCTTTATTTTGAAAAATGCAAATGATCGAGTTGGCAAGTTTGAGGAAAAATCGACGAAGGCATCTTCCTTGGATATTCTATCTCGAGCAAAGCCTACGAGTCTATAACAAGAAGACTCAATCTGGAGGAATCAATGAATGTCAAATTCCAGGATTCTATGCAAAATGAATCTATTCGACTTATCTTGAAGAATCTGAACCGCTTCGACTCTACAAAGTCTAAAGAAGCAAATCGACTTTGAAAGACCAAAGAACAAGTGGTTATTGAAGATTCAAATGAAGGAAGTGATCATCAACCTGAAAAATCAACCAAGAATCGGAAGCATAAGTCCAAATATCCCAAAGATCTCATTATTGGCGACATTAATGAAGGAATTCGCACAAGATCCAAAAGGCGCGAAGTGTCTAGTGCTTGGCTCTTATTTATGAAATAGAACCCAAAAGCATAGAAGAAGCTTTATCGATGAAAGCCTGGATTGAAGTTATGCAAGAAGAACTCGAGACAATTCAGCATTAATGATGTCCGGGAGTTGACTCCTAAACCAAAAGGTAAATCTATTATTGGAGCTAAATGGGTTTTCAGGAACAAGATGAACGAGAAAGGAAAAGTCATAAGAAACAAAGCAAGACTCGTGGCCAAGGGATATACGCAAGAAGAAGGGATAGACTATGACGAGACGCATCAGTAGCAAGGTTAGAAGCAATTCGATTATTACTTGCTTTTGCTTGTTATAAGAATTTCAGGTTATTCCAAATGGACGTCAAAAGTGCTTTCCTGAATGGATTTATCCATGAGGAAGTCTATGTGGAACAACCACCTGGGTTTGAAGACCCAAGGAAACCAGACTCAGTATTCAGACTGAAAAATGCCTTGTATGGTTTAAAGCAAGCACCTCGAGCTTGGTACGACAGGCTGAGTAAGTTTTTAATTCAAAATGGCTTTGTTAAAGGTAAAGTAGACACTACTCTGTTTATCAAAAGAGAAAGCAAAATTTTTCTGCTTGTTCAAATATATGTTGATGATATTATTTGTGGATCCTCTAATGAAAGTTTGTGCAAGAATTTCTCTAAGTCTATGCAGAATGAATTTGAAATGAGCATGATGGGTGAACTAACCTTCTTTCTTGGACTTCAAGTGAAACAATTGAAGGAAGGGACCTTTATTCATCAAGAAAAATATGCTAATGATCTTGTCAAAAAGTTTGGACTGGAAAATTGCAAAAAGACTGATATAC
Organism: Eucalyptus curtisii; assembly: GCA_017140595.1. Lineage (NCBI taxonomy): Eukaryota > Viridiplantae > Streptophyta > Magnoliopsida > Myrtales > Myrtaceae > Eucalyptus > Eucalyptus curtisii. The sequence goes on along the minus strand of CM029504.1, from coordinate 36,434,313 downwards.
CAATGTCAAGCTCTTTGAAGATAGACAAAGATGAAGGAGGAAAGAAAGTTGACCGAAGCTATACGGGAGTATCATTGGTTCACTTCTTTATCTTACGCTTCTAGACCCGACATTTTGTTTAATGTTTGCATTTGTGCTAGATTTCAAGCAGACCCTAAAGAATCTCATCTAAATGTTGCAAAGCGTATTATCAAATACATTGCTTCAAATTCAAGCATCGGTCTTTGGTATCCTAAAAAGGGAGACTTTACTCTTCTTGGATACTCGACGCAGATCTAGCTGGTTGCGAGTTGATAGAAAGAGCACTTCGGGCACTTGTCAACTACTTGGAAGCGGGACGTGTCTTGGTTTTCAAGGAAGCAAAATACGGTAGCTCTTTCTATAGCGAAGCGAGTATGTAGCTCTCGGAAGTTGTTGTTCACAAATTCTGTGGATAAAACAACAGCTAAGAGACTTTGGAATTGAAGATTCATGCACGGAGATTAACTGTGACAACACCAGTGCAATCAATCTTACCAAAAATCCAATCCTTAACTCAAGAGCGAAGCATATAGAGATTCGACATCACTTCATTAGAGATCATGTTCAAAATGGAGATATTTCGATTCAGTTTGTTGACTCAAAGAACCAACTGGCGGATATATTTACAAAGCCTTTGGAGAAAAATCAATTTGAAATCATCCGTTCCGGACTCAACATCCCGAAGCTTGAAGAAGTTAAAGTCTAGAGACTCTCGACTCGGATAAACAAGGTTCTTGACTGTAAGTTATTTTATTTTCTCTCATATTAAATCTCGGAAAGGTACGATCATCTATCTATAATTGATTTTTGCTATCTTCAATTTCCGTGATAAGTGCAATGTTTTCTTTTTCAAAAAGGAGTTAATATTTTAAAAATGGCAGGTATCTATTTTTGAAAAAGGCTGTTATTTTTTTAAAAAAAGGGCATCTTTTACTTTCCATTACGATGCTTGGTATGCCTCTCTTCAACTGACCTATATACAGTCAGTTCTTCTTCGTTCAAAAAACCCTAAAAAGCATCGATCTTCCACTCCTGTCTTCTTCACTTGTTTAATCTTCGAAAAAGTTATCATCTTTCTTGGGAAAGTCAAGTTTGGAATCTTTCAAGACTGTGAAAGATGTCGTCTTCAAGAAAGTCTTCGAGGATTGCAAGCAGGGGACCACGACAAATGAGTGAGGGGCCTACTCACTTTGATCTCACCGAGGAAGAGGAGTCACCCAGTCAGCAACAGAGCCCACAACATTCTCAGCAGCGTCATTCTCCACCAACTACTTCACAGGGTGTTGGTCATCGCGAAGAGGAAGAAATCGTTGAAGGAGCTGCTCCTGTAAGAACTCAAAAGCCCTCTTTTATTTATAAGCTTTACCGTGCTTTAAAGAGGATCGGTACTCCATTGAACTACATCGATGAGTTTCTTAAGGACAAGGGATATGGGAATGAGTATATCTTTTTGCGAAATATGGAGTGTTTGGGAATTGCTCCTAAGGGGATGGCAGAAGAATCCCTTGCAAATATCCCAAGTGACCCGCGTGTTGGAGGACTGAATCCGATAGATGGGAATGATGATGACAAATTGTACAGCCAATTTCAACCGAGAATGGGTGTTGCGGCGAAAATTCGGGGAAAAAGGACAAACTTGTTCCGATCGAAGGAACATAAGGATCTATACTCCAAATTGTTGAAGCGTGGGGTGATAAACCCTAGGAGTGTGGATTTTGATTTCCTTGATGCTGTGAATGTTAATTTGAGGGAAAAGTTCCGTTTTCTTCAACTTGAACAGTTCTGTTCTGACACTACAGAAGCCTATGCTGAACTAACTGCATATTTCTATTCAAATCTTAGCTTCTTGGATACGAATAGAATTTCTTTTAGTGTCCGAGATCAGGACTTTGTGGTGGATGTAGATATGCAAACTGATGTGCTTGGGGTTGAGAGAGGAAGATATCAACCTATTAATGTCTCTATTGCTCGTGCTACATTGGAACTTGTTAAGGACAGAAGGACGAGGGAAGAATTTCCTACTCAAGAATGCGTGCGTTCAACATTCTGTTCACAAGATTGTGATAAATTGCCTCGAGACCGAAATCTACTTCAAAGACTCGATGTTTCAAACTCGGAGGCAAAGCGATGTACGCCATCAATGCTGGAAAAAGGTTTTCTCTTCCTCACACTATTTTGTTCCACGTGTATAGAGCGGTGGTGAAGGACAAGGGTCAACTTCCTTATCCAGGTCTTGTGTCAAAGTTATTCAGACATTTGAATGTTCAGCCTCCACAATTTCTCTGTGTTCGATCGTGTGATAAAATGGTGGTAGGACTGAAAATGGTGTCCAAAAGGCGTCTGAAAGAACTCAACAAGGCGTTGGAGAAATTCAAGGAAACAACCCCTGCCAAGTCTCATCAAGTCTCTTTGGCAGCAAAAAGAAAAGGGAAGGAGCCTATGGTTGCTTCATCCAAAAAGAGAAGAGCTCTCATCATTGAGGATGAAGATGATGAGGATGACATCACCATTTCTGCTATGGCATTGAAGAACCTGAGTCGTTCTGTTCCAGAATCAATGGAACGACAGGAGAGAGAAGCAGAAGAAAAAGAAGCAGAGGCGAAAGAATCAGAGGAGAGAGAAGTTGAAGAAAGAGATGCAGAGGAAGAAAGGTTTGAAAAAGAAGAAGAAGAAGAAGAAAGAGGAAATCCAGAGGAAGGAGAGCATGAGGAACACTCTTCTCCACCTGAAGGCATGGAAACAGGGGGAGATGGTGAGAAAAGAGGAATGTCCTCATATCCTGCTACCGGTGAAGGAGTCGGTCGCTCTCCAGCAGATCCGAGGACATTTATGCCTCTCAATTTCCCCGAGGAGGGACATGATGCTTCATCGCCAAATCTGCGTGACTATGCTTTGATGTACCATCATCCGCCTTTACTCCATCTAATCGTGCCGAAGCGGTATGCGGTGATAATTCAGCAGATTTCCGCAGAATTCTTGATGTTCTCTTGGAAATGTGGGGTCGATATATGCTCGGGATACGAAGTTCGAACTTGCGAGAATGCGGGACAAGCTTCTTCGGTTTCTTTGAATGATCGGATCCAAGCCCTTGCTCTTCGAATCAAGCAAATGCTAAGAGTGAAGAGGTGGCTCAACCGAAGGAAGATTTGAAAAAGCTGGAAGGCATCGTCCGATCAATGGGAGATTTCCAGCTTGTTCGTATTCCCAAGCAATCTTGACTCTATTCCATTTCCATCTCAACCTTTTTTATGATGACAAAAAGGGGGAGAGATGCGAGATTTGAAAACTTTGAACTTAAACTTTTAGTTTGTTTGTTTTGATGTTTGACTTGACTTGTGTGTCTGTTGTGGACTGAATTTGGGATTTGGATTTGATTGCTTATATTAAGTACTATTGATATCTTATGAATGGCTTTACTCTCATGCAAGACTAACCTATTTTCGTGGTTGCAGATTCTAGTGTTATCATTAAGCCATTAATCTTTATGAGATATCCATATTTGCTTGAGTAATGTTTTGCGGTCAAAGATATTCAAATCTTCAGGAAAGTTTTGTCATCATCAAAAAGAGGGAGATTGTTGGAGAAATCTTTCTCGGAATATTTTGAAGCCGACAAAACGTTTTCATCGCTAGTCTCGAAGATTTACAGACTTTAAAGTCTAAAGACCTCCGGATCGCGACTCAAGACTCAAAGTCTATTCTCTTTGACAGTTTGTAGTTTGTCGAAGAAGGTCTATCCAGGACTCTGTTTCGTTAAGGATTTGATCTTATCGACTGACGAAGATCTCTTGGCTGGATATGACATAATGGATTCCTTTATTCGAATCAAGATTGATTAAAGATCCGATGATTGGCGAAGTATACTTGGAAGGTTCTACTTATGGAAACCGAGATCCTGATTGTATGGGCGAGCAGGATTGATGGGCTATCGACATGTTCCTTTAATGGCTCGAATGATCTTCCTAATTGATTTTGTCCAACGGGAAGATTGGAAGAATTCCTTTGGTAAGTGCCAACGGGTATGATGGCATAAAGGAGTATATAAGGAAGACGTTCCGCTTGTTCGAGGTGGTGCACGATAGAAGAATTCCAAAGTCGAAGCTCCTTATTCTTAGTCAATTTATTTGCTGAGCGAAATCTTGTATGCAAAAGAGAGTCTATATTTTGAGATACCTTGAGGAAGTGTGGTAGAATATCTACACCGTGGAATCAAGGGAAAGCATTGCTGTAATATCTCTTTTGTTCATAGTGAAATCCAGCCGGTGGGTCACAAGGTGCGAAAGAGTGGACGTAGGCTTGGAATAAGCCGAACCACTATAAACCTTGTGTTCAATTTTCTCTTCCCTACTCTCTGTTTACTTTGATCATAATCTGTTTTAGAGAACTTCCTTTCTATTGTCTGCCTAGTATTGCTTTCGTATCTCGATAAATTGTTTTTACACCTATTCACCCCCTCTAGGTGTTTATACTAGCTATATCACGATTCACCCCCCCCTCTAGGTGGTTGCACTAGCCCTTTCAATTCACAAGGATGTCAAAGCTAGCAATATCTTGTTAGATTCAGAACTAAATGGAAGGTTAGGAGATTTCGGGCTTGACAAAATATACAATCATGGCATAGATTCTCAAACCACCCATGCGGTGGGAACTCTTGGATATTTGGCCCCAGAGAACACTCGAACTGCCAAGGCCACTACGAGAACATATGTTTTTGCATTTGGGGCATTTTTGCTCGAGGTTGCTTGTGGAAGAAGGCCGATTGAGGCTCAGGAGAAGGAGGATGTAATATTGGTGGACTGGGTGTTTTCTTGCTGGGATATGGGTGACATTCTAGACGCAAGAGATCCAAATTTAGGGATAGACTTTGCGGCGAAGGATGTGGAGCTAGTGTTGAAACTTGGATTGATGTGCTCCCATTCAGAGCCAACAGTGAGACCAAGAATGTGAAATGCCTAGTGCAACCACCTAGAGGGGGGTGAATAGGTGTAAATAAAAATTTTCACAAGACTTAGTAGAAGTAATTTGCCTTTAGAAAATGATAGACTAAGGACATTGTTGACACCTAAATTTTGGCGATCCGGTCATTTATTTGTTGCATAGAAAATTATGAGTTAATTTTATCCCTGAAAAAATATTAATTGCATAGCATATAAATTTAGGTGCATTTATTTTTAATTTGCATTTTTTGCATTTATTTATTGGACCGGTGGCGGATGGGTTCGAATTAGTGGTTTTGAGCTTCAAATTGACAGGTTGAACTAAGCCCACGAATGGAACAAATTGGCCCAAAACCTTTTTTTAATGATAAAAATTACCTTGTGGAAAAATAGAGATTTGAAATTTTTCCAGGATATGTTGGAGATTTTTCAATATCATCGGATAAGGCAAGTGTGACAAAAAATTATTGTGAGCTCATCTTTGCAAGATTTGGGATTTGAGAAAAATTCTATCACAATATTGAATAAAATCGGTGAAGGAATATTGCGCTCGAAAAAATCTAGTCCACTCACCTATGAATAGGTTGCTAAAATGCGGAGTGAGAAGAGAGGCCACACATTGAATATACGGCTGTAAGGGTTTTTTTTTCTTTTGATCACTCGGCGGGTGCCACACAATTGAGAATACACGGCCCCAAATCCGGAGAGAGCCTATTCATTCACGAAAAAGGAGAGGGAAGGTTCTTTTTCAAAGGGGACTTCTTGTTTCATCACTTTGTAAGAGGGAGGTTTTCTTTGTTTCAGAAAAAATGGTTTTCTTTTTCACTTGAAGGGTCAAGGTCAACCAAAAAGGGGTTTTCCTGTTTTCTCTGAAGCTGTGCAGAGAGGGATTGCAGAGAGAAGAGACGTGAGAGAGAGAGAGAGAGAGAGAGAGAGAGAGAGAGAGAGAGAGAGAGAGAGAGAGAGAGAGGGGGGGGTCGTTTCTTACGGAAAGGGGAGAGAGACAAAAAAAGGTCTGCACGTTCTGAATTCGAGAAGGAGTAGGAAAGCCAAAGGGAAAAGAACAAAAAGGTGGGGAACTGGGAACGGACGAAGCCCGCTGCCCACCGACGCTAGCTACCTCGCCGCTCCCCCTCCTCCGGTCTCCAAAGACCACCGCGCGCACTCTCTTCATGGCCAGTCTAGCCCAGTGCTTGGCTGAGTCCTTGCCGCACTAGATCAGCGCCTTCGCTGCTGCTCGTCACCGTACTGGCAACTACATCAACGACAGCTCAGTCCAGTGAACTCCGGACGTCCTGAACGAGAACCAAAGCCCTCCCAGCTTCAAGCGCGCATCACGGCTACCCCGGCGGAAGTTCCTGCAGATTACGACACTGCACCGGTGATCTAGTAATCCCGTCCACCTCGCCTCCACCTTGACAATCCAGTGGCTCCGGTTGTCCGGAGGACACCAAGCAGCCGTTTTGGTGTGTCACAGTCCCTTGGTGAGTTTCCCTTGGTGTGTCACAATCCCTTGGTGAGTTCCCAGCAACTCTAGTGGACATTCAGCAACCTCGGATTTGTCACTTCCCCGTGCCTGATCGGAACACTCCTGCCTGTATCACCGAGCCACGTCGTCGCAGCACCCTTCTGCATAGTCACCGAGTATAAAACAGTGATTGGCGAGTCCCTCAAGCATCTTTGGACCCACTTATATATAGCTTTTCGCAGGTTTTAAGGTGAATGCCAGGTGATTGTCAGTCCACTGCTGCGTCCTCAACACCCTTGGTATCCTTGCCAAAATTACAGAAAAGTCGATGCCTCTCCCGATGCACAAAGCAACTCCCGTCCCATTTCCAGCAAGCCCCCTTGTCGCTTGACTTGCAGCGCCCTCCAGCGACGACCGCAGCAAACCACCGCCCTCCAGTCCACGTTGCCGCATCCAGCCTTGTCGAGCTTACAAGTTTTACTTTCTTGCAGATTTCTTCGGGGGCCCAATCTTCAGTAGCAGCCAATGCCTTTGCCGTGAGTCCTTTTCAACGGGAATTTGTTGAAAAGGAGAAAATAAAGGTCAAGTGGCGGTCAAAGTGGAGGAAAAGGAGAAATTCTGGAAATTCGCTCCTTGGGTGCTCGTTCAAGAGTCACCAGCTACCGCCCGAGCCCCTCGACGGAGCTCCGACGACCGTGACCTCCGACCGACGGTGACCAGTGACACCACAACCATTGTCCTTAGCCGCACCAAGCCTCCATCGTTGGTTCAATCTACCGATCGGATTTTTGGAAAAATTCAAATTTAGGTAGAGATTTATTTTATTAGGTATTTTTTTAGGTAGATTTAATTTATTAGGTAAATTTATTTTATCTTGTTTTAATTTTTGATATTTTGTCTCATTGTTTGAAATTTTTTCTAGATGCATGGTTGAAATTCCCGATATACTTCTTCAATTCACAACCTCACCACGAATTTTTATTCCATCTATAAGGCTTTAGATGGAATAATTAATCACGCGGGGGTAAAATTGATATCTTGATCTTTAAGGCTTAAGATCAATTTATTGATTTTATTAGCGAAATAATCAAGTTTGAATTTCAATTCTAATGGTGGATAACATTTTTTATGACCATGGATGATTTGGTGTTTATCTCTTAATTGTTCTATTTATCCCGAAAATACAAAAAGTTGCATTCGCATTCCATGTAGATTAGAATTGATTGCATGATAGGTTAGTTAGATTTGTTTTTTTTTTTAAATGCATGCATTTAGAATAGATAACATTTCACTTTAGTTTTCACTTTAGTTAGATTTTTATTTTTAGTGATTTTAATTACAAACTTTCATAAAAAAAAAATACAAAAAAATCATGCACATGTCATGTAGGATTAGATTCAAGAAATTGTCCGTCATTAATATTAGGTCATTTGGGTTAATTTAGATTGCATATTTAATTATTGCATGTTCATTAAGAAAACACAAAAAAATTATTATTTTACTCATTCATATAGTTTAGGCAATACTACTATGTCATATCATTTCATGTTAGATTAGTAGCATGCATTGCATAAAGCATGACTCTCATTAAATAAATGAAAACAAAAAAAATTGAGTGGTTGCGTGTTTATTAGAAATCATATTTAGGATTGTCGATGCGAATTCTGATCTAACATCGCAGATGTTTTCGTTGCTATGAGGTAAGTTCTGCATTTTTATTTGCTTTCTTGAGTGTTAAATTGGTGGTTTGCGCACCTGTATGATAACCTCACATGTTAGGGAGATAAATTAAAATCAGTTCAAACTGCTTGCCAAACATTTTTTCAAAATAAAAGAGAAAGGTACCGAAAGGGGGTTAGAGAAATCGAAAGTAATCAAGTCCCTGTACCCAAAGTCTATGGTTCGTAGAAGTAAAATAATTCTCTCGTTACTTTACTTGGGTTTCTAATCGACCCACTGAAAATAGATTAGTGGCGACTTCTGATTGAAAATCATTTGCATGTTAAGAACTTGAACCTAAGTCGCGAATTGGTATGAGCTTGGGAGAGCCCGAGCTAAGTTAGACATAGTAGTCCATTAGCCTAATTTTAGGTGGTGCACTTGAAATTTAGGTCGCGACAGACGTAATCAGCTTTAAATAATTATATGAATCTACGAATAAAAGTAAGGAGTTCAAGGGAAGAAAATTAGAACATAAGGTTTATAGTAGTTCGGCTTAGATCAAGCCTACGTCCACTCTCCCACGTTGACAGCCCACTGGCTGGATTCCACTATGAATCAAAAGAGATTTTACAGCTTGTGATATTCGACTTTCACAGTGAAGAGTCTCTACTGATCTCTCACAAAGTCTCACTAAGAATTTCTCTATTTTGTATACAACTTTGAGCTCAATGAATGAAATAGAAAGTAATTGGAAAACTTCAGACTTTGGAATTCTTTTTTCACGTACTATATTCAAACAACTGGAGAGTCCGCCTTAAATACTCCTTCATGCCTTCACAACCGTTGGCACTTACCAAAGGAATTCTTCCAATCTACCCGTTGAACAGAATCAATCAAGGAGATCTCGAGTCGTTAGATGATTGTGATGAAAGCCCGTCAATCATGTTCGCCCATACAATTAGGATCTTTGGTTTCTATAAGTGAAACCTTCCAAGTTTGCTCGCCTTTCAAAAGATCTTCATATCGGAGTAAATTCCAATAAGAATTATCAATCAACTAGATGCTATATCTAGCCATAAAGTCTTCCAAAAGCCGTACGAATCGAATCCTTGAAGATAATCCCGCATCTAGATAAGTCTTCATTCTTCGGTCTGGAAACTGTCAGTGAGATCAGACTTTAAGATTAAAGTATGGTGGTCTTCAACTTTGACAAAAGAGTATGGAGTTCTTCAGATTATAACATTTGAGTCTGCAAGTCTTCAGACTAGACTTTTGGAAATGTTTTGTCAACTTTAAAATAGTAAAGGAGTTTTCTCTAACAATCTCCCCATTTTTTATGGTGACAAAATTTTCCTGCAGATTTGACAAACTTTTGATTTGCAAAACAACAATTAAACAATACATGATATCTTATAAACATAAGTTGATTAGGACCTGGATAGCATCAATTCTGCAACCACAGAAAACATGTTAATCTTGTAGGATAAATAACAATCCAGTCACAGTCAATATCACAAACTTAGTTGCTGCAAGCGTAAAAAAGATTCAAAGTCAAACAGTAGTCAAAAGTCCAAAGTTCAAAATCCAAAGTGCATAAGTACCAAACCAAATACCAAACCAAGTACCAATACCAAACCAGTGAAAAGAAAGATAAATAAAAATTTGCACACATTCTCCCCTTTTTTGTCAACAGCAAAAAGTGGAGAAAAACTTGAGAAGAGTTGGGTAAAATCATGGCTGTTTGAGGATACGAACGATTTGGAAATCCTCGATTGACTTGACAGTCTCCTCCAGTTTCTTCAGAGTCTCCTTCAATTGTTGAATATCTTCACCCTTTGCAATTTTTTGCAATTCCCGTGTTCTTTCACCACCCAAGTGATGTTTTTCACTTTCTTCTCCTGTAGTGCCACTCTGAGTCTTTTCTGAATCCTCTGACAAGGATACAACATATGTTTGCTCAAAGAAGTCATCTTGACCCTCTTCTTCCTCTTCTTCTCTTCCTCTTTCTTCTTCCTCTGTTCTTTCTTCACCTCTTTTCTGTGTTTCTTCTCTTTCTCTATTCTCTCTGTCCTCAGGCTGCTTAAAGCTAACAAAACTCCGTAAATTTCTTAAGGTGGAGAGAATGATATCATCCTCATCTTCTTCGTCCTGCAAGATAAGGGCTCTCCTCTTCTTGATTGGTGCGCTCATGGGCTCCTTGCCTTTTCTCTTCGTTGTTGTGGATTCTTGTTTTGCCTTGACAGGGGACTTCTCCTTCAGGCGCTCCAATTCCTTATTCAGTTCCTTCAGACGCATCTTTGAAACCATTTTCAGTCCAATCACCATTGGAGCTACGGTTATAACACATAGAGAAGCGGGAAGCTGAATTTTGAAGTGTCTAAAAAGTCGAGTGATAAGCGCAGAGTAAGTTAGTTGCCCCTTGTCCTTCACAACTGTCCTATATATATGCATTAGGATAGTGTGAGGCAGTGAGAACTTAAAGACAATGTTGATTGCATACATCAACTTTGCTTCAGAGTGAGAGACATTAGTCTTTGAAGTAGATTTGGGTCTTATGCAGTTGATCACGATATTGTGAAGTAAAACAGTGGTGGCAGTCATTCTAGTGTAAGAAATCTTGCCCACAGCAAATCTGTCCCGAACAAGAGCCAACGTTGCGTGACCAACAGACACACTGATTGGTTGGAAATTCCATCTTTCCACACCAATCACATCAGCCAATGTATCAACATCAACCACAAATTCTTTGTCCCTAACCATAAAACAAAATCTATTCGCATCTACAAAAGACAGATTGAATAGAAGTAAGCAGTTAATTCAAGGTAGGCGACAGAGGTTTCTGAGCAAAAGCGTTCAAGTTGAAGGAGTACAAAATTTTCCCTCAGTTTCACTTTCAAAGAATCAAGAAAATCAAAGTCCACACTTCTAGGGTTCATAACCCCTCTCTTCAGTAGTTTCGAGTAAGTCCTTTTGTGGTCCTTGGAACGGAATAAATTCGCTCCCTCTCCACAAATAGTTGCAGCAATACCCATCCTAGGCTGAAAATGCGTATACATCCTCCCATCATCATACTTCCCTTCAGGCTGATTAAAACCTCTAACGCGCAGATCACTTGGAAAGTTGGAAAAAGTCATTGCTGCAAAACCTTTAGGCACAATGCCTAACCTTTCCATGGTATTCAAGAAGAAAGTTTCATTGTTGTAACCATTTGCTCGCAAAAACTCATCAATCAAAGTCATTGCAGAACCACCCATCTTTAAGTTAGAGTAGAGTCTAAATAGAAATTGGGGTTTTTGCGTTATTACAAGTTCAACATCTTCAATGATTTCTTCTTCCGCTTGTGAAGGATCTTGTGTTGCTTGCTGTGAGAAGTGACGCTGTTGAGAATGTTGTTGTTGTTGTTGAGTTGAATATTCTTCTTCAGTTAAATCAAAGTGGGTAGGACCCTCTGGCATGTGCTGTGGTCCCCTGTTCGCAATTCTAGAAGATTTCCTCTGGAAAGACATTGTCACAATCTTGGAGGATTTCTTGAACTCGCTCGTTGAAAAAGGTGAAAGCTTTTTGGATCAAACTCGAGAGAAATGAGAGAAAGTGGGATCTCTGTATTCTAGGGTTTGAATGAGCGTAAACGGAGAAGAAGAATTTCGACGGTATATAAAGCAAGTGAAACGGGGTATACGAAACGTCACAATAAAACAACCTTTTTCGAATATGAAATAACTACCTTTTTGAAAATTAGAAACTGCCATAAATTTGAAAATTTTAAAATGATAATTTCTAAAAACAAAATAAGCAAGTAGCGATTAAAAAATTAACGTACCTTTTCAAAATTTCATCCAAAAATAAAATCATATTCATTTAGAAAGTATTTGTTTATAGTCGTAACTTCTAGACATTCTAAGTCTGAACACCTTCAAACTTTACCCGGTAGAAGATATGATATTCAGTCTTGTGCGAATAGACTCAAATAAGCTTTTATCTAGTGGCTTTGTAAATATGTTTGCCAACTGATTCTTCGAGTCAATAAACTGGATCATAACTTCTCCATTCTGAATCATAATCTCTAATGAAGTGGTGCTGGATCTCTATATGCTTTGCCCTTGAATGAAGAATTGGATTCTTTGTGAGATTGATGGCACTGGTGTTGTCATATTGATCTTAGTACACGATTCTTCAATACCAAAGTCTCTTAGCTGTTGTCTTATCCACAAGATTTGAGAACAACAACTTCCAAGAGCCGCATATTCTGCTTCAGCTATTGAAAGAGCCATGGTACTATGTTTTCTTGAAAACCAAGATACCAGCTTGTTGCCCAGCAGTTGACATGTACCTGAAGTGCTATTTCTATCTATTTTGCATCCTACTAAATCTACGTCTGAATATCTAAGGAGACTAAAATATCATTCTTTGGGATACCATAGACCTAGCTTTGGAGTCGTTGCAACGTATTTGATAATGCGCTTTGCAGCACTTAAGTGAGATTCTTTGGGATTTGATTGGAATATAGCACAAATACAAACACTAAACAAAATGTCAGGTCTAGATGTAGTAAGGTAAAGAAGTGAACCAATAATGCTCCTGTATAGCTTCTTGTCTACATTCTTTCCTCCTTCATCTTTATCCAGCTTTGAAGAACTTGACATAGGTGTCTCTATCTTTTTGCAATTTTCTAATCTAAACTTCTTGATGAGATTTTTTGCATACTTTTCTTGGTGAATGAAAATATCTTCCTTTGATTGTTTAACTTGTAATCCTAAAAAGAAAGTTAACTCACCCATTATACGCATCTCGAATTCATCCTGCATGCATCTAGAAAACTTCTTGCATAGATTTTCATTAAGTGATCCAAAGATAATTTCATCAACATAAATTTGAAAAATTAGAAAATATTTACCTTCTCTTTTAATGAACAAAGTAGTAACTACATTTCATTTAACAAAACAATTTTGAGTTATGAATTTACTTAACCTTTCATACCGGGCTCAAGGTGCTTGCTTCAATCCATATAGGGCCTTTTTTTCAGTCTATAGACTGAGTCTGGCTTTCTTGGATCTTCAAAACCAAGTGGTTGTTCGACATAGACTTCTTCTTGGATGAATCCATTTAGGAATGCACTTTTTACATCCATTTGAAATAACCTGAAATTTTTATAGCAAGTAAAAGCAAGTAATAATCTAATTGCTTCTAACCTCGCTACTGGTGCATAGGTCTCGTCATAGTTTATCCCTTCTTCTTGCGTATATCCTTTGGCCACGAGTCTTGCTTTGTTCCTAACCACTTTTCCTTTTTCGTCCACCTTGTTCTTGAAAACCCATTTAGTTCCAATAATAGATTCACCTTTAGTTTTATGAATTAGTTCCCAAACATCGTTGATGCTGAACTGTCTGAGTTCTTCTTGCATAGCTTCAATCCAACTTTCATCATCCAAAACTTCTTCTATACTTTTGGGTTCAATCTCAGAAACGAGTGCTAAAGCACTAGACTCTTCTCGCCTTTTGAATCTGGTACGAATTCCTTCATCAATGTTGCTAATGATGAGTTCCTTGGGATGACTTGACTTATGCTTCCAGTTGCTAGATGATTTATGAGTCTCTTGATCCTTTGCTTCAGTTGAGTTTTCTGGTTCTTTTTGTTGTTGATCTTCAAAAGTCTGAACCACTTCAAGGGAAGTAGACTTTGTAACGTCTAGAGCAGGTTCAGATTCTTTAAGTTGAGTCTGGTCCACTTGATTCTACATAGAGTCTTGAAATTTGACGTTCATAGATTATTCCACAGACTGAGTCTTTTTGTTGAAAGCTCTGTAGGCTTTGCTTGAGGTAGAGTAACCAAGAAAAATTCATTCGTCTGATTTTTCTTCAAACTTACCAATTTGATCATTTGCATTTTTCAAAACAAAACACTTACAACCAAACACATGAAAATAAGAAACATTTGACTTCTTCCCTTTAAATACTTCATAAGGAGTTTTCTCTAGAATAGGCCTCAAGAATACTCTGTTAATGATATAGCAAGTTGTAGAAACTACTTCAGCCCAAAATCGAGAGGAAATATTACTCTCAATTAAAAGGGTTCTTGCCATCTCCTGCAAGAATATATTCTTTCTTTTCACAATCTCATTTTGTTTTAGAGTATATGGAGAAGAGAAAATATGTTGGAAACTAGATTCATCACAAAAATTTGCAAAGTTTTGATTTTCAAACTCACCTTCATGATCTGTTCGTATGCTTGAAATAACATATTATTTTTCATTCTGAACCTTCTTGGCAAATTTTGAAAAATAAAAGAATGCTTCAGACTTACTTGCCAAGAAGAATACCCAAGTAAAGCGAGAGTAATCATCCACGATTACTAGGCAGTATCTCTTTCCACCAATGCTTTTGGTTTTGGTTAGTCAAAAGAGGTCTATATGCGAAGAAGCTGCAAAACTCGATTAATAGAAACTTGATTTATAGGTTTAAATGAACTTCTAACATGTTTTCCCAAAACACATGGTGTGCATAATTCAAACTTTTGATAAGCCAAGTTGGGCTGTCCACGAACAAGCTTCTGCAGGAAATTTTGGCAATCTACTTCATGTTAACATGATCAAGCTTTCGATGCCAAATGTTTGCTTCATCTTGAATGGAAATTAGACATTGGGAGCTTTCTGGTTTTATATCCAGAAGGTAAATATTTCCATGTTTTCGTCTAGTGAAAGATTGAGATAAATCTTTACTAGTTCCCGAGCAAACGCCTTCTTGGAATTTAATTTTGAATCCAGTGTCGCACAGTTGACTTATGCTGAGTAGATTATAATTCAATCCTTCCACCAAAGAGAGATTGTTGATTGTGAGACTTCCAATCTTTACAGTTCCACATCCAACAATTCTTCATTTGCTATTTCCACCAAAAAAAACTTTTCCACCATTTATTTGCACAAGCTTTATAAAACAACTTGAATCACCAGTCAAGTGTCTCGAACAGACACTATCCAAATACCATTTGATTTTTTTTCTTGATAGTGACCTGCAATCATAAAAAGAACTCAAGCTTTCTTTGGTACCCACATTTTCTTGGGTCTAGGAGAGTTAGTTTCAAATACAATCTTTGCCTAATCCCTCTTAACAGGTCTCCAAACTTCGGGACATTCATTCTCGAAATGTTCTGAGCTGTTACACTTTGAACATTTGAGTGCACTTGTGACATCCCATATTTTCAGTCCTGTTTTCTATTGAATAAATCGGGCATTTCATTGACGCGCCTATAGGGCTATTTTCAGAGCTGATCACTCTCGAGATAACTAGACATAGACTTAAGAATTCGACCAGGAATCGGCTTCTCAATTGTGTTCATCTTTAGAGGCCATTACGGCACAGTTAAAAATCGATTTGAAATCAGAGATAGGTTGGTTTGACTGAGATGTGTGGCTAATCGTGGGTGACACCACTAAATTGAAAAATTCTCGTCAGCTGACATTAGACTAATTTTCTTATTATTTTGGTACCATGTGTCCGTATTTGAATCCTCGAGATTTTCACGACAACTGAGAGTCGCCAAAGAGTCGAGTGGCTTCATTGTGGCTCGAAGAAAATCAACCATGGGTCATTTGCACTAAAAATTTTCTGAAAGTTACCCGGTAGCCTAGGTCACGCTAAAAACGCGCCGAATGGAAATTAACCGCGAATTCGAGTCCGATTTCAGAAATTGAAGATTATGTCATGTCGCAATAAATTTTAGGAACGTCGACTCAGTCTCAGAAGATTTTTCTACAACCCGAGACTTTTTGGGAAAAAGTCGTCCTAGGGTCGTTTTTGTCCATAAAAAGGCCGGGACCCTTTTTGATCGCGCAATGGGGATGTAAGATGGATCAATTGGTGATGAACAATATCAATTTGATAATTGAGATGTTAATTGAATTTATTAGGGCCAAATTGGCTTGATTTAAGCAAGATCAAGTGTCCAATTAATGAAGAAATGTTGCAAATTCGTAGCTTCGCCCTTGCCTAGCCAAAATGGACCATTTCAAGAGTCCAAGGATGAGCCTTGATGGCTGAAGGAGAGCCAAGGAGCAGCTGGTGGTGGTGGATGGTCAAGGAGACCATGGAGGAGAAGAAATGGCCCTTGGTGGAGCCCTTGTCCCCCTCTCTTCCTCACCAAGGCAACCGGCCAGCTTTGCTTCTCCATTCCTCTCCATTTTGCACACCAGCATGCCAAGAGAAGCAGCCGGAGTCCCTCAGCCGCTCCGGACAGCCGCCCCTCCACGCCGCCGTGACCGCCGCAACCGCCGAATGTGCTCGCCGCCTCACCGCTCGACTCCACCTCCCTCATGCCGTCCCAGCCCGTCGTCCGCCTCTGTCCGTGCATCCAGGGTCATTGTCCAGCCGTGCCAGCCATTGTCGGAGCCAGCCAAGGTCGCTGGAGTCCTCGCCGTTGGCCACCAAACACCCTAGCCGTCTCCACCGGTCTTGCTTCGCCTTAACCAATCTTGTTTCTTTCTATTCCAGCTCAAAATAGAAATTGAAATTATGGGTATTCCAGCTCAGGTTTGGCCCATTTTGAGGTGGTCCTGAGCCTTGGTTGCTAGGCCCACCTTGAGGAAAGTCAAGCCCCGCAACGTTCCCGTCGGTTTGAACCGAACCATTCGTCAAACAAGTGAGTTTAACTCACTAATCATTGCTTAGTAGGTTAATGATGATTAGGGATTAATTAGATTTAATTAAGCATGTTTAGGTGGATAGCTTAGAGTAGATTAGTTAATTTAAGGAATTACCGATGCATGTTAGGCAAATAGTTAGTGCAATTAACAAGTAAATAGGTTCTAGTATTTATCGAACGAACCTCGGAAATTTTCCGGGTCCGTTTCGGCGTCCAATTAGGCATTATGGGCCTAAATTGGATTTATTGGCATTTATTTAATAATTTTCTTAATTATTTAATTATTTATTTATTTTTCGAAAATTAGATCGGGATAGCCGGTGATCGGAATTTTATGCTGATTATAGTGGTGTAGTCTGTTTATTTATTTGAGTGCTAATTTGTGTTGAATCAATTTATTTGTGATTTTAGGATTTATTTCCTAAATTAATTAATTTTGGTAATTAATTGAAAAATAACCGGGCATCAGTTGACAGTGCCAAAAATATTTTGGTGAACTGTAGAAAATGGTGGGATTTGTGGAAATGAAATTATAATATTTTGGTTAAGGCCGACCGTGTACCCACACACGATATTTTATCAAGTTTGATAAAACTGATGGAAATGTTGGATGATTGAGATGGTATACTATATTAGCCTACGGGCGATATGGCAGCTTAGCAGAGAGTAGTATACCTTATCTGGTTAGATTGAGCAATGTTGATATATTATATATGCCTAAGGGTGATATGGCAGCTTCGATAGAGAGCAGTATACCCGAGCATCTCAGAAACGAGCTATATTATCTATTTTTTAGCTTAGTAGAGAGCAGTCCAGATATGAGTGGACTTAATAGATAGTATGAGATGAGCCGACCAAGAAAAGAGTCGTGATGATATGTAATCAACTAGGTCGATTGATCAATGATTTGATCTATGGTGGTGAATTGATTGATTGGGTGCCTATTCGAACTGTGTTGAATTGCAGGGGGAATCTGAGGCCAAGGTAAGTCCTCTGACCCGTGTTGTGCATAGGCAGCCCTTATGGCGTATTGGCCTTCTAATCTAGTCTTAAGGGATAGAACTCGCTGAGACGTCGTCTCACCTCATTGTGGGATAACTTTTCAGGCCCCTAGATGGCAGCACCTCCACCTCCTCGTCCTCCCATGCATTTTGGTATACCCGAAGATATCACCGAGATAGGATATCACTTTCCGATTCACCCTCACCCGGAAGGTTTGGAATATGTACTGGTGGAATCTACCATCTAGGTTGACGTGAACGAATCCGATAAGGTGCCCCATAAGTATCGGTCATGGTATCATGAGTACCATGATGGGCAAAGAGAGGGTCCCATACCGGAAGGTGATATACCTCTGTTTGTTTTAGAAGAAGCATTCAGGAAGGGGACGACAGATCCTAAGGATGGATCGGTAGTGGATGCAAAGGATCCCAAGCTCGACAATCCTGAATCTCCGGTATGCTCTGACGTGAATTCCAGCTGGAGTATCAAAGAAGGAGTAGTCGAGGAAGAGGAGGAACCTGTGTAACAACCCGGGCCCCACTGTGTAATATTGTCCACTTTGGACACTGAGTCCTCACGTTTTTAAAATGCGTTATGCAGGGGTAGAGGCTCATCTCTCCTAAGCCATAATATTGTCCGCTTTAGAGGCACGGCCCACTGGCTTGTCCTCCCTCACAGCTTTGTTTTCAGCGTAGCGGAAGCGTACGTGAAACGCGTTACACAGATTAGATGGACCGAAGCCTTTATAAACAAGCCCAAGACCCCCTAGGTGATGTGGGACTAGAGAGGGACCCATTCCCCTTCCTTGCGCACGTCCGGGGATCGAGACGCAGACGCACCGCCATCCCTCCTCCCCGCGCACCATCGCTTGGGCTGTCACACTCTCCACCCCTTAGGAGCATAGCGTCCTTGCTGTGGCCTCACACGCGCTCGAGAGTCGGCTCTGATACTATTTGTAATGACTCGGGCCCCACTGTGTAATATTGTCCGCTTTGAACACTGAGTTCTCACGGTTTTAAAACGCATTATGCAGGGGCAAGAGCTCATATCTCCCAAGCCATAATATTGTTCGCTTTAAAGGCACGGCCCACCGGCTCGTCCTCCCTCACGGCTTTGTTTTCAGAGCAGCGGAAGCATACGTGAAACGCGTTACACAGATTAGAGGGACCCAAGCCTTTATAAACAAGCCCAAGACTCTCTCTCCCTAGGTGATGTAGGACTAGGGAGGGACCCCTTCCCCTTCCTTGTGCACGTCCGGGGATTGAGGCGCAAACGCACCGCCATCCCTCCTCCCCGCGCACCATTGCTTGGGCTGTCACAACCTGAGGAGGAACCTGAAGAGGAGGACCCCGAAGAGGACCCTGAAGAAGAGCTTGAAGAGGAACTAGAGGAGAACTCCGAGGAAGATCCAGAGTATGACCCAGATGATGAGGACTGAGACCCCCATCCTGTTTTGCAAACCTCAGTTGTGAAACTATGTGTGATAGATCCGACTTTTGTCAGTAGTATTGTCTTATATACTATGAGGTTTGCTTTGTATAAAAGTGTGGTTGTGGTTTTTTAGTTGTGAAAAATATAACCCTATTTTTCTATCCCATTATTTTATTGTTTGGGGATTTTATATTTACTTCCGCATGCGTTCCAACAAAAAAGGGTTGGCGATGCGTCCTGAGATGTCGCTATTAATTGACTAGGTGAGGGATGAGCGCGCGTTCGAGGATCAGGGCGTGACAACACTTCGACCAACAGGTTTTACAAAAGCTTTTTGAAAATGGTTTTTGTAAAATGTTTTTGTAGGTCTTTGTTTGATTCTTTCCTTCACTTTTGGAAAATCAATTAAAGGAATGGTTTCTGGTGTCATTCCCAAGCCATATTTGTTGAAATATGGTCTTTGTACTGAAAGAGTCTTTTCCAACTTCTCAAATCCTTTTGAAAACCTTTTTGTGATATTTGAAATGTCCTCTTTCAAAAAAATATTTTCCTTTGAAAGAGAATCTGCATTTTCTTTCAAATCAACAAAATTTTTGTCTAGATTTTTAAACTTTTCTTTCCAAGAAATTTCCTGTTGCTTCAGTTTAGAATTCATCCTTTTTAGCTCAGAAATCCTTTTAAGAGATGTTTTGAGACTGAGACAGAGTTTATCTATATACTTTGAGACTTTAGCAGGAATCTTTAAATTACTAACCTCGATTTCTTTATCTAAGTTTGAGTCTGAATCTGTTTCAAAGTCTGAGTCTGATTATGAATTTGCCATTAAACATATGTTGGCATATTCTTCATCACTTTCTTCACATTCTGTATCACTCCATGTCTCTACTTTGAGAGCCTTTTTGAATTTCTCTATTTTTCCTTTATTTTTATTCAACAGAGGGCAGTTGGGTCTGATGTGCCCATTTTTCTTGCGTTCAAAACAAATCACATATTTGTTGGTTTCATTGTCCTCATTTGATTTCTTCTAAAATCTTTGAGTGCTCTGCTTCTTTCAGTTAAACCTTCTTCCTTTCCTGTTCAACTTCCTGAACTTCCTTATCATGAGTGCTAGCTCTTCATCGTCCAAGTCGTCTTCTGAATCTGTAATATCAGAATCATCATTAGATTTTAAGGCGATTGACTTCTTACCTTTGGGATCTTCTTCCTCATTGATTTGCTCCACTTCATATGATTGAAGTGTGCCAACTAATTCGTCTACTGTAAGAGGCATGATCCTCTAGGTTTCTCTTATTGACGTCTTTATGTGATTCCAGTCTTTGGAGAGTCCACGCAACAATTTATTGACCTTCATTGCTCATAAGATTGGTTGTCCTTGATATGCTAAACCGTTTACAATCTCCGTGAAACGACTGAACATGTCAGTGATGGATTCTCCTGGCTTCATCTTGAAGTCTTCATGCTATCTGAGTAGTCTATTGATTTTTGTTTCTTTAACTCGATTAGTTCCTTCATAGGTAACATGCAACATGTCCCAGACTTCTTTTGCTGTTTCATAAGATGAAATTATGTTATACTCAGTAGGAGATAAAGCACAGTATAAAGAGTAGATGGCTTTAGCATCAAGAGCTTGTCTCTTGGTTATTTCTACTTGTGTCATTTCGCCAACATCTGCAACATCCTTTCCTCTTTTTGAGGTTGATGTAGCTTTGGGAATAATCCATTTTTCTACCACATCCCATTCCAGGGGATCTTTCGATCTTAGGAATGCCTTCATCTTGTTTTTCCAAACATTGTATTAATTCCCATCAAAGTAAGGAGGTCTGGTGTTGCTTTGACCTTCAACCAAACTTGGAGCCAAAATACTAGCCATAGATCTTTAGCTTAAGAAGTAAAAACACTTCAATAAATAAGCACACAAGCTCTAATATCAATTGAAAGGGTTAGTGCAACTACCTAGAGGGGGGTGAATAGGTGTAAATAAAAATTTTCACAAGACTTAGCAAAAGTAATTTGCCTTTAGAAAATGATAGACTAAGGGCGTTGTCGCGACCCTCCCGAGGGTGAATTACCTAAAGAAGGCTAATGGATTACTAAGTCCGAAGACTTGGCACAGACCCTCCCAAGTCCTACCAATCGCGACTTGATAGAAATTAACTCATTTAAACATGCAATTATATTCAATTTGGAGCCGCCACTAACCAATTAGGGCTGGTTAGAAACCCAAGTAAAGTATGGGAGAATACTTTACTATTGCGAACCAGAGATTCAGTAGGTCCGGGGACATGGTTACGCTAGATTAGTCTAACGCCCTTTCGGTACCTTTTATTTTAATTTTAAAAATATTTTGCAGGCAATGTTGATTAATTTAAACTTAAGCTACTAACATGCAAATGGTGATCATGCGGGTGCACAATCAATAAAATAACATTCAAATAAAAAAAAGCTAATAAAAATGCATGTCCTAAACATGATTTCTAAATGACATGATATCTAATTAAATGTAATCTTAATTTAAATTTGATATGCATGAATTTTACTTTAATGATATGTGAGATGCAATTCATATGGCATAACTTGAACTATCACTATATGTATGCAATCTAATTTATATAATCCTCAATATGCATGTGCTACGTGATATGGGATGAATGACATGGTATTTCTACATGCATGCTCTTTTATGATATTTTTTTTTATGATGATTCATTTTTAAATGCATATATGCAACCTATGCTAAATAATGATGATATGAAATGAGATTAATTATGAATTAACCTATTAACTAACCAAGGAAATTATCTTTAGTTTTTCTTTTTGTTTTTTTTTTGACATAATGCTTTTTATTGAAAAGAAAGTAACTTAATGGTGCAATGATCATCTTTTAGCATTTTCTTTTTTATTAAAAAAAATGATTAAACTATAACTCATATGGCATGCATAACATTTTTTGTTCCTCTTTTTGTTTTACTAAATGAAAATTGACTTAATCTAAAAATATTTAGGTGTGTTGCTTTAATATGAAATGTGTATGGACCTAAGTTCTAGATATGACAATATTCTAATTAGACCTATTATGCAAGTTAATTAATATGTACCTAATATTTTTTGGATTCTTTTTATTGAAATTCGGAATTTAAAAAAAAAACTAATTAGACTAACTAAAGTGAATGATATTCTAATCAATTAACTTAAACTATATCTTATCTTAAAAGCTATATAAAAAATCAAGACATGCCAACATTATTTACAATTAGCCCTAACAAAAATCACCCATCTAAAAGTATAATCTAAAAATTATAATCCTATAAATGCAATTCTAATTTTACTAACCCTAAAAATACAGTCCTAATTTACTAAACCTAAATGCTCTAATGCAATATTTACTTTTTGATTTTTTGATTTTTTTTAAATATTTCCAAACAAGTAATTATTTTAAAAGAATGAAGATAAGAATTAAAATAACCGAAAAAATAATCCGTTGTCTAACGGATTAAATTAACAATTATTTTAACTCTATAATGATTTAACAATTGAAATGCTATCAAAATTCCTAAAAATTAAAGTAATTAAAAAAATGACCCGACGTCTTACGGGTCAAATTAATAATTACCATAATTTGAGATAAAATACCTGCAATTAATGCCTACCAGATTTATAAAAGAAAAGCACATCTCAATATTCTAAATTGAACAATAATAACAAAATAAATAAAATAAGATAAAAGTTAGTGAAAAGTAAGAATAAAAATTAAAAATTAAACCACCTAAGGGAAGGTGAAAAAACAGCAACGTGGTAATCCGCCGAAGGTCCGGCGAGGGGCGGCGGCGGCGCGTCGGAGCTCGGCGAGGGTGGACAGCGGCGTTAGCAACCCGGCGATAGGGGGTACGGCAGCGGCTTGGCGTCACTCGGAGAGGAGGGTGGCCCGGATCGGCGTCAAGTCGTGGGTGTCGCGGCGTCAAGGGCGCGGCGGAGCAGTGCCCGGTGCTCGGACGACGTGGGTCGCGGCTAGGGACACCCGCGAGCTGCGGAGCGTCGGGTCGCGAAGCGCAGAGGGCGAAATCGAAGAGGCGTCGCGGGCGTCGGGTTGCGGGAGGCTCGGACGACGGTGGCGCACGGGTCTTCGGCTCCGAGTAGCGTGTGGATCACGGTTCGGGCGAGGCCGGGAGCAAATCTCCGGTGAAGCCGGGTGATGCCGATGCGGCGAGACAGAGCAGGGAACCGGCAACTGGGGGGGCGTCGGTGCGAGCTCGCTGATGCAGAGGTGCGGTGGAGCGGGCAGAGGCGTTGGGGCGGTCGTCGAGCTTCGAACGGCGTTGATGGTGCAGTGGCTGGCGCGGGGGGCAGAGCGGTGAAGGCACTGACGGGATCTTATCAGCAGCGGTGGCGAAGCGGTGGTAGCGCGGCGAGCAGGTGTCGTGTGCGTTGCTTGTGGCCTCGAGCTGCAGGACAGCGGGCTGCTGTGGGTTTCAGGCGCTGGTCGTCGTAGGACAGCAGCGTCGAGCACCAGTGGCTGCAACGAGGAGACGGAAACGGAGATGCTGGTGAGGGCCGCGGGTTGTCAGGTGGAGGGCTACAGATCCGGCTCGGGTGGTCGCTCGGGTGCTGTGGGCCGTGAACGGGGATCGGCGGGGCGTCCGGCGAGGAAGGCGCGGCGTCGAGTCGTCGCGGCGATGGTGTTCGCAGTGGCACAGTGGTGAGTGGAGTGGCAGTGGTTGCGTGGTGGAGCAACAACGGTAGCTCGGCGGCGAAGGGCGCTCGGTGGACGGCGCGGCTCGAGTTGGCGCGGCCGGAGGACACCCGCGAAGAAGACGACGATGCACCCCTTTTCTCTTTTTTTTTTTTTTTCTCTCTCTTTCTCACACGTCACTTTCACTCTGCTGCTCTCTCTCTCTCACCTCTCTTCTGCTTTTCGCCGAACCCTCACACGTTTCAATCACCAGTCTCTCTCTTTCATTTCTCTCTCTTTTTTTGACTTTTTCTGTTCTTTTCCTTTTTTCGATGAAGAGAAAAAAAAAACCCCCCCTTTACTCGGTTATGAAGCCTTGCCTTTTATAGTGAAAGCGCTCAAAGTCGTTTTTGCAAGCGAGATATTCACTCAACAACTCCAACAATAAAAGGGCTCCAAAATCAAATAAAAAACTGAATTTTTTTTTTGAATTTTGAAATGAAGATATATTTTCAACAAAAAAAATTTTCCAAAACCGAATTTTTATTTTATTTATTATTTTCTAAAATATTAGATGTCAACAGGCGTAATCAGCTTTAAATAATTATATGAATCTACGAATAAAAGTAAGGAGTTCGAGAGAAGAAAATTAGAACACAAGGTTTATAGTGGTTCGGCTTAGATCAAGTTTACGTCCACTCTCCCACGCCGACAGCCCACTGGCTGGATTCCACTATGAATCAAAAGAGATTTTACAGCTTGTGATCTTCGACTTTCACAATGAAGAGTCTCTACCAGTCTCTCACAAAGTCTCACTAAGAATTTCTCTCTTTTGTATACAATTTTGAGTTCAATGAATGAAATAGAAAGTAACTGGAAAACTTCAGACTTTGGAATTCTTCTTTCACGCACTATATTCAAACAACTAGAGAGTCCGCCTTAAATACTCCTTCATGCCTTCACAACCATTGGCACTTACCAAAAGAATTCTTCCAATCTACCTGTTGGACAGAATCAATCAAGGAGATCTCGAGTCATTAGATGAGTGTGATGAAAGCCCGTCAATCCTGTTTGCCCATACAATCAGGATCTTTGGTTTCCATAAGTGAAACCTTCCAAGTTTGCTCGCCTTTCAAAAGATCTTCATATCGGAGTAAATTCCAATAAGAATTATCAATCAACTAGATGCTATATCCAGCCATAAGGTCTTCCAAAAGCTGTACGAATCAAATCCTTTTAGATAATCCCGCATCTGGATAAGTCTTCATTCTACGGTCTGGAAACTGTCAGTGAGATCAAACTTTAAGATTAAAGTCTGGTGGTCTTCAACTTTGACAAAAGAGTATGGAGTTCTTCAGATTATAACATTTGAGTCTGCAAGTCTTCAGACTAGGTTTTTGGAAATGTTTTGTCAACTTCAAAACAGTAAAGGAGTTTCTCTAACAGAATGCGTCAAGTAATGCAGTACCAAGAAGGGGATGTTGCAATGCATGAGTTATCATCTCTTGGTAATTTAAAAAGTGGATTGACATGAAGGTTTTAGTATGTCTGGCATGTCATCTTCTGCAGAAAAGGCATTTTCACAGACATCTTCTGTCGCAGATTCTCTCCTCTTCGGTGGAAGATGAGTCTTGAGCTTGGTATATTAAATTGAAAGCACATTTCATAGATCCAAAGTAATTATCAAACTAGTGTTCTTATACATCAAGTATTCATAGTTTGCAACTCTGCGAGTATATGTGAACTGTAATTTTGAGATTCTATGGATCTGACCAATTTCTGCAGTAGCATAATTGCCTTCTCTTTTGGTTTCCATTATAAGAGCAAGTCCACCTTTTTACAAGGATTATTATTTGTTTCTTTGAATCCTTGCACGATTTAACGGCAGGTCCATATGATAAAAAAATTTCATCGAGTCAATGGTGCATATATAGTGACCCAAGTCAGGGCGCTGATAATTGAAATTGCATTAGATTCAGGTTGATCCTAGGAGATTCAAAGGATATCTTCTGAGTACTGTATTCAGCGAAATTCTCCAGTTTCTGGACATATTCTTCGTGATTGTCCTGGCGGTTTCATCCCTGGCAAACTTTGCACTCGCTTGCGATACCAGCAGTTTCACGTACAACGGTTTCCAATCGGTGAATCCTAGCCTAGATGATTTAGCTGCATCACAGACAATGGCCTCCTAGAGTTAACCGCACAACCAACCAGAAGCAGAGTCATGTCTTCTACCCTGACCCCATCGAGTTCAAGAACTCATTCAGTGGATCTGTCTACTCTTTCTCCAAGGAGTTCGTCTTCATTATGATTCACGAGTGTCCACCTCTGGCTGGCTATGGGTTCACTTTCGGGTTAGCTCCTTGTAGAGAATTTCCTAGAGCTCTGCCTCGTTATTACGTTGGCCTCTTAACAAAACCAACAATAGCTTCGCCACGAACCACATTGTCACAGTAGAATTTGACACACCTCGCTAACTGGAACTAAACATCGGGTTTCAATGGAGATGACTAGAGTGCCTGAGAAGATAAAAAAAAATAAAAATAGGGTACTTTTATAAAAGAAAAAAGATGAATATTGGAATGAAAAATCTAGTTTAATTCAAAATTCAAATTCATACTTAGGTAGAATCAGTTTAATTTGATCTGCTATGTATGACTTTTTCATCTTCAAATCTTCAGCGTGAAAAGGTTCCATCTTCAAAGATGACTACTCTGTTGTTTATTGTTATATTTTCTGATATGTTGCTATGATTTCATCATCATCTATCATTGATCTTCTTATGTTGTTAAATGGACCGTTCCTTTATACTTCTGATCTTCATCCACGTGGATCTCTAACTGTCTTGACCAGCACACTACTCAAGATGTGATTTAGACCTGCTCTAGATTCCCTAGTGACGGTTATCCTTGGTTGAGGATCTACCTTAACTCAATATTTAACTTTGGCACATACTTCAAGTTAATTGATCTTCGTTAAATGTCTCGTACTTTACTTGAATTCTGCTCACTTGGAAACTCATGATCGGTGAACTCCTAGTAATTAGTCATTCCATCAATGGGCCTTGTGGGTCAGTTATATTATCATAGCTTGGTTTCGGCCATTAGCTCCTCTACGTTTGGGCTCAAATTTAGGACTTGGGATTAATACAAACTATTCATGCCACCCTAGGCATACGAGACCATCAAAGCAACATAATATGTTTCGACATAAACATATCATCAATTCCTGGCGCACGGCAAATAAAAAGTTGTTTCCCCGCTTGTCACCTTTAAGTACACAAACATGAGGATAATACATTCCATAGAGGTTTTGCTTAGTAATGGCGCATATTCAATTGGTGTTAAAAATTAGCAAAGACCAAGGCAAATTTCAACTTATCTCTGTGTTCGGAGGCAGTTAGATCTAACTTTACTTTAATGACTAAATCAATGGATTATAGATCAACATGAATAATATGAATTGCTCACATCACACTCAAATTTCCAATATGAAAGATCTCTAATGCAACCGATATGTATACATGCGTGAACTTGTTAGATGCATTCTTCCTCAATCTAAGTATCATTCTATATTAATATATCAATTTGGATTTGCATTTCAATGAGTTCTGAGTCAATTTTATAGCGCACCAAATCTCTAATATGGGATCTTTCACACGTGCAACTTGACACACTAAATTCGTTCTCTAAGATAGAATTATTAGGCTTTCCTCCTCCATATACTAAGGGTGCGTTTGATAACATTTCTCTTCTCAGGAATAATTTCTTTTTAGAAATAGTTATTTTCTATTTCTATTCTCTATAACCGTTTATGAGTAAAATGACATGTTTAATAACTGTCCAAATTTTTTATTTCCATAATAGAAAAAGAACAAGAATGTGTTTAGTACGACCTAGAAATTTTTCTGTGATGTAGAATTTCTTTAAATTTTTTTGTAATTTTTTGAGATTTTTCCTTTTTTTTTTTCTTTTTTTTTCCTCTCTTCTTCTTTCTCCTCTAGTTGGTCACTGGGTGGTGATTGGCGGATGGCAATCGGTTGTGGTGATAGGTGGTAGTGACCAGCGGTGACAATCGGTGGCAGCAATTGGCAGCAGTGGTAGCGGGCAACGAGTCTCCATTGAGTGATTAAAAGAGGAAGAAGAAGAAAAGAAAAAAGAAATAAAATAAAATAAAATAAAATAAAATAATTTATTTCTAGAAATTATTCTTGAAAACAAGAAGTTACTTTTTTCTACTTCTTATTTCTGTTCAAGATCTATTCCCTGGCCACTTTTTTATTTCGGAGAATAAAAAATTAACTGAATATTTTTTTTTGTTTAGAGGAAAAAAAGAACAAAAGAATAGAAACATTGGGGGAAAAGTACCAAAATAGTCCTAAACCTTTTGCATTGGTACCAATTCAGCCTTAAACTTTTTAATTGGACAATTTTAGTCCTAAACCTTTTCACATTGGTACCAATTCAGTCCATCCAGCTAATTTAAGCCAGAAATTGCTGACGTGGCCGCCAGCAGTCTTATGTGGCGCCACGTGGACAATTTTTTTTTATTTTTTTTCATATTTTTTAAATTATTTTTTTCTTTTTTTCTTTTTTTTTTTTTTTTTCTTTTCTCCTTACCCCTTGGCCGACGAGGTCGCCGGTCGGCCGCCTAGATCCGGGCGAGGGCCGAAACCCTCACCCCTTGGCCGGTGAGGGCCTCTGCGCCCTCGTCAGCCACAGGCGAGGGTGCGGCAGCCCTCGCTCATGGCGAGCGAGGGTGCGGCAGTCCCCGCTCATGGCGGGCGAGGGTGCGGCGGGCGAGGACCCAACCCTCCGCGGTTTCAAGCCTCGTAGCTATTGGCGAAGGAAGCAGTGGTGGTCAGGGCTCATGTCAGCATTCTCACAAACATGCCTCGTGCAAGACGCGACCGCTCATGGGAGGGAGAGAGAGAGAGAGAGAGAGAGAGAGAGAGAAAAAGAGAGAGTACCGTTGAGCTTGATTGAGAGAAGAAGGGAGAGACGCTTCGCAGCTGGAGGAGACGAGACGCCCCGCTGCTGCACCCTCGCCTGGATCTGGGCGAGGGTGCAGAGGCCCTCACCGGCCAACAGGCGAGTGTTTCGGCCCTCGCCTGGATCTGGGCGAAGGCCGACGCCCTCGCCTGTGGCCGGCGAGGGCGCGGGGCCCCTCCCCATGACCAGCATGTGGCCGGCGATGGTTGGCCGGCCGGCGACCTCACCGGCCAAGGGTAAGGAGAAAAGAAGAAAAAAAAAAGGAAAAAAAAATAATTTAAAAAATCTGAAAAAAAAAATATAAAAAATTATAAAATTTGTCCACGTGGCGCCACATAAGACCTCCGGTGGCCATGTCAGCATTTTCCGGCTTAAATTAGTCGGATGGACTAAATTGGTACAAATGTGAAAAGGTTTAGGACTAAATTGGTCCAATTGAAAAGTTTAGGACTGAATTAGTACCAATACAAATGGTTTAGGACTATTTTGGTACTTTTCCCGAAACATTGGAATGTTGCCATGTAGATCCTAATATTCTCGGTACCATGGGAGAGTCATACATGATGTTGAACACTCGGCTGAAATTTGTGGGGGCATTGTCCTTCCCTCCATCCTCGTCTGTTGTGATGCTTCCTTGGCCACAGTTTCGCATCGGATGACATCGGTAATTGTCTCGTCCATGACCTACCGAAGACGGCGAAACATCATCAATTCACGTCAACGGACGTCTTGGTCTACTTCAGCCATTCGCTGAAATGGCGCAAATGGCGTACAGAGACGGGCAAATTACAGAACCATACGTTGCTGGTAAGACTTGAAGCAATTAGTTAATCACACGACAGGGGAATGATAAGACTCGGACCAATCAGTTGAGGGTTTGTTGGGGGTGCACAAGTTGGGACACTGACAATTGAAATTGCAACAGGATTCGATTCAATGCTGTGCAAATCGGTTGCATCATTATTAGAACTTCGAATGATCTCATCAGAGTAGCGTATGCAGCTAATTTCTTCAGCCTCTAGCCATGTTATTCGTGATTTCTCTGACGGTTTCCCTCCTGGCAAAGCTATCAAGTTGGATTTATATATCAAGTTGGATTTACATTTACTCAAAAGCTATAATGAGTTATGCATAATTAGGTTACATAATTTCTTTTAGAGCACACTGAATCTCTGATATGAGATCTTTCACATGTGTAACTTAAAACACCGAATTTGGTTCTCTGAGATAGAATTATTAAGCTTTCCTACTTGTACTAACATTCTCAGTACCATGGAAGAGTTATACGTGATATTAAACACACTGCTGCAATTTGTGGGGCATTGTCCTTCCCTCCATCCTTGCCTAGTTGTGACGCTTCCTCGGCCATAGTTTCGCATCGGATGCCGAAGACGACAAAACATCATCAACTCACGTTGACGGACATATCGGTCTACTTCGGCCATTGAATCAAATGTCGCAAATGGCATACAAAGACGGGCAAATTACAGAACCTTAAGTTGGTGATAAGACTCGGAGCAATCAGTTAATCACACGATAGTGGAATCATAAGGCTTGGACCAATCAGTTGAAGGTTTGTTGGGGATGCGCAGGATGGGACACTAACAATTGAAATTGCACGACATTCGAGTCAATGCTGTGTAAATCAGTTGGATCATTATTATGACTTCGAATTATCTCATCAGAGTATTCAGCTAATTTCTTCAGCCTCTAGCAATGTTATTTGTGATTGTTCTGGCGGTTTCTCTCCTGGCAAACACAGCACCGACTCAAGAAACTGGCGATTTCACGTACAATGGTTTCCGGTCTGCGACACTGAGCCTCGATGGTTTAGCTGCACTCACTGGCAATGGCCTCCTGAGGTTAACCAACTTGACCAAACAGAAGGTCAGTCATGCCTTCTACCCTGACCCTATCGCGTTCAAGAACTCACCCGATGGCGCTGTCCCCTCATTCTCCACCACATTCGTCTTCGCTATAATTCCTGAATATCCGACTGTGGGCAGTCCCGGTTTCACCTTTGTTGTAGCTCCTCGTAGAGAATTTCCTGGAAATCAGCCTGATCATTTCTTTGGTCTCTTCAACGAAACAAATGATGGCGATGCCATGAACCACATTTTCGCGGTGGAATTTGACACTGTTCAAAACCCCGAAGTCAAGGATATCAATGACAACCATGTCGGGATCGATGTCAATGGGCTGCTCTCTCTAAATTCTTCCCCTGCTGGATACACTGAAAACAACATTCCAGGCTTCAGAAACTTGAGTCTGATTAGTGGTAAAGCAATGCAAGTTTGGGTGGATTATGATGGTGTGCAGAAACAAATCAGGGTCACATTAGCTCCAGTCAATGTCGACAAACCAAACACTCCCCTTTTGTCTCTGTCCTTCAATCTCTCGCCGATCTTCAAGGAGAACATGTACGTTGGGTTCTCTTCCTCAGCCGGTTTGTTCTTAACTACTCATTATATCCTCGGATGGAGCTTTAAGGTAAATGGACAAGCTCATAGGCTTGATTTGTCTCAACTTCCTAGATTACCCGATATGAAAAAGAAGCAGAAATCCATTCTTCTCACTACTGGACTGCCTTTCATATGCTTGTTCTTTCTGTCAATAGTAGTCTTTGCGATGGCTTATGCGATTAGAAAAAGAAGAAAATTCACAGAGGTTCTCGAAGATTGGGAGCGCGACTATAGTCCGCATCGGTTCAAGTACAAAGATCTCTATGTTGCCACAAAGGGGTTCAGAGATCAGGAGCTACTAGGAGCTGGTGGTTTTGGTAGGGTTTATAAAGGGGTATTACCACCTCGAAAATTGAGATTGCAGTGAAGAGGGTTTCTCATGAATCGAGGCAAGGGATGAGACAGTTCATTGCTGAGATTATTACTCTTGGTCGGCTTCGTCATCGGAACATTGTGACACTTCTCGGATATTGCCGTCGAAAGGGTGAACTGCTGTTGGTTTATGACTACATGCCAAATGGAAGCCTAGACAAATACCTCTATAACCAACCAAGGGTGACCCTCAGTTGGAGTCAAAGATTTGGAGTGATCAAAGGTGTTGCATATGGCCTCTCTTATCTCCATGAAGGATGGGAACAAGTGGTGATTCACAGGGATATCAAAGCTAGCAACGTCTTGCTTGATTCAGAACTAAATGGAAGTTTAGGAGATTTTGGGCTTGCAAGACTATATGATCATGGTACAGATCCTCGAACCACACATTTGGTGGGGACTTTTGGATATCTAGCCCCGGAGAACGCTCGAACTGCCAGGGCCACTACAAGCACAGATGTTTTCGCGTTCGGGGCATTTTTGCTTGAAGTTGCCTGTGGAAGAAGGCCGATTGAGACTCGGGAGGAGGAGCCCCTGATATTGGTGGACCGGGTGTTTTCTTGCTGGGATAAAGGTGACATTCTGGAGGCAAGAGACCCGAACTTAGGGACGGACTTTGTGGCGAAGGAGGTGGAGCTAGTGCTGCAACTAGGATTGTTGTGCTCCAAGTCTCAGCCAACTGCGAGACCAAGCATGCGTCAAGTGGTGCAGTACTTGGACGGGGACCTCACATTAGAGGAGTCATCATCTCTTGGTATTTCAAAAAGTAAATTGCAATTTGCATATCATGAAGGTTTTAGTACGTCTAGGTCGTCTTGTCCGTCTTCCACAGACAAGGCGTTTTCTAAGACATCTTCTGTTGCAAACTCTGTCCTCTCTGGTGGAAGATGAATCTTAAGCTAGGTATATCAAAGGGAAAGCACATTTCATAAATCGAACTAAAAGTCAAACTAATGTTCTTGTGCATCAAGTATTCGTAGTTTGTGACTCTGTAAGTATATGTAAACTGTAATTTAAGATTCTATGGATCGAACCAATTTCTGCAGTATATTCTTACATGTTCTTGGGAATGGATGCATTATCTTAAATTGCCTCCTTCTTTGGTTTAACCTTTTGGTCAGCCTCCAGAGTATAAGAGCAAGTCCACCTTTTATAAGAATTATTACTTGTTTATTTCAATCCTTGCATGATTTAACAGTCGAGTCCCTAATATATATGCACCATTGACACGTGAATTTTTTATTCATAGGAAATATAGCGACACAAGTCAAGGTACTGATAGCTGAAATTGCATTAGATTCAATTTGATAATGGGAGAGTCAAACGATATCTTCTGAGTAGTGTATTCAGCGAATTTATCCAGCTTCTGGACCTGTTCTCCGTGATTGATCCGGCAGTTTCTCCCCCAGCAAACTTTATACTAGCTCACGATACCAGCAGTTTCACGTTTCCAGTCGACCAATCTTAGCCTCTCTGGTTTAGCCGCATTCATTGGCAATGGCCTCCTAAAAGTAACCGATGCAACCAAAAGAAGCACAGTCATGCCTTCTACGCTGACCCAATTTAAGGTCAAGAACACATCCAGTGGATCTGTCTATTCTTTTTCCGCAACTTTCATCTTCAATGTGATTTACGACTGTCCACCTCTGTGTGTTATAGGTTCTCTTTATATATTAGCTCCTGATAGAGTATTTCCTGGAGCTCTTCCTAGTAATTATTTTGGCCTCTTCAACGAAACCAACATTGGTAACGCCATGAACCACATTGTCACACTATTATTTGACATAATCCAAAACCATGGGCCGGCCAACCGCCGTAAAATCTGCCCCTGCAGGATATACTAGATGTCCCGGTGGGGTCTTCACAAACTAGAGCCTGATGACTGGTGAAACGACGAAAGTTCTGGTTGATTTTGGAGGCGCAAAAGCAAATCAATATCAAAATAGCTCCTAGCAATGTTGAGAAACTGAAGATTCCCCTTTTATCTCTGTCCGTTGATCTCTCGCCGATCATCAAGGAGACGATGTACGTGGGGTTCTCGTCTCAACCAGCTCGTTAGTGACTTCTCATTACATCCTTGGAAGGAGCTTCATTGTAAATGGACAAGCTCAAAATCTTGTTTTGTCTCAGTTTCCTAGACTCCCCAATGTGAGTTGTGTCGCGGAAAGCAAGCAATCGATCAATAAATTAGACTGAACAAAAAAATAAATTGAACTCTAGATTTACATGGTTCAATTGTAGTGACTTACATGCATAGAACTAGTAGCAACGAATTCCACTATAAATTAGATGATACAACAAAAATTATATACTCAAGTCACTCAAATACTCATCAGTGTTATCCAAGCCCCAACTACACCTTGTTAAGAGAAGAAAAATATTCAACAAATATTTAGGAAATATTTGTTATTCTGTTACCTTTTGTATCTTATCTTCTAAAGTTAGCAAATATTTAGGATCTTAAAGTTTTGTATCTTATCTATTAGGGTCCTTTACATATATTGTATTTGCAACACAATTATGCATAGAAAAAAAAAAGAAATAAACTTTTTTAATTTGGTATCACAGCGTCTTTGGCGAAAGCCTCTCCGATCCATCTCTGAAGAAACATCATCTTCTTCATCTACACCGACGCCACCATTAATGCCGTCATCAACACTCTTGGGTAACCCCACTCTCATGTCACCACCAAGTGTTAGGGAGAAGCTAACCGAGACAAACTTTCCTATCTGGAAGGCACAGATCTCGCTGTATTTTTAAGCTACTTGCTTGCTGTCCATTCCAGACGGCATCAAACCTCAGCTGGAGGAGGCTATCGAGGAGATTGCAACGAGAAAGGCTGTTACACAGATGACCAATCCAATGTTTAAAAATTGGAAATTTCAAGAGTCCATTGCCTTGGCTTGGATCCTCAATTCGTCAACCGCTCCAATAGTTGCCCAATTGATGAGTCACACATCTGTGACTAGTGTTTGGAAGTGTCTTGCAGACTCATATGCAGCTCAATCAATTGCTCGCACATCCGCTTTACGACTCCAGCTTCAATCACTCTCAAAAGGTCACCGATCCGTCACAGAATTCATACAAGAAGCCACTAGCCTCACAGACTAGTTAGCTGCTATTGGTGAGCCTTTATCTATTAATGAATATCATACTCAAGTGTTTTGTGGTTTAGGTGCTGAATTTCAAGGTCTCGACACTGCAATTTCCATTTGAACTCAAACATGGTCTTTGACAAAGGACCAACTTCATGCCTTAATTTTTAATCATGAGGGAAGGCTAGAGCTAGCATCGATAACAAATAATCATCTCCCACCGGTGGCTTTTCAAACTAGCCAAGGACACTTCCTTCTCGATGGACACGCCATAGGTCCAATAACTTCCATGCGGATTTCAATCAATCTAAGAATTTTTTTTTTTTTTTGGAATATCTCATGGCCATGGCTCACATTATGGAATTGGAAATCCCAGGAGACACCGCAATAGTAGGCCCATTTTGTCAGTTTTGTGGCAAGCAAGGCCATAGGGCCAATACATGTTACCACTTTGTTGGATCGGTCTAGCCCACACAAGCCCACTTGACGGGTTTGGACTCACTACCACAGTATTTGTCACCATCAAGTCCGCCCTTTGCTCTCACATCTTCCATGTGTTTTGTTGATTCAGGTGCTGTGACATCCAGATTTTCCGGTTCTGATTTCGATGAGATAAATTGGGCATTTCATCGACGCGACTATAGTGTTTTTCTCTGAGTTGGCCACTCACGAGATAACTAGACTAGCTGGGTGAGTTATTAAGGACTTTAAGGCAAATAGACTTGAGAATTCGACCAGAAACCAATTTCTCGACCATGCTCATCTTTAGAGATCATTGTGGTACAGTATAAAATCGATTTGAAATCAGAGATAGGTCGGTTCGACTGAGATGAATGACCGATCGTGGGTGACTCCACTAAATTGGAAAATTCTCATCGACCGGCACTAATTTGATTTTCTTATTGTTTTGGTACCCTATGTCCGTATTTGAATCCTCGAGATTTTCACGACAACCGAGAGTCGCCAATGTGTCGAGTGCGTTCATCGTGGCTCGAAGAAAATCGACCACGGGTCATTTGTCCTAAAAAAGTTCTGAAAACTAACCGGTAACCTAAGTCACACTAAAAACGCGTCCGAGTGAAATTAACCGCCAATCTAAGTCCGCTTTCAGAAATTGAAGATTCTGTCATGTCACAATAAATTTTAGGAACATCGACTCGGTCTCAAAAGATTTTTCTGACAACCGAGACTTTTTGGGAAAAAGTCAGTTTAGGGCCGTTGTCGTTCGGTTGAAGCCGGGGATTGTGAAATTGAGAAGCATGCGGGATTCTTGGATGAGGAAAATAATCAATTTGATAAGTGAGACATCAATTGATTTTGTGAGAGTTAATTGAGAGAAATTCAAGAGGGATTTTGGATGCAAAAATGCAAGTGGGGACCAAGAACTCTAATCTGAAA
The DNA here is from genome assembly GCA_017140595.1 of Eucalyptus curtisii. Taxonomy (NCBI): domain Eukaryota; kingdom Viridiplantae; phylum Streptophyta; class Magnoliopsida; order Myrtales; family Myrtaceae; genus Eucalyptus; species Eucalyptus curtisii. Next base: position 36,398,175 of record CM029504.1, on the reverse strand, counting down.
TTTCTTTTAGGGAATCTATGAGCTTATTTAAAAGAAATTGGGATTAGGATTTTCTATTTGAGGAAATCCTTTTATTTTTGTGATCTTCCCATTTCTTTTCCATTTTTAGCCAAACACTCCTTTTTCCCTTTTCTCTCTCTCTTTCTTTCTTTCTTTTTCTTTTTCTCTCTCTCTCCTTCTCTTTTCCTTTTCCCCTCGTGCGCAGCCCCCCCCTCAACCGAATGCTTGGCTGTCTTCCTCTTTGTTTTTTCTTCCTTTGACTTTTCAACACCCTCTCTCTCTCTCTCTTATCTTCATCTCTCTCTCTCGGTACCCTCACCCGCACGACACTCTCTCTCCTCCTCTCCCTTTCGGTTTGTTCGAAGACGGTAGAAGCAGAAGCGGCAGCCTCGAAGCACCGAAGCTACCGTCGCCGTTGCAGCCATGCCAGGCCGTCGCCGCACGCCGCCGCTGCTCCGTGGCCGCCCGCGTGCCTTCCGACCATCCTCTCTCTTCCTCTCCCTCTCGGCCGTTCGATCACAGCAAGAGCAGAAGCCGAGACAGCAACCACCGAGAGAGGAAGACCGGATCAGCTCACTGTCGCCGCCTCACGCCGCACGCCGCCCTCGCCCCGCGTCGCCGTGCTGCCGTCCTCGCGCGCCGCTGCTGGCCGCACGTCTTGGCGGTCTTCTTGCCCAGCTCGTCGTCCCGAGCTGCTGTCCAGCTCGTGCAGGAGCCGCCGGAGCTCCCTCCGACCACCTCCGGCCACCGTGAAGCCCCACCTAGGTCCGTTTCGGCCTCCTCCGTCCATCTAGGCCCTTGGCTGCCTCAACCGACGCCAGATTCACCCCCAACCAGCAGCGCACAGAGAGTTGGAAAATGGGTATGGCAGCACCTTCGTGGCCCGTTTTGGTGGCCTTCCCGAGCCCGGATGCTCGGCCCGCCTTGAGGAAAGTCGATCCTCGCGTCGACCTCGTTTTGTGTGAGTTTTGCTCACTAATGCCTTCTTAATTTTCTAATTATACTTAAAGGTTGATTAGTGCTAGTTAAGTGTAATTAGGGTGTTAGATTAGAATGGATTAGGGATTATTAGTGAACTGCAGTGCATATTAATGGTTTGGTTAGAGTACTTAGATAGAGAATTGCCTATAGTATTTATTGGCTGCTTCTCGGGACTTTTCCCGACCCTTATCAGGGGTTAATTAGGCAATTCGGGCCTAAGTGGAATTTTTAGGAATTAAATATTAATTTTCGAAATTAATTATTTAATTATTTATTTTTTCGAAAATTCAACTAGGATGGCTAGTGACCAGGATTTTATGCTGATGATCGTGACGCAGTCCGTTTATTTAATTGAGCTTTATATTATGCTAAATTGAATTTAATGTATTTATTTATTTAATTTTCGAAATTAATTATTTTATTATTTATTTTCCGGAAAATCAACCGGGATGGCCGGTGACCGGAATTTCGTGCTGATTGCAATGGTGTAGTTAAAATCTGTAATTGAGTGTTAAATTATGCAAATTGAGTGATGATTGTATTTTTGGTATTTAATTCCAAAAATTGTGAATTTCCAATATTTATTCAGAAAATCCCGGGTGTCGGGTTTTAACACCGAAAATGGTTTTATATAATATATAAAATAGTGGGATTTTGAAAAGGGAGAATGTCAATTTTTCTGGGCCGAGTTGACCGTGTACCCACACACGACTATTTTCATGCGTATTTCTAATACGAAGAAAAAGGCCAGGTTCACCATTTTAATTGAAGTATTTGAGTACAATGCACGATGTCCTGGGCCATAATTGAGTGATCATGTGATGATTAAGAGAAATCATCCCGGGCTGTTGAGCTGGACGTTACCCCTATATGGGATGCCCCTAGACAAAGGGAAGCCGGTCGCAGTTGATTCTGGACCCTATGCTCCTTTGGGAATGTCGTCGACGTAGTGACGAAGCCGCGCTCCAAGGGGGGAGGCGATGCCTGGCATTAAGGTCAGTAGATAGCCGAACTGCGAGTAGGCTATGCCCTTGTGTGGTAGTAAATATCAATTGGAACGTGTGCGGAGTGTCGTTACCAATTTTATTGAAAATTGCTTGGTGGGGCCGTGATTACCACCTATAAATAAGTTGCGTACTAAAGACCGTAATTCATAATTGGGTTGTGAATTGATGGATTGAATGGAAATGACCGTGAGTGGTCTTGTTGGCGTGCAATCGACTAGGTCGATTTGATCGATGCTTCGATCAGTGATATGATTGCTTGGATGTCTATTGGATCTGTGCTAATATGCAGGTGGAATCTGAGGCCAAGGTAAGTCCTCTGACTCATGTTGTGCATAGGCAACCTTAAGGTGTATTAGTTTATTAATCGAGTTTTAGGGGGTAGAACTTGCTGAGACGTAGTCTCATCCCGGTTGTGGGATAATATTTCAGGCCCCTAGATTTCCCGAAGACAAGCCGCATTTGAAGCCGAGGATGAGCGAGAAGAAGTAGATGAAGGGTTTGAAGAAAATGAGCCTAGTGGTGAAAGATCTGAGGAGGATCGAGATGATGATCCCGAGCATGATCCGGATGAGGACTGAGATCCTATCTTCTTTTGTGAACCCTGTACATGTGTGGTTGTGAATTTCAATATGAAAAATACGGCATGCTTTTCTATCCCATTGTTTTATTGTCTGGGGATTTATAATTGCTTCCGCATGTGCATATATAAATGAAAGGGTCGGCGATACATAGTCCTGGGATATTGCATTTTAAAATCGACCAAAGGTAAAGGATGTGTGCGTGCCTGAGGATCGAGGCGTGACAGGTGCCACACATCATGTTATGGACAATTTTGCAGGACTTACAAGTGTCACTCCATATTTAGGTCAAAATCAGCTTGTTGTGGGTGATGGCATCTCCTTACCGATTACCCACACAGGTACACTCATGTCTTCTTCTTTATCCTTTATACTTTGCCAAATTTTAGTCGTACTTGGAATCACTAAAAACTTTACTTTCCATGTCTCCATTTGCTCTTGATAACCATTGTGTTTTCCAATTCAATTCAAACTTATTTATTACCACATCTATTAAAAATGGTCAAGAAATCCTCCGGGGAGTGCTTAACAATGGGCTTTGCTGCATCACCCTTCTATCTGACCACTTTTCCACACCTTCTACATCAATTGCTTTTGTCACGCTATGGCATAACCACTTGGGACATGTCACATCGACCAGCTTGTGCAACTTCTCAATTCATCCAACATTAGTTATAGTCATTCTTTATCTTCAGTCAGTACGGCGTGTACTACAAATAAAAATCACCACCATAGTCATTGTCCTATTTTGTCTAGGTCAAAACATCTTTTGGAATTAATTCATTTTGATGTTTGGGGTCCCTCTCCTGTTATTTCATTCAAAACGGGGCTGTGGAACGAAAACATTGACATATAGTCAAAACCGGATTGACTCTTCTTCATCAAGGTTTTGTTCCACCAATGTTTTGGGAGTTTGTTTTTGGATCTGCGGTTTACTTGATTAACCACGTGCCAACACCAATCATTGATAATATTTCACCTTAGGAGTATATATTTCACACTAAACCCAATATTACATATTTACGTGTTTTTGGTTGTATAATGTATCCATTTCTTCGCCCTTACTCCCCCCATAAGCTTGCACCAAGATCCAAGGTTTATATCTTTATGGGTTATCCTCTGGGATATAAAGGATATCGCTACTATTGCCCCAAGGATAAACATTTTTATGTTGTCGTGGATGCTACTTTTGATGAGGCCACCTATCCTCTTGTTGCTATTGCAAACTCCTCTCAAAATGCCTCAACACCAACACGTGTGGAACTATTTTTGCCTGTTGATTTGTCCCGATCATCCTTGGCAACTGCTGGACCACATGAGTCTCCATAGGTTTCTCTACCAAACCCGAATGTTCCACTTATTGACACCATCAAAACTACAACCGAACCTGTTGAGGTACCACAAGAAACTCCTACCATGGTACAACATCATCTTCACATCCTGTGACAACTCGTCTTCGAGATGGAACCATAACTTTCGAACTTTTAAAAGAAATCACACCTGGGCTCTTGTGGTTCAGTCCAGTATTCCTAAAGAACCCACTTGTTTTTCTAAGGCTGCAAAGGATGAGAAATGGCAACTCGCAATGTAGTCCGAATACAAAGCACTAATGGAGAATGGCACATGGGATCTTGTTCCGCTTCCCACTCATGCTCGACTCATCGGATACAAAGCGGTGTATAAGATTAAACTCCACTCCAACAAAATAAAGCAAGATTAATTGCCAAGGGTTTTCATCGACAAGAGGGTATCCACTACATTGAGACATTTAGTCTAGTGGCGAAGCCCATTACCATACGCACGGTCTATCTTTGGCACATTCTCAATGTTGGTCCATTCGACAATTAGATGTCTCTAATGCATTCCCACACGGTTATTTGAGGAGGAAGTTTATATGACTTAACTGTTATTTATTTTTGTGATCCCACATTTTAGACCCACATTTTCTCTTAAAGTTGCGACTATTCAACATGAAGTTTTTCTACGCTTCGTACCATTTCGTGACAACCGCCCATTTGGTAACCGTCTTGATGGGAGACGGTGTATAAATAGGAACGTACGTTCATTTCTGACGGGTGATCACAAGGTCTAACACAAAATCCTCATATTTAGAATACACCATCAGTACGTGAGGAAATTTGGTTAGTAGAGTGTGCCCTATTTTCTTTGATTTCAGGTTTTTCTGACGAACGTGAACAAGAACAATGGCTGGAGGTTTGTCTATAAACGATCCTGGCTTCCGCATATGAATTTTATTTTGTCTTACATTTGGTATCAGAGCAAGTGTGCCTCTGCCTTGTTTTTCTCGAATTTTTGGTGTATTTTCGGGCATTTTTGAACATGAACAGTAACTTCGGATTTTGAGGCCAAGAGAGAAACTCGCCAATTCCTTGAAAAATCCGGCGACCCACCTCTTGAATTCTGACCCGTATGGTCGCACCGCCATAAGGAACATTAGCCATGAGTTTTTCCGGTATATTGGTGTTTGCCGGAGGCTAATCGGGCGGCGGAAGTCGCGGTGGTTGAGGATTTGTATTTTTTGGGAAGTTTCTTATAATTTGGGGCTAATTTCTTGATCATTTTCGCCGAAACTTGGACCCATGTGGTCGTGCCGGCATGTTCTTCAAAACCCACTATTTATTTGTGTCTGGGATGGGCTGTCGGAGAAGAAACGGCCGGCGAAACCGCGGCGAAACGGCGAAAAACGGCGAAGAAATTCGTTCTGGGCGTGAGGAAGAAGGAGCGTGGATCCCACGTGCGCGCTGCGGTTGTAGGCGCGTGGATTCCACGCGCCACACCCTCTCACGCGTGCGCTGCGGTTGCAAGTGCGTGGATTCCACGCGCCACGCACTCTCACGCGCGCGGCAAGCTGGCGCGTGGATCTCACGCGCGGCGGTTCTTTGGCGCGTGCAACGCACGCGCTTGCACGTTGAACCGCGCGCGTGCGGGGCACGCGCCCGCGCGGATTCTAGCGCGTGCTCGGCACGCGCCTGTCGTCTCCCACCCGCGGCTGTTTTTACACTTTTGCCCAAAATTTTCGTGCTTTTACCATCTTGCCCTTGGCCAATTTATTTATTTACTGTTCTGCCCTTGATGTATTTATTTATTATGTCATTTCATGAATTTTTATGAATATTTTATGCATGAAATTTAATGTCCAATGATTCATATAATTAATTAATTAGAGAGTAGCCACAACGTCTTTAATTAATTAAATTATATATTAAAAGCCTCCGGATCATATTTAGAAATGGACATTGATTGTAATTAATTATATTAATATGATGAATTTTATCCCACAGGAATTTTCATTGTATTAATATGATTAATTAGGATGAAATATCATATTATTTTTCTTAATTTACCCACAGGGATTAAGAAAAGGCATATAATATGGTAGTTTCTTCATGAAGTAATTATGAATCTATTTAAATTAAAAACTTAGCCCACAGGTAGTTTTTATGTTATGTGATTCATATTGTGACATGTTTACATTGGTAAAACATGATTTATTTATATTTGCCTCGAATTTTGTGACATAAGCATGATTATTTGATATGCAGTTTCGCAACCTGTGAATTTTTCTGAATTTAAGTTTGATGTTCCCATACTGAATGGTGAGAACTATAAAGTTTGGAAGGAGTCAATTATTCTTCAATTGGGGTGGATGGACATTGACTATGCTATAAGGAAAGACGAACCACCTGCTCCTACTGATACGAGCACTCCAGCTGAGATAGCTCATTATAACCAATGGGAGCGGTCCAACCGCGTTTGTGCCATGTTTATAAGAGCTAAGATATCTCCTAGTATTCGTGGTTCGGTTGCTCAGCATAGCAATGCTAAGGCCTTATTGGAGGCCATTGATGCGCAGTTTGAGAGTTCTGAGAAGGCGCATGCCATGACCCTGATTATGAAGTTTTCATCATTGAAGCTCACTAGTGTTAGAGGTGTGTGTGAGCACATCATGCAAATGAGGAACATAGCAGCTCAACTTAAGAACCTTGAGATTGAGATATCTGAATCATTCCTTGTGTATTATATTCTGAATACTCTCCCACAACAGTATGCACCTTTCAAGATCTCTTACAACACACATAAAAATAAATGGTCAATTAATGAACTCATGACCATGTGTGTTCAAGAGGAAGAAAGACTTATTATGGAATTGGGAGAAAGTGCTCATTTGGCAACACAAGGAAAGAATAAGGGCCATGGCAAGCATAAGGGAAAAGGTAAAATACCTCCCCAAGCTGACATTAAGAAAGAATCCAAATGCTTCTTTTGTAAACAGAAGGGACATATAAGGAAGGATTGTGTCAAATTTAAGGCCTGGCTCGAGAAGAAAGGTAATCCAATCTCTTGTGTTTGTTATGAATCTAATATGACTGATGTAAGTCACAACACTTGATGGATTGATTCTGGATCTACAATCCATATTTCGAATTCCATGCAGGGTTTTCAAAACCACAGGAAGCCAGTGGGAAGTGAACAAAGCATCTATTCAGGAAACAAGATGCGTTCGCATGTGGAAGCTATTGGGACATATAGACTAGTTCTCAATAGTGGTTTTGTTTTAAATTTGGAAAAGACCTTTTATGTTCCTAGTTTTTCTAGAAACTTAATTTCAGTTTCAAGACTTATACCTTTGGGATACTCTTTTAACTTTTCAGATTCAAACTTTTGTTTATCATTTAAATCTGAAATTGTTGGGAGTGGTACTTTGTCTGATGGTCTTTTTCAAATTAATTTACAAGACAATGCCTATTATGATGCGATGCATGTTCATGATAAAGCTAGTATAAAACGATGTGTTGTGAAAGAACATTCCTCTATGTTGTGGCATCGGAGATTGGGACATATCTCCATAGAAAGAATTAAGCGATTAGTAAATGATGGAGTACTCGGTACTTTAGATTTTACTGATTGTGATACTTGTGTGGACTGCATAAAGGGAAAGCAGACTAACAAGACAAAGAAAGGTGCCAAGAGGAGTACAGAAATATTAGAAATCATACACACGGATATATGTAGTCCGGATATGGACTCTTGTGGTCAGAAATACTTCATCTCCTTCATAGATGATTACTCACGTTATATGTATCTCTACTTGATTCATAATAAGTATGAAGCATTAGATGCCTTTAAGGTATTTAAGGCGGAAGTAGAGAAACAATGCGGTAAGCAAATTAAGATCGTGAGATCGGATAGAGGTGGAGAATTCTATGGTAGATACACGAAGATGGACAAGCACCTGGTCCATTTGCAAGATTTCTTCAAGAGCATGGGATAGTTGCCCAATATACTATGCCTGGTTCTCCGGACCAAAACGGCGTAGCGGAAAGAAGAAACCGGACCTTATTGGACATGGTGCGTAGTATGCTTAGTAGCTCCAAACTTCCTAAATCCTTGTGGACTGAAGCACTTAAGACGGCAGTGTACATATTAAACCGAGTTCCGACCAAGGCTGTCCTAAAGACACCTTTTGAGTTATTTAAGGGTTGGAAACCTAGTTTGCACCATGTGCGCGTTTGGGGATGCCCGTCTGAAGTGAGAGTTTATAATCCACAAGAAAAGAAGTTGGACCCAAGGACCATAAGTGGGTATTTCATTGGATATGCCGAAAGGTCTAAGGGATACAGGTTTTATTGTCCATCTCATACCACTAGGATTGTGGAATCAAGAAATGCAAAATTTCTTGAAAATGACTTGATTAGTGGGAGCGATCAATCGAAGGACCTTGTTCCTAAGGAAGATCATTCGACACTCAACCTTCCACCTCAAGTTTAAGGTTAGTTGTTGCTTATAATGCCCTTCGCCTCAGCCGGCTATTGAACAACCAATCGTTGAAGTTCCACAACCTGCGATATTGATATAGTAGATCCAGGTTGTTCAGCAATTACCATAAACTGTTGAACAACCAGTTGAGCAACACGCTCCTCAAGAGAATGTTGATGCAACATTGAGAAGATCTGCTAGAATAAAAAAATCGGCTATTCCTAGTGATTATATTGTGTATTTACAATAGTCTGACTACAATATTGGAGCTGAGAATGATCCCGAAACGTTTTCACAAGCCATGGATAGTGATAAATCTAATTTGTGGTACAATGCCATGAAGGAAGAGATGAGTTCTAGGCATCTAATGAAGTCTGGGATTTGGTTGAGTTACCTGATGGTGCGAAGGCCATTGGTTGTAAATGGCTCTTCAAAACTAAGAAGGATTCATTGGGTAACATTGAAAGATATAAAGCTAGACTTGTTGCCAAAGGATTCACTCAAAAGGAAGGAATCGATTACACGGAGACTTTTTCTCCTGTATCTAAGAAAGATTCTCTTCGTATTGTTTTGGCTTTGGTTGCCCATTTTGATATGGAATTACATCAAATGGATGTGAAAACGGCGTTCCTCAATGGAGAACTAGAGGAGGAGGTTTACATGAAACAACCCGAAGGATTCCCCTCTAGTAAAGGTGAGCATTTGGTTTGCAAGCTTAAGAAATCTATATATGGCTTGAAACAAGCATCCCGCCAATGGTACTTAAGGTTCCATGAAGTCATCTCTTCATTCGGTTTTGTAGAGAATGTCATGGATCAATGTATATACCAGAAGGTCAGTGGGAGCAAAATTTGTTTCCTTGTGCTATATGTGGATGATATTCTACTTGCAACCAATGATAAGGGGTTGCTACATGAGGTGAAACAATTTCTCTCTAAGAGTTTTGACATGAAAGATATGAGTGAGGCATCTTATGTCATTGGCATTAAGATCCATAGAGATAGACCTCGAGGCATTTTAGGAATATCTCAAGAAACCTATATCAATAAGGTCCTAGAGAGATTTCGGATGAAAGATTGTTCACCAAGTATAGCACCCATTGTGAAGGGTGACAGGTTCAATTTGAACCAATGCCCGAAGAACGATCTGGAAAGGGAACAAATGTACAACATTCCATATGCTTCTGCTGTTGGAAGCTTGATGTATGCTCAGGTTTGCACTCGACCTGACATCGCTTTTGCTGTGGGAATGTTGGGAAGATATCGAGTAATCCAGGTTTAGACCACGGAGAGCTGCAAAGAAAGTGATGAGATACATTCAAGGTACCAAAGACTATATGCTTATGTATAGACGGACTGACAACCTGGAAGTGGTCGGTTATTTGGATGCGGACTTCGCGGGCTGCGTTGATTCACGAAAATCAACATCTGGATACATTTTTATGTTAGCTGGCGGAGCCGTGTCATGGAGAAGTGCCAAGCAAACCTTGACTGCTACTTCCACTATGGAGGCTGAGTTTGTTTCTTGTTTTGAGGCTACCTCACATGGTGTATGGTTGAAGAGTTTAATTGCTGGGCTTAGAATTGTTGATTCTATTTATAGGCCATTAAGAATATATTGTGACAATTCAGCTGCGGTTTTTATGGCTAAAAATGCCAAAAGTGGCAGTCGAAGTAAGCATATCGACATTAAGTATTTAGCCATAAGGGAACGTGTTAAGGAGAATAAAGTGGTCATTGAACACGTTAGCACTGAATTGATGATAGCTGATCCTTTAACTAAAAGCATGCCACCAATGAAGTATAAGGGTCATGTGACTAGTATGGGAGTAGGTCCCATATTGTAATTTGTCGTCATATGAACGATTTTTTTGTTGTATGAAACTCTTATTCAGTTGTAATGTTGATTCTCAATTTTGGTGTACACATTTTGTTGTTTATGAGAATAACATTTATCCTTAGTTCTGGAATAAACATGGCGTTTATTCATTAAGATATGTTATCACATATAGGCTGACATTAAAGAAATAAGATGCATTGTGATACATGGAAGATATTACTCACTCTTAGAGGACATGTCGCCATGATCCATGTGTTTTGTTTCTTTTCTTTAAGCATAAAGTTTCCGTGGAATTAGTTGGATAATTCGTATGATGAAAATGATGGGATCAAGTGGGAGAATGTTATTTATTTTTGTGATCCCACATTTTAGACCCACATTTTCTCTTAAAGTTGCGACTATTCAACATGAAGTTTTTCTACGCTTCGTACCCTTTCGTGACAACCGCCCATTTGGTAACCGTCTTGATGGGAGACGGTGTATAAATAGGAACGTACGTTCATTTCTGACTGGTGATCACAAGGTCTAACACAAAATCCTCATATTTAGAATACACCATCAGTACGTGAGGAAATTTGGTTAGTAGAGTGTGCCCTATTTTCTTTGATTTCAGGTTTTTTTGACGAACGTGAACAAGAACAATGGCTGGAGGTTTGTCTATAAACGATCCTGGCTTCCGCATATGAATTTTATTTTGTCTTACATTAACCACAAGGTTTCGTTGATGCAAGTAAGCCTGACTATGTTTGTCGCCTTTGATGCTCGTTATATGGTCTGAAACAAGCGCCTCGAGCTTGGTACACCCGCTTGAGTTCCTACTTGTGCGACTTGGGATTTGTCATATCTAAGGTTGACACCACCTTCTTTGTCAAACACATGCTGATTTCACCATTTACTTGCTAGTGTACATTGACAACATTATTTTAACTAGTTCCCCGAATGATCCATTATATGATCTCATGCAATCCCTTCAATCGGAATTTGCTATCAAGGATTTAGGGGACATCCATTATTTTTTGGGGATTGAAGTGCTTCATATCAATGATGGATTACATCTTTACCAGAGTCAATTTTTGAGGAAAAGACTGAAAAATGCTAATATGCAATCTGCCAAACCCGCTGCTACTCCTACCAATTTCGTGGAACCAAACATGATTGCTTCTCATGAGCCACTTGCAAACCCATTTTAGTTTCGAAGTATTGTCGAAGCACTTCAATATCTCACTCCTGTGCAGCTAATATTACATATGCAGTGAATTCGGCTTGTCAACATCTTTACGGCCCCACTATGGCCGATTGGCAAGTCGTGAAGTGACTTATGTATTACTTAGCTAGTATGGTCTTGCATGATCTTCTTTTTACTCGAGCAATAGCCACTCAGCTCCATCATTTTCTGACGCCACTTGGGCAGGCGACCGGATGAACCGTCGCTCCATTGGTAGGTTTTGTGTCTATTACGAACCAAATCTCATCTCTTGTTCATCTTGCAAATAATGAACCATGGCTCGTTCCAGCACCGAAGCAGAATACAAATGTCTTGCGGATACAATGGCGGAGTTAATGTGTGCTTGAATCTTTGGGATCTTCATGTGCAACCACCCGAGCCACCCACTCTTTTGTGCGATAACTTATCCACCATCTGCTTATCTGCAAATCACGTGTCCCATGCTCAAACCAAACATGTCGAAATCGATTACCATTTCATTCGTGAATGCATTACTCAAAAACAATTGGTAGTTCGCTACATTTCTACCAAAGAACAAACTGCAGATATCTTCACTAAAGGCTTGCCTACTCACCAGGTCCTTCAATTGTGGTCCAAGCTAATGATTCATCCTCACCATTAGATTGTGGGGATGTTAAGGAAAGAAAATATTTAGCAAATATTTAGGGAATATTTGTTATTCTCTTACCTTTTGTATCTTCTCTCTTAAAGACAACAAATATTTAGGGATTTTAAAGTTTTGTATCTTATCTCTTAGAGTCCTTCATGTACATTGTATTTGCAACACAATTATGTACAGAAAAAAAAAGAAATATTTTTTTTAATTCACCCAATAAGTCGCACAGTGTTTAGACCGCAATTTCTCATGATATAATCTCTTAATCCCACGAAAGAATTACACGTAAATTTGAACTTGCAAGATTTAATTGGCTTGAACATTAATTCTTCTTGGATGTAATTCACGAACAAAGCCAACGAGATAATCTACTCCCAAGCACTCTCGGTAAAAGGCACTTCAAGTATTTTCTTCTTATCAACAACGGCTAGACCTTGACTTGTATATTTCCCTCGTGCAGTAGATTTCCGCTTCTTCTTCTTCTTCTTCTTCTTCTTCTTCTTCTTTCAGGATCGAGTTAAACTCAAAACATATTTTAATAATGTGCTGGAGAAGTCCTGTTTGTTGACTGCTGCTGTGGCTTTCATCTTGTTGTCCTTTCTGTCAATGTCTATCTTAAACGTGGTTTTATCTGATAAGACGGAAGAGAAAATTTGCAAAGGTTCTAGACCAGGAGCATGACTAGCAAGTACAAATATTTCTATGTAGACACAAAAGGATTCAAAGACCAGGAGCTATGACGAGCTACTAGATTTGGCAGGGCATAGAGTGGCATTACCCGCTTCAAGACCTGAGATCGCAGGGAAGAGGGTTTCTCGTGAATCAAGGCAAGTAATTAGAGAATGCATTGCGGAGATCGTGAGTACTGGCCGTCTTTGTCATAGGAACATTGTGATGCTCCTCAATTGTTGCTGCGTCAAAAGGTGTTCAGCTGTTGGGGTACGACTACATCCCCAGTGGAAGCTTGGACATGAACCAGTATAATGAACCAAAGGTGGTCGGCTGTTTGTAACTTCCAATTTACTTATCCCTGTTGATTTTAAATCCTATTGTTATGACCATATTCTCTTCGTTCAGCATACACATAGTGGGTACGTTATGCTGCTTTTTTACGTGATTGATATAGTTATTACTAGCGATGATTACCTTGGCATTATGAAACTTCAATAGTATCTTAGTAAATAATTCAAAATGAAAGATCTTTAGTGACTTAGCTATTTTCCAGACTTGGAGGTTGTATCTCATACTTCTGGTTATTATATTTCTCAAGCCAAATATGTCATTGACGTTATTTCTTAGGTTGGCCTCACTGACAACAAGATTGCTTCTACTCCCAATAGGTCAAATGCCACAATGACAAGGGAGGAACTCTTCTTCTAAATCCTACACTTTAACAGTTGGTTAACAATCTTATATTTCTTACTATTATCCATCCTAACATCATCTATGTTGTTCACATTGTTAGTCAGTCTATGACCATGCCTCATATGACTCATTTTGCTATAGTCCTTCAAATTTTTATTTTTTATTTTTATTTTTGGTGAAGATAGCCCTTCAAATTCTTTGCTATGTTAAAAGTACGTTATTTTATGGCCTTCAATTTTCTGCTAGTTATATCTTGGGAATTGATAGCTTATTAAAATGCTAACTGGGCGGGTGACCCTCAAGATCGTCGCTCCACCATGGGCTTTTTTTTTTTTTTTTGTGCAATTCACTTATCTCATGGCATGTCAACAAATAAACCAATATCGCTCACTCTAGTATGGAAGTAGAATATTGAGCTCTTGCGGATACGAAGTAGGAGTTACTATGGTTGTGGCCAGCATTACTAAATAGACTTGATGGGCACTTCCATATAAGACAATGACTCTAATACCAAGTCAAGAATAATAAAGCAGAATAGAGAATTACGAAATTTTCTATATATTTTGATATGTGTGATAAAAAGTACATCAACATATTTTTAGGTTTTATGATATAACTATCTAAGATAACATATCAGTCAAAATATATGCACAATCAAATGGAGACATATATGCAATTTTGAGGAGAAAATTGTCCAAAAAGTTATAAACTTTTTGCACTTTTGCAATTCAGTCTTAAACTTTATAATTTTGTTAATTAAGTCTTAAACCTTTTCACTTCTTACCAATTGAGTATATCTAGCCAAATTAGCTAGAAATTGCTGACGTAGATAACCGACACTGACGTGGCACTTTTTTAATAATATTTTGAATTTTTTATGGTTTCTTCTTCTTCTTTTTATACTTTTTTTATGTTTTTTTTCTTTTTAGTTTTTGGATCTAAGGCCAACGAGAGTTGTTGCCGGCTAACCCTCGTCAGCCACAAGCAAGGGCTGGCCAACCTTCATTGGCTCTAGGCGAGGGCGTTGCGCCCTTCACCAGCACTAGGTGAGGGTCATGACACCCTCACCGGCAAAAGTGAAGGCGTGCAAGCCCTCGCCCATAAACGGTGAGGGCCGCAATGCCCTCACTATATCTGGCGAGGCAAAGGCTTGGTGGCCCTCGCCTATAGCCAGCAAGGGTTGCCAACCAACCCTTGCCGGCCCTAGGTCCCAATACCCAAAAAAAAAAGCAAAAAAATTAAAATAGGAAGAATAGACCATAAAAAATTCAAAATATTATTACAAATTTGTCAGGTGCTAGCCGTCTTGTCAGCAATTTCCCACCAAAATTGGCCGAATGAATTGAATTGACAAGAAGCGAAAAGGTTTAGGATTGAATTGGCAAAATTGAAAATTTTAGGACTAGATTGGCAAAAGTGCAATAAGTTTATGATTTTTTGGCCAATTTTCCATAATTTTCAGAGATACAAAGAATCAATAAAATTATCAAAATATCTCTAATATTAAAATTCTTTTAGATAAATTCCTAATTATCTTTAACAACTATGAATCACTCCTTGCTACCTTCATGGAGATCATATATGTCACGACCCCAACTCCATCTCTAGGATCACGAGCGGCAGGGGTTATTTTCGCGACACCCCAGGCTTGTTGCCGTCCCAATTCTTCTTCTTGTTATCATGCACATGCGGAAACGTGAATAAACAACTCCCCGGACAAACAACAACTGGAAGACCGGGACATACATCAAACAGAACACATTGATTTATATTTTAACAATACTTTTACAAGCCCTGTCTCTACGGGCCATCTTTTCTTTTTACATTACAGTACAAGTTTTCCACATAGGCCAAGGGAAATCCTATCTCCTCTAGTGTGATTGCAGCTCCCAAAACTGATGTGCAGCTTCCATGCCTACAAGACTAAAAGATGAGGGATGAGTTTTGGGGAAACTCAATAAGTAAAATTCTTAGTTCTCTACTAGGAAAGTATCTCATCATCGAAGTTTAGTAAGTACAACACTCGCAAACAGTGTCGATGGCAGATCAATAGCAAACTTGTTGCTACCCTTAACTACATGCAAATGTTCATCGCAACATGCTTCAATGCATACTTACTTTTGGCTTATCAATAAATATATCAACATCTCATATTTATGCATATACCGACACTCATGCAATTTCATTTAGTGTCATCCTGGCTCGACCAGGCCCTCCCGGCTCGACCAGGGCTTCTAGCTTCTTGTTGGGCTTCTTGGCTCAACCAAGGCTTCTCGGGGCTAGCTTCTCGAGGCTTCCGGGTTCAAAATCCAAGCATCCCGGCTCAACCGAGGCATCCTGGCTCAACCGAGGCATCATGTTATATGAACAAGGCATCATCGCCAATGCTGTGTGGCGACGGATGCCTTTTCCTATTTAAGTGCATGCATAGATGCATCATACAAGCCAGTTCTTATCTTTTCTCTTAGCCGAGACATGCATGGCCCAAAGGCGTGCTCATTCGGTCGTGTGTGTCATGAGTTCTTGCACTACTCTAATAAACATGCTGGGAACGATCCTTGGTCCGTAACTTGATTTAATCATTTAGTGTCGATCCCTGCATCGAACAAGGCTCAGAAACTGTATGCATCAATACCGATCCAAGACCTCGAGGTTTGAGCACACCTCGCTTTAGTGAGGATCCTAAGCTTAACGAACCTCGACTCCAACCCGATGTGAATACACATGTATTGAGAATGACCCTCGGCTCGCGGTTTCATTCAATGCCAAGCACAAAGTCCCAACGTCCATTTGGACCATGGAAATCGACATGCTTCGTGCCTTACCCAGACCTCGTGGATTTGGGCTATCCCCTTACCGATCAAGGCATAAGATCGATATGCATCAATGTTGAATTAAGACCTTGTGGCCTCGGGCGATTCCCGCACCAAGCGAGACTTAGACCCGGCATCTTATTTTTGCCAAAACCAAGGCTTTATGGCTTGGGCGACATTGTCTTGCGATAAACTCAATCCGAACGAACCTCAGCCTCATTCCGAGCATGCAAAACCATACACAAGATCCAACATCGTACTCACAGCTTGACGGGTGAACACCTAATTAGACTTGACGATGGAGACTACCGCCCTAGATGAGACATAGGGATCTTACTTACCTTGGCAAACCTCGAGGACCAACTTATATAGCTTGATGGATTGAGGATGCAAGGCCGAGAGAAAGGAGAAGGAGGAGGGGGCGTCCAAGGAGAATGAGGAAGGAGGAAATGAGAGGCAAGGTGAAGAAATGAAGAGGGCTTCTCCTATTTGTAGTCCCTTGGTGTCATGATTACTAAGCCAAGCGGTCTAATCTTAAGTTTCCAAGTGTTCCGCCTAAATTCCTTGCGTGGCAAATCTACTTTGCCTCATCATTACACCTAGAAAGCGAGTTGGCATGGCTAAAGGCCTTGCTTGGCAAACTAAGCTCCTAGGCATCATCGACGATGACCCGCTTTTCGCTCTTCCATTGGTCCACCTATATGCCGCATTTAATGGACATTTTAATGAAGTTTGACAACAATTGTACCATAGTTGCCAACTCGGCAATTCTAGATCTTTCGGTCATTAATGAGAGCTCATGTATCGCTCTCTAATTGGTCCACTTATGTGCCGCATTTCTCTAGAATCTTCAAAGATATTTTAGCCGACATCATGACTTTTGACTATTCAAATGACAACCCACCCCTTCATTTAATGAGGGGTTTCTAGAAATTTCTTTACTTTTGTCTTTTTCTTCATTAATAAGGGAATCTAGAGAATTCCATTATCCAATTTGGTTCCGAGGCCAAAGAATGAATCATTAGGTACATCTCGAAAAATCAAATCACGTACACTCAAGGGTCAACGATCACGTCCCATATTCGCCCAAACCATTCCTTTGGACGGTCGATCGGCCAATAAGGTCGGTTGTCCTTCGATCAGTTCGAGAACAATTCTAAGACTACCCATGGCCTAGCACTAAGCCAAGATACTCATGGACCTTAGAATTAGTGATGGAATAGCCGGGTCTATCCCTGAGCTCATTTTGGTCGGCACCCGATCCACCAGTAGGGTTCATGGTCAGTGCGTCACCGATCCATGATTGGACATCACCAATTCGAGATTCTGTTCCGATCACTAAGAATTAAATAGGGTATGATGCATTTTTTGTCGGAAGACGGTCGTATTTGATCAATTCGGATCGTTCGTGTATCAGCGCATAACCGGGCAGAATCACCCGCGACCAGAAACTGTGACCGGTCGGATTGACCCATGACCATCCGCCAATCTAAAATCATCACATGACCAATTCTCATTATCAAAAAGTCATCTTATGAGCTGGTGATCCTATCTCATCAATATGGTCGGTAGAAAATTCAGGGCCAACATCTCGACTAATTCGTGACCAGTTGGTTGGTCGATCAGTTAGTCAGATCGTGACCGATCCGTGATTCATTGCTAATCAAACTGATCGATCCATGGTCAATAGCCCATGATTGATCCTTTTAGGACCTTATGGCCTATCCTTATAGGGTTGGAATCGAGGATGTTACAATATAGGCCATGTGCAGCACCCCTAATCCCTTTAGATAGACTATATCACCTAATATTTTCTCACTTTTCTCGCTTAAGAGAAGTCCTTGCCACTTCTAACTTGGTAATGGGAAAGAAATCTTTTTGCAAGATTCTAGCTTTATGGAACCTCGATTATCTCGTACGATGACCTGAAGTGAGTTACTGATAGAATAGAAAGAATCCAGGGGTATGAAACATTTTGTTCACTTCTAAGAATCTAAAACTTCACGAGCTTTGTCAGACCTCTATAATTTACTTACAGGAACCCTACGCGCTTCCTGGCCATGGCCTGACATCAATTTATAGCCTATTTTTGTTAGCCATATCAGTTCCGATGGACGGCTCCATTGTTTATACATGATTTTTTGGGTCAGGCTTCGATGATAACGACCTCCTCCGGTGGTTGGATATGCGCACCACAAGAGAGAAAATCTTCCTGGGTTTTCCCTCTGTAGCATCAGTGGATTATTAAGTTAAATATATCTGAATGAGGGAGAAAAGAAAGTGGTTAGGATTATTAGGTCATGCCTCTGTGAGGTGATGCTACTAATTTATATGGTGTGGGCGAAAGAACTAGCTTTCCAAGTGTTGGACCGTCCACCTTCGGGCCTTGCACCCTGCAGGCCCTCACAAAGTCAACGGTATTCGCAAAATATAATAATTCATGGAGCTTATATCTGAAGTTTAGGGTAAATTGTTTAGTCGGCAAACTAACAACAAAGCATTTATGACCCAAAAAAAACTGACAACAAAGCATCAACTAGTGTTGCGATTTATCAGGAGTCACTTTTCTTGAAACACACAGACATTTCTATGTAGCACATCAACTATTGTTGCGATTTATCAGGAGTCACTTTTCTTGAAACACAGAGGCATTTCTATGTAACATATATCCTTTACGATTTCTCCCAGGCATAGCAATTGCATACCTCATGATGTCCAATGCCCATGAAGACCCTATTTTGGAATTTCGATGTGGTTTCAACAACTGAGTTTGCCGAGCACAGATCTAATGTTACGGAAAGAAACCGCCCAATCCATTTCCTAAGATACGTTGAGTCTTGCAAAAGGAGAGAGTTGTTTTATGAGTCTATGTTATCTCCCATTCTCGGTTGAGTTTTTTTCTATTCGATGAACACCACTCTTTACTTCAGTATACCTTTCTTACTGCTAACACATGGATATGAGAAAAAACCCCATCTGTAATGACTAAACAAAACGAAAAAAGGCCAATGGAGCATGACATTGTCTAGTACACCTCGGGAAGATCCTAGCTTTAAATACTTCATTAGAATATATTGAATAAACATAGCAATAGACCTCAATATAACCCATTTAAGTTTAGACTAAAAGATTAGGTGGTCATTGAAAGTTTCCCCACCCGTGTGTTCTAATATTAGTTTTTTGGGAAAAAGCCACAAAAAAAACCCCAAACTTTGCCCAAAGTGACAAATTTACCCCAAATTTTTTTTTGTGACATTAAAAACCCCAAACTTTACAAACTGTGACACATTTACCCCATTAAGGGCATTTTCGTCTTATTCTTTCTGTTTTTTCTTTTTCTTTTTTATTTTTTATTTTTTTCTTCTTCTCTCTTCCCTCCACCGGCCATGGCAGAGCCAGCGGAGGGAAGCCGACATCCGGCGAGGGCCGCCCTCGCCCGACGCCGACGAGGGCCGCCCTTGCCCGACGCCGACGAGGGCCGCCCTCGCCCGACGCCGGTGGCCCTTGCCGACAAGGGCCGTCCTCGCGGGACGCCGGCTTCCCTCCGCCGGCTCCGCCATGGCCGGCGGAGGGAAGAAAGAAGAAGAAGAAAAGAAAAAAAAAATTAAAAGTAAAAAGATCAAAATGCCTCTATGATTTAGGGTAAATGTGTCACACAAATGAAAGTTCAGGTTTTTTGTGTCACAAATAAAAATTTGAGGTAAATGTGTCACGGTTAGCAAATTTAGGGGTTTTTCATGTCACAAAAAAAAAATTGGGATAAATTTGTCACTTTGGGCAAAGTTTGGGGTTTTTGGTGGTTTTTTCCCTAATTTTTTTTTTTTTTTTTTGGGTGGTCCTATTCTTCTAATAGTAGAGTTAATGCAAGCAAAAAGTCAATGCCTCATCAAACACGTCGGTCAGTTAAATAAACTTTAAAATAGTTAAATGTATTCTGCCTGCCATGAAAGAGAGTTCTTTTTCCTTATGTATGTGTTGCACTCACTATCGTCCATCCAAAGACCCAATTCAAGATTTCAATTCCCAGGAGAGCAGAGGAGAGGAGAGATGAGTACTGGGGACAAGGTGGTGTGCGTGACCGGAGGGTCCGGTTACATCGCTTCCTGGCTTGTGAAGTTGTTGCTTCAGCGTGGCTACACAGTCAAAGCGACTGTACGCAATCCCGGTAAGTTTTTAGAACTTCGTTTTCATGCTTTACTCTGCTGACGCCCTTGGACTTTTGAATTCCATATTGCTCTGCTCATTTTAGGAGTGAAATGGAATGAAACATCGATTTCTTAGTTGAACCACTCAAGATATGCCTTTTTGTAATCATCTCTCACCGTTTGGATTCACTCACTCATGCATCTACGCATCTGGGTATGTGTAAGGGCTCGTGTGCACGCACAATCGAGTACCTGGTGGCTAGTGATGCTTCAGGAGCCTCTGACCTGATATCATCCATAGTCCATTCCCTACAGATGTCTAAATCTCTCGCAGAACCTGAACCAACTGGCTTAAGGTTAAGTTTTGGTCATGCTTTGCCTCTCAACCTCGATTAAGTGCAACGCCAGCATCATAACTTGATAATCACACTCTTCTCATCCACGGAGGTCATTGTATTTTAAAATTGATTGAGAATTCTCACCATTTTTTGTGCACCAAATCTACTTCCTTTTGCTGACGTGCATAAACAGATAATCTGACGAAGACGCGACACTTGCGAGCCCTTGAAGGTGCTAAGGAGAGACTACATTTATTCAAAGCGGATTTGCTGGAAGAAGGGTCCTTTGCCTCAGCTGTCAATGGGTGCGAAGCTGTTTTTCATACAGCATCACCTGTCCTAGTCTCAGCTTCTGATCCCCAGGTTTTTGTGTACTGCGGTCGTCTGTCGTTCTTCTATGCATTTCAGTTGATGGAATGTTACTATATTTTTCGAAATTGTAGTTTGTTTCCCTTTGTCCCTTTCAGGTAATAATCAAAAGATTAGATTGATCTAGTAATTCTTGGGTGACTTGACAAAAGATCGTTCTTATGGGACTCTGTTCCTTACATATTGTAGAGCGAATTAGTTGATCCCGCAGTCAGAGGGACACTAAATGTCCTCAGAGCATGTGCAAAGTTCCCTTCTATCAAGAGAGTGGTCATAACATCCTCCATGGCTGCAGTTGTGTACACCGGACGACCCCCGACCTCTGGTGTGGTACTCGATGAGACATGGTTCTCTAATCCGGCAATCTGTGAGGAATCAAAGGTCTGTAAGTCAGCTGTCTGTCTCCCTCGCCTTACTGGATTATTCTTTGCCTATTTGATTAAGTCCTTGACCTTTCTCGCACATGTTTGCACCCAATTTTTCCAACATAGGAGCATCACTCGAAAGCTTCCCATGGATGAGATTTTAAGTAATCTGTCATGAATAAGTCCATTCTCTAGTCCTTAGAAGTCGGTTTTGTGGAATGGCAGATGAGGCAGAACAAATGGGTGTCAGGTTGGAGTCAATTAAGTCCATGAGTGGCTCAAGAGTTCTTTCATAGCAGTTATGTGGTTTTGCTATTTTTCAGCTCTGGTATCAGCTTTCCAAAACCCTGGCGGAGAAGGCAGCTTGGGATTTCACTAATGAGAATGGTATCGACCTGGTCGTGATAAATCCAGGACATGTCATTGGCCCTCTCTTGCAACCTACTGTCAATCTCTCAGCAGAGATTATACCGAACCTCATCAATGGTATTTATTTTGATGTTGATGAGAGTATATCGATTGTGTCTTTGGCCATGAAGTGAAATATTTCTTGCAGCAATCAGATGATGAATAATCAACAACCAATTAATCATAATCCCATTTTATGTATTTGATAGAAAGACAATCCGCATGTGATTACTGATTCTCCTAATGAAGAGCGCATCACTTATTCTAATTTCACAGAGTAATTGAAGCTTATATAATGCAGGAGTTCAACTTCCCTTCAAGTATTTCGCTTTTGTTGATGTCAGGGACGTTGCACTCGTGCATATCCTAGCTCTTGAAAACCCGTCAGCTAGTGGCAGATACTGTCTAGTAGGAGAAACCATTCACCATCACGATGTCTTGAAGCTTTTGCGCAAGCTTTATCCTACACTGCACCTCCCCGAAAGGTTAGTCCCTAATTTTTTCTTCAACTTCACAAGAAAAGTCCATTCTATCCTATGAGCAACACTCCAATAGGTCATATTTCATCCTTATTGACTTAACCGACTTTTGCCCGAATCATTTGGAATGTATGCAGGTGTGAAGACAACGGACCTCTTGTGTCGGCTTATAGGGTATCAAGGGAAAAAGTGGAAGGCTTGGGCGCGACGTTTACTCCTTTGGAAGTCAGTGTACGAGACAACATCGAAAGCCTCATGGAGAAAGGCTTCCCTCTAGTTTGAGCTTGGAGAAAGGGAAATGCCACAGCTACATCAGTATACACTTGCTGTGGACTTCAAAGCCATGTGATAAGGTTTCTGATGAAGCATCGTACTCTTCTCTTTTGCACTCTTTCGATAGAGTGCAAAACAATGTACCGTTCGCTTCTTGATTGAAGTCTGCCACCTCTAAACTTGAAACCTGACGGATGTTAAACATTATGTTGTTGAACCAATGCTTTGCAATACCTGGTCATTTCTGTTCCTCGCTCAACTTGAAAGTATTTGTAGTGACGTGAATTTTCTTTTTCCTTTTGAGATCTTGCATCTCGTGGGTTGAATTAGGTTCGCAAGAAAAAGATTTCTTTAATGGGAGTTTTAGTCAATTAAACTAAATAAAGATTCAATTAGTTATTTGAGGTGTGGAATTAATGCCACCTTTTTTGAAATTCTAAGTGAAGATATTGTAGTCTATAAACTTAAATATGATTTTGGTCCTTAACCCTCGTTTGCAACATACATAGATAAAAAAAAGTTGATTGCTCTTGATTGAGCTTTCAAATATATTTATCTGTCCGTGTAAATAAACTCAAAAAATTTCACAAGTCAAATATGTAATTGTTGCAATATGCAATATGCAAATCAAAGTAAAATAAGAATTGCACAATAATCCAAGCCACAATTGTTGCACTTGAATCAAACAAACTGACGTTCTTTGGGGAAAAAAAAAAAGTTTAAACAAACTGACGAGATATTAGTGATATAGACTGGCCAAATGTAACTCACTTGCATGCGTGGTGCCTCGAATGCAACGCAAATTAGGGTCAAAGACTCTAGTAACACAAAAAATAATTGGACAATATCAGTGATAGACCTAAAACTCCCGGCACTTCATTCCCAAATCATACTAGCCACTTTCATGGGCTTTTAGGACATGTATCTCAAAACTTCCTTTACATCTGTCATTTTTTTTAATCATATTGAACACTTCAATACAATAATTAGTTTTTGCTCGACATGACTTCATCAAAAGAGTGGTACTAGTTACCGACCAATTTATACGCAAAAGACCAACTTTGCCTTCAGAGATCCTCTATTAAGGTATTTATTCCACTCCAGGACTTATAACACAAGTAACCCGACGCAACTCCTACAAACTAGTTGTATAATATCTTTGCATCACTCACTCTTCCGCTTGATACCACAAAGCTCCCCTCTTCAACTCAAAAGGACATGGGAGAATTCGGTCCAAGATAGACGCATGTTTGAAAATGATAGTACTAACTTTAATAGCATATTAGAATGTCTAATTTAAAAGCTTAAATCGATAAGTGGAGAAATACCACAAAAATATAAAGGATTTATATGACTCGTTATTAAGTTATGTGGAACAATATCTCATCAAGCCCAACGAATTTAGCCATATTAGTTTTCGATGGATGGCTCTAATTGTTTTCGGCCAATGTTCGATGATGATGAAAGCCTCCGATGGTCGGATCTACGCCCCCACAGAGAGAATGCCCTCGTGCGTTTTCCCTCAGGAGGACCATCCGATTATTGAGTTAGACATAACCGAGGTGAAAGAGAAAAACAAAATATAATAATGCATGAATTGGGCTAATATGTGAAGTTTCGGGCCTCGAATAAAATATGAGGCCCAATCAATTTTTATCCACATGGTATTCATGGAAACTTGTATCATTGAATGTGACACTCAAAAGTTTGTCAATTTATGCGATTATACTATCAATGTTTTATGCATCTCAAGAAGTGCGTAACAAATCAACGTAAGATGACACCTTAAAAGTAGTGCATTAACACTTCGTTTCGTGAAGCTTGAAATTGGATTACTCGAGGTCAATGCTGCACCTCTCGTATTAGAATAGAAGATTTATCTTGAAACTGGATCTTGCAAACATGGAAATTCTAACGATAGATTCTCATTCCTAAAGTAACATAAGTGAGGCATTAATCATCTACCTTACCGGCTCCACATGAAATGAGCAAAGGGGGTCAGCCCCGCTCGCCCTACTGATTAACCCGTGTGCCACTTTTAGAAAGAAATATATTTTTATTTGGTTTAGTCTATTTTATTTTTGTAAATTTTGGTAGCAATATATGTAACAATAATAATAGTAGCAACAACAATTATATGGATAAGTACATAGGAAATCTTAAAACTTGTCATGAAAGTATAATTGAATCCTAAAACTTTTTAAAAATGCAATTAATGAAAGAATTTCATTGAATCAATTTGATAAGTTTTAGGACATATTTGCACTTTTTGATAAGTTTTAGGATTTAATTCTACCTTTTGAAAATTTTGACTCAATTACACTCTTTGACAAATTTTAAGACTTACATTCTATTTATTGCATAATTATAAAACCCCCGACCCTTCTCCCCACAAGTATTGCTTTTTATAGAAGATACAAGCTTTGAGAGATTTCCACTTCTAGGCGGGCAACGTGGGACGATTGTTTTCCACATTTTTCATCTCCATATTGTTCCACATCGACTAATTTGTGAAGATTGGAGCTTGTTTGGCTCCATGACATTAACCCATAAGGCTACTCTATATTTAAGAAAAACAATAAACATTATCAACAATCGTGGTATTAATTATTTTTCCAAAAAAAATAATATTAATTCAAGGATGTTCCCGTGCCAATTATGTTGCCTTGCAAAGGCTGCCCATAACTAGATTTTATCAAGATAAAATTCCCTTGCACTTTTTCTATTTATCACCTAATCGAGAGGTTCGTTCATATTATAAAAAACCTAGTAGTTTTGTTGACACCTAAATTTTGGCAACCCATTTAGTTATTTATCGCATTAAAAAATTAGAGATTAATTTTTAACCCCTAAGCAAAAATATTAGAATTAAGTTGTATAGCATATAGTTTTAGGAGCATTTTTTTTTATTTGCATTGGACCGGCGATGGATGGGTTCGACTTGATGGTTCAGAGCTTTAATTTGACAAGTTAGACTAGGCCCACGGAGAGAACAAATTAGCCCGAGCTCGTTATTTTGATGACAAAAAATTATCTTGTGAGAAATAGAGATTTGATATTTTCAGTGATATGACGGAGGATTTTGAAGAGATATTGCAAGCTCATCTTTGCAAGATTTGGAATTTGAGAAAAATCTCATTGCAATCTTGAATCTTTAGTAATATGTGACAAAATTGATGGAGAATATTGCATTTGGGAGGTAATCTTTGTGGATGTTGATTTGAAAAAAACTTGTCACGATCGAAATTTCGGGTGCACCACCTAAAATTAGGTTAATGGACTACTAAATCTAACTTAGCTCGGGCTCTCCCAAGCCCTTACTAATTCGCGACTTAGGTTCAATATCTAACATGCAAAAGGGAGTTGCAACTAATCAGTTTACGGTAGGTCGATTAGACAAATAAGTAAAATAATTGGAGAATTATTCCAGAGATTTTGGTACAGGGACTTGATTACGTTAGATTTCTCTAACGCCCTTTCGGTACCTTTCTCTTTTATCTTAAAAAAATGTTTGGCAAGCAGCTTAAATTAATTTTAATTTATCTTCATAACATGTGAGGTTATCATGCGGGTGCGCAAATCACCAATTTAACACTCAAGAAAGCAAATAAAAAGATGCGGAACTTACCTTATAACAACGAAAGCATCTACAGTGTTAAATCAAAATTCACATTAATAATCCTAGATATGATTCTAATTAACACACAATCACTCAATTTTTTTTACATATTTAATGAAAATCATGCAATATGCAATGCATGCTACTAATCTAACATGAAATGATATGACATAGTAATATAGTCTAAACTATATGAATGAGTAAAATAATAATTTTTTTGTGTTTTTTTTTTTTTGGTAACCTAGGGAACCCCGTAAGCCGATAGCCGGCGAGCAAACCCTGAGGGAGTGACTGTAGGACCCACCACCACAATACTCCAAGTAAGAATCCCTAACGACGCCTCTGGGATTCGAACTTCTCCCATTCGTGAGGGGGAGAGATCCCGAGCTAGCTGCGCCGTTGCGGGCAGTGATTTTTTTTCTTTTCTTAATGAACATGCAATAATTAAATATGCGATCTAAATTAACCAAAATGACATAATCCTAATGACAGACAATTTCTAATTAAATGAACCTAGCAACAATCACTAAATGACGTGCATTTCATGAACTTAATTCGATATTTATTTTCTTAATAAGCATGCGATCTATCCTACTATGCAATGACGTGCAAAAAATGCCCTAATTATAATTTTTTTTTATGAAATTCGAAATGAAAATTGCCAAATAAATTAAACGTGCAATTCAATTTAAAAAAAAATAACATCCTAAATGAATGCATTTTTTATTTTTTATTTTTAAATTTTTTCAAAATTCGAAATAATAAACCTCCAATTCTAGATATGCAATATAACCCTAAGACAAAGAACATTCTAAAACGAACCTAATCTAACTCAAATTTTTTTGGATTTTTTTTACAAAAATAAAATCGACCTGATCCATGACGGCAAATCTGAGCAAGATAAGATTGATATTAAAAAATTAATGAACCATATCTCACACATGAGATCGAGTTGGCCAATTTTAAACTAAATCGCAAATCAAATCTCGAGCGTGAGATCGGATTGACGATTTTGCAAGCGATTGTGAATCGGATTTCGAGCGCGAAAATCAGACTGACAATCCCTAATTTGAGAGGCTATTTCGTATCGGAATTTCAATCATACATTAAGGAATAATTTCACTAAAAAAACAAAACAAATAATAAAAATAAAATAAAATAACACTACCTAATTTAGTTTTTCCCTTTTTTTTTTTCCTTTTTTCCTTTTTTTTCTTCCAAAGGAGGCTTGGAAAGGGCGTGGTGGTCGCCAAGGGCTGGTTGCCTGCGCTCGGAGCTCCGGCGAGGACCGGCGGTGGGCGGACCGGCGGCGGGCAGACCGGAGTCCACTGGTGCTACAACAGGGTGACCGGTGCAGAGGACGGCAGGGGCGACGGTGGCGCAGCGAGGCTCAGCGACGCGGTGCAGGGGGTCGGCCACAGGGGCGAAGCAAAGCAGGCAGTGACGGAGGCGGAGGCGATCTGCGAGCAGAGAGGGTGGAGCAGCATGGCATAGGCGTCGGGTCTTGCTGCAGGAGCGGCAGAGGTCGGCGGAGACAAGGGGGGCTGCCGCTTCCTGCGTCGTTTGGTTGATAAGTCAAAGAGGCCTCGAGCGGCGTGTAGGGGCGACGGCAGAGGCGGATCTGCGGCTTCGACGGGCTGCTGGTGTCACGGCTGGCGCGGGCAGCAGGGATCGGCGAGGCTTCAGCAAGCGTCGGCGAGGGGGCTGAGTAGAGGAGCAGGTCGTCGGGCTTGTTGCGGTAGTTGCTGGAGGAGGCATAGCAGAACAGAGCGGCTCAGGATCTGCTACAGAAACGGATAGCAGCGGTGGCGAGGGGTGAATCGAGGGTCGGTGCTCGGGCGGAGGCGTTGCAGGTCGCGGTTGCAGCAGGCGTCGGCGACCAAGGACGCGGAGCGCAGGGGCGACGACGGCAGGGCAGTGTTCGTGGGTGAGCATGGCTCCGGCGACAGGCGAGACGGCAGTGCGAGCGCAGTGGTTGGCGGTTGCGACAGCGTCGTG
Organism: Eucalyptus curtisii; assembly: GCA_017140595.1. Classification (NCBI taxonomy): domain Eukaryota; kingdom Viridiplantae; phylum Streptophyta; class Magnoliopsida; order Myrtales; family Myrtaceae; genus Eucalyptus; species Eucalyptus curtisii. The sequence continues at coordinate 36,369,979 of CM029504.1, read as the reverse complement.
GTGGTGTGAGCACGGCGGACGGCACAGGCGCTTGCAGACGGGGCCGGCAGTGGCCGGCTTCGCGGACGAAGATGAACAGGGGCCTCTTTTCTTTCTTTTTTTATTATTTTTTTCTGATGAAGCTCCTCACATCTTCTCTCTCACGTCACTTTCTCTCTGTCTCCTTCTGCAGATGCCGCTCCACCGCTTTTCCTTTTGACTTTTCCTCTAGCTTTTTCCTTTTCTCTTTTGTGCTGTTTTTCTTCTTCCCAAGGAACGAAAAGAAGCCCCGGAAACCCTAAAACAAAGACAGAAATTTTTTCCTTTTGTCTTCATTTTTTTTTTGACCCAGAAGACCGAGAGAAAAAGTCCGTCGATGTGATAAAAAAAACCCTCTCGGCCATTGCCGCATATTTCTATGGCTGTGTATTTCTATTGTGTAACCCTCCTAAAATCCTAAGCGTTTTTTCTTTCTACAAGTCATGGATTGGAGTTTTAATTTTTTACAAATTCATATCCACGAAAATTTCTTTTCCAAACTTAATATTTGCTTTTCCAAACGTAATATTTGTTTTTTCCGAACGCAATATTTATTTATAATACGATTCATGATAAATCAGTAAAATCTCCCCGATAATACGAGCTTTGGCTGATTTGCTCTCTTTGTGGATTTACCCTAACTCATCAAATTAAAGTTCTGAACCATCAATTCGAACCCATCTGTTACCGACTCAATATAAATGCAAATTAAAAATAAATATATCTAAAACTATATACTATATAATTAATTAATTAACTAATAAATTTTTTTAGGGATTAAAATTAATCCTTAATTTTTATGCTATAAATAACTAAATGTGTTGCAAAAAATTTAGATGTCAACAAAACTCTTGTCCACTCACTTATAAAAAGGTTGATACAAGATACCACCCGTGGTGGCGGCGTAGTTGGTTGGGCACTTGTTCCTTTCACGAGAGGTCTAGTATTCGATTTCTTGCGTTGTCTGCCTTGTAAGAAAGCAACCCACGACTTAACCATTTGCACGGGGTCATGGTTTCCTCGTGCGACTCAGGGTTTGCCCGCCGGCTGTACAGAGTAAAAAAAAATTGCTACAAGATGCTTTTTCCTTCGGTTTCTTTGAGCTCAAAATTCAAGAGGGAAAAAAAATCTTTTGTGGGAAGGGAAAAAGTCAAAAAGGGCCGGTGTCCTTTGCTGGAGAAACAGGGGAGCAGAACAAAGAACAGAGAGAGAAGTGACGTGAGTGGACGGGAGAGAGAGAAAAAAAAAAGGTTACTGTTCGTCTTCTTCGCGCGAACGCTCGCGCTCTGCCGGTCTGCGTCCGCCACGCCTCCTCCTGACGCCCTCCGGCCGCCGCTGCTCCTGCTCCCCTGCGCCGCCCGCGTCCGGCTGCCAGCCACCGCACCGCCGCTCCGCCGGTCTCGCCTGCGGCTGCCGTTCCTCAGTGTACTGCCGCTACTGCTCTCTCAAGCCCGAGCTTTGCCATCGATGTCGCTGCTCAACCAAGCTGACGCCGTCGCTTCCCACCGCCTCGACAAGCCGTTGCCTTGTTCTCGACGACGCCCCGACACTGCTCGCCGCCCCGACGTCTTTGCTGCTCGCGTCGCTCCTGCCCGTCGCTACACTCCCTCGCCGTGGTGTTTGCTGGCTCTTCGATGACGAGCCGGCCGCGTGTTGACGAGCCACCGCATCCCAGCCTCCAAACGACGAGTTGTTGCTTTTCAGTGTCGCTGATCGCTGTTGTTCCAACAGGGACAGAACCAGCTGCCACCTCGACTTCCTTGCTGCAGCACTCCACCTCCGCCATCCTCGTCGAGTCCCAGCAGTGCCAGTAACCTTCGAGTGACATTCCAACAGCTTCTTGGCACAGCTAAGCCACCTGCTGTGAGCCACCAGTCACTGCAGTCACTTCGCACGAACGCTTCTACAGTCCTGGAGACATCACAGTGCCAGATTTGTCCCTGCAGCAGTGTCTCCGACCGTCCCAGCAGCTTCCTAGACTGCCCAGCTCCTCCTGGACGCCCTACCAGCATAGCAGCTCAGCATCCGCGATCAGCCAGCAAATCTGCCGCACCTGAACTTTTCCTTGCAGCTCTTTCCAACATCGCACAGCTGTTCAAGTCGACCTTTGCAGGAACTTAGCAAGCATCAGTGAGTCTGTTTGCGCAGCAGCTGTGACGAAGCCCTCACAGTTTTGGAGAGCCGTTTATCAAAGCCTACCGGAGTTACCACTCCTTGGGTGTCGCCGTCTTCCTCTTTCCATTGCTGTTCTATGCATCGCCGTAGCCTTGCTGGTCACCGTGAATCACGTCGTTGGTTCTTGTTTGGATCAAAGTCCAATGTAGAGAACTTGCAGGTGTCAGCCCTTGGACGCTCCTCCCACATCTGCATCACCTGTCTAGCAACCCTTGGTGTCATAGCATCTCTTCATTGTGCCGAGCCTCGCCCGGGAGCCACCGCCGGTCATCCATCAAACCAATTCCATCGAGTTCAAATTTGGTAATATTATTTGCGAAATTAGGTAATTATCTTATCTAAATTTGATTTAGATATTTTATTGCCTAATACATCATTTTCAATATCTTACGTGCATATTTAAATGATAGGAGTATTTCCAGTTAGGGTTTATTGCCTAATTCGCAACCACACACCGATTTTTTATTCCATCTATAAGGTTTTAGATAGAATAATTAATCACGCGGGAATAAAATTGATATTTTGATCTTTAAAGCTTAAGATCAATTTATCAATTTTATTACCGAAATAATCAAGTTGATTAGATGGCATTTTCAAATTCGAATAAAGGATAATATCTTTGATGACCGTGAATGATTTTGTGCTTATCTTTTAATTGCTTTATTTATCCCAAAAATACAATATCATGTAGATTGAAATTGATTTCCCAGATAGAATTGCATGATAGAATAGTTAGATTCCTTTTTAATCATATTAGAATGCATGTTTAGATGTGTTGACACTTAAATTTTGACGACCCGTTTAGTCATTTATTGCATCAAAAAATTAGGGGTTAATTTGATCCTTGAAAAAATAATTAATTGCATAGCATATAGTTTTAGGTGCATTTATTTTTAATTTGCATTTACATTGGGCCGTTGACAGATGGGTTCGAATTGATGCTTCAGAAACTTTAATTTAATGAGTCAGGCTAAGCCCACGAAGAGAGCAATTTGGCTTAAGCCCGTATTCTTGGGAAGATTTTACAGATTTATCTTTGTGAAATTTCAATTCAAAAGCAAATATTGCGTTTGGAAAAGAAATTTTCGTGGATATGATTTTGGAAAATTAAAAAAACCTAATCCGTGGCCTATAAATATATTAATACGTGTAGGGTTTTGGAGGAGGCCACACATTGAATATATGGCCGCACAAGCGGGGTTCTTTGGGTTTTTTTTAGGGTTTTCGAAATCAAAAAAGAAGAAAAAAGGAAAAGGCATTTGGATCTTAGGGAGAGAGAGAGAGAGAGTGCTGAAACCGAAAAGGGAGAGGGAAAAAGCAGAAAAAGAAAAAGTGATGTGACTTTTACTGTTCATCTTCCCCTAGCTACCGTCACGCCCTTGTTGCTCTTCGCCGGCACACCAGCAGCCAGACTTCCGCCGCGCCAAGCCGCCGCCCTTCGAGCAGCACCGGAGCCCCGCCTCACTGCGTGACCCAGCCGCACCACCAATCACCGCCACTCCGCCTCTCCCTGCTTCGCCCGAGCCCGAGTCGACGGCGAGCCGCCCCGCCAAGCCGCTCCATCATCGCCGCAGCGCCTCCGTCTCCCTCGCTGCGACCCGCAGCCGACGACCGCCGTGCTGCTCGCCGACCACGAATCTCCTCTCGCCACCGCTACCTCGGAGACGCGAGCACCCGCAAGCAACCTCCGCTCGAGCACCCGGCACCCCGCCTCGCCTACGATCTACCGCCCGAGACCCTCCCCGTCCGTCTCCCGTGCCGATCTTCGCGAGTCTCCGCCGGAGCGGGACCCAAGCCGGATCTGTAGCCCTTCACCGCCGAGCGAGCCCCGCACCGGTCCGCGCCTCTTCTGCTCGGTCTCGCCGGAAGTCGTGCCCCTGCTCCGAGTGCCTCTGCTCCGCCTCGCCTGTGATCCGTGACCCGCAGATCTGGCGCCTGCATCCAATAGTCAGGCCCGCGACTCGCCACCCCTACCTGAAGCTACGACGCCGCCGCGCCCACCGTCGTCCCCTACCTGCAGACCGACGGCCCGACGCTGCTCTGCCTCAACCCGACACTGCCGCAGCCGAGCAACCCTCCTCCGCGACTGTCCAGTGCAGATCTCGCCGTCGCCGAGTCCTTTGCCGCGCGCTGCTGCCCCTCGCCGGAGTGCCCGCGCCGGAGCCCCGAACGCCGGCGACCCATCACAGCTGTCCTTGGTTGTGCACGTGCTGTGTGTGAAAGCAAAAAGAAAAAGGGAAAAGAAAAAAAGGGGAAAATCTAATTAGGTAGCCTTTTTTTATTTGCTTTATTCTATTTTTTATGTTATTTATTTTGTTTTTTTTAGAGTTGTTCCTTGATACATGATTGAGTTCCCGACATGAAATTGCCTCAAATTAGGGATTGACAGTCCGATTTTCGCGCTCGAAATCTGACTCGCAATCACTTAAAAAAATCGCTAATCCGATCTCCCACCCGAGATTCGATTCGCGATTTATGTAAATTGGCCAACCCGATCTCACGCGCGAGATATGTTTCGTCAATTTGGATATCTTGCTCTGATTTGTTGTCATGCCATTTAAGTTAATTTTCTTTAAAAAAAAATCCAAAAAAATGTAGTCTAGGATTGGGTTTATTCCTTGCTTTAGGGTTTTTACATATTTAGGGTAGGAAATCTTTTTATTTTGAATTTAAAAAAGAATAAAAAATAACAAAAACACAAATTTAGGATGTTAGATTTTCATCTCATTAATTTAAATTGCACGTTTAATTATTTGGCAATTTTTAATTTCGAATTTCATAAAAGAAAATGAAAAATTAGAATTAGAGCATTCTTTGTACGTCATTCCATATTAGGATAGATTGCATGCTTATTAAAAAATAAAAAAATAAATAAAAATCATGTGCATGCCATATAGAATTAGGTTCATGAAATGCATGTCATTTAGTGATTGTTGCTAGGTTCGTTTAATTAGAAATTGCCCGTCATTAGACTAGGTCATTTAATAAATGTCGCATGACATATAGCTCGCATATCATTGCATGTTGCATGTCATTTTAGTTGAAATAATTTTGTAAGTCATTGCACGTCATTAGAATTAGGTCATTTTGGTTAATTTAGATTGCATATCTAATTATTACATGTTCATTAAGAAATCACAAAAAAATTTACCGTTCATATAGTTTAGGACATGCTGTCATGTCATATCATTTTATATTATATTAGAAGCATTGCATTGCATATGGATTATATTCTTGTTAAAAAAGTGAAAAAAAAAAATTGCGTGTTAATTAGAAATCATATCTAGGACTGTTGATGTGAATTCTGATCTAACAACGCAGATGCTTTCGTTGCTATAAGGTAAGTCCTGCAATTTATTTACTGCTTTACTTGGGTGTTAAATTGGTGGTTTGCGCACTCGCATGATCGCCTCACATATTAGGGAATTAGATTTAAAATCAATTTAAGCTGCCTGCAAAACCATTTTTGAAAAATAAAAAGAAATGGTACCGAAAGAGCATTAGAGAAATCTAGTGTAACCAAGTCCCCGTACCCTTAGTCTCTGGTTCGTAGGGGTAAAATAATCCTCCCATTATTTTACTTAGGTATCTAATCGACCTATCATAAATAGATTAGTGGAGACTCTTAATTGAAAAATCATTTGCATGTTAAGAACTTGAACATAAGTTGCGAATTGGTATGAGCTTAGGAGAGCCCGAGTTAAGTATAGACTTAACAATCCATTAGCCAAACCCTAGGTGGTTCACACCCGAAAAATTGGTCACGACAAGATGGTATCTAGGTTAGATAATATTTTTGAATTAAATTGCATGTTGAGATAAATTTCTAAGTTAAGATAGGATTCAGATTGGTCTATTTCTTAATTTAAAATAGATAATATCTCACTTTAGTTAGATTCTTATTATTAGTAATTTTTAATGATGATTTTTTTATAAAAATACAAAAATATCATACGCATGTATATAGAATTAGGTTCATGAAATGCGTGTTATTTAGTATTTGTTGCTGGGTCCATTTAATTAGAAATTGTTCGTCATTAGAATTATGTCATTTGGTTATATTGCATTACATATAGATTAGATTTTTTTATTAACCAAGAGAAAATCCTAAAAAAAGATTGAGTGATTGCAAATCATATCTAGGGTTTTTTATGTGAATTTTTGAGCTAACACTGCATATGCTTTCGTTGCTATGAGGTAAGTCCCGTAATTTATTTATTGCTTTCTTGTGTGTTAAATTGGTGGTTTGCGCATCTACATCATCACCTCATATGTTAGGGAAGTAGATCAAAATCAATTCAAGCTGTCTACAAAACATTTTTTCGAAATAAGAGAGATAAGTACCGAAATGGCATTAGAGAAATCTAGCGTGATCAAGTCCCCGAACTCACAATCTCTGGTTCGTAGGAGTAAAGTAAATCTCTCGTTACTTTACATGGGTTTCTAATCGACTCACCAAAAATATTTTAGTAGTGACTCCTAATTGAAAAATCAATCACATGTTAAGAATTTGAACCTAAGTCGCGAATTGATATAGGCTTGGGAGAGCTTGAGTTAAGTTTATGTTTAATAATCCATTAGCCAAACTTTAGGTTGTTCACCCAAAGTTAGGTCGCGACAAGTTTATACCACGAGTTCAGTTTTCAGTTTTTGAACTTGCGCAAACTTTGCTACAAGACATTCTCTTAGACCCCGAGGCTATGTTAGTCCAGCTAATTCAGCTTTCAGGAAGGGACAAGGATGTGCCATGAGAAGGTTAATAATGTTCACTTGCTAGAAAGCCAGTCAAAGCTGGAGGGCCACGAAGTACGTTGCATCAACGACTCGCCAAGAGGATACGTGAAGGAACAGACATCATGCGATCGCTGAGCTGAAGCTCACCACATCGCTGGTAAGAGGAAGACAGAAGTATTTTACTCAATGCATAGGCACCACGTGCACTTATAAAACCCTATGTTCGGTCGCTTTTGTCGATCTGCAACTTGAGAACATGGCCGCCGCCGCCGCCGCCCCCCCTCTTTTTCTCTCTCTCTCTCCAAGGTCAGCAGCAGCCAATGGCGGCTGCTGCGCCCGTAGCTAATTTGAGCCATAGAAAAAATAAGAGCGTGTATTTTATTGATACTTACACATACTAGGGCCAGAATGACCCATGGAGCCTACGTATTCTAGACTGAACATGATGTTTCTACAACTAATCTATTTCTACAAGAGAAGAAAGATGCTACTGGACATACGGATGTTTCCCCAAATACAGGGGATGGAACTAAATTAGAAACCAAACCATAAGGCTCATCGTCCACCCGAGAGATGGGATTCTGCGACAGAAGACGAGTGCGTAAATGCCTTGGACATGGAGGACGGATAAGACATGGCCAAATCGTCAAAACCTTCGCGATGGGCGAACGTTAAGCCGCCTGAGGAAAGGCCCATGGACAACAGTTCCGGCATCGGAAGATCACCCTCCAAGTACTGCAAAACTTGACGCATGCTCGGCCTCATCAACGGGTCAGAGTGGGAACAGATCAACCCGAGTTTCAGCACCAACTCCATCTCTTCTTCCACAAATTCCGCCCCCAACCTCGGATCTCTAGCCTCGAGAATTGCACCTCTGTCCCAGCAAGAAAATACCCAGTCCACTAATATCACGTCCTCCGGGTCCCGAAGCTCTATCGGCCTTCTCCCGCAAGCTACCTCGAGCAAAAACGCTCCAAACGCATACACGTCGGTGTTCCTAGTGGCCTTGCCGGTTCGCGTGTGCTCAGGGGCGAGATAACCGAGCGTTCCTACCACGTGAGTCGTTTGAGGGTCGGTTCCATGGTCATATAGTCTCGCAAGCCCAAAATCTCCAAGTCTTCCATTTAATTCAGCATCTAGCAAGATGTTACTCGCCTTTATATCCCTGTGGATCACCACTTGCTCCCACCCTTCGTGCAGATAAAGCAGCCCAGATGCCACTCCTTTGATCACCCTGAATCTTTGCTTCCAATTGAGGGTCACCTTTGGTTGGTTATGGAGGTATTTGTCGAGGCTCCCATTGGGCATGTAGTCGTAAACCAAGAGCAACTCCCCTTTCCGACGGCAGTAACCGAGGAGCGAAACTATGTTGCGGTGACGGAGCCGGCCAATGCTGACGATCTCCGCTACGAACTCTCTCATGCCTTGTCTTGATTCGTGTGAGACCCTCTTTACCGCGATCTCTACCCTCGATGTGGGTAAGATTCCTCTATAGACCCGACCAAACCCTCCCGTCCCTAATAGCTCTTGGTCCCGGAATCCTTTTGTCGCAATATAAAGGTCTTTGAACTTGAACCGGTGCGGGCCGTAGTCCCTCTCCCACTCTTCGAGGACCTCAGCAAATCTCCTTTTCCTTCTTATCACGTAAACCACGCTCAAGATCAGCATCGATACAACGAAAAGAACCATCAGCGGGAGCCCTATAGTCAGTACTTTCGACGTCTCCTTCTTACCGATCCGAGGAAGCTTAGGAAGTTGGGACAGGGCAAGTGCCTGAGCCTCTCCATTTACCCTGAAGCTCCAACCCAGAACATAGTGAGAAGTTAGGACCGAACCGGTCGATGATGAGAAGCCGACATACATGCTCTGGTTGATGATTGACGAGAGATCCTGCCTATGAGACAAAAGGGGGGTCTGCGGTTTTTGCACATTGATTGGAGCCAATGTGACATCAATCCGCTTTTCAGTTCCATTGTAGTCCACCCAAACTTGCATTTCTTTATGACTGATTAGAGTCAAGTTCTTGAACTCACCACCATCTGCGTAATACCCCGCCTGAGTTGAGTATGCTGATGTCAACTCATTCAAGTCGATTCCGACATGATTATCGTTGATGTCATTAAACTCATTGCTCTGGATCGTGTCGAGTTCCACCCCAAACACATGATTGGTGGAGTTGCCGTTGTCAGTTTCGTTGAACATGCCAAGGTATTGGCTCGCCAGGGACCCAGGGAGGCCTCTCTGGGGTGCGATCACGAAGACGATCCCATGGCCGCTCAGAGTGGCATACTGAGGTTGAATTGCGAAGACGAAAGCGGTGGAGAAGGAGTAGACGGAGCCGTTTGGTGAGTTCTTGAACTGGACAGGGTTGTGATAGAAAGCGTGGCCCGTCCGCTGTTTGGTGTCGTTGGTCAGCTTCAGGAGGCCATTGGAGGTGACCCCGGCGATCCCATCAAGGCTCAGATTGGCCGATCGGAAACCGTTGTACACAAAATTGGTCTCTTGAGCGTAAGCCAAAACTGGTAGCAGAGAGAGCACAGCCAGAATCTTGAAGAACATTGCTCAAACTCAAAGTCTGCTTAGCAATTAGCTGAAGGATGCAGCTACAAGGGGTATAAAAATCCAGAAGAATCTTTATCTAACAACGTCTCACGAATGGTGCAGATTTCAAAAATTTCTGCTCCACGTGAGTCCTACGATTGATGATTGTCTTGGACTTAAGGACGACTCCAATAGAGCCGTGTTCATAAGGCAAAGAGGACTTCAAGGTGAGAGAGAGAACTTCGATTTCATATTGCATTTGCGGTCGCGATGACTCTGAATAAACAAATCGGACGGATGCTACTGAGTAGTTCGCAATCTGACTGCTATGGACGTTGCAAGAAGTCGTGGCCTCCGAATCAGATGACGTCTTTTTGTCAAGATTAGATCTGGGGGAGAGAGATTGGAAGGTGGGTGTGATGGAATCGAAAGCCCGGTAATTTTCTTCCCATAATAAAACAAACATGTGACAGTACTACTTGTAAGACAAGGGGTCCGTCGGAATATTTGAGGGAGGACCAACCCATGGTCCTACGATTGATGATTGTCTTGGACTTAAGGACGACTCCAATAGAGCCGTGTTCATAAGGCAAAGAGGACTTCAAGGTGAGAGAGAGAACTTCGATTTCATATTGCATTTGCGGTCGCGATGACTCTGAATAAACAAATCGGACGGATGCTACTGAGTAGTTCGCAATCTGACTGCTATGGACGTTGCAAGAAGTCGTGGCCTCCAAATCAGATGACGTCTTTTTGTCAAGATTAGATCTGGGGGAAAGAGATTGGAAGGTGGGTGTGATAGAATCGAAAGCCCGGTAATTTTCTTCCCATAATAAAACAAACATGTGACAGTACTACTTGTACGACAAGGGGTCCGTCGGAATATTTGAGGGAGGACCAACCCATGGTGGAAGGATGAAAGAACGACGAAAGTCCACACTGTCGATTTCTAGAATGGTCTACCATATGGTCCGTGAGGAACACGAAGTTCTGTCCAAACGTCTTTGGTGCTTTAGTGGTCCACCCTCGTTCCTGGTCTTCTAGAGACGCGCCCCCACCCCCCAACAACAACAACCAAAAAAAAAAAAAAAAAAAAAAAAAAAATATGGGCACGTGTATCAAGAGAGAAGTTCTGATTGGAAAGAAAAAAAAAGGGATTTAGATAATTATAAGAGAAAAAAAAAAAGATTTGAAGGGATTGAGTTATATGGTTAAGATGTGAGCGAGGAAAACGGAGGAAAAAAAGGTGCGTTGTGATGTGAATAGCCTTTTATGTATTCATAAATAGAAATATAATAGTCTTACAAGTGAGAAAGAAGAATGAACTTATTGAGTAATGCACAAATCTGTTCAAATACCTATGAATCCTTTCACATGGTTTTAGAATATACATGAAATCACCGGATCTATCCCTCATAATATCTCATGATCCCTCTTAATCATTACCTCACATCTTTTCTCCTCCGTCCAAACACGATTATGTTTTTAGAACCTTTTTCTTCCCTCCGAATCAAGCATGGTGTTGGTATAGATCTAACGGTTCATTTTGACGCTCTAGCGCATGCCATATGCTGTTTACACATCGTACGTCAATCAACGTTGATGTGGGTTGTTTTAGTAATAGTAATGGATACGCGGCGTGTAGAAAAAAAATTTACATAGATTTTGCAGTTGATAATAATCCTAGAGATATATAGATAAAAATCTGTGTTAGTTTAACTAGACAAGTCTTAAATCATAATTTCTTCGAGAGGGAGCATGCGTCTCGGCTCTCTAGAATGTGAACAGGAAGTTGCTTAGCATTATTCTTTAGTTTGACTTCGTGGTAAATGCGTTACTTGGGTCTGCTAACTTTAGATGACTGAAAGCTGACGTTAGGAACCAAAACCTCAAGCACTGTTGATTTTCTTTGTTCATATATGTTCTCTTTTGTAACATCATTGTTGATCTTCCAGAGTCTGATGGTGGCTATGGCCACGACAACCTCGGTGACGGTTGGGCAAGTAGTACCCAGATATCTCCAGTGTCGCACCACCCCAGCACGATTGGCTTGAGGTTGCTGAACCCCACTTCAGCCCGCCTAGGTGGTGGCCATGGGCCACTGTCTCTCTTTTAACTCTCTTTCGCAATCTCTCCTTTTATCATTGTGTGCACGCGTGCTTCGATTGGAGGCAGCCAGAGGCCTGCAGGCACTCAATAACCCTCAACGGTGCCTGAGCGGAGCTGCTGCCATTTCCCCTTATTCCTCTCTCTCTCTCTCTCTGAGGGTTTGAGGACTTTTATTTTATTTTCTAATGTCTGCGCTTACGGTGCTACTATGCAGTCCATGTCAACAATTCATGTGCATTTCTAGAATAAAGACTAATTTAAACATAATAAAGGTAGGTGAGGACCACATCGACAAAAAAAGAAAGTAAATGAAAGAAATTGAATACGCCAAAGAAAACGAGGGTTAGCGGTACCATTATCCCAAGAAAAGAAAAAGAAAATGAGAACGCTATAATTCATTCTATACAAAACAGCCGCCACCAAACTTATTGACTCTCTTGCGCTGTTAGCTATCGACTTTAGGTTGGTCTAACTTTATTTAATAATCTAATAGACATGATGCATATAATCTCTTAACAACAATACTTGCTTGTTTTGAACATAAAATATTGATGTCGTATGAAGTGCTTACCTTTGGTCCCCTTGATGTCATAATGAAATCTATATTTAATTTACATGTTACGATGAAACAAGATAGAATTGTACCCTATAAGAGTAGATATGATGATTTATGTGCATCATGAATAGCGATGAAGTTAAAAGACTTTTTGCAAATGTTAATTATAAAAATGTATACCTTTCGCGAATCAAACATTGAGCAGCTTGTGGAACAAATTCGTCTTTGGCTTGTTAACTAATGTAAAATTGAACAGCAAAAAGAAACTAATTAAACTGGGGAGTCCACGGCTCTGCCCACAAAAACAAGAAAAGATTAGAGAGGTCTACCCCAAGAAATTGACTTCTTTCCTCGTCGACTTGTCTTTTCAATGCAAAAAAGCATAGGAAGAAGAAATTGATCTGGAAGGTAAGTTGCTAAGAAAGCCTTATCATCTGTTTAAGTAGCAAAAGCGACAAGTGTTGTTATCTGATGGGGGATGGGTATCTATTAAGAACAACAACTGAACATACTTTAACAGGAGGTAATTAGTTCTGTCCACACTGCTTATGAATATAATAGAAATAGCTATTTAGGTTAGGTGGAAAAATGAATGGATTCAAACCTAATGATCTAGAAAAGATAAGAATGTATACCTGCAGAAGGGCTCTTAAGAACCACTCTACACTACTTTCTGCAAAGAAATATGTATACGCACATAAATAAGTATATGAAGGACCATAATGGAATCAACATTAGTAGGAATTAATTAATTTTGTACATTGCTTGTGAATATAATAGGAACAGATGAGTAAGTTTTATGGAAAAATTAATGGTTTCGAACCTAATGATCTTGATAAATAAGAATATTCACAATCCTACTTTCCACAAAGAAATATGTATATATTTTAAAGGTTATTGAGGGTTCATTTGTTTTATGAAAAAATCGAGATTTGGAAAACATTTCTCGAAAGAATGATTGGTTATATCACTTAAAAAAATTAGTTAGTGCTTCTTGAATGGAGGTTTGTGATAATTTCTCCACAAGAAAACTTTTCATCTGTAAAATAGTATTTCATTATCTAGCAAACTCAAATTGTCATGTTAACTATGGAAATAATTAAGGTTTAATACCACGAAAAACATTAGGTCTTGTATACCTATAACAAATTCATTCAAAATTAATTTTTTGACCAACAAAAATCCCAAGTTGGTAACACTTGTGACAAATTTACCATATGTTAGTTTTCGTTAAATTTTACCGTTAAATTAATAAGTTGGGTGACATGTTGAAGTTGACAGGAGTGCCAATTTTGGGTTTTACCATTCGTTTGTTACAGGAGTACTAGTTTTGGGTTTTTGTGATATTAATCTAATTTAACGGAAACTAACGGAAGGTAAATTTACTACAAATGCACTAGTTTAGGTTTTTTTTGTGGTAAAAAAAAATAGTGTGATGAAAATTTGTCACATGTGTACTAATTTAAAATTTTTTGTGATAACAAAAATAATTTTGGATAAATTTGTCATGATTATATCAATTTAGAGTTTTTCTTTGTATTAAAGCAATAATTAAAGAAGTGTGACGAATACTAAGAACTTGTGTTTCAATAACCAATTGAAAGTTGCAAAGCACTTATTTTTATAATTGTACAAGTGTACAAGTTGTTGTGGGGTGTATGTGCAATTGGTTGATCACAACCATTGCATGGTGTGGCTGTGGAGTTGCAAAAGCATGACTATAATAAATACCCTTAATATAATTACAAGAACATATACTCAACACCACTCACACACTACACACACATCGCTCTCTATGACTCACTACACTCAAGCCACACATTTCAACACTCTATGAAAACCACACTCACACTACCATTCCTCTTCCCCTGGATACACAAGACTCTCCACTCTACTTCAGCTGGTAAAGGGAGCTTTCCTATTTATAGAGAGACTTCCACCGACATAGTATAGAGGGAGTGCTTTACAAGAGCTCAACGTGGACTATCCACAATTACAATATTTACCTACTCTTCAAATGATTTTTAATCACTGATCTCAACTAACACTTAAGGAATTTCAACACCACAAATACCAACTACCAATTGTAGATATTTAGTTCTAGATAAATCTAGATAAGTGGAGGGAGGGAGAGAGGTAGTGATCCTTTAGTGGCCCCCATATAAAGAAAAGGTATTTCATGTGATGGGCTGTCATATGGTGTAATCAATTAATTGAAAGTCAAATTCATATAGACAATAACAGATTGACAATTCGATATAAGTTGAATGAGACACAAAATTTTCATAAAAATAATACATGTAAGTTGAAGGAGACAATTTGATAATTGATTCCTTTAAATAATAGGAAATTTTTGGAACGAGGGACCCATGAGCTTAGTCCTTATTTGTTTGCTTGTGACCTCTTTATACCTATAAAAGGCATCCCTTGGTCCATTGATGGATACATGTATAGTGCTAAATATAATGCAATTTAATTAATTATTCATATCATATCATCACTGTTACGTGATGTATTTGTCACATGAAATATTTTTTCTCTTCAAAAGAAAGTTGACGGATCGAATTTACAATGATCTAGTGTATCCAATACAGCCCGAGGGAGTATCCTAGGCCCCAGTCTCCAAGTTGAAGTAAGACATAGCAGGAACTATCCTGTGTTCGGTCTCCGTTAGCTCGACAAAGTCGCCAGAAACTGACCATCGACGTTGCTCGAACGGAATCTTTTCTTATGCGAAGAGAAATTTCAAACTCGACAGCTAGAGTATCAATTATTACACTCTTCCAGTACAAACCCATAATGCGGTGCATTGGTCAAACTTGGCTGGTTTCCTAAATGCTCAGTGACATCACATTCTCCCACTTCCATCTCAATCTTTGGAATATACTGAAGTTTTGAAAGCAGCCACTATTAACGATAATTTCAAAAGAAAATGTCCAAAAGTGGCGGCTTCATGCTGATTATGAGATTTTATGGTATTAATATTTAAATATTCTTATACTGATATTACTAATTTAATTAAGCCTAGTTGCTGGGAACCTACTTCTCTTTCTTAGGATTGTGGCCAATTTTGTCTTAGCTCACATATTTTGAATGCTATCTAGATATTTCTATTGATCAAGTTGCAAATTTGTGAATTATTTATACGTTGGTCTTTGCTGAGGAGGATCCCCCACCACGTGTTACTTACCTTTTGCTTGGATTTTCTTGCAAAAAGAGCTGGCAACGCGGTCCTCCGATCGGCTCAATTGTTCTGCAATCATAGATTTTCGTGAATGGTGATAATACAAATTAAAATTTTAATGCGAGTGTCCTTATACGAAATTATTTTATTGCGATAATGTCACTTGATAAGTACACTTCTTTCGGTCGGAAAGTCGCTAAAAAGCCAAGTATTTTCAAAAGAAAAATAATTACCTAAGTTAGCAAAGAGAATACTTTTTGAAATATGATTAAATTTTATTTCAACGGTAGCTTCATGATTTTTTAATCTGAAGTATGAAATTAATTCATCTTACAGAATTACGTACACTTATGAAAAGTAAGTCGACAATTTAATTTAATTTAAGATATTAGCTATCTTCTTTTATTATTCTATATTATTCAATCTACGATTGGGATAATGTCACTTTTCCCTGGTTATTTTTACTTTCTTCATTAATCAAGATGGAAGAGTATATCTTGTCTCAATAATTTGGGAGACTATATATTATACTTTAAAAAATTGATTAATATTATTGAAAATTGCAATATCTCTATAGAGTACCTCTGTTTTTTCTTTAATGCACGAAGCGAATAAATAAAAAGCAAAATATTATTTTTCCATTTCAATTTGTATTTCTTTATTGGTATAAAATGTGAAGAGGTGGAATGTCCTAATGAAACAATGTCACACTTGGTCATCACTCATCACTAGTATGGATACTTGTCTCTACCTCATGCAAATGACGGTAATCCTCCAAATTAGAGGATGTTTTGAGACGGAAGATGAGAATAGACATGTTGGTTCTGTCTTGAGTTTTTAGCCCAATTTGCGACTTCGTGGAGTCTCTCTCTATTGAAGAAGGGTTAGGAAAGAGCAAGTTTATCAATTCTGTGGGTATCTTGTTGATAGTTTCGCACTCTTTCTGGTTTTTTCGGATTGTGTAGGGATTGTGATGCATGTCAGTTGTCAGAAAGATCCTCTGTGAGCTGAGAGACACGAGAGACCATCGAATTCTTGAAGAGCGAAATTGATCTGGGTGACTGAACCACGTAATTTGAATCTGTTCAACGTTGTTTAGTGTTTGCTAATATATCACGCAGTATGACCATTGGAATTTTCTGACAACGTAGTACTGGAGTTGGAGTTATAATCAATGTGCTTGCTTTACTGGTAGATTCGCAGTTTTGTAAAAGGCACTGCAATGAGATGGAGACTTTCCTACTACTCTAGAAAAAGGATGAAAAGGCGGATCTTATGAGTTGCCATCGACAGATTGAGACTATGATGAAGGTTGAAGAGAAGAAGTTGGCTGCTGTGGCATTTGGACGAAACTAGAATCCCTATACGTGACCAAGTGGGAAACGGATTGTTTGCATCTCAAACGACACCTGCAGAACCTTGAGATAAATTTGCCAATGAAACATCTACTGGACGTGAGCATGGTCAACTTTCAGAGATATGCCAAATGCAAAATATATGGACTTAGTATAGATCGTCCATTTGGAGGGGTTTTGCTGCTTGCTGTTGGAAGTTTAGTCTAAGAGCATTTTCGTTGTTTGCTGTTGGTATGCGAGGATAGTCCAAGACTGATCTGCAGATCCGTTCATCATCTACAGACTGATCTATAAATCCTAATCTGCAGATCTGCAGATCGGTCCATTTTTAAGTCTTCCTTTGCAAACTAGTTGATGGCTTTACTCTTTATGTGTTTGCGCCCATTTTGTCAGATTCTGAAGTGAAGGTTTGATTTCAGAGCTATAGCTGTATTGGGCTTAGTTTTTGCTGTTACATACTTTGCACAATATGTATTGCATATTAGCTATTATGTACCTGCCGATTATAACCTTTTCCCCAAGTTTCTTATTCATTTTTGTGTGGTCTTCAATGTTTTCTCAAACTACAGGATAGAGCAACGGCGTTAGTGTGGGAACGTAGCAACGGTACTAGTGCAGGAACGTCTTCAATGCAAGGAGTCTTCAGATTCTACTTCAATCGAAAGAAGTGTAGTAGTGAATCAAATATTTGAAGATGAAAGTGACGGAAGCATGGCGGGGGGTAAGCTTGGTGTCTATCCAACTCAACTTTCCATATCCCACATTTATAAGCCAAGTAGAAACTCCGACGTAAGTGTGTCAACCCAAGGAGAAGAAGGAGCAACATCAAGCAGCAATAGCCCCACTACAATCTCAGCATGATGGATCGATCTTTGCATTGAAATCGAAGAAAGATTCGGAGACCTCTTCTTCTAAGAAAATAGGTGGACGCAGTTAGCTCTATGACTTTAATGAGTCAGTTGAGAGGTCACTCCTTGGATTTGCAAGTACCTGTTTCTTTATGGAATTTCTTGTACTCCTTCAGTTATTGTGAAAGATTGTTGTATAGTTTCTATGTTCGCCTATAACTGAATGTATGGGACTTTGGTCTAAGCAATTTGCTTCTGGAACTTAACCTCCCATCGACACCCTCTGTATCTATGAGCAAACGTCACCTATGAGTTCATAGATAGTTTAGCCTAGGTTTGGAATTGTTGTATGACTGCTAGTACTTTGATTGATATATTTGAATGCATTTTGGGATGGAATTGTACGTTGCAGCACCATAATACTTTTTTCCGAGTGCATTTTGGAATCAATTTTATCTAACTATTACTCTTATTAAGATTGATCATGAGGATCAAGTCCTCACACTGTTCTGTTCGCTGCTTTTATCGTATCAATATTTGGTCAATAACTGGTAGATGGTATAGAGTGTAGAGAGAATTTCAGTGGAAGATGCTACCGTAAAGGCTGCAATGGACTCACCCGTGCAAAAAGCGAAGATGGGCAAGCCGAGAAAATGATTACTCGGGACAAGATTGATTTGAAATAGTCATGTAGCAAGAGTGGCAGACTTGAGAATAGTTCCAAGACCAAGAGACAAATGATGATATGTTTGTCTTGGCACCCAAAATGTCCAAAGGAAAGCACTATATCAAATAGTGGGATTTTAAAGGGAAAATATTACTCTTTCTGTTTCGATCTGACTATGTACCCACACACAATTATTTTACCGGGTGTTTTTAATACGAAAAAAATAGACCAAGTACATTATCTTAATTGAGGCATTTGAGTGCAAAGCACAATGTCCTTGGCCTAGATTGGATGGTCGTGTGATGGTTATAAGAACCCGTCCCCGATGTGCGTCGGGTGGACGATGCTCCTATATGGAATGCCCCACATCAACGGATGCCGGATTGCGGTAGAGGCTAGACCGAAGCTCATTTGGTAATGCCGTCTAGAGATGGACGTTGCTGTGTTCAAGGGATGAGACAATGTCCAGTTACGCCGGAAGATTGCCGAACGTCGAGTAGGCCATGCCCGTAGGGCATTAATCAATTGGAACGCATGAATGAGTGTTCTAACCACGCCTATTATTGGACGAAATTGTGTGGCACGGAATAAGACGTGTCATAATAATTTGGCTTTATAATCAGGACCTTGTGATTGATTGGTTTGAAAGTGAGATGTTCCAATTGATGAGTGCATTTACTATATACATTTGTTATATGAACTGTATTGACGTGCAGGAAGATGTTGAGGCGAGATGAGTTTTCTGTGATGTGTGATTAGACTATCTCTAAGCGTATTTCTTTCCTAATTGGGGTTTAGGGCATGAATTCGCTGAGACATTGTCTCACCCCGTCGTAGGTTTAACTTTTCAGGTCCTTAGATGGAGGCACGCCATGTGTGTTATGGGGTCCCAAGGAAGGTAGACTTCCAGCATTCCTATTTCCCAGTTCCCGGAACCAGCCTAACCTGTGAGCTTGTTGAGTCCACCATTTGGGTCGATGAGGGCCTACCTCACTTGGTACCTCATCGGTTCAAAACGTGGTATCTTCATAAGCCCGATGGGAGTTGGGAGGGTCCTTTGGGTGGTTTTAACGGGCCTCCCGTCGGGACCGGGGAGTGGAAGATAGGGCACCCTTTGGATATCGACACTCTGGATGGTGCCGTGGAAGACTCGAAGCTGGGGTCTGGAGAGTTTAGAGTTTAGGTGGCTCTGTAGTCCTTTTTTATCCAGACTTCTGTACATAAACCTTAGGATTGGCTTGTCTGTATATAAACCCTGTTTGTTTATAAAGTGGTTTGTTGAAAATGGTTGTCTTGCTTTTCTATCCCATGTTGATTGTTGTCTGGGGATTGTTTATTTCGCTTCCGCTTGTGCATAAATCGACTAGGTCAGCGACACATCCTGGGAATGTCACAAATTTAGTCGACCACCGAGGGATGTACGCGCGTTCGAGGTTCGGAGCGTGACACAATGGATACCCCATCAGTTCCTGGCGTGGTTCATCCAGGAGGACGATATGCTGATCGAGAGGGCTGCTCGGTAGGGTCCCCGAGGACGGCGACTGGGATCCCATGGAGCTGGACCCTCCTGACGGTGCAGTGGAGCATCCTACCCCCGCTCCACTAGCGATCGACTTGAACGCCTCTGACTACAATCAGACGGAGTCTAAGTCTGATGGATCCAGGTGATAGTGGTACCGAACCTGAGGGTTCTTTTTGTCTAGTTGGATCAGTCTAACCTAGTTTCTTTTTGGTCTGGCTTAGAGGATGGATCGGCCCCTCTGGTGGGCTTGTAAATCGGTAACGATCCTCCGTTGGTTAATCCGATGAATATGTATATATATGCGAGTGGTTGCTGTTGTTCCTACTGTTCATCTCTCTATCCCTGTTTGACTGCTTGATTGTCTGTTGATTGGGAGATGGTTCGTTTTCCGCTTAAGCATAATGAAAGATTAAAATGAATGGTTGTCGACGAGTCCTGGGACGTCGTTTTCTTTCAACCAAGGGAAGGGGTTGTTGCGTGCTCGGGGTTTGGGGTGTGATAGAATAAGTGCCACTTTTTTTTTGAAATTCTAAGTGAAGATATTGTAGTCTATAAACTTAAATATGATTTTGGTCCTTAATCCTCACTTGCATCGTACATAGAAAAAAAAAAAAAAAGTTGATTGCTCTTGATTGAGCTTTCAAATATATTTATATGTCCGTGTAAATGAACTCGAAAAATTTCACAAGTCATATATGTCATTGTTGTCACATATGCAATATGCAAATCAAAGTAAAATAAGAATTGCACAGTAATCCAAGCCACAATTGTTGCACTTGAATTAAACAAACTGACGTTCTCTGACGAGGTATTAGTGATATAGACTGGCCAAATGTAGCTCACTTGCATGCGGGGAAAATTACCAAAAAAGTCCTAAACCTACTGCAATTGTGCCAATTCAGTCGTAAACTTATTATTTTGACCAATTGAGTCCTAAACCTTTTACAATTATTCTCGATCAATCTATCCGGCCAAAAATGGCCGGCCCGGTTCGACGTGGCAGCCGGTCGGCGCCGGTGATATTTTTTAATAATATTTTATTAATTTTTTTTTTTTTTTTTCCCTCTCCCTCCTTCCTCCTCCTCTCCTCCTTCTTCCCTTGGCTCCGGCGACCGGCCAGAGGGGAGGGCTGGCCGGTCGCCGGACTGAGGCGGCCAGTGGGGCGAGCCCTCGCTAGATCCGGCGAGGGGGCCCTCGCAGTCGCCAAGTCTGGAGAGGCGAGCCTCGCTCGATCCGGCGAGGGCTCACCTCGCCAATCGACGCGCGCCCAGCGACGGCGGGGCGAGCCCCCGCCGGATCTAGCGAGGGCTCGCCTTGCGGTCGCCGAGCGAGGCGAGCCCTCACCAGATCCGGGGAGGGCTCGCCTCGCGGTCGCCGGGTGAGGCGAGCCCTTGCCAGATCCAATGAGGGGGGCTCGCTCCCTTCCTCTCCGGAGCTGCCGCCTCGCCCCACTGGAACGATGGCCGATGCGTTCTGCACCGACTGCAAGTGGCAGACGGAGGTGGTGTTTGACC
Source organism: Eucalyptus curtisii (assembly GCA_017140595.1). Taxonomy (NCBI): domain Eukaryota; kingdom Viridiplantae; phylum Streptophyta; class Magnoliopsida; order Myrtales; family Myrtaceae; genus Eucalyptus; species Eucalyptus curtisii. The sequence continues at coordinate 36,348,756 of CM029504.1, read as the reverse complement.
ACTCGGCCGGGGACACGATGTGCTCCGAGTGCGGCCTCGTGCTCGAGTCGCATTCCATTGACGAGACCTCCGAGTGGAGGACCTTTGCTAACGAATCGGGTGACAACGACCCCGTCCGTGTCGGCAGCCCCACGAACCCGCTCCTCACCGACGGCGGGCTGTCCACCGTGATTGCGAAGCCGAACCGGCAACGGCGAGGCCCCCTCGCCGGATCCGGCAAGGGCTCACCCCGCCGGCTGCCTTAGTCCGGTGACGGGCCAGCCCTCCCCTCTGGCCGGTCGCCGGAGCCAAGGGTAGAAGGAGGAGAGGAGGAGGAAGGAGGGAGAGGGGGCAAAAAAGAAAGAGGAAAAAGAGATTAAAAAGATTAATAAAATATTATTAAAAAGATATCGCGGCATCGGCCGATCCACGTCAGCGCCGGCTGGCTATTTTTGGCCAAATGGACTGATCGGGAATAATTGTAAAAGGTTTAGGACTCAATTGGTCAAAAAAAATAAGTTTAGGACTAAATTTGCACAATTGCAATAGGTTTATGACTTTTTTGGTAATTTTCCCCTTGCATGCGTGGTGCCTCCAATCCAATGCAAATTAGGGTCAAAGGCTCTAGTAACACCAAAAATTATTGGATAATATCAATGATAGACCTAAAACTCCCGGCACTTCATTCCCAAATCATACTAGCCACTTTCATGTGCTTTTAGGACATGTATTTCAAAACTTCCATTACATCTGTCATTTTTTTAATCATATTGAACACTTTAGTACAATAATTAGTTTTTGCTCGACATGACTTCATCAAAAGAGTGGTACTGGTTACCGACCAATTTATACGCGAAAGACTAACCCTACCTTTAGAGATCCTCTAATAAGGTATTTATTCCACTCCATGACTTATAATACAAGTAACCCGACGCAACTCCTACAAACTAGTTGTATAATATCTTTGCATCACTCACTCTTCCCCTTGATACCACAAAGCTCCCCTCTTCAACTGACAAGGACATGGGAGAATTCGGTCCAGGATAGACGCATGTTTGAAAGTGATAGTACTAACTCTAATACCATGTTAGAATGTCTAATTTAAAAGCTTAAACTGATTGGTGGAGAAATATCACAAAATTATATAGGATATATATGACTCGTTGTCAAGTTATGTGGAACAATACCTCATCAAGCCCAACGAGTTTAGCCATATTAGTTTCCAATGGATGGCTCTAATTGTTTTCGGCCAATGTTCGATGATGACGAAAGCCTCCGATGGTCGGATCTACGCACCACAAAGAGAGAATGCCCTCCTGCGTTTTCCATCAGGAGGACCATCCGATTATTGAGTTAGACATAAACGAGATGAAAGATAAAAACAAAACATAATAATGCATGAATCGGGCTTAGATGTGAAGTTTCGGGCCTCGAATAAAATATGAGGCCCAATCAATTTTTATCCACATGGTATCTTTGGAAACTTGTATCATTGAATGTGACACTCAAAGTTTGTCAATTTATGCGATTATACTATTAATGTTTTATGTATCTCAAGAAGTCCGTAACAAATCAACGTAAGATGACACCTTAAAAGTAGTGCATTAACACTTTGTTTCGTGAAGCTCGAAATTGGATTACTCGAGGTCAATGCTGCACCTCTCGTATTAGAATAGAAGATTTATCTTGAAACTGGATCTTGCAAACATGGAAATTCTAACGATAGATTCTCATTCCTAAAGTAACATAAGTGAGGCATTAATCATCCACCTTACCGATTCCACATGAAATGAGCAGAGGGGGTCAGCCCCACTCGCCCTAGTGATTAACCCGTGTGCCACTTTTAGAAAGAAATATATTTTTATTTGTTTAAGTCTATTTTATTTTTGTAACATTTGGTATCAATGTATGTAATAATAATAATAGTAGGAACAATAATTATATGGATAAATGCATCAGAAATCTTAAAACTCATCATGAAGGTGCAATTGAATCCTAAAACTTTCAAAAGTTGCGATTAATGGAAGAACTTAATTGAACAAATTTGATAAGTTTTAGGACCTATTTGCACTTTTTGATAAGTTTTAGGACTTAATTCTACTTTTTGAAAATTTTGACTCAATTACACTTTTTTGTCAAATTTTAAGACTTCCATTATACTTTTTGCATAATTATAAAACCCCCGACCCTTCTCCCCACAAGTTTTGCTTTTTATTGAAGATGCAAGCTTTGAGAGATTTCCACTTCTAGGCAAGCAACGTGGGACAATTGTTTTCCACATTTTTCATCTCCATATTGTTCCCCATCGACTAATTTGTGAAGGTTGGAGCTTGTTTGGCTCCATAAAATTAACTAATAAGGCTACTCTATATTTAAGAAAAACAATAAACATTGTCAACAAACGTGGTATTAATTATTTTTCCAAAAAAAAATAATATTAATTCAGGGATGTTCCCGTGCCAATCATGTTGCCCTGCAAAGGCAAAACACCTTGCGTGGTGCCCATAACTAGATTTTATTAAGATAAATTCACTAACCCATCTTTTATTTATCACCAAATCGAGATGTTCGTTCATCTTATAAAAAACCTAGTAGTTTATACCACGAGTTAAGTTTTCAGTTTTTGAACTTGCGCAAACTTCTGCTACAAGACATTCTCTTAGACTCCGAGGCTACGTTAATCTTTCTTATTCAGCTTTCAGGAAAGGACAAGAATGTGCCATGAGAAGGTTAATAATGTTCACTTGCTTCAAAGCCAGTCAAAGCCGGAGGGCCACGAAGTCCGTTGCCTCAACGGCTCGCCAAGAGGATACGTGAAAGAACAGACATCATGCGATCGCTGAGCTAAAGCTTACGACATCGCTGGTTAGAGGAAGACAGAAGTATTTTACTCAATGCATGGGTACCACGTGCACTTAAAAAAAACCCTATGTTCGGTCGCTTTTGTCTTCTACCTCTCCCTCTCTCTTCTTGATCTGCAACTTGAGAACATGGCCACCACCTCTCTCTCTCTCTCTCTCTCTCTCTCTCTTCTCGGTCAGCAGCAGCCAATGGCGGCTGCCGCGCCGGTACCTAATTTGAGCCTTAGAAAAAAATAAGAGCGTGTATTGTATGGATACTTACACGGACTAGGACCAGGATGACTCATAGAGCCTACGTATTCTAGATCTGAACATGATCTTATCTTACAACCTATCGATTTCTACAAGAGAAGAAAGATGCCACTGGACATATGGATGTTTCCCCAAATACAGAGGATGGAACTAAATTAGAAACTAAACCATGAGGCTCATCGTCCACCCGAGAGTTGCGATTCTGCGACAGAAGACGAGTGCGTAAATGCCTTGTATATGGAGGACGGATAAGACATGGCCAAATCGTCAAAACCTTCGCGATGAGCGAACGTTAACCCGCCTGAGGAAAGGCCGATGGACGACAGTTCCGGAATCGGAAGATCGCCCTCCAAGTACTGCAAAACTTGACGCATGCTCGGCCTCATCAACGGGTCGGAGTGGGAACAGATCAACCCGAGTTTCAGCACTAACTCCATCTCTTCTTCCACAAATTCCGCCCCCAACCTCGGATCTCTTGCCACGAGAATTGCACCTCTGTCCCAGCAAGAAAATACCCAGTCCACTAATATTACGTCCTCCGCGTCCCGAAGCTCTATCGGCCTTCTCCCGCAGGCAACCTCAAGCAAAAATGCTCCGAAGGCATACACGTCGGTGTTCCTAGTCGCTTTGCCGGTTCGCGTGTGCTCAGGGGCGAGATAACCGAGCGTTCCTACCACGTGAGTCGTTTGAGGGTCGGTTCCATGGTCGTATAGTCTCGCAAGCCCAAAATCTCCAAGTCTTCCATTTAAGTCAGCGTCTAGCAAGATGTTACTCGCCTTTATATCCCTGTGGATCACCACTTGCTCCCACCCTTCGTGCAGATAAAGCAGCCCAGATGCCACTCCTTTGATCACCCTGAATCTTTGCCTCCAATTGAGGGTCACATTTGGCTGGTTATGGAGGTATTTGTCGAGGCTCCCATTGGGCATGTAGTCGTAAACCAAGAGCAACTCCCCTTTCCGGCGGCAGTAACCGAGAAGCGACACTATGTTGCGGTGACGAAGCCGACCGATGCTGATGATCTCCGCTACGAACTCTCTCATGCCTTGTCTCGATTCGTGTGAGACCCTCTTCACCGCAATCTCTATCTTCGATTTGGGTAAGATTCCTCTATAGACCCGACCAAACCCTCCCGTCCCTAATAGCTCTTGCTCCCGGAATCCCTTTGTTGCAATGTAAAGGTCTTTGAACTTAAACCGGTGCGGGCCGTAGTCCCTCTCCCAATCTTCGAGGACCTCAGCGAATTTCCTTTTCCTTCTTATCACGTAAACCACGCTCAAGATCAGCATCGATACAACGAAAAGAACCATCAGCGGGAGCCCTATAGTTAGCACTTTCGACGTCTCCTTCTTACCGATCCGAGGAAGCTTAGGAAGTTGGGACAGGGCAAGTGCCTGAGCCTCTCCATTTACCCTGAAGCTCCAACCCAGAACATAGTGAGAAGTTAGGACCGAACCAGTCGATGATGAGAAGCCGACATACATGCTCTGGTTGATGATTGACGAGAGATCCTGCCTAAGAGACAAAAGGGGGGTCTGCGGTTTTTGCACATTGATTGGAGCCAATGTGACATCAATCCGCTTTTCAGTTCCATTGTAGTCCACCCAAACTTGCATTTCTTTACCACTGATGAGAGTCAAGTTCTTGAACTCCCCACCATCTGCATAATACCCCGCCGGAGTTGAGTTTGCTGATGTCAACCCGTTCAAGTCGATTCCTACATGATTATCGTTGATGTCATTAAACTCGCTGCTCAGGATCGTGTCGAGTTCCACCCCAAACACATGATTGGTGGAGTTGCCGTTGTCAGTTTCGTTGAACATGCCAAGGTATTGGCTCGGCAGGGACCCGGGGAGGCCTCTCTGGGGCGCGACCACGAAGACGATCCCATGGCCGCTCAGAGTGGCATACTGAGGTTGAATCGCACAGACAAAAGCGGTGGAGAAGGAGTAGACAGAGCCGTTTGGCGAGTTCTTGAACTGGACAGGGTCTGGATGGAAGGCGTGGCCCTTCTGCTGTCTGGTGTCGTTGGTCAGCTTCAGGAGGCCATTGGAGGTGACGCCCGCGATCCCATCAAGACTCAGACTGGCCGATCGGAAACCGTTGTACACAAAATTGGTTTCTTGAGCGTAAGCCAAAACTGGGAGCAGAGAGAGCACAGCAAGAATCTTGAAGAACATGGCTCAAACTCAACGTCTGCCTGGCAATTAGCTGAAGGAGGATGCAGCTACAAGGGCTATAAAAATCCAGAAGAATCTTTATCTTACAACGTCAAACGAATGGTGCAGATTTCAAAAATTTCTGCTCCACGTGAGTCCTATGATTGATGAATGTCTTGGACTTTTAATGGACGAATCCAATAGGATCCTCCTGTTCATAAGGCAAAGAGGATTTCAAGGTGAGAAAGAGAGAATTGCGACTTCATCCTGCATTTGCGGTCACGATGACTCTAAATAAACAAATCCGACGGATGCTACTGCGCAATCTGACTGCTATGGACGTTGCAAGAAGTCGCAGCCTCCAAAATAGATGACGACTTTTTGTCAAGATTAGATCTGGGGGAGAGAGATTGAAAGAAGGTGGGTGTGATGGAATCGAAATCCCCGTAATTTTCTTCCCATAATAAAACAAACATGTGATAGTACCACTTGTAAGACGTGGGCTCCGTGGGAATATTTGAGGGAGGACCAACCCATGGTGGAAGGATGAAAGAACGACCAAAGTCCACAATGTCGGTCGCCATTTCTAGATTGGTCTACCGCATGGTCCATGAAAGTTCGAGGAAGACGAAGTTCTGTTCAAACGTCTCTGGTGCTTTAGTGATCCAACATGAATCGCTGCCTCGTTCCTGGTCTTCTTGATACGCCCCCCACAAAATTTTTGTGCCAGTGTATGAAGAGAGAAGTTCTCTTTATTTTTTAAATTCACATTTGTTGGGATGAGATGATTAGAAAGAAAGAAAAAATGGGATTTACATAATTATAAGAAAAAAAGAAAGAAAGGATTTGAAGGGATTGAGTTATATGGTTGTTAAGATGCAAGCGATTAAAAAGGTAGGAAAAAAAGGTGCATTGTGATGTGAATAGCCTTTTATATATTCATAAATAGAAATAGAATAGTCTTGCAAGTGAGAAAAAGAAAGCATTTATTGAGTAATGCACAAATCCGTTCAAATACCTACGAATCCTTTCACATGGTTTTAGAATATACATGAAATCGCCAGATCAATCCCTCATAATATCTCATGATCCTCCTCCTAATCATTACCTTCCATCTTTTCTTCTCCATCCAAACACGGTTATGTTTTTAGAACCCTTTTTCTTCCCTCTAAATCTCTTCTAAAAAGCATGGTGTCGGAATAGATCCGACGGTTCATGTTGCACTCTATGCATGCCACATGCTGTTTACACATCATATGTCAATCAACGTTGATGTGGGTTGTTTTAGTAATAGTAATTGATACACGGCGTGTAGAAAAAAAATTACATAGATTTTGCAGTTGATAGTAATCCTAGATAGATATAGATACAAATCTGTGGTAGTTTAATTAGACGAGTCTTAAATAATAATTTCTTCGAGATGGGAGCATACGTCTCAGCTCTCTAGAATGTGAACAGGAAGTTGCTTAGCATTATTCTTCAGTTTTTTTTTTGGTCGGTGCATTATTCTTCAGTTGACTTTGCGGGAAATGCGTTACTTGGGTCTCTGACTGAAAGCTGACGTTAGGTTCCAAAATCTCAAGCACTGTTGATTATCTTTGTTCATATATATTCTCTTTTGTAACATCGTTTTGATCTTCTGGGTGATGGGTGGTTGGGTTAGTGTCGCACCACCCCAGCCACGATTGGCTTGAGGTTGCTCAACCCCACTTCAGCCGGCCTAGGTGGTGGGCATGGGCCGCCATCTCCCTTTAACTCTCTTTCGCAATCTCCCCTTTATCTTTGTGTGCATATGTACTTCGATTGGAGGCAGCAATGGCCATGCTATTATTCCTCCCTCCCTCTCTCTCTCTCTCTCTCTCTCTCTCTCTCTCTCTCTCTCTCTCTGAGGGTTTGAGGACTTTTATTTTATTTCTAATGTCTGTGCCTGCGGTGCTACTATGGCAGTCCATGTCAACAATTCATGTGCATTTCTAGAATAAAGACTAATTTAAACATAATAAAAGTAGGTGAGGACCACGTTGACACAAAAAAAAGTAAATGAAAGAAATTGAATAAGCTAAAGAAACCGAGGGTTAGCGCCACCATTGTCCCAAGAAAAGAAAAAGAAAATGAGAACACTATAATTCATTCTATACAAAACAGCCGCCACCAGACTTATTGACTCTCTTGCGCTGTTAGCTATCGACTTTATGTTGGTCTAACTTTATTTAATAATCTAATATACATGATGCATATAATCTCTGATCAACAATACTAGCTTGTTTTGAACATAAAACAATGATGTCATATGAAGTGCTTACTTTTGGTCACCTTGATTTCGTTATGCAATCTATATTTAATTTACATGATATGACGAAACAAGATAGAACCGCATCCAATATGAGTAAATATGATGATTTATGTGCATCATGAATAGCAATGAAGTTAAAAGACTTTTTGCAAATGTTAATTATGAAAAAGTATACCTTTCGTGAATCAAACATTAAGTAGCTTGTGGAACAAATTCGTCTTTGGCTTGTTAACTAATGTAAAATTGAACCAGCAAAACGAAACTAACTGGGGAGTCCAGAACTCTGCCCACAAAAACAAGAAATGGTTAGAGGGGTATACCCCTAGAAATTCACTTCTTTCCTCGTCAACTTGTCTTTTCTATGCAGAGAAACATAGAAAGAAGAAATTGATCAGGAAAGGAAGTTGCTAAGAAAGCCCTATCATTTGTTTAAGTAGCAAAAGCGACAAGTGTTGCTACCTGGTGGGGGATGGGTATCTATCAAGAACAACAACGGAATATACTTTAACGGGAGGTAATTAGTGCTGTCAACATTGCTTATGAATATAATAGGAATAGCTATTTAGGTTTGGTGTAAAAATGAACGGATTCAAGCCTAATGATCTAGAAAAGATAAGAATGTATACCTGCAGAAGGGCTCTTAAGAACCACTCTACACTACTTTCTGCAAAGAAATATGTACACGCACATAAATAAGTATATGAAGGACCATAATGGAATCAACATTAATAGGAATTAATTAATTTTGTACATTGCTTATGTATATAATAAGAATAGTTGATTGGGTTTGATGGAAAAATTAATGGATTAAAACCTAATGATCTAGATAAATAAGAATATTGACAATCCTACTTTCCGCAAAGAAATATGTATATATTTCAAAGGTTATTGAGGCTGTGTTTGTTTTATGAAAATACCGAGATTTGGAAAACATTTTTCAAAAGAATGATTGGTTATATCACTTAGAAAAATTAGTTAGCGCTTCTTGAATGGAGGTTTGTGATAATTTCTCCATAAGAAAACCTTTCATCTATAAAACATTATTTCATTATCTAGCACAATCAAATTGTCATGTTAACTCTAGAAATAATTAAGGGTTAGTACCACGAAAATCTTAAATTCGTACACTTATAACAAATTTACCCCAAACTAATTTTTTAACCAACAAAAATCCCAAACTAGTACTACTTGTGACAAGTTTACTATTCGTTAGCTCTCGTTAGATTTTACAGTCAAATTGCTGAATTGGGTAACATGTACAAATTAATAGGAGTACCAGCTTTAGGTTTTACTATTCGTTTGTCACGGGAGTACCTATTTTGGGTTTTCATAATAATAATCCAATTTAACAGAAACTAATGAAAGGTAAATTGTTACAAATGTACTAGTTTAGATTTTTTTTTTTTGTGATCAAAAAATTAGTATATGCAAAATTTGTTACATATGTACCAATTTAGAGTTTTTTTATGATCACAAAATTAGTTTGGGATAAATTTATCGTGATTATGCTAGTTTAAAATTTTTCGTAATATTAAACCAATAAAATTAAAGAAGTGATGATGCATACTAAGAACTCGTGTTTCAATAACCAGATGAAAGTTGCAAAGCACTCATTTTTATATTCGTACAAGTGTACAGGTTGTTGCGGGGTGTATGTGCATTGCATGGTGTGATTATGGAGTTGCAAAAGCATGACTATAATAAATACCCTTAATGTTATTACAAGAACATATACTCAACACCACTCACACACTACACACACATCACTCTCTGTCGCTCACTACACTCAAGCCACACATTTCAACACTATATGAAGACAGCACTCACACACTCACACTACCCATTCCTCTTCCCCCCACTACACAATACCCTCCACTCTACTTCAGTTGGTAAAGGGAGCTTTCCTAATTATAAAGAGACTCCCACTGACATATTACAGAGGTAATGCTTTACAAGAGCTCAACGTGGACTATCCACAATTACAAGATTTACCTACTCAAATGATTTTTAATCACTCCTCTTGACTAACACTTAAGGAACTTTAGCACTACAAATACTAACTACTTATTGTAGATATTTGGTTCTAGATAAATCTAGATAAGTGGAGGGAGGAAGAGAGGCGGTGGTTCCTTTAGTGGCCCCCATATAAAGAAAATTTATTTCATGTGACGGGCTGTCACTTTGTGTAATCAATCAATCAAAAGTAAGATGCATATAGACAATAATAGATTGACAATTCGATATAAATTGAATGAGACACAAATTTTTCATAAAAATAATACATATAAGTTTCTTTTTTGATAATTGTTTCCTCTAAATAATAGGAAATTTTTAGAATGATTTGCCCAATCCCTAGGTCCATTGACGGATACATGTATAGCGCTAAGTACAATGCAATTTAATTTATTGTTTATATCATATTATCACTGTTATGTGATGTATCTATGATACGAAATACTTTATCTCTTATAGAAAAGTTTGACGTGATCCAATTTTTCTACGAATCAAATTCACGATAATATAGTGTGTCCAATACAGCCCGAGGGAGTGTCTAGGCCCCAGTATCCAAGTTGCAGTAAGACATAGCACGAACCATCCTGTGTTCGGTCTCCGTTAGCTCGACAAAGTCGCTAGAAACTGACCATCGACGGTGCACGAACATAATATTTTCTTATATGAAGAGAAATTTCAAACTTGGCAGCGAGAAAATCAATTATTAAACTCTCCTAGCACAAACCCATAATTCGGTACATTGGTCAAACTCGGCTGGTTTCCTAAGTGCTCAGTGACATCACATTCTCCCACTACCATCTCAATCTTTCTAATATACTGAAGTTTTGAAAGCAGCCACCTTAAGCGATAATTCCAAAAGAAAATGTCCAAGAGCGGATTCATGCAGATTGTGACATTTTATGGATTACTATTATCTATTCATTTTGAATTATTTTAAAATTTTAAATTGATATAGGAATGTGTTATTTAATATTTAAATATTTTTGTATCGATATTACTAATTTAATTAAGTCTAGTCGCTGGGCCCTTCTCTTTTTTGGGATTGTGGCCAACTTTGTCTTAGCTCACGTATTTTGAATGCTATCTAGATATTTCTATTGATCAAGTTGCAAATTTGTGATTTTATACGTCGGTCCTTGCTGAGGAGGATTCCCCACCACGTGTTACTTAACTCTTGCTTGGATTTTCTTGCAAAAATAGCTGGCAACCCGGTGCTCCGATCGGCTCAATTGTTCTGCAATCATAGATTTTCGTGAATGGTGATAATACAAATTAAAATTTTAATGCAAGTGTCCTTATACGAAATTATTTTATTGCGATAATGTCACTTTTTTTTCTTTTTTTGGTCGAAGATAATGTCGCTTAGTAAGTACACTTCTTTCGGTCGGAAAGTCGCTAAAAAACCAAGTATTTTCGAAAGAAAAATAAGTACCTATGTTAGCAAAGAGAATACTTTATGAAATATAATTAGATTTTATTTCAATGGTAGCTTCATGATTTTTTAATCTGAAGTATGAAATTAATTCAACTTACAGAATTACATACACTTATGAAAGGTAAGTTGACAATTTAATTTAATTTAATATATTAGCTTGTATTATTCTATATTAATCTACGATTGGGATTATGTCACTTTACCCTGGTTATTGTTACTTTCTTCATTAATCAAGATGGAAGAGCATATCTTTTCTCAATAATTTGGGAGACTGTATATTATACTTAAAAAAATTGATGAATATTATTAAAAATTGCAATATCTCTATAGTCAGGAAGAGTACATCTGTTTTTTTTTTTTCCCTAATGAACGAAGCGAATAACTAACATGCAAAATTTTACTTTTCCATTTCAATTTGTATTTCTTTATTGGGATAAAATGTGAAGAAGCGGAATTTCCTATTGAAACAATGTCACACTTGGTCATCACTCATCACTAGTATGTATACTTGTCTCTACCTCATGCAAATGCCGGTAATCCTCCAAATTAGTTGATATTTTGAGACGAAAGATGAGAGTAGACATGTTGATTCTGTCCAGACTTTTTAGCTCTGATGGTTTTATGTGATGGGCTTAAGGCCCGTCCGCCCATGTTGGGCCTAAAAGCCCGGCCCACAATATTAGGGCCCATGGATGAAGGGGTACGTTTCTATTTTTGAGGGAACGTAAATAAGGGATGAAAGAGAGAGACGAAAAAACTTTTTTGGCATTTGTGCGTACGTTTCCTCTCCCTCTCTCCCTCCAAAAGAAAAACAAGCACTTAAGGCGACGCCGTCTTCCCTTCAAGGCCAATCGACGTCATCGGATCGAACAGGATCGGTTTTCTCTTCCTCTTATCGGCGTTGGTGTTTAATCTGTGGCTAACAAGGTACGCTCGATTCCGTGGTGTGCTTTAGGATTGGTGATACATGTTTTTCCCGGGCTTGTCTTCCGCATTCGTTTTAGGGATTCGATTTAGTGTCGAATCCGATTTTTGGGAATCCGACATTCCCAACATTGGTATCAGAACCCTAGTTCATGTTTTCCCGACCCCTTTGATGTTTTATGATTGATTTTTTGCGAAAATATTCGGCCGACACGGATCGGGGCGAGAAATCTCGACACCCGAGCACTGTTCATCCATTTTTTCGAGTTTCCGTAAGTCGAAATCAATATCTGAAGGCATAGGGTGAAAGAGCTCGTCGAGACGAGTCCGTCGACATGTCGACCGCCGCCGGGAGACGCCGCACGCGCCCACACGCGCGGCCAGAAGCCGCTGCGCGTGGGCGCCACGCGCCTGAAGCGCTGGCTCGGCCAGCGCGTGCGCCACACGCGCCGGTGACGGACCGGCACGTGCGCGATGCCGCCGCCGGCGAACCGGCACGCGCCGGTCGGCGAACCGACGCGTGCTGACGTCACCGTGACGTCACGGTAACCGCCGGGATGACGTCATCGATTACGTCATTGCTGACGACCGTTGGACAGCCGGTCACCGGCCGACAACCCGACCCGACGGCGACCCGACCCGACCCGCATCGAAGCCTGGCGCAAGTCGCGCACGTGCCAGATGACGTCTGCGTGACGTCATCCCACGCACGCGCGCGGAATGTGCCGGTCGGTTCGTCCGACCCGGTCCGACCGGCCCGTCCGGTTCGACCGGTCCAACCGGCAAGCCCGACGACCGGTGACCGTTGACCGTTGACCGACGACCGTTGACCGTTTACCGAAAAAAAAAAAAAAAAAAAAAAAAAAAAAGGAATTTGTTTCTTTTTCAGTTATGTTTGCGTGGGTTAGAGGTAGTCCATTCTTTATTCTGCATTTGTTGCATGAATCATGGAAAATTATGTATTTTCCATTTTGTTTATTGTGGATTATAAGTGATCCATTTTTAGTGCTGCATTTGTTGCAGGAACTATGATGCGTTATGCACGGATACCTGCAATCCCGAGAACGGACGAGGGAAGTGCAAGACTTAAAAGGCTGATGAAAGAGTTAGCTAATTATCGGTGGCATAACGGTGATTTAGTATCACATGTGGTCAGGGTTAATCAGATGATACAGGAAATCATCTGGAATGGTTATCTTATGCCGGATTTTGAGAAGGTGCCGGCTTTGATGAACACTCTTTCACCTGAATGGCAAGCAGTGTTAGATCGGCTATGGGAGGTCAACGTGGTCCCGGGTTATAGGAGGCTAGTGGTAGCTTTTGTTAGAGAGTAATATAGGATTGAGTTAACCAAAACTTCAACCCTTAGATTGAGCGCCACATGGCGCAGAGTGAATGCGCCTTGGAGGCGACATGAGAGCTCTCCAAAAGTTTTTCCATGGTTGGCAAATGTGCCTACAAATTACTTAGATATTTTGATTGGTAGATTAGAAGGGACATTCCCTATTTATTTCTTAGATTAGTTTGAGATATTTTTTTTTTAAGTGTGAATATCTCTTTCTATGTTGATATTTCTTCTTTGAATATATTACTTAGTGTAATTGATTGTTGTATTATGTGAAAGCATTATTATTCTATTGGATGTTAGATATTATTTGCTTTCTGTTATTGTTGACTGCTGTAGGTAGTTCATAGAAGTTTTTGTAACTTCGTAGAATTTATTTTGCATAAGACAATTATATTAATAATAGTTTTAAGTTAGGATTTTTGGAGGATGATTGGAAACGTAGTGACCTTTTGATTCTGAAACCTTACTTGAAATTATTCATTGATATGATGGGTCTGTGCAAAGTGGATGCATAAATGATAGGCATTAATTATTCGTGCATATATGTCGATGTGTTCGGATCGATGGTTTCAGCAACTAAGAACGTAATTGCTGATATGAACGGCAACAATTGTGAAATATTGAATATGAAGATTCAATATGTGCTGGAAAAGCAAGAAGCACTAGAAGCTCTTGACCATATTATGGAAGATCTTGAGGATGCTGTGCGCCACCTTGAGCTGGTAGAGGACCGCTTAACGGCATGTGAGCCGAAAATAGATATTTGCAATGCTGGTTCTAGCTCATAAAGAACTTTGAGCTCTAAGCGCAAGCGTATTGATTCGTTCAATATGTGGGATTGCAAAGGATCAAGTCCTTGTTGCAAGAAATCAAGAGTTAACCAACACAAGAGAGGAAAACGCCCTCAAGTGAAGAAAATGTCAAGGGTGAGGTGTTACAATTGTGACAAGAAGGGTCACTATGCTGGCAATTGTTGTGAGCCGAAAAAGGTAAACACCTCTTGTACATTTGAGAACTTTGCTTATGTGTCAAGTTCTGTATTATTGGCTGAATCCAATCCTTTGTGGACTGTAGATTCAGGAGAAACAGACCATGTAGCGAAGGATAGAGAATCCTTCGTGGAATTCCGACGATACCAATTGGAACTAAGTGGATCTATGTAGGAAATAACTCCAAAGCTGAAGTTAAAGGGATTGGCACCTGCCAATTGAACATGTGTGGTGGACGCACCTTATTCCTACATGATGTTCTATATTCCCCAGAGATTCGTCGAAATTTAGTGTCTGTCTTGGTGTTGGTTAAGCTTGGTTTTAGTGTGAACTTCCATAATAGCGGTGTAGATTTGTATTTGGATACAAACTACTATTGTTGTGGTCACTTTCTGGATGGTTTTATTGTACTTGAATGTTGACTGTGGTGATGTCAATATTTATTATTCCCTTTTTCACGTCTTCCACTTTATATGATAATGATGTGATTATGTGGCATGCTAGACTTGGTCATATTGACCAACAACGTATGAATAAACTAGCCAAAGAGGGCTTGTTGGGCAACATTGAAAAAGTCGATTTGCCCATATATGAGCATTGCCTAGTAGGGAAAACGACAAGGAAACCATTTGGAAAAGGTAAAATAGCTGAATTTCCTCTGCATTTAATCCATTCTGACGTATGTGGTTCAATGAATGTGAGAGGAAGGCATGGGGCTGTTTATTTCATCACTTTTATAGATGATTATACTCGATTCGGATATGTCTATTTGATTTCTCATAAATCTGAAGCACTAAGTTGTTTCAAAAGGTTTATGAACTTGGAAGAAAATCAATTAGACAAGAAAATAAAAGCATTGAGATCCGATCGAGGTCGAGAATATTTATCTGATGAGTTTAGAAAATTATGTGGTGAAAAAGGAATAGAAAGACAGTTGTCTATTCCATATACTCCTCAACAAAATGGTGTTGCAGAGAGAAGAAACAGAACCTTACTAGAAATGGTTAGGTCCATGATGGCGCATGCTAACTTACATATCACTTTTTGGAGTGATGCGTTGTTAACTGCTGCCTATATACTTAACCGGGTGCCTTCCAAATCGATTACTTCCACTCCATATGAGTTATGGACAGGTAGAAAACCGGACTTAAGTTTTCTTAAGCCATGTGTTTGTGCTGCCTATACTCATGAGTCCTCTCACAAGCTTGGGAAATTGGGTCCCAGATGAAAGAAGAGTATTTTCATGAGATACTCAGAACACTCGAAATGGTATGTGTTCATAGGTGAGCAGGAAAATGAGAGTATAACTGAATTTGAATCACGGGATGTCACATTCTTAGAGGATGAATTTCCTAAGAAGGGCGAAATAGGTGAGGATTACTACCTATTTGAAACATTGGATCAAGATAATGATATTAGTGGAGTTCGTCCAAGTGGGAGTAACATGAGAAGTGATGAATTTAATTCAACTCACTCTCAATTACAACCATATGATGAGATGACATCGTCATTATCTAATTCGAGTGGGAGCTTGATGGGGAATGATGTGCAAAGTGTACAATCTCCCATACGGCGAACAAGTCGCCAAAATATTCCCCGTCGACGTTTTGACATTAAAGGGGAAACTTTTATGATTGCTCCACAAGATGAGGATGAGCCAAGAAATATTAATGAGGCTCTAAATTGCCCTAGTAAGGAAAAATGGATTCATGCAATGGAAGAGGGGAGTCAATGAAGTCAAATCATGTTTGGGAACTGGTTGATCTTCCAAAAAGGACACAAAGCTATTGGGAACAAGTGGGTTCTCAAAATAAAGCGAAAAACTGATGGCTCGATAGAAAGGCATAAGGCTCGCCTTGTGGCGAAGGGGTATAATCAACAGGAAGGAATTGATTATGAAGAAACATTTTCTCCTGTAGTGAGATTTACCTCGATTCGTATTATTCTGGCAATAATGGCTAGTATGGATCTTGAGTTACGTCAGATGGATGTAAAGACTGCTTTCCTCAATGGAGAATTAGAGGAAGAAATATATATGGAACAACCTGCTGGTTTCATAGTGAAAGGCCAAGAAGAAAAGGTATGTCGACTTTTGAGGTCGATATATGGCCTTAAGCAGTCATCAAGACAATGGTATATACGTTTTCATAATTCCATAATGGTATATGACTTTACAATGATAGATGAGGATCATTGTGTATATATCAAAAGATCCAAGGATCAATTTGTGATCATATCATTATATGTTGATGATATACTAATTGCCGGAAGCAATATGGAGCTTGTTAATACTGTCAAGAGTTGGTTGTCTTCCAACTTTGAGATGAAGGATATGGGTGAGGCTGCATACATTCTTGGAGTTAAGATTTCAAGAGATCGTTCGAAGATATCGTTATCTCTTTCGCAAGAAACATATATAAACAAGGTTCTTGAACGATTTCGTATGCAAGATTGTAAACCCATAGACACTCCTATTGCAAAAGGTGAAGGATTGAGCCATAGACTATGTCCAAGGACTCCACAAGAGAAGGAACAAATGAAACATGTTCCTTATGCTAGTGCTGTTGGAAGCTTGATGTACGCTATGATGTGTACAAGACCTGACATATGTTTTGCAGTTGGAATGGTGAGAAGATACCAATCCAATCCATGTCAAGCACATTGGAAAGCCGTTAAGAGAATACTGAGGTATCTAAAGGGGACTGCTGATTATATGATGAGTTATTAAGGAAAGGATCTGCAACTCAAAGGCTATTCGATGCTTTGATTGAGGAGGAGATTTAGATGAAAGAAAATCTACCTCTCGGGGTTTGTTTTCTTACCGAATAATAATGGCGCCATATGTTGGAGCAAGTAAGAAACAAACATGTATAGCCTTGTCCACGATGGAAGTTGAGTTCGTGGCATTATCAGCAGAGAGTATAAGAAGGTATTTGGCTTAAGAGATTTTTGGATCATTTAGGTGTTATTGGAAGTGCTGCAGATTCATTGTTGGTTAACCGTAATAGCCAAGCAGCAAAAGTGTACACCAAATATCCAAAATATCATGGCAAGACCAAACCTATAGATACCAAGTATAATTTTGTCAAGGATATGATTGCACGAAAAGATGTGAACTTAGAGTACATACTACGCATAGAATGGTAGCAGATCCTATGACAAAGCCAATACCTAGAGATGTGTTTTGTGGCCATATGAAATCTCTAGGATTGCGTAGAGGCTGATGTCTTGAATATTGTAATTTCCCTAAGTGTTCACATTTGATGAATTTGTGTTTTCATCATTAATGCCTATGAATCTTTATTTGATCTTTATGCATCTTAATGCTCGGTGCATTACTTTAAGTTGAGAAAGTATGTCGGACGGATATAAGATTAGCCCACTCACACGGGTAATTGCCTCTATTTACTTGTGTGATAAATAGAGATGAGACTGTTTTTAAGCTTATTATCTAGGTGATAATCGAGAGCTCAAGCTTAAAATATGTATGTCGCCTTAATCAGGTGTTAAGATGAGGACATAATACTTACTATGTCCGAAAGTAAAATACCCCACATATTTTACTTTATCTCGTCTATGATGCCGAGATGTGAGTTCGATGAATTTTGTGAATGAGTAAATACGTGAACTCAAGTTAGACATTGGGTATGTCGAACTATCATCTGTACGGTATTGAAGGTGTAGACATACGCTCCATGGGAAAGGAGTTAATACCGTAATACGTATTTCATACTACGTATGCATGAGACGACCAATAAGAGTGGCAAAAGTATGATCTCAACTTTTATGTCGTGTGAGACTCTTGAGGAAAAGAGTTCCTAAATTTTTTAGTCCCCTCATGACTCTTACTTATTCTCAAGATTTCTATTTAGTGTTTGCTATCTTAGGATGTTGCCAATGGTCATGAGTTTGATTCGATCTAATGGGACATTTCTAGAAAAGCAAGCTGAACTGAAATTGAGAGTTTGAAGGAAAGAGGAAGATCGAATATGGAGAATCACATTGTAGTTTTGTATTCACTGGTTAACCAATTATGACTGTCTTTGGGATAATCATAATTGTGAATACAATATATATATCATTGTTTGAAAGAGATCAAGAGAGATATAAATGTGATCGATCGATCTAGGGAACTGCATACTAAATCTACTCAGGATGTGATGCCCATTATGAGCTGTTATATATTCCTAACAGATGTATAGCAACGAGCTCTCAAAGTATGCTGGTCGCACGGATTATTCACCGGTATGAATGTTGAAGAGAGGTAAAGAGAATCCTGTTCAGCCCACCATGTGCGAGTGGGAGATGATGGTTTTATGTGATGGGCTTAAGGCCCGTCTGCCCATGTTGGGCCTAAAAGCCCGGCCCACAATATTAGGGCCCATGGATGAAGGGGTACGTTTCTATTTTTGAGGGAACGTATATAAGGGATGAAAGAGAGAGACGAAAAAACTTTTTTGGCATTTGTGCGTACGTTTCCTCTCCCTCTCTCCCTCCAAAAGAAAAACAAGCGCTTAAGGCGACGCCGTCTTCCCTTCAAGGCCAATTGACATCATCGGATCGAACAGGATCGGTTTTCTCTTCCTCTTATCGGCGTTGGTGTTTAATCTGTGGCTAACAAGGTACGCTCGATTCCGTGGTGTGCTTTAGGATCGGTGATACATGTTTTTCCCGGGCTTGTCTTCCGCATTCGTTTTAGGGGTTCGATTTAGTGTCGAATCCGGTTTTTGGGAATCCGACATTCCCAACAAGCTCAATTTGCGACTTCGTGGAATCTTACTCTATTGAAGAAGGGTTAGGAAAGAGCAAGTTTATCAACTCTGCGGGTATCTTGTTGATAGTTTCCCACTCTTGCTGATTTTCTGGATTGTGTAGGGGTTGTGATGCATGTCAGTTGTCAGAAAGATCCTCTGTGAGCTGAGAGACACGAGAGACCATCGAATTCTTGAAGAGTGAAATTGATCTGGGTGACTGAACCACGTAATTTGAATCTGTTCAACGTTGTCTAGTGTTTGCTAGTATATCACTCTGTATGATCATTGGAATTTTCTAACAACGTAGTATTGGAGTTGGGGTTATAATCAATGTGCGTGCTTTACTAGTAGACTCGCAGTTTTGTAAAAGTCACTGCAATGATATGGACACCTTCCTACTACTCTGGAAAAAGGATGAGATGGACGATCTTATGAGTTGACGTCGCCAGATTGAGACTTTGATGAAGGCTGAATAGGAGAAGTCGGCTTTTGAGGCATATGGAAGAAACTAGAATCCCCATACGTGACCAAGTCGGGAACAGATCATTTATATCTCAAACAACAGCTATACAACCTCGAGATAAATATGTCAATGAAACATCTACTGGACGTGAGCATGGTTAACTTTCAGAGATGTGCTGATTGCGAAATATATGGACTTGGTATAGATTGTCCATTTGGAGGGGATTTGCTGCTTGCCATTAGAAGTTTAATCTAGGAGCATTTTTTTTGTCTGCTGTAGGCATGCGAGGATAGTCCAAGACTGATCTGCAGATCCATTCACCGTCTGCGGACTGATCTATGATTGCTAAGCTGCTGATATGCAGATTGGTCCATTTTATAAGTCTTCCTTACATACTTGCTGTTTTGTACCTGCCGAATTATAATCTTTCTTCCTAGTTTCTTTCTTTCCTTTTTTTTTGGGTGCAGTCTTCAATGTTTTCTCAAATTCAGGATAGAGCAACAGCGTAAGTGTGGGAACGTAGCAAAGGTATTAGTGCAGGAACGTCTTCAGTGCAAGGAGTCTTCAGATTCTACTTCAATCGAAAGAAGAGTAGTAGTGAATCAGATATTTGGAGATGACAGTAATGGAAGCATAGCAGGTTAGAGGCTAGTCTATCCAACTCAATTTTCCATACCCCACATTTACAAGCAAAGTAGAAACTACAATGAAGCGCATCGACTCGAGGAGAAGAAGGAGCAGAGCAACATCAAGCAGCAATAGCCACACTACAATCTTAGCATGATACATCGATCTTCACATTGAAATCGAAGAAAGATTCGGAGACCTCTGCTGCAAGAAAATAGGTGGACGCACTTAAGTCTACGATATTAATGAGTCAGTTGTGAGGTCACTCCTTGGACTTGCAAGCACATGTTTCTTCATGGGGTTTCTGTTTTCTCCTTCAGTTATTGTGAAAGATTGTTGTATTCCAACTCTAAGAATTTCTATGTTCGCCTCCAATTGATAATGTAAGGGACTTTGGTCTAAGTAATTTGGCTGTGGAACTTAACCTCCTCTTGAGACACTCTGTGTATCTACAAGAAAACGTCACCTCTGAGTTCATAGATAGTTTAGTCTAGGTTTGGAATTTTTGTACGACTGTTGGTACTTTGATTGATATATTTGAATGCATTTTGGGATGAATTGTGCGTTGCAGCACCATAATACTATTTTCCAAGTGCATTTTGGAATTGATTTTATCTAACTATTACAATTATTAAGATTGCTCATGAGGATCCTCACACTGTTCTGTTCGCTGCTTTTCTTGTATGAATATTTGGTCGATAATTGGTAGATGGTATAGAGTGTAGAGAGAATTTCAGTGGAAGATGCTACCGTAAAGGCTGCAATTGACTCACCTGTGTGAAAAGCGAAGATGGGCAAGCTGAGAAAATGATTACTCAGGGCAAGATTGATTTGAAATAGTCAAGTAGCAAGAGTGGCAGACCTAACAATAGTTCCAAGACCAAGAGACACATGATGATATGTTTGTTGTGGCACCCAAAATGTCCAAAGGGAATGTTGCTGGATGATGTGGCGATCGAACTTGAGAATCTTATGCAGCCAAGCAATCACTAATGTAGATAAAATCCAGTATGAGGTCGAAAAGCTGAAGCTGCAAATGTCAAGATTCTGAAAGGCAGTTAATGTAAAGCCGATGAAGAAGGAGAAGAAGTTGAGAGTGGTAAATCCTACAGTAAATACCGTCAACTAAAACGAAAACGGACTGTTAAGATCGCGGGAAAAAGGCAACTTAAAAGCTGAGACAGTTAACCAGGGGAGTGGGATCATCTATCAGAACATGGATCAGGGGAGTTCTGAGAAGCCACCAGGTACAAATGGACCTTTGAAAGAGAGGAAGGCGCGCACAAACATCTGAGAACATGACTTCACTTCATTTACTCTTTAGTTTTTTCCATCTGAGACTTCTATTCTTTTGCGATTATTTACATGTTCATGTGACAAAAAATCTTGTTCTCTTGTTTGGTGGTATTGTGCTAACGAGGTCCAACCATTTTCAAGCTGCCATGGAACCCCACAAGCTGGGGGTAATCATTCCTTTCTTGGCTGAAATTGTCTGATCTCTATTTCAATGACAAAGGAGAAATTTTAAGGTGGTGATTTCAAGCTATTGCACGTTGCTGGCTATTTTATCGGCAACTTTTGAGTGAACAATATGTCATGACGAAGGACATTTTGTGAAAGGTTGCTAGAAAATGAGCAAGCAGCCCACATCTTGACATTTTTACGTGTGATTAGCCAAAAGAAAGGGAAAATAAAGCAAATGCTACTACTGATTTGATCTAAACAGGCAAGTTTCTTAGCTCGTATACATTATACTTTTGGGGTTTAAGCCCTATCATACTATCCTTAATGGCTTGTAATGGATCTAAAAGCGGTACACGCAGCTTCCATCGTCGCTTCGAGCAGTTGGATCATAATTCGTAGCAGATGGGTCGGTGCATCCTTCGGGAACCGGAAGATTAACCTGTTGTGCCGCTTTGCCTGCATCGAAATCAACAATAATTGAAATGCTTAAGTTTTTGTTCTTCCCAAATCTTCATTTGTACTGTCATCCTAAATCCAGAGCCAAATCTTCGACCATGTCCTTTTAGGATAAAAAGGCTCTAACCATAGAAACTCCCGTTCTTGATGGCATCCTCGTTCGCATCCCCAAGAGCGGCCTCTTTCAAGTACTTATCGGACAACTGGACTCTCTTCACATTCTCTTGCTCCTGGACGAGCATGTTCCCGTACTCAAGTAGCTTGTCCAGAGTCATCTGCGGCTGCTCAAAGGTTGGGGGTCCCTCTTTGGAGTTCACGAGTCTTTTCCCTACGTTTTCAACTCCAGTTTCGGCAACCCATTTCCTTACTTCATCGTCATACACTCTTGCCCTGATTGCTCCGAAGAAATCTGCACAGTGGACACTGATATTACTTCCATCTTTCTAATTTACGTTCTTCACATATGTACTGTCAAAAGTATGAATTCTCTTCCAACAATCACAAAGATTGCCAAACCGAATAGGGTTAATCAGCTAGGAATGTTAGTTCGCTTGCTATGTTGCACAATGATAAAAAGAGTAAGATTACGGAATGTCCTGTTAAGAAAGAAGCCTACCAATCGATTGACCAGGGAATGTGTCGACAAGCTTGACTATATCTTCCTTCCGGACATTGTCGGTCCTGAAAATCCCGGTGCAAACGCCGATCCTGTCTTCCCGTGTGGGCGACCAGTAAAACTTCTCCATCCGGCCATCGCGAATGAGAGGGGCGTACAGCGTGGAGAAGTCATTCCCGGTGACTATGATGGGAACTCGGGGGTTCTCCTCCTTGTTGTACATGCCAGGAAGTTGCACGTTGGTGGGATTGTCGGCAATGTTCATGAGGGTCGCATTCACCATCTGGTTGTTCACTGTGTACTGTGTGGTTCCACCGAGCCTTCCCGCTCCCGCGTCAAGATCATTGATAAAGAGGCAGCACATCTTCCCTTTCCTGATGATGTCCGCCGCCTCCCGATACCTCTGTCTGATCAGCTTTGCGGGCTCACCAGCATTCCCGCTTTCTAGTTCTCCCGCACTCATCATTATGGGGCTGAAAATCCATTTCCATATAGTCAAAAATGTTTAGGTACCTCTTTATGTGAAGATTCTCAACTCTAGCCAAGGAGTAAAAATTATTGATACTCACCTGATTCCCATTTTGGCGAACACGAGCTCGCATTGGAATGATTTTCCCTGGCCTTTCCCACCCCATATACCCAAAATGAGAGGAACCTGTCATCAATAGAGTTAATCATCGATAAATTTCTTTCCTCTTCATATTCAAGTTTCAAAATAAAGTCGCATAATTTCGATATGTTAAACTTACCTTGATGTTTGGAAGATTCAAGAAGTTCTTGGTTATATGGACCACAACTTTGTCCATAAATGCGGGAGCAATGTAGAAGCCATCCATGGTGTTATCAAATGCCAACCTACCACAACGAGTTTAGTACTCGAATCAAGTGTTTTTCTTCACTTCCAAAACTTAATTAAAAGACATGGCGATGTGACAAAGTGTTACTCACTGTCGAAGACCAGCGCTGATGTAGTCGTATGAACTCATGACGGCATAGTGAGTACCGGTCCCCATCGGCGCTTGAAAGAGAGTGTCAACCATCCCCTTTCCTCTGGTTATGTCTTGCTGGTCATCCGAGGTGTCGGTCACAAGCCCTCTCCATCTGTCCTTAGAAGTCTGTTTCTCCTCATCGTATTCCGCGACCACCTTCGGGCTCTTGCACAACACTTTCGGGTGGTTGATCTTACAACTCGGTTTCTTCAAGCTCCTCCCCAAGAACGGAGAGCCAGGACCCGAATTTCTCGGGCTGGCGCAGCTCGCATATAGCTGGATCAAGGTCAGGCCCTTGTTAACACTAAGTCCCACTATAGGAGGAGACTCCAACACAGACACCGTAGATTGTGAATGCAGTATGAATTCGCTAGAGATGGAAGCCTAACCAGTTAGGTGAGATATCGTACCTTCCCCAAAGATGAACAAAAGAAGCAAACTTCTTTCATGAAAACAGAGCGTGCTTTCTACTTCGTATGCTTAAACAGTTGAATGACCGCTATGATCAAGCAGAGACGATGAAAAAGAGAAGAAAGGACGAAGTGGGTTTGACGCTTTTCATGAACTCGGAGCCTAAAACTACGCACGAAAACAGGGGTTGGCGGGAAAAACAGAGTACCGATGCGGTGTAAACAGCTGCGGCAGCTGGCACCGAGGCAGCCATAGATCTGTGCCGAACCCAACGGCTCCGATCAAAAGGGAAAAGTTCACAAAGCTTAGGAGGTAGAAGACGAAAGGACGTGGAAGTTGAGCGTATTGTTTTTTGGAGCTTTGTCGTTTGACGACGGAGAAAGAGAGGCGCGAGAAGAGCTTTATAGAGAGAGAGAGAGAGGGAGGAGAAATCCTGTGGACGAGCATGCTAAGTTCCTACGGGCCAGACGTTGGGATTTTGGGCCTGTATTTTACGTGGCAATGGGTGACAGGGACGTTGGTTTCGGATACCGGGCATTTTTCTGCACAAATTCAAGAAAAGGAGAGAGAGAACAAAATGGAGGCTTCTAGGAACTCAACTGGTATGAGGTCAGGGCTTAAGCTTTCCCCATCTCCACCAAAATCATCAAATCCAATTTCTTCGTTTCTCCCACTTTCACCCCCTTTGAAGGGGACATGAGCATTAGTAGGATCAAGAAGAGGAATGATCTCCATCTTTCTAGAGATGGAGGGAGCCTCCGGTTGACTCGGTGGGGTCAGTTGACCCCCTCTGAAATTTTAGTTTTGAATGTTGTACTTCTCGTATATTTTAAAGAAAATAAACCTGACATGAGTTCAAAAGTTAGTTAGCAGAAAAATAAGGATATCGTTTACCTTCTAGTTAATTTGCTCATAAACACAGCATTGATGTTGCTTGCTGCGACAAGAAGTTGGAGAAATCATTCTCTGGTGTGAATATTACGAACAACTATCTGCATAATGGAATGGGAAGTCTTTTGATGAATGATTATCTGATTTCCTTCTTTGAAAATGAACTGCATTTAATAGCATAAGAAGTGAAGCGAGAATGCCATGCTTGCTAACCATGAAAACACATTGACGTTAAACTTTCAATTTAATCTATTTAAGAATTTAAATGAAGAGCAGGTGGAAAAATTACAAGAAGAGTGGTAACAAATGGAAGCAATTGCTTCACAAGGAAGCAAGACTAGGATGATCGTGAATGATATTCACTAGCAAGCGAAATATGTGCTAACGCCGATGACTTTCTGCAATTATTTTAAAATGAACACCACGAATGATACCCGTTAGATAAGAACATGCACTCCTTTTAATTATTTTTTTATTTCTTTATTTATTTTTCAAAAAATTGATTTTTAAATTTTAAACTTTTTGCCTTCTTCTTCAGCCGATCTTTGGCCATAGGCAAGGACGAGCTCGCCCAAGGCTGACTAGGCTCAAACACACCATCCTTAGGCAACCTCAACCTGGCTGGAGGAAAATTAAATTAAATTTTTTATACCAAACAACGGTAAATATTTTCCAGTTAATTTTCAGGTTTTAGCCAAATACCGAAAAAATATAATCATTTTCCATATTTTTTAAAAATGCCATACTTTCTGCAAAACAAATGACGCCAAAGTGGAGAATCCATAAACGAGTCAAAATGAAGTTTTTCTATTTGTATTCAAGACCATGCTAGCTTGAAGGATATGTGTAATCATTTATCCCACAATTGTAAACTTTAAAATTTGGTCATGAAATATATTTTATATCTCAATAATTTTATCATATAAATGAAATTGTTGACAGATGAATTTTGACGATTCATTTAAACATTCATTGTATAATAAAATTAGGGATCGACTTCGATCCCTGAATAAAAATATTAACTAAACTGCATATAAGTTTGGAGTATTCTGCATTTTATAGCATACGGATAAATTCATAAAATTGCATTTAATTTTATTGATGGTGGATGGACTTAATTCAATCGTATGGACAAAGGAAGCAAGATTCGGCCAGGACCATGGAAATTTACTGGCCGAAAATCACATGGCTAATAAGAGGGCTTTTGAGCTTTAATTGAGTTGGTTTAAGCCCACGAGAGACAAAACTAATAAAAGGCATTGAGCTTAATATTAATAGAGCCCATTACTTCAATATGGTTGAAAATAAGCCCACAAGGATTAAAGATTCTAAACCATAATCAGGATCAATAAACATGATAATCTAATTGACACTATATAAAGATTCTTAATACTCACAATTAGAGAGAGAGAGAGAGAGAGAGAGAGAGAGAGAGAGAGAGAGAGCGCAGTTGAGAGACCTGTGCGGGCCAGACATCACCAACACCATCTCTACTCGATTGCCGCCTGTCTTGGACGATGACGCCACTACTCATATCCCTATCCTGAGGATGATGCCGCTACTCTGACGAAGCTGCTTTATTGTCAGCTGTGAAGCTTAGGGGCTGCATGAGAACATTTCTATTCCTAAGAATTTCTGTTCTTTTATTTCTCGGAACAAAAAAAGAACAGAAACCCATTTGGTAACGCCAAGTTGATTTCTATTCCCCGGAATAGAAAAGTTAGCCTAGGAATAGAAACGAGAAACAAAAAAAAAAAAACAAAAAAAATTGCTTCTTGTCCTAGGAACAATTTCTAGAAATAAGCAAATTTTCTTTTTAATTTTTGTTTTATTTATCTCTTGTCACGGCTACCTCCAACTACCCGGAGCCACCGCCAACCGCCGCCGCTGCTGGTTGTCGGCCGCCGCCGCTCCGGCTCTCTCATCGCTGCGTCGCGCTCGCCGTCGCGCGCCACCGGTCGCTGGCCAGAGCCGCCGATTCTTCGGTCGCCGGTCGCCGGTCGCCGCCGCGGGTAGCCGGTGCCGGTCGCCGGTCGCCGGCCGGCCGTCGCCCAAGAATAAAAAACGAATAAATACAAAAAAGAACCGTTGCGTTACCAAACACATTTCTATTCTTTTTCTATTTCAAGAGTAGAAATTTTGTGTAGTTATCAAATGGGTACTTTTACTCGAAAATTGTCCCCGGAATAGAAATAGAAAAGAACTATTTCTGAAAAAAAAAATAAAATAAAATAAAATAAAATAAAAATAAAAAACCCTCTTTCCCACCAAGAAATTTTACCATGCGCACCCTTAATGTACTTACCGCTAGTCGATTTGGAAACTAGTCCTTTTAATTAGTTAACTTTTCCGAACTGAATTTGAATTCAATATTTGGTTTCCTAATCTGAATATATCGTGATCTAATTTTAATTACTTTGAGATTTTAGGCATATTCAAATTTGCAAACTTTCCTAGATACAATTAAGGTTAATACTATGAAAAACTTTAAACTAGTACATAACAAATTTATCCCAAATGACTACATAAAATCCCAAACTTGTACATTTATAAAAACTTATTACAAACTAATATTTTTTACAGTCAAAAACTCCAAATTAATACATTTGTAATAAATATACCCCATATTAAATAGGATTAGTACTATAAAAAAAAACCACAAAACTAGTACCACTATAACAAATGGAGAGTAAAGTCTCAAATTGGTATATCAATTAATTTCATTATTATTTTACTTTCAAAGAAATATTTGCAGTAAATAATGGAATAAAAAAGTTTAAATTTCATCTTATTGGCATCATTTCTTAGTAAAATTGGATATGGCATTTTTTCCTTAGATGACCAAATTCAAGCAAAAATAAATTCCTCATTCCTAGCTGCTACAATGGGTTGAATGGTTTTCGAAATACTCTTTCGAAACCAAACATAGTGCAAGAAAGAAGAATGTTCTTGCAAACTTTCTATCCAAACCAAAGGTGCCAACCGAAATCAACATTTACATCTGAAGCATCCTTTTCCCTATGAAGAAAAATACAAGATCAAGAGAATGCGAGATTGGCCAAGCCTAGAGTACCCTAGGAGATTATTGCACAAATCCAAAATGATAGTCTTACTAAAAATCTTGATAACCTCATATCGCAATGTCATTCAAATCTCTTCAGATACCATGGAGGCTCAATTATTTATCCATTCGGACCAAACTCCAAGTATCTATTTATACATCCGTTAATTTGGAAGGAAAATGATTTCCCTAACCAATTTCGACGACTATTTTGGTACCTAACTAATAAGTACTTAATAGTTATTGAGTTCCCCACTAGAAAGGTCATTGTCAAGTTAACCAAGCTAATTGCGTGTCGGCGAAATGAGGGAAATGAAAGAAACATGAACCTCCAAACTATGCTTAATTGGTTATATCTTCCGGCTTATTAGAAACACTCTTCCTTCAAAAACTAAGAGATGCCTCTCAAGAGAAGCCAAAGTTACACACAATATTTTTCTGGCGACCATGGACTTTTGTGCAAAATAATGGCATCCTCACCAATGTACTAGAAGAAATAGGAACCACCACCTACAAGCATCAACCACTCCAAAAAATTCGTATCCACAAAACATTTCCTAATTGTGTCAAATCCATTGAATACAACTATAAATAACTCTAGAGAATCTTATGCTAAGAAAATCGGACCATTCCTGAAGAAGTATGAGATTAGTCAACACCTGTCCCATAGTACCACTATGATCTTGCACTTGAAGCCAGACAAGCACTTGCGAAATTCAATCAAGCAAAAAACCAGGCAATAACACCTCCTTAGTCACAAGAATAAGAAATGACAGACACGGATGATCCTGAACAGTCTTATCAAGAATCTTATACTCAAGCATCCTATGACCAATGGGGAGGGCTTCTCTCTCAAGACCCCTATTATCAAGGACCTTTGTCATTATCCCTTGAAATGGACCCTAGCACAATCTCCCATTATGCTTAAATAGCAAATTGGCCTTAGCAAGTTATGCTTGAAAGAATGGATCAAGATAATATTCTAGGACCCATCATGAGTCGTGAAGAAGAATCCACCTCAAGCAATCTAAGCATGCGGAACACCCTAATATCACAAAGAGAATTCACTCATAACACTTACAATCTTGCTGCTTCTGATGATGGACTTGAAGATCTTGAGCAATGCTACATGGAAGAACAACTGGCATGACATAGCTCTAATAATTCAGACTATTACTACAACTCCCGAGAAGGTAGATAGGCTTGTAGCAAAAGTTACTGTAGCACAAGTCAATGTAGTAAAGTACTATACAATAGGTTAGGGAAATCACTGTTTATAGTTACTATTCATATAACCTAGGATAATTTTCCGACCGAAATTCTCGGAGCTTGTGTATTTTTAAGACTCGTGAGTATGGTCTTTGTTTTTTGTGACCTTTTAATGCCTATAAAAGACAAATATGATATAATGTGTTGGGCAGAGTTCCTTTGAGCAAAGTGTGTACTTGTAAAAATTCTTTATGTCTTTCTAAACACTTCTTTCCTAGCCTGATAGGATCCTTTGAGAAATGCAACTTGGCTAAGTTAGAAATGTTACTAGGTTCTAAACTAAATTTCTGGGTAGTTGTAGTTAAAATGTAGTCCCTTGAAGGCTTGAACAAGAGGTTAGCTTCATTGTGGGATAGCATATCAATTACAACTAACCTAGTCTTTCTTGGTTCTAAGCACAAATTCCCTCATTGGTATTAGAGCCATGGTTTTATTTTTAATTTAGGCTATTCCATGTGCTTAGATGGTGAATCCAATGCTGAGAATATTTCTTCATCATCATGGCTAATCCAAAACCCTCAATGTTCTTGTTACCTTCACTCCATCCCCATCCCCTTCTTCTCTTTCGGACTTTCATGTGTCAAATGCCTCTAAAATTGACTATCTTTATGAAATCTCTCTTAGTGATGATATAAAAATCTCTAAAACTCAGCTTCTTCTTATGAACCCATATTCTACTTTTGCTAAATCATCTTTCATCATTTTCTCCAATCCATTTGATTCGACATATTATCTATCTCCTAAAGAAATGAAAGAGTACGTACAATCCTCCAAGTTTGATCATCATCATATCCCAACCACTGAAAATGAGTATGTCATTATTCTCCATATCCCTCTAGAGTTTCCTAAATAGTGGACCAAACAGGGATATTCTCATATATATTATGGAGCTATTTATCTTAAACTCACTTTCCATGGCCCAAAGGGATTGCCAATTGTAGCCCAAATGGCCCTACTAGACACTCGGTTTCTAGAATACCAACATGCTTGTATCGGTACTGTCC
This sequence comes from Eucalyptus curtisii, assembly GCA_017140595.1. Classification (NCBI taxonomy): domain Eukaryota; kingdom Viridiplantae; phylum Streptophyta; class Magnoliopsida; order Myrtales; family Myrtaceae; genus Eucalyptus; species Eucalyptus curtisii. The sequence goes on along the minus strand of CM029504.1, from coordinate 36,318,498 downwards.
AGAACACCCTGAATGTTGGAACAGTTTTTGTAACCGTGTATCCCAACTTTAATATTGCTCTTTCAGACACTCAGCTGCTTTTCTTCTTGAAAATTTAAATTCAGCTTGCTAGAGCACCCCAGACTACTGATTCCATTACAACAAACATCCACTACCATATGGTCTACAGAGTGCAGAATCATGCCCTTGATCTTGATTTTTACAATGGAAATGAAGACGCCCTGTTCATTTCCATGCAAAATGACTAGGCATCTTTTATCCATGTCCCCAGGCAAATTTCCAAAGAAAAGCTAGCCAAACTTCTTTTGTAAAATTAAAGTACCAACTATGAGAAACTGCACTAGAACAATAAGCCTCTTCAGTCCTCAAATTCTGAATTTGTGAGGAAAATGGATGGCACTATTGCCATCAAATTCAACAAAGAAAAGGAAGAAAACCCTACCATCTTCCAAACCTTGTTTATGTTTGAGTCTTGCGTTCCAGACTCGATCTTTGAGCTAGATCCAAAAAAGACATCTCGACAAACATTATTGAGAAATGATCAAACTCTTTTTTTTTTTCCTTGGAGTTAATGCAAACTGGAAGCAGGTTTTCCTAGCCTTTATTCCTAGAGAGCTCACCTAACAAGTTGAGAGATCCTTTCTCAATAACAAAGGAGAATTGTGGATATTCCCTTTGGAGAAATAAAGCAAAAAATCCATCTCTACCTCGATGATTTGTGCCTCAAACGCCAAATGATGAACACTTATATCAAAGACAATCGAGAACTTGGCGGTGCTTGTTTGCGCCAGCATCTAAAGATCAAATGTCCAAAAAAAAGATTATGATGGCACTTGTCAAAAATATTTTGAAAAAAAAGAAGCATTTCAAGAAGTACAAGGTTGGAAGGTCCAAGCACGGACCTAAGCAATTCCGAAGAAAAAAGAAATGTCGATTCTTGTGAAGGAGGAAGGATCGCTCAACCGGTAAGAAATCAACTCAATACTTCATCTACAACAAAAAGAGTCATTTTGCAAAAAATTGTTCCTGGACAAGAAAATGTCAGAACCACTTGAGACACCACATTGATATTGAAATTGATGTTTCGCTTGAAAATGATGATGTTGAATCATTATTCTCCTTTGATGATGATCCATCTAAGCAAACTCTTCGTGGCATTTATTGCTATCAAACCCCTAGTGAAACAGATTCTAATTTAGATTCTGAAGACCTGATCTATATATCTATCACCTCTTTAGACCAAAGCCTCAGTATATATTCTAGTCAAGTTCATTGTCCTCATTTTCCTATAGAAATATTCACCTCAAAGTTTGCTAAATCAATCATCGTCATTACCCTTATAGATATTGATCCTAGTTCTTTAATTCTAAACACTAAAGTTCTATCTAAAGAATATTTGACTTCTTGTATTCGATATTTTAATTATGCTTCAGGAGAATTTTTCTACAAATGTGCGTTTTATATCAGTAACCATTTAGTTTTTCCTCTAGTGTTCTATAACCACTGAAATATTTTGCTCTAATCTTCCCAATAAAGATCTGATCATTGGTTGAGACACCATGACCCAAATTCCCAAACTTCAAATTATTCCTGGAAAACAGTTTAAGCATAAGGACCAATTCTTTGAATTTGTCGATATCCAAAGACTTTTCTTTATTCATATGAGTTTGTTAGATTCAATTATACAAAAACTGTTAGAATCTTATATGGAATCTCACTCTGACTTCTCTCAAAAGTGTCTATATCCTTTGTGGAAAAATCCAGAATTTTTGGTTCGCCTCCCATTTAAAAAAAAACAAAAAGATATAAATCCCACTAAAGTGAGCTATATGGGAATGAACCTAGAACATCTTACTTCCACATAGAAAGAATGTTAAGAGTTATTACATCAATGCCTTATTAAAATCTCAGATTCACAATGGGCTTGGGAAACTTTTTATGTCAATAAACGAGCCGAGCAAAACCGACCAAAGATGTGACTGGTAATTAACTACTAGCCACTCAACCTCTTCTTCTAAGATGATAAATTCCCTTTACCCTCTCAAAATTCTCTTTTTGCTGGATTATCCAAAGCCCACATCTACTCCAATTTGACCTTAAAGCTGGATTCTAACAATTGAGCATTCATCCTGAAAACATATTCAAAACATGATTTTGTATTCCAAACCAACATTTCCAATGAAAGGTTCTCCCTTTTGGCCTCGAAGTGGCCATGTGCCGCATCTTTCGGCCACTCCTTCCTAGTGTAGCGATTTATATTGATGACATATTACTTTATAGCTTTGATGAAGAATCTCACCATCGGCTCCTCAAGTAGTTTGTAGACATTATAAAGAAATATGGAATTGTGCTCTCTCAAAGAAAGGTGAACATTGTTAGACATGAATTAAATTTCTTGGTATGTACCTCAACAAAGGTACATATTATCCAAGGCCATATATCGCTCAAGAGTTGTTGAAATTTCTAGAAGAAAATTTCACAACAAAACAAGTTCAACAATTTTTTAGGATAATAAATTATCTTAGAAATTTAATTCCCAACATTGCAAAGCTACTGATCCTGTTGCAATTGATGTTGAAAAAGAATCATCTACCTTGGAGTAAAACTCAAACCATGGAAGTGGCAAAACTAAAGGAAGTCATGCAGACTCTTCCCCCATTGCAAATACCATTTACTGAGAAAAGAGTCCTCCAAACTAATGCCAGTGATGAATATTGGGCAGCCATACTGTTTGAAGAAATTGAGGGTAAGCGACACTTTTGCGCTTACAAAGGTGGAAAGACATCTTTGGCTAAAATGCATCACCATTCTAATTTCAAAGAAATGAATAAGCTAAGGAAGAAAAAAAGAGAAAGAAAAGATTCACGAGGAATCCTTAACTTCTACAAAGGAGAAGTCAAACCAAATGATGCTATCCAACATGTTGGAATCATTCTACAGATATCCGAGCAACCGGAGGAAATATAACTTGATCTTACTATTCGATCAACAGAAACTAACAAATGGTAAATTTATCACAAATATATCAATTTGATTCATATTTGTCAAAGGTGTATCGATTTGCAGTGGAGATTAAAAAAATTGATTTAGAGTAAATTGATCAAATGTGTACCGGTTTTAGATTTTTAGTAGTAAAAAAAAAATTAGTTTAATGTGAATTTATCACATGTGTATTAGTTTGAGGTTTTTTGTGGTATTAATCTATAGGGTTATGAATTGCATAGAAAATCGGTCACTTGATTTTTAGGCATTAAGATTGGGGCATCGATTTATTGGGTTTCCAAATTTGAATTAGTTGGATAATGTTGCTTGAAAGGAGCTTATCTATTTGCTTTGCTTTCCTATTTTAAAAATATAAAAAGTTGCTTGATAAGATTGCATGTTAGATAATATTCAATAGTTTAAGATAAATTTCCAAGTTGAAATAAGATTTAAAATTAAATTATTTTCTAATTTAAATCAAATAACTCTTCACATTAGGTAATTTCTTTTTATTAATTAGGGTTAATGCCACAAAAAATTCTAAATTAGTACACCTACGATAAATCCAACCTAAAGTAATTTTTTTATCATAAAAAATTCCAAATTGGTACACCCGTGACAAAATTACCCTCTATTAGTTTCTATTAAATTTTATTATGAAATTATTGAGTTGGATGATATGGATGCTCCAGTTTGGGGTTTTACTCTATGTTTGTTGCAAGTGTATAAGTTTTCTGATTTTTCATGGTATTAACCCTACTAATTATTCACTCTGAATCTAATAAAAAAAACCCCAAGTTCACATGATATAGATTAGGTTGCATCATGTTATGCTACGTCATCTTGCAATCATATATTGCCATGTCGCCATGCCACATTATATAGGCCACATCATTGCCTTGTCATATTTTCCATGTCATTTAGTAATTGCGTGTCTAGGTTCATCTAATTGAAATTGCATGCCATATTAGAATAATTTATTTTATCTTCCCATGTCATTAAAATTAGGTCATGATAATAGTGATTTTCATTAGTTGCATTTAAATCGAAGTTCGCATTACATGCATTATATATAGTTTAGTCTTCATTAAAAAGAGAACCCAAAAGAAGTTGATTAGAATTGCATATTTATCTGAAAAATTATGGTTGGGCTAGATTCAGTTTACTTAGCGCTTTATATGAACTCTTAGTGTTTGAATTTTCGTGTTCTCGTATTCCATGCTTTGATTATTGAGTGTTATCTTTATTGTTTCTGCACCCAATGATTAACTCTTGCTTGTTAGTAAGTTAAAAAGTAATCCAAGTTGCTTGCAAAATATTTATGAAATAGAAAACAAAAAGTTATTGAAAAATCATTAGAGTAATCTAGCGTAATCATATCTTTATATTCATAATTTTTGGTTCACGGAAGTTTTCTCTCATGCTTTACTTAGGTGTCTAATCAATCTATCAATTAGTAGAGACTTTTGAATAAATTGAGTTGCATGTTAATTAATCCAAAAGTTATGAATTGATACGGGTTTGGAGAGCCCACCCAACCTAAGGTTTTGGGTTTGGTAATCTATTAGTCATTCCTTGGATGATTCACTTAAGGAAAAATTGTGACAAGCAAAACTTTTATTATTATTTTTAAAGAAATTGGACGTCCGTTCGGATTCATACGGGACGGATCGCGATCTCAATTAATCCCAACCCAAATCACTAATCACACCTTGGTATTTTCACCAAAGACACAGGAAACATTGCTTGTTATTGTTCTACGGAATCTCTCATAGTCTCATTTTAGACGGTTGAATTTGTGCTTCCTTTGTCACTGGCATTTGCATCTTTGCCTTTTGGAAGCCGGTTGTCCGTCAGCAATTATGACAATCCACGAAACATTATTTTACACTCACCTAAACTGATGCCTTGACCCACAATTCCGTCATTTCGTGTCCGGACTCATTTATTGGTTTCTGCCTAGCTTTGCCCATGGACAATAGTTGCTTTTCCTTCCCATTCCTTAACCCGAGAATCATTTGGTCCTTTATATAAGATCGCGAAAGGAAAACAAAACTTGGAGGAAGAAGTCATGGAAAGTGCTGGTACGAGCTTCAACGACCGAAGGTGGTCGCTGAAAGGCAAGACCGCTTTGGTCACTGGTGGAACCAGAGGGATTGGGTCAGTCTCAGTTCACTCTCTTTGTGACCATTTACACATAATTCCAGAACTTTCTTTTACTCTCTCGCTCTCGTGTGGCGATTTCAATTCAATTTTTGATCAATCTGTCTGTGGATAAGGTACGCGATCGTAGCAGAGCTAGCAGGCCTCGGCGCGAGTGTACACACTTGTTCTCGCAACGAGAAAGAGCTCAACGAGCGAGTGGAAGAGTGGCAGGGCAAAGGGTTTCAAGTGAGTGGTTCGGTTTGTGACCTCACTTGCAATTCCCAAAAGGAAGAGCTGATTAAGACCGTCTCCTCTGTTTTTGATGGCAAGCTGAACATTCTGGTTAGTAACACTCAATAATCATCGTCTAGCAGTTGCTATGGAAGCGATTTTTGTTTCTATCGATCTCTTGTTTAAGTCTAGCAAGAAGTCGAAGTCTTTAGTTCAATTGGTTTGTGGTTTTGGTTACACATAGAAGGACAATTCTGCAAATTCTTGTTCAATATCTGCTGCTTTGATAGCGTTCTGTACTTGGCAACTTCTGGTTTAATTGCTGCTGCTTTGGTAGTGTACTGTACTTGACAACTGAGTTCCTGTTCAAGTAACGTCAGTGACCTCATGAAAATCATTCGTAAAGATAAAAATTACATAACTAATCAGACGCTACTTATTAAATTAATTTTACATTTGATTTAAGAACCCGGTTTCAGTTTGAAAGGTCAGTCTCATTTGTAATATTTTAATCACTGAACCCACCGAATAGAAAAGGGTTCCGGCAGTAGATAATGGATGTGTTGGCTGTCGAAAATCCAATCTCCAGATTGACATTGTTTTAGGAGTGCTGAATCAATAGACAATGGACAAGTTGGCTGCACTTGTTATGATCAGACATGATAGCATTTAATTCGTTATTCCGCTACTACTGCCCTCATTCAATTCTCTTGTAGTCTTGTTACCAAGCTCGGTTTTGATGCTAGTACGGCTAACGCAGGTAAACAATGCGGCAACAGTTGTTCTTAAGGGCGCGCTAGATCACACACCAGAGGACTGCTCTTACGTGTTGAAAGCCAACCTCGAGTCCCCTTACCATTTGTGCCAACTTGCGCATCCACTCCTGAAAGCTTCAGGAGACGGCAACATTGTGTTTCTTTCCTCAATTGCGGGTGTTGTAGCTCTACCTGCACTCTCGATTTACTCTGCTTCCAAAGGTACGATGATGTTTTGTCCAGGCTCTTCCTTGAAGGGTCATTTCCAGCACACTGTACACGGCTCATGAACTCATGTCGCTCTTCCAGGAGCTATCAATCAGCTTACCAAGAACTTGGCATGTGAATGGGCGAAAGACAACATTCGGATCAACACGGTGGCTCCTGGGCCCGTGAAAACCACCATCACGAAACCTGTATTAGTCTTACCGATATCTCTATCTGGATTTCACGTCTTCCTTACACTGAGCCTGCAAAATTTTCTGTTTATCTTAAGCTGCTGAGAAATAACTAATCCTCTTGACACATTGGCCTAGCAAGACAAAACATGGCAAACTGATCAATACTGAACTAGGGGCACTGAAATGAGAAGCAACATATACAATATAACTCGGTTTTAGATGCTTAATTATCCAAAGTGAGGATCATAGGAATAGGGACCGATGCTACTTAGTAAAAGTTTCATCACAAAATTCTCCAGGAGAAAAGTCTATGTAGTGCTGCAACATAACTCACATTGAACTCTGTCGTCCAGGAACCGGAAATCAAAGAGAAGTTTGTCAAGCTGCTTGAGCGAATGCCTCTCCATCGGTTGGGAGAGCCCAGCGAAATCTCATCCGTGGTCGCGTTTCTTTGCCTTCCCGCGGCTTCATATGTCACAGGGCAGGTCATTAGTGTGGATGGTGGCTACACGGTGGGCTTCTAAGCCAAGTCGCACAAACTTCTCCGTCCCTAAGTCAACTGCCTTTCAAGTCAGTGAACTCTATTTTGTAGCTGATCACTATGGACGGCGAAGATGCAGTTGAACAGACCATTGTCCTAACTTTCTTTTAGGTCTGCGTCGGAGACTTCCGTCTTATTGATTGCTTAAGTTGTCTGGAATTTCACACGTTGTTAAACGATGGAAGAAGTTCAAATGCCATGTTGGTCTCTGGCGAACATGACTTCGCCTAGTGAATCTTTCCAATAAAGTTTGGTGATTTTGCGAATCGATCCTGGGTTTCTTGAGTAATCATGATTTTTTGGATTGGGTAACTACCTTAGGCACAAGTCAATGGCCTGACCAAAATAGAAGTTGGTTTCTATCCATCTAATGCATGCACAACAATGACTTCGATATATATTTTAAGTGATTACAGCACATTGACCCTTTATCTTGCCATAAGATCTTGCAAGCCAAAGATAATATTTTTCAATTGTATTCTTGACATAGCCGAAGTTTCGAGAGGCTAGTATGAAGCATTCTCAGACTCTACCTATTTACATTTTGGAAAGAGATCCCCTATTCAATTTATGCTCACGTTGGTGCCTCAATAATCTTAACATTGATTTCCATAAAATTTATTAATTTTGGAAATTGTTTAATATGTTAATGGTTGAAATTCATTGAGATACCAAAGAAAACACTTTTCAAAACAGAAGATCTTTGTTCGTCGGTTATAATTTCTCTTTCGAAAAAAAATCAAAAAACCCAAAACTATACTTTTTATAACATATTTAATCTTTTTTTTTTTTGTAACCCTAAAAATCTCATATTTATGTTTGTGCGAGACACAAAACCTTTGTCATGGTTTCCTTATGAACTGCCGCTAAAAATCTTTGTCATTGCATTACCAATATTTTTTAAGGACAAGTGGCCCTAATCTAGTGCCACGCAAGCTCCATATTAGAAAAAGATAAGAAACTTTTTTTTTTAACAAGACAGCTTTTAGTTGGTGGTGCCATTGCTGTTCAAGCTTCGCTGAAGAAGGCTATCGACCCTTGCGGGCCATCAAAGAGGTCGAGACTTTGGATTTGACAAATCAGTCTCCATTTGAGATCAAGGCCAGTCTCCATGTGACCTCAGAGATATGGAGTTTAATCCTCACATCATCAAGTAGCTGAAATCGACTGAGGTCTGAGATGGCAAGTAATAGTAGACAAAAAAAAAATAGTAATTACATTGAATTGCTTCATTTCATTTCTTCAAATCATGAAGTACACCAAAGAAATAACAAAAACACAGTTCCATCATCAAAGTAATTTTATCAGAAACCTATGATACAAATTCAAGATAAAGAGGACAAAGGGTTTTGAACGGACCCAAATGTAAGAGCAAAGGGGACGACAAATACGGAGTTGGCCTTGGTGTGTTGGAATGCCAAGATGCAGAGGTGGGAAGCCAAGCTTGGGCCTCGTTTCGAGGGAAGGACAAAGGTGGGGACGGTGTCCATTACCGTACCATTGTCCTAGAGCACGTAATGACAAGCGAGAGAGAAATAGACAGAATGATGGAGTCGAGCGTGGTTGAAGAGAAATCGACAAATGTCGATGACCACGATGAGGGCAATGGTGGATCATGCCATCCAATTGCAAATCAAGGAAGAAGAGGGAGGAAGGAAAATATAGAAATATCTATTTATTGAGTCATCACATTAGACTTCTGACCTCGATTTTGGACGGAGCAGTAGTGACATATGATAGATGTGCATCAACAATAAAAATTTGAATTTTTATGTCACAAAAAAATATTTATACTAAATATGCATAATTAACATAATTTAGCATTTCTTGATGTTCTTCCCTTTTTTTTTCTTTTATAATTTAATAATCGACACTTTTATGGTGCCCATGCCAAACACATCAATGACCGGCAAAATCACAAGCAACCTCTCAACTTTATAAGTGCATAAATAAAGAATTCGACCGGGGGGAGGCAGGACACAAATCATAGTCAAGGGTGCAAATTCTGACTTAACAACCGCATCGACGAACGCCTTGGGGGCAGTCGCGTCAATTTCCTGTCCGTCCATCTCGTCAGATCGCCCGCGCGATCAAGGATCGACGGCTGGAGGCGTGCCACGACCAGATACGACGAATCTTTTGCCGGTCGAACGGACTCGCGGCGTGCAATTGATAAACCCACCTCCAGCGGATTAAACTAAACGCACTCGGGGCTGAACCAGCGACAACAGCCCATGGAGGCCCCACCACGTGGCAGCTTCCAAACCGAGAAAATAAAAAAAAAACACGAGTTTTCCCCTTCCCCTTCCAGAAACATCCGCCCAGGGAGATTCGTGGGGCCCACGAGGACGGGGAACAATCCCCACTCGCGGCCCAGATCACGCCACGTGTACTACCGACGACGTGGCGTCCGACGTGGCGCCCTCGACATCCCTGGAAATGATACGTCTCCCCTCTTTCCCTCAGCAAGAACTCTCCTTTCTGCCATCTCTCTCTCTCTCTCCCTCTCCCTCTCTCTCTATCGGAGTCCACTCAGATTGGAGATCGGAGAGGTTGGCCGGCCGATTTCCGGTTGCTTCCTGCTGCCTCGGGTCGCCGGCGTTTCGATGGCAACGAACGGCGCGGAGGGAGAGAGGGAGGACCGGGTGAAGATGGAGGAGGAGAGGAGGCGGAATGTGGTGTACATGTGCGGTTATCTCCCCGGAGCCTCGCCGGAGAAGTCGCCGATGCTCTCCCCGACGCCGGCGCGGGACCCCGGCGGAGACTCGTGGAAGGACGTCTTCTGCGGCGGCTGCGGGTTCGCCATGGCCGTCTCAGGTGAGGAGAGCTCGTTCATCGCTTCCTCAAGAGGGCTTGATTGATGCTCTTCGAGTCATCTTGTGTGACCGTTGCTGATCGATTTGTGCTTTCGAAAATATTGATTCTCGTCCGTTTGTAGTGAGTGTTGATTGCTGAAAATTTCTTTGTTCCACTTTTTTACTTGATCCGTGATTTGTTGGCGCAACACTAGTTGATTGAATAAGTAGAGCTCTTGTTTAAAGCTAGGGCTCATAGCTTATATTAGTAGAATTCATATTTCTAGCATCAAAGTCTAGGGCAGAGTTCGAATTAGCAATTGATACTCTCTTGTGTAGAAGCCGGAAGGAAATAACGAGAGCAACCACTAGCTGGAGCAGCAAATATCCAAAACTGTCTTTGGGTTCATGAATTCGTTTTCTCCCCAAAAAAAAAAAAAAAAAAAAAAAAAAAAAAAACAGAAGTGGACCAATTTGGATAAGCAGCATTACCGGAATGGAAGAAAAATTAACAAGAATCATTGGATATCATGAGTTTAAGATTCACTGGACCAACATGGTCAAGGGTTGAGCAATCGGACTGTTGTACCTGGGAATCGGACTGGACTGCCTTGAAAACTGGTCCAGTTCTAGGTTCTCATTGAGAACTGGACTGGTTCCGAGTGAGAAACCACTCGAGAACTGGACGATAGAGGATCGAATTTGGAACCAGTTTCATAAAGGCTTAAAACCCCAGCTTTTCTCTCGGTATCTTTTTCTCTCTCTTTCTTTTTCTTTGTACTCTGCAACCTCACTTAGGCACTTTTTGACTCTCTCTCTCTCTCTCTCTCATTCAAGCCTTGTAACCCTCGCTTGTTCCTGACTTGCCTTCACTTGCTCGCCCTTGTCCATCTCTTACTTTGAAGCGTTTTGTTGCCCATATTATTTTGCTATAAAAAATGAAACAAGAAATATGAACAAAAGAAAAATAGGTTTTTGGGTAAACATTGGAACCGGACTAGAAAAATAGGGTAGGTTCTAAGGTTGGTACAAGGGCAAAGAAGGTAGGTTTCAGTTTTTGAAAACTGGGAACCAGTCCTAATAGGATAGGTTCTAGGCACTTAAAACCGATCACCCTTAATGGTCACAGTCAAGTTGGACATTTGAGTCTATCATACATTTGCTTTAACTAATATTGGATTGGAACTGGCTGTTGTAAACCCCTTCTCATGTCCTCTCTCTCTCTCTCTCTCTCTCTCTCTCTCGTACATGTTGATATTGCTAATCTATTTTATTTGAAAAAAATGAGGGATCAGATTCTGGAAAGCTAATTACTTGGGGTTCAGCAGATGATGAAGGTCAAAGCTACATGACATCAGGAAAGCATGGGGTAAATAATATCTATTCTCTAGCTCACAAGATTTCTATTTCTGCCTTGATTTGGTATTGATTCACAACTTCTTGATTGCAATTATTAAGGATACTCCAGAGCCTTTTCCTCTCCCAACTCAAGCGTCGGTTTTGAAGGCTGCTGCTGGTTGGGCTCATTGTGTTACAGTAACAGGTACTACCCTTCCTGCTGCTCCTCTCTTGTATGCACGTTGAGCAATTCTGTGGTTATGTTTTGTTGTATGAGCTTATATCAATCTTCCCTCCATTATTCATAGGGTATGCGGATTGCCTGTTAGTGAATTCTCTTTATGTGGAAACGCTGTGTATGCTAGTAACTGCGGTTTTGAAATGATGTGTTAAAATTTCATTAGTCATTGAGACAACAACGAACAGTGATCTAAATATTAATGTCATTTAGTCCCTTCAGTTATCTGCCACAGTTTGCAGTGCACACAATAGAGAAAGACATGATCTGAATGAAATCACATGAGAATTACTTGAGCTCTTTTGGTTATCTATTGACTGACTACTATTCCCTCTTCACATATTGACGTTTTATATTGCAGAGCCAGGTGAAACATACACTTGGGGTTGGAAAGAGTGTGTTCCTTCTAGCAAACTCATCTCAGATCTGGCTTTTGTAGGAAACTTCCAAAAGGAAGTTCTCACAAGACAAAGTGCTTTATTGAGTGAGCAAGGTGGCTTTATGGAATAGTAGATAATCATAGATCCATTGGAATTATGGGCTTCTATTTTAATTAGAATTTTACTTTTTTCCATAGTGAGCCCTAGATCTCAAGCCTCAAGCCCAAATAGTGGGACGGTCAGTCAACTTAATGACAGAAAGGTTGTCGAAGAAACTGTGAAGCGAAGAAAAGTATTATCGGCTAAACAAGAAAATGAGAGTGTAACACCAGGGGAGGAAACATTCACACCATCACCTTGTCTTGTCACCTTGGGACCTGGAGTGAGAATTAGCACCGTTGCTGCTGGTGGGCGCCACTCTTTAGCCTTGTCAGGTAAACCCTCTTCAAATGTGCCAGCTTTTTTTCCTCTGTCATTCTTTCTTCATAGTTAACCCATCTAGTTTTGTAGGTTATTTGAAGTATGAAGCTATGGAAGATTTTTTATGTAAAGCAAGACACCTGATTCATCATATTTTTACCGGAGTTTCAGATGTGGGACAGGTCTGGGGTTGGGGCTATGGAGGTGAAGGACAGCTAGGTTTGGGTTCCAAGATAAAAATGGTGTCTTCTCCTCATCTTATACCTTGCATTCAGACAGCCAATCCGGGTAAAGATGGCGCTCTGACCAGTAGCCAAGGAAGCATCAGTTCAGGATTACAGACTTCAAAAGCGCCTGGAAATTATGTGAAAGGAATTGCTTGTGGAGGTCGACATAGTGCGGTAATTACAGGTCTGCTCGCTTGTAGTTGTTGACAGTGGTCTCTATATCCATTCGGTTGTTTAGAACTGAAGAGTGTAATATAATAGATACACCTTTATAGGGACTGACATGATTTGCTCATCTAAACCCCACTGAGTGCTTGTTTTAATGATTATCTTATGGAGCAGTGACAAGATGGTAGGAATTGAGGGACATCTAGCAACCAAGAATAACATATTAATTGACTTAAATGATTACATGCATCCGCAATTCTTTGAATTGATGTACCTCATCGACATTTTTGTTGTCTACTATATATAATTACCAACGTTGGCATGGGTGTGTTTGATAGTAAACTAATTGTGCTTTAAATTACTGGCTTTATTCGGATTAGCAAATTATTTTAAGATATGCTTCATTTTTGTTTGTTTGTAGATGCTGGAGCATTGCTAACTTTTGGATGGGGGCTCTATGGGCAGGTGAGCTACCATGGCTTCTTGTAATGTTACATGAAATCATGCTGGCCCTTCCTTATATGGTTCCTAATGCTATATAGGCAGAAGATATTCTTGAGATGAAGATTTACCAAGGTTTAACAAAACAAAGTGAGTTAAATAGCTTATGGGAGGAGATAGGCACACTGTTATTGAATTCTTCCTTTTGCTCCTCTCTCTCTCTCTCTCTCTCTCTCTCTCTCTCTAGGACTGCAGGACTTCTTGTATCTTCTCCGATTGATTAAGTTCTGCTTTTGTGATTCAGTGTGGACAAGGGAGTACAAATGATCAACTCAGACCAACGTGTGTATCTTCTTTACTGGGAACTGCTATTGGGGGAATTGCTGCTGGTCTCTGGCATACAATCTGTGTTTCTACGGAAGGTCGAGTATATTCCTTTGGTGGGAACCAGTTTGGACAATTAGGGACTGGTGGAGAAAGTGCAGAGGTATATCCTTGTTATCCGCTGCATTCCCAACTCTTTCAAATCCATCTGCCAGGAAACACATTTTATATTGGCCAAAATATATTTTAAAAATCCTGAGCTTTGTACCTTTTGTCTAAAAATACTGTCAACTTTGAAAATTATTCAGTGGACGCCCAAATTTAACTTTTGAATTGATTATAGCTTTTGCTATGTTGGCTGTCAAGAGCACCACTAAATGCATGACATGGTAGCTGACATAGCAACTTCTAGCAATTAGCCGCCACTGCAATTATTATGATCTTATTATTTTCTTTATAATGCAAATTGGCCGTTCGGCCATTGCATCAGCAGTTCGATGATGTTCTTGACTAAACAATTGGAGGGCGCATTTATTTTAAAAAATTGTTTGGGTTTATTTTGTGATTTATATATATATATATAAAATTAGAAAGTTTGAGGTACTTAGGATATTTGGGCTTGTGTATGCAAGAATTTAGAATTATGATGTATGTACCAGGCCTAACTTATCTTGTGCAAGATTGCAGCTATGATGGAGTAATGAATTGTTTAGTGTCATCTGCACCATTTGTACATCAATTTGCTTCACTAGATGACCTTTATTTCTTCTGCATAATCTCTTTAATGCTCCTCGATGAGGATGGTGTGTCCACTTATGAGATACCAGTAGATTTCTGCTGTAGTCTCTTTTGATCTGTCTTCCATGGGTTCCTTATTGTCTTGTGATGCTATTGACTTTAATACTTTCTTTGACGCATAATTCAGACTCTGCCCCGACTTTTGGAATGTCCGGATTGGAAGGGCAAGCAAGTGAAGATGGTATCGTCTGGAGCCCGTCATAATGCAGTACTGACAGGTATGCACAAACAAATAATGGATTCTGCATTTTCACCTTATTTCTTGATGTGTCAAATGATTGATTCTTTCTGTATCCTGGATTTCCTAATTTGATATGTTTTTGCCGTCCACGCCCGATTTATCCTGACTTGAGCCATTAGCTTTTTTTAATTTGTTTACATGTGTCTCTTCCCTTCAATGTTTGGGAAGTAATTGGGAGATTGATCTCTCAAAAGAGAGTTTTTCCTGTAAGATAACAACACTTCCATGCAAATGGGGTTATTTGAGGGATGTTATTATCACTCGTATTCTCTTGTGGGCACTTTTCCACCTTTGGTGGTTCACTGCCTTTGTTTGCTTGTGTCGATTAATATATGTGAATGAGGGGTTTATCTTGTCTTTAAGTCTTGCCCTAGAGAACTGCTGCTTTCTGTAGTTACAATCAGTAATGCTGAGCCCTATCAAATTATGTCACCAAAGGAAGTGCCTTGAATGAGTGGCATGCTAATTCATATAGAGATGCTTGGCCTTTAACTCTCCTAACAAGCAGGAGGTGTACCCAGTATATTTTTCGCTTGTGACAATTATATAACAGCATGTTAAGTATGGAGGCTGATATAACTGTTGTTCAGCCAGCCAATTTATCGCTTGTTATGTCAACCAAAGAAGCAGCACGTGGATGGTGCCTGTTACCATTTCTATTCTTTGACCCCATCTTTTTCCTTCTTATCGCTTTCCTCCATCTCATGAACCTTTCTGTTCATTTAGGAAATTAGAAAGCCTGTATTCCCAAAAGCCACCCTCAACAGCTGATCAAGTTGGTTCAGTAGACGGAATCAACCATTGAAGTTACTTATCGTTGAAAAAAGAAGTGTCCTTTTTTGTGCTAGAATGAAAAGGACAAAAAAGGAGCAGGCTTGGGGGTCGAGAGACGTTGTTGCTTCTAGCAAAGGTTGTCATGTGGGTTTTTAATGGTTGCTTAAACCTTATATTGCGAGTTAGTAACAAGCTTCCTGCTTCATTTGAACTTAGTTCGTGTCTTGATCCTGTTCTTTGTCACTTGGTATGCAAATCTTTGTATCCTTCCTTTCTAACACAATTTCTACTTGTAGATTGTCAACACAATCTGCACCTCTTGCAAATGATCTTCTTTTTAATTTTTATTTGAGGATGAGTTTTTCATTTATGTGTTATTGCTGCTGTCTCTTACGGTTCTCTTCAAGAGGATGGACAAGTTTTTAGCTGGGGATGGAACAAGTACGGACAGGTGGGGTGAAATGAATACTTTACTAAGATCCAATGATTGACGACTGACCAGTATTGATCTGTCTATTCATGCTTTTGTTAATATATCGTACAGCTAGGTCTTGGAGATTCAATTGATCGCAATATCCCTTCCCAAGTACCAATCCATGGCTGTCTCCCAAGAAATGTTGCGTGTGGGTGGTGGCACACATTGTTGCTGGCTGAAGTTTCCGTGTAGATTTCTGACATGTCACTTGTGAGGGCCAGGCATAACAGTTTTGTTAGGATAGGGGTTTCCATTGAATTGGTCCATGTGGCATGTGGATGTATATTGTGTTTTCTTAGGTAAATCTACATAACAAAGAGCATATATCAGGAGCTACTTTGACAAGGATTAGTAAGAAATTGCAGTTCTTTGTACATAACATGCAAATTCTCATTGATTTCTAGTTTCATCCATGTACATTTCAATACTTCTACTGAGAGTATATGGCTGATTGGAGTGCTTTTGTGATTGGAGTACTTTTGTCTTTTTTTGTATTATTATTTTATCTATGACAGTAACGAAGGTGATATTGTAATTTTGGCTTTGGGGTCACGTCGACCTACCAAGTATCCAATTCAATTTTTGTCTCTCAACATAATATCATAGCCAAATCTGAACTGAAACCATACCATAACCCCAATTTCTTGCAGTTCGCCCCCCCCCCCCCCCCCCCCTCTCTCTCTCTCTCTCTCTCTCTCTCTCGGTAGTTCATTCTCACCTTCTCCTTTGCTGTAACTATATAGGACAGTACTAATGAGCTGATTTGAGGTGATTCTCTAAATCAGGTATATGCCATAAATCTCACCTTTATAAGATAAATTAGAGTTTTATTGCAGTTTATAATAGATGATTCAACCTTTGTTGCAATTCTTTGGATCTTTTTGTGTGTGAGATTGTTGTTGGCCTTGCCATCGGTCTAGAATTATCTCGTGTGTGAAGACCATAACTCTGCAATTTGTGGACCACAATATTCCTTTTTTTTTTTCCCTAGATTCTTTGGGAAAAATTGGAATTATTGTTTTTTTGAAGGTTTTCAAAACCCTGAAAAAATCGATTTTTCTCTTTCTCTTGATATGATTTAACTAATTTTTGGAGTACGACTTTAGCCTACTAAGAGGACTTCGATCCAATTTTTTGGCCTTATCAAGCAAGTTTTGGTGGATCGGTTGCTCATTTCATGCTTTTCGAGTTGATTTTTGAGGCATAATGTCTGAGGATTTAACTATGCTCTCTACACCTACAGGAGATGGTTGTAACGATTCTATCCGGCTTGCTACGATCTCTATGAAGCTTTACGTCACAAATTTTTATGATATGGTGTCTATTTGCGTTCTTGCAGGCTGTGTGCTTACTAAACATATCAGTAGCAATTTTGTGAAGCCAGATACATTAGGTAATGCTCAAGGCAAATAGATCTCGAATTATTCTTTGATAATGTCTTTTCTGCATAACTTGATGCAGCTGTACATTGCAAAAGGATATTTTCCTTTTGATATTGTGGCACAAATTTGATCGGTTGTAAGGGATACTTATGGTCAACTTGGTAATAATGCACAGGTGTATGAACTTTGAAAATATGGTTCATGACACCACTTAGAATGAGATAACTATATGTCAATGTCATGCTAAGCTTCAAAACTTATGGCAAGCTAAGTAACACTGACATCGATATATGACACGCGACGCGTCACGACACCACATGCTGACACGTTGTTTATTAAAAAATAGAAAATTCCGACACGTTGGGACATATTGTGTATTGAATGTATAATTTTATATATACATAATAAATTATCATTTTAATTTGATTGAAATTCACAAATAAATAAATAATAAAAAAAGCCTAGAATGAATTTTTACTAAAAACATTGATTCACCATTTATTAATATTATTCATTGTTTCAATTTAACAAATTCAACTTCATTCCAATAATTTTTAAAGAAAAAAAAAACAAGCAATTCACATTCTAAATTCACGTGTCAGATGTGTTGAAAGAGAATAGAAAAAACTTGGGGGTGAATTATTTATCATGGGAGTGGGAGTCGAGAAAAGAAGAGAAAACTGGATTTTTTTTTCTTTCCTTATTTATTATATTTATTATTGGTTTTTATTTTTCACATATATATAGTTTGACCTTCATTTATTGAAAATTTTTAAAATTGACTTCGTGTGTCGGAATCATGTGTCGGAAACTCACATGTTGGAGTTCCAAGTTGGAGAGTGTGGGAAGATTGACCAGGTATCGGATTTTCCAACGCGTGTTGACTAAGTGTTGGAAAGTGTCGAACATGTATCGGAGTGTCCGATATGACACGAAAGCTCCCGAAGAGTGTTGGTGCTTCCTAGGTGGCAAGAGCTAGATCTTTATGCCGATTATCACCCAACTAATGCTGCAGATATTGTTGCATCCAAGAGGCATGTGCACAAAATTAGAATTTATGATTTCTTGGCAGGATGGAATGTTGAATATGATTAGATATGTGTTCAAGTCCTTAGTAGGTCTCCATTTCTTACTATGGAACAATCCACTAGTTCACTCTAAAAGCCGTAGGACAGCAATGCTCTATTTGTCTATTATAGTTCCAACTACTCTACAAACAAGTGTTGGCACTATTGTCAAATCTAATTCATGCGCTTGATTTGGCGATACCTTTAAAGAGGTTTTGAAGTGTGAGCATTGTCATAGGCCGTAACATACTAAGGTTACCTACTGGAAGTTACATGGAAAACTTGCAAATTTTGAGGCAAAAATGGCACAAAGAAAGGCAAAAAATAACATGAACCATATTGAAACTGTTATTGCTGCACCTAATACCGATATCGATTTATCCCAAGAGGAACCTTAAGCATTTCGACATCTATTGAAAGCTTCTACTGCTGCCACCTCCTTTAATGGTTGCAAATTCGCATTTTTCCTTCTACTTCAAACCTAACCACTTCGGATATCTTCTTTTTTTTGGGGGGAGGGGTATGCTACATCATTTGTTTCCGGTCCATGGATCATTAATACAAGGGTTACAGATCACATGACAGATTCTTCCAATCTTTTTCATATATACACCCCTACTTCCGGCATAGACAAAGTTCGTGTAGCTAATGGAACCCTCTCTTCCATTATTGGAAAATGATCTATCAATTATTTCCCTACTTTTCCCTTGTCTTCCATTTTACTTATCCTATCATTCTCTATTAATCTCCTTTGTGTTAGTAGTCTAACTCGAGAATTAAATTGTAAATTACATTTTTATTTCCTTTCTTATTGTGTTCTCCGAGATCTAGTAACAAAGAAGAAGATTTAATATGATAGATTAGATGGCGGTCTTTCTCTCCTCAAGGGTAGTGGGGTTTTTATTTCGACCTTATTTTATATGCCTCATCAAGTTAATTTGACATTGACAAGTCTCCATCTACGGCACTACATATTAGGTCATCCTCCTTTAGGAACTTTAGAAAAAGTTTTCCTAGTCTTGTTTCGGCTTGTAATAAAAAAAGTGTTTTATTATGAAGCTTGTATTTTGGCCAAACTAACTCGTTCAACATATTCATCTTCAAATAATAAAAGTCACTTCCCTTTTAATGTGATTCAACTGATGTGTGAGGTTCTTCCCATGGTACTTCTATTTCCAGTCATCGATGGTATGTCACTTTTATCAATTGTCATTCTAGTACAACTTGGGTTTATTGTTGAAACATAAAAGTGACGTTTTTCGCTATTTTCAAATCTTTCATAAAATGGTTCAAACTTAGTTCAACGCTACCATGAAAATTCTTCACAGTGACAATGGCACTGAGTACAATGAGAGTTAGTTTTAACGGTATATCTTTGATTATGGCATTATTCATCAAACCAGTTGTGTTGATACCCAATAACAAAATGGTGTTGCTAAAAGAAAGAACCAACATTGTGTAGAGATTGCTAGGTCTCTTGTGTTTGACCATCATGTCCTAGCTCATTATCGAAGAAATGATGAATGCCTATTAGAATTCTTAATTCTCGTACACCTATTAATGTTTTACAAGGATCGCCAACTTTTATTCTTCCACCTAAAATTATTGGTTGTATTTGTTATGCTCATAACACCATCTCTAAGAGTAAGTTGAAACAATGTGGTCTCCGCTGCATTTTTCTTGGCTATTCAGCTACTTAAAAAAGTTATAAGTGTTATCATCCTCAATCTAGGTACACCATTTTATCTATGAATGTGATTTTTCACGAGTCTAATTTATATTATTCTACTCCACTTCTTCAAGGGGAGTGTTTTTTGTAAAGGTATTGCATATTCTAAATGTTCTTGAGGATATTACTTACTGTCCTTTAATAGTTTCTGATGGTTTTCCTCCTCCTAAAGAGAAGAATAATGCAACACAAGAAGAGCATAATATAATACCTCAGGAGTAAATATCGAACAACTACTTCAGGAGGAGACAATGAAGATGCATCATTGTAAGGATCCCACACCAACACTCAGGCTAAAACCACCGATACGTTGTCTATGTAGTCATCTTCTGCGAAATCAGATTCTACCACTCCTTTTCATGAGGTTTCTTTTTCACGATCTTCTTATTGCACTTCAAAAGGATACTAGAACTTATACTCAATACCCTGTATCCCATATTATCTCATATGACTCTTTGTCTAACTTTTATCTTATGTTTGTGTCTTCTTTATCTTTAATCTCTATTCCACAGAATTGGCAGGAAGTTTTTGCATATGAGAAGTGGAAGGTAGCAATGGTGGAGGAGATGCATGCTTTGAAGAAAAATGGCACTTGTGATCTTAATTTTCTTCTTCCTGGGAAACAACCAATAGAATGTAAGTGGTTGTTTGTAGTCAAATAAAAAATGGATGGTATTATGGATATATATGAAGCACGGTTGGTGGCAAATGAATTTACTAGGATTTCTAGGATTGACTATTAAAAAAATTTTGCTCCTATTACCAAGTTGAATACTGTTTGAATTCTACTTTCATATGTTGTTATCTAAGGATGGGATCTTCAATAGTTGGATGTGAAGAATGCATTTTTTCATGGAGAGTTAGAATAAGAGGTGTATATGTAGATTCCTCTAAATTTTTCTTGTGACAAAACTCAAGGTAAAGTGTGTAAGTTGAAATGTGCACTTTATAGTTCAAAACAGTCACCTCAAGCTTGGTTTGGTAGGTTTCAAAAAGTTATGATTTTCATTGGGTATAAACAAAATAATGCTGATGATACTTTATTTGTGAAGAGATTAGCTGCTAAAATCACTATTCTTGTTGTCTATGTAGACAAATTGTTGTCATAGGGAATAATAATGATGAGATCAACCGGTTGAAAATGTTTCTTGGACAAGAGTTCGAGATAAAGGATTTTGGAAAACTCCGACACTTTGTTGGGATTGAAGTTACCAAATCTTCAAAATATATCTTTGTATCCCAAGGGAAGTATGTCTTTGATCTTTTGACAAAAGTTGGATTATCGGGATTTCGCCCCTCTGATACACCTATTGAGGCCAATATTCATCTTTGAGAAAAGGATGGTGATCCAGTGGATAATGGTCATTATTAGTAGTGAGTGAACAAGTTGATTTATTTGTCCCATACCTAACTTGATATTGCTTTTGACTAAGCCTGGTGAGTCAATTAAGCATGATCCACACTTTACTCATATACTGTTGTTCTTCGGTTCCTTTAGTGGTTGAAGTCTACTCTTGGGAAAAGGACTCTTGTCCCCTCATGATAGCTTGAAAGTTGAAACCTATATAGATATTGATTAGGCTGGATCCCTTGATCGAATGTCTATTTTTGGGTATTGTACTTTCTTAGGAGGAAATTTTTGACCTGGCGCAGTAAAATGCAAAATGTGATTTCTCAGTCTAGTGCTGGAGTAGAGTTTTGTGCGATAGCATGGGGAGTTTGTGAGTTGTTATGGCTTAAATTACTTGAAGATCTTGATGTATTTGTACATATTTGTATGATGCTATATTGTGATAATAAGGCTATTAGGAGTATTGCTCACAGTTAGTACAACATGATTGTACGAAACATTTGGCGATTCACAGGCACTTTATCAAGGAAAGTTGGAGAGTGGTTTATGTGATATCAATGCTCCAACTTGAGGGGAGTGTTGAGAGCATTTGGTTGATGGGGGTTATATTTGTCTGTTTCCTTTATTATTTTATGTATGGTGGCAATAGGATGATACTGTAGTTTTGACATTTTGGCTTTGTTATAAATAAATAGCTTGGGGTCATATTGACCTAACAAAACATTCAGTTCAGTTTTTGTCTCTCAAAAATTTCATCCATTTAAGTTACATACATTCGCATTGAGGATGTTATGACCCTCTGGTTACAGACAATGAGCAGAAAAAGTCCCGTGTGTTATCGTCCATTTCGGCAGTGCCTCATTTCTTGCTTGAAACTTTAGCTCTTGTGCACTGCAGAAGTTGCATGAGTGGCCAGAAGATATCCATCTTTTGAAAGTCCTTGGAAGCCTATTGGCAAGAAAAAGCATAAGGGTTTAGTGGGCCTGTAGTATGGATGGCATTTCATCTTGATCTAACAGACACTTTTGCTACTAATGAACGATCGGATACCTCAACAATAAAACAAGCCCAGGTATCTTTGGAGTAATTCTCAAGTAGTCCTTTAAGAATGGTTAACTCTAGACGTGTGATCACTTGAGCAATCTCCAAGAATAGCCCTTGTTCATTGCATATCACCTGCAGATTCAGAAACCAGCAATAGTCAAGTCAATGATCCTAGAAGTAAAAAAGGAGATACCGATATATGTACTTGAGTAATTGAGACCATGTTAATCTGTTCTCAAGTGACCCCAAACATTAGATTGTGAGCATGGGGAGATTTTTGTTCCTCTTGACAGATCCTCTGCTTGTGAGAGCTAGAGGCTCGATATAATGGTGTTCAGACAAAATCTCAACAAATACGTTGGAAATAATCTAGGAGGGGAAAACCTTCTAATGTTTATGAACAGAGTGAGACAAGAAATTTGATTGTCGATCACCATTTTGGACAATGAGCTTAGACACTAACAAGAATTTGATCTCCATTGAAGGCACACAAATAGGACAACACAAGTGGTTCACATGAGAAGCGACAGGAAATTTTAATAATCAGAGGGTTGCATGTGAAGAAAAGTTGAAGCATAACGTTGGAGAGATAGATCAAACCTTTATGAGCATGTGCCCTGGTTGATTAAGATCTTCAACAGCTATAGGTGCAGGGCAGGCTTGGAACTCGCATCCACTTTCAACAGTCAAGTTAGTTCTTCCATGGAAACCGCCACTAAAAGGTATATATTCCCACTTATTCTTGTTGTCTTGTAGACCGACCTTTTGCTGTTTGGGTTAACAAAGATTCAAAAGACTGTCAGACAGTGGGTTATGCAGATGTCATGATAAAGTGAATCTCATTTGGTGAGTAAGCAGTTTCACCTAAGGCTAAGCAAATAAAAAATGAGATATTCCTGACGATGACAATATAGTATAGATCTGTGCTTGATCTTCTCATGTGGCTCACAGGAAAGTACTACAGCCTGGAAAGGGTTGATGAGGCCCACAAACTTGGGGATGTAGAAATAAACCAAAACAACTAGGTTAGTCCAGATCTTCATTTTTAATAGTCTGGCTTGACTAGAGTAATGATGTCTAGACAAACAATACTGCAACAGTAGGACTCTTTTGAATTCTTGCAAGCTAGTTGTCTTCCCTCACATGTTTGACTTGCATTACATCTCAACATGATAAATCAGGCAAAGCTGTAAAATAACAGCAGCATATGTCTCTGTTAGTCATATGATGGTGGCAGTGGATGTTGTAAGGTCTTAATCATAACCCCAGGAGATGCTTATCATGGAAACGTTAAGTTCCAGGAATTTGATTCTGATCAAATAATGTTCCAGTTTCAGAAGCAGTACAAGTTTCAAAATTTAAAGATGAATATTTGAGCTTTGAGTTTTGACCAAAAACCACCTTATGCATCAAGAGGTTATCATCAGACTACAATTCCATTGGTTTATCATCAAACCACCTTATGCATCAAGAGGTACCTCAAAGGTTTCCAATTTTGTCAGCTTCTCGGCCTGATGAGTCACCCTTCTCAGGAAGAGCATGTGCTTTATTGTCCGTTCTAGGAGGCTGTCTATGCTACACTGTATATCGTCATCAAATGCAGAGAGAAAAGTTACATAGGGCAGTTGCTTATGGGAATTGTTGAAAAGTAAAGACTGTACATGACAGAGCACTTACCTTCATGCTGCTGGGGACAAGTATGCGAAGTTCTCGGAGTCGCTCCTGGATCAACTGTCTATCTCTTGGTCTAGGCTTTTTGTTGTCACCTGTTCTGCTCCTCCTTTTGCAGCCAGATAATTGCTTCTCTCCCTTCCTGGCCAGTGCTGGAGCATGATCTTCATCCCAGCGCTCCTTTTTAATTAATGATCTTACCCTGTTCATGGAAACTGGAGAAGTCGGAACACTAACCCTGTCTTTACAATGAGTAACCACAGCAAAGACATTTTCGCCTGAAGTTGTTCCTTCGAGAATATTAAGTGCCTTAGAGGAAGTATCAGATTGCCTTGACAAGACTGTTAATTTGGTATCATTTGACTCGCTAGGTGAAGGAGAATGTGAGCTACCATTTCTATTTGGGATGACACCTTCCAACAGAAACTCAGTATCATCTCTGGAGAGGTACTCGGCTGATCTCTCAACATCATAAGAGTAATCCATTTCATGACTCAACCTGAAGTCACTGAATGCATTTTCAAATAAGACGGATGTCTCACTCATCCATCCCTGGAAAGATGGTCCGAGTGCTTTGTGCAGCTCACAATCTGTGGGAAAGTTTAACATATTGTTCGTGGGCTTATGATCTGCATGCTCAATATCCTTGCTTTTGAGTGGCCATTCGGAAGTATCATCGATGGTGCAAGAATTCGATAATTCATGAGAAAACTCTGTGGACATTCCTAGGTTGTGAGATTTAAAGACTACTGAGTCCTCACCCATACTAGAAAACCACAAATTGTTATCATTCACTATGTCCGTGTGGTTTGCATTAACAGGTTGACTCGGTAAGTTAGATATTTCAGGAATTCCCTTTGGCAGAACAAGAGTCTCACTATCATCAGCTTGTTGGAGATTTTCTAGCTGACCTATGACTTGACAATTAGTCACTCTGTCTTGATTTGCTTCGGCACCATTCTCTGGGCCTTCAGACTGCATACCACTTAAATATATACTATCCATAAGCAAGGAACCATCCATGTTATCCAAGAAAAAAGGCATTACTGAAGACAATGAGTGAGTCGGATTCTTGTTTGGAGTCCAAGGTGCACATCGTTCCTGTTCGTATCCAATCAAACTAAACATCGCTTTGATGTGATTCACTGCCTCCTTAATTTCTGGAACCTGCAGGTTAAATTGCTGGATACATTTAAAAAAAAAAAACAAATAGGCATACTTAGTTGGATATGCAAAACCACATACAAGAGCACCTTTTCACGTGAACCAAGCTGCAAAACTCCATGTGGAAGAAGAGGTAATACTAGAACAGTCTGCATAAGCATTGAATATATCAATATTGATGTGTGATTGAAGGTAACCGGCTTAATATTGACAGAGAGATGCTGTAATAGTGCAATTACGACATTGAATTCTTGTCATCACATGGTTTGACCCGCTGGTTACTATGAACGGATCATGTTAAGAATCTGTACCTTGACACCAGCTGAAATCTGGGGCAACCATTCATCTGGAATCTGCTCGGTAGGAAGTAGATATTGTCAATTCTTATTACTGAACTCATGACCATAGTCAGCAATCTACTAGTTTAACATTGGTTGTCTGGGAAGGATACTCACATTGAAAGGTGTCTCTGATTTGCAGTTACTGGCCAACACATCTTCCAATGATACCCAGCGATGGCTCTGTGTCCAGATCACTTCACCAATAACCCTAGCAAACATGAAATCTCAGTCAAACTACCATTTTATAATAAAAGCAAGTGATTTATCTTTGGAACATATCAAGAAATATTCTGAGCTTGTTTAGAGAGAGACGCATTGAACTAGCTCTGTCATAGAAGCTCAACACCTGAGGATTGGTGTTTGATGAAATGAGTTCTCAATGTCAAGAACAGGAGCATACCCTTCTCCCAGTTTGTACTCAAGACCTGATGTTTTCGCCACAGCAAAGGCGATCTGATTTGCAGTCCTGTCTATAATGCTACCATCATCATCAAAGGATAGAGATTGATTTGCATCACTGGTGGACAGTTCAGCAGGAGAATTTCCCGTCAATGTTCTCACTTTTGAATAATCATAGTGCCAGTCTTCACATGATAGGAACCTGAGAGAATTCAAAGCAAATTTTCATTTCTCATGAAACTAGTAGCCCACTTCAGCATCTCCTTTCTGATGATGGAAATAGCATACTATGAACATCAACTGAGTCTCCAGTCACCATATCAGTATTCATTCCCCAAAGGCAATCCCCTTGACTATCTGCTATATGTCCGCTGGGATGGGAGAGGAATGCATTTGTGTGATAGTTTCAAGCCATAGCTATATAAAAGAACAAAAGAGGAAATTTTTACAGGTGCTGTTCTTATGCTTCAATGTCCTATGTTTGACAAGAGGAATTAGTGTGATCGGAGCCCATTTCCATTCATGGCTAACAGAATTATAAAGGTCTGCTTAACTGATACAGCGGATAAATGGACAATGCATCAAATACATATTCATGACCTTTATCCATGATACTAAAAAGGGTTACTACAAATTATTTGACTGATTGTCCAAAAACCGAATTGCCTATGCTTTATTCATTAATTAAAGCAAGAACTAGTTCGGTTTCACCAAATGCCTTTATTGCAAGGCCGAAAAAAAGCATCAGCAAATGGAAGAGAGGTCGAAGTAAACTTACATCTCATTTTCCTGTTGAAGCTTCCAAAAGATTGCATATATCCAGAAAGAACCATCGCATAGACTCTTGAGAAATTCTCTTAAAGCGATGTTCCCCATGCAGTAGCGATTTTCACGGAAACCGCAGTGTTCTTGATGGACAAAAAAAGCTATTACTGAGAGGAATGGAATCACCAAAATTACCTCCCTAACTCCCTCTATAAGAAATTCGTCCAGCCTGTTGTATCCTCAAACCATCTCTCCGCTTCACCGGTGGCCCCTTCGATCCGAATAGGAAACAATTCATCTTTGGAACAGCCAATTCAGAAATCAAGTGCTCGTGCCTTTAGTTGATCTTTTACTTGACTATTAGAAGCCGGGCGAAGCAATGGTGAGCTTGTTGTATTGAGTTCGGTGGAAAGAGTTGAACTCGTCCATGATTTTAAGAGATTAAATCAACTCAACTAAAAGTCCAAGTACTCACTTTGTTGGAGCTGAGATCAGGAAGCAGCAAAATCTTCCTCAAATTGATGATCCTCCTTAATAAGCAGTGACTAGATTGGCAATCTAGTGAAGAGAAGCAGCCTTGTGCTCAAATGAAGGCTGAGACAAACAGGATGGTCGTTGCTTTATAATTCTAGTATGAGCAAAACAAAAGCGGTTGACAAACGTCGACTCGATGTCTGTCACTGCTAGGCCTAAAACAGGTACAGAACATGATCAGCTTTAAGTATGGAAGGCATTGAAAACTGTCAAGGACATCGCAGAAACAAATGAAGTCATTTTCCATTTTCCAGTTTCAAAGAAGCCGGATAGCTGACAGAAAATCTAACAGAGATATAACAACGGTACAGATTGCAAATTACCTAAACCCACTCGATTCCTTCTATTTCATTAGCCGCCATGAAATTTTCCTTCTTGGAGAGATTGATGGCTGCTATAACTTCAATGCTATCGATGAAAAGAGGCAAGAGCAGCCTTTTTTGCCGATTTATCTGTTGGCGATGCTATTATATAGTCTCCTCCCGCCACCGGTTACCTACTCAACCTCCATCATGGACATATATTTTATCAATTTAAAGCATTTGGACGGTCCAATAATAGATGTTGGTTCGTATAAACCTCTTCTGTAATCGTAAATTCAGGGTCGCAAGTTATTTTCAATCTTGAAGTTGAATGAGAAGAAATAAAACTCTCAGGGTGTCTTGATTGCGACCCTGGCTTCGCGGAAACTTCCTATGTTCATCTTCGTCACTACTAGAGCAATTCTGATCGAACAAGAATCGATTAAATATGTAAACTGAGCTTTTAGCATTTTCCTTGTGGTGTGGATTGATGGTGAACATAATTAATTTTCTGTTCTTTTTATATGGAACAACCATGTTCATGCACTCTAATCCTAATCACAAGGGTGTTTTGCCTCCGACTTATTTGTGTTAACAAATGTGCTCAGTGAAAAGTACGAAAAAACTCATAGACTTAATACATTTGTATCATTTCAATTATAAATTTTTCAATTGTACCAATTGAGTCTCAAACATTTTGAAACTTTGTTAATACCATTCATCTAGCCAATTTTGATTGAAAATCGCTGACATAAATGCTTGTCGTCCTACGTAATGTAAACAATTTTTCTAATTTTTTTTAAAATTTTCTGAATTTTTTATTACTCATTTGTTTTTCTTTATTCTTCTCTTTTCCTTTCTTCTTTTTCTCCAATTGTGGGCTAGCAAGATAGTTGGCTAATCATTGCCGGCCACAAGCAAGGGCTAGGGCCATGAACGTGGAGGCCTAAAATGGTAAAAATATATATATATATATTTAAAAATTCATGAAAAAAATATTAAAAAATTATAAAATTTGTCAACGATAATGCTAGTCGTGCCACGTAAGACAACCGACTTCCCTGTTAATGATTTTCGGTTAAAATTGGCTAGATGCACAACACTCGATTTGTACAACTGAAATGTTTATAACTTCATTAACTTATTTTTATACACTTTTCCCAATGTTTTCACTAACTACGTTCATGATGCGAACCCCAACCTTAGTTAGGCCTTCTCTTTCGGAAAACTTGAATCAAGAATCGACACGCCATTAAAGCGGGATTGGTTCACAAATCTTCTTGACTAAATTTTAGCCAGTTCGAAGTCACTGTCGATGATGATCTATAGAGTGATGCAAGCGAAATTCAACCCAACTTGGTCATCGGGCGATCCAAAATTTCAGAAAACGCCAGGCGTAAGCAAGCACGAATGTATCTCTTGCCTAGAACGGAAATTAGCGGCCGGCGCACAGATTCAGTAGGACAAAAATGATAAGTAGATCAAATTTTCGGAGAAGAGCAGCAATTGTTGGTCGATTGCTATCAGCAGTTCTTAGTTTTTTATCCATTTTTGTGGTCAAGGTCGATAGCGCTGTCGAGCTCTTTGGACCACACGGAAGACCGGTTGTTATACTTCTCTGTCAAGGAATCGGTTCATCACTACGTAAAATATATAATAAGTTTAGCACCTTTCCCGCTCAACCACCTCTTTACTTATATGATATATTATTTTTGTTTTTCTTTTGCTAAATCACTTTATAAATATATCATATAAAAATATTATAGTTGATATCATATTGTAACCAGGACTACCCATCTAATGTTTCTGCCCTTCCCCTGGGGTAGGAGCTTTTGTATAGTCGTTTTCCATTATACGTATAAGATCTGTTGACAAAACCACGCATGATTAATTTATTTTATTTCTATTCTATAATAAGAACGAGTCTAATATGTAATCCCCTAACTTGAGGAGCTTTTGTAATTTCGTCGTCAGACTTTTTTTCTTTCCCCGCAAATCCAGTTGTCTAATTACATATTAGAGAGTTTGCTTTATTTTATAGACCCCACTGGGTCCCAACTCCAGGCTTCATCCCTGCTGCTAATGTTGATTGTTTCTTGTAACTCCACGCACGTAAAAATGGAGGACGTGGCTGCTTTCTACATTCTTCTTCTTTCTTTCTTTCTTAAAGACGAGAAAATTCATAACCAGAACTCTTGAAACACCCAACTAATCTTATCCTTCGATGATGTGATATTGCATTTTGCGCCATGTTAACCCTAGAATATCAACTTTGTGTCTCTTGTCTTTAAGTTTGATGGAAGAATATTCCTGATAAAGGTGTTCTTTCTTCTTCTTTTTCTTTTGCGATTCTTTCTTGTCCGGCCATCATGGATTGACTAAGTTATGTCGAAACTCTTACGAGTAGGTCACGTTGGCAGGCGCTTGATTTTTTTATTTATTAATAAATTGATTTGGGGAGTTCCATCTGAGGCTAATGACATAGGATGCCAAAACACTTAGGCCCTTATTGGTCAAGATATATACGTAAAATATGAAAGTCAATACAGACACATCGCTCAATATACATAATTATTTTTTACATCGAAAGCGACTGGAGAAGATTGGATACATTGCACACATGCATTATTACAAATAAAATGAATTTCAATGGTTGTCAACTTCATGGAGATAGTGTCGATTAGGATGATTACTACTTCCATTCTGTCGGATTTTCTTTTCTTTTGTCAATGGCTCTCATCAGTTACTTCTGAAGGACAACCTTGCAAAGTCGTGATAAAGTTACACTAAATTAAAAATTTAAAAAGTGAACATAAACAATTCGACCTCTTAAATATATTGTTTAATTAAATTTGATAATGTCAACCATATCTACAATTAGGGGGAAATTACCGAATTTTTTTAAAATTTATTACATTTGTGCCAATTCAATTATAAATCTTTCAATTATATCAATTGATTCTTAAATATTTTTTTTACGTTTTGCTAACTGAGTTTATATGGTCAATTTTAAACAGATATTGCTAATGTCGACACCCTTAATGCCACGTAAAATGACTGACGCTAACATAGATTATTTTTATAACTTTTTTTTTTTTTTTTCCATTTCTGTTTTTTGTTTTCTTTCTTTATATCAAGTTTGGCTAGGGTCAACAGTCGACCTTGCCGGCTATTGGATGAGGTTTGGTCAGCAACCCTCTTCAAGCTTGGGAAAAGAAAAAAGGAAAAGAAAGAAAGAAAAATAATAAAAAATTTTAATTTTAAAAAAAAATTACAAAAAAAATTGTCCATGTTAGCGCCGGTTGGGCATCCACATCAATAATTTTAGGTTAGAAGTGGCCTAATGAACTTAATTGACAAAATGTAAATATGTTTAAAACTGAATTTGCACAAGTACAATTGGTTTTGAACTTTTTTGTTAATTTTCCCCACGATTGGGCCTTTGTCATTGTGCTTTATGTCGAAAAGACATATGGTTCAATGAATTACTAGCTAGGGAGGAGAAAGAGTATAAGTAGTATCGTATATGATACTTCCCAGGTCAATTGCATCGCTCAGTACTTAGTCGAAACAATCATAATTGACTAGATAATTCAAACCATGCAAGCTAATGAGTTACTGCATAATACGAGGGTTTAACAAAAATAAATCTTAATTACAATCATTGTGTATATCAAATGCACAACCTCTTAAGCATTATACTAATGTTGTTTTTATCAAGATAAATTTATTTGGGCTGAAATATGTGAAATCAAACGGCATTACTTGGATATATACTGCAGAAAGAAACCATCAAGAGCCCAACTCTTTAGAAGCTCTACCAATATTTGATAGCATAGTTTGTGATTAATGAGATCTGTATCTTGAAATAGACTCAAATCATTTTATTTTTTTTCATTTTTAGGGAGAATCTATTTTCACTTCAAGTTCAGATCGAACTACATTTTTTTCTTCAAAAGACCCCAGCACACTTGAGGCTATGCAGTTTTTCTTCGAAAGGGGTCAATGTTATTCTCCAATCGGGAATAGAGGAAAATATAATCCTTTCTAAAATTAAGGTCACAAGGAGTAATTCTTTTTGGGTCCTTGTCTCCTCGTGAATGACATACTTTTGAGTGGACAGAAAGATGGATTTACTTTGGCACTTGAAAATTTGTCCAGAAGACCACCATCTAAAGGAGATCAACTGATACCGACCAAAAAAACAAAGGAGATCAACTGATGGCTTTAATACCATTGAACGGGAGTTTTGGTTAACTCTATCGTTCTATTTGTCAATGGATAAGCGCATTGATTGACATTGGAGAACATACATTTTCATTAATGCTCATGCTATGTTATTGATCATTCATGTGCATTTGTTTCTACAAATGCTTGAGTTATAAAAAGCCGAGTGACTAAGCATTTGGTTTGAACCTAACATATCCTTTATTTAAATCCCAATATAACCTGCTTGTATTAACTTTGGGAGCTATGCCCGACCATCATGTAAGTGGAGCTTTATCTGATGCACGTGGATAGAGCAATTGCGTGTATTGGTGGCATTAGTCAAGTTGCAAGGTTAAATGATCCATGTTAAGGGAGAAAAATAACAAGGCAAATATTCTCACTGTTCACCTCAATCATTATTTTCCTTTAAAAAATTCACAAGGGGGTAGAACCCAACGATTCAAAAGCCCACTAATGCACGCTAGTGGGCTTGCACAAACTTTGAATGATCAAACTTTTTGTTTTTCTTGGTCAAATGAATGATATCATGGGCCGTTTTGCTCTCCTTTGGTTTTAATTTCTTGCGATGCGTAGTTCCTAAAGGCACGCTGCTTTGAGCATATTCGCATGCCTTGAGGATCTCCCAATCTAGCCATCGAATTTGAGACAGATAAGTATCAGTGGAAACCTTGTGAAAAATGTTTTGTCCCATGTATGTGATCATTCCGGCTTAAAAACATTCCTTAAAAATCAAGTCTCTTGATCAAGACTTTAGCTATTTCCATTTCGGTAAAGATTTGTTGGGGGCGCAGCAGGATGCCAATACTTTTTCCGCCCTTTGGTCAACACGTTGGCCATCGCCCTTTTAGTGGTCGCTACTACAAATACCGTATAGCTAAAGAAGATGGGGGGCATTGCCACCCCATCACCAAGGCACATTTTCTTCTTTCCTTACAATGCTACTACAAATACCACATAGCCAAAGAAAATGGAGGCATTGCTACCCGGTCACCAAGGCACATCTTCTTCTTTTCTTACAACGCTTACCAATTAGCACACTCATTACATTCCTGCCGCGCTAAATTAAACTTTTAGCTCTCAAAATCAGTAAGAAAAATGCTTAGTATCATGCTATGACGAATAACCATTGAAATCTTCCAGCTGTAGTCGGCCATGTCCTTTGAAAGACCTTTAAAGATCAGCTCAGGGTCGATTTCAAGTAACACCTTCCATTGTTTCCTATGGCCTAACCTGATCCCTCCTCTCATGGCTGACGCTTCAGCTGCCTCCGCACCATCAACTTGCACAGAGAGTCTTAAACCATCCAGGACATGATCCTCGCAATCTCGAATGGTGATGCCATGGCCGTTCTCTCCTTTTGCAGATAAACCACCATCACAAATTTATCTGTATAGACCCTGATGCTCGTTTATGCCATCCTTGCCCCCACTGTCTTTTGCTTATCACCCACATTTTGCAGCCTTCTACCGTTAAAGTTCCTGTATCGCGCCTACTAACTCTTCCTCAATCTGCCTTCCTCAGCAGCGTCAAGATCAGGTTTATTGATACCCAAAAGTGGCGTCACATCTTTCTTTCCAGATGTACCAACAAGTATACGCAAGTTTAGCTAGCAATTCCTACTCCAAGTCTTTCTACTTGAAATTACTCTTAACACTCTGGTAATTGAGACATCCAGAACAGAGATGGCTTCTTTACGAATTTTAATCGTCATATTTTGAAGCTGCAAACCCCTGCACCAGTCGCACAAAAGAAGATCATGTTCAACGGTTTCTTCTTCATGATGAAAAGGGCATAGTTTGCTATCTCTAGTCTATCATCTCCACGCATTAGTGACCGTAGCAATGCATTTATAATCACTATGCTCAGGAAGTATTTAGGGTTAATATCACGAAAACCCCAAGACTAATACTCCCGTTCTAAATTTACCCTGAATTACTTTTTTCTTCACCACAAGAAACCTCAAACTAGGACCCATGTAACAAATTTACAAACCTAAACTGGTACATTTGTAATAAGTTTACCATCCGTTAGTTTCCGTTAAATTGGATTAATAATATAAAAGATTATAAACTAATACACATGTGACAAATGGAGAATAAAGTCCCAAACTGCTATAACCGTCAATTGTTATGTGTCATCCAACTCAGCAACTTAAAGGTAAAATTTAGTGGAAACCAACGGATGGTAAATTTATCATAAGTGTACAACTTTTGGGTTTTTGGGAAACAAAAAATTAGCTTAGAATAAATTTGTCATAAGTGTACTGATTGTAGGTTTTTTGTGGTATTAACTCAAGTGTTTAATCTTTGGACACAATCCAATCTAGAAAGCATTTTCTAGAGAAAAAAAATTATTTCGTGCGAAGTTGAAAGGCTCCTCATAAGTTATAACTCCTTTATCCTCAGCTTCCTTAAGAAAGTGGTATGTTGATACATGAATGTCACCGCCCCTCTCTCCTCGGCTAGCCATATCAGCCCATCTGAATCACCTTTGGCTGCAATTGGGATGCTATGCACAAACATCCACCTCCTCTTCCACCATGTGACTAATTCCAGTAAGGTCCCAAGTCCAAAGTCCGTATCGATCAAGCATGCCACCTTCCGCCTTTCCTCAATAAGGTTTGGTCCTTCGGATATTTTTGACAAATTTTAGCACTAAGAACCGCAGGATGGGACTACATTTTAATCCTTTCACCAGGGACCACCTGCCAAGTTGCCCCTTCTCTCACCTTCTCTCACGCATTCTCTCCCTTCAGCGATACTGATCCACCCTCAAGACATCCTACGACATCTCCCAGCTTCTATAAAGTCACAACATGGGAAATAAATGAGAAATTATTGGGTATCCAAGTTGTGCCAACTCAATAAATTACTGGTTCACTCACCGTAAGACGTGTCCCTCGCGGGCCTACTGTCAGATCTTTCTCCCTTTATCTCTCTCCACTCCCATAATCTCATGCACTGCTTTCTCCTTCTTTCTCCTGACGACCTACCTTTGCTTTCTCTTGTCCGCCTCTGCCTTGTGTATCGTCTGCCAATCCACCTATGGCAACGGCTCCACCCTTGAGGTTATTTACTGCCCCTAGGTCCAAGAACAAGCCCAAGCCCCCTATCATCATCACTTGTGACCCTAAGCCCTCCTTCAACCCATGCATCCTCGGGGTCCCTTGCGGCTTCGATATCGCTGTCTCCCTCCACAAGTCATTCGTTGCCCTATAGCCCCTTGCCCTCCTTAGTCTAAGAACGTCCAAGCCCTTGTCGTTCGCAACCCCGAGTCCTCCCTCGGCCCTTGCATCCTCAAGGTCCCATGTGGCTCCCAAGTCATCGCCTCCGAACTTAGCTTTCGAATCTGGCGACGATTGAGCTCTCACCAGATCCAGCAAGGGCAACCCTCACCTTGGCCGCGAGAGTCGGCCCTCGATGAATCCGATGAAAGTGACCCTCACTTGTGGCCTAAGTAGAACCAACACCGACCTATAACACACGACACACCGTCACGTCGTTTCTAAAAAAAAAATAATAATAAAGAATTTTGACATGTGAGGACACGTTGCGTATTAAATATATATTTTTATATATACATAATGAATTATCATTTTTACGATTATTTCAATCAAATTAATTTGATTCAAATTTATAAATAAATAATAAAATAAAAAAAACCTAGAAGGAAACTTGAAGGTAAAAAAGGCAATTCATATTTTGGACTTGTGTGTCAGATGTGTCCGAAGAGAATCGTGGGAAGTAAGAATTAGAAAAGAAGAGAATATTATGTTTTTCTTATTTTTCTGTTTATTATTTTTATTATTGGTTTTTCACATATATAGATTTTGACATCTTATTTATTGAGAATTTTTCAAATTGATCTTGCATGTAGAAATCATGTGTTGTAAACTCCCACATAGGAATTCCGACTTGAGTGTCGGATTTTCCGACACGTGTTGACCGAGTGTCCAAAAGTGTCGGAGTGTCCGATACGAAACGAAGGTTCCCGAAAAGTGTCGATGCTTCTTAGTTTATGGCCAGTTACCGGTCATGGCTGTGTACCTGCCACAGGCCATAGGGAAATGAAAAGAAAGGAAGAAATGTTGAAGAAGAGAAAACAAAGGTGCAAGAGGAGACACACAAAGGGAGAAGGACATTTTACAGTGGGCCCGCGATGGACACATGTTGCGCGGTAAGTATAACAGTAATTTGTTGAATTGCCACAACTTGGTACTCAATATTTTTTTGAAAAGAATTTTGAGTACTTAAACCCCCAAAGCATTAATGCTACGTTTGATCATTTGGATTTCTAATCAGAATAGGAATGTATATGATAAGATATGAAATCTAATAATTTTATTATATCATATTCATTATTTGGCAAATTACAGTAATAAATTTGATTATATTCATATCATATCAAATACATTATTTGATAAGTTTCTTAAGAAATCTTTATCATTTCCGTTTGTGGGGGGGGGTTGTTGGGGGTGGGTGGGTGAATTGTATATCGTGGGAAGTAAGAATTAGAAGAGAAGAGAATATTATGTTTTTCTTATTTTTCTGTTTATTATTTTTATTATTGGTTTTTCACATATATAGATTTTGACATCTTATTTATTGAGAATTTTTCAAATTGATCTTGCATGTAGAAATCATGTGTTGTAAACTCCCACATAGGAATTCCGACTTGAGTGTCGGATTTTCCGACACGTGTTGACCGAGTGTCCAAAAGTGTCGGAGTGTCCGATACGAAACGAAGGTTCCCGAAAAGTGTCGATGCTTCTTAGTTTATGGCCAGTTACCGGCCATGGCTGTGTACCTGCCACAGGCCATAGGGAAATGAAAAGAAAGGAAGAAATGTTGAAGAAGAGAAAACAAAGGTGCAAGAGGAGACACACAAAGGGAGAAGGACATTTTACAGTGGGCCCGCGATGGACACATGTTGCGCGGTAAGTATAACAGTAATTTGTTGAATTGCCACAACTTGGTACTCAATATTTTTTTGAAAAGAATTTTGAGTACTTAAACCCCAAAGCATTAATGCTACGTTTGATCATTTGGATTTCTAATCGAATAGGAATGTATATGATAAGATATGAAATCTAATAATTTTATTATATCATATTCATTATTTGGCAAATTACAGTAATAAATTTGATTATATTCATATCATATCAAATACATTATTTGATAATAATGGTATATCAGTGTAAATAAACACAAAAGTTACACAAACGGAAATGATAAAGATTTCTTAAGAAACTTTTGCTTACTTCATTTTTATTTGCCTTTTTTCATCTCTTTTTTTAATTATTTCGTTTTTATTTCTTTTTTTCCCTTTCATCATTCCCTAATAATATTTTATTGAACAATAAACTGTACTAATATACCTAAAATATGTAATAGACATAAATATATATTGATATTTATATATTTAATTTATATCATAAGATAGAATTAAATTTGAATATAAATAATAATAAGATTAAATTAAAAAACTCATTTTTTTTGTTATTTTGAATTTCTTATATTAGAATTCAAATACTATTTTTATTTAAATAAAATTTTAATTTTATTAATTTAAAAAGTTTGTTATTCGAGAAAAATAAATTTAATTATGAATATTAGAAATCCTATTCACTTTTATCCCACTTCCCATGTAATAATTTTATTCAGGTTATTTTTCTCATATATCCGATTTTACCTTGTTTTGAGTAGGTACTAAACATAGGATAGGATAAATTCCTGATTGGCAAATGCAGTCTAGGAATTTGGTAGGCTCTCGAGGCTTGCTTAGGTGGGCAAAATTGAACAGTTGGAAAGCGTTTATGACCTATCCCTCCTAGGGATCTTGCCTTAGTCGCGTTTGTCCATGTGACCGAATAATTAAACCAAATGTTTCAACAATTAAACGTACAACGCATGGCATGAACAGAAGACAAGGAAAAGAGGTCGGGAAACACTCGGCAGATTTATAGTGGTCGAGCTCCAAATTAATGCCTACTCCACTCCATAAAAAACCTTTCGGGATTGCGCCCAATCCACTGGTCGAAAACTTGATCATAAAGACCGGAGAATTTTGGAGCCCAACTCTCCGTGCATTCTCAAAATTACAACCCGGCTCCCTCACAAGTATATCACCCTCTACCACAATGAACTCTATTCGAATATTGCAACATGTTTACAAGGAGCTAGAGTGCGTATTTTGCTTGGATGTGTTCGTGGATCTTGATTCCCCAATCAAGAGAGTGTCCTTTTTATAATAATTTAGCTTAATTAGCCGTTTAAACAGCTAGAAGTGTAAGTCCTGGCTACACTTCTGGCGACCAATGCTTTGGCCCCTAAAGAAGGTCTCTTGCAACCAACAGGGACCAAACTGAAAATTTGGTCACCAAAGAGTGTGCCAACTAATTTTTGATAATCAATCTCTCCTGACCAAATTTTTTAATTTTTGCGATAAAAAAGTTGGGTCGCGACAGAATATTTTCGGAAGCAAAATGCTCAAGAGCTCATTATATCTCAAAAGTTGTATAACGTCACACTTGACATAATATAAATCAACCCTAGATGGCACTAACATGTGAGATAACAAGCCAATCAAAAAGCTATAGCAAAACATATATGGCACTTGGTGATTAGTTGGTGACTCGCATTATTTTGTACATGGTGTAAGCATCATATTAGATACTCTCTTTATTAACGACGTAGCAATGTTAGCAAGAGAGGTATCTCGGTTCCTTCATCCGGATGAAGAAAACCCGTGTAATAAGCCACAATGATGAAGGCTAGCTAGTAGCTTTAATTATATTGTTCATCAAGAATGGTGAACAAAACGAAAGGAATCATTAGCAACGCGCGATATCAACCATGTAAAACTATGATTCCCCAGCACCGCCGCATCGGATCACGCTAATTATTTTGGCGTGAACCATATATGTAGACACACCCCTAATTGAGAACACGAATCACACATGTGGCATATGCTCGTTAATCTTCCACATCCACCCAATGAGAGATTTACCCTAACCTACCTTGATAAAATCGCCAAAAAAAAAAAAAATGAGTAGCATGAAACCGGCACGAAGCTAAAGGGGGCCATGAAAAATATTAAAGAGGCAAGGACCGACCAATGAAAACGAAAAAGTTCAAAATATTACTAACACGTGTCTAATGTATCAAATGGCCATGGTTAGTATTAAAGACAAGTTCGTAATTTCACAAAAGCCTTAATAAGTTACCGTCAAATCATCTTAAAGAAAAGTCGACACTTTTTTTTTTTAATTTACAAATACCAAAGCTTATTAAAATTAACCGGTATGGAGAAATATTTTTGAAGCTTAGGAGGGTTTTAATTATAAATTCTCTACTGGGTCGACCCATTTACTTGATTGAATAGGATGGCTTCTAAAGGGCTGCTTTGGTGAGAAGTTAACTATTTAATTATTTGAGTACTTCTATTCTCGTCTCTTTTTTCCACCTTTTTGCTCTCCATGGATGAGAAATTGTAACAACATATGGATACTCAAGGGGGCAAATGCCCATTTCTTCACACAGAAATGAAGAAAGTCCATCCACTCCACCTGCTTCTATCTTCATCTAATACTTTCTTTATACACATGATAATGACCTGTCTCTGAGGGCGGCTTCATCCACTGGAAACACTTATATTCAAATGTCAAAGGTAACTCCACCAGGTCTATATGCGAATTCAACTGATCATTTCCCAGCTTGTAGTAAATCGTGCCTTGCATTGAGTCGGATATGAAAGTGAAGGTGAAAGGGACATGTCCAATAAGCACGACCTTGTGCAGTTCACCAGTTTTTTGTATCTTCTTTTCTGCGTTCCTCTAATGTCACTCAGCTAAGAGAGATGATTGACATAGGTTAGGGATGTTCTTGTCTGCATGATAATCGTTTTCACTTTTTCTCGTCAGAACACGTCTCCATTTTTTGCTATGTGAAATTGCTGGTGAGAGATCTCTGGGTATATCAACGACTAGCGAGCTCACAATCTTCTACGCGGCCCATTTATCCTACATGTGATTGAGCTGTTGGGGTTGAGTTTGATTGGATCATCGTATTTATATCGGAAAAAAGTTAGTAGTATATGATTGACTCTTAACTTATTTAATCATATATTTATTTGGTATGACTAATATGAAAACAGACGTCTTCGTCTACATACTATAAAACCTATTATGCTATCCCGTGTGCTGAACAATCATATGTGAATATTCCATTTTAAGCTTACCCACTTCTCTGATCAAAACTGCTATAGTTATCGTTCCCCCATGTCTCCTCTTTACCTCCCTCTCTCTGACTAATTGCCCGTAAGCAGCCTTGCCGTGCAAGCTCGGTCGCCCTGGCTATTGTTGGCAGGAGGCCCAAATCTGGGCCCAAATATAATGCAGTTTATGGCCCAAACCAGATTATGACAAATACCCCAACCACAAAGCCGATTGGTGAGATGCTTTAAAACGAATAGCACAACCCACAAAGTCCATCAATTGAATGCCACAATAAGCTTATTTGTCATAAATGTCATATATAGTAGATGCACGGAGCGAAGGGATGAAATGTCTAAATAATCTCATTGCTCATGAAAGCCATAACAACACAACCCATAAGGTCCACCGATAAAATGCCTGATAAGTTTATCGATCATGAACTTTCAATATACAGATTTTTAGTGGAGTGCTTGACACATGATCACAATTGATTTGAAACATAAAAATAAGTTGAACATTGAGTCAAGAAGGGGCCATCAAACTAAGGGATAATCGTACATAAAGAATCAAAAGTAGTTACAAATCATCCCTAGACTAGTGTGCAAATCTAGAGGCAACTGGAGATTCATGTAGATGAAAAATTATTATGTGTGACCTAATTTTTAGTAGTGAAATATTCTTGCAACCAATTTCTAGCTTTTTGGATCAAATTTTTTGTGTTGTGACAGAACGAGTTTTTTTGTAGTGAATTGCTCATAGATATAACTCATCATATCTCAAAAGTTGTGGGAACAATATAAATAAACCCCACAGGTAGTGAGAGGTTGTGGAACAAGTTAATAAGATGAGAGCAAAACACACATAATGCTTACTAATTAGCTGGACACGCCACGTCACGTGCTATGACCATCACATTAAATACTTTCTTTTAATATTGACGTAGCAATACAAACAAGAGAGGTATGTCGGTTCATTCAGGAAAACCCCTGTGAAAGGTCACACACATGAAGGCTAGCTAGTATCAAGAATGGTGAACAAAACCAAAAATAACAAGCAACGCGTGATATCAACCAAGTAAGACCCCCATTCCCACGCACCACCTGCATCGGATAGTGCTAATTATTTTGGCGTGAGCCATACAATAAACGAGACACACCCCAAAATTTGAGAGCACGAGCCACACAATCGGCATAGATGCTAATCGATCTTCCCCCATCCACCAGATAATGAAGCAACCTCTGATGAAAACCAAATTCGATCAAACTCGCATAAAAAATTAGCAAGATGAAACCGGCACGAATCAAAAAGGGGCCATGGAAAACATTAAAGAAGCAAGGGCCGACCAATCAAAACGAAAAAGTGCAAAGTCATCGAACCAACACCTACAAAGAACCACTAAACAAGTCCAAAAAGACGAACAAAGCAATGCTAAGTATGATGTGGTGAGCTGTGTAATGAAGGGAAGGGTGTGGTTTGGATAGAGTTTTCATGAGACTTAGCTTTCAAGGCTTTCGTGTGGTTTTTGCGTTCGACACATGTTTGGCTTTCGCCGGAAGAGGTCAAATGGAATAATCGGGAAAACAATTAAATTAATTATGATAGACCAAGTCAATCATATATAAAACATCGGTCACCTCGGCTCTAATCCTAACAAAAGGAAAAATAATACAATTCCTTTTCGTAATTCCAGTCTCCAGTGCCACGTCATTGACCTTTTTCTCTCTTATAAACCAATCGAACCACCGCTCTCGTGTAAAGTAACTTCAACTTCTCTTTTTTTCTTCTTCTTCTTCTTCTTCTTCATCTCCTCTCCACACTTGGGAAAACATTCTTGGGAAGATTATAATGGAGGGCCTCATTCCGTTCGTGTATAGGGTGGTGGTGGAACACAAGAGCGGGAAGCAAGGACCGCTCAGGGGGTTGTTCAATGAGTCGCCTTCGGCTTCGTACACCAGGCTCCCCCACGAGTCGGGCCGGGCCCAGATCGCTGACCTCCAGAAGATCCAACCGGACTGCGACGGCAACTTCTCTACGGCTTCATCTTCATCGAATTCGACCAGCAACAATGCACAGATAATCGTTTCGTCCGGAGTTCATTCTCCGGTTCGCCGCCTCAAGTCTCGTCCCGTGGGTTCGTGAAACAAAAGCGTCATATGCATGAACTTGTGTTGAATAGTGAACGGGGTTGGTGATGGTATAATTAGTATGGTTTGTAGCCTTATTGTTATTTTTTTGGTAATTTTTTGTTGGCTTTTTGGGACTTATTTTGTAAGTAATAAGCCTGTGCGGAATCCAAAAGGGGCCCATGCGTTGGTGTTAAGTATGCAAGATGTGAAACTGTTATAAGAGGAATATGCGTTGGGATTGCGTAGATTATGGATTGTGATGATTAAGGAAAGATTAGATTTAGGGCCTTAGTGGCTGAGTGGCCCCTCTGGTTTCTCCTTTTTTGTTTTATTTGGAATCGAGCAGTTAATGTTTTATTTGGCAAATTCTTTCGACCAATGCTACATATGTCAAGCCCAAATAATTAACAAATAGAGGAGCAAATTGGTTCTTCAAGATAACACAAACTAATTTTGTAGAACCCACCTATAAAAATTCTGCTTCTATGCACGCAGTGAACTAGCAATATTTCGACCAAAAAAGAAAAAGGAGACTAGCAATATAAGATTTATAGAGGTTTGGCTTGAGTGTGCTACTCCTCTCTTCCACTCTAGCAGCCTAAATAGGCCAAATTCCACTAGTAATTCCAGAAGTACAAATATTGTCTTCTTACAAGTGCAGAACCTACTGCTACGCAAAACCCAACCTCCTTTTTAAACTACCTCGCTGTAGACTGAGTAATTATTAGACCCTTCTTGTATGCACAGCACAGTATTCTAATTACACCTCTTAAGTGTTTAGAAAGAGTTGCTCACAAACTTCGCCTTTGACTTATACAAATGCATTCACTCTAACTCCAACCATTTCTCTCATATGTTAACAAATGGATCTGTCACTCTAGCTAACTCTCAAGAACGACACTCAAATGGGTAGTATAATTGTACAAAAGACATCGAATCAAGAACATCACAATGTTGCTCAAATTCTTTAATTTTTGCTGTTCTCAACTATATCAGTTTTGGCCAAGCATCCTCCAATTTTAAAGCCCTAAATTCCAATGTTGCAATTGGATCATTTAGCGGTTGTGTCCATCTAATTCTCTTAAAAAAGGTCTAGGAAAAATTCCTTCAAAAACAGGTTGAGAACCTTACTCCAATATGAGTATGCCTAGTACTCTCTTCTAACTCTAGCAGTCCAAACAGGCCGAATTCCACTAAATGTGCTAAAGTCTAATTAACACCTTGTTACAAGTCTAAAACTTGCTGATGTCATAGCCTGACTTTTTTCTGCAGCAACCCTGCTGTGGGTTAGGTAATTATTGGACCCTCCATATTCGTCCTCACATGCTTGTCTTACAGTACAGTCGATCCTCTCTGCAAATTATTAACCACATCTCTAAACGTTTAAAAAGAGTCCCTCGGACATTTTGTCTCTTACATAGACAAACGCCTTCACTCTAAGTATAATACTTCTCTTGCGTGTTTCCAAATGGATTTGTCACTATTGCTAACTCTTAAGAATAATACTAAAAAGTGTATTACAAGCTTAAAAAATAAAAGGACTCAAGACC
The DNA here is from genome assembly GCA_017140595.1 of Eucalyptus curtisii. Lineage (NCBI taxonomy): Eukaryota > Viridiplantae > Streptophyta > Magnoliopsida > Myrtales > Myrtaceae > Eucalyptus > Eucalyptus curtisii. The sequence goes on along the minus strand of CM029504.1, from coordinate 36,274,954 downwards.
TCTCAACAATGTCAAATTATTTTATTTTTGCCCATCTTAGCTCTATTTAATATGGCCCGAGTTTTCTCCATTTTTTATAGTTCCCAATTCAAACTTTGCACTTGGATCATGACCTACTCCACTTTCTTCTCTCTTTATAGATGCTTAGATTCTACAGAGAAATACACCATATTTATACAACTTCTATGGACAAGAACAACAAGTAGACAAACAAACATAAACTAATTTTTATTCATTTCTCTCCAACTCTACAACTTTTTCGGGTCAAATTTATAGCCAGCGACCTCAAAGGACATTTGAAATTCAAATCCCACGAGTAAACATTGGTTTTGCCTGTTGCAGTTGCAAAATGTCACTCTGCAGCTTTGTAGTAACAGCTTCCCAAAATAGTCGGTTTTGCTCTGTTGCAATCTGTCATCCTCTGTTACTCAAATATGCTAAATTGTTATGATATCCTCCAGTCCACTTTCTATGGATTCCAGCGCTTGAAACAAATTGTAAATCACCAATTACTTTTGGATGGATGAGAAAAGTGGATTCCAGCGCTTGAAACAAATTGTAAATCACAGAGACAAAGCCATCACTTTCAGGATTGTGGATGATACGTTTAGAAACAGGAGGCTGCAGCGTAGCTGGGGTATTGATCCGATTATCTTCTCAATTGGGGACACTTCAAATCCATTAGGGCCCTAGCATGTCTGGGGTGCCGAACCCTAATACCCTGGTTGCGGTGGCTCCTCAGAGTCTTCTCTTTTGTCGTTGGTGGTCTAGGTTGAGATTTGGAGTCTTCCTGGCCCTCTCCGGTCTCTTCTTTTCCTTTTGCCTGTTGTTTAGGCTGTTCTTCGCTTTGACCTGCTCTTGCGGAGTTCTTTTGCATCCGGCTCCCTTCCACTCACTCTGATTTGTTGTCTTGTTGAGTGCAAGTTTTGTGGCGCCGGATCTTATGTAATTGTTGGTTCAAAGCTCTATACATTATTACTTCTCACCAAAAAAAAAAAAAAACAAAAAACAAAAAACAAACAAATTGTAAATCACCAATTACTTTTGGATGGAGGGAGGGAGCGAAATTTGTAGTGATCCCACAAATCTCAGGTTGCACTAGGACAGAAGATCTTGAATGCAAATCTTTCTAAATCTTATTTGTCTTCCCATTAATATGTCCAAGCTTAGTATTAGGAAAAAACCAATGCACCCTGAAGCAAAATTAATCCATCCCGCCGCTCGACAGTATCTACCTAAGTGCCTAATTTGCATTTGACTAAGCACCATGGTAATTGTCTTACAACATCGACGTGTGTCACCACGGAGTTATATTTCTATGCGCATCTTCGCATAGTAACTTTTGCTCAGCAAAGCTTGGCTTATTCCTCTTGTTGTCGGCTGCATTTGTTTAGGTATTGTTTCCAACAGCAAAGTTGACTGCAAAGAATGAATGTTGTTGGCCTCCGATTCTCAACTTTTAACTCCTCAATTCAAAAAGCTAACATTAGCACCAAACTTGCCATCATCAAACGAGCAATATACTGAAATCTCGTCGTCAACGAAAGCTTGGAGTCATCACACGCGCCACCACGTGTTGCCCCTCCTCAAATCCACTGAGCTCATTTTTCCAGTTTACTTATCTGATAAGAATCGAAGATTTTGTGACATTGTTTGAATTATTTTTCAAATGAAAGTTGATTTGTTTCGTTCGACTCACCTTATATTTGAGGGAATAGTTAGCGATATTAAGATATTTATTTGATTCTGCACAGCTCTGAAGATTATGCATATCTCTTTTTTGACATAAATAGAGATATGCATAATCTTGATTGATTATATTTGGTATTACATTTGTCTTATTACTTTAATTAATTATTCAATCAAATTTATAAATAGGTTCATATACTATTTATCAACACATCAAAATATGCTAAAATTTCTCAATTCTTATCATCTACATTATTACCTTTGATAGTTCGACATGTCCTTTTGGTGACGGCTTTTTCTTCTTCTTTTCTTCTTCTTGTCTTCTTCTCCTTCATTTCTTCTTGTGCTTCTAGATTCATTCTGCACTGACATAGGTGATGATCCTATTCAACGTCTAATCTGGTCCGCTATAATATTAAGGGGAAAAAAATTCATAGAAGTGGGTACAAATAGCGTTTTATAGTTAATATGTAAGACAAACACAAAGGTCCGTTCACTACCATCTACGCTAATCTAAGAAAGAATAATGTGCGGAGAGTATCGCTAATGTATAAAATATCTTTTTGAAGATAATTATACGGAGAGTATGTTCAAAATTTGTCTTTAGAAAGTGCAAAAATGTCCTAGTGGTTAGTGGTTTGTGCATGAAACAAAAAAGAAATATAGAAAAAGTTCCTGCTTAATAAAAGAAAAATAACAGAGGAATTCTGTCCTGAAATAGTCGGAGGGTGATTCATCTAGTCCGGCAAGACCCTTGGCCTCTTTGACTTTGACCGTCTCTCCGACAGACATCGGCCACAAAATGCCAAACTTGGAGCGACCATTAATCGAGTCGCTTTCACCGCCACCTTATTCTCTTTCGTCTTGGTCGTCGTCGTCTTCTACTTGGCAACGTGCGCAACAGATCCGCACTTCTGCTCCTCCGAGTTTATCATTGTGTTGATTGAAGCTGCAACTACGACTGCTGCATACTATGCAACAACCAAACAGCATGGCGAGAGAAAGCGAATGCGGGTATCCGTGCTTTGATCTCAACACGGGAGCTAAGATCCCATCGGTAGGCCTCGGGACTTGGAAGGCCCCTCCTGGCGTCGTCGGCCAAGCCGTCATCGAGGCCGTCCAGGTTCTCTCTCCTCTTATCTCCTCTCTCTACCTTCATCGCAGTCCAAATCGATTCGTCTAGCAACGATGGCGCTTTAACGTTCCTCGTAATGCAGGCTGGTTACAGGCATATCGACTGTGCCCGAGTCTATGACAACGAGAAAGAGGTGGATTGGGTTTCTTTCTCATTTTCTTTTGATTAGTCACGAGTACGCAAATGTTTATGTAGTTGGAAAATAATTTATATTACAGATAGGCGTGGCATTGAAGGAGCTATTTTCCACAGGAATCGTGGATCGAAATGAGATGTTTATCACATCCAAGTTGTGGTATGCCTTCATTCAGCCTATGCCTCGACATTGTTTTTCACGTCTATGGTTTGGAGTTGGTTTCAATGGACTACGGCCATTGCGAGTTTTAAGTTCCAAAATTTGTCTTTATCATTTGGTTTACAGGAGAGCCATCATTCTTTCTTGTGGGTTCTGATTGATTAAGCTTTAGATTGATTTAAAAAAAAAAAAAATGTAAGAAAGCCTCTTCTGATGCAGAACTGCCTATATTTTTAATGTCTATATTTTCAAATTTGGTTTTTCAAACCACGGCAATCGTGGGTCTCAAATCCAAGTTTTTTCTAAAAATGAATCGTTTTTTGGGTCTTATGACTTTGGTTTGGACTGCTATTCTGTTTATTCATGTACCGCTACTACATTTAAGTTCCACTTTGATCACAAATGCAGGTGCAGTGACCATGCGGCTGAAGATGTTTCCAAGGCTCTAACTAGGAGCTTACAAGACCTGCAACTCGACTACATTGATCTATATCTTGTATGTTGTTTTGGCACAAGCATTTCCAATATTTGTTTGTGCACTTACTTTAAATTAGTCTAGATTGATCATAGATCTGGAATTTGGCTGCTCCTGAGGAGCTTGATCATAGCCAAAGTGGAATGTTGCAAACCTTTTCTGTGCAGTTCAGGATTGAGATCGGAGAGTAGAATATTCTCATTCGTAAATTCTGAAGTACAAAAAGGAACGCTAAAATTCTAGTAGAGGCTGAGGCTAAGATTCAGGCCAACTCCCAAGAGTGAAGCTGACATGGTGCAGATGCTTCCTATTGTAATGGCGATGCGTCTTACATAAACTCATTTTTGTGTCTTCTTTGCTGTATAATAGATTCATTGGCCTGTTCGGACAAAATCCGGTACTCGGGGCTTTGCCCCAGAAGACATGGTTCCCCTATGCCTTCCTGAGACATGGACGGCTATGGAAGGGTTGTATGCATCAGGTCAGGCTCGTGCAATTGGAGTCAGCAACTTCTCAACTAAAAAGCTGCAGGATCTCCTCAAATATGCGAAAGTGCCTCCGGCTGTTAATCAGGTCGAATGCCACCCTGTTTGGCAGCAAGTGGCTCTCCACAACTTGTGCAAATCCAATGGTGTCCATCTCTCGGTAATCTCCAATGCTCAAAACTGTCCCATTTTATTTCAAGTTCTCATTAAAATTATGTTTAGAATATTGGAGGGTGTGAGTTATCAAGTAGTAGTTGGACAATGTGCGATGGCTTGCGATTGAAAATGGTTTGTCTCATCTATGGTGCTTTGAACCTGATGTTAATGGTGCTAGCCAGAGGAGGCTAGTGGCCTTCATGATGGCTGATGTGGCTGTGACCATTGCCACTGATGGTCGCAGATGCTGGCGGACGACGGTCAATGGTGTGGTCATTGGTTGATCATGGGAGGAGCAAAATAAAAGTCAAGCTAGTTCTACAAGACGTTTTTTCATCATAGAAGCCATCTTCCAAACTTGATCTGCATCGTTCATCATTGCAAAAGAAGAGCCACTTCTGCTTTAGTTCAGTGTAGAATATGGAAAAGGAGATGTTTTCCTGCGACTAAAACATGCACCCTGACCATTTTATTAGCATTTGACAACACATAGCAGAATCTTGGACTGTTGATTGTGCAGCATGGAAGCTTCAATTTCAACTGTTGATTTCGATTCTTTGCAGGCTTATTCCCCTTTGGGATCTCCAGGGTCATGGGTCAAGGGGGAGATCCTGAAGGAGCCAGTTTTGGTTGAAATTGCGACGGAGCTTAATAAATCGCCTGCCCAAGTAGCTCTGCGCTGGGGTATTCAGATGGGTCACAGCGTCCTCCCTAAAAGTGTAAACGCATCCAGGATTAGAGAGAACTTTGATTTGTTCAGTTGGAGCATCCCGCCTGAGCTCTTTGCAAAATTCTCTGGACTCCACCAGGTACATACATGTCACCTCTCCATACTCTTGTTGGATCTTCATAATGTTTCTTGATGCATGTTTCATTTGACACATATGTGATGCAGCAAAGGCTTCTCCAAGGGAACTTTGCAGTCCATGAAACATGTAGTCCTTATAAAAGCCTGAATGAATTGTGGGATGGCGAAATATGAGAGCATATAGATTTCCCTTGGTACAACGCCGCTGAAGAGGGAAATTATTGCTCTGTTTCTTCTTTCAAAAGCATGCAGCCCTTCAGACAACGGTTAGCATTTTGAAAAGAGCTTGTTTTCTTTTCTTTTGGAACTTCTAAACAGGATAAACATCAGTCTAGGTTTGCTACCTCCAATTTGGCTCTGCTAGTAGTGAACTTAGGCTTGTCCTGGGGAATCAATTGCCGAATCGTAAAATCTTTTGACATCTGCTCAGACTTGTTTCCATCTGTCTGATCCATCTACTGTTGCATATGTCAATCCTAATATACAGTTTGACTGATCACGAGTTGCTTCTTGATTAAATAGGAGATAACACTAACTGATGGTATAGATTTTTCTAACTCCTTTCAATACTCTAAATGTGATGCATATATGGATTAGAAGGGCCTGGCAACAATCCCTCACGAAGGATCAAACCCCATATAACCATGATAAACTAAGCTTATTTTTGTGATAACTCTCGCATAATGTCTCGTACAGCATAAACTCTTAGAAATGTGTTACAACACTTCATACAGGAATCACGACAAAAATGAATGCGAGTTACTTCGAAAACAATGTGTGATTGGCTGGGTGAGGGACCATAGCTGGGGCCTAGATTCGAATCTTGAATAGTGAATAGTACGAATGGAGGCCTTTTTTGGAGTTTAGATTCCTGGTTTCTGAATACTCTTGTTTGTCTGTTCTTATTCTGTTCATGTCATTAAAATTAATCATCAGAAAAGTAGAAACGGTTGAAGCTGTTGCCCCCAAGGAGCCATTTTTCCAAAATTTTGCAGTAATACTATTACGAAGCTCACATTCTCAAGATATATTTTGACGAGCTCTTTCTACAGGAAAGCTTTTCGGCATCTTTCTTCACCAGATCTAGCAAATTAATCACAAAAAGAGAGAGAGAAAATGTCGGCAAACATGACTGTCCTAATTGTAAGATCCCCAACCGTAGCACAACGAACATAACCAGAAACAGAGGAGTTCTGCTGCCAAGTCCCGTTGGCAGTTTTCTTATGTTTTACAGAAGCTAATTATGCTGGGATTAACCAATCACATGAAACAATTCATGGGAAGAAGGTTTGCACTCAACATGTTCTTTTATTAACAACAGTGAAATGAGATTGTCATGTCAACGAATGAATGAATGAAAGTTTAACGGTACTCTACTTCAACAATGATCCTAAACGGTGGCAAGTATAAGAAAGAAGCCAAAACAGAGAAGAAATTAAGGGTACAACGTTCAACAGATCCAACCACGTTCCATGAATCTTCTCATAATATATGTCGTCAAACTGCACTAGATCCGCCGCCTCCAGCATTGCCGCCTCCGCCACAAGCAGAACTGGCAGCTGCACCGCCGTCTCCACCACAAGCAGAACTGGCAGCTAAACCTCCATCTCCTCCTCCAAATATAGTATGTTGATGATGGGCATGATGTCCGCCTCCCCTGCCGCCCCAGCTGTCCCCTCCACCAACTCTTAAACGGTAACGACCTCGGAAGATATAACTTATGACAGCAATTACGGCGAAGACAGCCCAAACTATTATGATGATTTCCCACGGTTTCATTTTTCTCTAACTCGTGCCAACACTCTCGATAGCCCGCCTGTTTGAGAGAATTCTGCCAGGCCAATGTGCAGATAACTAAACGCGTGGCGTTTCCTATTTAACCACAGCCTGATGGCTGATACTATATATATTATGGTGGTCAATGAGGCGACTTTGACCTTTGAATTTTCTACACTTTTCTTTCAAGGAAAAACTAAAGATGTCTACGACAAGCAACCGTACTCTGTCCAATATAACACGGGAAGAATCGACCAATTCTGGTCTTACGAGGGCTCATTCAACATGTCGGCTTGTCAACCATGGCATGTCCTCATGCTTGTGCGACGTTCATGCAACATGATTTATCTGTGGAAGAATATGACGAAACGCGGTCCTGAATTGCACGATGATCATGTGAGCGGTCAAATTAAAAAAACGCGGTCCAAGGTTGGAAAACTACTCAAGGCAATCAATTAAACCCAAATAGCAAGATGGGATATTTATTACTTTTTTCTTAACCTTTTGGAACATGTATAGCGCCATATGATAATTCATTTAGCGACTAAACTTAGGACGCATTTGATTCTTCTCCTGTATTTACTTATTAGAGGATGTCAAGGCTATAATAAATTTATGAGGAGCTTTCCAGTTTGAGTGATGCTCTGTAATGTTTAAAGTTGAACATACAACGGGGTGATTGATCGCTTGAGGCACCATAGCAGGGGCCCAGACCAGAATCCTGAATAGTGAATACTACGAATGGAGGCCTCTTTCGGAGTCGAGAGTGCTGGTTTCTGACTATTCTTGTTTGGTTTTTTAGTTTGTTCGTTAAAATTTATAATCAGAATAGTAGAACAGGCTAGAGCTGTTGCAATGAGGAGGAGCTACTTCTCCAATAGTTTGCAGTGATACCATTACGAAGTTCACATTCCGAGCAGGGATGTATACTTCTATGAGCTCTCTTCTCTAGGAAAGCTTTGATCGGACGTCGTCACCAGATCTAATAAATTAATCGCTAGGAAACGGAATATCGGGAAAAATGAGCGTCCTAACTGTAAGAACCCAAAACTTAGGGTGAGGAGCACAACCAGAAACAGAAGGATTCTGTACCTGCCAAGTCCAGTTGTCGATTTTCCTTATGCTTTACATAAGCTGATTATAATGGGTTTTACTAATCACATGAAACAACTCCATGGAGAAGGTTTGCAACTCGACGTATTCTTTTTATTGATAGCAGTGACATGAGGTTATCATGTCGATGAATGAATCGAGGTGTAAAGGTACTCTACTTTTACAATCATCCTCAACAATAGCAAAAGTATTAGAAGGAAGCTGAAACAGATAAAAAAATTGAAGGTAGAACATTCAACAGATCCAACCACTTTCTTTCATTCTCCTCAAAGTATACGTAATCAAACTGCACCAGCTCCGCCGGTGCCTCCAGTACCGCCACCTCCGCCACAAGCAGAACTGGCAGCTAAACCTCCATCTCCTCCTCCAAACGTTGTATGATGATGGGCGTGATGTATGCCGCCGCCGCCGCCGCCTCCACCTCCGCCAACTCTTGGACGGTAACGACCTCGGAATAAAAGAGCTAGGATGGTAATGACGACGGCTAAGACAGCCCAAACTATTATTATGGTTGCCCACGTTTCCATTTTTCTCCGACTAGCTCAAGCACTTTTGATAGCTCTTGGGTTTGAGAGAAATCTGCTGGGCCAATGTGCAGATAATGAACTCGTGGCGTTTCCTAGTGAGCCACAGCCCGATGAGTGATGTTATATATGGTATGGGGGTCATTCAGGCAACCGTGATCTTTGAATTTTCTGAACTAATCTCTTGACCGAAAAGTAAAACGTGGATGTCTTGGACAAGCAACTACTCTTTGTCCAGTACAACGCAGAAGTAATTGACCATTCCTGGGATTACGTGGGTTTATCTAACATGTTGGCCTGTCAATCATAGTACTGTCCTCATGCCTATGGGACACTCATGCATCATAATCTATCTGTGGAAGAAGACAATAGACACGATCCTGAATTGCATACCGATCATGCGAGCGGTCAACGTCAACAATGCCGTCCAATCTTTAAAAAACTACGCAAGACAATCAATCAAAAATAAATTGCCAAGCTGTACTTTGTTGGGAAAACCTCCCAATAAATTTTGACTTGATTTATCTTGAATCTGATAATTGTTTAGAAGTGTCCTCTTACGGGAATAACTCATGAAAATAAGTTTATTCCCATTATACCCATTGCTGTTTGAATATCGCAACCATGAAGAGGAGTCTATATCTTGATGTTATGCAGAACCTAATTCTAAATTGGGTGAAAAGGAATCGGGAAGCCGTCAATGTGTTTGATAGGATGGATTTCCACAGTTGCGTGCCCAATCTTACAATGCGATCATGAATATACTAATTGGGAATGGTTACTTTAATCAAGCCCATAAAGTGTATGTCGTTCATATATCATGGCGGAAGATAATTACGTCTTGGATGTCATCACAATGACAACATGGATTTCAACCATATGGATAACTACAAAGCTTGTATTTGGATATCATCAAATCATGAAATATTCTAAGAGTCTACCAAAACTGGACATCATCAAAATCTGAAAACGTGAAATATTTGTAAACGCGGCAACAATTGACCAATCCCAATAGAAAATTGACCCGACCCATTTCATAATCGACACAACTCGTGTTCGAAATGACTCAAGAATACAAGTATTTCGTCCATTTGAACCAAGCTGATCCGAAATTGAAGAAACTCAAATCCTAAATGAACCTAAACACAACATGGCGCAAACCATGCAATCCCAAATTGTAAGTAAGATATAACATCGTTATACACAAAATTAGTTCAAAAGTATTGATGGCCGATTCAAATTCAATGCATCCAATTCGAAACCACCGAAAGCAAACCAAAACTGAAATGAAAACCGAAATAGACATGTATCCAAATCGAACTATACAAACGTTCTAGAGAACTTCAAATTAGTAAAAACTTGAAACAATCCCGAGTGGAGTTTAAAAAAAATAGAACCTGACATGAACCATTGTTGAGATGATTTGATTTAGCTCGCCATAGTTCCATAAACCAATAAAAAAAATGTGACAAGATTTAAATAAACTCATTAGTTTTATTTCCTCAAATACTTTGCTTTTCTAAAATTTTTACTAAAAGTAAAAACCCTTTTCTACAATTTACTCCAATTCAATTCGATTGAATTGGTTTTTGGCCGGATTGTCTTTTGATCCAATATGATTATGGGGTTCCAACCGAACCGTACGTGCAAAATATTTAGCTAATCGAACCAATCGAGAGGTTGGTGGATGATGGCGTGGTGACTCGTTCGCACGGACTTTGGCGATCATTTTCACAGCACCTGATATGGCTGGTGGCGGCAGGAGCGCGCTGGTGGTGGGGTCTCGATGGAGAGAGTTGTCAGAAAAGTTAAACGTGCAAGGTGGAAGTTTTTGGTGGACTTTTTTTTTTTTTTTTTTTCGAAAAGAAGTTTATAGCATTCTCATTCAAGTAAGAGTTTGGAAAGTAAAAGTATAAGTTTCAGAACATAACAACTCCAAAAGACAAGAAGGGGATAAAAAAACCTAATTAACTTGAAGGGCCTGGCCTTGACGACTCAATCTGTCATTTTGTTGCATTCTAGTCTGCAATGGGTTATTTTCAGGTTTGAGTAATTTTTAACACATGCCTGCACTTCACATATCAATATCAATGCATCTATTTCCTAATTGACCTGCGGTGTACTTTCCCCCAATATCTTTCACCAGTTCTAAGTTATTGGACTCCAACTCCATATGTTATTCTTCTTTCCTTCAAAGTACTTTAGGGTTTGCAACACAGCTTATGCTTCCGCCTGGATTGCTGAAGAAGCTCTGACCGGGTGCGCGCTAGTCCATCGACGGGGACGCCTCTGCTGCCTCGACAAACGCAAGCTACAGCTGCTTCCCCTATTTCTTGAAGAAAAGAACCATCAACGTTGATTTTGAGCACACCGGGCGTTGGAGGAGTCCAGATCTGAGGCGAGCCGTGCGTCAGAGAAGTCCCGATCCGAGGCGAGGTGTGCATCGAGGGGTTCCCGGTCTGATGCGAGCGTTGTGGCGAAGGATTCTCGGTTAGCGACGAGCCGAGCGTCGGAGGATTCGAAGTCTGAGGCGAGGCTTGTGTCTGAGGCGTCCAAATCTAAGATGGGGAGGTCTGCACCTGCTCTTTTTTGGTCTGTTTTCGGCAGCCGCAAAGCTACAGCCGCTTCCCCTGTTTCGTGCGTTGGAGGAGTCCAAATCTGAGGCGAGCCGTGCGTCGGAGAAGTCCCGGTCCAAGGTGAGGTGTGCGTCGGGGAGTTCCCGGTCTGATGCGAGCGTTGCGGCGAAGGATTCGAAGGCTGAGGCGGGGCTTGCGTCTGAGGCGTCCAAATCTGAGATGGGGAGGTCTGCACTTGCTCTTTTTTGGTTTGTTTTCCCACCCACCTGTTGAAGTTTTCTTCCATGGCCGTTGCTGAGGTGATTATGTGTTGAGAATTCAACGGTTTACCTCTGAAACACCAATCGTTGCGGGATTTCCAAATCTGCCACGGTAAAAATCGCTCTTCACCTTATTAAGCTTTCAAAAAAATTAAGGTGGACTTCAATGCATCGCATGAGCATGCTATAATATAGCGTATAGGGCTATTGCAATCTATACCATTATCTTCATAAGAATCACAAATGACATGAATCCTATATCATACATTAAATCAAAGTAGTACACAAACACAGGTCTAGAGTAATTTAGCAAAGCACCATTATTTATGTGCAACGTAAACATATTAGTGACAACTTCTAACTGCCGCCTCCACACCCTCCGCCGCCTCCACCACACCCTCCCCCGTCACCACCGCCACCACCACCTCCCCCGTCACCGCCACCACCGCTGCTGCAACCTCCACCTCCACCTCCACTAGCCACATCGGCTATGATGACTGTCGTTGTTGCAACAGAAGAGGTTGTCGTTGGTGCACCAGAAGATCCCGACGTCGGACGCTTGGTTCTCTTCTTCTTCTTTCTACCTCCAAAGCAACAGCACCCCATGATTTATCAAGTTATACCAAAACGTCTCAGCTTGCAAGTTGCGACCGTCGCCCAAAAAACCACTCTTGCCTATTTTGGTGTTTCAATGAGACTTTCTCCAAAGTTTTCTATCTGATGACATTTATATACATGGCGATGCCGGCTATAAAAGATAGAATAATCAAGTTTTTCCGAAATAGTCGGACTGGCAAGCTCTTAAAAATTCAGCGTAATATCGTGTAAAGGCTCGGCCTAGTCTTCGCGGAGGCGTATGAAGCAAGATTGGTTCAGATGTCACATTTTGGTTTATCCAATCAGATGTGACATTTTGGTTTGTCCAAGTACTTGCATTTTGGCCGCCCAAAAGATCAATAGAAGTTGATGGATTACTCCTGCGTATTTAAATGAAATTTTGGACACTCGTCTGTTTTATAATTGCGAAGATGGGGTTTCCTACCGAGCTTATGACCACTTCCCATGGTGAACGTTGGAGGATTCTTGTGCCGTATCACGTACGCGTACGTGGCGAATTCTGGTTGTTTATAATGAAACCAAAGTTGAATGCGGAGCTAAACATCAGCAGATTAAGACATATATGCAAATGGTCGTTGAACCTTTCAAAAGTTGTGCAAGAAAGAGCAAAAGCGATTTATTATAAAAATTGAGGTCCTCTAAAGTTAATTCTCTCTAAATTGAAGTATCATCATTATTGACATATAAATTTCGTCATTTTACTTAGAATTTTTTTTTGATGACCCAAGGAATCCCGTGCACCGTACCAACACGGACAGCCCGACAGGCCCGGGGTAATGGGGGTAAACCCTAGGGCGACGTTAGTGGAGGATCCACCACCCCGACGTCGCACTTAAGATCGCCAACGGGATTCGAACTCCTCTTCTCTCACAAAGGATCATGGGAGCTTTTATCCAACTGGGCCACCGCATTTTACTTAAAATTTAATCGCATACAAAATTAGAAATTAATCGCTAAAAAAAAAAAAAAAAAAAAAAACAATGATGGAGCATATGGCGGCTTGATCCGCGGGTTGGATCAGTCCGGCTGGCAGGCTGGCGGTGGCAGGGCCATGCGCGCCTGCCGATCACCCTTAAAAGAGAGGGGCTCTGTTGGGTTCTAGTGGGGAAGCAAAGAACAGAGAGCACCGGACAGCGAGCTTGAGAGAGAGGGGGTGAAGGACAGAGAGCTGGGGAGAGATTTGGAGGAGGTGAAGAGACCATAAGAACAGCTGAAGGAGAGAGTTTTAGAGCGAGCAGCCCTCCGGCAGTCCGGCCACGCTTGACTCCCGACCGCACTTTCGAGCCCGCGGCTCCCGTTCCCCGCGTCAACTCTCCGGTAGGTCACGTTTCTTTCCTTTTTTTCGATTTTTCAGGGGATGAGCCATTTTTTCTTCTGAGGATCCCGGCTCGGAGGTGTGCAAGGAGACCGGACGTGGTCCGATCTATCGAGCTCGCCCTCCATTCGCTGTCCCCGAGCCGAGCCGGGTAGGGACGCCCAGCTGAACCCCTTTTTCTGCTAGGGTCTTGCCCTGTTCTCTCGTACTTTTGCACGAGCTACTGAGCCGGGCTTGCATTTCGGGTTCGCTTATGCCACCCTTTGTTAGTGTTGAGCATTCCCTGCTGATTCACGTTGAGTTTTGATCCGGTTTCGAGTCTTGTTCTTGTCCGGGTCTCCGATCATTTGACCCCCACCACTAGTTTGACAAAATGTTTGCGTCAGGGCCGTATGTATTTTCTTCCGATTTTAAGTTGCTCGAACGTGTTAGCCATGGGATACGCTTGTCGGTGAGCTCTCTCTAACCTCAAAATATGTTTTGTGTCACCGCGGTTCAACATGCAAGTCTCGTTCGTGGTGCCTCGGTGTTGTTTTATGCTGTGCATTGTTCTCATAGAATGTTAATACTGGCGAGGAAATGAACCAGCGATCTTGGCGAACGCTGATTTCTTACGTTTGCTTGGATGAGCTTTTACTAATACGCTCCATTTTATATGTTACTCGCTTCGTTGTTGAGTCATGATCGGGGATGGGCGGTGCTCAAATGACGTGCGGGTGTTAGACAGTGGTGAAAATTTTCACTTAATGCCCATCCAATTCCATAACAGATTTTTTGCGTTGTTGACTTAAGTTTTGATTTTGAAAATTGGAGGGCTCGTGTTCTGGGCAGGATAAGGAGAGTCGAGCGAGCAGTGGGGATGGGCGATGGTTGGAAGAGGGCTTAGAGAGAGAAGAAAATAGGAAATTGGCTTGGGTCTAAGCTTTGTAAATTAAATACGGGCTGAATATTGTCGGATTTAGAAACGCACTACGTGCGCTTTTGGCAAAAGGAGCTGGTCTCATTCCATTTGCTTCCCTGGGCCAGGCTGGGCTGGCCAAAGTTTGGGTCTAGGCTTGGTGGTTTGGTTTATTTTTCTTTTTTTTGGGGCCGGGCCTTCTTTTTGTTTTGTTGTTTTTAGGGCTGTCGGCTGGGCTCATTTGACGAGCCCACTTTTGTTGCCGGCTGGGCTCATTTGATGAGCCCATTCTCGTAGCGGACCGATCGGTTACGACTCGGGTCAGACCGGACCCGACCCGGCCAGACAAAAAAAATTTTCCCCAAAAAAAAATTTAAAATTTAAAATATTTAAATTTTTAAAAAAAATGTAGGATTTGGTTAGGAATTTCCATGTCTTGCATTCTTAGTGTAATTAGGCATTTATTTGCTCGTATATTGATTATATCACCCGTTTAATTTGCAAATTTAATTATGTTTAATTACATGTGCTCAATTTACTGCAATTAGGTCTTGGCTATTAATTGTTATTTTAATGATCGCACACCCGCGTGATCACCTCACATGTTAATGGATAGGTGTGAAATCAATCCAAACTGCTTGACAAAAATCTTTACTCTCAAAATAAACAAGATTAGGTACCGAAAGATCACTAATTGGTCAATTAGTGTAATCAAGTCCTCGACCCTAGATTCTCTAGTTGCATAGGAAGCGAGGCATACTTCCATGCCCCGTTTGGTTTCTAACTGACCTCAATAGGCTAGTGGCGACTCTTTATTGCAAAACTCTTTAAAAATACCATAATGTCACGCGGGGTATGAGTTTGAGAGAGCTCTACGTCTTAGGTGTATCCTTTAAGCAATACCCCTAAACCTATTCCCTCCCCCTGAGGGGTAGGTCGCGACAATCATCACTCTTAAATCTAAATATATGGACCCTAAGCAAATTTGATGGCTTAGATCGGGCATACATTTCCCCTTTTTTTTCCTTTTTCATCTTTCCCTTTTTGCCCTTATTTCCATATCCTCACTAGGCACGACACCAAACCCTTGACCATTGAACAAGGTAATGAGCCAATCTCGACCATTAGCTACAACTAGGGCTGAGCATGATTCTAGAATAAAAGCGGAAACCAGAGAAGTGGACTAGTGAAAATTGTTTGGTTTCAGGTTTTAGGAAGAGATGATTCGGTTCCCAATTAAGAATTGGACAGGTGAGAACCTCACTCTTTTAAAGAAAAAATGAAGGTCTCACATTTGTATTTCTGATGCTTCTAGTTCCATTGTTTTAGGTGTTTACAAGGTGAATTATTGGGTTTCTTTTCGTTTTATTAAACTGGTTTTGTCGATTGAAAATATTGAGAGTTGTTAATCTTTATTCTTATTTATTTTGCCTTGAAGATGATTGAGGCTTTGAGTTAATCAAGTCTTTATTCAAAGTAAGTGAAAACTCTAGAGATACATCATAGTGACTAAACATAGCCTATAATCGTTATGATAAATGTAGTTGTTACATATTGAGCCGTGATCTTCAATTTTATCATGACTCGGCAAGCTTATCTCGTCAACAGCATGTCCCTAAAAGTTTGCCCAATGTCCCGCCATTCATCAAGTTAGAGAGGGATCGGAAATCATCAAAATCTGCGGAGCATGCCATTCAATTGGGAAGCGACTGCGACTTTTGTGCTTTTGTATATGTTTTTACTAACTTGTTTTCCTTTTCACTTTGGGGACACACGAGCCATTATGGCACCGAGTAGCGTCCCATTAACCCAATTTAAAAGTTATCTATGGAAAGAAGGAAGGAGAAATAACAATAAAACCCCACATTGTTTTATCTTTTCAAAATTTCCCCATATTTTTGGATTATCAAAATGAGTCCTCACCTTTGAACTAAACCATCCTATGGCTAGACTCCTTGCAGAAACTATATTTTAGTTACCTTCTTGGCCTTTTCAGCATTATGTAATTACGAAATTCCCATTCAAGCCATTTTCTTGAAAAAAGAAGAAGAAGAAGATATTTTTGCTTTATATTAATATATGAAATTCAAAATGAATTAAAGTTGCAATTCAACCACGTTCCCTCATTAGACTCCTCAGGGATAGAATCCGTTGAAGAATTACTTAGAATACAACCGCATTGCATCAAGTATAAAGACTCAAGTAGTTCAGTGATTCATCTCACGTAGATCTCTCTCTCGCTTTGAAATTTATGAGCTGCAATTGTTACGCTTGATGATGCCACTAGCATTAAAAGGATGTAACCTCTCATATTACTAAACTTGTACTCACGTATTTTCTTTGATGTACAATCGTGGAAATTATTTATATATACTCACTTTGCGCGAAAGTATAAAACTTACATTTCTCAACAATAAATATTCAGCATAAAAGCGAACTTTCTATGACGAGTAGAAACGATGCGGACTATGAATAATCAACAACCGCCGCCGCCGCCGCCACCACAACCGCCGCCGCCGCCGCCGCCGCCGCCACAACCTCCGCCGCCGCCACCGCCACAAGTGCCGCCGCCGCCGCCGCAGCCGCCGCCTGTACTAGAATAAATAGTGGCCGCAGCAGTTGTGGCTGCTATGGCAGCGCCCGCACCAGCAATGACCGTCGTCCCATCATCCCTGCCAACCCTCTTCTTGGGAGCTCCACCTTGATAAGTGGGTGGCCGGGCGGCTGTCGCAGTGGGTGGATTGGCTTTCGTCTTCTTACGGCCTCTACAGCAAAAGCAGCCCATGACTGGAATCTCAAGTAGCTTTCGCAGGTTATGATGAAAGACGATACAATAGCACGAGTCTGTTCATAGCTCTCTCTCAATCCCCAATTTAGAGCCGTCGCTTCGCCCAAAGTTGACGAAGTTATTATTAATGCGAACAACTTCTCATTAAGAAGAGTCGAAGGGTGAATGTTTGGGTTGTTTCCTCTGAAACTCGTCGGAAAATGTCTAAGCGACTTGACCAAGTCATAAATCGTGAAGATTCTCTGGATTGATGAGTCCTTACGAAGGAAACTTGAATACTTGCATTGATCTAAACCGTCACATCAAGATCGTCCATCGGCTAAAAGTCCAATTCATATTTTCTTTGTGTCGCCGGAAAAGGGTGCTTTTCTGTCCCTTGTGAAGTACATCCATGGAAAAATTCAGCGTCCCACGCACATAACTTAGCGCATAAGTTGATATTTTTTCCTTATTTTTGGCTCGGTCAACGGATTAATAGGACTTTTCGTGTCCTATTTTCCAAACTTTACTTATATAATGTCTGGACCACCCCTTTCTAGAAAATTATAAACAGTTCGGGGGTCTATGCTATCAACGTCAATTACATTAAATTTGACGAACCCGTAAGTTTAGAATATTTCTAATTGGAAAACGAACTTTTCTTTTGGCATCAATTTTACTACAATTTGATTATATTTCATTTATTGATATATACCCCCATGTATCCAAACAAAATATATATACCTCCTCAAACAATCAAACATAGAAAACATATGTGGATAACGTAAATGCTCGCGATCCAACAAACATAGCTCCACTTTATTTTTTTCAATTTCTACCATGCTTAGTGCCCGGGAGTTGGTTATGTAGTAAAGAAATTTCTATCATCCCGATCGAGGGAACTTAGAGTACCAGGAACGAGGCAGCCGAATCAACTGCCCATGTACCGTCCTGGCTTGTAAGATTTAATATAATCATATAAGCATAGTGAACGATTACATCACCACCAGATGCAACTGTCTATGTACTCTCAATGCGTATCAATATTTAGTAAATAGCTCAAGGGAAAAATCTCTTGACAAACATAAGAGACTAAAGTGAAAGTGTCCGTGGTCCCAATGGCCATCTTCATGATTCGATTTGGCAAAATAGACCAAAAATGAATGTGGGCATTATTGTTGTGGTCCTCACACGCAACACAATGGAATTCAAGTGGAGATGTGTCAATGCAGCAAATACCTAAATTGAAAAATGCAAATGACTTCACATGTGAAGGGAGATTGTTGAGATACGTGTGCGAGTCGTGTTAAAAAAGTGCTAGAGAATAGATATGGTGTAAAATAGTTAATAATCTTAATTAATATATGACCCACTGACCTAAACTTTTGAATAAAAATAACGAATTCGGATTTGGGCTTTCTTGGTGACTTTCTAGAGTGAAAGTATTGGTTTCCCTTGCGTGCTCCTAACAAATTTTAGGAGCAGAACTTGAAATAACTTATCATTTCAATCTTTGAAGCGAATATTTGTTTCAATTACCATTGCTTTGATACAACCTTGTTGCGAGCATTTTAAACTGTGCTTGGCAAAAACTAAATGAGCATAATAAGCACTAGCCTAATGTAATAGACAATCAGACAATGCAAACTTTAATATTTTAGCTCGTAGATCGCAACTGGGGAAAAACCACAGAACAGGCTAGCCAAAAACTTTCAATGTGGAGAGCGAGATTATAACAAGCCTTAAATAGTCGCCCAACGGTGACACGACATATAATCATGATAACTATCTTAGATCACAGCAACGATAAGCTTATCACGCCTAGATGGATTACAATAGTATAGAGAAAAGTACAACCGGTTCTCATAGAGTGGGAATGTCGAAGATGCACTGATGGAAGAGGCTTCCCAACAATTGGCGCCGGTCGACACGTTGCACACATCGCCACGAACAACGAAATGGAATTTCATCATTGAAATCACCACCAGATTCTTGATAAACATAGCAGCACGCTCAAAGTTTTGTTCCCTCCCCCCCCCCCCCCCCCCGCGTCTCTCCCTCTCACTATTTTTCCCTCGGACGAGCTCACTCTTCTCTCAAATTGGCTTCTGTCCAGCTTGTTCTATTCTCTCTCGACTCTTGATTACGATATCATATGCGTGAAATCAGTTTCTTTGATCATGAAGTCCGTAAAAAGGAGTTACAACCCATTATATCTCCAGAATCAGTTTCTTTGATCATGAAATCAGTATAGAGAAATTTTGTTTTATTAAAGATTAGCTCTCAACACCATCAGCACGAACGGTAGATTATAAAACCTCAAAAGAAGGTATCAGTGACGAAATCAGTGACGAAATCAGCAAAATAGCAAAGTTCATGCTTAATATATTGGAGGATCAATCATATTTTTCTTAATCAGAATTAGTGGAAATGACATAAGACTTAAAGGCCATCACTAAATTACATAATATTTAAATCATGTAGACTGCAAATAATGGAACCACATGAATCATGGTTCAGATAAGTTTGATCTAATGTGGCGGAAGCATCTTACATAATAGTTTTTTCACTTCTGAGGATAAGGGAAGGGGAAAATGAGATTTAAATAGCAACTACACTTGCTCGTATATTATTTTTGTGTCCAACTCCCATCGTTACATAAACAACTGTCCTAATTAAAAATATAAATTACATGCGCCGGTTACGGCAACAAACAGAAAAGTTCAGCCACCGCAACTGCCGCCGCACCCTCCCCCGAAACCTCCTGCACCGCAACCGCCGCAACCGCCGCCATCAGCAGAGTAAATAAACGTGGCCGCAGCAGCAGCGCCTGCACCAGCAAGAAGGACCGTGCCGCTGTCTCTGTGGACGCCGGTCCTTTTGGCAGATAACCAGCTATAAATGCGTCGGTGAGCGGGGGCCGCAGTGGGTTGCTTCGTTTTCGTCGCCTCCTCACGAACTCTGCAGCAAAAGCAGTCCATGACTTCAATTCGATTTCACGTTGTTCTGATCGCCAAGAAACAGAACACCCGGTGGCACGAGTATCTTCACGCCTCTGTCCTAATTCTATCCGTGTTTTATAGCCGTCGCGTCGCTGAGAGCTGACGAACTAAATGGCGTCGTCCAAGCAAATGTGAACTAAGATAAGACGGGGAGCATGCGTTGGCTTCTTGTGGAGCGCAGATGACATCAAATAAAAAGAGAAGAGAAAAGAAAGAGTCGAAGTCAAGAAGAACCACCAATGAAAGGGGCTGCAACGCGGCGTGCCCAACAGAGGAGAGAGGAAATCGAGCCCCCTACCCGAAAGAGGAAAGAAGAAAAATAAAAGGGAACTTGAAATGAACGATTGTTGAGATGATCTGATATAGCTCGCCGCAGTTACCTTTTTGGCCTTTTCAGCATCAAGTATCTAGGAAATTCCCATCAAAGCAATATTTTCTTGAAAAAAGAAGAAGAAGAAGAAGAAGATATTTTGGCTTTTCATTAATATATGACATAAAAAATGAATTGAAGTTGCAATTCAATCACGTTCCCTCATTTGAATCCTCTGGGATAGAATCCATTGAAGAATTACTTGGAATACAATCGCATTGCATCAAGTATAAAGATTTGAAGTTAAGTAATTCAGTACACATAAATCCCCTCTTATTTCGAAATTTACTTGCTGCAATTGTTGCACTTGATGACGCCACTAGCACTAAAAGGATGTAACCTCTCGAATTATTGAACTTGCACCCACGTTATTTTTTGTCTTTCCATGTAGAATCACGAGAATTAATTATATATTCATCTTTCGTGAAAGTATAAAACTTACATTTCTTAATGATGAATATTCAACATAATAGTGTACTTCTTGTGACAAGTAAAAATGACGTGGGCTATAAATAGTTAGCAACCGCCGCCGCCGCCGCCACAACCTCCGCCTCCGCCGCCACCGCCACCTCCATCTCCACCTCCACCTCCACCACAAGCGCCGCCACCGCCACCGCCGTCACTGGTACTAGAATAAATAGCGCCCGCACCAGCAATAACCGTCATCCCATCATCCCTGCCACCACTCTTCTTGGGAACTCTGCCTTTATAAGTGGGTGGCCGGGCGGCTGTCGTGGTGGGTGCATTGGCTTTCGTCTTCTTACGACCTCCACAGCAAAAGCAGCCCATGATTGGAATCTCAAGTAGCTTTCACAAGTTATAATGAAAGATGATACAATAGCACGAGTCTGTTCATAGCTCTCTCTCAATCCCCCATTTATAGCCGTCGCGTCGCCCAAAGTTGACGAAGTTATTATTCGCGCGAACATCTTCTCATCAGGAAGAGTCGGAGGGACAATGTTTGGGTCGTCTCCTCTGAAACTTCGTCGGAAAATGCCTACGCGGCTTTTTTTTTTTTTTAATGCCTACGCGACTTGACCAAGTCAAAAGTCGTGAAAATTCTCTGAATTGATGAGTCCTTAAGAAAAATACTTAAATATTCGCATCGATCTAAACCGTCACATCAAAATCGTCTATCGGCTAAAAGTCTAGACCCCCCTTTCTGTCCTTTGTGACGTAAATCCATGGAAAATTTCAGCGTCCCGCGCATAAAACTTCGGGCATAAGTTGATATTTTTTACTTATTTTTGGCTCCGGCAACGGATTAATAAGGACGTTTCGTGTCCTATTTTCCAAACTTTGCTTATATAATGTCTAGACCAACCTTTTCTAAAAAATTATAAACAGTTCGACTGTTGGTGCTATCAACTTCAGTTACATTAAATTTGGTGAACCGGTAAGTTTAGAATATCTCTAATTGTAAAACGAAGTTTTCTTTTAGCATAATTTATAATACAATATTGATTATATTTCATTATTGGTATATACCCCATGTATCCGAACAAAATATATATACCTCAATCAAACAATCAAACATAAATATATATATATATATATATATGTGTGTGTGTGTGTGTGTAGATAACGTAATTGTCTACGATCCAACAGTCAAACTTAACTCCACTTTATTTTATTTTTTTTTCAATTTCTATCATGCTTAGTGCCCGTTGGTTATGCAATAAAGAAATTTCTATCATCCCGATTGAGGGAACTTAAAGTACCAAAAACGACGGAGCCGATTCAACTGCCCATGTATTGTCCTAGCTTGTAAGATTAAACTTAATCATAAACATAGGGAACGATTACATCACCACCAAATGCAACTGCCCATATACTCTCAATGTGTATCAATATTATAGCGAATATCTAAAGGAAGAAATCTCTTAACGAACGTAAGAGACTAAAGTGAAAGCGGGCGTGGTCCCAATGGCAGCCTTCATGATTCAGTTTGGTGAAAGAGACCAAGAATGAATGTGGGTATTTTTGTTGTGGTCCTCACGCGCAACAAAGTGGAGACTCAAGTGGAGACGTGTTGATGCAGAAAGATACCTAAATTAAAGAGTGCAGATGACATCACACGCGAGGGGAAATTATTAGGATTCATGTGCGAGTCATGTTAAAAAGTTTCAGAACATTGACGGGTTGTAGAACAATTAATAATCCTAGTTGATTTATAACTCATTGACAATAATCCTAGTTGACTTATAACCCATTGGTTTAAGTTTTTGAGTGAAAATAAACCCAATTGGATATGTTAACGAGCTTGAATCAGGGCTTTCTTGACGATTTTCTAGAGTGAAAGTATTGGGTTTTTTTGTGCGCTTCTAACAAACGTTAGGAATAACTTATTATTTCAATCTTTGAGGCAAGTATCTATTCCAATTACCAGCGCTTTGACATTACTTTGTCGAGGAATGACTTTGTTGTAAGCACGTTGAACTGTGCATGGCGAAAACTAAATGAGCACAATAACCACTAGTCCAATGTAAATGACGATCGGACAATGCAAACTTTAATATTTCAACTCGCAGATTACAACTGGGGAAAAACCACGAAACAAGCTAGCCAAAAACTTCCAATGCACAGAGCGAGATTACAACAAGCCTTATCTAGTCCCACTAGGGGTGACACAACATACTATCATGATAACTATCTTAGATCACAGCAACGATAAGTATATCATGACTAGATGGATTACAATAGTATAAAGAAAAGCACGACCAGTTCTCATAGAGTGAGAATGTCGAAAATGCACGAATGGAAGAGGCTTTCCAATTGGCGCTGGTCGACACGTTGTACACATTGCCACGAACAACATAATAGAATATCATCATTGAAATCACCACCAGATTCTTGATAAACATAGCTGCACCCTCAAGTTTTGTTTTTCTGCCCCCTTCTCTCCCTCTCACTATTTTTCTCTCGCACGAGCTCACTTTTCTATTGGTTTCTGTCCAGCTTCCTCTATACTCTCTCAACTCCTGATTACGATATTATAAACGTGAAATCAGTTTGTTTGATCAGGAAGTCCGTCAAAAGGAGTTGCGACCCATTATATCTCGAAAATCTGTTTCTTAGAGGACAATAGAATTATTCCAAATTGAAAGTATGGAGAGATTTTTTTTTTTTTTTTTATTATTATTAAAGACTAGCTCTCAATACCGTCAACACGAACAGCACATTATAAAACCTCGAAAGAAGGCATCAGTGATGAAACCAGTGATGATATAGCCAAATTTCATGGTTAATCTATTGGATGATCAATCATATTTTTCTTGATCGGCATCAGTTTAAATGACATAAGACTTAAGGCCACCACTAAATTACATGATATTTAAATCTAACGTGACGGAAGCATCATACATAATAGTTTTCTCATTTTTGAGGATAAGAGAAGGGGAAAATGAGATTTAAATAGAACTATATTTGCTCTGATATTATTTTTTATGTCCAACTCCAATTGTTGCATAAACATCTGTCCTAAATAAAAATATAAATTGCATGCGCTGGTTACGGCAACAAACAGAAAAGTTCAGCCACCGCAACCTCCCCCGCACCCTCCCCCGCAACCTCCTGCACCACAACCGCAGCAACCGCCGCCATCAGCAGAGTAAATAAACGTGGCCGCAGTAGCAGCGCCTGCACCAGCAAGAACGGCCATGCCGCCGTCTCTGTGGACGCCGGTCCTTTTGGCAGATAACCAGCTATAAATGCGTCGGTGAGCGGGAGTCGCAGTGGGTTGCTCGTTCTCTTCGTCGTCTCCTCAAGACCTCTGCAGCAAAAGCAGCCCATGACTTCAATTAGATTTCACGTCGTTCCAATCGCCAAGAAAGAGAACACACGGTGGCACGAGTATCTTCACGCCCGTGTCCTAATTCTATCTGTTCTTTTGTAGCCGTCGTGTCGCTGAGAGCTAACGAACTAATGGCGTCGTCCAAGCAAATGTGAATTAAGATAAGACGGGGAGTATGCGTTGGCTTCTTGTGGGGCCCAGCTGACATCAAATAAAAAAGGAAAAGAAAAAGAGAAAAGAGAAAAGAGAAAAGAAAGAGTCGAAGTCAAAAAGAACGAAAGAAAGGGGCTGCTTCGTGGTGTGTCCAGCAGAGGAAGGGAAATCAAAGAGAACTTGAAATTAGCGAAAACTTAAAACAATCCCCATCGGTGTTTGGAATATAAAGAACTTGAAATGAACAATTGTTAAGATGATCTGATTTAGCTCGCCGCAGTTCCATAAACCAATGGAAAAAGGTGGCTAGATTTCAATAAACTCGTTAGTTTTATTTCCTCAGAAACTTTGCTTTTCTAAAATTTTTACTAAAAGTAAAAACCCAATTCTTCAATTTACTCCAATTCAATTCGATTGACTTGGGTTTTGGCTGGACTGTCTTATGATCCAATACGAGGATTCCAACCGAACCGTACATGCAAGACGTTTAGCTAATCGAACTGATCGAGGGGTTGGTGGACGATGGCATGATGACTTGATCGCATGGACTCCGGCGATCATTTTCGCAACGCCCAGCATGGCGGCGGCGGCAGGAGCAGGCTGGTGGTGGGGTCTCCATGGAGAGAGTTGTCAGAAAAAGTTAAAATGTACAACCTTAAAGTTTTTGGTGGAGAACTAATAAGATATGTCGAGGTCCAAAGTAAATTGGACACATGTCAATATTTGATGAAAGAGATAGCAGAAGGGTACATAAATAATGGGTATAAATATATTTGCGTTCATCTGATCCAGCTTTCGAAAAAATTAAAGTGGACTTCAGTGTATCTGCATGCACATGCTCTGGTATAGCGTATAGGGCTGTTACAATCTGTATTATTATCTCCAAAAGAATCAGAAATGACATCAATTCTATATCATAAGTAAATACGACAAGAAGTACACAAATATATAGGTCTAGAGTAATATAACAAAGCAACATTATTTTATGAGCGACATAAACATACTAATGACAACTTCTAACAACCGCTGCCGCCGTCGCCGCCACCATTGTCTCCGCTTCCCCCACCGCCACCGCTGCAACCTCTACCTCCACTAGCTACATTAGCAGATATGATGTTTGCCGTTGTTGCACCAGAGGATCCCGACGTCGGACGCTTGGTTCCCTTTTTCTTCCCACCTCCAAAGCGAGAGCGCCCCATGATTTATCAAGTTATATCGAAACGTCTCAACTTGCAAGTTGTGGCCATCGCCCAAAAAACCACTCCTGCCTTGGTGTTTCGTTAAGAGTTTCTCCAAAGCTTTCTCTCTAATGGCATTTATATACACGGCGATGCCTGCTATAAAAGATGGAGTAATCAAATTTATCCGGAATAGTCAGACTGGCAAGTTCATGGAATGTCATAAATTCAGCGTAATTCGCGTGTACGCTCGGTCTAGTATTCGCGGACGTGTATGGAACAAGTTCGGTTCAGATGTCATATTATGGTTTGTCCAGTACTGCATTTTGACCGCCCAAAAGATCAATGGAAGTCGTTGGATTCCTCTTGCGTATTCGTATGGAATTTTGAATATTCTTCTGTTCTAAAATTGCGAAGATGGGATTTCCTACTTGAGTTTACGACCACATCACATGGTGAACGGTGGTCGGTTCTTGTGCCGTATCCCGTACGCGTACGTGGCAAATTCTGGATGTCTATAATTAAACCAAAGTTGAATATGAAGCCAAACATCAGCAGATTAAGACAGATATATGTAAGTGGTCCTTGAACCTTTCAAAAGTTGTCCAATAAAGAGCAAAAGCGATTTATCATAAGAATTGAGGTCCTCTAAAGTTAATTCTCTTTAAATTGAAGTATCATTATCACTTTAAAATCTGAATATATTGATACTAAGCGAATTTGATGGCTTATATCGGGCGTACATTATCCCTTTTTCCCCTTTTTCATCTTTCCCTTTTTGCCCTTGTTTCCATATCCTCACCAGGCAGGCACAGCACAAACCCCTCAACCATTGAACAGGACATCGAGCCAATCTCGACCATTAGCCATAATTAAGGATGAGCGCGATTATAGGGAGAAGTGGTTCTGCTTTCAATTCAATTTTTATAGGAACCACTAGTTCCCAGTTTGGTTCCTAGTTCCCTTACGAACCAAACTGGAACTGGGAACCAAGACGGAGAATCGGAATTGGACCAAAAACCTAAAGTAAAACCCTTAATTTTTCTCCTGAATCAGAACCTAAAGTGATGTTCATATTTTTATATATTGTAATTTTATATATATATCTGATATGTAAATATTTTATTTAAGAAGAATGCTTGGGCAACGGCACCATCCCTCTTAAGAAAGAGACGGTGCCTTCCCTGCCAATCAATTTCGCAAAGATACCAGTTAAATTACTTAGCCGGTTTCTTTGAAAATTAGGTAGGAAAATATCCCTGATAGTGAGATTCCTTATATGATAAAAATAAAATGAAAAGTGACTAACGTGAATAAAACCAATAAAATACCTATAACAATACAAGATTTATAATCCATAATTATTCACGCAATCACCAATTGAGTAATGATGATCAAGAGCTCAAATCAAGTAACCATGATCTCTAGCTTTGTGACTCGAAAAGATTTATAGGACATGATTGCTATGAGCTTTGCGACTCGAACTCATGGTTGTTGCAAGCTCAAATTAAGCAGTCATGTCTACGAGCTTGAATCTTAAAATATTTCTTTTTCATGACAATACAAATATTCCATGACAACCATATCAAGATAATGAAGTGACGCAAGAGAAAAATCAAGTCCACTGCTAATCATTTGGTAAAAGAGATAAACTTTAAACAAAATTTGAAAATCCAATGTATCTATGTTATGTGCACATTGGGTATTTAGTATTCTTCATTTATGAATTCTTAAATGTCATTTATTTTATTTCGGACAATTATTCACTATCTAAAATTTGCAGTCAATTACCTCTTGGATTTTCTTTTCTTGAATAATGTCATTAGATTTGTTTCTTACAAAAATACAAAATCATGATTTGCTCTTGTGATTGCCCATTACAGATAAGATAAAAAGGATGGCTCGGGCTGCACCGTTACTAATCAAAAGTAATGGTGCCGTCATGCAAGCACCCTCCTTTATTTAATCTCTTATTCTTTTTCTAGATATGGATTATCTTAATAAGGAGTATATCATCTATAAATAGAGTTTACCCATGGAAGCGAAATGAATATATGTGGTGAGCCTTTCTAATAACTATTTTAGTTTAGTTAATAGTAATTTAAAATTTAAAACAATTATTAAGTGATTAACTATGAATATTGTTTCTTTTGATTTAAGGTGATTAGAATTTGAAACAATTTAAGGAATGTAATTATATAATTAGGTTTTATTTACGTGTTTTCAACCTCCTATTATTTATTTTATTGCATGTATTCATTTTTTTCTGGATTGTTGCTATCAACAAATGAGAAGTCTTCATTTTTTGTTGCTGTGTTCATTTTCTTTTCGCTTAACTAACACTAAAACAAAAAAATAAATAAATAACATGTCAGACCTTAGAATCAATCTTGAAACTTATAACATGGGGCCCGTTTGGTTAGGTTTTGGGGAAATGCCTTTGGCCAAATGCAAATATCTTTAGGGTAAAGGAGTTTTCGGGAATGCTCAGACGTTTGGCAAATTATGCATTGGAAAGTGACTTGTGTAAAAATACCGTTTGGCAAAACTTATTACAAATGGGCTTCTGCTTTTAATTTTTTTTTTTTAAATTAGAAAATCAAATCCGGTGGCCGGCGGTGCCGAACGGCCAGATCTAGCCGCCTGAGGTCGCGACCTCAGGTGACGCCGTCGTCGCGACCTCGGGCGCTGGAGGTGCGAGGCCGATCTGGTGGCCCGAGGTCGCGCGGACCCGGCGGCGTGACCTCGGGCGACGCCGTCGCCGCTGGAGGCGCGACCTCGGGCGCCCGAGGTCGTAGAGGCTAGATCGGCCTCCGGACCGCCGAATCGGCGGCTCGAGGTCCGCACGACCCGTGGAGCCGCCCGAGGTCCGTGGCCGCTTGGTTGCACGTCGCGCCGCCAGACGGTGGTCACCGGGGACGCGCGACCCTTAGGCGGCGGCGACGGTGGTGGCTGCGGGAGAAGCCCGGTGGCGGGAAGAAGAAGAAGAAGAAGACATGGGGAAAGAGGAAGATGAACAATATGCGTGGCATTTCCGAAATGCCGAATGCTCAATGCTCCCCCTCCCCAGCTTTCAGCATTCAGCATTCGGAATGCTCATATTTGGGCAAAGGAGCTTTCAAAAACTTTGCCAAACACAAAAAATTTTCCCAAGGGGCTTTGGGAATGCCCAACCAAATGGGCCCATGGTAGGTTTCAGGTGAAACCTATAAAGAATCTGGAACTGATCACCCCTAGCCACAACCGTGCCTCTTCTACCCTTTAATGCTGTTAGACCTCCTCACCGCCATCCAATGGGCCCACCCTCAAGCAACTAATGCCGCCATCTCTCCCTTTGTTTCCCCCTCTTTGCAACTATTGATGTTAAGTCGAGCTAGTTTAATTGCCTGGTCCGACGTCATCGAGCCCAGGACTGGCGAAGTCCTGATCCCGATCCCGTTGGCCTCAGGCGATGACGACGGAAGAGTCGCGATCCCTACCCCTCCTTTGTATTCGATGAGGATAAGGAGGTGAGATCGAGGGCTCACCACCCACTGGCCACTTCGGATTCAGTGTCGCCTGAGGCAAGGTGGCGACACCGGGATAACAGTAAAGACAGTGCGAGTCCTTCCCTTTTCGAAATACACACGAATTAGAAAACATGATTCAGAGGTTGTAAAATAAACTCAAAAAGCAGTCTGAAGAATTGATCGAGTCTGTAACCACTACTGATGAACTTCACGCTTGCATCAAGAGCTTGGGCGAACAGCTGATCAAACAAGCATGAGAGTTTGAAGCTAATGTGGAAACAATAACTTCTGCAAATTTCAGGATATGACTTTGCCCTAATTAGAGGATTTGGGTTAAGGTCGCGCCCGCCCGCACCCCCCCGGGCAGAAGAACATAGCAATTTTGCCCTAATTCGTTAATTTGGGGCAAACATATGCCCAAAGGATGTCGTTTAGCCCACTCATGTGCTGATTCATCTTGGCGGCAAAACACACCAAACGTTGTATAATAAATTAATGCCACGTCAAATCTTCTGGGGAAGCATGTCGCTGATAGCTTTCAAGTGAATGATTTTCAATCAATGTGACCCTCAAGTAATCGAAGAAAAATGTTATGGCAATCAAATGGGTACCGTACGAAAGTGATGACATTTATAATATTCTTATCCCAACATTGACAGAGTTGGGTGTGTGCATAAGTGGTAGAGTTGCAGTATTGGGAGGAAAGAAGCTTGAACGTGTTTTGGTATTTGGTATAAATTCCCTAAAACACAAGGGTGTTTTTGTCTAGCCTTGTCCATCCTCTAAAGATGATTGTACATATTTTATTGTAAGTTGCAATCACAATACTGAATTTCGATCTCAATGGCTAATTTTAAACCTTTGATGGGTAGTCAACTTTACAAGAAAACCTAGAATGTAGGGGTGAACGGTTTCAGGGTGGATAGTTTCCAAACCTAAAACTCATAACTTATCTTATCAAGACACATTCTTAATTTTTAAAACTTAGAACCTATAATATATATAACATCCGGAAATTCTTACATCAGTTAATATGTAGGAAATGAAATGATAAATGTCACAAGTAGAAATTTTGATTTGGAATGGTAACACTACAGTACGTAGGAGATTCAAACGGTATTTTTTTTTTTTTTGTCCGTAATTTTCGAAAAGTTATTTCATTAGGGTTAAATTATTAACTATTGTTATTTAGAGTGAAGATGAAACATGTATCTTCACATTGGTTATAAACTAAGATTATTACATTTTAAGTTTATGTATCAAATGAGTAAGTCTCACTTAGCATCCGGTAATTCTTGTTGAACGTTTTAGTGGACTCAAAATATTTCGAGCGGACACCGTTTTCCTTGTATACAAACTGATTTCCTAGATATCTTGGCAATTTAACAAAATATCTACTTTGGAACCAGAGTGTTAAGCCAAATGCCATCCTTCAATTTGTACACCTCTCTCTCATTCTCCACCAGGTGTTTTTAACTCAAAGTCATCATTACTTTTATCCTTGATTAATAAATCTTATCTCTTTTTAACTCTCGTAAAGTTTTCTAGTGCATCTTCCTTCTTTAATCTAATGAGCCATTTCAAGAAAACTTCAACTCATTCTTGCAAAAAAAAAGATAGTCCCATGTCTCTTTCCCTTCTCTTTCACTTCACACTCTTTTGAAGAAAAGATGAAGGTCTCACATTTGTATTTCTGAAGGTTCTAGTTCATTGTTTCAAGTGTTTACAAGGTGAATTACTGGGTTTCCTTTTCGTTTTATTAAACTAGTTTTGTTAATTAAAAAAATTGAAAGTTGTTAATCTTTATTCTTGTTTATTTTGCCTTAAAGGTGATTAAGGCTTTGAGTTGATCAAGTTTTTATTCAAAGTAAGTGAAAACTCTGAAGATAACAATACATCATAGTGAGTTAGTGACTAGATATGGCCTATAATTGTTATGATAAATACAGATGTTACACAATGGGCAATGATCCTCAATGTTATCATAACTTAGCAAGCTTATCTCGTCAACAGTATGTCCTTGGAAGTTCGCCGGATGTGCCCGTATTCATCAAGTTAGAGACATATCAGACATCATTAGAAGCTGCAGAGCACAACATTCAATTGGAAGCGATTGTAACTTTTGTGCATTTGTTAATGTTTTTACTTACTTGTTTTTTCCTTTTCACTTTGGGGACACACAAGGCCATAATGGTACCAACTAGCGTCCCGTTAACCCAATTTAAAAGTTATCTGTGAAAAGAAGGAAGGAGGAATAACAATAAAACCCCACATTGTCTTATCTTTTCAAATTTTCCCCATATTTTTGGATTATCAAAATAAATCCTCACCTTTGAACTAATCTATCCTATGGCTATAGACTCCTTGCAGAAGCTATATTTTAGTTACCTTTTTGGCCTTTTCAGCATTAAGTATCTAAATTCCCATCAAAGCCATATTTTCTTGAAAAAATAAGAAGATATTTTGGCTTTTCATTAATTTATGAGATTCAAAAGAGTTAAAGTTGCAATGCAATCATGTTCCCTCATTAGAATCATCAAGGATAGAATCCGTAGAAGAATTACTTGAAAAACAATCGCATTTGTGTCAAGTATAAAAATTTGAAATTAAGTAATTCGATAATTAATCTCACCTAGATCTCTTTTGTTTCAAAATTTACTCACTGCAATTGTTGCACTTGATGATGCCACTGGTATCAAAAGGATGTACCCTCTCATATCATTAAATTTGCACTCATGTTATTTTTTTTTTCACGTACAATAGCAAAAATTATTTATATATTCATCCTGCGTGAAAGTATAAAACTTACATTTTTTAATAACAAATATTCAGCATAATAGTGAACTCCCTATAACAAGTAAAAACAATATGGGCTATGAATAGTCAGCAACCGCAGCCGCCACCACATCCTCCGCCACCTCCACCACAAGTGCCGCCACCACTACTGGTAATAGAATAAATATTGGCTGCAGCAGCTGTGACCGCTACGGCGGCGCCCGCACCAGCAATAACCGTCATCCCATCATCCCTGCCACCCCTCTTCTTGGGAGCTCCGCCTTGATAAGTGGGTGGCCGGGTGCCTGTCGCGGTGGGTGGATTGACTTTCGTCTTCTTACGACCTCCACAGCAAAAGCAGCCCATGACTGGAATACAAAGTAGCTTTCGCAGGTTATAATGAAAGATGATACAATAGCACGAGTCCGTTCATAGCTCTCTCTGAATCCCCCATTTATGGCCGTCGCGTCGCCTAAAGTTGACGAAGTCATTATTCGTAAGAACAACTTCCCATTAAGAAGAGTCGAAGGGAGGATGTTTGGGTTGTTTCCTCTGAAACTTCGCCGGAAAGTGTCTAAGCGACTTGAGTCATAAATCGTAAAGATTCTCTGAATTGATGAGTCCTTACGAAGGAAACTTAAGTACTCGCATCGATCTAAACCAGTCACATCAAGATCGTCTATCGGCCAAAAGTCCAATTCATATTTTCTCTTCATCTCCAGGAAAGTGTGCTTTTCTGTCCTTTGTGACGTAAATCCATGGAAAACTTCACCGTCCCGCGTGCGTAACTTCGGGAAAAAGTTGATGGTTTTTTACTTATTTTTGGCTCGGTCAACGGATTAATAAGGACGTTTCGTGTCCTATTTTCCAAACTTTGCTTATACAATGTCTAGACCACCCCTTTCCAGAAAATTTTAAACAGTTCGATTATCGGTGCTATAAACGTCCACTACATTAAATTTCGTGAACCCGTAACTTTAGAATATTTCTAATTGTAAAACGAAGTTTTATTTTGGCATCAATTATACTACAATATTGATTATATTTCATTTATTGATTATACCCCACATATCCGAACGATATATATATAGAGTTTACATAGAAGATCTACATCTTCCTCTAGTTCTCTATCACAAATGGACTCAGATCCAAGTCCTATACATAGAGAAGAAGTAAGGATAGAAGATTTCAACAAATCTATAAAGAATTGGGAAATTCTTAAAATACAGCTTAAGGAAATATACAAGCAATCAAAATTGAAGTTTTTCAAAAAATCAGACTATGTCATAACTACTGAAGAAAGAGATGTTCCTCTTTCTAATTCTTATGAAAAAATACATCTTTTGAACAAAGAGTCCATTCTAAAGCATAAACAAAAATACAACTACATTCATATAGGACTAGTCCAAGTAGGAATCAAACCTCTTACTAAAGAAGGCCTTAATACTTCCATTCTCTTAGTCTTACGTGATTCACATCTTTTAAACTATGATGAATCCATTCTTGGTAGTGTAGAGACAAGTCTCTGCAAAGGACCCATACATTTTGACTGTTATCCCAATTTCTCCGTTTCCCTCAAAGATAAGAACATTCTTAGAGCTTTAACACTCCAAATCAAAACCCATAATTATAAAGTAGCAGATGGATATATTCTTTTAGCCCTTGTCTATAGAATTCATTACAAAGCCATGTCCTCCGCTTTTGGAGAAAATGCTTTCAAACATAGTCCACGGGGAGAAACACTCCTTCTCCAAACTGACATTTCTAGAGCAAATACTACAATTCCTAGGTCTATTAATTGGAACCAAGTTACTTTACCAGAACAATGGGAATTAGAAAACCAAATTCCCCAACAAGTCGTTCGAATACAGATCCTACTAATGTGATTCAACATCCGAAAGGAAGAGTGACCATTAGATTTCCTAGAAGATCATTCGATTCAAGATCTAGTCCTTCCTTTCATAATTCCTACACGAGGTCCATAGATGTTAATCCTAATCTTCCTCCTATAATCACCATTCCTCCTAGTACGCATAGAAACACTCCTCCTCCTAGTATACAAAGAGACACTCCCACACGTGCCACAACACATTTACCTCCTTCCACTAATAGAAGTAATCATGAGACACCTCTTGAACCAGAAATTAGTGGTTTAGATAATAGATCAGGGAGTTCCAGGCCAGCTTATCAACAAAACCAGCCTGAAACAGTTCTAGAAAATACAGATTCTCCTCATCATTCTCCTACTTATTCGCAAATGATAGATGCCGAGCTTAATGTTTTAGAAAAACATTTTGAGCCAAACAAAGCTTTTCTTAATAAAGAATTTAATTCTGAAAACAACAAACAATCGAGAGAATGGTTCTTCAAAACCTTTGCCGATAAAGCAAAAGACATCAAACAAAAATATTACGACTACATATATGAATATGAAGTCCATATATTTTTCTTTGATTGGTTAGAAGAACAATTCCTCGAACCAAAAGAAATAATTGTTTTAGATCATCATTACAAGTGGAAACTTGATAATGGCGAAACCATAGAATCCAATCATCCACCCCTTAGGAGAATAAAAATTCAGCATGGAGATAGCGAGGTTACAGCCACTCCATTTAGGCTTCCGGACAAAGGAGATTCTCTATACACCCACAAAGTTATTGAACAAAACAATTTTACTAACCAACATTTAGTAACCTTAGGAAAACAATTGAATAGGATAGAATCCACCATCCAGAATCCTACTCAGCTTATTACACCACAAATTGACACCCTAAAAAACCCATTTTTAAAGCCTTTGAATTTCCAAAAAATCTTAGCCCGAGTTTGCCAAAGCTATAGAACAAAAGAAAAAACTCTTAGGAAAATCAAAGTTATAACCCGATCCTATACTAGACACTCCTAAATTCCGAGTCTTATCATTAGAGACACTCCAGCACCAACCCACTATTAGCACCCCGACCAAACACTCTAGTAATTCCGATATCGAGTCGGTCCACCGAGATTAACGACTCAATTGGAGACAACCTCGAAGCTTTATTATAGCGAGCTACCCCACCAGACATTGCCCAAGAAGAATCATCGCAAAAAATACAGAATAAATACTCTCCTGACGCCATCTATGAATGGAATATTGATGGTGTTGCTAAAACCAATATTATGAACCTTCTTAACAACATGGTTATGCTTGCTAATGCCTACAAAACCCAGCAAGATGTTTCTGACCATGCTGTTGCTAATCTTCTAGTAGCCGGATTTACTTGGACAACTAAAAGGTTGGTGGGATAATTACCGACAGATGAACAAAAAACACAAATTTTAACTGCTTATAAGGTAGATGATTTTGGTCAACGCATGGATGATGATCAAGGACATCTCATCCAAGATGCTGTCAATACCCTCATCTATTCCATTTCACAACACTTCGTAGGAGATTCTTCACATATTAGAGATAGAAACCAAGATCTTCTTTCCAATTTGCGTTGCAAATCCTTAGGAAGATTTAGAGAATACAAAGAGCTTTTCTTTCAAAGGGTTCTTATTAGACCCGACTGCAATCAACCCTTTTGGAAAGAAAAATTCTTAGCAGGTTTACCTCAGATTATAGGAGACCAAGTTAGAGATAAAATTAGAGAAGAATACAGCGGTCAAATTCCTTATGATATCCTTTCTTATGGAGAAATAGTCTCTTATGTTTATAGACAAGGAACACAAATATGTAATACTATCAAATTACAAAGACAACTCAAGGAAGAACAATCCCTCACCAACAGGAGTCTAGGAGATTTTTGTGCCCAATATGACCCCTCTTATAATGAAAAAACAAAAACAAAATGTAGGGGAACTTGTCCTCCTGAGAAAGAAACAAAAAAACATCGCAACAAACCTCAACCCCGTAAGAATAACCAAAGACACGTTTTCTTCAGACAAAATACAAATTTCCAACACGTTGTTATTCTTCAAAAATAACTTCCCAAGACAAAGCCTACCAAATTGGTTTGACTCTTGGTGGGATCTCTTTGGTCCTTTAGACATAATTTTACACCCCACAGTCAAACAAGATTATGAGGTTTTCAGTAAATACTTCGTACCAACACCACATGATATAAGGTTCACATGCCTTATGCATTTCTTTATAATATTCAGAATCTCTTGGGTAACAGCCTGGGAATTTGAATACAATACATCCACAAAACCTGGGGTACCAGTCCTTGTCCGAAAATACAAAACAAAATGGTGGGATGGATTCAAACACCATGAACAAGGATCCGAAGCTGCAGTTAGAACATGGCTAAACAGCCAGAAAAACATGATAACCACAGTCCCGTCAAATACATCCTTTTTACAGGAGAAATCCATGGCAAGTGCAGCACTTGCTGCAGTCCAGAGCAGAGAGGAATACTGTAACATCCTCAGGACAATGCTATCGGAAGCGGAAGAATCACAATGTGGATCTTCCAAATCTCAAGACAATACAGACGAATCCTCACAGTCACATCACAGTGGAAACACTAATGAAGATGACTGCTACGGGATCAACCGTAAGGAAGCAATCTTTTCTACAATTTTAGGATATATATATATATATATATATAAATATATATATATCCCAATCAAACAATCAAACATATAAAAAATATGTGCATAACGTACTTGTCTGCGATCCAATGATCAAACATAACTTCACTTATTATTATTATTTTTTT
The DNA here is from genome assembly GCA_017140595.1 of Eucalyptus curtisii. Taxonomy (NCBI): domain Eukaryota; kingdom Viridiplantae; phylum Streptophyta; class Magnoliopsida; order Myrtales; family Myrtaceae; genus Eucalyptus; species Eucalyptus curtisii. The sequence continues at coordinate 36,238,581 of CM029504.1, read as the reverse complement.
TAATTTCTATCATGCTTAGTGCCCCTTAGTTGGTTATGTAGTAAAGAAATTTCTATCATCCCGATCGAGGGAGCTTAAAGTATCAAGAACGAGGCAGCCGAATCAACTGCCCATTTACCGTCCTGGCTTTATAAGATTTAACATAACCATAAGCATAGTGAACAATTGCATCACCACCAGATGCAACTACCCATGTACTCTCAATTTGTATTAATATTTAGTAAATATCTCAAGGGAGAAATCTCTTGACAAAAGTAAGAGACTAAAGTGAAAGCACCTATGGTCCCAATGTGATGTAGAACAACATGCAAATGCTTTTATGAAAATATTGGAGCGTTATAAGAGCGGACGATCTCACAAATCAAAGAGGATTGCGTGATCTCAAAATTACAAATGAATTACAATATTTGATTCACGTGTTTCCCTTGATTTTTGAGATGTCACATATTTCAGACGCGTTTTGCAGATTTTCTAGTTGCATTTTGATGACTTTTCCTTTTATCAAAATCTTTTCCTTAATTTTATTATTCGATTTCAGTTATTTGGTTATTTCCTAAATAGTGACTTCCCTATAAATAGGTGCCTAAGATATTGTAACTGCACTTCATTATTCAAAATAAACACTATCTTTTGGAATCATTTCCAAGCACATCTTCCTTTATGTCATTTGGTATCAGAGTAGGTCTCTCCTATGACGATGGACAATAACGTTAATGACTATCTCCCCATAGCTGAAGGCCGTAGAAACGAGCCTATTACACAGGATGAGTTCAACCAATTTGCGGAGCAAACCGAACGGAGGTTTCAAGGATTACTTGTCGCCTCTAGCGTTTGTCTACCAACCCATACCCAGTAATCTTCCAGTCGAACGTGCTCAGCCCGCTCGAGATCCAAAAGCAACTATGGAACGTGGGGCAAATCCCCAACAGAGGCGACAAGCCTATGTCGAGGACTCTAAAGGAGAAGAAGAGTTCCTGGATGGGCCTATTTGTGGAGTCCACCAGAACGAGGGATATCGACAAGACCCCTAGCAACATCAACTTAAGGTTGACCTTCCGACCTTCAATGGCAATTTGAATATTGAAGACTTTTGGATTGGCTTTAGGAAGTTGAGAAATTCTTCGATGCCATGGAGATTGAAAATGATCGCCAAATAAAATTGGTGGCATACAAATTGAAGGGCGGCGCCTCAACGTGGTGGGAACAAACACAACCGAACTGACGTCAACAAGGAAAAGCTCCCATCCGAACGTGGAATTAGTTGAAGGAAATGTTGAAGGTTTGATTCCTCCTAATCGATTATGAACAATTAAAGCAACTAAGCCTATCAGTCCAACACGAAGGAGTTTCTCCGACTTTCCACCCATAAAAACCTAGCCAAGTCGAAGGCATAATGGACCACCAAGTACATTAATGATTTGCATTTTAATAGTCAAGACCATGTTTCACTACATCGTTTGTTCTCCATTGAGGATGCTCAAGAGATGGCCCGAAAGGTCAAGATGCAATCAAAGAGAACTAGCTCCATTAATTGAGCTAACAATTATTCTGCTCAAGGATCTTTTGGAAGGGGAAGACAACTAAATGTTTCAGAATCCTCCAACTAGCAAACCAGCACTATGAACTGAATTCCAGGGAGTACTACTAGGGTGCCCAAGGAACCAATCACTACAAACAACCGTAACGCCAATCATAATGCACGAAACCCGTATGCTAAGGCCATGTTTGTTAAAAAGTGTTTCTGTTCCCCGGAACAAAATTTTTTGTTCTTTTATTTCGGGGAACAAAAAAAGAACAGAAACATGTTTGGTAAAACTTTTGTTCCCGGGAACAGAAACAAGAAGTAGAAAAAAAAGTTGCTTCTTATTCCCGGGAACAATTCTAAGAAACAATTTTTCTCTTTTTTTTTTTTTTCTTCTCTTTTCTTTCCTTCTTCCTTTTGGCCGGTCGCCGGTCTTCGCCATGGCCAGCGACCAGCCGATGAGGGCCAGTGACCTCGCCGGTTGCTGGGCGAGGCTCAGCCTCACCAAGCCATCGCTAGGTTGGTGTCGCCCAACTGTGGCCCGGCGAGGCCGACCTCGCGCCGCCTGGGCGAGGTCGAGCCTCGCCAGGCCACTGACAAAGCTCGACCTTGCCCAAGTGGCGCAAGGCTGAGGCTTGGCCTCATTAGGCCAAGGCAAGGCTGACCTCGCGCCGCTTGGGCAAGGTCAAGCCTCACCGGTCGGCGCAAGGCTTGGCCTCACCTGGCCACCGAGGCCACCGGCAAGGCTCTGGCGAGCTCGCCAGCCCTCGCGGTGGCTTGGTGAGGCTCCGGTGAGCCTGCTGGACCTTGCCCAGCAAGTCGCCAGCTGTCGCCATGGCCGACGACCGGCCACAAAGGAGAAAGAAGAAAAAAAAGGAAAAATATAATAAAAATATTGAAAAATTAAAAGAAACAACAAAATTATACAAATTTACCAAACGCATTTTTATTCCTTGAATAGAAATTTTTTGCAGTTACCAAGCATGTTTTTATACTCAAAAATTGTTCCCAGCAACAGAAAAAAAAAACTATTTCTATTCAAAAACATTTCCCCGAAACAGAAACGTTACCAAACGCGCCCTAAGCCGCCGCCAGTCAAATGCTACAAGTGTAATGAACTGGGACATCATTCAAGTGACTGCCCACAGCGGAAGATGGACAATGTTGTCGAGCACGATGACGATACATACAAAGATGACTAGGTTAATGAGGAAGAAGTAGAGGATGAAATGGGCGAGCGTGTCAACTACGTCATTAGGCGACTATTGCTTGCCCCGCGAAGAGAGGGCATGCAACGATATAATATTTTCCGTGCCGTTAACGGCAAAGTCTACGATGTCATCATTGACAATGGAAGTTGTGAGAGCATAGTGTCCAAAGCCCTAGTGGACAATTTATAACTAAAGATAGAGTCAGATCCCTCCCCTTATACAATTGTGTGGATTCGTAAAGGGGTCGAACTCAACGTGATGCAAGTATATCGTTTACCTATTTCAATTGGATAGTCCTATAAAAACACTATTATTTGTGATGTAGTGGAGATGGATGCATGCCATGTCCTGTTAAGACAACCATGGTAGTACGACGTTGATATCACCCATAGGGCTCGAGAGAATACCTACCCTTTTATATGGAAAAAAATGAAGATTACTTTGAAGCCAATAAGTAACAATCCCCAAGTCCCAAAGAAGCAAAGTATAGGGATTGTGCTAAACGTCCGTAAACGCGAGGGCATGTACATGATTATGGAGGAAGGCGATCAACAAGCTATTATTCACATTCCTGAGACTATTCAGCCGTTGTTCAAAGCATTCGGTGACGTTATCCTAGAGATTATACCTGTTGGATTACCCCCCTTAGGGATATCCAACATGAGATTGACTTTCTTCTAGAAGCGAGCCTCCCTAATTTGCTGCACTACCAGATGAATCAGAAGGACAACCAGATTTTGCAAGACCAAATAGGAGAACTCCTTCGAAAAGGCTTCTTGCACAAAAGCATGAGTTCTTGTGTAGTCCCCACACTCCTCACTCCAAAGAAAGACGGAACCGTGTGTATGTGCATTGATAGCCAGGCAATTGATCGGATTACTTCAAGTACCGATTCCCAATCCCTCACTTTAATGATATGCTCAACCGGCTTGCGAGATCAAAAGTCTTTATAAAGATCGATCTACGTAGTGGATACCACCAGGTACGCATTCGCCCTATCGATGAATGGAAAACAGTTTTAAAAACAAGTGAAGGTTTGCACAAGTGGCTTGTCATGCCGTTTAGCTCACCAATGCACCTAGCACCTTCATGCATTTGATGACTTAGATCCTCAAAACTTTCATTGGCAAGTTTATGGTGTTCTATTTCAATGACATTCTCATATATTATCCAGATGATCAACAACATATGAAGCATCTAAGGGACATCTTATCGACCTTGTTGACGAACCGATTGTACATTAACTTGCAGAAATGTAGCTTCATGACCGATCGACTCCGTTTCTTAAGGTATATTGTCGAAGCAGAAGGCCTTCAAGTTGATTCAAAGAAGGTAGCTGCCATTCCCTATTGGCCGGCTCCCTAGATCGTTGAGGAGGTGTGTAGCTTCCACGGGCTTGTGACATTTTACCGACGCTTTATCCGAAATTTTAGTTCTATTATAGCCCCAATCACTAAGTGCTTGAAGAAAGAAAAATTTCGCTAGGGTGATGAAGCAGAAGCTAGCTTTGCTCTCATCGAAGAAAAACTTTCCATGGCACTAATACCGATGCTCCCAAATTTCGAAAAGGTATTCGAATTGGACTCTGATGCCTCTGGCATAGGCATTGGTGTTGTTCTCTCCCAGGAAGGTAAGCCTATTGCTTTTTTTAGTGAGAAACTTAATGATGTTCGCAAGCACTAGTCTACCTATGAGCAGGAGTATTTTGCTATATTATGAGCTATCAAGCATTGGCAGCTCTATCTTTATCAACATGAGTTTGTCCTTAACACTGACCATCAAGCACTCAAGTATATCAAGAGCCAAAGCATCTAATCGAATGCATGGATGCTGGGTCTCCTTTTTGAAGCAATTCAATTCCGTGCTTGACACAAGGCAGGCCACTTGAACAAAGTCACTGATGCACTTAATCGCCGTGCTACAACACTTGTCATTATGTGCACTAACATTGTGGGCTTTGACCACCTCTGTGTTCTTTATATCAATGATGAAGATTTTCAGGACATTGGGGAGAAATGTTCTGCAATAGGTTCTCATGACAACATGCTCATTTGGGAAAAAAAATTATTTTTTTTTGCAACAGGTTGTGCATTCCTTGCAGCTCTTTGAGCTTATTCGAGAGCTGCATGGTGGCTCCCTTGGAGGACATTTTAGGGGAGACAAATTGTTTCCCTAGTTAAACAACGGTATTTTGACCTCAATTGAAACGGGATGTTTGGCAATTTTTGAAAAGTGCTAAATTTGTCAGACTGCCAAAGGCCACTCTCAAAACACTGGTCTTTGTACCCCTCTGCCCATTCCTTATGGATCTTGGATAGACATTTCAAAGGATATCTTGTTGGGGCTTCCTCGAGCCCAATGAGGTATGGATTCTGTTTTTGTGGTAGTGGATAGGTTTACAAAGATGGCACATTTTATCCCTTACGAGAAGACTTTTAATGCTTCCTATGTAGTGAGTTTATTTTTTCAAGAAGTAGTTCATTTACATGGTGTGCCCAAAACTACCACCTCCGATCGTGACATCAAATTCCTTAGTCATTTTTGGAGGACCCTATGGTGTTTATTTAGGACGGATTTATAATATGGTAGCTCCTTCCATCCTCAGACCGATGGTCAAACTGAAGTCATCAATCGTACTATTGTGGATATTATTCAGTGTCTTTGTAGTGACATGCCAAAGCAATGGGACTAGTATCTTGCTCCCGCTAAGTTCACTTTTAACAACACCGTCAACCGCTCCATAAGCAAGTCCCTGTTTAAGGTCATGTACAGGCGAACACCACAACGGGTGTGTTTGGTTGAACTTTTGGGGAAAGCCATTGAGAAAATGCAAAGAACTTTAGGTTGAAGGGACTTTTCAGAATGCAAATTGTGTTTATTAAATTACAATTTAAAAGTCCATTGTGAAGTACCTTTGAGCAAAATGGTGTTTGGAGGAATTATATTTACAAAAGACTTTTGTGATAAAAAGAAATTATCAAAAGAAAAATAAAAAATAATTGACCGGCAAGGGCAGGCGGCCACGGCGATCGAAATCTGTCGCCGGTGGTCGTCATCTGACTCAGGCAGCCTCGGAGGCAACTGGGGAGGGCCGCCCGGGGTTGAGCGACCCCTGAAGACCACCGGCGAGGGCCACCCACCGGCGGGGGAGGGTCGCCTGGGGTCGGCGACCCCCGGCGAGGGCCACCGGACGTCGGACGGGGTCATGCGACCTCGCCACCCCCGGATTTGGGTCGCGGCAAGGTCGCACGTCCTCCGGCAACCGCCGCGACCCAGATCCGGGGTGGGGAGGTCGCGGAGGACCTTGTCACCCCGGATTTAGGTCACGGCGGGGTCGGTGACCTAAACCTCGCTGCGACCCACGGCGATTGCCGCAACCTAGACGGGCGGCTGTCGCGCCACTCCTTGACAACGATCGCTTAGCCCACCACGACCATGCTGAGCCATCGGTGGCTGCTCACAACTTCGAGCAACACGTCGGCCAACCTCAACGAAGAAGAAGATGAGCGGTACAATGACGAGGGCAAAACTGAAAAATCGAGAGTAAGTGAGGGTAGTTTTGAAAGAAAAAAAAAATGAACAATGCCTCTTGTATGCCGAGAAAGCTGAAAGCCCAAGGCACCCTCACACCTGCCTTGGGCTTTCAGCCTTGAGAAAGCCAACTTTGGCCTAATGGGAATTTGAAAGTTGTTCCCAAACACCTAAAATTTAGCCTAAAGATCCTTGGAAGCCTAAAGATCCTTTGCAAAGCCAATTCCAAACACACCCAACATACACTGGACCTTGTGCCTTTGCCCAAAGTCCTAGGATATAGTGTTGCAGTTGAAAACTTAGCAACAAAATTACAAGAGATATAAGAGGGTGTTAAACAACAGCTAGAAGCTTCCATTACTATTTACAAAGCTGCTGCAAATAAACATTGTCACCTCAAAGTATTTGTTGAGGGTGACAAAGTGATGTTCTACTTCCACAAGGAATGCTTTCCTGTTGGTACATATAATAAGCTGAAGCACAAGAAAGTTGGCCCATGTTAAATCGTGAAGAAAATTAATAACAATGCCTATGTTGTTGATCTTACTGGTGACCTCGACATGTCCCCGACATTCAATGTAGTGGACCTATTTGCTAAGAAGCACCGACACTCTCCGGAAGCCTTTGTGTCGTGTCCGACACTCCGACACGCTCCGACACGCAGTCAACGAGTGTCGAAAAATCCGACACATGGTCAACTCTTCCCAACACGCTCCAACATGCGAGTCTGAAATTCCGACACACGAGTCCGTTACGCACGGGGTCAATTTTAAAAATTTTTAACACTTGAGGGGTCAAAATATAAATATATGAAAAAATAACGAAAATAACAAAAACATAGGATAAAAAAGAAATTCTTACTCTCAAGTTTCTCACTTATAAGTTCCGATCTTCCCGTGAGTGACAATGAAACTACCCTCTTCTCATCGGCGTTGTTCCGTTGCCCCTACATACTTAAAGTTATAATTTTTTTTTTTTTTTTGCTTCTTTCCACCTCTTGCAAGCATCGCTTGCGAGTTATCTCTTTTGGTCTATATTATTGGCTTGTGAGTTATCTCTCACATTTTCCGCGGCGAATTTAGTGATTTCTTTTTCTTTTGGTCATACTTCGAGAGTTTTTGTCCTAGATTTTCATTTTTCTCTAACCTTGTTTTGCAGAGGAGCTCCAAGCTAGTCTGTATCATGAACTCCGAACTCTGTCTAGGACTACAAGAAATCTCACTAATCTCCGACAAATATAAGAAAACAGGACATGTTTCTTCAAGTTTACTCTTTCATGTTTGCAATTTTTGAATTTCTCGTTCAATCTCTGTTAAATTAAAACAATGAATGATATTAATAAATGTTGGATTAATATTTTTAGTATAAATTAATTCTATGCTCTTTTTATTATTATTTATTTATTTTTGCATTTATACATAAAAATATATATTTAATATATAACGTGTCAGAATATGTCGGAATTCTCTATTTTTTTTAGAAATAACGTGTCGGCGTGTCATGTCGTATCGTGTCTTGTGTCGCGTGTCCGTGTCGGTGCTACATAGCCTATTTGAGTATCATCCTCCATATAGTCCTCTTTATCCTGACCATAACTTGGTCAAGTTCTTCTGAAGTGGATAAGACTGATGTAGAACAACATGCAAATACTTTTATGAAAATATTGGAGCGCCATAAGAGTAGGCGATCCCACAAATCAAAGAGGATTGTGTGATCTTCAAAATTACAAATGGATTACAATATTTGATTAACGTGTTTCCCTTAATTTCCAAGATGTCACAGATTTCAGACATTTGCATATTTTTGAGTTGTGTTTTGATAACTTTCCCTTTTATCAATAGCTTTTCCTTAATTTTGTTTTTCGATTTCAGTTACTTGGTTATTTCCTAGATGGCGACCTCATTATAAATAAGTATCTAAGATATTGCAATATGCATTTCATTATTCAAAATAAACACTATCTCTTGGAATCATTTCCAAGCATATCTTCCTCTACGTCACAATGACAACCTTCATCATTCAGTTTGGCAAAAGAGACCAAAAATGAATGTAGGCATTGTTGCTGTGGTCCTCACACGCAACAAAGTGGAGATTCAAGTGAAGACATGTTGATATAGAAAGATACCTAAATTAAATAGAGTAGATGACTTCACATGTGAGAAGAGATTGTTGAGATAGGTGTGAGAGTCGTGTTAAAAAGATATTAGAAGATTGATGTGGTGTGGAACAATTAATAATTCTAGTTGACTTATAATTCATTAACTTGAGTTTTTTAGTAAAGATAAATCCAATTGGATATGTTAACAAACTCATATTGGGGCTTTCTTGGCGATTTTCTGGAGTGAAAGTATTGGTTTCTATTGCACGCTTTTAACAAACCTTAGGAGCAGAACTCGGAGTAACTTATTATTTCAATCTTCGAGGCAAAACACCTGTTCTGACTACCAACACTTTGATACTACCTTGTTGACAAAAGACCTGGCTGTGAGCACGTTAAACTGTGCATGGCGAAAACTTAATTAGCACAATAAGCACTAGTCTAGTGTAATAGACAATCAGACAATCAAAACTTCAACATTTCAACTCGCAAATCACTCCAATGTACAGAGCAAGATTACAACAGGCCTTATCTAAATATCTAGTTCCACTAGAGGTGACACGACATACCATCATGATAACTATCTTAGATCATAGCAACGATAAGCTTATCATGACTAAATGGATTACAGTAATATAGAGAAAAGTACGACCGGTTCTCATAGAGCGAGAATGTCGAAAATGCACGGATGGAAGAGGCTTTCCAGCGATTGGCGCCAGTCGACACGTTGCCCACATCACCACGAACAACGTACTAGAATTTCAACTTGAGCTGCATGCTCAAGTTTTGTTTTTCTCCCTCCTTCTCTCCCTGTCACTATTTTTCTCTCGCGCGAGCTCACTTCTCTCTCAAATTGGCTTCTGTCCAGCTTGCTTTATTCTCTCTCAACTCTTGATTACGATATTATATACGTGGAATCTGTTTCTTTGATAATAAAGTCCATATAAAGGAGCTACAATCCATTATAATTCGAAAATATATTTCTCGTAAGACGATAGAACTGTCCCAAATTGAAAGTATAGACAGATTTTGTTTTATTAAAAACTAACTCTCCACATCGTCTGCGCGGACGGCAGATTATAAAACCACAAAAGTAGGTATTAGGACGAAATAGCCAAAGTTCATGCTTTCTTGATCAGAGTTAGTTGACTTACATTATATTTAAATCATACAGACCACAAACAATGGAACCATTAATCACGGGGCATCAGTCCCAAGGTCTACACAAATGATGGTTCCGATAAGTTTGATCTAACATGGCGGAAGCATCATACGTAATAGTTTTCTCACTTTCAAGGATAAGAGAAGGGGAAAATGAAATTTAAATAGTACACTTGCTCTGATATTATTTTTATGTCCAACTCCGGTCGTTACATAAACATCTGTCCTAAGTATAAAATACATGCGCCGATTCCGGCAACAAACAGAAAATTTCAGCCACCGCAACCACTGCCACCGCCGCACCCTCCCCCGCAACCTCCTGCACCGCAACCACAGCAACCACCGGCATCAGCACGGTAAATAAACGTGGCCACTGCAGCAGCGCCTGCACCAGCAAGAACGGGCATGCCGCCGTCTCTGTGGACGCCGGTCCTTTTGGCAGATAACCAGCTATAAATGCGTCGGTGAGCGGGGGTCGCAGTGGGTTGCTTCGTTCTCTTCGTCGTCTCCTTGAGACCTCTGCAGCAAAAGCAGCCCATGACTTCAATTCGATTTCACGTCGTTCCGATCGCCAAGAAACAGAACACCTGGCGGCACGAGTATCTTCACGCCTCTGTCCTAATTCTATCCGTGTTTTATAGCCGTAGCGTCGCTGAGAGCTGACGAACTAAATGGCGTCGTCCAAGCAAATGTAAATTAAGATAAGACAGAGGGAGGATGCGTTGGCTTCTCATGGGGCCCAGCTGACATCAAATAAAAAGAGAAAAAAGGAAAGAAAGAGTCGAAGTAAAAAAGAAAAGAAAGGGGCTGCTTCATGACGTGCCCAACAGAGGAGAGAGGAAATCGTGCCCCCCACCTGAAAGAGGGGAGAAGAAAAATCAAAGAGAGCCGCAACTTTGCTGTTTGGAGTGAAAGGCCAAACATTGAGGAAATTGACTCAAATTTGAGTATATTATTTATAAGATCAAAGGTTACAAATTGATTGGTTTCGTTCATTGAGAACCTTCTCCTAATTTTTTTATTGCGTTTAGGGTTTTCTTGTTTTATTTATGTTAATTCACCTAATCGCAATTAATTTATATTGACTGATTATTGCTGGGCATAGCGCGTTAATAGGAAGATGAAACAGGTAGAGTGATGGAAAGATGTACAAAGGTTTTATGTGGTCCAATCGATCAAGAAAAAATTTCTTGGAAGCCTACATCCACATGGGAAATCCCAATATTTTTTTAGCTTCTTGGGAGAGATTCATTCTCCTTTAATAAAGAAGAGTACATCATAGTTGCTAAACATAGCCTATGATTTTTAAGATAGATACAGCTATTGCATATTTGATCTTAATCCTCAATCTCATCATGATTTGACAATTTTATCCCGCCAACACTCCCCTCCAAGTTTGGACGAAGATACTTTCTAGGGTCAACTTGTTTTGAGGTCAACTTGACCAAACTTTATTGAAATACTCCTTTAGAAAGGGGTTTAGTAAACACACCAACAAGTTGTTCTTTGCTATGAACATAAGGAGTCTCGATAGTTTTGTCCTGAATTTTCTCTTGAACAAATTGACAATCGACTTCTATGTGTTTTATTCTTTTGTGGAAGACCGGATTTGGTGCAATATGTGTTGCTACTTGATTATCACAAATTAGCTTCATATGAGCACAAGGTCCTTCAAGACCCAAGTCACCTAATAGCAAACGAAACCAAATCAATTCACATGTGGCGATTTTATAGCTCTAAATTTTGCTTTGGCACTCGAACAAGCAACCACACTCTATTTTTCGCTTTTCCACTCAATGAGATTATCTCCCACAAGAGTACAAAAACTAGTGGTGGACCTCCTATTAATGGGACTACCAGCCCAATCAGCATCAGCATATCCTACAACCTCCATGTGACCATGTTTCTTCTTACAATTGCTATGTCCTATACATGACTCCAAATACCTCAATATATGGTCGACAAGCTCCCTGTGACCTTTAGTAGGAGCATGCATAAATTGGCTCACAAAATTAACAGCACATGAAATGTCGAGACAAGTGATAATCCGATAAATTAGCCGACCAACTAATCTTTGAAACTAACCAAAATCTTTAAGAGGAGTAGCATTTTTTATCACTTTGCTCCTAAAGTCCATAGGAGACTCTACAGGCTTGGCCCCCAATTTTCCTATTAATCCTTTGACAGATCTAATGCATATTTTCTCTGAGAGAGAAATAAGCCTTTATTAGGTGGCAATTTCAATTCTAAGAAAATATTGCAATCAACCCAAATCCTTGATATTGAACTTTTCATGCAAATAATTTTTTAGAGTTTTAATTTCTTGTAAATTATCGTCGGTAATGACAATTTCATCAACATAACTTAATACTACCACAATTTTTTAGAATTTTTCTTAACAAATAGAGAATGGTTAGACTTATCCAATTTAAATCCAAACATCACAAGGGCAGTACTCAACTTTCCATACCATGCTCGAGGTGAGTGCTTGAAACGATATATTTCCTTCTTAAGTTTGCAAACAAATCCTTAATTTTCTAAGAGGTGACCTGGAAGGAGGTCCATATACACTTCTTCAAGCTCTCATGAAGGAATGCATTCCTAACGTCCAATTGGAATAGAGATCAATCATAATTGACAGCAACTAACATGAAAACTCTGATAGTATTCATCTTTACTACAGGAGCAAATGTTTCTTTGTAGTCTACTCCGTATGTTTGGGTGTATCTGTCACGCCCCGATCCTTGAACGCGTGCCCATCCCTCACCTAGTCGATTAATAGCGACGTCCCATGACGCATCGCCGACCCTTTCATTTTAATACGCATGCGGAAGCAGACATAAAATCCCCAGACAATAAAATAATGGGATAAAAAAGTAAGACCATATTTTTCACAACTGAAAAACCACGACCACACTTTTATACAATACAAACCACATAGTATATATTACAATACTATTCACAGAAGTTTGATCTATCACATCAGTTCACAACTTAGGGTTTGCAAAATAGGATGGGATCTCAATCCTCATCCGGGTCATACTCTGGATCCTCCTCGGGATCATCCTCCTCTTCTTCATCTTCAAGGTCTTCTTCAAGGTCCTCCTCTTCAGGCTCGTTCTCAGGCTCATCCTCCTCCAGCTCCTCCTCTTCAAAGTCCACTCCTTCTTCGACACCCCAGCTGGAATCCACGTTAGAGTATACCGGAGATTCAGGATCGTCCAACTTGGGATCCTTTGCATCCACTACCGACCCATCCTTATGATCTGGTGTCCCCTTTCCGAACGTCTCTTCTAGTACGTACAGAGGCACATCACCTTCTGGTATGGGACCCTCTCTTTGCCCATCATGATAGTGATGGTACCATGACCAATACTTATGAGGCACATTATCGGGTTTATTCACATCAACCCAAACAGTGGATTCTATCAGTACATATTCCAAACCTTTCGGGTGGTTATGTATATGGAAGTGATATCCTATCTCTGTGATCTCCTCGGGGATACCAAAATGCATAGGAGGATGAGGAGGTGGAGGTACTGTCATTTAGGGACCTGAAATGTTGTCCCACAACGGGGTGAGACTACGTCTCAGCGAGTTCTACCCTCCTAAGACCCGATTAGGAAACCAATATACCATAAGGGCTGCCTATGCACACACGAGTCAGAGGACTTACCTTGGCCTCATATTCCACCTGCAAATCAGCACAGTTCGAATAGGCACCCAATCAACCACTACAAATCGAAACATCGATCAATCAACTTAACCGATTACATGTCAACACGACCATTTCTTGGTCATTTGATATCATATATTTTCCAGGATGATATCTCTAGTCATCGAGCCACGTGCATTCTCCAAGATGACATACCCAATCACTAAGCCACGTGCATTCTCCAAGGTGATGTACTCAGTCACCGAGCCACGTAATACAACATTCTTTCTCACCTTTTATCATACCCGATAAAATAGATGTGTGTGGGTACACAGTCGGTCTTAGCCAAAAATATAATAATTTCATTTTTATTTCTCCCACTTCTTTTAGTAGTCCAAAAATGGATTTTTGGTGCTGTAGACCAATGCCCAGTAATTCTCCAATTAATTACCAAATTATCCAATTTTTGGAATAAAATACCCATCCACACAATTTCACTCGATTTACACAATCAGATACTCAGATAAATAAACAAAGAGTACCACTACAATCAACACGAAATTCCGGTCGCCGGCTATCCCGGTCTAATTTTTGAAAAATATTAATTAATTAAATAATTACAAAATTAAATATAAAATAGCAATAAATCCAACTTATGCCCATAATGCCTAATTCGAAGCCGAAATGGACCCGGAAAAATTCCGAGGTTCTTGCAATAAAATATTAGGACCTATTTACTTGTAATTGCACTAACCATATGCCTAACATGCATTGATAAGTCACTAAATTAATTACTCTACTATAATCTATCCACCTAATCACACTTAATTAAATCTAATCAATTCCTAAGCATCATTAGTCTACTAAGCAATGATTAGTGAGTAAAACTCACTTGTTAATCGAACCGTCCGGTTCAATTCGATGGGAACACGACGGGGACCGATTTTCTCCAAAGCGGGCCTAGGTTTCGAGGCTCGAAACCACCTCAAAACGGGCTCGACACGTTGCTGGAAACCCACCAAGAAAGCTTTTGTTCTTGGCTGCAAAAGAAGGAAACAAGGGCTGAATGAGGAGGCAAGGATTGGTGGAGACTTCGGTGGCTTGAAGGGGCGGTCCACGGCGGTCGAACGGGCTCCAGTGGGTTTCCACGGCCACTCACGACTGCTGGACAGCAAGCTAGATGGTGGAACAAGGCTGTAGGGGAGTCGGGATTGCATGGTGAGGGCGGTGGCGCGCGCGAGGGCGAGAACAGCGTGCGGTGGTGCGAATGGCGGCGGTGGCTGCGTGCGACGGCTCCAGGCGGTCATGCTGCGTGCTGGCTGGTCTTCCTTGGCTTGCTGGGTTCAAACGGCACAAGAAGGAGGGGAATGTGGGTGCTTGGCCGGCCAGACTTGGAGAGGAAGAGAGAGAAGGAAGAGATGAGGTTGGAGGGGCCACCTTGCCTTGATTTTCCACAAGTTTGTCCCCCTTTGACTCATCCTCAGCCAAGCTATCTTCCTTGGCTGTCCATGAGCCACCAAGGCTTATCCATGGACACTTGAGATGGTCCAAAATGGCTAGGGGAAGGGGGGCATACGAATTTCCAATTTTTCCTCTTAATTGGACACTTGATCTTGCACAATTCAATCCCAATTGATCCTCATAAATTCAATCGACACCTCAGTTATCAAATTGGTATTTTTCCTCACCAATTGATTCATCTTGCATCCCACTTGCGCGATCAAAAATGGTCTCGGTCTTTTTCCGGACAAAAACGGCCATAGGACGACTTTTTCCCAAAAAGTCTCGGGTTGCAGAAAAAATCTTCTAAGACTGAATCGACACTCCTAAAATTTATTGTGACATGACAGAATCTTCAATTTCTGAAATCGGACTCGAATTCGCGATTAATTTCCATTCGGCGCGTTTTTAGTGTGACCTAGGCTATCAGGTAACTTTCAGAAATTTTTAGTGCAAATGACCCGTGATCGATTTTCTTTGAACCACAATGAACCCACTCGACTCATTGGTGACTCTCAGTTGTCGTGAAAATCTCGAGGATTCAAATACGGACACAGGGTACCAAAACAATAAGAAAATCAGTCAAGTGCCGGCCGACGAGAATTTTCCAATTTAGTGGTGTCACCCACGATTAGCCACATATCTCTATCGAACCGACAAATCTCTGATCTCAAATCGATTTTTAACTGTGCCATAATGACCTCTAAAGATGAGCACGGTCGAGAAGCGGATTTCTGGTCGAATTCTCAAGTCTATTGCCTTAAATGGCTTCCTCAGATAGTCTAGTTATCTCGAGAGTGATCAGCTCTGAGAACAGCCCTATAGACGCGTCAATGAAATGCCCAATAACAGGGTTGAAAATCTGGGATGTCACAGTATCCCTTGGCCACAAATCTAGCTTTGTACCTTGCAATTGAACTGTCACTTTTGTACTTGATCCTGTAAATCCATCAACAACCAATGGGACGATTTCCAATAGATGAAGGAATGATATCTCAAGTCTAATTTTTTTCAAGAGCTTGGAATTTCTCATCCATGGCCTTTCTCGACATAGCTGATTGTTGCACCTCAAGAAAGTTCGCAGGCTCAATGTTTGTATTTATAGCTGATAAGAAGCTAGAAAACTCTAGAGAGATGTAATCATAACAAACATAAACATGTATGGGATAGGCCGTAGATGACTACTACATGTCAAAATCCCGAAGACGAGTTGAGGGCTGAAAAGCGTGAGTTGATCAACGAACTGGAGCTGTTTCCTAGACAGGATCAAGAACTAAAGAAACTGTGTCTTGATTAGAAGTGTCTCTCCCATTTGCTTGCCTCTCATTAATCACCAAATCCTTAGAAACAACTGGTAATGGAGCAAATTCCATATCAAATCCACTGTAATCATAGTTGTTACTATTGTCATCACTATTCTCCCCCAGAATTTGATCCCAAAAAAGAACATACATGTGGGTTTCATCAAACATAACATCCCAAGAAATAAGCATTTCTTTTTTGTGGAAGGATCAAAGCATTTAGAGCCTTTTTTTAATACTAGAATATCCCCAAAAAAAAATGCATTTGTGTGTACGAGGGTCTAATTTACTTCTTGATGAAGTGTGAACATAGCGCACACTACCAAATACATGGAAATGAGAGAGATTAATCGACCGGCCAAGGAGCACTTCCGTAGGAGATTTGTATTGCAACACCTTACTAAGAAGACAATTGATCAAATAGCAACTTATTCGAACAACATCCAATAAAAAATGTCACGGTAAGTTTCCATGAAACAAAAGGGTCAAGTCACCTAAAGGAGATGACAGATTTTTTTTCTCTGCGACTCCATTTTCTTGGAGAGTTTTAAAACATGAAGTTTGGGGCGCAATACCTAGACTTTTGAGAAACTCAAAGGGATGATTGGTGCATCTAATCCCATTATCAGTATGCAACATTTTAATCCGAGCACCATACTGTGTATGGATCATTTCAATAAATTCCTTGATCACTGTCAATACTTCACTTTTAGAGGTAAGTAAATACAACCAAGTCGTTCGAGATTTATCAACTATAAATGTAATAAATACTTAAAACCATCTCGAGATTCAATTGGTGAATTACCCTAAACATCGTAATGAATCAACTCAAATAATTCAGAAGCATTTTTTGTCCTTTGAGAAAAAGGCAATCTATGTTGCTTAGCAAAATGACAAGTTTCTTAAGAGCTTGAATATAGAGAAAATGTAGGATCAATGGATCGTGATAGCCGATCTGATAGATGCCCCATAGGCCAATGCCATAGTTGAGACGTCAAGCCTTTATTCTAACTAGCAACCAAAATCATACCCGAAAAATCAAGAGTGTATAGCCCCTTTTGATACCGGCCTTCACCAACCTTCCTCCCCATGGTTCTATCTTGAAAGATCACATTATCACGGAAAAAAGGTAACGTTGCAAATTTGATCTCTAGTAATTTTGCTGATAGATAACAAATTTGAAGATAGCGAAGGCACAAATAACACATCAGAAGAGTTGAAAAATAAATCCAGTTTTCCCAACTCCTTGGACATTGACCTTTTCACCGTTGGCAACAGTAATAGGAGAGTTAAAACCGGTGGGAACCTTCCGCAGATGAGTTATCCAGAGAGAATGATTGCACATGTGGTCAGTTGCTCCCGAATCAATTATAAAACAATTCAGGAAGATGTAGACAGGGCAAAGACATTAGCAGAAGTTTGAACCATGTTTCTTGAGTCAGAACTTGGCTGAAACACACCGCCGGAGGACATTGTTGGAGTTGCAAGGCTATTTGTCCCAAAGGTGTTTGAAGATTTGTAATAGTGACCTGACTGGCAACTTTAGGATCCATAATCTCATCTATAGCCTTGTCTTTACTGGGTCGCAAGTGAGAGTGCAGATCCCAACAACGATCCTGTGTATTCCCATCTTTGCTGCAATGAGAATAGTGAAACTTGGTATTACGGCCGTGGCCTTTTCCTTTGACACTATTAAAATGAGTGCAAGTACCAATTTGGTTGCCAATATTAGTTACATTAGCCAAACTCTCTACCAGTTCTCCCTTTGATTTGGGTTCAGTATTCATCACCCTTTGATGAGTTTCTTATCGTTGAATAATGGCACAAACATTTGTAAATGATGGCAGAGTAGCACTCATAACAATCTGTCTCTTAACATCTTCATATTCAGGTCGAATACTAGCAAGCAATTGAAATATGCATTCTTGTTCTTCTCGCTGAGTATACATATCAACAGATTGAACCGGGAGAAGATACTGTCGGAGTTCATCCCATTTCTACTTGAGATTGCCAAGATGTTCAGTAAAAGATTGACCAGAGGCTTGCTTCATATGAGCAATCTCCTGTTGTAATTCAAAAATCCGGGAAGCATTGTCTTTATGTCCATACATATCATGAAGAGAGTTTCATAGGGCCTTTGCAATCTCAGAATATGCAAAAATCTCATAAATTGAGGATCCATAGAGTTAAATATCCATCACATGACAAGATTGTCGGCAGCTTGCCATTCAGCATATTTAAGATTAATGATAGGAAGGGGTCTGATCAAGCCATTACCAACTTTGATATGCCTCCAAGAGCGATTGTAACCACCTGAGACCAGGGGAGGTAATTGCAACCATTGAAAAGGATAGAGGTGAGTCAAGTGCTCGTTTCATTCGAGCTAGAAGGACCCAAATTGGCGGTGACAGGAGTACTCGTCATTGTACAAAACGAACAAGAACAAGATAACCGATTATAGAGACAATGAGCAATGACCAATTAAGCAGCAGAGAGCGCAAGAGAGCTTGATGTCAATCTTGTTTACTCTGATAGCATATAGCGTGTTAATATGAATATGAAATAGACAAAGAGATGGAAAGATGAACAAAGGTTTTACGTGGTTCAGTCGACCAAGAAAAAATTTCTTGGAAACCTACATCCACGATAGAATCCCCATTTTTTTCTTAGCTTCTTAGAGGAAATTCATTCTCCTTAAATAAAGAAGAGCACATCATAGTTGCTAAACATAGCCTATAATTTTTATGATAAATGCAGCTATTACATATTGGATCTTGATTCTCAATTTTATCATGATTTGACAAATTTATCCCACCAACATGGGGTCAAATTGATTTTGGTAATTTAGTTTTGGGGAGAGAAATCGATCCTAGATTAGGCTTAATTCTTGGTGATCCTTGGTGAGTTGCTGCGCGATTCTCTCCCAACAGAATGTTCATGTTACTTTCGCAGAATTTTCAACAAAATACATATTTCAACTTGACCAAGTGAAAACTCATCGAAATCCTCCTTTGATGACATCTTACGACGGGCGTTCAGTCTTTTTCTTGCGTCTGTGGACAAAAGTTCATGGGAATTTTCCTGTGTATTTCTCCGGACATAAGTCTTGACTTTTTTCTTCTTCTTTTTCCCATTTGGTTTGCTTGGTCAACGGATAAGTTCGGATGCTTTGCGTGCTGTCCTCGAAACGTTCCATCATGTAGTTGATGCGGAGGAATCTGGACTTGCCGAAACTTTATGGGTTATGGATTGACTAGAAAAAAATATATATATTAGACCGGTCGGTCGTCCAAGCAGCCAAGCTATCATTATTAACATAATCCTAACATTTCTTTGATCTAAATGGCACCAAGTAAATTGGGACGGCTCAGATAGGGTGGACATGTTTGCTTTTTGCCCTTTTCTTTCGTCATTTTCCTTTCTCCTATTTGCCCTTGGTTCCATATCCACGCTGAGCATGAAACCAACCCCTCATCCGTTGCGTAGGACAACAAACCAAGCTGAACCACCAGCCACAACTGTGGCTCCACCACCGCCGTCATGGGAAAAGTGCCAAAAAAGTCCTAAACATTTTATGTTTGTGCTAGTTTATTCCTAAACCTTTTTTTTTGTGCCAATTTAGTCCTATACCTTTTTACTTAGTACCAATTCAGTCATTTCTGATCAATTTTGGTCAGATTTTGCTTTTGGACGCCTTGGCCGACTGACGGGGCTTGATCAGTTGTGACGTGGACAATTTTTAATAATATTTTAATTTTTTTGAATTTTTTAATTCTTTTTTAATTCTTTTTCTTTTTTCTCTTTTTTTCTTTATTCTTTATTCTTATTCTTTTTTTCTTCTCTCCTCCTCTCTCCAGCCGCTCGCAGGACCACGGTGACTAGCCAGAGGCGACAGCCTCGCCGGCCACCTCGCAAGTGGCCGTGAGGGCGGCCTCACGCTGGGCGGCGAGGCTCACCCTCGCCGGATCTGGCAAGGGTCGAGCCTCACCCATGGCCGGCGAGGCTCGACCTTGCCGATTCGGTGAGGGCGAGCCTCGCCGACACCGCCTGTGCCGCGATCGGGGAGGTCGAGCCTTGCCGCCCGCCGCGAGGCCACCCTCGCGGCCACCGGTGAGGTGGCCGGCGAGCCTCGCCGACCGACCGTCGCCTCGGCCGGTTGCCATGGTCCGGCCGCCGCGGCGGGAGGGAGGAGAGAAAAAAAAGAAAAAAAGAAAAAGAATAAAAAAATATTCAAAAATATTGAAATATTATTAAAAATTGTCCACGTCGCACCGACAGGCCACGTCGCCGACCGGCATCCAAATCAGCAAAATCCGGCCAAAATGACTGAATCGGCACTAAGTAAAAAGGTTTAGGACTAAATTGGCACAAAAAAAAAAGGTTTAGGACTAAACTGGCACAAACATAAAAGGTTTAGGACTTTTTTGGCACTTCTCCCCCGCCGTCGCAATGGGCACACACTAAAGCACCTAACACCGACATCTCTCCTTTCTTTTCCCTCTCTCTGCAACCGTAAATCTTGGGTCGAGCTAGGCTCAAGAAGGCGGATCTGGTGCCGCTTTGCTTATCCTCTCTTTGCTTGCCCTCGCTACTGAGCTTGCAACCTCAGATCGGAGTGGCCAAAGCTTGTTATGGTCGCCACCAAGCAAATTAGGTCTCCAGTACTATTCACAAATCTCACATGCACCCATACAGGGTATGTGAGTGAGAGAGAGAGAGAGAGAGAGAGAGAGAGAGAGAGATCTTGTGTCGTTTAATGGTTGGGTGCATAATTTGGCGAAAGTGTTAAAAGGCATTTTCTTGGGCAAGTTAGATTAGATGAGGTGATGCGGTTGAGTTTGGACTCTTGAGATGATTGTGATACATCAACAATTCAACTAGAGGAGATAAATTTAAATGTTTAATTTACCTCCTTAAGATAAGATACATCCATATTGAACCTAGCCCTACAGAACTTGTTGCAACAGATCTTACCCGAGTCTTCCGTTGGGATGTTCATCAAACTAGCTGGTAAATGTATCCTTTTAAAGGTTACGACAAACAAAATGGAGATAACGATTTAAAATTTGAGATAAAGGCACTACTAATCCGTAAACATTTGTAAAATGTTCGAGCATGTCCTTGATCTTCTTTATTGTGCAATTAGATCCTTCCCCTCCCATCTTTATGGGATTGAATGAGCACAACAAGCATTACTATAATGTAATGGAAGACCATGACACACGAGATTCTAACGTGCAAACCACAACGGGGAAAAACCATGTAGAAGACTCACCAAAAACTTTTATAATCCATAGGAAAATGTTCGAATCTAGTCCATGAACTTTATGAAAATCTTCAATGTTACAAATGAACTTAAATTAATGATATAACAACATCGAACATTTTCATATACTCCAGAGATTAGTTTGAACATATACCAAAAGTTCAAAGACTATATTGATTAAATTTCAAGTTTATGGATCACATTACATATTTGGTCAAAGTTCAGAGATCATTTATATCATTTTCTTAAATTAATATCAAAGTTTAACCGGATAATGGAGGACCTGGTAGGCGTTGTCACACTCTCGAGATGGCCCGGTGACTACCGGGTAGTTTCGGTTCTCACAGTTGGGTAGTGGCTTTGGTCTCCAACATGAACTCAAGTCTAGGGCGGTGGATGATCCGGGATGCACTGGTCATTCGGAGTGTTCGGAGTGGAGGTCGAATGATGCTTGGGTTGAAATCTGATCGCAAGCTGGTGGATATGAGCTCCGGAGTCTAAAATCCGCTTTGAAAAGAAACACGGCAACCCTGCTCGACTCCCTTCCCGCGGTGCTGTTTTCCGATGAGACCAGCTACTCGCATAGAGATCACGGCAACGGTGACAGGGTGTTGCGCGCGTGCTGGCAGAGAAGTTCTGCTCGGTTTAGCTGCTTCGTATAGCCTTGAATATATCTTGTATACATGGCTGAAACATATTGCCAAATTGTGTATTCATGAGAATCGACTCTCCTTCTCATCTCTCCCCTCCTGTTTCCAGCCGAATCCCCTTTCCTCTTCTTTTCTAATTTGGCCTAAAATCACTTCCATATATCTTGGACTAGCCGAAAATTCTTGCCCATTGCTATTCACTTTTCTAACTTAGCACACCACATACCAAGCGTGCCCGGGTGGTCAAGCAAGGGAATCGCAAGTCAGGCTAATTTGGACAGAATTGATAACCGGGCCTCTGTTTTATTCGGTGCGAACTTGTTATCCCTAAACATGAATGTCTCTCTTGTCTATATGTGATAAAGAATAGGGACGCACTATCATACGATATCAGTATTTTCATTTAGGTGCAAATTTTATTGTCATCGATGAGTTCAATCTCTAATTTATTTATTTATTTATTTATTTATTTATTTTTATGAAATGCAAGAGTGATCTTTAGGCAAAAATTTAGGTGTCAACACCACTTATATTGAAAAAATGAATTCACTCATTTTATTATACTTGCTTTAATTTTGTATGTCCAGTCATGATAATTATATACATACTCACCCCAAAGTTACATTTCACAAGTACTCATCACTACCGTAAACTTCTCAAGAAAAGTAAATACAACACGAGCTATGAATACTCAGCAGCTACAGCCTCCGCCACCGCTACAGCCTCCGCCATTGCTGTCGCTGTCACCACAAACAACCGTGGTATCTATGGTGGCACCAGCATAAACAGTCATCCCACCATCCCTGCCACCACTATTTTTGGGAGCTTTAACTTGATAAGTGGGTTGCCGGCCGGCGGTCGGAGGGCGTTGATTGGCTTTCTTTCTTCTCACGACCTCCACGGCCAAAGCAGCACATGACTGGAATTTTGAGTGGTTTTTGCAGTTATGACGAAAATGATTGATATCGGGAGTTTGTTCAGTGCTCTTTCTCTCTCAATTCTATATAGGCGCCGCGTCCTCTATAACATAACCGATATTCGACAAGATTATCAAATAAGTATGACTTTTAAGTAACGCCTATTTAAGATTAGACTTTCACCGAACAACAACTAGGTAAATTCTAAACAAAGCAGAGGAGAAAGTCACCAATGCAGAAAAAAAATAAAGGAAGCATCGCTACACCGTTGGCCTCAAAATTTTAAATTGGATTCTAATAGGCAAAACTAATTCAAAACTATGAAAAAAGATCAGAACAAAACTAAAGCAAATAACACACAACTGAAACAATGAATACAATGATAATATTTCGACGTTAAACATGCATGCGCTTACAAGAGATCGTTATCAAGAAATGACCGTTGCACGTAATCAATGGCACTAGAAGAAATCATTGACACTAGTGAACGACCGGCTGCGGCTAAAAACTATATAACAACTTGTTGACACCTGAATCTTGGCCTTTTTTATTTAAGACTTAATTGCGTAAAAAACTGAGGATTAAAATCTTGCTCCTAAACAAAATAATTTTCATTAAATTATATTATGAACATTTGCATTTACGGGTATTAATTGTTAGAAATTTTTTTTATTTAAAAAAATAATAATTAAAAATCATTATTATCATAGTTAGAGAGAGAGAGAGAGAGAGACCGGGCTAGGGTCAAGCCGGCCCAGCCTTCTTTCTTTTCGCCTCTTCTTCCTCTTTCCCATTTGGGCCAAGTCTATATCCTCTTATCTTTCCCTAGCCCGGCCTACGCTCCTATCTCCTTCCTCCTCTCCGCCACGCTCTCACGCACTAAGAAGCACCGACACTCTCCAGAAGCCTTCATGTCGTGTCCGACACTCCGACACATGTCCAACACGCTCTGACACATGGTCAACTCTTCCCGACACGCTCCGACACATGAGTCCAAAATTCCGACATGCGACTCCGACACGCACGGGGTCAATTTAAAAAAAAAATTCAATATTTGAGGGGTCAAAATATAAATATATGAAAAAATAATGAAAATAACAAAAATAAAGGGGAAAGAAGAAAATTTTTACTCTCAAGCTTCTCACTTATAAGTTTTGACATTCCCGTGAGTGACGATGGAGCGCCCCTCTTTTCGCCGGCATCGCTCTGCTGCCCCTGCAAAGTTAAAGTTGTGATTTTTTTTTTTTTTTACTTCTTTCCACCTCTCGCAGGCATCGCTTGCGAGTTATCTCTTTTGGTCACATTTTCCATGGCGAATTTAGTTATTTCCTTTTCTTTTGGTCGTACTTTGAGAGTTCTTGTCCTGGATTTTCATTTTTCTCGAACCTTGTTTTACAGAGGAGCTCAAGCCAATCTATATCATGAACTCCGAACTCAATCTGGGACTATAAGAAATCTCATTAATTTCCGACAAATGTAAGAAAATATGACATGTTCCTTCAAATTTACTCTTTTGTGTTTGCAATTTTTGAATTTCTCATTCAATTTCTGTCAAATTAAAATAATAAATGATATTAACAAATGTTGAATTAATATTTTTAGTATAAATTAATTCTTATTTTTTTATTTTTTTAGTAAGGTATTATTATTATTATTATTATTATTATTATATATATATATATATATATGTCGGAACGTGTCGAAATTCTCTATTTTTTTAGAAATAACGTATTGGCGTATCGTGTGGTGTTGTGTCGCGTGTTGCATATCCGTGTCGGTGCTATATAGCTCACGCATTCTACAAAAAGCAGAGAGTGGACCAAGGACAGAGGCAGAGGAGACAGCACGAGAGTCGCACCGGAGTTAGTGGTCGAAGGCAGACCGGCAGCAACATCTGGCGTGGTAGGACGTCATGCGCGCCGATACTTAAAAGCGAGAGAGGAGCGAGTCAGAGGCGGGGGGACTTTTTTGAAGCGTTCATTCAGAGAGAAAAAGCGAGAGTGAGAGATTTTCTCGCCCTTCGCCGGTGGTTCGTCTGAATAGTCTTGACCTTCTGCGGAAGCCAACTGCCCATCGCCGTTCGTCGCAGCAAGCTCCCGAACTAGGTAACATCGGAAATGCTCCACTTCTCCCTCGCTTATTAAGTTTGAGAACGCCAGACCAAACCGAAGAGATTTTGAGCAAACTGTACAAACCCCAAACTAATTTTTTGCCAATAACGTTGATTTGGAGCTTAATATGCTGGGTTATACCACGAACGACGTTAAATCCGAACCTGGAAGTGGTGTTCCGAATGGCACATCAACCATTTAACAAAATGTTTGAATGAAGCACTGAATTTGAGTTCATAAAAACGATGCTTAAAGTCTTTGTTTTGCGCTCAGGTGCTAATGTTGTTGCATTACCACTGAATCTGCGTCTCTCTTTGATTTTGTGGCATATCGTTGGATGCCCGAGTCGGCCATGGATGAATGTCTTCTCATCGGGAAATCCACACCCTTCGCCAGAGGAGCCTACGGTTAGAGGCTGCCATAGTCAGCCTTTTCTTTTTGTCTCGGCATGCATATATGTGGTTGATATGTTAGAATGGTCGCCGTCTCGAAATATATATGTTCGCTGTCATCGACGTGCCGGCGACGTTTGGCGACGGCCGGAGTGATAACCGGCGGTGACGACTGGATGAGGGTCGGTGAGGTTGGTTGTTGACGTCAGACCGGTTTAGATTCTAGCGTGAGTTCGTGTAGTAAAGTCTCGCTGAGTCCGTCCGTGAGGAAGCTTGGGTGATGGCATGGTCTGGGCGGAAGAAGACGTCGCGCAAAGAAGAGAACGTAGAAAGGGAAGTTTCAGTGAGGAAGAAGACCACGTGCAGAGAAGAGGAAATGTTAAAAAAGGAAAAGATTAAAAAAAAAAAATAGACAAGAAAACAAAAGAAATCGAAAGGGAAAAATGAAAAGAAAAGAAGAATGGAATAATAAAAGAATAGAAATATGGGTTGGAAGTTTTGTGAATCTGGACTAGGCGTGTGGGCTGATTTTGGTTTTGGCCTTAGATCATTTAAGGGGAAATAAAAAATTTGGGCTTGCTTTGTTGAAATTGCCCGAACCTATCAGTTCAGGGCCACACTGGGACCGGGCCCGACCCAACACGGACCTCTATGGTCCGGGTTAAACCTATATTCGGGCCGGATCCTTTGACCCGAGGCTTTTTTTAGAATTATAAAAAGAATTCCAAAAAATCAGAAATCTTTGGGGGGTGGGGGGGGGGAAACTAAAAAATTTAAAGATGGATTTTGACTAGTTTCATTAGATTTTTCATGTTAATTCTAACTTAGAACTAGTTTAGCTATTTAAAGAAAAAAAAAATCTGAAATCCTTTCATCAAAAGTTGCACCTCAATTTGAACAAGCCTTTAAGGCTTTACAATAAAGGTTGTTGTGTATTGTTTTCTTTCTAGAGACTATGCTAAGTCGTTGCTTGTGCATTTCAATTTGATTATACTGGATTGCGCAATTTTAATATATTAATTGTTAGTTTCTTTTTTAGAATGGTTAAGATAAATTTTAGAATTTTCAATAGGCTGCCCTGACACTTTGATTAGCAAATAGTCGAGTTTAGATACCGAAAGGGCTACTTCAATAGCTAAAGTAATCAAGTTCCCGATTCTAAAATCTATGGTTGCGCATGCATCAAGACAACTCTGTTGCGTCTTGATTAAGGTTTCTAGCCCAGCTTCAATAATGGCTAATGGTGGCTCCTTTGAATATATAGATTAAGAAAACCAATGTCACAAGTGGTATGGACTTATGGAGAGTCCACGCTTTATAAGCCAATATCTCTAAACCCATTTCCCTCTCTTGCGAGAGAAAGGTTGCAACGCAACCGAAACCAAAATCTAAAATATTAAGTGAATTCATATCGGCCTACATCTTTAATGATCCGGATGGTACACGTAGTTAACAACTAAACATGAAGAGGTAAATTGTTGAGTTTGGACTCTTGAGTTGATAGTTGATACATAAACAATTGAACAAGAAGATTTTAAAAGTAACTCCTTAAGTTTAGGTACATCCCCATCGGACCTAGCTCAATGAACCTTTTCGACATAAAGTGTTCCGCCACGATGTTCATCAGACTAGTTAGAAAAAGTGTCATTCTGAATTTGAAGCTTACCGACAAGTAAATGGCAATAAAGATTAAAAATTTGACAAAGAGACATTACTGATCCCTGAACTTTTATAAAATGTCCAAGCATTTCTCTAATCTTCTTTTTTGTGCAATTAGATCCTTCCCCTCCCATCTTTTGTGATTATATGAGCACAATAAGCATTATCATCAGACCGAAACAAAAAATTTCTGTTATTTTCAATTTGGGTCTCATTCCAATTTAGGTAATGGATAATTGAATGGGCATCATAGCATTTTTTGTTCGATTTCGATCAACTCATGTACCCGAAATAAATCAAACCGTGGAACTCTCCGATCTTCACCTTCTGATTCCAAAGGATCTTAGGGCTCTCATATTTCCCTCTTCTCAAGCAACCAAAGTAAATATTAATATGTATCTTATATGTATTATAAGGTATTTCTGTAATTATATTTTGTCCATACCCTTTCTGTCATTAATCATTCTTATAAATACATATCATTCAGTCCTAATTAGGGTTGAGCCACCATAAACACTTTGTCGTTGTTCACTCTCTCACTCTAAACATCAACAGTAGAAGCCAAATTCTTTTGATAGGGTTAAAAAAATAGAAAAAATAAGCCAAAACTCCAGTTTCGAAGTGAGAAACCTTCGCTTGGGCAGTAAAGGCGAACTCGAGAATCTCAATCGTCACGGCCATCACCGCACTCTCGTTTGGTTCATCAATGGAGCAATCCCGATCTCGGCCCCCTGCTTGGTTTCCATCTCCCACCAACTCGCTATGCCGGAAGCAAAAACATCTGCTGGCGAGTGCCCCGTCCCACTCGACATTGGCCTCTCCGCTGTCCCCTCCTTCATCAACATCGCCCTCTCTGCCACCATCGGCCATTGCGTCACCACCAGTCGAAGGGTTGGTGCTGGGGGTGGCTCTTAATAACAATGGTGTGACCAGTAGAAAGCGGGAGGAGTTTTATTTTAAGGCCAACGTACTTTCCTTTTATGGATCACAGTTAAGAGTTCAGGGAGAAGATAGAGAAGGGCATGATTTGAGAGAAGGGGTTGCGTGGAAGAAGGAGAGGCCCCCGCAAAAAAAGACAAACTCAAACCGACCCCAACCATGTTTTTGGTTCGGCTACTATACCGTTCAGTTCACGAACTCGCACATATCAAACTTATTCGGGTCGGTTCGGGTATCACAGAAACCCGAACTGTCTAAACCCCTAATTACTACAATGTAATGGACGATCAGTCAATACAAAATAGGACACGCAAGAATTTAACGTGCCAACCGCCACAACTGGGGAAAAACCACAGAGCAAGCTTGCAAAGACTTCCACTATACCACAGAACAAGATTACCACTAGCCATCTATAGTCCCATTAGAGACACAAGATATCATCAAGATAAACTATCTTGAATCATAGCATCTATCAGCTCATCACAGCTTGATGGATTACAAATAATACAGAGAAAAGTTTAAAAAAAAAAAAAAAAGAGATTTTGTTTTATTAAAGTTTAGTTCTCGATACCATTAGCTAGAATGACCGATTAAGGAACCTCAAAAGAAGGTATCAGTGACTAAAAAGTCACACCTCATCCCTAATTCATTGGATGAGCAACTTCTTTTTCATATATATTTGAAACAACATAAAATTACAAGACAGCTAGATAAGTTATTGCAATATTCTATAAATAATATAGACCATGAGAGCCAAACATATTAATCACGATGTCTACATAAATAATAGGAATTTGATCTGCTCGATCTATAAGATCAAATAATAGTTTTTTCCACTTCGGGGGTTAAGAGAACCAAAAATATTGAGTGGTAAAATGAGACCAACTATAATTACTCTTTTGACAAAAATATATAGATATATATTATATAATTACACCTGCTTTGATATTAGTTTTATATGCAACTGTAACCGCTGCATGCTTATTTGTCTAGCATGAAAGCATAAAATACATGTACTGGTTGCGGCAACAAAAGGAAAGTTCAGCCGCCGCACCCTCCGCCACACCCTCCACAGCCTCCGCCGCACCCTCCGCCACACCCTGCACAGCCTCTGCTGCACCCTCCTCCTCCATCACCAGAAGTTCCTCCACCAGTGCCGCCGCCGCCGCCATCGGTATTTTCCAAAATCGTGGCCACAGCAGCAGTGGCCACTACGGCAGCGCCTGCACCAGCAAGAATAGCCATGCCGCCGTCTCTGTCGAGGCCTCTCTTTTTGGGAGATCCCACCTGATAGACGGGCTGTTGAAAGGGGATCGCAGCAGGCGGCTTGGTTGTCGTCTTCTCACGACCTCTACTGCAAAAACAGCCCATGACTTGACATAAGCTTTGGCGTGGTTCCTATCGCAAAACAAAAAGAATACGGTGGCGCGAATATATCTCGATGGCTCTCCCTCTCGATGCTGTTCTTGCTTTATAGTCGTCGAGCCGCTGAAAGGCAACGAACTAATGGCTTGGTCTAACCAATTTGGATTAAGGAATCTTCTGGTCATTTTCACGGAAAATCCATCGGAGTATTTATTCCATTCTAATTTCTGACCAACTTAAAACCTCGTAAGAAAACACTCCGCGATGACTTCTGGTGGCGGGCGGTTCCAGCCTTTTCCTTGCGTCTGTGGACAAATAGCTTCGTGGATATTACCTGTGCTTTTTTTTTCTCATTGTTATGCGTTGACTTGTAGGAGCATATATACAGGTTCGTTGCCCAGGCCATCATAAATAACACTAAAATTAGTTTTTCGCGGTGCGTTATTCTCTGCAGAATACATTAAATCTCCAACTTGGATGAAGGTGTCGTGTATATACTTGCCATATCCCAAAATCTTGGATCATCGACTCATATTACAACTCATATTTAACAGGTTGAGTGATGTATGCTACTTAAAGATTTGTAAAATTTATATTTTACTGAATCTAATGGGGAAAATCCCAGCTAATTATGGGTTTTAGTGGGTCTAGAAAGTCCTACTTTCTTGTCCGGAATAAACTTCTTTATGCTCGACAATACAAGTCTCGAATATAAAGATAATGAACTTTGAAGTTGGTGGCGACGATTACAGACAATTCATTAAGTCTTCCCAAGCCTGATGATCATGGTTTAAGGAGATATTCTGCGCGTGCTTGCACGCCGAGGCGCCTCTGAGGGGGTGCAGTTGAACAAATTGATAAATTGCATCAACCCATTCCAATTCGTTGAATGGATGAATCATAACATACAAACTACTATAAATATATATTAAGAAAATATGTAGTTTTGCTGACATCTGCGAGTTATGTCATATGTGTGGAATTATTGAATGCGATTACTCTAATTTTGTAGAAAGTTATAAAAAACCTGATTTTAATAATTCAACAGAAGAATTTTTTAAGCTAAACATAAAAATATTGTATCAGAAGCGAATTATGTAGGGTGAGGGGCTGATGACCGCCCGGTGACGTTGAAGTGAACATCGCAAGAACGATCTTGAACTGAGTAGTTAGATTACGGGGAAAATTTTACTACCAATCAAAATGCTGCTGGACGTCTTTCGGTTCAATAAAATAAAATATTCAGATGTATCTTTTTGTGTGCAACATTTTTTTCCTTGTTAGTAACTAAGTAAGTTTTTGTTCGGTGGCAAATCACTGATTTAGGAAATATTTTTATAAAAATAATCACTTGCATTGCTTTCAACAAAAATGAATTACCAAAAAATATTTTCATCATTAACAAAAAATATTTAGATATGAACTGTTGTTAATGATGAGATAAATATTGGCTAACTAATTTTTCTACGTGATTCAGACAAACATTTTGAGAATAATGTTTTTAAATTATCGATTTCACGAAACTAACACAGAACTTTAAAATTTCAATAAATGAAAATGCATACTAGGAATGAGCATGGTTCCAAGGTAGAACCCGAAATCTAAGAGCCGAACTGGTGGGAACCTATAGATTCCAAGTTTCAAGATATGCAAGATAAGTTTCAGGTTCCAAAAAATGAGGAACCTATTTTGACAAGTGATTCTGGGCTTTTAGTTAAAGGAACTTGGAACCTGGAACCTATAACCTAGGACTTGAAACAAGTTTTAACATTTTTCTTGGTCCATACTTTGGCACGATCCTATGATATTCTATATCGCTCGATGATGAGTATATAATCTAGAAACACTAATTTCAATTTCCATTTTATGATTGAGATTTTTACCTTATTAATGTTCATATTTTTCATATGTCTAATATAAGTTATGATCAGTTAATTATAGTAGCAAGTGGTGGTCATCAAATATTTTAATTCACTGCAATCATCCAATTAATAATATAAGCGGAACTTGGGTAGACCTAGAACCGATCTTGGAATCCATAACAAGATAGGTTTCAGGTTCTATGGTATGCAAGATAGGTTTCAGGTTCCAAATAGAACCTGTATGAACCTAAACCCCCTCGCCCCTAATGCATACTTAATCAAATGATATTAGTAGTTTGATTCATCAAATTTTTGTAATTTCAAATTTGTTAATTTTTTCTATTTTTTAATTGGTTTTTTTTTTCAATGAGCTGCTTTTCATATTGAAGAAGAAAAATTATTAAAAAATTGGAGCCAGACTCTTTTGGGTGTGAGCTTGGTCCAGGTCTAATCAGGTATAATTCACTAAATTTGCATTTCATAGAAAAATATATGAGTTAAAATAAGTCAATTTTAAAAGGAAAATCAAAAAAGGAGAATATCAGAGGTAGAATCACAAAAGCAACCTCAATTTTAATCCCATGACCACTTTCATACCTCTAGATTTTGAAATGCATAGTTGTCCCCCTGGACAACATTCCCTCATACAAGGACTTATTACCACTCTTTGAAATGCATCAATTGTCGCCATCAATTGCACCCAGCAGCCTCCGACTGTCGTCCAGACACCTCAATGCCACCGTCCGTCACCTCCTCCCCATTTGCCTCTAACTACTGCATCTTCCCTCCCTATTCCGGCCTCCATCTGCTCCATATCTCTCGATCCTCCCACAGCCCGTCCCACCGACTCTCTCATCTATCCCGTTGCATCGCAGCACTGCTTGAGCACACTCTGATGAGTTCGCTGTGGTTCCCTACGACCTTAGATTGAGGTTGAGCAGCCATGGATGACCTCGTTTGTAACTTGTAAGGTCTTCCATGGCTTCTAGGATCTCCATTATACACCTTAGCCTAGGTCAAGTGGTCCACCACTTAGTTTGTAAGTCGAGGCTCGATTTTTCGCTGAACTCTTGATCTCAAGGAAACTTAGAAAGTTTGCGAAATGGGCTTGCCCTTAGGTGAATTTTCAGTCTTGGACTTTCTATTAGCATCATGCAGAGGCAAAGGTAAGGGGCTCGCCGGTGAAAAATGTTGTGTAGTAAAATCCGTGACCTTATAGTACTTGGGAAAATTGTTCAAAAAATCCAAAATCTATTAAACTTTTGTCAATTCAATCTTAAACATTTCAATTTTGTCAATTAAGTCCTAAATCTTTTCACTTTTTGCCAATCGAGTTCATTCGGTCAATTTTGGCTAGAAATCACTAACATAGATGTCAATCGTCTTATGTGGCACAATTGATACTGACGTGTTTTAATAGTATATTGATATTTTTTAAAATTAATTTTATTTTCTTCTCTTTTCCTTTTTCTTTTTTTCTCTTTTCTCTTTTTTCTCCTTTTTTCGTTGTTATTTTTCCTTTTTTTTTTCCCTCCACTAGCCACCATTAGACCTTGTCAATTGTGGGTTGGAGCTCTTGCCAACCTCGAGCCTAAGCTAAAGAGGTCATTGGATCATATGAGGGAAGCCCTCACCAAGTCAGGGAGGCTGAGGGCGGCCCACACTCGCATAGGCAAGGGTGACCCTTGCCAACCCAGGCTTGGGCGTCCTTCACTTGAGGTTGGCAAGTCGCTGGTCATAAACAAGGCCCGGTGATGATTGGTGGAAGGAAAAATAGAAAAATGAAAAATAAAAGATAAAGAAAGGAAGAGAAAAGAGGGAAAAAAAAAAAAAAGGAAAAAAGAAGAAAAGAAAAAATGAAATAAAAATAAAAATAAATCGAAAAAATTTAATATTATTAAAATTTGTCCACTTCTTCAACGGCAAGACCACGAAGAATAATCAAAGTCGACATCAATGATTTTCGACCAAAATTGGCCTAATTAATTTAATTGGCAAAATGTAAAAATGTTTAAAACTTAATCGGTAAAATTAAAAGATATAAATTGACAAAGGTATAATGGATCTAGAACTTTCTAGACAAATTTTTCGCCCCTAGTGGACAAATCCCTCCGATACATTGCTACTTCCGCTACCCTTGGGCCTTTGTGTAGGAAAATTTAGTCAGGAAAGTGTCGAACACGTCAATTTACTGTCCCTTGTTAGCAGGTGCAGCCACTGCCTCCGTGACTACCATCGCATGCCTTAGATTCACTGGCTCCCCAACTGTCGCCACCAGTGTTACCGCAGCCTATACTCCTCCGTCACCCCGAGCTGATTGAACCGCTGCCGCCGAAATCACCACCACCTACCATACCTTCCTCCGCACTCTAGAGAAGCGCCACCATCAAGTGCTACTCCAAAATGACTCTTCAGCGCATCGTGCATCATTGTTCCTCCGTGTCGTCTGCCGAGACTCCCGTCCGTTGAAATTCTTCCCCTCTTACAGATTGCCAACACAGCATTCACGGCAGCGACGACCCCAATCAGAACTGAAATCCGTTTTCTCTTCCCCTCGTCTAATTTATCTGCATGTATACTCACGGGACTTGAAGGCTTTCTCTATAGCATCTAACTTTGTACAGTACATGTAATGTGTTATTGCTTAAGGAGAAGTTCAAAATAGCATCATTCTACAAAGATTATTTGGCCTTGAATCAGTCTGCAATGACGGAGACTTTTGCTTCAGAGAATAGTAATTGAGAATATATATGTTCGGAAAGATGATGACGACTTTTTCTTGTTTGACGTCCCAATATAAAAAAAATTGCAGCCGACTATTCTTCGTTTCAATTAAGAAATAGAGTAGGTTGAATTTGAACCGAGTGATCGATATTGTCAGCGTTGACTGCTTCTGCCTGGATGATTTTCGGAACCAGGGAGATTAAAAATGATAAAGTAGCCAATGGGAAACATGAACATGTACCAGAAAGTGATGGCATATTTGATATAGAATCTTCCACGAACTCTAAAGGAGACATTACTACCTCATATTGAGAAACGTCCCCACTTATGTGCGCCAATGGAGCTTAGGGCGACGGACTCGTACATTTATAGGTGGATATAACAGTTATGCCTGACATTCCGTAATTACAATGGCCTGGTTCAATGAGGGCGGAAAGTGATCTCAGGATGAGAGGGCTCAACAAGTATTTGCTCTTCATTGGAAAGAGACCTTGCAATCGCCTTACAACATGCACAACGGAAACTATTTAACACCAGCAAATTTCTTCTCCACTCTGTGTGATTAAATGAGCACGATAACCACTACTATAATGTAATAGACAATCAGACAGTTCAAAATGGGCGCACAGGATTTTAACGTGAAAACCGCAACTAGAGAAAAACCACGGAACAAGCTCGCGAAAAACTTTCACTACAAGAAGCCTCCTCTGGTCCCACTAGAGGTTACACAACATACCATCAAGATATCCTATCATAGGTCATAGCAACAATAAGTTAATCATGACTAGAATGTCGAAAATGCATGGATGAAGAGGCTTTCTAACGATAGGCGCCGGTCAACAGGTAGCACATATCGCCACGGAAAACATGCTAGAATTTCACCATTGAAATCGCCATCCGATTCTTAATCAACAGGGCCACACTCACGTTTTTTTTTTTTTTTTTGGGTTTTCCTTCTCTTCCTCTCACTGTTTTTCCTTCGCACGATCTTACTTTTCTCTCAAAATGGCTTCTGTCCAGCTTGCTTCATTGTCTCTAAACTCTTGCCTTTTCTCTTGCAGTGGCCCAAAAAAGTTAGCCGCACTCTGACCAACTTGGTGAGCAACATGACTGTCGCCACTTCAAGAGCATCAACTAACTATCTTTTCTTTTCTTTTCTTTTCCCTGTTTAAGGTGTGTGGGTCGCACTCAAAGTGAGGAGGGACCAACACAACAATCTCCTGATTTCATGAGCTTTCGTAGAATCTCCGATTAAAGTTTCATGTTAAATGGTAATTCTAAGCATTCTCGGGGAACGACTCTCCAGCCCCTCGATAAGCTTTGGACAAAAGAAAAGAGCAAATCTCGTCATTTGATTATAAAGTCTACAAAAGTTTGTGTGCTACGATATTATGTATGCAAACATAAAAAGAAAGTGTGATCCATTACAATCTGAGGATCCGTTCCTCAATGGACCATAAAACTGCCCTGAGTTGAAATTGTCGAGAGATATTTTTCTTATTGAAGACGAGCTCTAGATATCATCAGGCCCAGGGGACGGATTAAAGAACGTCAAAAGAAGGTATTAAGTGATGGAAAAAGCTAAATTTTCAGACCTAGTTTATTGGATGGACATTTCATACTTTCCTTTTTTAGATTCACTTCGAATGATGTAAAACTTTAAGGCAATCAGTGAAGTTTCAATAAGATTTTGCATAATCCATAAATCATATGGAACAGAAGCATTAGAATCATTATTCATGTGGGGCTAGATGAGTTTGATCTATGTGATCTCAAGCTTATCTCACTCCAACGGTTACATGCATATTTGTCCAGCACGGAACTATAAAATACATTTACCGGTTACGGTCACAAACGGAAAGATTCAGCCGCCACCACAACCACCGCACCCTCCTCCGCAACCAGTCCCTCCACCGCAACCACCGCCACTTCGACGACCAGTACCTTGAACAATTGTGGCCATGCCCCTGCCTCTTTTGACACCCCTCTTTTTGTCAGATCTGGAATGACGAAAGGGCCGTCGAGCGCGGGTGGCAATGGGTGGTTTGGTTCTCATCTTCCCACGACCTCTACTGCAGATGCAGCCCATGACTTCAATTAGATTTCACGTCGTTCCAATCGCCAATTAGCAGAATACGGGGGCACGAGTTTCTTCATCGCTCTCTCTCCATTCCGTTCACGTTTTATACCCGTAGCGTCGCTGAAAGGTGACGAGCTAACGGCTTCGCCTAAGCAATTTGAATTAAGGAAAGTCAGAGGGAGAATGGGTTATTTCCACTGATTAATTTGACCAATCCAAAACTTATAAAACATCCTCCTTGAGGACTTACTTAGGACCGGCGTTTTCAGCCTCTTCTTGCGTCTGTGGACAGAACTCCATGGGAATTTCCTGTTGCTTTCTTATTGTTTAGCTTGGTCGACGGATCAGTGAGGATGCCTCGCGTGCTGTTCTCGAAACATTCTACCACATAAACTAGCCGACACTCATGGGTCATGGTCAACTTCTAGAATTATATAGACAGGTCGGACTGTTTGAGCTATCATCAATGAAACTAAAAATTAAGTTTTTGGGGACCCAATTGTTTAGAATATCGACATTACTAGAATATCGACATTACTTTGATCTTATCATTCCCCGCATAACACGTTGACTCTCGAACTTCGTTAGTTTCTTTCATGAACCAAGGTTACCAACCACTTTAATACTAAAAATAAAAACTAATCATATGTTAAAGCACCTGTAATAGTATTTAGTAGGGATGTCAGGAACCGAACCGAAAATCGAACCGAACCGAAAAATTCGATTTTTTCGATTTGGTTTGGTTTTCGATTCGGTTCTCATTAAAAACTAATATTTTTTATTGGTTCGGTTTTTATTGGTTAACTGAACCAAACCGAACCACAAACCGATAAAATCAAATCATCAAAAATTTGATTTTATTCTCTCGGTGCGGCGGAGGGGAAGCTGTTGTGGTGCCGTCGCTCGGAGGGGAGCTGCAGGGGATGGGTGAGTGGTGGTGCAACCGTCGGCGTCGGGCTCACGGGTTGCCGGCGGAGTGGCGGTGCAAGCTCGTGGGTGAGGGATGACCGGCCCGGGATCTGCTGGCATCAAATTGCAAGCGGAGACGCTCGGAGGCGGCGAGCGGGAGCTCGGTAGCTACAGGTCACGGTAGAGACCGGCGGATGAGTAGAGGCAGGGGCAAGCGACGCAGCAGCGATGGTCATCGAGGGTTGCAGACGAATTGCTACAAGTCGCGCAGGCGCAGGAACAGCGATGGCAGGGGTCAGCATTCCGGCACGACTGAGCGGGCAATGGCGGAGGCAATCGAGCGACAGGGCTGCACGTCGCGAGCGAGACCGGCGGAGAGGTGGTGACCGGCCGCTAGGCTGCCTGTGCTGGGCTTGCGAATGGCGGACGCGGGCAGCAAGTGCGGGAGGAAGAAGATGAATAGTGCTCTGCTTTTTCCTTCTACTGGTCTATCCTTCACGTCCCTTCCCTCTTTGTCTCTTCTCTGCAGTTCTGCTATACAGCTTTTCCTTTTGTCTATTCCCTCTAAAGCTTTCTTTTCTCTCTCCTTTTGTCTTTCCTTTTTCCCTCTAAAGCTTTTTATTTCCCCCTTCTATTCTCTCTAGCCTGTTAAACACCGAAAACCAAAAAAGTGGAAAACCGAAAAACCGAACCGAACCAAAATTTCAGTTCGGTTCGGGTCTCATTCAGTTCGATTCGAAAGATTTTTCTAATGGTTCGGTTCGGGACGTGAAGGACAAGCCAGCAGAAGGAAAAAACAAAGCACTATTCATCTTCTTCCCCCCGCACTCGCTGCCTGTGTCCGCCGTTCACAAGCCCAGCACAGGTGGCCTAGCGGCCGGTCACCGCCGCTCCGTCGATCTCGCCCGCGTCATGCAGCCCTATCGCCCAATTGCCTCCGCCACTGCCCACTCAGCCGTGCCGGAACGCCCCCATGCCACCGCTATTCCTGCGCCTACGCGACCTGCAGCCGTTCATCTGCAACCCCCGACGACCGTCGCTGTTGCGTCGCTCGCCCCTGCCTCTGCTAGTCCACCGGTCTCTGCCGCGACCTGCGGGCGCCGAGCTCCCACTCGCCACCTCCGAGCGTCTCCGCCTACAACCTAACGCCAGCAGATCCGGGCCAGTCACCCCTCACCCGCGAGGTCGCACCGCCACTCCTCCAATGACCCGCGAGCCTGACGCCTGCAGTCGCGCCACCGCTCACCCGTCCCCTGTAGCTCCCCCCTCCGAGCGACGGCACCACAGCAGCTTCCCCTCCGCCGCACCTAAGAGAATAAAATCGAATTTTTGATGATTTGATTTTATCGGTTTGTGGTTCGGTTCGGTTAACCGATAAAAACCGAACCAATAAAAAAATATTGGTTTTTAATGAGAACCAAATTTTTCGGTTCGGTTCGATTCGGTTTTTGGTTCGGTTCCTGACACTCTAGGTAGAAGCACAAAAGCGTACCTCACTTTTCATCTCATCACCGCTTCCATACCTCCAGTTTTTTAAGTACAGTTCTTCCATACCTCTGGACAGCATTCCATCATTAAAAAACTAACTACCCCTCTTTGAAACACCATCAATCTCAAATCTCTCATAGATCCTAATCTTTGCACCACCCACCAACATTGACGGTCGCTGTCCCTTGCACCCAAATAGTATCTGACTGTCATCCGGCCGCCTCGGCATCACGTCCGTCTCCTCCTCCCCATTTTTATCCAATAATTGCATCTTCCCTTCCTATTTCGGTCTCCATCTGCTCCTTATCTCTCTATCTCTCTCCTCCCTCGGCTCATCTCTCTAACTTTGTCATTCATCATGTTGAGCCACATCGCCCAATTTCCATCTTTTCCCTATCTATCTCTCCTCCCTCGACCCGTCTCTCTGCCTTTCTCATTCATCCTGTTGCGCCACAACGTTGCTCAAGCGCTCCATGGTGAGGTCGTCATTACTCACTTGACCTCAACCTCTGAACCTAATCCCCTCCCCCCGAGGGTGGCCCCTTCGAGGGTAGGTTGCAAGAATGACCTCGGTTGCAAAGTCGTCCATGGCTTCTATGATCTTGATAATACCCCTTAGCCCAGGTCAAGTGATTCAACACTCGGTTTATAAGTCGATTGTCGTAGGCTTGAATTCCCAATGTACCCTTGATCTAAAGGAAATTTACCTAGTCCGCAAATTGGGCTTTCCCTGAATTGTATAGTTGGTCTTGGACTTTCCACTAGCATTGTGGTGAGAAAAAGTGTAATAGGCTTGCCAATGGGCAGTAGTGCGTCGGTAAATCTAGAGGGGAATTAGTACAGCAGCCCATTATCATCACGGCTCCCCACTTAAATTTTAGCTTCCCAAGGTTGGAATCAAACCCACAACAATCGATTCTCGAGTCAAAGCATAGGATGCCCTCCCTTGCCACTAGGGTAAGCTCTCTAGTTTTCCAACATATGACAACGGTCTCGACGAGCCAAAAAACTGACAACTTCTTCAGTTCTTACTAAGGAATGGTCAGATTTCACGCCTGCTATGTTTGGAAAGTCTGAATTGTGACCGTCATTCAAGCTTCTTCCCATGCGTATGATATTTACAAGCTGCCAAATTTATACCGTTGGGAGTTTGCTGCCATTATTGCAGGAATCTCTTCACCGAGTTACTCCCATGCAAGATACAAGTTTGTCTTTGATTTTTCACTTGTCTGTTATATTAGTAAGCTGGTTTCTTTGTCCATGTCACCCAAATCGTGGAATCATGTATTATATTAATCTGTACTGGGAAAAAAGTAAGTGTGCATCAGGAATCATTTTGTATATCATTTCCATGTTTTCCATGATGGGGTCAGACTTACCTATTTCCCTTACTGTAACCATGTGTCATGCCCATAATGTGGAAGATGTTGAGTTTTGGGACTATAGAAGGCTGACCCAAACCATTCCATGATCAGTTCAAATGTTCTCAGGAGAAACAGAGATATGCTCTGAATAAAATATGCATTAAAAGCGAAGAAAGTAATTTCAGGTCAGTCGATAAAAGCGCAAAAGCATATTTCTTAATTTAGAAAATAATAACGATTAGAGAACAAAGCCAATTTGGGACATCAACAATAAAAAATAAAAATAAAAATAATCTCAAGTTATCAAAAAAATAATATATATCTAAATATAGAGTCTCTAACCGAATAGTGAAAGCATAGGGACTCCTGCTCGCTCTAAACATAAAAAAAATGTAACAAAATTTACAATGAATGTTTTACCTAATTTATGAAAGTAAAAGTAATCGAGCACAAATTTCCTGGTTTTCTCATCTAATGTGTTGCAGTACAAAAGACTTATGAATATTAAATGAAGTTTATATAATGAAAATATTCTTTTCTTTTCCAAACAAAGATTCAAATTGAAACATCTGAAAATCTCAACCTTAATACAAATATTCAATTACATTGTGATATTCTATATGTGCAGTAATATAGACTTTGGACAATGATTACAAAGACTTCTCTCTATCACATAATTGTTGTACATAATCTATCTGGAAAAAATTGATTGACGATACACAAATAATTTCACCTACAGTGAACAAATCCTTCTAATATATTGCAACTTCCGCTGCCCTCTATGTAGAAAACTTCAATCTGGAAAGCGTCGCGCATTTCGATTTTTGTCCCTGGCTAAGAGCCGCAGCCACCGCCTCCATCACCGCTAGAACCACCGCCTCCCCCACCGCTGCCACCAGTGTCGCCGCAGCCTATAACTCCTCCGTCAGCCCCACTGATCAAACTGCTGCCGCCGAAATCGACAACACCAATCATATCTCCTCCACACTCTAGAGAAGCGCCACCATCAAGTACTCCTAAATGACTGCTAAGCGCATCGTGCTTCGTCGTTTCTCCGTCTCCTCCACCGAAATTCCCGTCCCCTAAAATTCTTCCCCTCGTACGGATCGCAAAGATGGCATTCAGGACAGCGACGATCACAATCAGAACCGAAATCGTAGAACACACTGCAATCCAAACTATGACGAAAGTCTCCATATTCTCTTTCCTTCTTCTAATTTATCTGCCTGCAAAAGTACGTGCCTTGAAGGCTTTCTCCGTGGCACCCATCTTTATATAGAACATGTAAGGTGGTGTTGCTCGAGAAGCAATTCAAAATAGACGATACCGTAGTAATAATATGTTCTTGAATCGGTCCCCAGCGACGAGGGCTTTTTGCTTCCGAGGATAGACATATTCTTGTTTGACCGCATAAAAAGATGGCTGCGATTTTTTCCCTGTTTAAACAGAGAGATAGGGGAAGTGGAATTAAAACCGAGTGATTGACCTTGTCAGCGTCGACTTCTTCTGCTTGAATGATTTTCGGAACCATTGGTATTTTAAATGAAAAAGTAGCTGATCGAAAACGTGTATGTGTACCGAGATTTGATAGCATATCTGAAATAGAATCTTTCACGAATTATAAAGGGATAAAAAATAGTAGAGTTATTGAAATTTATATATATTGTTTTACGAGGCTAATGTGAGCCGAGCAAATCCCAGCCTATAACAAGACGGCTTGTGGTTTAAAGTTATATAAATAATTTCCAAGTCTATTTTCTATCTTGATACACAAATATCCTCACATAAGGATTACTAAACGCTTGGATGAGGGACAATTTCATTAAGCTAGTAATACATAGGGTAATATAAAAGAAGCACTTGAGCTCCAAATTATTGCTATTTTGCATCAAGAACGATGTATTCTAGATCAAATGTGCAAATCTCTTTTTCTCTATTACTGTATTTTAGATTCTAGCAGACCTTAGGCACCGTTTTTTGTGGCTTAAGGAAAAGTCTGCTCAAGTCATGCCGTAAGAAAATCTCTAGCTGTTGGTCCCTTGGACATTTATTACCTCGAATGGAGTAACTTGAAACAGGTTAGTACATTTATGAGTGGATTGAGTAATTATGACTCAAACTAAACAATTTGTAACTATAATGACCAATCCAATAGGAGCAAAATGTAGTTGATGAGGACGGGAAGTGATGAATGGGGCAACAGGGCGCAAACAAAGAGTTGTAGAAGGAAGATGGGGAGCATAGGGGAAGCATTCTTGGATTATGTACATTTTAAAGTTATCCTTCAGAGACCGACGCGAAGTACTGCTCCATTTAAATAGCCCTGGTTGATTTTCCCTCTTTTTTTCCTTTTTTTTTTTCCTTCTTTTTCCTTCTCTATTTTTTCCAAACTGCTCTCCCCCATCTGTCACGACCACAACCTGTGTTGCAGACCAAGGACTAGCAAGCGAGCCATCGTGGTCTCCCGTTGTCGCCATCTATGTAGCACCGATACTCTCCAAGGGCCTTTGTGTCATGTCCGACATGCTCCAACAGGCTCCAACATGTTTCAACGCGGGGTCGACAAGTATTAGAAAATATGACGTGATCAACTTTTCTCAACACGCGAGTCTAAAATTCCGATACGTGATTCCAACACACACAGGGTCAATTTTAAATTTTTTTAATACTTAATGAGTCAAAATGTAAATAAATAAAAAAAAGAAACAAAACAAAAAGAAGCAGGGATCTAGGCGTCGCTACCACCGTCGGAGGGGGCCAGCGAGGTGGTGGAGGGGGGGCCTCGCCGGCTCGAGTGAGGTCATTGCCGGCCAGGGAAGGGCCGACGAGGCTCACCTAGATCTTGGTGATGCCCCAGCTGAGGTCCAAGCAAGTCTCGCCCAGATCTAGGTGACACCGCGCCCTCACTCGGGCCTAACAATAGTCGCCAGCCCTTGGCTAGGGCCAGCGAGGCCTCGCCTAGGGTTGGGGAGGCTCGTCGGCCACAAGCGAGGGCCGGCATCACCCAGATCTAGGCGAGCCTCACTAACCCCCGCCGAGGCATAGCCCAGATCTAGGCGAGCCTCGCCCGAGCCTCACTTGGCCCAATGAGGGCCGCCCACCCTCCTTTGCTTAGGGCCGACATCCTCGTCGGCCCCCTCCGACAATGGCAGCATGCCCAACCACCCACAATCCCTGCCTTTTTTTTTTTTTTTCACAACCTTGCCTTTTTTTTTTCTTCGTTTTTCCATTTTCTTTTTAGAGTTATTCCTAGCCACCCACCTGCCATTTTTTTTTTTTCACAACCCTGCCATTTTTTTTCCATATTTTAGAATTATTTTTACTTTTTTAAAAGTTTTTTACTATTTTTTAAATAATATTTAAAGAAAAAAGTAAAAAAAAAAATTGCTACGTAGGATAAATTAATTAATTTTAAAATTCTACTTCAGCATTTTCGATTAAACAAATTGACGGTGTTAACAAAAAAATCGATTGCATCAATTTGATAAACTTTAGGACTCAATTACACTTTCGCGATAAATTTTAAGACATGTAGTGCACATATCCCTAAATTTAATAGTAGAATGTAGATTACTTGTTTTTTTTATCCAAGTTTTATGGATTATTACCATATAATATAGTTAAATTTGTCAAATTAAAATAATAAATGATATTAATAAAGGTCGGATTAATGTTTTTAATGTAAATTAATCCTAGACGCTTTTTACTATTATTTGTTTGTTTCTCTAGTTTTTGA
Source organism: Eucalyptus curtisii (assembly GCA_017140595.1). Lineage (NCBI taxonomy): Eukaryota > Viridiplantae > Streptophyta > Magnoliopsida > Myrtales > Myrtaceae > Eucalyptus > Eucalyptus curtisii. The sequence goes on along the minus strand of CM029504.1, from coordinate 36,195,140 downwards.
GGTCGCCGGAGCAGCTGCACTTCGCCAGCCGTGCCCAGCCCTGTCACAGCCCATCTCCAGCTTTCTCTCTCTTGGTCAAAACAAACGAAGTCCGACTCTATCGACCAAGTATCTAAGGCTCGCGACCTCAGATTCGAAGTCGCCGACCTCGACATCGGCCGTGGCTTCTGTAGCCACGGTGGGGGGGGAGGGCTATGGTTTTGGATAAATTCCATCAAGGCATAGGGGCGTTTTAGTCCTATAGGGTAACTTTACCACTTCTAAATAATAATATAGAGAATTGTTGCCCTATTAATAACAATCATTGGTTGGAACCTCGTCGGGCAACCGGTTCTTATCGGTTTTTAAGGGGACAGAAGCCTGGAAACGGCCCGATGAACATGAATCAGCATCAAATAAAGGCTTCTTGTCAACTAGACATCTTGAGGTCGCATTTCTACGAAGAATGAACAGTATGCACCACAAATTAATTTGTATACAGTTATAGCATGACCTATGCATATCAAGACTCATCTACAAGATCCATATACAAAATAAGATTGAGAATCAAAGAGAAACGATGAAGACTACCAACTGTACAACTTTCATCTGTTAACGCGGTCAAAAAGGAAGTGTTTTCATGGCCTTTAACCAACGGATGTCTGCACGGTCTCGGTATGTTCACAATTCAAGAAGAAGAAGAATGAGCACACATCATACACCGATATCACTAGTGCAGCCAGCACAACCGCTGGTTTTGTCGCCGTGGTGGTGAGGGATGGTGCTGAGGCAACACCCGATGAGACCCAGAATCAGTATGACTCCCCATGCTGATGCAAGAGCCTGCGTCCACTTCATAAACCCATCCATGTTCGACCTTCCTCTGACCTCCCTTCCTCTCTTTTTCGATCTGAAAACGCTGATGGCAGAGAAATGATTGAGCCGGTGATTTTTGCCAACCAACATTTTCCGATGATCCTCGTTATATAGGCAAGATTAGAGAGAGAGAGAGAGAGAACAGACAGATCATAGACAGAGGAAGGAGTAAAAAAGACGCACATGGTGCGAGCTATAAAGAGGCCGACGGAACATGGGGCCAGTCTGTGCCCCTGCGTGTGACATTATACTTCCTAGATGGCAAATGCTCCCCAAATATTCCATTGATTGACAATGAAATGGTTTTAGATGTTTGGTCTATTCGTCCCTGAATGATCGTATTACCCTTATAATCAAGCTTAGTAATTTACCTTCTGCTTTTGTGTGCGAGCTTCAGCACTATTTGAAAGAAAATTGTCCTGCTAAACCAATATACGGATGTTGTTCAGTTTTAAACTCTACTATTTTGTTGATTTAGTCGTAAATCTTTGCGTGAAATTCCAAGATAGTCATCTTAACCAATTTTCACCATTAATCACTAACAAGGCAGGAGGCTACTTAGAACGATCGGCAATAACTAAACCATCATTTTAGCCATTTTTGGTGAAAAATGATCAAAAGAATTACATTGAAATTTCATGCAAATGTTTAGAACTAAATTGATAATATTGAAAAGATATAAACTAAATTGGTATTTATACCATAGGTTTAAAACTGATCTAGTAATTCTTTTCACTATTTGACCACTTGGATGTGTTCGGGGAGTGGTTCCTATCAAAACATAATGACAAAGAAAGGATCAGACCACAGCTTTAGTCCCTTCACCATTTATACATACATTCATTCCTCTGATTTTTTGTAGCAATCAAGTCCTTTAATTTTCTCAATTATGCAATCACCTCTGCTTGTCGATGCTCATTAGTAACATCATCATATCGCAAACATGGCACGAAATGGACACCTAAACCAGATGTGGAACCAAATAGAAAGCAAGAAAGCTGAAAAGAAGGGGAAAAAAGGGAACGTACCAGGGCAGCAGTGGTTGGCCTCTTTCGCCTAGCCACCATTGAGGATCCAAAGACCCTTGCGGTTAAAAGTGGTTCAATGACCCCGTCATCGTGCTTAAGCGACGGTCAATAGACCTGAGAGAGAGAGAAGCACCTGACCGGTCACCGCTGTTGCTTAGCCACCAGGGAGCTTCGCATGGCCCTTGCCCGCTAGCGGAGCCGTCTCTCCGTGTGGGTGCAAGACATGCAGGGTCTGATGGCCCCCAGATTGAGAGAACTCAAGGGTAGCCAGTTTGATGCCACAACATCTCACATTTCTATCGCGTGTTTCATGTTCAATGTCATGTAAGTTTTGATGATATTTCTAACAGCAATACAGAGAATGGATTGATTGGAGATGAAGAAAGCCCGAGAACTGATTATATAAGAAGAAAAAATAATTGGACCAGATACTCAGGGACAGAATACGTAAGCGAAAAAAGAGGTTGCTTTCAATCTTTTGCTAAATAGTTGAGTCAGCTTGATAGTCTTTCTTGGTGTGGAGAGGTGTAATAATTAGCCAGACAAACTTCTTTTCCTTAAGGAATAAACCCGATCGACACGCAATTGTTGCACAAGGAACATTATAACTCCAATGCAATATAAAAGGGCTCAAGATAAGATATTGGGAAATTATTTTTTTTTTTAAAATCATAAACCTATTATACATATGCCAATTTAGTCCTAAAAGTTTCGATATGGCCATTTTAATCTAAAATCATTTGATCATTTGCCAATTTAGTCCAGAAAAATTTAGTGCTTCTGTTTGTAATTATCCCGTAAAAGATTCACCAAGTAGCATGGGATGGTCATTTGCTTTATGAAGTAAATTCTAGCACAACTGTCAACAACCAATATCCATGCAATCAAATACTAAAGGAGCCGAGATCTTTGCTGTTTCTCGTTTTTCTTTAATGTGGCTACGAAGTATCTGGCAATCAACTTGAATGGAGAGCGAATTGCTAGAAGCTACATGGCCTTTACGCGGACATACTGCCCCGTCATGAAGCCATGCGTGTTCACTTTTTTTAGTACAAGTATCATTTGGGTAGGTAGGCCATCGTTGTTCCCAAAAAGCAATCCTCCAGGCAGAACATGTTAACTAATCTTTTCCAGAACGGAGCACGTCGAAGGCTCATCATCCTATGCTCTGAAAACGGAGCTTCTCACCTCCCACTAGGATCTATCGATAGCCACTTCACTCTCTTCCTTAAGCTGTAAAGCCGACATTCAAACAACACGAGATGATAAGTCTTAACAACTCGTGGAGAGCACATTGCTTAGCACCCAGGCAATTTCAGGTTCAGAGGGGAAATCGGCAAACGGAGAGTTGGTTGCGTGAATGGCCCATTTCACTACTTGCGCTTGCAACCTCCTTCGATTTTGGTCTAGCATATATCCCTTTTTCCTCCATTTTTTTGGCTCTCGCAACCGTGAATGTGGGGATGGCGACTTGTTTCATGGAATGCACAAAATCAAGAAAAGCTCACCCGCTTAACTTCCGAGAGCTACAAACAGGTTGTGCTATCCCAAGTTGAGAATAATCGCAACATAATTCTCTCTTTTCTTTTCTTTTCTTTCTTTTTTAACCTATCTGTTCGGTATGCAAACAAGGTTACATGTAATACAAACTACAAAGGGAAACACTTTCAGAAGCCAAATGAGAGAGCACGTCACACTTAGTTCTTCATGCTGACCCGTATCTCCTCTTCTGCCTCTGCTTCCCAGGAAATGAAAAACGGAATACTTTGCTTTCAACACTTTACACCTTCGGAGAATCAGCGGAGATTAATATAACCTTCACCCAGTGATCCCAGTCCGAGAAATAACTCATTTCACTGTGCTTGTTCCGGCTGCTGTCATCCAAATTTGCAACTAAAACATCAATGGGAACACCTGGATAAGAAACAACCGGAGTCAACATACTAACCTGACTTTTAAAAAGCCGAAATAGGTACTAGACCTAAAAAAAAGGTCAGAAGCATTGTCATTTTAAAATCAACTTCTGAACTTTGTGAATCAACTCGAAACAAGGCAATAATCCATTGCTGACTTTTCCAAATCTCAGCTTCATGGGATTGTTAATCAATGACCAGGTCAAAAAGCCAAATAGAACCCTCAAGTTTATTTGCTATGTTTGGCATCTGGGGGAACAAAAACAGATCTGATACTTCTTAACTTACCAAAGACCAACCTAGCACATTGGACAAGAACTTATCATTTCCTGCTCATCACCCTAATGGAAAGTCCAATCAGTCTATTATTTGCAAGTAGCACGACAGACCAGCCCAGCCCATAACTGATGATTACCTAGTATCATACCAGCTACTATGTTCATTGGCATCAAGACCAGAATCACAGATTCTTACGTATGCATTAGAATGTAAAGGCTATAATGGCCTGTTTGTTTCACATAAAACTTCATGATAGGGGAAATGTTTTTTTGGAAAATATTTTCAAGAAAAACGCTTGCTTTTCCTTCCTTGTTGGATAACACCTCTTGATATGAAAAGCATATAATTTTCAAAAAATTTTGTCATAGCTGATTGAGAAAGAATTCCCGTGAATTAGTCATATTGATTGTTTATTAAAAACTTTACAAGTTTTTTTTTTTTCTTTTTCGGGTGAAGGCATTTAGCAAATTTGAAAACAGTACATGAAAAAGGAGGAGAGGGGGAGGAAGAGGTGCACTAGTCCACAGCCTTGCCATATTAACACCAGACTTAGCTCATTTTACTTGGAAAACACTTTCCTCTTTTCAGGTAGGGAGCTTCATTTTCTGTCTTTCATGCTGCCGAGATTTCATTGACAACTTTTCAGGTTGACCACCAAGTGGCAAACACCAAAAATCAATGAAAACAGTTCCCAAAAAAAATACTTTCAATGCAACAAACACACCCCAAATCAAATCATATCTTCTCTAAAAGAACATATCTGACGGTTGTGTACATAAGTCTAGCACAACATATTTTCCTTGTGGAAAAATAAAAATTTGTTTTTGAAATATAGCCATCTCCTTCATGCCTGATCTCATACATGACAGTGGTCACCCCATTTCCCCAAATAAAAGGTGGTTTAGTTAAGCACTCAAATCAGGTGAAATTTCGCTCAACCTGCATCTAAATCGTAAAAATAAAAATTAACAATAACTCTTTGCAATTAGAGCTGCTTGATTCTGATCCACCAAAAACCAAGGCTGCTTAAATTGTAGTCATCCCATTCGTATGTCTGGTAAAATCACACAGATGCTCCCTATGTCAAATAAGACTTTGCTTGTGTCATGCCCCGAATTCATGATGCATGTTTAAATGTTATTCTTTTAGACATTAAGCAATGCTAGAGGTAGACACATGTCAACCTCTAAAATAACTTTCGATTACAGCTTTTACTAAGCCTTAAGTAAAGGCCTCACTCTGCTTGTCTTTCTTCCACAATATTTGATAGCACCCTTATAAGTGAACCTTCTTTTACTTAAGCCATCCCTTCCTTAATGTTCCCTAAAAAATCACATTTTTTCATTCAAGTTTTGATATTTTATTTGATGACCTTGCATTTAAGATGCTACCACAAAATAAGAATTTCAGTGTTTTCACCATTCCATGGCGTGAACTTTATGTCATTCACATAGATTGATGTAAACATGGTCTTGCGTTCCCATAATGGGAGTGCCCAGCTAGTTAAACCAGCATCCACCTCTAGGAATCCAGCGCAGATATTAGCATTTTATAAATTTAGCCAACTCTGTACAGGCAAGCGGCGCCACAGAAATTATTGTGCTGACCACACAAAAGTAACAGCACATACAACTTTCTCATTGCAACAGTCAACAACATCTCACAGTATAGTCTCTGAAAATTGTTTCAATAACATATTTTTCCCATTTATGATCAGGAAAAAATCTATGCGCATGTGAAGACCAAAAACTTCACATACACTACAAGAACTTGACGGCTAAAGTGCATAGTAAGTCTAAACTTTGTTTACAAAATGGAATCAAATTCTAAACCTATCAATGCATCCAATTGAGTCCTAAACCTTTTTCCAAAAGTGCAATCAAGTCCTTTCATTGAACAGTACCCATAATTGTCCTCATGTCACTTGAAAATTTACCAACATAGCCTCCTTATATTGCACTTTTCAGCATAATTTAGGACTTAATTATATTTTTCAATTAAATTTTAAAATGTAATTGAACAAATAAAAAATTTATAACTTAGATTTTTGCACTTTTTTATAAAGGTTTAGACTAGATTGGAACAACTGAAAAGTTAGGACTTAATTGCATTTTGTACATTAAGTTTAAGAAGTGGTGCAATTTTCCCAGAAGTTGACCGTGCTAATTCTATGGGTGAAAGGATGTTTGAGAATTCAATTTTCCCCAGAGACAGGTAATTTATATAAACATGGCAGATGATATAGAAACAAGCATAAGAACTTACCAAGAAAATCTACTCATTTCTAAGCTGGAGATACACTACAGCTCACTGTAATTACGCCAAACAGCACGAAATTCCTCGCGGAATGTATTCAGGCGAGCTTTCAAGTTTGGTGTTCTAAAACTTGCATGGAGGAGAGTGGCTGAGAGAGCAAGCAGAAATGAAGAGTCATATTAGATAAATTGCAAAGTACAAGAGCAACTAATTAAACTAAGCAAGATTCATACCAGAAAGTCCAATCAAAAGTGCCCAAAGGACAGTTAAAAGACCACAGGAGAGGTACCAGAGGACAAGTGATGCTGTGCAAGAATAGAGAAGGAAAAGACCCACTTGTCAATGACTCATACAATGCGGACAAGAAAAATTCAGAAATTTATGCAACAGCAATGGCGAGTTCGGGATTACCAGAAGAGAATATCAAGACAAACACCCAACGTGGCTGACCGCATACGTGAACTGCCCTTTTAGCTGATGGACGCCCCCGGATAACCGGTCTGTCGGGGAGTAAATTATTAAAAAATAACCATTGGGAAAAACAAAATTTTGAGAAAAGTAAGAGACCCCAAACTTACGTGAGAGATGGCCTCATCTTGGCAGCTAAATGTGGAGAAAACTGCCTAACAGTCCTAGTCACCTTCTCACTAAAAGTGCCTGCAAAGCTGCAGTAACAACCATTGGTGACATCAACAGGCAATGCTAGAGACAAAATTGGCACACTGGACGAGAATTGCAAGACAGGAGAAAAAATTTATGTAGTTTACATTCACCATCGAGCTTGGACATGGAAATATAAAATACTAACTGCTAAGTTCTCCAGTATTTCAAAAGCGTAAGCAATTATATGTTATATAGATGAAATATCACGTAAAAGATGCTTTTCACTAAGATGACTATCCTCCACCAGATGTGAGAGAGAGAGAGAGAGAGGTAACTGTTACCTGTCATTGAGAAATGCGATGCTAAGGGTTGTCAAAAGAGCAGCAACAATAGCAAGTGGCCTCCTGAGAAAACCAAGTGCTGCAGTCGATACAATAATAGATGAAAATTAGGAGAAAAGCGACAGTTCTACATTCTTCATAGTCAAAACAGGATAGAATACTTCCTTCTTACAGTTACTTACCAAGAATGACAACAATCATGATGAAGTAGTTTGTCCTATAGCTGCAAGTAGAAAATATATTACCAGTAATTAGATGGGAAAATGCCAATTCCATAGAAAAACTATTAAAAGAAAAATGGAGGTTTGCATTTCACTATCACTGTAATACCACATTCCATAACTTATCAACAGATTGTAAAGTACTACATGTTCCCAACAGTTACCAGATCACAGGCAATCCACCTCCTTTATCTACAAATAGACATCTCTCTACAAAACACAGGTGACAAATAGTAACTGAGCTTCACCCAGCTTCCATTTTACTTCACCATCAATGAATCATGGGATCAAACAATCTTATGCTCAACATGCTTACTATTTACAAATCTTGTAATCACAGGTATCGGTCAGGGGAACAGAGTGGGAGCTTCTCAATATATTTTGCAATTAACCATGCAAAAAAGAGGTGATCTATATTAGAAACCAAACCAATAGCGCTCAAAATCGCATTTTCAGCTAGAACAAAACCGAAAAAGAAAAAAAAGCTAGTTATTCAAAATTAGGCAAAACTGAAATTATCCGAACTTTTCCACTCAATCTCTTCGAATTTCAGAACAATAAGGCTGTCCGCGCGCAAAATTCAACCGGAACGAATCAAGTTCGCATTCCGTGATCAACACAAACTCTATCGAGCGCGCGTCAATTTCGTCGCCCGAACACGACACCTCAGATCCGCCCCCCCTCCTCCGTTCCACGACGGAGCACTCGTGACAAGAGCAACAGAAGGATCCGCGAATTCATCGAAGGCGAGAGAAGGGGAGAATCCGTACTAGTAGAGGTTGCATTTGAGGCGGCTGCTCCACTTGGCGTACGATCTCGGGACGGTGAACCTGGAGAAGAACTCGGGCAAGGGGCGAGGCGGCAGCGACCAGTCCACCTCGCGGAGGGCGTCCATCAGATCCTCCGCCGTCACGTTCCCCCAATCCATCGATCCGCCCTCTTCTTCTTCTTCTTCTTCCCCGGTCCTCTTCGTTCTCCGCGAGTCGGGAAACCCTAGAAACGACGCGCGATCGGGGGGAACCGATGGAGATTCGATCGACTCGATTCGGGACGGAGGCAGGAGACGACGCAGAGATCGAGGGAAGGAGGAATCTTCTAGAAACGAAACGAAACGGAACGAACTTTGCTTCGGCGCGTCGATGGATATTTTGCGTGCGATGATCTCGCCGATCTTACGTGGTGGGGAAGGAGATGCGGATGCGTTATAAACTCGGCAACGTCTGCCCTGCGATTCCAGGAAAATCGTGGCTTATGTAAAAAGATACCTTTTCTTTCAGGGGTATATACATGATACATCCTCCTCTTTTTTAGCCAAAAAAAAAAAATAAAAAATTCGTCCTCCTTTTTTTTGGGTCTAAAAATTTAAAAATCGTCTCTCTATATTTTATTATTGATAATGATGCATGTGCTTTTCGAAAGTAATTCATCATTAATTCTTTTCATTAAAACAATTTGCCAGAAATATTAAATTTGATTCTAAAGCTCTAGCATGGCATGTTCTGATTCATTCAAATTTCACGAGAAAGTGATGACCGACACAAAGCTAGGGTGACCGAAGCATGGCTCTCTCGACCATAGCGAGGCCAAGCGAGGGCCATGATGCCCTCACTCACCACCATTGACGGGCTGGTGACCCTCACCATTTGTTGGTAACCTGAATAACATTTTGAAGAAGAAAAAAGGAAAGAAAAGAAAAGAGAGAAAAGTTCATAAAATTTAAAATAAAAATTGTCCACATCAACATCAATGGTTCCACATAGGATAATCACCATTAACTAGATCATTACGTCAGCAATTTTCCGATCAAAATTGGCCAAAATAACTACATTGATAATTCGTTAAAAAGTTTATGATTATATTGGTAAAAATTTGAAAAAAAAAAATCAAAATTAAATTGATATAATTATAAAGTTTAAAATTAAATTAACAACCATATAATAATTTAACATTTTTTATAATTTTCCCAAGATTTTTTAGTGCCCCATGCACGTGGCAACTAAAGGAAAGAGGGAGTGAGATGGGTGCTCATAAGCTCTTGAGCCTTGATGGGGCAGGCCTTGATGGACTTTTGTGGGCTTAGATTAGAGTAAATGGAAAATCGAGCTAACTTAAACAGATTGCACAGTCGTGTAGATTCAACAATAACGTACTCACTCGTTGCTTGTCCGATTTGGATCCAATTTTGAAGGGAGTAAGTTAAGATATTGACGTAACTCGTGTAAAAATTTTAAACCAAACGAATATTGGGAAGTACACCCATTAAGCCCCTAAATCATTGTTTCTCTAAAAAATGCATGATAAACTCATTGGTGAAATTAATGTATCAACATATGCTCTAGACATCATTTTTTTCATTTTACCAAAGTCAAAGCATCGCGACAGAAGAAAAGAGGGGGATAGGAGAGAGCAAGTGTGGGAGAGTGTCGCAATAGAAGAAAAGAGGTGGGAGAGGAGAGAGCAGGTGTGGAAGTGGAATGGGGAGGGAAATGGTAGGAACCACCGTCAATACTTGCACTATCTTCTTTCGCAGCATTTGTGAATCTTCGACCAAAAAAACTGCGGCAAACCAGAAAGGCCTGAATATAATGCACAAATCATGAATTAAACTGAAAATTCTAAATTAACAAGGTGAATAAAAAACATATCCAAGCTTGCTTTGATGGTTGGTTATATTAAGGCCATTGACACTCAACCCATTGGGTCATAGAGGAACTTTGATAGATAAGAATGAAGAAAACAGAGATAAACCCTTCACTGCACTAACACTTGTTAGTCCATCCCATGCAACATATATACAATACTTAAAAGTGAAGGATGGAAAGAAAATTGCCCCATGTGATCACAGTTTCTCAAAATTACCAATTAGAATAACTCCTAAACAAATTACATAAGTCTATTTAGCAGTAAGATGCGAAACAGGGACAAAACGTGTAAAGAGGGAAATCAAAATGTAGGATACATGTAGAATAGATGAAGCTCTGCCACCAACTACTCAGAACCAAACAATTATAGCTGATGCACATTTTAAGAGGCCGGTATCAGATAGAGTCAAAATGAGAACAAAGAAAACAGAGATAAACCATTCACTGCATGAACACTTGTTTGTCCATTCCATGCAACAGATATACAATATTTAAAAGTGAATGATGGAAAGAAAATTGCCCCCATGTGATCACAGTATCTCAAGATTACCAATTAGGATAACTCATAAACAAATGACATAAGTCTATTTAACAGTAAAATGCGGAACAAGAACAAAACGTGAAAATAGGGAAATCAAAATGCATGATAAACCTACCTCTTGCTCTTGGTCTTGGAAAAAAATCCTGGACCTTCGTGTGAAGTTTCGCAAGTGCTTTTGCTGGCTAGTTGGAAATGGCTGCTCGACGTCCTTCTGGTACGACAACTGGCACCCCAAAGTGCCGCTGAACTTATTATTTTCCAATGCAGACATTTACCGTTCTCGATTACCAAAAGAAGCTACGATCGCTGACTTTTTCTCCTGTCTTGACCCATCTTCGGGTGTTCTGGATGTAGTTGCCTCCTAGGATGATCCCCTACCTGAACTCAATGATGAAGATGATCGTTTTCTTTGGCTGGGCAGCTCGGATGGCACCTTTTCTGCTACGTCTGCTTGGGACACTCTTCGGCCGACTAGCCATCCGGTACAGTGGGCGCCCTTCATTTGGAACAATTAATTGGTTCCCCGCTACCAATTCCTGCTGTGGTTGATTACAAAAAATAGACTACCGACTCAAGTACTACTACTTACCTATGGTAGAATACCGGATGGGAACTGTGCCTTCTGCTCCTGTCGACCAGATTCAATTGATCACTTGTTCTTTGGATGCCCCATTCCTGCTGCCTTAGCCACTTTTTGGGCCGCAAGATTTAGTTATGCTTGGCGGAATAAATCTTGGAAGGAAAATTTGCTTTGGGCAATCTAATCTCTCTCAGGACCCTCCTTCCGCTCTTCTCTTGCTCGCTTTGCATTTGCTGCTTTATGCAACATCACTTGGAAGGAGCGTAACAATATACTATTCCGCGGTAGACCTCCTTCCCTTTTGGCTATGAAAAGGTGCCTTGAACAGGTTATAAAGGACAAAGCCTTGTCTTTCTATCAAGTCCCTCCCATTGTGGCTAATAAGAGATTGTTACAAAGCTGGTCGCTCAACCCCTCCATTTTGGCGAGCTGATCACCTTGTTAGTTGTCTGGCTTTTTTAGTAGGTTTTCTTCCTTTCTCTCGTTTGCTCGGAGGTTCTTCTGGTTTTTGCCCTCCTCCTGGCTTCCGAGATGGCCTCATTACCAACCTTAGAGCCGAGCTTGGTTTCTTTTGTTGGTAGTGCTTTCTCTTTGCTGTTTGTGTTGGTTTAGACCTACTGGTTCTATGCCGCTGTTTGGCATTTTCTTTCCCTTGCCCTTGGCTTGGTTTCCTTTTACCTTGGCCCCCTTTCACTCGCTCTGACTTGTTGTCTTCATGAGTGCAAGTTTCTAGGACTGAGTTTTTGCTTTATAGCTATATATAACTCCTTTGATTTCAAGTCAATATATTTCTTACCTTTCACCAAAAAGAAAAAAAAAATGCATGATACACATAGAATAGATGAAACTCTGCCACCAACTACTCAGAACCAAACAATTATAGCTGATGCACATTTTGAGAGGCTAGTATCAGATAGAGTCAAAATGAGAATGAAGAAAATAGAGATAAACCCTTCACTGCATGAACACTTGTTAGTCCATCTCATGCAGCAAATATACAATACTTAAAAGTGAAAAACAGAAAAAAAAAATAATAATAATAATTTACCCCATGTGATCACAATTTCTCAAGATTACCAATTAGGATAACTCATAAACAGTGAACATAAGTCTATTTGACAGTAAGATATGGAACAATAACAAAACGTAAAAAGAGGGAAATCAAAATGCAGGATACACGTAGAATAGATGAAGATTTGCCACCAACTACTCAGAACCAAACAACTATAGCCGATGCATATTTTGAGAGGCCAGTATCAGATAGAGTTAAAATGAGAATGAAGAAAATAGAGATAAACCCTTCACTGCATGAACACTTGTTAGTCCATCCCATACAACGGATATACAATACTTAAAAGTGAACGACAGAAAGAAAATTACCCACATGTGATCACAGTTTCTCAAGATTACCAATTAGGATAACTCATAAATAAAGGACAGAAGTCTATTTAATAGTAAGATGTGGAACAAGGACAAAACATAAAAAGAGGGAAATCAAAATGCAGGATACACGTAGAATAGATGAAGCTCCACCACCAACAAAGGACATAAGTCTATTTAACAGTAAGATGCGGAACAAGGATAAAACTTGTAATGTATCTTATTTTTATCACTTTCAAAACATAATTTACAGATTCATAAAAGAGATTAGCACCACTCAATGTTATCCAAAGGGAAATTCAAGGCTACATTACTTAGATAACTTCAAACTCTCTAAAAAAAAAAACATTAACTAAATATCAAATTTGCGTGCCAACTAACTTCAACTGAAATTATAATAGGTTATGTCATTTTTGGTGTCAAATCGTTAACTACAATTTGATAAAAGATATGAAGAATAACCACCCAGTGACATAATATTGTTCCACTTTGCGTAACAAATAACTACTCACACAATGTGTCATTTCTTTTCCTACAAAACTTCAATTTAAGCAAGTTCATTGCAAAATAATAAAAGACCCTAAGCTTTGTTGACCCAAAAGATGGCTAGTGATAGGCGAAAATCAACATTAAAGATAGTAATTTGAAACCGATTTCCATTACATATGCAAAACTTCAAAAATTCACTATCATTAAATTGTAACTCCAAATCGATTTATTGAAATTCTATTGCTCCAAAACATTTTAGACTATCATTACTATATGATTTTGCAGTTAGATAACTCATAGATTAAACCTAGCAAACTCGGAATTCAAACAAATTCGAACTTATAACTTGACTAAAAAAAATATTTTGATTAAATAAATAAAAGGTATGAATTGTTATCAAGTGCTACGAAATGAAATTAATATGATTTGTCGAGGTCTCCATTGCATACATGTGACAATCCCCCTCCCTCTATTAGTGCATCATTCCCTCTATATTTTCTTCTTTTCCTTCTTATTCTCTTTTTCCTCTAATTGAATATTGGCTCAAGTGAAATTCAACTTGACTTGAAGTCATTTGCCTACTATGATTATTTTTGCAAGCATGTTTGTTACATTATCTAATCTCTGTCATATTTAAGACACATGAGTTCACAAAATTGTAGAAGGGATGAGCACTACTTATTACTAATCAAAGTCCAAATCAAAAGCTATGATGCTCAAGAAACTTCAAATTGTATTAAAAAAACATTAACCAAATGTTATACATATGTGCCAACCAATTTCGACTAAAAATCTACTGGGCAGCACTATTTTTTGGGTCAAAATATTTAATATAAATTGACAAGACCTTAAGAATAGCCATTTTGTTATAATGAATATCAATGACTTGATTTTGTTTCACTCACACAACAAACATGCACTCACATGACAAACAAATACTCATATGAAAATTTTTTGAATCAAAATATTTAATATAAATCGACAAGACCTTAAGAATAGCCATTTTGTTGCAATGAATAGCAATGACTTGGTTTTGTTCCACTCACACAACGAACATTCGCTTGCACAACAAACAAATACTCATATGAAAAATTTTGCTGTGACATATTTCTCTTTACCGCATTTTAGTTCAAACAAGCTTACTATAAAAAAAAGTTTCAAAGTACTTAAAAACTAGGAGCTTTGCCAACCCAAAAGATGGCCAAAGATAGGGGAAAATCAACGCCAAACATAGTGACTGGACACTTTTCAACAGCGCATATAAGACTTCAAAAATTTACTATAACCAAACTATGAGTCTAAATCAACTTTTGTGAAATCTCATGATTTCATAATATCCTAAACTTTCACTACTACATGATTTTACGAGTAAACAACTCTTAGATGAAATTCAACAACTCAGAATTCAAATAAATAGTACGGCTTAAATGAATCAAGGCTATAAATCCTTACCGAGTGCTATAAAATGAAGTTACTTTAACTTGTGGATACTTCCAATGAGTGCATGCAACAAACCATTTTCCTCTCTCTCTACCTCTCTTGGTCTCTCGCCTCTCACTCCTTCTACTTTTCTTCTTCTTTCCCTTTTGTATCCCAATTTCTCTCTCTTTTTTTTTTTTTTTTTTACTTTTCGTTGGCTCAAACTGCAAATATAATTAGAAAGAGCTTAAGTGAGATTGGACCTAGGCTTAGAATTATTTTCCTCTTAGTTATTTTTTCAAGCTCATTTGTTAGATGCCCACTATATTTGTGAATACTCTCAATTGTTAAACATATTTGTAAAATATGACCCATATTATAAATAACCATTGTCAAATCCTCAACTATACTCCCAAGCTTGTGAGAACAAGAAGAGATGTCCTATTGACTCAAAAAGCATAATTATTTAAACAAATAGAGATGCAAATATCTTATCCATTTATTGTCAAAGCATAAGAGATAACCATTACAACCAACGTTTTATCCATTTCAATTAATCTTTCCTAAGAAAAATTTCAACATTTTTCATAATTGTTGTAATCATTTACAATAAAAGTTATATTTTGTCCCCAAATTCAATGTTAATAGATTATGGTAGTGAAACATAGCATTAGGTCATAGTTAAGCTTAATTTTGAGTTCTTGTCTTTTTTATTTAATTATAGATGAACTCACAAATACAATCAAAACCATGCTCCTCATTGTTTGGCCTTTATGAATGATATATTGCTGGTAGATGAAACTTAAGTCAGAGTTAATCAACTCGAACTTCGAAACAAGAGATTTAATCATGTCACAACTTAACCCATACAAGTATAAGGGGAATGACATGATTATCCTTCTATCCGAATGATGCAGTTTCAAGTATAATCAATGTTAACTTGTTATCAATATATATATATATATATATATATATATATATATATATATATCTTTAGTTATATATAAAATAGAACAGTAATATCAAAATTTTATAATCTATCGACAATATATATTTTCAAAAATTAAGAAACTAAACCTCAACAATGTTCATTTAGACATATCCAACTATATACATTCATTCTCACAATCCAACTACCAAAATTTATCTATCATATTGCTCTTGTCTTACTTGCCATTAGTTAAAGAACCTAAAAAAAAAAATTGGAATAAATGTAATGAGCAATAATAGTTTAATGAGTAGTACATATCTATTTTAAACAAATGAAGCACCCACTATATATATTTACAAAATAATACATTAAACTCATTTATCTCAAACCCAACACATATTATACGTACAACACTAAGAGTTATATATATAATTTCAATGAAACTTTATACATACCAGAAATGCTCATTAATTTAATGTTGAATAACAAATGAATTATCGATATCATGACACACATTAATGATATATTTCATTGATCAATTTCATGTTCAATATCTATTTGTTCTTGTTGATAATAATGAGAAAGAATATTGTCCCCATAGAGATTGATATTTAATAAACAATTTAATAATAAAAAAAGGGCTAATTCCAAAAATTATATAACAAATCAAAAATAATTTGAGAATAAATTAAAATCGATGATTTTAGAAACAAATTTTTAGAACTAAATACAATTAATCAGTCAGATAAATACGTTAAAGTATTTGATTTTACCATAATCACTATATATGAATTTCATATCATTATGTATACATACAAAAATAATATCTAGCATGTGATAATCGAATTTCCTAATCTATTTACTATCCTATATCTGGGTATAGCCAATTTTTACTCAGTTTATTAATCCACCATATCTCTACGTGAATTTAAATAAACATAAATGTATCAAAATCTTTGAACATTCCCAATTTATAACAAAATCGTTTGGACTACCTTATCACCAAAAGCTACTTATCTCTATCCACATTTAATTTATGACTATATATTGTAAGAAGTGATTGCATATAATCACCATCTCAAACATGCACGTTAGGGTGGCCACTTACTTAAAAGTATAAAGTACAATAATTTATGACTCACATAAATAAAATCATCTACAAAACATAAAAATCATGAAATTTATATCATCGTGGTCAGGCTACATCGTAGCCCTAACAAAAGGAAATTATGACATAATAATAGAAAAAAAAATTAAAATAGATTCACTTTCAAGTGGTGAAATGGTAGACATGCGAAACTCGAAATCTTGAATCAAAGAACAAGAATTATTCACCATTTTCTGTATACTTAAAAAACTCCCAAAACAATGAAAAATGATCTAAAAATAAAAACTTACCTATCCTCTTGAATGCTCAATATTATCGCATAATACAAAAAAAAATCCAAGACTTTTAACATAAGGCAATTGCTTATCACAAACATTGCATTATTTGTTACCTAAAATAGGTAATTAACTCTATTTTTATAGAGTTATTACTAATCACGGTCATGACACAACACTTGACAAGGTCTCCACTTATTATCAGTCAATGGCTCGGCCTAAAAGAATATCTAGATTCAATGTCCATGCCCATAAACTCCTAATCAAGTTCTTAGTGATAATGAGTAATTAACCATCACCATCCAATAATCCACAAAACTAAACTTGCATTCCAGTCACATAAAGCATGTCCATAACCCAAATTAAACAACCTTTCTCACTACTATTCATCAAGTAGAGTACATTTCAAAAAAACATTTCTCAAATCATTCAATAATTTATTTCATAAATTAGGTTCACAATTTAGTATGAATAACCTTTCACAATTCATTTTATAAACACTTCTGAAATATTTCATAACAAATATAGTAGCAAATGCCCAATTATGCATCAAAATACCATAAAGATCACTTGTACTTTTTAATCAAGTCATACTTAAAACATAGTATATCTAATATTTTCACTTTCAAAATAGGAGTTTAAAAATTTAAAGAAAAGATAGGACTTGTCAAATGGGGTTTAAAACCAAACAACAAGAGTTACTTAGGCAAACGAATTCATAATTTTATTAAGTAAGTGTGAAAAATATCAAAATCAAGTAAAAATGTTATCTTATCGACTAAAAAAAAAGAGTAAAAATGTTATCTTAACTATGAATCAACTAAGTTTAAATGCTAATAAAACGACTCCTACACTCCAACAAAATGCTCATCCAAAGCAAATATTCAAAACAATCCGCAACACAAAACTTATGTAAAACTTTAAAATTTCACTTCGAGCAAAATTTTACTTTGAGACAATTTCAATCAAATTCCATAGTTCCATAATGCTCTAATCTATCATTTCCACAATATTCCAAAGCTTATCAACTCTTAAATAGTCTTGCAATTCAAAATTCACATAATTTTGAATTTACACATTAATTATAAAAAGTACTTCGATTAGACGAGCAAAGGGCTTAAGTCCTTATCGATAACTGCAAAATAGAGTCACTTTGGGTTGATGAGTTCTTGAGGTATGCACACGTGAAATTCTTCTTCGTTTTTTCCTTCTTTTCTTTCTTTCTTTTCTTTCTTCTCTTGTTCTTCGATTCGAGACTCTCTCTTCACTTTCTTATATTTCAAACGGTCATCCCCTTGTTAACTAGTCAAATCCTTTTTTTCCTGGCCTCTTCTTTAAGTCAAGCAAATTATTATAAATCATGTGTCAAGTTTAGCAAGAGTAGAACTTCAAATGATACCTTGGTGAGAAGTAGGGACGAAGTGCCGAGCAACGGAGTCTTCCTATTTCTTTGATCATTTGTGAATAAGAAATTGATGGAGATCTCGAGTATGAATGTTGCGATAGATGAAGTGGAGAGATGCGACTCGTATTTTGTGCAACTGTCTAATGACACTTAATCTTAAAGGGAAATTTTTTGAGACAGTAGCACAAATAGAATTTTTTTTTTTTTTTAGTCGGGAATGTAGGCACATCAATATATGCATCAAATGAATGTTTATAGGTCGATGTGGTTGTTGATGTGGTTGTATACCTTAACAACCACATTAACAAACATGGATCTTATGGCTAGGTTGGATTTTCATGTTCCATGCTAATAAAATATAAATGACTAGAAGGATAAAACGACTTGATTCAAAACTACAAAATCAAACTAAACAAAAATCAAAACTCAAGGACCAAACTGAATCGACAAAGAGTAGGGATGATCATCGGATGGCTCGAGTGAGTTGGGCCCTTTGATCATGTCTCGCTTGTTGCTTAGGCTCACCTATGAAAGATTTTAGTTCACAAACTTGTTGGGCCCAACCAAGGCCTAGCCAAGCCTGATAATTAAACATTAATGTCTAATTTTGCATGGCTGAGCTTGTTTATTCGATACTATCGTCCAAATTCACCCAAAATACCATTTGAACCCATTTGAATAGTTGGGCCCATTAGAAGCACTTCATTATCTTTTTTTTTTTTTTCAAGTTAATACACATCCGAGTTTGTAAATAATTTTTTAAGTACAACGGACCATTTAACCACTAATGTCGATTTCGTTGAATCTTTATGACCCTATTCTATCAATTTTGTGTTGACGTGCAATGCTCGAATTATTATCGGATTAGACCCGCGGGTCCCGTCCTCGTCCATCCAAATTAATGAAATAACAAAATCGACCAATAAGGTCGCGACTCATCTCCGTCCGACCATTACACACCATAGAACCGGCCACACCCTAAAACTGCCGAAGGTAAAAAGAACACGTTGTCTTTTCATGCGGTAGCCAACAGGCAAAAAGCCCTTTCCTTTCCCCCTGTCCTCCTCTAATTAAACGCAAAAATCCAATCTTAAAAAAAGATCTAATCAAAATTTCAATCCCTCTCTAATCCAAACCCCAGCCACACTCATCTTCCCGCTAATTACGACCGTGACGCAAAGAAACTACATATCATCTTCTCCACGTTAAAAAAAGACGACAGATGATGATTTTTCACCTAGTTAACTCAAATCAAATCAAATCAAATCAAGATATTTTAATCATTATTATCTCTGTAAAATTAATAATTATTCACTAAAATTAATCAATTTTATAAGACTGGAAGCCATTTCTTCCCCCCACGCTCCATATCGAAATTCCACCTCCATTGATTTCATCTTCTCTCCTTCTTCCTCTCTCTCTCTCTCTCTCTCTCTCTGGTTTCGTCGATTCTCGCTCGGCTCTCTTCCCACCTCGCCGTCGCGCTCGGCAATTCAGGCGCAAGGGCCCAAAGCCCACGTCTCGCGGCGCCCGATTAGCTCGTCGCCGACCTCCGATCTGCCGGTTCCCGCGGCCGAGCTCGGCGTCCGATCGATTCTAGGGTTTTGCCCTTTCCGCCGTCTTGTCGGGGTGCGGTTGCGGGGCGATGGCGCAATCGGCGGCGAGGGGGAGGGTGGTCGGGGATTACCTGGTGGGCCGGCAAATCGGGTCGGGGTCGTTCTCCCTGGTTTTCCACGCGCGGCACCGGTCCCACGGGACGGAGGTCGCGATCAAGGAGATCGCCACCGGCAAGCTCAACAAGAAGCTGCAGGAGAGCCTCTTGTCCGAGATATACATACTGAGGAGGATCGACCACCCGAACATCGTTCGGCTGCACGAAATCATTGAGGTGGGTCGTCTCTCGGGACGCGTTCCGGCATCTTTCGAAATATGCGGCAAGTTGCTTACTTTTCGGCGTTGGAGCTCGTTAGGGGATAATTGTAGGCCGTGGCGCGAAGGGGTTTCCGGCCCTTCTGGAGTTGTAGGATGTTCTTTTCCAGGTTTTTTTTTTCTTGGGCTGGTATGTTATAGACTATGAATGATCGGGCGATCTTATTACTAAGGTCACTGCTGGTTTGGCGGGTGTGATGAGGTTTTGAGCAAATTTTTGTTACGGAACGTATTAGAAATGTTAGCGTTCCTAGTGCGTAATGAGACCTTTTCTTGTTACAGAAAAAGAACTTTTTTACTGAAGAAAAAGCATTAGATGCTTTGCAGTTCATCATGAATTTGCTTACGTCCAGTAGATATCTTATTCTGTGAAAATACCCTGTGGATGATAAATTTAATGGCAATTGGAATGATATTAACTCCTATTTTGGCTAAGTGATTGTTAAATTTTTAGTCTCTTAGGGGTCCCTCATCTGGGATCCCTAGGGAAGAGGATCAGGTTGACCCTTGCGAATAGCTTGATGCACTATCTCCCTTCTACCCTTTGAGCTAATGGGCTTCTAGATGCGGTATTTCGTTAATGATCCTTTTGGGTCCTTGGCTTGTCAAATGAGTCTAGGTGTACAACCTTTGTAACTTAATGATATACCCACAGATTGGCCAGTTCCTATTTGGAAGGAGGCAACTTCTTAGCCGCTGCAGTCTCAACTCCCGCTAATAATTTAGCACATTGTTTGTTGTTACTATGCTGTCCTAAAGCACAAGGAGATTTTACTTGTTGTATCGAGTAGTTGGATCATAATCTCTTACCATAAAAATAGGCACATTATAAATTGGGGCGTAAAGTCCATCCCAATTGAAGGTTCTTTATTGGACGTGAGAAAGTCTAGGGTAGCAAGTTTGCCTTCTAAAAGCATTTGTTAGAATGGAGTTGATAAAATGCGTAACAACCAATCGGTAACTATGTTGACATGTCAGACACGAGTTCATGATATGTTGCTGAGCTGTTATCATATGTCTATATATTCATGATCTTTGGAGATGTTATTAGTAGCTTAAGATTGGAACCATGTTGCATGAGTCAGGCCCCTGGGAAAATACATCTTGTACTGGAATACTGCAAAGGTGGTGACCTTTCCTTGTATATCAATCGCCGCGGAAGAGTTCCCGAAGAGATTGCTAAGCACTACATGCAACAGCTAGGTGTGTTAGAATTTAATTTATCTACATTTCATCTATGAGATCCTTTGTTTCCAACTCTCTGTGATTTGAGTTTTGGTGATTGTGTCTCTCTGCAGCAAATGGTCTACAAGTTCTTCGTGACAATAATCTTATACACCGGGATCTGAAACCACAGGTGCGGTAATTGCACCTATGTTAATTCCAAGAATTTTAGGTTTCTCCCATGATTTTTTTTTATTAATTCATGCATTTGTAAAAATCGATACCATGCCAACACATCCTTAAGTGCTTTAAGGACGAATTAGATGTTATTCATTTGTTGCAAAAAGAAGTATATATCTCCAGAAAAATAAATTGTATGCGAATTTTTTATAGTTAACATTTATCATAACCATATTGCTTGATATTCTTCTTTTTAATACAGCCTGATATTTGTAAGATCTTGTACATATTGTAACATGGATGACCCCTTCTATAGACCAAATATGAATGTTCAGTCTTATTGGTTACAGATAAAACTAATCATAGCATATTGCCTGATACTCTCCTGTCTCATCCATTCTAGTACTTTTCAAACGATGAACATATGATAACATGGATTACCCTTTGAACAGAATCTCCTTCTATCTACCAATGATGAACGTTCTGTATTAAAGATTGCAGATTTTGGATTTGCAAGGTGACTGGAGTCCTCTCTCTCTCTCTCTCTCTCTCTCTCTCTCTCTCATATATGCATCCATGCATGTGTGCGCACACCCACCCACATCGATAGACGGCGAAGATGATTTGTCTGCCTCTGAATGTGATTTTCATTCTCTATATATTTAATGTGTAGATCAATTTTCTAATTTTAGTTAAAGAGGGGATAATTTGAAACTTAGGGTTATTTAAGTGACTATGCATGGACTTTGTTTAGTCATTTAGAGAGACTTGATTTTATGTAATTCCATCTTGGACCTGAATGGGTGCAGCCTATGTTCTCAACAATCCTCAGGAATAGCTCCTAGAGAATGCAAGTGCTGAACCTTGTGTATGCACCTGCCAATCTAGGCCTACACTATGTTACCAAATGCTATTTTGCAATTTTACAATTTTTCCTGTAAAGTACATCTCGACCATGTCGACTTCTAAGGTGAATGTCAATATTAATAATTGTAATTTGATGGTGTGTTTTGTGGCAACTTTTTGTATTTTCTATATTTAATCTTCTTCTTAATTTGGACCTGTACTGGGTAAATATTTTGAGGGCTTTGGTACTTCAGGCTTAACATGATTCATTTTTTACTACATCAAAAACCTATTCAGACTAGGTGGGCATGTGACTTGATCTGTTTTACAATTTTTTTTTGGGAATGTAGGTCTAGTGTTTTTTTAAGACATCTGATTGTGCTGAGGTTGTGCAATTTCGTTTTCCTGATTGGTTGTGTAAGTTTTGTTTTCCCACTTAATGTGATTATTCTCTATTGGCAGATCGTTGCAACCAAAGGGCCTTGCAGAAACTTTGTGTGGCTCACCTCTTTACATGGCACCGGAGATCATGCAACTTCAGAAGTATGATGCTAAGGTAACATCTTCTACTCTCAGTTTAAGTCCAGCCATTGCTTCAATAAACTTATTCTTGTTGAATGAAATGTGCAGGCAGATCTCTGGAGTGTTGGTGCAATACTGTTTCAGCTTGTGACTGGAAAAACCCCATTCACTGGGAACAACCAAATGCAGGTATAACTGATGTTGCCTCATGCCAGAATGCTTTTAAATGCTTGCTAGCACCCGTAGGATAGCAATTGCCCCTTATTTGTAGCTTCTGTCTTGACCCTTTCCTTCTACATGCTTTGCACAGTTGCTTCAGAACATTGTAAGATCGACAGAGTTGCAGTTTCCTCCTGAAAGTAGGGATCTAAGCTTTGACTGCAAAGATTTGTGCCAGAAGTTACTTCGCCGTAATCCAGGTATTTGGGAGCATCTAGCTTATGGTCAAATGAGAAAGGGAAAATGAACCCACCAAAGAAATTTTAACCCCTTATCCTGATTGTTTAAGGACTCTGTTAGGCATAGATTACTATGGAGAAGTTTGTGATGTAGTTCATGAAAATATGAAAAAGGATGCAACAGACCGTTCTAATTCTCTTTTGGACATTTCTCATTTTAGAAGTCATCATTGGCGTTGCATTCAATCTGGTACCTTTTGTGACTATTTGTTGAGTCGAGAATGAGATAATCTGGTAACATCTAGATCTTGTGATTAAATAATTGTTTATTTAAAAGCTTGTGAAAATTAGAGGGCATCCACTACTAATTAGATGTTGGTTCTCCAGTTCCAGGAAAAAATAAAATTTCTGGAAGTAGCATTGAGCATGGCATGTAACAAGTGTGGAGCTTGAGGGTTTTCTTTGTTCTTTGTTCTTTTCAAAGGCGTAAAAAATGGAGAGCAGGATTGGGAGTTATCTATCTCAGAGAAGGGTGATTTTCATGATGACTTAGCAGATGCTGATATGATGGTTTTACCAGCTCTTCATGATATGTGACCGAAGCCTCTAGACATGGTGTCGTGTGTACAAAGCTATACCTGTGGGAAAACCATTCATTATGTAATTTTATTACCTTGTTTTACTTCAGATACCCGGAGACCTTGGACCTCGGTTATCTGTGCTTATTCTGTAATTCCATTTAGCTGAAAACCTAGTGATATGAGAGTAATCTTTCTTACTAGTGTTTGAAGTTCTGGTTCTGCCCGAGGAGGCCATCTGCGCAATGAAACTACAACTGGCTTTCTACCTGTCTCATTTATTTGTGGACGTTTGAATGCTAGATTTTTTTTTTGCTAATTGCAAAAATTCATTGCTCTTGATACTTAAATGAACTAATAAGGGAAACCAGGAAGATCTTTTTAGATTTAGTTATTTACCAATGGAATCTGAATTAGTTGTTAGTTAGTTATCGGATGCTAGAGTTAAAGTCAAAAAATCCTCGAAATTAATTTTTGTTTGAATATACAGTTGAACGTTTGACTTTTGAAGAGTTCTTCAACCACTCATTTCTGTCCCAGAAGCAACCGGATGGTTCGTTGAGGTACTTTTGATGGACAAACTTTTGTCATCAGACCTTATGCATTAAAACCTTCTGTTCGTGACTACGGAATTCTTTCAATGTGCAGAAGTAGCAAGTTTTCAAGAACCTTGGATAGTTTTCCTTCATCAGAGTCTGATCCCGTGAAGAATGTAGAGGAATTGGTTCATGATGATTGTTTTCCCTTTTTTCTTGATGATGATTGTAATGGTTCAGTTAGGAGTCCATCCTTTTCAAATAGGAGGACCCCAACACAGTCGATTAAGGGATTAACTGATCCAAAGATTGATAAGAGAGAATTGCCATCCGCTGCTTTTAGTTACAGACGAAATTCAAGGGACAGTAGTAGCAGCAACATGAAGATGGAGAATGATAGCTTTAGGCCTGACACTTATAGTAATTCTGATGCAAAACCAAATGATCCTTTGTTGGAGCAAAGATCAATGAACAGTCGCTCGAGAGGTATGCTCCTTTTCTCTCTTTATTTTCAGTTATGAAAGGTAGGATTGTCTTTGAAGTATATTATCTAATTCACAGTCGCAGACTCAATGGAGTTGATTGATGACTATGTTCTAGTTCCTGGACCTCCTTTGGATGTCTCATCTTCCTCTCTTAGTGCTTCTAAGACAAGCCAGTTTCCATTCAAATCAGATAGTCCACCTCAGGCCTCTCATGAAGTGGCTCTCCCATCAAGTGCCCCAGTTGGAATTGGTCTTTTAAGTAGGGGTAACATTTACCAAACGGGAGGCGTTGGAAGTTCTACTGTTGCTCGAGGGACTTCATTTGAATCCATGGATAATGTAGATGCCTTGGAAAAGCCACCGTCTCACTGTATGATGAGAATTATGTCTTTGCAACAGTTCGCAGCTATCATCAAGCAATTAGTGAATGAAGAGGCAAGTTACAACTCAATCCCTGGATTCTGACTTTTATATTATATGAGTACTTGATTGACCCTATTGACATGATCAGTTTGCATCTGTTAAGTAGTAGAATGGGGGAGATTGTGGAGTGAAATTTTGATTTTGTCTAACTTCATGGTGAAATGTGCAATTTCTCATTCTGGTTCAGTTTTAAATGTGGTACTTTTGGCTTATGGTTCTTGTGCTGAAGTATGGACGGGGGAAAGAGAAGAAGAGAGGGGAAAGGAAAAAGAAGAAAAGAAGGAAGAAGGGGGGGGGGGTGTTTCCTGAGGATGGGTAGGCTACTTGTCTCGTACATGAGACATATCCTGCTAACGCTACTAGCATTTGAATCTTGTAAAATATCGTCGCCTGTAAAAACTTTCTGGAAAGATGTCAGTTCTTGCAAATCATAGGAATCCCTATACCATTTTCTTTTCTTTTCTTTTTTCAATTTTTCTATTTAATTTTAAGCAAATATTCATAAATCAAGAATTCTAACAACTAAAAAGGGGAAAACAGATAATTAGCCCTTTGGATTGGTTTAGTTGTGTAGGATCATGGCACTTGATTTCTCACATCATCAAATCCAAAGAATACTACTTTTGATTCATCTAGATTTTGGCTCAGGGCTCCTCTTTGTCTATGATCATGGTATTTCATTAACCACAGTTTAGCCTGAGGTGCTGCTTTTTGCTGAAAAAGAAAGTTTGAAACCTAGAGTAGTCTTGCTTGTCAATATAGGAAGTTATGGAATGATAAAATATGATGCTTACAGCTCCAATTTTGTTTCAGATGAGGTAATGGCTAGGCTGTAGGATAGAGGAATGCCATTTTACAATTGAAAAAATAAATAACAGTAGAGATGAATAGAAGTTTGTAATATATATCAGTTTTCAGTGGTTAGGGAATAAAGGGGTCTTCTCCTTTTAAGCATTCTGTGCACACGTGGAGGGACTCGGGCCCAATTATTGATTAGAATAATGAAACTTGTTCTTACATTTCGAATAATCATAAGAGGGTATGTGGACAGATGTGGGGGTTTTGCATGACCTCATACTCTTTAATTGAGGGTTTGAGATGTTTGATAACCAACGGGGAATTAAAACTCAGCAACGTTTGACCTCATAAATTGTTAGTTCCTTGAGTTATCTATGCGGTTGTCAATCTGCTACCTGTTGCTAGGTTTAGCATGCATCTCATACTGATTACACCCACAAGAGAAATATTGCCTTAAGCATTTATTGAACTGCACTCGTGAAACTTTAGGCTTATACATCTTTGTGTTAATATGTCTTGAATCTACAAATAGATGGAGAAGGAAAAGCATTTGGAAGCATTTTCAATCCAGCTTGTGATTCTTGCTATATGGAAACAAGCATTGCACATATGCCATACAGAGGCTGCATCTGCTACGGAAGGAAGTCCCAGCCCAGTGACTACGAGATTAAGAAGGAGCTACGACAAAAAGCATTGCAGTTCCAGCTTGGAAGTATGTACTGATGCTTACAACTCCTTAGGGTCGGAGGAGGTTCTCATCCGTATCGAGGGTGAATTTCTTCGAGAAGTGGAGCATGCTGAGGAAATTGCAAAGGTTATTGAACGAGGTCTGTCTTCTCTATATTTTCTTCTGACTTGGATCATTTCTTTGTTTTGCTGTTGCTTTACTGCACCATTTCTCCTTCATGGCACAGTCAAATTCTATTATGATCATTTATCCTTTGTATTGGTTATCAAGTAAAATAAAAGGACTTAAAAGATCTTGTAGAATTCTAGTTCTGAAAACTGTCTTTAACTCCAAACATTTGGTATTCTCGATAATTCCCAATAGTGTACCGAGGACCTAACTGAAGGGAAAACACGGGAGGACAAATTATGTCAATTCATGTTCTTTGCTTGGTCAGTAACTAGTGTACTTCAGCATAACGGGACTCAATTGTAATTTACTATGACTATTCAACCTCATTTTTATCTCACTATGAATTGAACTGTGACAAAAAAAAAAAAAAAGAGTGAGGTACAGCTTTCTGGTTTATTTAGTGTTTAACATAAGTAAGATGATTGCAGGAAGTAGACAAATGCCAGATGCGATGGAGGCAATATTTCAATCTGCTCTTGCTCTTGGCAGACGTGGGGGTGTAAGTGTTCTTTATTAATATTTGTCCTTCCTGCTATTATCACGTGGTTGAAGTGATGTCCTCTAAAGGCCATTGATGTAGATCTACTAGTCGTGCTAACACTGTGTAATGCCTGTTATGAAATGTTTTCAAAGGTTGATTTACAAAATTTTAGGTGGCCATACATCATTGGTTTTGTATCTGAATTATGAAAACTGCATCAAATGATGTATGGCCAGGTATTTTGCAAATGTTTGGTACCCCTAACATTATTCTCACGTTTCATCTAAAAAATGCTGTATAGTTGTTGACTCAAGTGTGTCCAGAACAGAATGATTCAATTGCCATGCCTTTGGATGAGTGATTGCTCTTTTTCTTTCATGATGACTTGGTTAGAGGTCTTAACCTATTGATTGGTCAATTCTTTGTCTGCCTTGATTAAGCTGATGAATTGGGATGCGATACAACTGCTAGGCAGCCTAAGTGGCATGGCATATTCAGCAATTTGCTCTCAATGCATGAATCATCAAACATACTGTTGTTATATTGCCATCGCGCTATGTAAAAGTTGTAAATTGAAATGTTAGCTCTAGCTGGGATTTTTAGTATTTGGAAACTTATCATATTGCTTTGAAATTATCCATAAAGTCTGACACCAGTTCAAAGAGTGTGTGGACTGACGTACTTGAATGTTGCTGTTGCAAATTGCAGGTTGATGAACTTATGGGTGATACAGAAACTGCAAAATCATTGTATTCAAAGGCAGTGCAGTTGTTACTCTTTCTTCTAGTGGAGGCGCCATCGCTTATCCTCAATCCACCTTTCTCCCTCACTAACTCAGACCGATATAGGCTTCACAATTACATTAATATTCTTAAGAACAGGATTGATTAAGGTCGGGCATGGCTCTTCACAAAAGCGAAGACCTGCAATGAGCCACATAGCCAATGAAAGTTACTTTACTCCCTCTGCCTATTAACTTTGCTCCTGTTACTGACACTGTAAAATAATTTATCTGTACAGTTATTCTTCATGTGACCGGGGGAAGTTGGCAGGAGAGGATTTGTAAATAGGCGGAGGATGAAATATTCTCAAGAAATTAGCAAAATGCCTTCACTTGTTTTCATAGGAGGTGTTTCAGTCAGTCATCATATTCCTTTAAGATTCAGACAGTTTTGTCATTGTACATACCACAATTTGACTTGTCCCACTAAATTTCCACTGGACAATGATGTAAGGGTACTCTGTTGAGCTCTATCTTTGGAATGCTGCACCTGACAAAAAGAGAGATTTGCGCATTATCCTTTAGTTAATGAGTGGGCTTGGCTTTTATGTTGTAGTCGTTAAAGATGTTAACAATACTTCCTCACATTATTTCTGTCGTAAGGCGAGATGGCAGTCAAGGTCCATTTATCGGAGTCAAGACCTGACAGGTTCTCAAAGCTCTTGTACCATACCCAATTATGTCGCTTTATTCTGATGGGGAGCCATTTGATTTCTTCTTGTTGGGTTAACAATTCAGTCTCCTACATATGATAAATACATTCATGTTTTGTAACCTTGCTGTTTATTTCAACCAGGACTTGCTTGCCAGTCCTATGCTGCTTCAACCATCGGAACTTCCGAGCATTTTGTCATCATCTTCGGTTGCCTTTTATGTGTCTGGTAAAATTTCCCTTTTCCAGAGCTCACGTGGATGTATGGATACGTGCTGCAATGGAAAATATTTCGGTAATGAGACCTTTACAGCCAATTGAGCTAGTAATGATCTAACGGCGGCGGCCATGATCAAGGTTGAATGGTTATGGGGCCTGGTGGTTAGGGATTACATACTCTATCCTTGTCTAGGCCATCAAATCATGCCCCTATTCCTGCATCATGGCCTCAGCGGATCTAGGGACCAAGCCTCATCTCTACCCCAAAGAAGGGTCTTGCATCTCATTTGCGCCTCGCCTTCCTCTAACCTTATCTGAGCCAAATACGTTGAGTTACCAAAGATGCAGAAGATTCACGTCGCGAGGCATACAAAACTAAACTGGTCATGGCCCATTTAGGAATATCTCTGGAAGTGTTTCAATGAGATGAGCGAGATGAAAGTCTTGCTAGTTGTCTAATTATATTAGGATATCATCAGTATGCTAGAAATATGTGAACACGTGATCTGTTAAGACCATTAGAGGAATGGAAGGCTGCTTCATTGGCCCCTCTACCTGGTTCTTCCCGATGCTTAGCTCCGGCTCCACGAGTAATGGGCCCATTTGTTGTCATTAGCAAGATGTGGATTAGTTTACTGTCGGCGCTCACTGTCGTGGGCAAAAAGTTTTTTCGGTCGACAGTATTGGTGGTTTGAACCGTGGGATTAGCGGACATACAACAACAAAAGATGGTAGAGGTTGCGGCAGTTCGCAATAGTAAATTATGGCAAACTTCAAGTAGTGTTTTGGAGTTAAAGGATGATGTTAGTATTGGATCTCTGTACATATTGTCAAAATTAGCCAAAACTATGCTTTTAGATGAATAAAGAATCAGTGCGTTTTATTTTCACAATCATTTGAAGTTGGCATGTTCTGAACGATATTGGTTATGGAAATAGCATGACCCTTTTACCTATCTGTTGTTATATCTATGAATTCTTTTGAAAGCTCATCAATGATCCATAACTAGAAAGTGTTTCAACATTCAGACTTATATGAACCAATTACAATTACTACCGGGAAAAAGCTCTATCTGATTCGAACTATACTTGTTCCAGGGACTTTCCTATATTTCAAATTGATTACAAATATAGAGAGTACGATGCTACGTTGGTCAAGAAAACACCAAACAACACTTTTTCTAGGGCAACTTTTCCTATTTTAAAAATTGATAACAAATATAGACCATCTGAAACGAAATGTTGATTACCTACGAGTAAGACAATATATATATATATATATATATATATATATATATATATATATATTTTGTACAAATAAGAGAGAGTTTTTATTTTTAAGAAATGAATTTGCATCACTGATCGATCCACGTGAGTGTTCATCGTTTAATTACTCCACAACATGCATCTCTACTATATAGAGAGCAAACTCAATAAGGGATTTCCACCTCAAATATTTGCACAAAAGTTTCATGGAACACCCATGTCTTTTATTAAGATTTATTGTGATAATACGGTGTAGCAAAATTGAAAAAAAAACCATAATTTTAAAAATGACAATAATTACAACCAATCCCGTGAATTTTACTTTTGAAAATTAAATTTTTATTTTTCTCATCAACCATTCCGTTCCCAAACTAATTCGCATTCTTAAACTTCTCTCCCCCTCCCCCCTCCCGCATTCTTAAACTCTCCCCCCCTCCCTAACTCTGGTAGTCAAATACTCGTGCTTTCAAAAGCAATACACGTATGTATGTGATTTTTAATTCCATCTCCAGCATGCGAACTTATAAAAAGATACTCGTTGTTTTGCAATAAAACCTAATATGCACGTATATAAAACATATGCCTTGTTATACTCGGGTAAAAATGTTTCATGTTTTACTTATTTTATATCTTTTGATGAGTCAATTAAAAATGTGGCTGTCAATTATTATATATAAACCAAAGATATGATTATGTACGTCATATTCATATAAATACATATTTATTTGGCTTTTCCTTTTGATAGTACGAAGTAATAACAAAAAATCAGTCATTCGATGCAATCTTTTTTATTAAAATGCCAATCAAAATAACTTGTATATCCTAATGATGTAAAATCATGCTAAGAATTTTCATTTATTTATTCAATTTGTATAAATAAAAAAACAATTGTTAGATGCAGCGGCTTCTATAAAATATATCCATTAATATAGGTATACTTATATATCCAAGTTTTACTCACCTGTAATCCAAATGATGTAAAATCATCAATATTCTTGCAGATTCACTCTTATATTTTTGCCGAAATTTTTCTTCACATACTTTTCCGTGTCATGTTCCAATTAATTTCTGTCCATATATATTAACATTTAAGCTTTTCTTCTTTCTTTGCACGTCTACACATATTCTCTTCACTAGTATAAAGTAAGCCAAAGGGTTTATGTTGTACGTGGATTGTATTATATCCGATATAAAACCGGTTTTTCCATACTTGTGTCATGTGTTTCTTGAAGTCACTTTTAAAATTAGAATCAAATTTTGGGAATTAAAATGATATGAACAGGTGATAGCATGAAGAAATAATGCACATTCTTAGATGGTTGTGATAATCTAATCCGTGAGTAAAGTTTTATTAACCATTTTCATCTACGAAAATAAAAGCACTTGTTGTTTTAGACAGAAAGCTTGGCAAATAGTATATTGGAAAAAAAAAAAAAAGACTTTACAAATGCGACATTTCTATAGCCTATTTTGCTTATGCGATTCTAAATTTTTTCCGTTCTTTCCATAACAAAACAATTACTATAAATAAATATAAAAGGAAAATAAAATCTTTTTTATTAGTCACTTAAAACGGCAATCAGTTTCTTTTTTATATGTTATGCAAAGGTCGTTTATCTATTTTGCCATTAAATGATTAAACTAGTTGGTGGCATGATATTAATCAACTTAATCGTAACTTTCAATTTCTCACACTATCATAAGAGGCTATGATTTTAAGGCAAATCTGGATTTTAATTTTTCTATTAGCTGGTGTAGAAGATGCGAACATGTCCAGATAAAATACTGGTTGTGAAAATAAATAACTAGAGTAATCTAGAGTTTTATATGAAACTTTATGTTATGGACAACAAAATTGTCTTCTAGAAGATAATATTTTAGAATTTTTTCCGATATGGCTGACAAAAGGTAATAATATCGACATTGATTTAGTACGAATACCTACTAGAAAAATCTATTTTACCACTATAAGGTGTTAATTTCACCTACTCTCTGTATCTTGAGATCAAGGGACTTTGGTCAACCAATCGAGTTTCTTGAATTAACATGTCGTCTCCTCTCCTCCATGGGAAGGCTTTTGGAGGGTCGGGGAATTTACAGACAAGGAAAATTTCGAGAGAGACGCGACGATTCGTTAAATAAGTCTAAGACGTTGACTGATGCGGGATGCAATTTGGGTTTTGACGTGAAAATACAGCATTCAACCTTTGCATTGTCAAATATAGAATGGGCAAAGTGGTATTGAAATGATGACAAGGGTTCATGGTAACTTTCCTAAAGGAAAAAAGCATGGCGATTCGTGCAAAGTTACTCCTCTTGACGTGGTTTTGATAAGTTGAAGACTAAAAATATGACCGTACAGTTTATGACGTGCATACTTTGAATCACATTATCGATTTGATTGAGATTACTTCGGGTGTCAATTAACTCCCAAGTGATGCAAAAGTGACTTTGACGAGTTTAAGATATGATAATGTTATAGAGAGAATTGTGGAATTCGAGTTTGGGGTAATGATTTGGAGACCATACAAGTCGCTATACCTAACAAGACAACCATACGCGGTTTGACTAATATGACCAGTTAAACCGAAAGGTTTATGTGTAAAGTACTATATATAAATGAAACACATAATTTACAGAAGCTGTGATTGGTGAAGATCGCAGAGGTTTTCTTCCAATGACCTTCTGGTCTCAAGTTCGAATTTGGTGGGATGAAAGTTGACTCTTTATTTTTTATCTTTTTATTTTGGAGAAGAGCAAGTACGCAACATAAAGTATATTGTTTTGCCATTATATCGAGAAAAAGAGTCCTAACTTAATCGGTTTTAGGGCATGGAGAGTGCTATGGCAGGTCCGATGTTTGAAGTCTCCCCTTTCAATTGTTACTAATTTAGATTTTTAATGTACTGATCCGGTTTAATCAGATGCATGCTTGGCAAATGAACCGGAGGACTAATTGATTCGACCCATTTTACTGGATACAAGGGGTATTTTCAACCAAAAAAAAATCACAAATTGCCTATATCCATATATTTCCAGCTATTAGACTCACTAGAGAAATTTGTTTGTTGTTATTACGAAATCCATCTAAGGGATACAAACGGTTTACCTACGTATTAGGATAAACTGCATCAATAGTCATGCACATTTCGTTTGATATGTAATCAGGTCTTATAAATTCAAAAAAGTGCAATCAAGTCATTTCGAATAAACACTCGCCCAATTTTACTAACATTATAACAATTTTATTGATAGGGAATATGAAGCATGAGAATTTACTATTTTTTTGTCCAAAGAAAGTTCCATTTATTATCAAGATGATTTATAAAAGGATCCATAAGAAGTCTCAAAAGTCACCATTACAAGGTAAGCCCTTAAAAGCTCCAATCTAAACCAAAAACCCAAAATTAAGGTATATCATCATAACATGGAAATAATCACGTACTTGTCTTTCAAAAATAGATCTATGATTGTATCTAAGTGATAAGATTGATGGCCGATCATCAAATTACACATAATCATCAATGATAAATACACGTTAAGATCTCTATCTATAGTTACTGCTATGCCTTGGGTATTGTGCACTTAAGTTAAATATCACCAACATCATCACCATACAAAAATAACTAAACATCTTAAACAAATTCAGATTTGACACTTATGATAGCAAGCCATATACCATTGAAACCGGAGGCGAAGTATTTATTCAATAAAACTCCTAAATCTAAAATTCGATTGAAGAGAAAGGCTTTCAAATCTAAGATCAGAAGAGGAAAGCTACCAAATCTAAATCTAAATTGGGAGTAAGGGAAAAAAAAAACAAAGGGAAACAAAAGGAGCAATGAAAATTGACTTTTAATTTAAAGCGGAAAATAAACATGTACTTATTGAGATTAATTTTGCTTCTCACCAGTGCAGATGAACAGAGGTATTATCCCGTTTGGCCCTCAAAAACTTACTCATCTAAACTGAGCTATTCGTTGGATAAAGAAAAACATAAGAATTTCAATACGCGTGAATTTGCCTCCCAAGAAATAACCGTTTAAAATGAACGATTGATTCAAGCAAAGTCATGGTTTAAGTCTACCATACTTGCTCTTTGGTTATTATATTCTCGTCACTTCAAAATATAGTGCTGATGTCATTCTGACACGAATCAACACGTTTTTATAAGACTATTTGATAAACCTGTAATAAAACTTGAATTGACAAGAATTTTAGCATTTACTTAAGTCTTGTTCTCAATTAACAAAAAAGATAGTGCTTTTTAATTATGAGACTAAACACGATTAATATGAATTGCCAATCCATTACAGTCAATTGCCGTTGCGATTATACTTAGCCCCGATCATACTCCAACATTGATCTTTTCTACACGTGGCCGTCTTGACAACTTGCGATTGTAACTTGTCTTCTGTCATCATGGATTCCTTAGCCAATCGGGCCCCTTTTCTTTACAGGGTCGGCTGCAACAATTGACCGACCCAAAGAAGATTATTTTACATTACCCTTCATGATTGTTCTGATTTAATGTGCAATCCTCGACGTGATCTGTGGAGAGTCAGCGAGCTGAATATGTTCGCCGTCTCTTTAATTTAAGGTTTAACCCCATGTAGTTGAGACCAACATAATACGTACTTCAAGGAAGTTTGCTGTTTCTCAAGGATGTCGTGTGGAAAAAACATGATGGGGAAGTATTATCTTGCATATGAAATAGACAGGGAGCAACAAAACAAGGCTCCCCATCACAATGTAAACAATAAATGAAAATTTGAATGGTTTGAAAACAATCTCGTCAAAAAGTGCTCTATGGCATTGGTTAAGAACCTTTTAAAGTGTGTGATGTTCTAATGTATCATATGTCTCATATTATGTGTAATTGACTCATCGAAAATTAAAAAATTACATAAATAATCCTCGCCTCAACAATAAGACCTTTTTAAAAATAGATTCAAGCAGTTGATTTAAATCTACGAGTTTACATGAAAGCCTATCCAACTGGACTAAGAGGATGAATTAAATTGTTTTGGCATAGACATAGCCAAGCTCATCATAGAGAGAGGGAGGGTGAAATAAAGTTGGAGATTTAATTTTTCTGCTTTGATTAAAGATTGCCGACAACTCGAATTTTCACACATTTAAATGTGAAAATTTCATAAGAAAAAGGGAAAGTCATACATAATTAAGTACACATATATTTAATTAAAAAATATTATATAAGGTAAACTCTTACCTTTCTAAGTGTACCATGCACATTGTACATGATGCAAAGTGCAAGGTAGGTTCAGAGCGAATATGACCCTAAATTCCAGCACCTATCCTAAGCTTGTTAATTGCGAAATTTTAAAAACTGCAACCTATTCTGCAGGCTCTAATATCCACTATGAAATCTGCCTATTGTAGCCAATTCTACATGGTCTACAGGTTCCACTACTTCTCCTGCACACCCCGAGATATATGTGGGGGTGAAAATAATTTGGGCTTTTATGAATTTTTTGAGCAACCCAGGGAGATAATCCCAATAGTTAAGTGTAATTTTTCAATAGCCTACTTGCTAATAATCCCACCACACCTCTGAAGCCAGGTCATGATGATGATTCTTCAATCAAAATAAATTGTGTAAACCAAAGTCTATCCTATGTCTCCTCTTATTTGGCATTTTAACGGTTTATGCTTGACTATGCCATGCCATTCATATAATATATGATAAAATATCGTAATAAAAATATGTACCCCAGTTTGGGCAAGTCATTGACCATTATATCTCGGCATATATATATATGAGAATGTGATCGATGTGCACTTCAAATATCTGTAAACGAAATGAGATCAGGACTCTCTCTCTCTCTCTCTCTCTCTCTGTGTCCATTCGTATCCCAAACTCACATATACGTTTCTCCAGCGATGAAACACAAAGCCATCACATTTTCGAGCTTTTCTCTCCTCCCACTCATCTTTTCCCCATGTTTTTCCTTAGCAAGCTCAGACGTTTTGCGTAGAGGCTCCTCTCTATCAGTTGAAAAACATGACTCCGACACACTATCATCCCCAGATAAGACCTTCACATGCGGCTTCTACGGCCTTGGAGGCAATGCTTACTGGTTCTCAATCTGGTTCACCAACTCCTCGGACAGGACCGTCGTTTGGACGGCCAACCGGGACAAGCCCGTGAATGGCCGAGGCTCTAAGGTCACGCTCAGGGGCACCGGTGCATTGACCGTGACTGACGCAGATGGTTCCGTCGTCTGGGAGACCCACACGACTTCCACTGATGCCTGTTCGCTAGAGCTATTGAATTCAGGCAATCTTGTGCTGAGAGGTCCTAATAGGAGAAAACTATGGCAAAGCTTTGATTATCCGACTGATACTCTGCTGCCAAGCCAGCTCCTCAATAAGAGCAAGAAATTGGTGTCATCTCTCGAAGGAGAATTTCACTCTGGCTACTTCAACCTGTACTTCGACCATGAGAACGTGCTGAGGTTGATGTACGATGGACCGGGCATAACTAGCCTCTATTGGCCTGACCCGCACTTCAACGTGTCCACAAACGGGAGAACGAATGACAACAGTAGCCGAGTTGCGGTCCTAGACGAGACCGGCCATTTTCAATCAAGTGACCGGTTTCAATTCAATGCTTCCGACCGAGGCCTGAGGATCAAACGGCGGCTGACACTGGACCACGACGGGAACCTGAGGCTGTACAGCTTGGACGACCGGTCAGGGTTGTGGGTAGTGACGTGGCTGGCGCTTCCGGCACAGTGCACTGTGCATGGCATATGTGGGAGGAATGGGATTTGTGTACACACACCCAAGCCCAGATGCACATGCCCTCCTGGTTACGAGATGAATAAGCCTAGTGACTGGCACGAAGGTTGCAAGCCCAAATTCAATTTCACTTGCTCCAAGCCTCGGGACGTGGAATTCTTGGCGCTTCCCAACACGGACTACTATGGGTTCAACGCGGTCAAAAACAACAACGCGTCATTCAATTTCTGCAGGCAGACCTGTTTGGATAACTGCAGCTGCTTGGGCTTCATCTACTTGGAATCGCAAAGATGGTGTTGGACAAAGAGCTCGCTGTTTAACGGCTACCAGGTCCCGTCTTTTCCCGGAACTTTACATCTGAAATTGCCCATCTCCATAGTGGCATCCTTGGAGCCAATTCTCAACGGCAGCGCTCCCGAGTGCTCCGCAGCCAGAGACCAATTATTGGTAGGCACATCTACGTTGTATGACACTATAGGCAAGAGGGTGAGATGGGCCTACCTCTATGGGTTCGCATCCGCTTTTGGGGCGGTCGAGATCCTCATCTTTTTCTCGGGCTGGTGGATTCTCTTCAGGAAGCGTGATGTGCATTGCATAGTAGAAGACGGGTACGCCGCAATAACAAGCCAGTTCAGGAGGTTCAGCTATGACGAGCTCAAGAGAGCGACCCGGAACTTCAAGGTAGAGATAGGGAGGGGAGCGTCAGGACTGGTTTACAAGGGCGTCTTAGCGGACCGAAGGGTCGTGGCAGTGAAGAGACTCGGAGATGTGTACCATGAGGAGGAGGTCTTCTGGGCTGAAGTCAGAACAATTGGGAAGATCAATCACATGAACCTGATGAGGACGTGGGGCTTCTGTTGTGAGGGAAAGCACAAGCTCTTGGTCTATGAGTATGTGGAGAATCAGTCCCTGGACAAGCACTTGTTCTGCGGGGACGTCATTGAGTGGAGGGAACGGTTCAGGATCGCGCTCGGCACCGCCAAAGGCCTAGCCTACCTGCACCACGAGTGCCTCGAGTGGGTCATCCACTGCGACGTGAAGCCCGAGAACATCCTCTTGGATAAGACATTCGAGCCCAAGATCGCGGACTTTGGGCTGGCAAAACTGCTCCAGAGGGACGGGGCGAATTCGCAGTTCTCTCACGTAAGGGGCACGAAGGGCTACCTGGCGCCCGAGTGGGCCCTGAACCTCCCAATCACGGTGAAGGTCGATGTGTACAGTTACGGGGTAACGGTCCTGGAGATAGTGAGGGGGATTCGGCTCTCGAATTGGGTCATGGAGAAAGCGGGGAATGAGGAGCAGGAGGCCGAACTGACGGTCTTCATCCGGGAGATGAAGAGGAGTTACCAATGTGGAGAGGATTTGGGGATAGAGGATTTGGTGGACAAGAGATTGAAAGGGCAATACAGCCGGAAGCAGGCAAGAGTGCTTCTTGAGATTGGTGTGACATGTCTGGAGGAGGACAGGAACAAGAGGCCAACCATGGATTCAATAGCAAATCAACTGCTGGAAGTTGATGATGAACCTTAATTGCCGCATTCAGATAATAAAGATTAGACCTCTTGCGGATGCTTTTGGTAACATAGAAGATTCGATTTCCTTTTTTGCTTTTGTCGATTGGCTTTAAAGATTGGATCATCATACTATTATGTAATAAATCTATCTCGTCCTATTTGTATCTAAAAATGAAAAGGAGATTATTCATCTCGATGCTACGAGAAGAATTTCCAATAAAGTAAAAGATGGCTTAGTTCAAGTCTTGAATGTGGTTTAGTTCAAGTTTGCTTCTAAGAAGCTGATTTAATTCAAGTCAAGAAGTTGAATAATACCCTAAAAGGGAGGCCTCTAGAGAGGAAGAGATATATTATTGGTTCTTGATCGGCACGTATTGGCAAGGCGTCTGAGCAAGATAGTAAGGTCTCCTTCCACTCTGCACTAAATTATTGTTAGGACAATCTAAATCTATTAATTAATTCGGATAAACAGTCAAACGGAATGATGCATTTTCTGCATTAGTTCAACATTGCAGTGCTTTTTGAAGCATGCTCGAGTATATGAACGAAACAGAGAAACTTGACAAATTGATTGGACATTTTAACGGACCACATGTAGCACCTCATTATTAGTCAATTAATTACTTATTCAAATTTTGTGACGCGTGCATATTGAGTTTTCTTTTTTAATTTTGGACACTTGAAATTTTCGTGGACATGAAAATTTGTACTCCCTCATTTCCAATAGCTCTATCACTGGCATGCGTGATGCTACACCTTAACCGGAGGCTTTTTTGTATCGTCAGCAGAAAGTAGAACTTCTACCTTTTGCCGTTTTGCCTATGTCCCTGTATGTCGATTTCCAATTTCATTTATGACATCTGTTTTTAACATATCTCAATATGCAAATACTGGATACTCTTGTGAGTAAATTTTACGATCCAGCCATTTCATGATTATGCGACTAGGCTGTTGAAATATTCTTCCAGCTCAAGAAATCCGATGGTTGTTCATTGGCAAGGCCCAAAGCGATAAGTTGGAACGCCATCATTGATGCGTTAGCTTCTGCTGGGAGAGGGACAGAGTCTTTGGAACACTACAGACAAATGCAGCTTGCCAACGTCGCGGAAATGCTGTGACTGTCTCCGGTGCATAATTAGTTTGTGCAGAGTTCGCTGTAATAAATGGGCCCGCCAGCCCATTTCTCTTAAATCCAAACCCAAGCCTAGCCCACCATTTCATTTTCTCTTCAACAAACGAAGAGGAACTCAGCAGAGACTATACGGAAAGGAAGGGGTCGCTTGTTCGTGAAGAAGAGAAGAGGAAAAAGGGGAAAATAGAGAAATTTTGTGCGTACACGATCCGAACGTACCGAGAAGCTGAATCAACTGCAAATTGCAATGCCGAGTAAGTATTTGAGCCTACTATTCGTCTATCGAAGTAATTTTCGAAGTTGGGTTCTAAATTTGGAGTTATGTCGATTTTGAACTACAACGTGTGATTGAAGAGTTTTTGAAGTTGTGATGTTTGTGGAAATAGTAGTCTAGGGCATGGTGGAGCGGTGAGGTTTGAGAAAATTTGATTTCAATGTACAAGTTGATTGGAACAAAATTCTAAAGTTGTCGTGTGAGTTACGCGTAACGGATACTACACGTGAGGAAAATGATGAATGTGCACCTTAAACAAAGTTACCCATGAGCCTATAGAAGTTGT
This sequence comes from Eucalyptus curtisii, assembly GCA_017140595.1. Lineage (NCBI taxonomy): Eukaryota > Viridiplantae > Streptophyta > Magnoliopsida > Myrtales > Myrtaceae > Eucalyptus > Eucalyptus curtisii. The sequence continues at coordinate 36,154,787 of CM029504.1, read as the reverse complement.
TTTATTGATGATTAAAGGTAATTAAGTCGAGTCATTCATTAGAGTTGTGTATGACTCGGTTTTTAATATCATTATTTGATTAATCAATAGGAATGCGAGTGCGTCAACTCAAGTAACCATTGTAAGTTGATTTTCGGCTTTTGCAGGTGGGTGATACTATTTTTTTTTTAAGAATTTGTAATTCATGCCTTCAAAATGATAAAGATTTTATTTTTTATAAGTCATAAATAAGCATGTTTGTTGTATAAAAATTGGATTAGGTATTTAGTACGTTTTGGTATCTGTGAATGGTGTGAGAACTATATGGTGAAAATATATATTCTATTCAATGAACAAAGTTGATAAATATAAGATATATCGATTTGTGAAATGCTTTATGACATGCATTTGATTTTATTCGATTCGATTTACAAAATCGGTTTATGAGACAAATCTTGAAATGATTTAAAAATGTTTTATGAAAATTATTTGTGAAATGTATTATGATATGTGAGATTATTTATGAATTGGATTTATGATATTGGAGGATGCCGGTTGAGTGCTTAATATAATTGTGAGCCTAGTGATGGGCTTGTAGGTATGCATATACCAATCTAGAATATCTTTGTGGGCCGACCTACCAACTAATAATAGTTGGAGACCTAACAAAGGGAGAATCTTGATCGCCTTGTCACGGACATTACGCATGACCATGGTTAGATACTTGAGCATAAGATTGGTCAATGGAATTGACCATTGACGTGTGTTTTTATGAGATTGACCAAGGCTAGATCATTGGTGTTTACTTTGTAATTATCTTAAGTATTTTTGCTCTAAACATATTGTGTTAAAACAAGAAATATTGCACTTGGGACTTGAAGGTTTGTTAAATTATAAATTTGGCTAAAGTGAGTTATGTATGTGTTTCAAATGAGTGTAGTAATTGTTCAATTCATTTAGCAAAAATATATTACTCACTAAGCCGTGATAGCTCATTCTTTTCTTTTTATCATGTTTCTCAAATTTCTCAGTTAGTGATCGTTAGAGCGAGAATATTATTACGAGAATTTTTTGGAGCTGGATATTTAGATATATTTTGAGATTGCGTCTATTGGAGAAAGGATAGTCATGTCACTCCCTCATCCCTATAGGATTTGGGGTGTGACTTTAGCAATGCTCAATTTTGGTTGAGAAGTCCATGGATATGTGGTTAGGACTTTTTGTATGATAACCTCCTGGAGTCAAACAGCTTGATATGTGGTGTGACATCCCTAGATAACTCAAACAAGGAATTATCAACTTTGGCCTATCCCATACTAAGTCGCGCAGTTTTGTCTTTTTGTGTACATGTAGACACTTTCCCAAGAGGTCACCCATCCTAGTAATGTTGTAACCTAAGCTTACTTAACTTTAGAGTTCCAAAGCAAAGCTTGCCATTAAGTCAAAAGGCGCCTCCGTGAGTTAATTCCAGTTTTCATACATACATACACACACACAAGAATCGCTCTCTCATTGTTCAGTGAATAGTTTAGTTCATTCGCGCCTCCCTTCGCCATTCTAGAAGTTTGCTAGAGGCTGCTTCTTGTTCAAGCCCTCTCTAGCCCTGGTAACCATTCTTTGCCTCATCAGATCAGGCCATTACAGGCCCACCAGATTCCACATAGTTCTTTCCCAAACCATACACCTACTAGAAGGGTCTCACTCGATTACATATTATGCCTCTCTTGACCCACCTCCTGTAACAACCTAGTCTAACGAGGACGGGAAGTAATCGCCAAAGCTAGAGGGTCTAAACAAGGAGCGGCTCCTGGCAGACTTCTAGGATGGCGAAGAGAGGCAAGAATGAATTAAGCTATGCATCGAGCAGGGGGAGAGTGATTTTAGAATGTATATATAAAAACTGGAATTGCCTCACAAAGACATCTTTTACGTAACGGCAAGCTTTATTTTGGAACTCGAAAATTAAGCAAAGCCAAGCTAAAGCACTACTAGAATGGGTAACCTCTTAAAAAAGTACTTGCTCGTATACCGAAGGATAAAATCGTGAGGCTCGATATGGGACAAGCCAAAGTCGACAATACCTCGAATGAGTTGATCCAAGGATGTCACAGTATGGCATCAGAGTGAAACCCCTCTAATAGGTATATAGCTAGGGGACAAACCATGCAAAAGCTGGTGAACCTATAACAACTCAATCCGGCGAGGGTGAAGAGTGAGTTAATCTAGGGATGTCATATTATGGTATCAAAGCAAAATCCCCTCTAATAAGTGTATGGTTCAAGGATGAACCATGCAAAAGCTAGTGCCCTTGTAATGACCAGGTCTAATGAGGGCGGGGAGTAGTCACCAAGGCTAAAGGGCCTAAACAAAAAGCGGCTCTTGATAAGCTTCTAAGATAGCGAAGGGAGGTAGGAATAAATTGAACAAACCATTCACAAAATGGCGGAGAGCGATTCTAGAATATATATGAAAATACGAATAAATTCACGGAAGCACCTTTTGACGTAATGGTAAAGTTTGCGTTGGAATTCCAAAGCTAAGCGAGCCCAAGTTAGAGCACTATTAGAATGGGTGACTTCTTGGAAAAGTGTCTACGTGTACATCAAATGATAAAACCGTGAGGATTAATATGGGAAGACCAAAGTAGACAATACCTTGAGTGAATTAATCCAAAGATGTCACATGTGGATACCTTAATGAGGGAGCCCAAGTTTCACGAAACTTGATGTGAAGCACAAAATCTCCTGGAACTCAATGATTGTAGGGTGCGGAATGCATGGTTTAGGAATAAATGCAATGAGATATTTTGATGGGATGGTCGAAACTGGAATCAAGCCGAGATGAGGTCACTTTTGTTGCTATTCCTTCTGCTTGTAGTCATGTAAAGCTTGTTGTCGAGGGTCGTAAACTTTACGATCAAATGACTGAAGAGTTTGATAGTGAGCCGCAAATGGAACACTCTCCGTGTCTAGTTGATTTGTTGAGCTGATTTGGTTTCCTACAGGATGCTGCAGAGATAGTAAACGCCATACCATTCAAACCTAATGCTTGTATTTGGGGAGCTCTTCTTAACGCTTGTAGGATGTTTAGAAATACAACTTCATGGAATTGCTTGTTTCTTCACCCGAATGGCCAATAGGCTATTGAAAATTCTCTGCAGTCTTAACAGATTTAGCTAGCAAATGACAAAAGGGGTTTCGACACTAAATTCTACTCATCTTTTAGATGCTTCTTATAACTTCTAGTGATTAGTTCGTGGAGAAGATTTTTCTGTACCAGAGGCTGACTGGGCATATTGTTTTGGTCACGTGCAATGCCATTGTTATTGACCCTTCAAATCTAATTGAAAGTTTTGGCCATATTTCTACCTTATATTTTGCCACATTATGCATATCTTTAAGTACAAAATCATTGATGTATAAGTAACTCTAGCGGCGAGGACGAGGATTCACATCCCAGTTAAAACAGCACATCCTCAACGTAGCATGCTTTGCAGCTCAATGAGCAAAAGCTTTAAGTGCCCTTGAGAATACAGTTAATACAAAAGACTGAAAAGAAATATCCTCGATTAGCTTCTTATATCTCCAGTTGCCTTCTAGCTGTTGTTCCATGAGATCTTTAAAGACATTAGCTAGGCCCATCTCAATACATACCTTTGGTCAGCCTTTCTCTTTAACTAGTAATACACTATTCCAGCACGAAGTTCAACCTCTGCAGGAGAGAGAGCTGGCATAATGATTCTCCTACACCTAACAAAATTCCAACGTTATCACAAGCAGCAATTCTAGCAAAGACCTTATATGTCTCTTGATAAACGAACGATCGCAATTTATTTCCATGTCTAGGTTTAGACCCGCCCTCCTCACACTGCCCTTCATCTGTAATATTCTTCCCTGCCTTACTAAGCTCTTGGTACTCCCACAATGCATGATTGATCTGCCCAATAACAGCTTCGCACATAGAGGCTATATGATGAAAGCCAACTACATTTCTGGCCTTCCAAATGTACCATGCAGTATAAGCAATCTTCTTCAACAAACCCCTCACCTCAGTCTTAATCAACTTGTTAGTAACTTGTTGTAGCAACCATCTATCAAAAGAAATAATTTGAGACCTATCAATCATAAATTTAGCAGCTGCAAACCACACAAAGCTCCTTCATTCACAGCAAAGTAGCAAATGTTCCACCGATTGTGTCTCCCCCCTGGGAGTGTAGTCTGAAGATTGCTTAATCCTTCTTTTTATAGATTTTCCCCTATTGCCACTACCACAAAGCACATAGTCCCAATAAAAAATGTTCCATACCAGTTTCCACAATCTACTTTCCACTTTTCTAGAACTCGAAGCTTTAGCCACATCAACTTTATGTTCCAGCTTCTTCAAAAGCACTTGATAAGCAGATTTCAAGGTGAACGAACCATTCGTGTTCCATGGCCAGAATATTTTGTCCCTCTCCTAGCTCAAACAAATAAGGACTTCGTAAATTAGCTATTTTCCCCCTCCAACAGATTATGTCAATGCTTTCCAATTTCAATTCCTTTGTCTCCCCATCATTTAGTTGAGCTACCTTCGTATCTCTATTGGCCTCCTCATCAGTTTTTGGATGGAGTTGGAAGTTGCGAGCATCAATTGTCCACTTGTCAGACTAGATAGAAATAGATTTTTCATTAGCAACTTGCCATAAATCACCTTTCAATAGCGATCTTCACTCCAGGATGGCCCTCCAAGCCCAAGATGCCTTGCCTCCATTAAATGCTTCCTAGAAAGAACAATGAGAGATATACAAGATTGTAAGGGCGTGAATGATGACCATTCTGACTTTTGACATAATTTCCTGCCATAAATAGATTTTTGTAATTTTATTTCCTTGATGAGTTTATGAGAAAAATACATATTTGATAACGTCATAAAATTTTTGTTCTAGCAACATAAATTCATTTGATAACGACACAAAATTTCTCCTTCCCAAGCAATTGGCGGGCGGCAATGGGAGGCAACCGAACAGCGATAGGTGGTGGCGAGCAACACGAAGGACCACAGCGAGCAGCAACAAGAGGCGAGCGGTAGTGGCAGATGGCGCCCGATGAGGGGCGAGAGAATTGCAGGCGCGCAATGGAGGGCAAGTAATAAGAAGAGTATTTATTTCTCATTTATATTCCAAAAATAGAAAAATAGAAAATTTTTATATTTTATTTTTGTTCCAAACCTATTTATGGACTAAAAATTTGTTCTAGAAATTGAAAAAAAAATTGGGTTACCAAACGGGTTTCTGTTTCAAACCTATTTCTGTGAACAAAACCTGTTTGAAACAGGTTTTTGCACGGCTTAAATAATCGAATGCACCAGTCGTTTGGGCAATATATAATTCTCCATGTCACTTTGGCTAAGAGAGCAATATCAAACTTCATCATGACCCAGTTCAACCACTAAACAAGTGACTAATTGAACTGGATCAACACATTAAAAACATAGATTTAGGGGGGGAGTCCAATCTCAAAATTCACAAATTTACTATTTTCGCAATTTTGACCTATTAGGCTCACTAGAGAAATTTTTTTTTTACTATCGGTATGAAACTCATCTTAGGTAGATAAATTTGGCCCTATAAATTAGGGAAAATTACATCATCAATTCTAAGAGTTTTGTTCAATATGTAATTGAATCCTAAAAATTTGAAAATGTACAATCAAATCCTTTTGGAACTCATGTATTTAGCACGACAAAACCTGATATGGCGTTTTTGAATTCTTCTTCTTCTTCGAGACTGAAATAAAAGGACAAAAGTCACCCAAAAATGAATAACAAAACATAGAGGCTGAACACAAAAAGAGACTGAAATAAAGGGACAAAAGTCACCCAAAAATGAATAACAAAACATAGAGGCTGAACACAAAAAATTTGGTTTTGGATAACCAAGCAAAGACAAAATGGGACAAAAGCTTTCACACGGATTGCTCTATCCATGCAAATGACACGGCCCATGGATGAAGCATGATCCAAGATCGACCGGATGGGGCCGTGTCACACACGAAGGGCAGCCCACAAGCAGCCCACGATCGATCCATGAACGACTCATGATCAACACACGATCGGCCCATGTGCAATACGGACAAAAGCCCGTGACCATTCACCTACTCCATGTCGGGCGGCCCCCGCAAGCCCCGCCCTTGGCACACGCCCTGGCTTCCCGGCCTAGAGCCATTAAGTGGCCTACGGTACAAACTTGTAATGATGGCATGTATTCAAACACAGCAATTAGATTGGAGGGATGATCGACGAATGAGATGAGACTCGAACTTGTATAAATAGGGGTCCCTCCCCCATTATCATATTTAGCTCGTTCATGGCAAATACACTTGCCCCTTTGTTCATATGGCCCTCATGTTCATGCGTGTGTGTGTGAAGCTGACTTGGGATTGAAAATCCTAAGGCCGCACGGATGCGTGATTGATCGGAGACAATTGACCCGTGAGAAGTGGTATCAAAGCCTTCGTTCCAAGCGCGATGGCTGATCAGCGTCCCGATGTTGCGATCACTCAAGTTGATGACCGCGAGGATCGCAGTAAGGCCAACGAGAAGGCTCCTACCAAGCTGAAGAAAACCAGCGGTGCCTCGAGCTCGAGGGATCAAATGGGCGACCTGGAACGCCGAGTGACGGTCATGGAGGAAACCGTCTCAGATGTCCAAGGACAAGTCGATGACTTGTGCTAGACTGTCGAAGGAGTGGAAGCCGGAAAGGAAGAGATCTGGGCTAAGATGCAATAGCTCAAAGTCAGCATGGGAGACCTCCGAGGCGAGTTGCTGGGGTCCTTGATCCACGAGTTGAGGCAGCAAAACAAGATGTGGGAAGCGGTAATGGCAGCTATGCGCGCTAAAGTTGTTGAGCTCAAAGGGAAGCTTGCTGAGGTTGAAGTAGCGCGTGTGAATGGGCTGATCACCGCGCAACCATATGCCAACGCACCCAAGCCGAAAGAGTTCAAAAGCTCATAGGTGGCGAAAAACGAGGACAACTTTTTGTGATATATGGAACGATACTTCCAGACCATGGGAATGACCAACGACGTGATCCGGGTAAACACTGCTGTAATGTATTTAGTTGATGATGCTTTGCTGTGGTGGCGTCGCAGGTCGGATGATAGGAGTGGCGATCCTATCACGACATGGGCGAAGTTCGTGGAAGAATTTCGACGAACCTACTACCCCGCTTATGCAGAGGAGGAAACGCAAGGGGAACTCAAGCGCCTAGAGCAGAAAAGCGGAGTTCGCGACTACGTGAAGCGATTCTCGGAGTTGTTGATCAAATCTTGTCCATGATCGAGACGGAAGCATTCCATCAATTCATGAGCGGACTTAAACCACGGGTCAAGTAAGAGCTTAAACGATGCCATGCAATGGATCTCGCAACAACTACTTCCATGGCCGAATCCCTCGTGGAATACAAGCCATCATCCTCGGCTAAGCCAAACTCTCGTCCGAGAGAAAAGGCCAATGGCGGGGGAGATCGGAGCCTATACACCCATCCGAACGGAGGCAAACCACCATCAGCCCCTCCTAGGACTCAACCAGAGTCGAGCAATGGAGGATATCATCGTAAGGTATGCACCTACAAGTGCTTCTTTTGCGAAGGTTCACATATGGCCCGAGATTGTCTGAAAAAAGGAAAGTTGGCATCCTTGTGCAAGGAGGATGAACCGCGAGAGGAGGCACGGTTGGGATCATTGCGGATCGTTGGGTCAATCAAGGCCAAGAAGGCTAAGGAACCTAAAGGGATAATGTTCGTGGACGTGACAATTGGCGGTACCACCATGAATGCACTCGTGGATACCAAGGTGTCCAACCTCTTCATATCCCAAGAGGCCATGAAGAAGTTGAATCTTCCAATCGAGAAGGGAAAACCCAGTTGGCTTAGAACTGTAAACTCCAAGGAAGTCCTAACTAGTTGCATGGTTAGGGACGTAGAGCTTCACCTTGGTCCATGGACCAGCAAAGAGGACATCAAGGTAATCTCCTTTGACGACTATGATTTCGTGCTTGGTTTAGGATTTCTCAACCAGATCAATACAGGCATTATGCCCTTCGTAGATTGTATTTGCATCCTAGATAAGCGGTGTCAGTGTATGGTCATGATCTACCGCGAGTCGGGACGCAATAGGAAGATGCTATCGGCCATGCAATTGACGAAGGGATTAAGGAAGGCGAGGTGACCTTCTTGGCAGCGTTAAAGAATGAGGGCACGGAAGAAAGCAAGGTACCGGAGGAGGTGACCCAAGTCGTTGACGCCTTCCAAAATGTGATGTCACTTGAGCTGCCCAAGAAGCTGTCCCCTCGAAGAGAAGTCGATCATTGAATTGAGCTCATGCCCGATGCTCGACCGCCGCCATGACACCCTATCGCATGGCCCCGCCTGAGTTGGAAGAGCTGAGGAAACAATTCAAAGAATTGCTCGACGTGAGATACATTCGGCCCTCCAAGGCTCAGTTTGGTGCCCCAATCTTGTTCCAAAATAAGCATGACAGATCCCTTCGCATGTGCATAGACTACCGAGCATTGAACAAGCTCACCATCAAAAACAAGTATCCGATCCCTCTCACTACAGACTTGTTCAATCAGCTTGGGCAAGCCCAATGGTTCTGCAAGCTTGATCTTCGATCGAGATACTACCAAGTTTGGATTGCCGAAGGGGATGAGCCGAAAACCGCATGCGTGACCCATTACGGATCATACGAGTTCCTCATCATGCATTTTGGCCTGACAAATGCGCTGGCCACATTCTGCACTCTCATGAACAAAGTACTCCATCCGTTCTTGGATCGGTTCATTGTGGTTTATCTTGATGACATTGTCGTGTACAGCCGGACGCTCGAGGAGCACGTCGAGCATTTGAAACAAGTTTTTCAGGTTCTTCAAAAAATGACTTATACGTGAAGCATGAGAAATGCGCTTTCGCACAAAATGAAGTCCATTTCCTTGGGCACATCATCGGGGGTGGATGAATGCAGATGGATGCGGCCAAGATCCAAGCCATCGTTGAATGGGAGCTACCAACCAAGGTGATAGAATTCAGATCCTTCTTTGGTCTCACGAATTACTACCGACACTTCATCCAGGGATATTCGAGCCTCACCGTGCCACTCACGGACATGCTGAAGAAAGAAAGGCCGTGGGAGTAAACGGATCGGTGTCAAGAGGCCTTCGATCGATTGAAGCAAGCCATGATCGAGGAACCGGTGTTTGTGTTACTTGACCATGCCAAGCCCTACGAGGTAGAAACCGATGCTTCTGATTTTGCTATCGGTGGTGTCTCGATGTAAGAGGGGCATCCGATTGCCTTCGAGTCTCAAAAATTGAATGACACCGAGCGACGATACACAGTCCAAGAAAAGGAAATGACCGCAGTGGTGCATTGCCTTCGTACGTGGAGGCACTATCTCTTGGGGTCACAGTTTGTCGTGAGAACCGATAATGTGGCCACGAGCTACTTCCAAACCCAAAAAAAGCTCAGCCCGAAGCAAGTTCGGTGGCAAGACTTCTTGGTCGAGTTTGATTACGTATCCAATTATGTGGCTGATGCCTTAAGCAAGAAGTTGGAGTTGGCCAATATGACTAGTCGACCCGACTGTCCATGGATCGACCGTATCAAGGAGGGGCTGAAGCACGACCAAACTGCTCAAGCCCTCCTTCGGTACGCTCAAAAGGGCAAGACAAAGCGATTTTGGTGCGAAGATGATCTCCTTTACACCAAGGAATGGCGACTCTACGTGACGCTCCGCGGGAAACTCAGGAAGGAGGTAACGCACGAGTGCCACGATTCCAAATGGGCAAGTCATATGGAAATCCACCACACCATGGTACTCGTCGAGAATCAATACTACTGGCCACACATGCGAGATGACATTGAAGCCTACGTGTGGACATGTCTTGTGTGCTAACAAGATAAGATAGAGCAATGGTCACCGGCAGGGCTCCTTGAACCGTTGCCTATCTTGGAATTTCCATTAAAGAGTGTCTCCATGGACTTCACCGTGAACTTGCCGAAGTCCGAAGGGTGTCGAACCTTCATGATCATGGTGAATCGCTGTTGACACCTATTTTTAAACAAAAATTAATTTAATTTAAAATTAATTAATTAATTAATTAATTAATTAATTTTTTTAAAGCTTAGGGGTCGGGTCGGGCTGGATCCGGCCTTGGCCTTACCCGCCCCTCTTTCTTTTCTTCTTTCCCCCCACACTAAGCCCAACCCAGCCTTCCTCGCGCGGCCCACCAACTGGTCATCCTCCTCTTGTAGTCCTTCGCGAGCGCCTGCAAAAAAGAAGAAAAGTAGCAATAACAGAGGGGAGCAGGGGGAACAACCGAAGCAGGGGGACGATCGACTGAAGTTGGCAGTCACGGATCAGGCCGGCAAGGGCAGCTGGCATGACAGGGGTCTTCGCGCGGACCTGCAGAAGAACAACAGGAGAAAGATGGGCAAAAAGGAGGACAAAACAGCAACACAAAGAAGAACAGAAGAGAAAGGATTTTTGGAGAAGAGAAACGAGGAGCCGAGAGGGAACCAGAGGGAAACCAGAGGAAAATGGGAGAGTAGAAAGGCTCGTGGAGGTGAACCAAGGAGTCGAGGAGCCCCCGGAGACACCCTACCGCCGCCGGCGAGTCCTCGACCACCGCCGGCGAGTCCTCGACCACCGCTACCGCCGCCAACTCCTTCGGAAACCAGGTAGGCATTTCGTCGAGCACCCTGTGTGCGTCTTTGGAACCGAGCCAGCGGGAGCTCATCCCAACCAACTTCGGCGAGCTCCGGCCACTACCCGTTCCCCATTACTTTCCTTGATGTCTTGGCATGTTTTTTTCGGAGTTTAGGATTCGCGCTCGGGCCTCGGCCGAGCCGAAACCCTTAGGATCTGTAGAGTGCTCCAACCGCTCGACGAAATGCCCGACTGAAGCTCGCCCTTTGTTCGTTGTTTAGAGTTTTTACAACCTCTCTCTCGGCCCAGCCTCTCTCTCTCACTTCTAAACGTCGATTAGGTCGAGTTTCTAGGAGCTACGTTGCCAGAGCCGAGAGGAAAATGGGGTCCGCAAGACCTCATATGCGGCGTCCTCAAGGCTTGCCCGAAAGCCTTCTCTGCCGCCGCCGCCAAAACTCTTGACCTCAGGGGGTCGAGAGCCACCCTCCCCTCACCCAATCAGAGCGGAATCGCGCGTGCTAGCCGGAAAGGCACTCGGGCGGCACGCTGGCGCGGCGCCCCCGGTCGCAATTGGGTAGTCGCGGACCAAAGGGCGCTAGCTGAGCAGGGCCAGATCTGATCTAGCTCGCTCGGCCACCCTCGTTCCATGGCCCAACAGCCCAGAGTTAGTCTAGAATGTGGGCCTATAGGACCCCTTTCTTGCGAAAAGGGAATTGGGCCCGCCGATTAGGCCCAATCCCCGGAATCAGGCAGAGGCCCGGCCAAGAGCCTAGTTCCTTTGGGCGGGCTGACCGGCCCGCCCCCCCAGCCGGGTCAAATTCGGGTCGAGTCAAACCCGACCCGATCCGGTTTGCCAAAAATATATATTTCTGAAAAAAAAATTAAAAAAAAATTTCTCTAAAAAATGCAAGGTTTTGTTTGGATTTGCCATATCTTGCCTTCTTAGTATAATTAGGCCTTTATTTGCTCATATATTGATTATATTGTATGTTTAATTTGTTTCTTTTATTTTGGATTTGCCATATCTTGCCTTCTTAGTAAAATTTACTGCAATTAGGATCTTGGTTATTAATTGTTATGTTGATGATTGTGCACCCGCATAATCACCTCACATGTTAGTGGATAGGTATAAAATTAATTCAAACTGTCTGACAAAAACCTTTTTAAAATGAACAAGATTAGGTACCGAAAGGGCATTAATTGGTCAATTAATGTAATCAAGTCACCGACCCTAGATTCTCTAGTTGTGTAGGAAGTGAGATACACTCCCATACCTCACTTGGTTTCTAGCCAACCCCAATAGGCTGGTGGCAACTCCTTTTTGCAAAATTTTTAAAAATACCCCAATGTCACGCGAGGTATAGGCTTGGGAGAACCTGCGCCTAATCATGGGCCTTAGGTCCATCCTTTAGGCAATACCCATAAACTTGTTCCCTCCCCCCGAGGGGTAGGTCACGCCAATCATTTCTCCAAGTACGCAATGTGTGTGCCAGCCACGAAGGATTGCCCAGCCAAGGAAGCAGCCAAGCTATTCCTCAAGCATGTCGTCAAGTACTGGGCATACCAATCACGATCGTGAGTGATCGCGATCCTCGATTCACCGGGCGGTTTTGGACCAAGCTCTTCAAGTTGCTGGGAACAAACCTCTACTTTTCCGCGAGCCTTCATCCTCAAACCAACGATCAGACGGAAAGAGTGAACACGCTCCTAGAGATCTACCTCCGGCACTATGTGAGCAACACACAAGTGAATTGGGCACGGCTGATCGACGTGGCTCAATTCTCCTACAACTTGTAGCTAAGTGAGTCCACAAACCAAAGCCCGTTTGAGATCGTGACCGGGCAATAACCGCTCACACCAAGTGCAATTGCTTTGGGATATCGAGGAAGCAGTCCCTTTGTGTACAAGCTCGCTATAGAATGGGACGAGCATGCGGACTTGGCGCAGGCATGCCTACATAGAACGACAAAGTGCATGAAGAAGTGGGCCGACAAGAAGCGACGGCACGTGGAGTTTTAGGTCAGAGACTTGGTGTTGGCCAAGGGACATCTAGTCCTTCAGTACCACGACATGCATAAAGGGCTGATCTGTCGCTATGAAGGCCCCTTTCAAGTGTTACAACGGATCGGGAAGGTAGCATGCAAGCTGGACTTGCCGGCTAAACTCAAGGTACACCCCGTGTTCCATGTACATATGCTAAAACCTTTCCATGCGAACGAGGATGACCTGGATTGAGGTGAGTCATAACGAGCGCCCCTTGGAGCAAAAACCTCCTATGATCGGGACGTTGAATGCATCATGGAGAACTGGGTCGTACGGAAAAGATATTGTAAGCCAAAGAAGGAATATCTCGTCTGATGGAATGGTCATCCCGAAAGTGAAGCGAGTTGGAAACCATCCGAGGCTCTGTGACAATTCAAGAAACACATCGATGCCTTCTATGCCATAAACGCGACGAGGGCATCGCTTGATTAGGTGAGGGAGATTGACACAGCCCACGAACAAAGCATGATCCAAGATCGACAAGATGGGCCTATGTTACGCACGAAGGGCGGCCCACAACCATGAACAACCCATGATCAACACAAGATCAGCCCATGCGCAATACGGACAAAACCCATGACCGTTCACCTACTCCATGTCAAGCGGCCTTGCTGGCCCTGCCCTTGCTTCTAACACATGCCCTAGGCTTTCCAAGCCTAGAGCCATTGAGTGGCCAACTGTACAAACTTATAATGATGGCGTGTATTCAGACACGACCATTAGATTGGAGGAACGATCGACAGATTAGATGAGACCCGAACTTGTATAAATAGGGATCCCTCCCCCCCTTATTGTATTCAGCTCGTTCATAGCAAATATACTCGCCTATTTGTTCAAACGACCCTTGTGTGTGTGTGTGTGTGTGTGTGTGTGTGTGTGTGTGTGTGTGTGTGTGAGGTTGACTTGGGATTGGAAATCCTAAGGCCACACGAGTGCGTGATCGATCGCAAACAATCGACTCGTGACACAAACATGAGAAGGCAGGTTTAGGTCACACCATGTCAATTTCAAGACATGCAATAAGGTATTTCTGTCTTTTTTATATCGATTACCATAATTTTATCATTGACTCAAGCAAATGTGAATGTACCAAATGGTGGCAAGGAAAACCTTAGATGAAGGGAGAAGATAAAAAGATATAGAGAGAAAAGTACCAAAAAAGTCTTAAACCTATTGTATCGATATCAATTCAATCATAAACCTTTCAATTGGATCAATTTAGTCTTAAACATTGTCACATTGATACAAATTTAGTCCATCCGGCCAATTTTGGCCATTCGGTGCTAAAGCCCTTGTCCGACCTCGCTCAGGGCTACGAGTGAGGTTGGCCTCTCCCAAATTTGGGTGAATCCACCTCGCCCGCAACCCCGGGCAAAGGTCGCGACCTTCTCTAGCAGTTGGTAGCTTTGCTGCCCTCACCCACTAGTTGCGAGCCTCTGCAAGTAAAGTCCAAGGAGGAAGAAGAAGGAAAAGAAAAGAAAAAAGAAAAGAAAAAAGGGAAAAAAATTAATTAAAAAATCAAAAAAATTATTTAAAAATTGTCACGTCAACATCCAACCATCAATCAGCATCCACATCAATGTTGACTGGCCAAAATTAGCCAAATATATTAAATTGGTACCAATGTGGAAAATTTTAGAATTAAATTGGTCCAATTGAAAGGTTTAGAACTGAATTGATACCAACGTAATAGGTTTATGACTTTTTTGGTACTTTTCCCTATTTCAGAATATCCTTACTATAAAGTGTGAGATATGTAAATATTTTAGGCGAAAAATTAATAGATCACAATATATATTTACGAAGAGCTAAATTGAGTATCATTGTCTTAATCACTTCGGCAATCAATTTCGTTCCATTTACTGTAGGAGCCACCTAATTTGGAAGATCTAATGTTGGGATTTTCCTAATTTAATTTTTATTATTATCCAAATTCAGTGACACCTTCCCCACTTCCCTTCATGATTTGTTCTTCTTTTATAATTAATTATGTGCGTAAACCGCGTGCTTCAGACAAATGGACAGAGGAGAGGTTTCTGCCGTCCTTGTCTCTAGAAAATGAAGTGCTCTGGAATAAAGTAACCCCGTGCTTCTTGATTGGGAATATGCAACCGTAGGCATTGATTTCATATTCTTTCTAAGTCACAAAAACATATTTAAACAAAGTTGACTAGAATACAACAACATAAACATCTGATAAATTCAAAAGTGACACCAATTGATACGAATTTCCAAAGCATACATAAATTTTATAAAACAAATTAACAAAAAAATATAGTGCTTTTCAATTACAAAACTTAACCTATCTATGAAACCCAATTATAACAAGTGAACATGAATTGCCAGCGCACTTCAATCAAATTAATGGTAGTTTATTCAAACGGGTGTTCACATAACACGCAAGGTCCTTAATGTCTAGCTTTCGCATACATTAAAGTTTCTTTTTGTGACAAGTAGATGATTGAATTATTGCGTACCATAAGAGTGAGATAATCCATAGTAAGCCAGAAGCCTAGTTTTTACTATTATTTTCATTCATATTTAGGTTCTACCATGCAACATAACTATAAAATCCAATAGCGTAGCGATATACTTTTAGGGTCCCTTTTTTTTTTTGTGGAAAATGAACTATTATCCGCATTATTTTGGTTAAGGTGAGTAAAATCATTATAGGTAGAGCTTCACTCTACAAAAATTTCAAGTATTCCCAAGCTAATATTGCATTAGCTATTATGTGGAGACTTCCAATCTCCATCCTCTCGCATTATTAGTTCTATTTGTAATGTTCGGAATACCCTTAAGTTTCTGTATTTCATTTGATAAACGATAAAGAAATGATAAAGTGACAATTTTTAATCCACTGTGATAATAACAATCTATTGGGCCACAAAAATATAAATAACAAATAATTAGAAATTGCTATAAGTATACTCCTTCAAAAATTTATAACTCGCAATATTTTGTTATTCTCACAATTGCCCAATGACTGTTGCGCCAGCAGAACTCTACATGGTACTTTTATTTTACTCCAAATAGAAATAAAAAATATTGTTTCCGGTCCATTTCCACGCTCGTCTATTTTTGGACCAAGGGAATAATCCCTAGGTTGGTCCTTACACATGGGGCCATTTTGACAACTCACTATTGCTACTTGGTTTTGTTTTTGAGATATTCTCGGCCAATAGGACCCAACTTGACCCATTTCTTAAGGGTAAACATGATTATAGGGTAAAACTTAAAACTGAAGAATCAGTGAAAATTTGTATGGTTCCAAGTTTTAAAATATGTAAAATAGGTTTCGAGTTAGAACTTGGAATAAGTTTTTGTATTTTTCTTGGTCTATATTTTCACGCGATCTTGCAATATCCATGACATCCGATGATGAGTGTATAATTTGGAATCACTAATCCAAGCTTCAATTTTATGATCGAAACTTTTACTTTATTAATATTTCATATTTTTTGTGTATAAATATTAGTTATGATTGATAAATTATAACAATAAATGGTGATCATTAAAGGTATTTACTACAATTGTTGAATTGTTAATATAGGTAGAATTTAGGTAAAACTAATCTTGAAATATGTGACAATGTGGGTTCCCGGTTCAAGATATGTAAAGTAGTTTTCGGGTTCCAAAAAATGATTAACTTGTTCTAATGAGTGACTTTCAGGTTCCGAATAAAATTTGTACAATATTTGGACAAAACTTGAAACCACTCTCAACCACTTACAAGATGAGGACAACAATTGAGTGACCCTAAGAAGATCACTTTTGCATTGATTTTTATAACTTTTTCTAAAATTTGATATTCGATCCTCGATATGATCCGTGACTAAATGTGGAAACTGATTACTAATCTCTTTTGAAAGCGCATGGGATTGTTTTTCCGTGGAGAGTTGGTGGGTCCCACCGCACCTGTAAAAGTTAAGCAAATATCCTAATAGTTTGAGAAGAATCTTGTTAAGGGCTATCCTTGGGACACTAATAAAGAACCATTTTAAAGAAACCGAACAATTTTCTAGCGCACCGTGATTATCGTAACCGACGCATTCGAAATCAAAATATTTTTTATTAGTTACACTTAATAAGTGCTTTGGGACTCATTAACAAAACCCTTTTAAAAGGTTTACTCAAGTGCTTCTTGATTTCTAATCGTTTAAGTAACTAACTGAAGGCAAAGGTGTACATAGGAGAGTACAGTTTCCCGGTAGGGTATTTGTTCAAACCGGAAACGTACTATAAAGTACTAGTTCCAGGTTTTTGAAATGCATAACACATCTTGTAGGCTTCAAAATTACGAAACATATTAGTTCCACATTATCATGTCATATGTAATCGACGCATTTGAAAGCAAAATATTTCTTATTAAATACATTAATAAGTACTTCGAAACTCATTAATAAAACTTCTTGGTGATCATGTTATGTGTAATCAACGCATTCTAAATCAAAACATTCCTTATTAGATACACTTAATAATTACTTCAGGACTCATTAACAAAACCCTTTTGAAAAGTTTACTCAAGTGGTCCTTGAAGGTAAAAATGTGAGTAGGGGAGTACAGTTTCCCATTTGGGTATCTGCTCAAACCAGAAACGTACTATATAAGTACTAGTTCTAGGTTTTTGAAGCCCATAACCCATTCTATAGGCTCCGGAACCCTCAAGAAACATATCAATTGCACAAGTTCTAGGATATGCTCGATTACCCATCTTTTTTTCCAGAAAAAAATTGTCGCATAGTTATCACTACATTGTAGATTCAACACAAAACATATGGATCACGTGATACACTACATGTTAATGCTAATGTTTTATATCTCTAAGTTTAGATGAAAGCCTATCCCAGCATGAACACAAATGTTCCGACATAGACATGGCCAGACTTGTCACAGAGAGAGGGAGGGTGAAATGAAGTTGGAGATTTATTTTTTTCTAATGGGATTGAAGATTGCCAATGAACTAGGCTTTTATCGCAAAAGAATGTCAAATATTATACTCGATTTCAAGTGTTTTTTTCATCTTTTAAATTAAATAGATCTATATAATAACATTAACGATTTCTTTATAATATGTAATTATTTATATTTAGGTATCTAATTTATTTTTTCTTTCACCATATTCTTTAAAATTAATTGTGTCGACCCTCTTATGATTATATGTAAAAAGTCAACTTGTTTCTATTCAAAATGTGTGGTCCTTAGTTGACATCATCTAAGCCGAACCATTTCCTAAAAAATTAGAAAAAAAAAAAAAAAAAAAAAAAAAAAAAGACATTCAATTTGGGCAAGTCATTGACTTCTATTATTCACCATTTATACGTGTTTTTGCGCCATCGACGTGCACTTCAAACATCTAACAACAAAACAAAATCGAGAACTCTCTGTCCTTACAATTCGTAAAACTCCAGCGATGAAACCCACAGCCATGACATTTTCTAGCTTTTCTCTCTTCCCACTCATTCTATTTTCCACATGCTTTCCCTTTGCAAGCTCAGACGTTTTGCGTAGAGGCTCTTCTCTGTCAGTTGAAGAACATGACTCCGATACACTAACATCCCCAGATAAGACCTTCACATGCGGCTTCTATGGCCTTGGAGGCAATGCTTACTGGTTCTCGATCTGGTTCACCAACACCTCGGACAGGACAGTCGTTTGGATGGCCAACCGGGACAATCCCGTTAATGGCCGAGGCTCCAAGCTCACTCTCCGGGGCACTGGCGCCTTGGTCCTCACCAATGTGGATGGTTCCGTGGTCTGGAAGACCAACACGACTTCCACCAATGCCAGTTCGCTCGAGCTCTTGAAAACAGGCAACCTTGTGCTGAGAAGTCCCGATCGTAAAATTCTATGGCAAAGCTTTGATTATCCAACTGATACTCTGCTGCCAAACCAGCTCCTCACTAAGAGCAGGAAATTGGTGTCTCTGAAAGGAGGAGCCTTTTACTCTGGCTACTTCAACCTATACTTCGACAATGACAATGTGCTGAGGTTGATGTATGACGGCCCAGACATATCCAGCATCTATTGGCCTAACCCGGCCTTAGACGTGTTCTGGAATAGGAGAACGAATTACAACAGTAGCCGGATCGCAGTCCTTGATGAGACGGGCCATTTTCAATCGAGCGACCAGTTTCAATTCGATGCTTCCGACCGTGGCCTTGGGATCAAAAGGCGGCTGACAATGGACCAGGATGGGAACCTGAGGCTCTACAGCTTGGACAAGCAGTCCGGGTCTTGGGTGGTGACATGGCAGGCGCTTACGGGATTGTGCAATGCGCACGGGATATGTGGGAGGAATGGGATTTGTGTGTACACACCTCAGCCCAAGTGCACATGCCCTCCTGGTCATGAGATGACCGAGCCTACTGATTGGAACAAAGGTTGCAAGCCCAGGTTCAATTTCACTTGCTCCAAGTCTCAGGACGTGAAGTTCTTGGCGCTTCCCAACACGGACTATTATGGGTTCGATGCCATCTACAAGAGCGACGCCTCGTTCAATGACTGCAGGCAGGCCTGTTTGGACGACTGCAGCTGCTTGGGGTTCAACTACTGGGAAACGCAAAGATTGTGTTACGGGAAGAGGTCGCTCTTCAACGGCTACAAGGACCCGTCTTTTCCTGGAACTTTACATCTCAAACTGCCCATCTCCATGGTGGCATCCTTGGAGCAGATTCACAACGGCAGCAATCTCAATTGCTCCGCAACTAAAGAACATTCAGCGGGAGGTTCATTGACCATGTATGACACGGGGAGATGGACCTACCTCTACTGGTTCTTGTGCGGAATTGGGGCGGCCGAGATCCTTATCTTTTTCTCGGGTTGGTGGATTCTCTTCAGAAAGTGTAATGCGCAAAGCATGGTGGGAGACGGGTACCACGCGATAATGAGCCAGTTCAGGAGGTTCAGCTATGAGGAACTCAAAAGCGTGACCCAGAACTTCAAGGGAGAGATAGGGAGAGGAGCGTCAGGATCAGTATACAAGGGCGTTCTAGCGGATGAAAGGGTCGTGGCCGTAAAAAGACTCGGAGATGTGTACCGTGAGGAGGAGGTCTTCTGGGCTGAAGTTAATACAATTGGGAGGATAAATCACATGAACCTGGTGAGGATGTGGGGCTTCTGTTGTGAAGGCAAGCACAAGCTCCTGGTCTATGAGTATGTGGAGAATTTGTCCCTGGACAAGCACTTGTTCTCTGGGAACATCGTCGAGTGGAGGGATCGGTTCAGGATTGCGCTAGGCATGGCCAGAGGCCTGGCCTACCTGCACCACGAGTGCCTCGAGTGGGTCATCCACTGCGATGTGAAACCCGAGAATATTCTATTGGATAAGACATTTGAGCCCAAGATCGCGGACTTTGGGCTGGCGAAACTGCTCCAGAGGGACAACGTGAATTCACAATTCTCGCGCATAAGGGGCACGAAGGGCTACATGGCACCTGAGTGGGCCCTGAATCTCCCCATCACGACGAAGGTCGACGTATACAGTTATGGTGTGATGGTCCTGGAGATAGTGAGGGGGGTTCGGCTCTCGGATTTGGTCGTGAAGAAAGCAAAGACTAAGGAGTGGGAAACCGAGCTGATGGTCTTCAAGCGGGAGATGAAGAGGAGTATTCAATCTGGGGAGGATTTGGGGATAGAGTATTTGGTGGACAAGAGATTGAAAGGGCAATATAGCAGGAAACAGGCAAGAAAGCTTGTTGAGATTGGTGTGTCATGTGTGGCAGAGGACAGGAACAAGAGACCCACCATGGCCTCAGTAGTGAATCAGCTGCTAGAACTTGATGATGAACCTAACTCGCCTAAGTCAGATCATGACGATTAAGCCCGTGCCGATGCTTTTGGTAATGTGAAAGATTGATTTCCAATTTTTCGCTTTTTTGTACTTCAAAAATGATTGTGTCATCTTCATGTTATGTAAGAAATTCATCACATTCTGTTTTTATCTGAAAATGAGAGAAATCATTCATCATGACATCTAGAGAAGAATCTGAATTGGTCTTGAAGATGGATTACTTCAAATTTGCTTTTAAGAAGATGATTTAATCCAAGTCGAAAAGTCAAAAGAATGCCTAAAGAGGGCCGCTAGAGAGGAAGAAATAAATTTCGGTGCTTGATAGGCATAATAGAATGACGAGGCAGCGGGGACAGATACTAATGTCAGTTCCCCACTGTATTAAATTCAAACATTTCAGCTTGGCCGGCCGCATTTGTGATGTGACAACGACCGACCGAATGTTTCCCTGTTACAGCATGTGATTGGACTTGCCGAAGGAACCATATTTAATACATCTTTTTCGGTCAATCCATCATCTATTTTAAATTTTGAGGTGCTCATTTTAACACCTTCTAGTGTCAGACATTTAATAATTTCGTAAAAAATAATTAATTTAAAAATGCCTTCTTAAAAATAATCATTTTATATAGTTTACGTAAATAAAGATATAAATAATATTTTTATCGTCTGCAAAAAATTTTTAGATATAAATTATCGTTAATAGTGAAAATATTTTTTATTAATTAATTATTTCAAGTGTTATGAGAGATTATTTTTAAGTAAATATCTTCCAAATCATTTATTTATCATGAAACAAATCAAAAAATGTTATTCAAACAAAAAAAATCAGGAAAGATTAGAAAATTTTGAACTTGAAATTAGATTTTTTTTTTTTTTAAAAGAGGGCTCATATTAAACTTTGTTTCAAATAAGAATTTGAAACGACCGAACGAATATCAAATAAGTGATTAAGCTCGTCAGCCAACCAAATGTTCACAGCGAGCAAATCATTTTTCTGGTGGCCAGACCACGGGGGCACTTTTGCAAAAGAAATCCCTAAAATATAAAAACTCCGAATTACTTCTTTTTTTTCCCTTCTTCCCATCTTCTTCTTTCCCTGCACCTTCTCTATTTGGCACTTTCACTGGGCCTTAAGGGTGAGCGCGGTTCCCGGGTTACCCGGGAACCGGAACCGAACCGGAGGAGGGTCCGGTTCGGTTCCCGGTTCCAAGGGGACCGGTTCCGGTTCCCGGTTCCTTTTTTCCGGGAACCGGAACCGGTTGCGGAACCGGAACCGGAACCGGTTTTGGAACCGAAACCGGTTACTTAGGGCTCTAGAAGAAAAGAACCGGACGCCCCTCTCTCTCTCTCTCGCAGACTCGCCCGTAGCCGCCCCCTCTCTCTATCTCTCAACCTCGATCCCGCACCCGCACATTCCCTCGCCCCCTTCACCGGCGTCCCCCGAGCCACCGGCCATCTCCGCGCCGCACCGCCGCGTTTCCACTGCGGAACTGCGACCGCGAGTGCCGCTAGCGGTCCGATCTTCCGCCGCCCCGCAGCCATCCGGCGCGCGCCCCGTCGCTGTTCCCACGCCCCGCCTTGCTGGTCACCCCTCTCTCTCTCTCGCGCGAGACTCGCACGTTGCCGCCCCTCTCTCTATCTCTCAACCTCGATCCCGCACATTCCCTCGCCCCCTTCACCGGCGTGAGAATTCTGCTGTTATTGAATTTTTAAGATGAAGATTCCAATGTTCTTGCATGTTATTGCTTCTTAGGCTGTTTGTCTATGAAGAAGGATACTGACAGTTCTTTGACCGTGCTGTCTCCTATGACCCTTGGAGGACAGATGCGCTTAAAAGTGCTCCGAAGATGTTCTTACCTTGATTTTTTTTTTTTTTTTTTTAATGGGCTTGTGGGAGGAATTCACTTTTAGGATGCTCTGAAGGTCATTGCAAAATTGTCTCGAAATGCTATGTTTGTCCTCGGTGTTGCTTATATTGGCATTCCAACTAAGCACAGTTTTTGCTTGATCTGGAGCACTTGTCCCAGAAATTGGGTTTATGCTGAAGGCATGAAATTATGCCTGGAGTCTTGCCTTTGTTTATTTCATTTGCCTAGTGGAGTTGACTGGACTAGTTCCATTCTTCTTGTCTGTCTTGCAGTGTGCAGGTGTGGTCAATCTTGGTGGTGAAATTGGTTGTATGATAAGTGAAGGTCCATGGGTGTTTGTTGGTTTACCAAATCTCGTAAAGGTAAGGTGGGAAAGCACACTCCATTTTTTCCCCATTTTGCGGTTTATAAGCCTCTCATATTTTTATTACATTTTTTTTTTAAAATGGTTGTTCTCCATAACTGTATTGGTATTCTGAAGTTTTTGGCCGGTAATAAAGTAGTCATGATACCGTAGGCATACAACACACAAAGTAATGCGACCTCGATCTCAATGGTCCTGTCGGACAAGTTTATGCCATGGTTGTGGGTAATGGCATGCTATTTGCTGGTATTCAGGTATATCCTTGTTTCTTCGTAGAAGTTAATTTGATCTCTAGTATATGTCTGTTTTTGCCTGAAGTCATTGATAGGAAAAAGCGTGTCTGTTTCTCTTTGCATGCCATTGTGTAGGGTGAACATAATTTTTGTCCATTTCCTTTAGTAAGCAGAATTTCCTCCGGATGCGGGATGGATCCATACTTGCATGGAAGTTCAATGCAGCTACCAATGGCTTTGAACCAGCTGCGTTTTTTTTGGTAACGTGCGCGTACGTTATAGTTCAAATCTGAAAAAAAAAAAAAAAAAAAAAAAAAAAAAAAAAAAAAAAAAAAAAAAAAAACCTGTTGGAACCTGGAACCGACCCTAGAACCTGTGACAGGGTAGGTTCTAGGTTCTCGATTCTGACAGGTAGGTTCCGTGTTCCTCATTTTGAGGAACTCCGTACTCGAGGGTAGGTTCCAGGTTACAGACGGAACCGAATCGGAACCTGGAACCGCTCACCCCTTGGGCCTACCCATCCAACAAAAGAAAAACACGCACACACAAATAAAACCTCATCGCGTTTGCACCGGAAAACAGAAACTTTCCTCTTGCGTGGTCTCCTTCCGTCCTTGGTGATCTTACCGTTCGTGGGGAGAGCCTTCTCCATGATGCGGATAATGTTGGCAAAAAGGAGGTACCTGTCCTGCTCGCGGACGCCGGAGCAAGGTTTGTGGTTGCTGCTCTTGTGATTGCCGCCATCGGGACTCAGTGGAGCCTTCACCATCGTAACGCCCGAGATCCAGCTGCTGAAACAAATGGCGAGCTGCTTGAGAAAGCCCCATCGTCGCCGATGGAAGGCACCAGATTGAAAACCCTAGCTCATCGAAAGCGATTGCGACAGCGAAGAACTAGAACTAGGAATTAAATTGCCAAGGGTCGTCTCTCTTGCTGTCTTTTGGTGCTTGCGTGGAACGGGTAATTCTTGGAATGGGGTTTGTTGGAATATGTGTATGGACAGGTGTCTTGAATTATAAGAAATTTCTGATTAAGTGTATGAGTTGGTGTGTAGAGGACGAAGGATATGAAAAGTTTACTCCCGAAGTGTAAAGGTACAACCCACCAATCAAGGATAAAGGCCCGTTTGGTTCGATTTTGGGAATGGGCTTTGAGACTCTAAAGTCCCATGGCCAAATGCAAACGCGTTTGGTTCGATTTTTTGGGCGACTTTGGTAAAATGCTATTGCATCTCCAAATGACTCTAAGGGCTCTTAGTCCAAAGCAGGTCTAGAGGTCCTTTGGGAACCTACATTTTCGGAATGCAAGTTTTGGTTACTGTTCATCTTCTCCAGTAGAGAAGCCGATCGAAGGTCAATGACCACCGGCCAAGGGGTCACGCGCGCCGATGACCGCCGCCTGAGGGTCGCCCAACCCCGGCGACCGTCGCCAAACCTCAAGCGACGCCCGGGTCGCGCAACTCAGCGACTAATGGCCTGAATCGCGCGACCCAGGCGGCCGTTGCCTAGGGTCGCCCGACCCCGGCGGCCGTCACCAGGGTCACCCGACCCCGACAACCGTCCGAGGGCCAAATCTGGCCATCCTGCCACCAAATCTGGCGGTCCGGTGGCCGGACTTCAAAAAAAAAAACAAATATTTTTTTTAATTTAATAAAAGTTATTTACAAATGCAAATTTTACCAAACGGTATTTTGGCCAAAGTTGTTTCTCAATGCAAATTTTACCAAACGTTATTTGCATTTCAGAAAACCCCCTTCACCCAAAAGTATTTGCATTTTTGCAAATACATTCTCCAAAAACCGAACCAAACGGGCCCAAAGTACCGAAATAGATGGCAACTCACCATCAAGATGTAAAGAATTCCTCTATTGGTCAAAGATAAAAGATTGTTTGACTCACCACCAACAATGTTAGATAAAAAATCCAGATAAATATTCACTCTTGCAAAGGAATTCTCATATATTCAAGTCTAAGTTGTTATAACTGAGAACACTCCTCTAATTATAAGGACTGAGACTTAGAAAATAGACAAACAATAAAAGACATGGAGACTTTCCAAATATTAAAGACATACTAGAAAACATGATAAGGACCTAGGAACTAGAGATGCAATTAATGACATGGAGACTTGTAATCTTGACCCTTCAACCTTGGGGGTCATCTCTCAAAATTCGTCCACCAGCCTTACACGAAAAATAACTATCTTAGAACTTCAATAAATAGCCAAGGAAATTGAGGAGAATAGCCTCCTATCAATATGTTGTTAATTAGCAATTATTGTGGTGAAACGAAACTTCATCGACAGAAGTCAAGAATCGACAACTCCTTATTAGTTAACCGGCAATCATTCTCGTCATCAATAAAGCTCTCACGCCTCCGCGTCATCCATCTCTCACCCCTCCCCCTTAGCATCTCACCATCTTTGCAAGTCTCCCTCTTGTCCGGTTCTTGTGATATCTAGCTCTTCTTACCATGACCCATTTTCTCTGTTCTATTTTCTGTGCAGATAGTGCGGTTTAATCTTTCTCTTGGTTTCAGTTGTTAATGGGTTAAAAAGTTGCAATTCCCCCAAACTTGAGAGTCTCACTCGACTTGCTATTCTCCAGAGACTCCCCGGACATGGAAAAGAGAAGATTGAGAAGGAAACTTTAAGGATCGTGGGATGGGAACGAACGAAAGAAATTTGGGAAGAAAGAAGAAGCAATCGGTGGCAATTTTTTTTTTTTCTTTTGAGTTTTTATTTTGACCAAATTGTCCCTTCCTTGTTTTTTTTTTTTTTTTTTTTTGAAAAACATGAGACTCGAGACAAGCTCCTTAATATTGCAACGCATGTGAGCGTGGTCCCGCTACATATCGCACTTGACTCAATCTAACTAATGAGGACGACTTCCGCTCGTGGCAGCTCCACTAACTCGAGTTAACTTCAAAACACGCTCCTCAGCTTCCTCGAACTCCCTTTTGAGGCGCTTGATCTTGGCTCAGTGGGTGATCTTCAATGGCATTTCAGGAATCTTCAGGCGGAGGCTCTCCTTTAGGGGCGGAAATGATGCGAAGATCGGGTACCCCCATTGTATGATAACCAAAGTTACGACCAACTTAATTTGTCATGGACCGATCAAAACAAGAAGGCAAATAAGTAAAATGCAAAGAAACGAATTTGAAAAAATTACCCTACTCATTAAGTAGCAATGCCAATGACATAGACATGCGCATGGACAGTGGTTCGATTTCTACTCTAGACGGCCCAAAACGAAGTCATGGGATCACAGGACTAAACCAACAAGCTCGCGGCTAGGTCATGTTACCCATGACTCCGGTTTCATCAAAGAACCGACCCGTGTTGCATGCTCACAGACCAGGGTGGAGATCTCTGACATCAAGAAAGGAATTTCGGAGTTGAGATGGGCGGCTCGTACTACATGCTTGTAGTCGGAGCGGTATCCACCTCAACACCATCCTAAGTGATCCTATGCGGCCCAGGTCCGACGGCAGGTTGTGCGTGCTAAGGTATAGTGCAATGCAGGAAATGCAAGCATGACAATTTATAGGCAAGCAACACTTCATAAATTCAAAACATAAACATCTATTCACAACTCCGCACCTGCAAGACAATGGGTCAACAATCACTCATCCCCTTATAACTCCCAACTGCAAAAACATTTAACATCTAACACATTAGGAACGTACCTGATATCCTCACTGCCAAGCAAAACAAGATTAATTTTGGCCTAAGTCCTCTAAGGTCTAAAACCAAGTCCCCAACGGAGTCGCCAAACTGTCACGACCTACCTCTCGGGGGAGGGAATAGGTTTAGGTGTATTGCCTAAAGAACAGGCCTAAGGCCCATGATCAAGCATGGGCTCTCCCAAGCCCATACACCGCGTGACATTGGGATATTTCTCGGAATTTTGCACAAAATGAGTAGCCACTAGCCTATTGGGGTCAGCTAGAAACCAAGTGAGGCATGAGAGTGTACCTCACTTCCTACACAACCAGAGCATCTAGAGTCGGGGACTTAATTATACTAATTTATTAATTAGTGCCATTTCGGTACCTGATCTTGTTCATTTTAACAAAATGATTTTATACAGGCAGTTTGGATTGATTTTATACCTATCCACTAACATATAAAGTGATCATGCGGGTGCACAGCCATTAAAGTAACAATCATGGCTACCAAAATCTTAATTGCAAAGAAAATTAACACATGCAACCAAATAATTGCAAACATAGTTAAACATATAAATTAAACATGCAATATAATTAACATACGGGCAAATAAAAACCTAATTATGCTAAAAAGGCAATACAAGACAATTCCTAAAAAAAATCCTACATTTTTGGATTTTCGAACTTTTTTTAATTAATTTTTTTTGAAAAAAATATTTTTTAATTTTTTTTTTTGGTGACCCAGGAAACCCCGTAAGCCGACAGTCGGCGAGAAGAACCAGAGGGCAACATGGGGAAACCACCACCCCATGCCATCGGGTAAGTCACCAAGTAACTCCGCCAGCCCTCTTGCGTTGCAAGGGCTTCGAACCCCTCACCTCGGTTGGAAAGGATCACTGGAGCCTACCCAGCGGAGCCACCACCGCCGGTGGAATTTTTTTTAATTTTTTAATTTTTTAATTTTTAAATTTTTTAATCGATTAAAAAAAATGCTCAGACCAAGTCGGGTCGAGTCTGACCCGACTCGACCCGGTCGGGTCCAGTTTGACCGGGTCCGGCTCGACCGAGCCCGGCCCGACAGAGTTAGGCCCGACCAAGACGGTCGGGCCTAAATTTAACCCGATTTGGGCCCTAGAGTCGGGCCCAAGCGAAAACAGAATTGAGTGGGCCAAATCGTGATCTAGCCCACTCGATAGGCCTCTCTTTGGTTGCGACTAGGTAGTCGCGACCAAGGGCGTCGAGAAGGCGCCGAGAAGACGCATGCCGGGAACGGCGCCACCGTGGCCGGGCGGGGGGGGAACGACGCGGCTTCCCTAGCCGCAACGACGTCCCTCCGGCGGCCGCCGGGGTCCTAGGGCTCCACGCGGAGGAGCTTCAAAGGGAAAGAGCCCTCTCGGGCATTATGGCGAACAGGTGGAGGGTATGAGCGAACCGAGGGGCTTCCAACCTAAACCAGACTCGAGGCGGCAACGGCGGTGACCAACAAACAACTAGCAATAAACAAGGACCTAAGGGGGAACCTACGGAGGCCGGAGCTCGCCCGAAATGGACAAAACGAGCTCCGGCCAGCTCGACTTCAAAAATGCACACCAGGTGTTAAACGAAATACTAACCCGAGTCCGGTGGGAATGGCGGTCCGGAGACGCATCGACGGCGATGGCGGTCACCAGGAGGCGTATCTGTGGCGGTCGCAACAGTCGGTTCTCGCCTCCTCCTTGCTCTCGGCACCTCCTCCTTGGCTGATCTCCAATCGCGACGAACAACCTATTTCTCTCTGTCTCTCCCCTGTCTCCTCGCTCTCTATTCTGCCTCCTGGCTTCGGCGGAGTCGGAGGTGGTCGGCGACTCCGGCGGTGGTCGACGGTAGCGATCGACAGCTCTCGAGTCTCTCCCGCTCCTCTCTTTCTCTCCGTGTTTTTGTCTCTCCACCTTTTCGCCTTTTTTTGGCGATCCCCTCTCACCGGTGCTTCTCCCTCTCTTTTCTCTGCCTCTTCCGACCGTTCGGCTCGCGCGCATGCCCTTGGCTCCAACCAGCGGACTCTGCCAGCTCTGATCTGAAGATTGCGCCGCTCGCCCCCTTGCGGATCGTGCTCTCCCCTACAACCGCCCACCCCCTCGCTCCGGGCGTTTGCTTTTGCTTTTGTCTTTGCAAGTTCCCCATGCAGAAAACGGCTGAGGGAGAAGACGGAGGCGCGGGCCGGGCTGAAGGGAAAAAGGAGCTGGGCCGCGTGAGAAAAAAAGAAAAGGAAAAAAGAGGGAACGGGCGAAGGCCCACGCGAAGGAAATGAAGAGAAAGAGGGCCGGGCCAGCCAAGACCGAATCCGACTCAACCCAACCCCCGCGACTTTTTTTTTTTCTGAGAATTAATAATTAAGATTTTATATATATATATATATATATATATATATATATATATATATATTGAAAGATAAAAAATAGGTGTCAACAGCCAACTAGCAAGTTCCAACTTTTTTTAGATTGGCTTGATCCTTTCTAACCCTTGTTAAAACAAAGTCCACTTTTGACCTTTTCTGAGAAAATGATCTTGAAATTTTCCCTTTGAACGTTGACACGTGAATTATAATTGATTTTAGGATAAGAACTACTAAAGTATTATTCAGGGATGAACGACGGACACCTGCATCAAAGAAATTCATGGCTGCTGTGGTGACGAAGAGCCAAGAACATCCCAATATTTGTGGTAGAAGAAGCCTGGATAACCATAAGGTCCTGATGCCTTGAGAGAGCAAAGCTGAAAAGTAGCAGTTTTCACCTCATTATTAATTACACGCTCTAAGACTCTCCCACCTATTCCCTCCATCACTTCTAGGAAGATCATAGTAAAAGCTTTCAAACACAGCAATGACCTCTTTCTGTTCTCTCACCCATCTAGATTGATCCACGTTTACTCTAAAAATTACTGTTCATTTGAACAGTAGTACGGTGAAAGAACTTGGTTTTTTCTTTTCAAAAGTGAGCCAATTGACCCAACACCTCTAATGCCAGTACATTTCCTCCATTCTCCAAGTATCAGCCAGTTCTTGGATAAGTTGTTCATCAGTGGAGCCCTCCTGTACCTCAGCTAATTTCTTTTTAAGTTCCTCTTTTCCTTCTATTAGGGCAGTCCTTTTCCACCACTTAAGTAGGCTATTCCAGGCTTTAATATAAGATAGATCAATTAACAATTTGTCTAACCCCGGATGTCAATAGCAAGTCCAAATCTATTGTAGAATTTTTGTTTCTTGCATGTAACTGAGGCTATTAAAAAGATTTTCCAAACAAGACTGTATCTCAAATAAGATTATGAATTAGTCAACTTAGCCTTGGAAAAACGCCTCAGCTCACCAATCACCTAAATCTTTGCAGGCAAGCTTATTCCAAAGGCAACATCAGAGGCAATTTTGTTTAACATTTTCGGCTTTGACCCAGTTTGAAGAAGCCACAAAATGAAGTCACGATTCGTGCTAACTAATTGAAAATGCTAAAATCCTAAAAACCAAAAAGCTCCGAAGTGAATTTTGTTTGAAGCCAGGGTTCTTCAAGAGTTTTCTCCTTCTCCCGCTGGCTCAAGTCCCGCTCTCCGGCACCAAATCCCTCCTTTGCCCCTTCAACTCCCTTATTGCAAGCTCCCTCTCCTGCTGGCTCAAGTCTCGGTTTTCCTTAAGGTTTTGTCTAATATATCAAATCCCAAAAGTTTAAAAAAATTACAATCAAGTCCTTCGAAAAAACGTTTGTCCAATATTTGACGAAACTCGATGTGACGTTTTTGAATATTTGTTGGTTTGTGTGTGCTGACGTGGCGACTTCAGGTAAATCTGAGGTGGTAATCCCGTGACAGTTTAGATCCTTCGTTATGGACTTTTCTCGAAGTGGGGTCAGTGAAGAGGTCATACAGAGGTCGAGATCACCGCTACATTTCGTAGGGAGACCGTCACAAAGAAGATATTTTTTTTTCCATTTTTTTCTCTTTGAAACTGAAATAAAGGGACAAAAGTTGCCCAAAAATCAATAACAAATCTTAGAGGCTGAACGCAGAGAATTTGGTTTCGGATGAGTAGGAAATGATCTCTTTTGGGCGGCCAAGTAAAGTCAAAATGAAACGAAAGCTTTCACACAATTTGTTCTATCTAAATTCAATTTCAAGACATGTAATAAGGTATTCCGTTTTTCATATCGATTACCATAATTCTTTTTGTGACTCAAGCAAAGTGAATGTACTGAAATAATGACAAGAAAAACCTTAGATGAAAAGAGAAGATAAAAAAGACAAAAGCACGTTTCATAATATTCTAACTTCAAAGAGTGAGAGTTGTAAATATTTTAGATGAAAAATTCATGAATCACAGTATATATATAGTAAGAGCTACATCGAGGACCTTTGTCTTAATCACTTCTGCAATCAATTTTGTTCCATTTACTATAGGAGCTACCTAATTTGGAAGGTCCAGTGTTGGGATTTTCCTAATTTGAGTTCATTATTATCCAAATTGGATGATACCTTCCCCACCTCCCTTCATGGTTTGTTCTTCTTTTATAATTAATTATGTGCCTAAACCGTGTGCTTTAGACCAATGGACAGAGAAGAGAGCTTTCTGCTCGTGGAGTAAAGCAACCCCGTGCTTCTTCTTGATTGGGAATACGTAGCCGTGGGGATTAAATTCATGTTCTTTTAAGTCGCAAAATATATATTTAAACAATAATTTACTAGAATACAGCAACATAATCATCTGACAAATTCGAAAGCCACACGAATTGATACGAATTTCCAAGGTATACGTAAGTTTTATAAAACAAATTAACAAAAAAATATAGCTCTTTTCAATTACAAAACCTTAACACGTCTATAAAACCCAAGTATAACAAGTGAACATAAATTGCCAGCAGCCTTCAAACAAATTAACGGTAGATCACTCAAACGGGTTTTCACATTCTATATTTCATAGAAAAGGCCTAAGCAAGGTCCTTAAAGTCTACCTTTCAATACATTCAAGTTTCCTTTTGTGACTAGTAGATGAATGAATGATTATGTCCCATAAAAGTGAGATAATCCATAGTAAGTCGAAGCCTAGTTTTTCACTAATCTTTACATTCATATTTAGGTTCTACCATGCAACATAATTATAGGGTTCAATCACATAGAAAAATGAAACAATCATCCATATTATTTTGGTTAAGGTGAGCAAAATCATTAAAGGTAGAGCTTCACTCTACAAAAGTTTCAGACCTTCCCAAGATAGTGTTGCATCAGGTCCATGTTAGTGTTGCATCAGGTACCATGTGGAGACTTTCTATATTTTTATTAGTCTCATTTGTAATGTTGGGGATGCCCTCAAGTTTATGTATCTCATCTGATACTTACCATTTTCTCTATATTAAAAGGGGAAAACTAAAAAAAAACGTTGTTACCGGTCAGACTTGTCACAGAGAGAGGGATGGAGAAATGAAGTTGGGGATATATTTCTCCCTAATGGGATTGGAGATTGCTGATGAACTAGGCTTTTCACGCATAGAAATGTCAAATATTATCCTCACTCGTGCAGCGCCATTCACACAATATTTGATCGGACATCGAAGTAATTGCATGTACCCACCTGTGACAGGTACCATTTTCCTAAAACAAAAGAAAGACATTCAATTTGGGCAAGTAATTGACTTTTATTATTCACCATTTACCCGCGTCTTTGCGCAACCGACGTGCACTTCAAATATCTATGAAAAAACAAATCCAGAACTCTCTGTCCATTCATTTCCTAAAACTCCAGTGATGAAACCCAAAGCCATCACGTTTTCAAGCTTTTCTCTCCTCCCACTCATTATCTTTTCCACATGTTTTTCCTTCGCAAGCTCAGACGTTTTGCGTAGAGGCTCTTCTCTGTCAGTTGAAGAACATGACTCCAACACACTAACATGCCCAGATAAGACCTGCACATGCGGCTTCTATGGTCTTGGAGGCAATGCTTACTGGTTCTCAATCTGGTTCACCAACACCTCGGACAGGACAGTGGTTTGGACGGCCAACCGGGACAATCCTGTTAATGGCCGAGGCTCCAAGATCTGTCTCCGGGGCACCGGTGCGTTGGTCCTGACTGACGTGGATGGTTCCGTGGTTTGGGAGACCAACACGACTTCCACCTATGCCAGTTGGCTTGAGCTCTTGAATACAGGCAACCTTGTGCTGAGAAGTCCCGATAGGAAAATTCTATGGCAAAGCTTCGATTATCCAACCGATACTCTGCTGCCAAACCAGCTCCTCACTAAGAGCAAGAAATTGGTGTCATCTCTGAAAGGAGGAGCCTTTTACTCTGGCTACTTCAAGCTATACTTCGACAATGACAATGTGCTGAGGTTGATGTATGACGGACCAGACATAACCAGCCTCTATTGGCCTAACCCAGACTTCGACGTGTTCCAGAATGAGAGAACAAATTACAACAGTAGCCGGATCGCAGTCCTTGATGAGACGGGCCATTTTCAATCAAGCGACTGGTTTCAATTCAATGCTTCCGACCGTGGTCTTGGGATCAAAAGGCGGCTGACGATGGACCAGGACGGGAACCTGAGGCTCTACAGCTTGGACAAGCAGTCCGGGTCTTGGGTGGTGACATGGCAGGCGCTTCCGGGATTGTGCAATGTGCACGGGATATGTGGGAGGAACGGGATTTGTGTGTACACACCTGAGCGCAAGTGCACGTGCCCTCCTGGTTATGAGATGAGCGAGCCTACTGATTGGAACAAAGGTTGCAAGCCCAGGTTCAATTTCACTTGCTCCAAGTCTCAGGACGTGAAGTTCTTGGCGCTTCCCAACACGGAATATTATGGGTTCGATGCCATCTACAACAGCAACGCCTCGTTCAATTTCTGCCGGCAGGCCTGTTTGGATGACTGCAGCTGCTTGGGGTTCAGCTACCGGGAAACGCAAAGATGGTGTTTCGGGAAGAGCTTGCTCTTCAGCGGCTACAAGGCCCCGTCTTTTCCCGGAACTTTACATCTGAAGCTGCCCATCTCCACGGTGGCATCCTTGGAGCAGATTCACAACGGCAGCGATCCTGATTGCTCTGTGGCCAGAGACCGATTAATGGGAGGTTCATCGACTATGTATGACAGTATAGGCAAGAGGGTGAGATGGGCGTACCTCTACTGGTTCGCGTCTGCGATTGGGGCAGTCGAGGTTCTTATCTTTTTCTCCGGCTGGTGGATTCTTTTCAGAAAGCATGATGTGCAGATTACATTGGAAGACGGATACCGTGCAATAACGAGCCAGTTCAGGAGGTTCAGCTATGAGGAACTCAAGAGCGCGACCCAGAACTTCAAGGGAGAGATAGGGAGAGGAGCGTCAGGATCAGTATCAAGGGCGTTTTACCGGACGAAAGGGTCGTGGCCGTGAAGAGACTCGGAGATTTGTACCATGAGGAGGAGATCTTCTGGGCTGAAGTCAGTACAATTGGGAAGATAAATCACATGAACCTGGTGAGGATGTGGGGCTTCTGTTGCGAGGGCAAGCACAGGCTCTTGGTCTATGAGTATGTGGAGAATCAGTCCCTGGACAAACACTTGTTCTCGGGGAACATCATTGGGTGGAGGGATCGGTTCAGGATCGCAACAGGCACGGCCAGAGGCCTGGCCTACCTGCACCACGAGTGCCTCGAGTGGGTTATCCACTGTGATGTGAAGCCCGAGAATATCCTCTTGGATGAGACATTTGAGCCTAAGATCGGGGACTTTGGGCTGGCGAAACTGTTACGGAGGGACAGCATGAATTCTCAGTTCTCGCGCATGAGGGGCACGAAGGGCTACATGGCGCCTGAGTGGGCCCTGAACCTCCCGATCACGGCGAAGGTCGATGTATACAGTTATGGTGTGATGGTCCTGGAGATAGTGAGGGGGGTTCGGCTCTCGAATTGGGTCATGAATAATGCAAAGAATGAGGAGCAGGAAACCGAGCTAACGATCTTCATTCGGGAGATGAAGAGGAGGATTCAACGTGGAGAAGATTTAGGGATAGAGGATTTGGTGGACAAGAGATTGAAAGGGCAATATAGCAGGAAGCAGGCAAGAATGCTTGTTGAGATCGGTGTGTCGTGTGTGGAGGAGGACAGGAACAAGAGACCCACCATGGAATCATTAGTGAATCAGCTGCTAGAACTTGATGATGAACCTAACTTGCCTGAGTCAGGTCTTGAAGATTAAGCCTCTTGCTGATGCTTTTGGTAACATGAAAGATCGATTTCTGATTTCCAATTTTGCACCTTTTTGTTTTACGTAAAATATTGTGTCATCTTCATGTTATGCGAGAAATTCATCTCCTTTTGTTTCTATCTGAAAATGAGAGAGATTATTTATCATGACATTGTGAGGAGAATCTTAATTGGACCAAAAGATGGTTTAGTTCAGGTGTTGAAGATGAATTACTTCGAATTTGCTTTTACATGATTTAATCCAAGTCAAAAAGTCAAAGAATGCCCAAAGGAAGACCACAGGCGAGGAAGAAATATCGGTGCTTGACAGGCATTATAGAGTGACAAGGCGCCTGAGCAAGATAAAAATTTTAGTGCTAGCATTCATTTAAACAGTATGATGAAAGAACTAGGTTTTTTCTCTTCAAAAGTAAGCCAACTAACCCAAAACCTCTAATGCCAGTACATTTCCTCCTTCTCCAAGAACCAGCCAGTTCTTGGATAAGTTGTTCATCAGGGGAGCCCTCCTGTCCTTCAGCTAATTTCTTTTTAAGTTCCTCTTTTCCTTCTATTGGGGCAGTCCTGTTCCTCCACCCAAGTAGAACATGATGGCATTTGACAAGTTTAGCCTGCATCTTGTGAAGATTCTTGGCTTCGAGCTGGCTATTCCAGGCTTTAGTATAAGATAGATAAATTAACAATTTATGTCACCCCCGGATGTAAATAGCGAGTCCAAATCTATTGTAGGATTTTTGTTTTTTGCATGTAACTGAAGCTATTTTCTCAAAAGATGATCTAAAGTAGATTTTATCTCAAATAAGGTCATGAATTAGTCAACTTAGCCTCAAATAAGAGTTTTAGTTCACCAGCCACCTAAATCTTTGCTGGTAAGCTTATTCAAGAGGCAACATTAGGGGCAATTTTGTTTGACATTTTCTGCTTTCACCCACTTTGAAGAAGTCCCAAAATAAATTTAGGATTCGTGCTGACTAATCAAGAAATGTAAAATCACAAGAACCAAAAAGCCCCAAAGTGAATTTTGTTTGAAGCTAGGGTTCTTCATGAGTTTGCTAGCTCTCCCGCTGGCTCAGGTCCCAGTCTCCGACATCAAATCGCTCCTCGCCCCTTTCAAGTCCCTTATCGCAAGCTCCATCCTCAATTTTCTTTTTCTTTTTTGGTTAGAACTCCATCATCATTGGAGGAACATCGGTACCATCCAAATTTCAGCGTCCTCTTTTTATCACTTTTTCGATCACTACAAGTGTTGTTGTTTCTTTGGTTTTGCTTCTTTTAGAGTGAGTGATGGCGTTGGGAGAAAATTAGGAAGAGGTGTGAGGGGGTAGTCACTAAAAAGAGTCCTACTTGATCGGTTGAGCCCGTAGATAGTGTCATACCATCATATCGCTAGGATATATCGTAATACCATCGGAGCACTAGAATATTAAATCACTGGAGTTTGCTCCAGTGGCCACCCTTCTAGGGGGAGGTGGGAGGTTCGAATCCCCACCTTCTCAGGAAGGGTTGGGGTGGGGACGCTCTAGTTTCAGAAGTGGGTTTCGACTCCCACGTTCTACAAAAAGGCAGGGCAAAAGTCTGAGAGTGGGGCTTAGAATAGGAATAAAATATGACCGACCATAAAAAAAATAAAAAATAAAAAAACTGAATTATATTGTCCTTTTAGCTAAGTAATTTCCTTTTGCTATTATAATCAAGCCTCTTCTTTCTCTCTCTCTCTCTCTCTCTCTCTCTCTCTCTCTCTCTCTCTCTCTGAGCTTTCAATCGGATCAACACATGAAAAATACTAATTTAAGGGGGATTCTGATCCAAAAGATCAAAAATTTCCTATTTTTGCATATTTCGAACTATTAGGCTCCCTAGAGAAGTTTTTTTTTTTTTTTTTTTACTATCATTACCAAACTAAACTTACGTAGATAAATTTTGTACCCATAAATTAGGAAAAATTGCATCAAAAATCCTAAACGTTTCATTTAATGTATAATCCAATCCAAAAAATTTGAAAAAAAAAAAGCGATATTAAGTCCTTCCAGACAATCACTCACCTAATTTCACCTACGTATCATGACCAAATCCGACATGGCGTAATAATATCTTAGTAGTTATGGGCGCTGACGTGGCGATTTCAGATATACCTAGAGGAGTAATCCCTTGATAATTTCGATCCATCACCATCGACTTTTCTGGGGGTATTGTCGGCAGAGAGGTCCGATAGGATGAATTCACCGTCCCTGGATTTCTTGAGAGGGGACCATCACAGAGAAGATTTTTCTCGTTTTTTGTCTTTTGAGACTGAAATAAAGATACAAAAGTCGCCCAAAAATTATTAACAAAACAAAGAGAGTGAACACAGAAAATTAGGTTTTGGATGATTGGGAGGTGATCTCTTTTGGGCCGCCGAGCAAAGACAAAACGAAAGGAAACCATTCACCCGGATCTTTCTATCCTTGCGAACGTGGGAACTGGGAAGGCAGGTCTAGGTCGCTGCACATGAAGGGAAGAAATTGTACACGCACAATAAGATATTTCCATCCATTCAAAACAATCATCATAACTTTATCATTGATTTGAGCGAATGTGAATGTATCGAAATAGTGGCAAGTAAAAGTATTTGAACAAATGAGATGATATAGATATATGCTAAGTTCAAAAGGTGGCATAGGAAAATGTTTAAGGGTGAGATAGAAATTAATATAGTAGCTACCTAATTTGGAAGGTCCAAGATTTACCTAAATTAAAGTTCATTATTATCCGAATTAAGTGACACCTCCCCCGCCTCCCTTCTTGATTTGTTCTTCTTTTCTAATTCATTATTAGGAACCACGTGCTGAGACGAATGGACACAGAGCTCTCCTCTGTCCTCCTTTCTAGAAAAGGAAGTGGAACCACGTGCTGAGACGAATGGACACAGAGCTCTCCTCTGTCCTCCTTTCTAGAAAAGGAATTGCTCGTTCGTTGAAGCGACCATGCGCTTCTTCTGGATGAGCAATATGAAGCCATGGGAATTGACATTGAACGCGAATCGATCTGCATAAAACAACGCATTCATATGACAATTTCCAAAGTGATACAAATTGACACTAACTTTTAACGTGTAGATAAGTCTTATAACCCAATTAACAAAAATAGAATGCTTCTTGAATGCAAGACATGACAAGACTAAGAAATTTCGATTATAACAGGCGACTTGGTGGTGTCGTGAATTTTCTAGGGGCGGCCAAGTCCTTCCAAAAGTATTGTCTAATTTTCCCCTCGGACCAAGGTTAAGTCATTTTTGCCGCACCAATAAAATGGGTTTGTTGATTATTTTTGGCAATTTGTTCCTATTATGGGAGAAAATACTCTGTTTCCAGTCATTTTCCGCGCTGGTCTATTTTGGACTGTTGGTATATTCTCCAAGTTTGATCTTTCTACACGTCATTTTGACAACTTGCGATTGCTACTTGGCTTTGTTATTGAGATCTCAGTCAACTGGACCCAACTTGTCCCCTTTGCAAGGCCACGGCAACAATTTACTGACCCTAAGAAGATTATTTTACATTGACTTTTATAATCGTTTTAATTTGATTTCTAATCCTCAACGTAATCCGTGACCAAATGTGGAAACTGGCTAATAATCTCTTTTGAAAGCGCATAGTATTGTTTTTCTGTGGAGATTTGTTGAGTCCCACCGCTTAATGTAAACATTAAGCAAATATTCAAATGATTGAATCTTAAGGGCCCTTTTAAAGAAAGTGTGCAATTTTCTAAAGCACCATTTTCATCATGTTACATGTAGTCAACGCATTCAAAATCAAGCATTTCTTATTAATGAAACCCTTTTAAAAATATCTCAGGAATTGTTACAAAGAGCCCCTTTAAAAATACACTTAAGTATCTGATTGTTACCTGTTTAAGCAAATAGGTGAAAGGGTAAAAATATAAGTAGGAAAATACAAGTAATCGATTGGGTAAGGTATTTGCGCGACCCTCAAACATAATTTATAGCTACTGTTTTTAAGCTTTTGAAATCTGAAACTCTTGGAACTCTCTTAAAACATGTTGGTTCCACAGGTTCTAGGCTACCCTTAAGTGCAAGTCTTTTTTCGTAAAAAAAATCTATTAGAAAAATATTGTCACGGTATTTTTTAACACTATCTACAGTCAATACACAAACATATGGATTACATGATATAATGCATGCTCATTTTAGAAGTAAGATAATTTGTAAAGGATAGTAGAAATGAAAGTACAAGATAAATGAAACAAAAAAATTAATTGATGTTCACCTATTATTTGAATCTTAGCTTACCTGAAGGCCCATCCAATGTCTGAATAAAAGTTACCTTAGCAAAGGTTCCCTTCCATCACTTTTCTCTCGATATGCAGAGTTTCATCCTACCGCCATGGTAGCTTTCTTCACACTTTAAACCCTAAACAGTGGGTTTTCGTACTTCCCTATCCTCCCATCAATTCCCAATTTCTTCCCTTCTTCTACTTCTCGGTTGATTTCGAATGTCTTTCCATATGTCCCCATACTTTCTTCCTTCCCGTCCTCAACGAACAGAGTGTTTCGTATTTCTTTTGGTCTAGGGCGCGCTGGGTAAAGGATATAGGGAATCCCAGATTCCCTTCGAGCAATCCATCCACCCCAAATTCCACTAATTGAGTTGAGTTTCCTTCCCTTTCCTTAATTTGCATGGCGAAGCTGATGCTGGTTCCACATCTTTTAATTGGGCGCCAGTATATTCGAAGGATGCCTTTCATTCACACATAATTTAGCAAGGTTGATTGGCCTGGATTTGCTTTATCATGGAACCCCACCAACAGGAAGACCAGTCGCGGCTTGCGGCTCTTTGTAACAGAATGGGGCGTCTCTGGTCTGCTCAACAAATCGATGATTGGGATGAAGCTCCGCCCCTGGACAAAATTGAAGAATGCAGAATGACTTTAGTTCGAACTCAATCAACTTTCTGGATTTTCAAAATACATTGAAGCGCGCATGGCGAACTGACAAAGTTGATATTTCCCAACTTGAGGAGGGTATATATGTAGCGAAATTTCACAATGAAGCAGATAAACAGCGAATATTAGAAGGGGGTCCTTGGCTGTTCTCTAATCATTTAGTTATTTTTAAACCTTGGGAAGCCAACAACCCTTTACATTGCTATGATTTCTCTAAGTGTGTTTTCTGGGTGCAAGTATTGGGCTTACCACTAGAATGGTGTTCGGAGGATATGATTGCAAAGGCCGTGCAACATGTGGGTCGTGTCATTGAGGTGAAGTTGGAATCCAGAGATGGGACGACTCTTAGAGTAGGTCGTGCTCGAGTGGAGATAAATCTAAAGACCCTTTGAAAACAGGACAGCTCATAAGAATTTCAAAGAAAGCCCTATGGCTTGACTTCCGTTATGAGCGTCTACTACATTTCTGTTACGCTTGTGGTGTGATAGGACACTATGCTATGTACTGCCAGGAGATTCCTTTTAATGAGGCAAAGATGGAAGGTAAAGAGAAAATGGCTTTTGGCCAATGATTGCGAGCTGAGGTAAAAGAACATAGTCCTTATTGGCAATCCTTCTATTCGACACCAGACATAGATGTGGATGAAGTCATACCTGAGACCCCACCGTCCTCCACCCATCTCCAACGACCAGCTCTTCCACCAATCCCATCCACAGCCATCCCCAACAAGCAGACCCTTCAGCAAGTATTTATACAAGGGGATTCTTCTGCCGGTGCTTTCATCTTGCCACCTGCAACGTCGAAAGAGCCTCAGCAAGGACCACACTCCAGCTTAGACTTGTATCCAGGACATCACAAAAGAACATATCTAGGTAGTGAGATACAACCGCCTAATCAGCAACTTCATAAGCCCTTCCCCAACCTACTCCCTTTCCTGATGTGGAGATCCCTGTGCCTGTCCAGCAACATGAACTTCAGCATCAGGAACCAAGCACTTCCTGCCGCAAGAAAATGAGAACCACCAGAGTTTCAGTAAAAGTGGGAACAGCAAAGAAAATCAGAAGATCTAATCCTTATGACTCAAGGATAAACAGTTCATAAACTCTTGATGAATCGCAGCTCATGGATACTACCATTTTACCTGCTGCAAAGGATGCGACATGGGCTTTGGTGGCTGGCCCTCAACAGCCACCAAAAGACAAATGAAGCTACTGTGCTGGAACTGTCAGGAGCTGGGCTCCCCTCTGACAGTTCGAGCTCTGAAGGCCTTAGTGGCCAAGGAGAAGCCTGATATACTATTTTTGATGGAGACCAAGAATCAAGAGACGGTTATCATTCAGCTTAAACAGCGTTTGAAATTCAGTAATTACCATGTGCTCGATCCTATTAGACTCGCTGGCGGACTTGCTATGCTTTG
The DNA here is from genome assembly GCA_017140595.1 of Eucalyptus curtisii. Taxonomy (NCBI): domain Eukaryota; kingdom Viridiplantae; phylum Streptophyta; class Magnoliopsida; order Myrtales; family Myrtaceae; genus Eucalyptus; species Eucalyptus curtisii. The sequence goes on along the minus strand of CM029504.1, from coordinate 36,113,606 downwards.
GCATGATGACATTGTAATCCATATAGAGCGAGTCCCTCAGCACTTTTTTTACACTACCTATACGGATACTCATTTGGGGACTCCTATGCGCCTCACTTGTGTCCATGCTCCAGCAACTTATCATTCTCGATAGCAACTATGGACGGATCTTCGCCTAATAGCGCTTTCAAATATTCTACCCTGGGTATGCGCCGGTGACTTCAATGAAGTTTTGTTTCCTTGGGAAAAGGTGGGCCGACGGGTGGCTGAACCGCATCGAATGCATTCCTTCCGAGATGTATCACACGATTGTTCTCTCATGGACATGGACAGCAAGGGTTGCGCCTTCACCTAGATGAATAATCGAGTTGGGGATGACCTAGTAAAAGAACGTTTAGATAGAATGTTGTGCAATATGGAATGGCGTATTGCTTACCCTGAGGCTGAGGTCTATGCTCTTCCTCCTATGGGCTCTGATCATAGCCCTCTTTTATTGACTACTGATGCATTACCAAGCAGACGCCATAAAAGATTCATATTTGAGTCCTACTGGCTTCAGGAACAAGAATGCAGCAAGGTAGTTGAAAGATCCTGGAATTCTCCACGTGCTATCAATTATAATATACCCAAAAGACTACAGGCAGTAGCTACAGCCCTCACCAAATGGAGTCGTTCGAAATTCTCACAGGCACCGCAGCAAATCTTGCACCTGCAGCAACAACTTCAAACATATATCAATTCTCCCAACAACTATGGCAACAAGCAGCTGATTACAAATTTGAAGTTGGACATTCAACGTTTATGGCAACAAGAGGAACAGCATTGGGCAATGAGATCCAGGATCAATTGGCTCCACTGGGGAGATAAAAATACCAAATTTTTCCATCCGACAACGCTACAACGATGACTTCGGAATAGGATACACATGTTGAGAGATGACAATCTTAGCTGGGTTAGGGATGATGGCCTTTTGCAAAGTATGACAAGGCGTTTCTTTTCAGAACTCTACAAATCTGCTGGAACTCGGGATTATGATCCTATCCTTGCCAAATGCCCCCACTATTGTCACTATGGAAATGAATACTATGTTAACTGCCCAGCTCACCAGAGAAGAGGTCTGCCGAGCTACTTTCCAAATGGGGGCTACTAAGGCACCAGGACCTGATGGTATGAATGGTTTGTTTTACCAGAAGAACTGACATATTTTACAAGAAGATATTTTTACAGCAGTACAGGATTTCTTCAGATCTGGAATTCTACCTGCTCCTCTGAACAAAACCAATATTACTTTGATCCCAAAGGTTGCTCAACCGGAGAGTCTTGACCAATATCGCCCAATCAGCCTTTGCAACTATATCTATAAAATCGTTTCCAAGGTGTTGCGAATGATCTAAAGCCTTTCCTACCTGATCTAATATATGTTGAGCAACCTGCCTTTGTTAGTGGTCGACAAATCCAGGACAATATCCTTATTGTCCAGGAAGTACTTCATCAGCTAAGGATACGGAAACGAAAAAGAAATTTTCAAGCAATTTTGAAGGTGGACATGCAAAAGGCATATGATAAGGTGGAATGGGACTTTCTTCAGGATTATCTACTCAAATTGGGTTTCCATGCCACTTGGGTTCAATGGGTAATGCAGTGTGTCACAACAGCATCCTTCAGTATCAATTATAATGGCGAACAACTACCATCTTTCCATCCATCTCGGGGACTACGGAAGGGAGATCCACTCTCGCCTTACTTATTCATTTTGCTAGCAAATGTTTTATCTGTTCTTATACATGAAGCTATTGACATGGGACATCTCAAAGGCCTAAAGCTAAACAGGTGGTGTCCAACCCTTTCCCATTTATTTTTTGCTGATGACGCCATATTTTTCATAAATGCCACAGTACAGGAGTGTCAGAACCTAGCCAATATTCTAAATCAATATTGTTTGGCTACGAGTCAGATGATCAATAGAAACAAATCGGGCATTTTCTTTGGTCGAGATTGCCCTGATAGTTTAAGGGCCAACTTGGCTGCTGAATTAAGGGTCCCGGTGTTGCACAAAACAGGTAAATATTTAGGCATCCCTTTTGACTGGGGGCGATCAAGACGGGATATGTTCGCCTGGATCTTGGCCAGAGTATCTGCTAAATTAGAAGGATGGAAAGCACATTTTCTATCGAAGGGTGGCAAAGAGGATCTAATTAAAGCTGTTGTACAGGCACTACCACAATATGCCATGTCCATTTTCAAACTTCCGGTTTCAATTTGCAAAACCATTGAAAAGAAGATTGCTCGCTTTTGGTGGCAAACTGACAGCAACAGATCGAGTATTCATTGGACACATTGGATGTTTTGAAGAGTAGCAAAACTGAGGGCGGACTGGGATTTCGTGATCTTTTAGCTTTTAACAAGGCACTGCTCGGTAAACAGGCCTGGCGATTACTTCAAAATCCATCATCACTATGCAGCACATTACTGAAGGGTATTTATTTTCATCAAAAGGATTTCATATATGCGGAAAAAGGTGCGCGCCCATCTTGGGGATGGCAGAGTTTATTATTGGGCAGAGATTCAATTTCCACTAAACTTCAATGGTCTGTCGGAAATGGACGAAATATCATAATAAGGCAGGACAGATGGCTTCCTAAAGGCATCCTAGGTGGTCCTGCACATCTAACGGAACCTCATCTGGTTGTTGATTTACTAGATTCGCAACAACAAAACTGGAATGTTAGCCTATTAAACCAGCACTATGATGCCCACACGATCCAAGAAATCTCAAGCATTCCGGTTAGACCCAACCATACAGAAGACAAACGAATATGGACAGACACTACTCACGGCCAATACACAGTGCAGAGTGGTTATAGAGCAATCAAGACAGCAGATTCAAGTAGTCATACGGACAGGCCATCGTCCTCATATTAGGTACCCAAGAACCTATGGAAAAGTCTTCGGCGTCTCAAGCTTGCACCAAAAATCCGGACCTTTCTTTGGTCCCTTTGCCATAATGCTTTAGCTACTAAAGAAAATCTCTTTCGACGTCATATAAATACAGATTTGGTATGTACTCTATGCACCAACAACAGCCCGGAAACTATTGAACACCTATTCCTGTTCTGTCCATGGACAAAATTGATGTGGCCTCACCCAACCATTGGTATTTATCTCACACCTCAAGCTATTCCTCGTTTAGATCAATGGTTAGCAGACAGGGTAGCTCAGAAGCAGCTCTTACCTGATTTTGAAACTATAGCCGCGATCCTCTAGCAGATCTGGAAGGCGAGGAACAACTTTGTCTTCCGTCGACACCGCCCCGATCCGATTCATCTGCTGAATGTCGTCTCGGCGCAAGTTCATATAGCCAAGATTTTCAACGATCGATCTGCACCAACAGGACAAGCCCCGACCCCAACTTCCGAAGTTTGGCGACCCCCCGATCCAGGTGTCCTGAAGTGTAATATCGACAGGGCTTTTCAGCTTGGAAGTAAGGAATGATCAATGGCTTGTTTATGCCGAGATCACAGCGGAAACGTGATCGCAGGACTTACCCACGGATTTGCAGCATCTTCGGCGCTGCAGGCTAAAACTCAGGCTTTCTCGATCACATTGAAGTACTTGATCCAGCAAGGTAGAACACATGATTCGATCATGATTGAATTCAGACTGTTTGCTACTGGTTAACGCCATCCATGACGATCGATTGACACCATGGGAGGTGCGCCCTCTGCTTGCTGAAGCCGCCGTCCTCTTGCGCAACTTTTCCTGTCTTCGTGTGCAGCACTGTAAGCGAGCAGCTAACTTTGCCGCCGACTGGGCCGCAAAGGCCCACCGGGATGGAACCCTAGCTGCTAATTGGGCTGAAGAGCCCCCCTCTTGTTTGCTTGATCTTCTTGTTTCGGATGCTATGGCTGCAGGTTGTAATGTTGCTATCTCTTGAATGAAAGTTTCTCTTTTATGACCAAAAAAAAAAAAAAAGAAAGCCCATCCAACTTTATCAAGAGCATGAACTAAAATCTTTCCGGATAGAAATAGCCAAGCACATCACAGAAAGAGGAAGGGTGAAATGTAGTTGGAGATTTATTTTTTCTAATGGGATTGTAGATTGCTGATCTATTAAGACTTTTGCATATTTAAATGTGCAAATTTCATAATTAATAAGAGAAGGACCATAAACAAGTATACACGGCACGTACCCTGTACTCACTAGTCATGTAAATTTTGAAACTTAAACCTACCCTGCAAGTTCGTATCCCCATCATAGAACCCACCAAACCATGCCGGTTCTGCAGGCTTTACAGGTTTCGTAACTTCTCCTGTACACCCTAGATTTAAACAGGCGTGAATATTTTAGAGACTTTTAAAAAGAATTAAGCAAGCTACATGAAATAATTCCAATACTTAAGTATATTTGTTTGAGAGTTAATACCAGGAAATATTTTAAATCGATATATTTATGACAAATTTACTTCAAATAAATTTACCCAATGTCCAGATCAACAAAAATCCTAAACTAATATATTTTTGATATATTTTCCCTACATTACCTTATGTCAAATTTTACCATGAAAAAGCTTAATTAAATAACAAATGGCCGTTTGGCAAATCTACGCGAAAATCTATATCAATTTGGATAAATTTATCATAAATATACCGACTTAAGATTTTTAATGACCTAAAAATTAACTTTGAATAAAATTTATCATAAATATATAATTTAAAAGTTTTCGTGATATCACCCAAGTTTCATTTGCCTACTTCTTTTCCCTCGTTAGTAGTCCCATTGGCGCCTCTGAAGTCATGTCATGATGATGATTTTCTGTATTCAAAGATGTGGGCCAAGGTCAATCAAAATAAATCGTGTGAACCAAAATTTCTCCTTTGTTTCCTCCTACTTGGCCTTTTAACCGTTTATACTTCAATATGTGTTTCGTGCATTTTGTTCCCACGATGAAACATCTTTCACCGAATGATATTTTCAATTTTTATTTAAAGGAGATACGGGTTTTGTGCTTAATTCCGAACAAAGGATATCAAATGCAATAATATAACATTTCCAATCACGAAGAAACCATACTACAACCTTGATGACCAAACTCAAACTTAAATTATGCTGGAATTTAATTGATGACATCATTTATACATGTATTAGCATAATGTCAGAATCTAATCAACGACAATGTATTTAGGTAGAGGACACAAAGCCAATATTCAATCGATGATGCTGGACAAAAGGTACAACACCGGAATCTAATCAACAGTACCGCATCAGGATAAAGATATTCTCCAAGATCTAATCAACGATAGGAATATGGAAGTTATAGCTAGAGACCAAAAAGGCAATAATATAAAGATAAAGTAAAGACATTTGATGTGTTGTTCAAGCGGGAGGGGGGGTGCTCTGTTGCTTGACCAGGGTATTTATGGAGAGATTTGGTAACCGTTTAATAATCGCCTGCTTTATCTTCAAGCACATTCCTTCTACAACCAACTCGCCCTGGATGACCACTTTGATGTGTCTTAGTGCTTACTAGTTCGTCGACATTAATTCCATGACTAGCTATTAATTGCTCCTTCAATTGCGTGCTCTCTTGGCGCCCCTTGAAATATTTTGAATACCTCAATCAAAGATTTACCGCCAACACTATTCGGGCAGCCATTTTGGTCCTCCTCATTGTATTTCGCTAATTGGACACGTAGCAATTCCTTACTTTATTGTCAATCACTAAATTCTCCTTCATAGGCTTGTCGATGATTAGTATATATCAATACCCTCAAGGTGCATAGTTGTGTTGTATTTCTTACTCATGTGCCTAGTGCGTGATGGTACGATTTTCAACTTCTCACTCACGTAAGCAGCACGTGATAGTATAGCCTACATTGGGTGCCAACTCAGCCTTTTATCCACGCAACCGGTATATGCTAATACGGTCAACTTTGGGTGTCAACACTATGTAATGCCACTTATTTAATATCCGATCAAATATTGAAATAAAAGTACGCACCTTACTTGCCTTACTTGCGACAGATATCATCTTCCTAAAACTAAAGAAAGACATTCAGTTTGGGCAAGCCATTTGATTTTTATTTCGCTCCATATATATGTGCATGCGGAATCGACGTGCACTTCTAATATCTGTAAGCAAAATAAAATCCTGGACTCTCTGTCCATTCGTTCCCTAAAATTTCGAGTGATAAAACACAAAGCCATCACATTTTCAAGCTTTTCTCTCTTCCCAATCATTATTTTTTCCACATGTTTTTCTTTAGCAAGCTCAGGCGTTTTGCATAAACGCTCTTCTCTATCAGTTGAGCAACATGATTCCGACACTCTAATATCCCCAGATAAGACCTTCCCATGCGGCTTCTATGGGCCTGGAGGCAATGCTTACTGGTTGTCAATCTGGTTCACCAACTCCTCAGGGCAGGACCATCGTTTGGACAGCCAACCGGGATCCCGTTAATGGCCAAGGCTCCAAGGTCACTCGCCGGGGCATCGGGGAGTTGGTCCTGACTGACTTGGATGGCTTCGGGGTCTGGGAGATGAACATGACTTCCAACAATGCCAGTTCGCTCGAGCTTCTGAGTACAGGCAATCTTGTGCTCAGATGTCCCGATAGGACAATTCTATGGAAAAGCTTCGAGAATCCAACTGATGCTCTGCTGCCAAACCAGCTCTTTTCTCTAAGAGCAAGGAATTGGTGTCATTTTTGAAAGGAGGAGCATTTTACTCTAGCTATTTCAGTCTGTACTTCGACAATGGCAACGTGCTGCGATTGATGTGTGATGGACCGGACAACTCAAGCCTCTATTGGCCAAATCGTGGACCGGGCTTTGGCAGCTTTTATGTGCTTTAATCCATCAACTTTCCTAGAATTTTCTTTTATCATTTGACAAGTTCATGTAAAGTACTTTGAGCCTCGCAAACTTTGCAATTTTCTTCACTAATATTACAAGAAAGTCCCTCAAAATTGACCATTTTCTTACCTGAAAACGACCAATTTAATTTAATTTGGTCCTTGAACTAGCCTAAGCTCAATTTTGAGCTTAATTAGGGGTAAAAAGGTGATAAAAATGATTATTCGAGGGCTCAGGTAAATTCTGTAAAATTTTGCAAATTGGTCCCCTAACTTTTGGAAACTGCACTTTGGCCCCAATTGGCTGTTTCAATTGCAATTTGACCCCCATAGGGCTTGGCTACTCACATTTAGATCCTCGGCTCCAATTTTTTCCTCGTAGATTTTGAGCAAAAAAAAATATTTTTATTTAATAACTATACTAAATGTCTAGTAATCTATATGCAAAAATTCGATATTGAATATTTTTGTGGAAAAATAAGTTCCAATTCTTTAGAAATTAAGAAAACGTAATTTTTGGACAAAAATTTAAATATCAATAGTTGTCCCTTCAAAGAGATTCTTTTTAAAGACAAATGACATGTTAATTCTTTCGATAGACCATGCAGATATAATTGTGATCTCTCTCTCTCTCATTTTTTAATCATTTTCATTTTTATCTTTTAAAATTTCTTACATTTTTTTTTTTTGCTTTTTTCTATTTCTTTTTTTGGAATTTCTTTATTTTCATCATTTTTAAGTAAATTGAAACTAAGTTGAAACTAAAAAGAGTAAGGATACTTACCTGATGTTGCTTGCAAAGGGAATTTGATGAAGAGGTTTCCGGGCAACAAATTATCATCGTATTAATCAAGTCAACTCCACTTGGGAGGTAGAAAAGTCAACTCGGCTGGGAGGTCAGCTCTACTTGGGAAGTTGAAAAGATCAACTCCACTAAGGAGGTTAAAGAAGTCTGCTGCGCTGGGGAGGTTGAAGAAGAAACTGCTCCACTGGGGGTTGATTTAAAAGATAGTCGTCCGACGCTACGGGTTGCGATCTCTTACGGATGAAGAGGTCCCGAGGCTGCTGACCCGCGTACAATCACAAAGGACTATGAAGAAATCACTTCTCTTGGGGTTAATTGAAAAGAGTGATCCGAGACTACATGCTCCGATCACTGGCGGAGGGGAAAAGCTCTGAAGCTGCAAACGTGCGTACACTTGTGAAAAGATTATTAAAACCACTCTATCCAAAGTTATCACAAGTCTACGGACTTGTAATTTGTTAGAAGAAAACTCCTTTATTGTTTTGAAATTGACAAAATCTTTCCAAGTCTATATCGGAAGATCTGAAGACTTTATCGTCAAAGTCTGAAGACCGACAGACCACTAGATTTTAATCTCAAAGTCTATCATCACTGGCAGTTCCAAAGTAAAGTATGAAGATTTATCCAAACGCATGATTATTATCCAGATGAAGATTATTTTCAAAATTTCGTTTCGTATGGTTATTGAAAGATCTTATAGCTGGATTTCTACACATAGTTGATTGATTATTCTTATTGGAAACTACTCTGATATGAAGATCTTTGAAAGGCAAGCTAAATTTGGAATGTTCTACTTATGAAAACTCAAGATCCTGATTTGTATGGGCGAGCAGGATTGACGGGCTTTCAACACAAATTATCTAACGACTCGAGATCACCTTAATTGATTATGTCCAACGGGTAGATTGGAAGAATTCCTTTGGAAAGTGCAAACGGTTGAGAAGGCATGAAGGAGTATTTAAGGATTGACTCTTTGGTTGTTCGATACCGTGCTTGAGAGAGAATTCCAAAGTCTGAAGCTTTCTAGTCTCTTGTTTTTTCATTCATCGAGCTAAATATTGTATACAAAAGAGAGAAACTCTTAGTGAGACTGTGTGAGAGTTCGAGAAAGACTCATCACTATGATAGTCAAGATCACGAGCTGTAACATCTCTTTTGATCCTTAGTGGAATCCAGCCAATAAGCTATTAGCGAGGAGAGTGGACGTAGGCTTGGTCTAAGACAAACCACTATAAACCCTATGTTCATATTATATTTTCCCTGAACTTTTTCCTTTTATTTACTGCTTGTCTATTTATTTAAAGTTGAAATACGCTTAATGTCTAACATCTTCTAAAATCAATTTACTTTCATTAAATCCTGTGAAAATTTTTATTTACATCTATTCACCCCCTTCTAGGTGTACTCACTAGCCCTTTCATAATTTGATTTGCAATGTTTATTTTACAATGCCATCATTTAAGATGGTAACAACTTGCGGTTGCGACTTGGCTCCGTAATTGACGTCAAAAAAAGTGTAAAGAAGTATGAGGTAACATAAGTAATAACTAAAATGGATAGATCATTCGCCAGTCGTAGGAATCGATCTAAGAGATGAGAGCAAAAGAAGAAGATGAACTTGGAGTAATTATAAGACTCTCTGAAAAGACGAAAGGATTCATATGGAAGACAACTAGTCTTACTAGAAAACAATCACAATTAAATAAAAACTCTAGAAACTTTAGACGATATTTAAGAAATAAATTTTGTTAGGTGCATGTATCCAAAATTTGTTTGTTCCAATGTTATTGAGTTGATGTCCTTCAAGGAATGTAGACATCCTCCAAATGCAGAGTAATAGATATAGACTCGGAACCAATAATTGTCTTGTTGATCGACGACTACATTGTCACTCGGTAATAATGCGATGGACATTTTGCCCACTAAGGCTGCGTTTGGGAACTATTTTCCAAGGGGTTTTGGGGGGCTAAAGGCCTTTGGGCCAAAATGAAGGTGTTTGGGAACTACTTTTCAAGGGGCATTAAGGCAAAGCTAGCATTTGCAAGACTAAAAGCCCAAGCATGTCCTAGGCTACTTTGGGCTTTCAGCATTCTCGGAATGCCTCGTGTCACTGTTCATGCTACTGTTCATCTTCCTTCTCCAGCGGCGTGGCTGATCAGAGACGAGCTCGAGAGGCCGGCGAGGTCACGACTGAGGTCGGCGAGGTCGCAGCAACCGTCACCGGCCAATTGCGCAACCCCGGCAAGTCGTGGCGACCGCTCGCGAGTCCCGGTGACTGCCCGCAAGTCGTGTCACCGCGACCCAGCTCTGGGTTGCGCGACCTCAGGCGCGACCCAAATCTGGGTCGCCGGAGGTCGCGCGACCTAAATCTGGGTGGCGAGACCTCGCGGCGACCAGCGCAACCCAAATCTGGTTGCCGCGAGGTCGCGCGACCTCCGACGACTAGATCTGGTTGCGCGACCTCGGGCGCGACCTAGATCTGGTCGCCGTGAGGTCGCGCGACCTAGATCTGGTCGCCGCGAGGTCGCGCGACCTCTATCAACCAGATCCGGGTCACGTCGATCGCCACGAGGTCCCGCGACCTCCGCGGACCTAGATCTGGGTCGGGCGACCTCCGTGAAGGGCCGCCGGGGGTCGCCCGACCCCAGGCGACCCTCGCCGGAGGTCGCCCGACCCTAGGCGGCCCTCACCGATCGTCTCCGAGGGCTGCCTGAGGCCGTCGGCAGCCACCTACCTCGGCGGCCGCTAGCCTCGCCGACGGCCGCCTGCCTCGCCGGCGAACTCTTTTATTTTTTTTTATAATTTTTTTTTTATTAATCACCAAAGTCATTTGTAAATGTAATCTTTCCAAATAGTATTTCGAAAGTACTTGCAATGGGCTTTCAAACTACAATTTACTAAACACAATTTGCATTTTGAAAAATCTCTTTAACTTAAAGTCCTTTACATTTTCCCAAAAGCTTTCCCCAAAAGTCCAACCAAACGCACCTTAAATCGACAACCCCTATAGTATCGATGACTTCTAGAAATGCTCTGGCATAAGTAATCTGGATTATTCTCAGCCAATCAGACCCAATTGACACCCTAAGGTCAGCATAAAAATTGACTGACCCTAAGAACATTATTTAACATTGACTTTTATTAATTGTTTTGACTTTAGTTCTAATCCTCGACGTCATCCGTGACTCAATGCGGAAACTGGTTACTAATTTCTTTTGAGAGCACTTCGTATTGTTGTTCCGCGGGGGAGTTGGCGAGCTGAAGATGTCAATCGTATTATAATTTCAGTTTTTAGCCATTATGGTTGAGACTAGGAAATTTTGCTATATCTCAAATATCCCATGGTAAAACAAGGATGGGAAACACAGTCTTGTAAGTGAATAGACAACGACTAGCAAAACAAGACCCCCCTGCCCACCTCGTGACATGAAAATAAATGTTTGAATAGTTTGAAAATGATCTGTTAAAAAGTGTCCTTGGGGCACTGATTAAGAAATCTTTCAAAGTAAGTGTGCAATTTGATGTACTTTATTTATCAACTTATGCGTAATCAACATATTGAAAATCAAAATACTCCCTATTTTGGTATAACCCAAAACTCTTTAACAATACCCCTTTTAAAAACTGACTCAAGTACTTGAATTTTTTACTGTTTAAGCAGATAGATGAAGAGGTTACTTTTTAGGTTTTTGAAATCTCGAACATATTAAAAACTCTTGAACATACTCTATGGGTACTAGTTCTAGGTTTTTGAAATCTCGAACCTGTCCTATAGGCCCTTGGAACCATCCCAAAACATGTTTGTTCCATAGGTTTTTGGGTGCCCTCAACTACCTATCTTTTTTCAAAAAAAAGTAAAATTAAAAAAAGATCGTCGCGGTGGTTATATTCATACTGTGCAATTAACACAAAACGTACAAATAATCTAATACAATACATGTTCCTTTTTAGCATTAATATAATTCTAAAAGGATAAAAATATCAAAAGTACAATAAATAAAAAAACTGAATCAATTTCCGCCCATCGTTTAAATCGACGAGTTTACATTAAAGCCTATCCAACTGCACTTAAAGCATGAACTAACAGTTCTCGGCCGACGTAGCCAAGCTTGTCACAGAGAGAGGATGGATGAAATGAAGTTGGAGATTTATTTTTTCAATGGGATTCAAAATTGCTTATTAAATAGGATATTCAAATTTATAAACGTGAAAATTTTGAAAAGAAAAGGAGAATGTCAATTAGACATATATTTAATTTAAGAATAATTATACAAGGTAAATCAGTATCTTCCTATAAGTACTCTTCATATGGTATAGGGTGCAGGGTGCAAGGTGCAAGGTGGGTAAAGGGCAGTATGACCATAAAGCCCAATTACCTACCAATACTCGTCGTTCCAAAATTTTGACACCTCGAATCTTCCTTGCAAACTCTAATACCTACTACAAAACCTACCCGGTTGTATATGGTCTACAAGTTCCACAAAATCTCCCGCACGCCCCTAGATATAAGCAGATGTGAAAATATTTGAGTCTTTTTAAAAAAAAAAAAATTGTAGGCAAAGAAATTGTTCCAACAGTGAGGTATATTTGACCAGAAGCCATGTCATGATTGATGATTTTCTTCGTTCATAGATGTTGGCCCCCGGTCAATCAAAATAAATCGTGGGAACCGAAATTTCTCCTTGTCTCCTCTTATTTGGCCTTTCACGGTATATACTTGACTCTGCAATGCCGTTCAAATTATATTATATCAAATATCAAAAGAAAAGTATGTACCCCAGTTGTGACAGATATCATTTTTCTAAAACTGAAGAAAGACGTCCAGTTCGGGCAAGTTATCGACTTTTGTACATGTGTGCGCGTGTGTGGGGAAGAGTATTGTGCTCTTCATTCTCTCTGTCCATTTGTTTCCTAATCCTCCAGTTATGAACCACAATACCATCGCCATTTCAAGCTTTTCTCTCTTCCCACTCATTATCTTTTCTACATGTTTACCTTTGCAAGCTCAAACGTTTTGCATAGAGGCTCTTCTCTATCGGTTGAAGAACATGACTCCGACACACTAACATCCCCAGATAAGACCTTCATATGCGGCTTCTATGGCCTTGGAGGCAATGCTTACTGGTTCTCAATCTGGTTCACCATCTCCTCGGACAGGACCGTCGTTTGGACAGCCAACCGAGACAAGCCTGTGAAAGGCCAAGTTTCTAAGGTCACGCTCCAGGGCACCGGCTCGTTGGTCCTGACCGATGTGGATGGCTCTGTGGTCTGGGAGACCAACACGACTTCTACCGATGCCCATTCGCTCGATCTCTTGAATTTAGGTAATCTTGCGCTGAGAAGTCCGGATAGGACAATTCTATGGCAAAGCTTTGATTATCCGACTGATACTCTGCTGCCAAACCAGCTCCTCACTAAGAGCAAGAAATTGGTGTCATCTCTGAAAGGAGCCTTTTACTCTGGCTACTCCAACCTATACTTCGACAACGACAATGTGCTGAGGTTGATGTATGACGGACCAGACATATCCAGCCTCTATTGGCCTAACCCAGACGTCACCGTGTTCCAGAACGGGAGAACGGATTACAACAGTAGCCGGATCGCAGTCCTTGACGAGACAGGCCATTTTCAATCGAGCGACCAGTTTCAATTCAATGCTTCCGACCGTGGCTTGGGATCAAAAGGCGGCTGACGATGGAGCAGGACGGGAACCTGAGGCTCTACAGCTTGGACAAGCAGTCCGGGTTGTGGATTGGTGACATGGCAGGCGCTTCCAGGATTGTGCAAAGTGCACGGGATATGTGGGAGGAATGAGATTTGTGTGTACACATCTGAGCCCAAGTGCACATGCCCTCCTGGTTATGAGATGAGCGAGCCTACTGATTGGAACAAAGGTTGCAAGCCCAGGTTCAATTTCACTTGCTCCAAGTCTCTGGACGTGAAGTTCTTGGCGCTTCCCAACACGGACTATTATGGCTTCAATGCCAGCTACAACAGCAACGCCTCGTTCAATTTCTGCAGGCAGGCCTGTTTGGATGACTGCAGCTGCTTGGGGTTCAGCTGCCGGGAATCGCAAAGATGGTGTTTCGGGAAGAGCTCGCTCTTCAGCGGCTACAAGGCCCCGTCTTTTCCCGGAACTTTACATCTGAGCTGCCCATCTCCGTGGTGGTATCCTCGGAGCAGATTCACAACGGCAGTGATCCTGATTGCTCTGCGGCCAGAGACCAATTAATGGTAGGTTCATCGACCATGTATGACACTATAGGCAAGAGGGTGAGATGGGCGTACCTCTACTGGTTCGCGTCCGCGGTTGGGGCGGTCGAGGTCCTTATCTTTTTCTCGGGCTGGTGGATTCTTTTCAGAAAGCGTGACGTGCAGAGTATATTGGAAGACGGATACCGTACAATAACGAGCCAGTTCAGGAGGTTCAGCTATGAGGAACTCAAAAGCGCGACGCAGAACTTCAAGGGAGAGATAGGGAGAGGAGCGTCAGGATCAGTATACAACCGGACGAAAGGGTCGCCGCCGTGAAGAGACTCGGAGATGTGTACCATGAGGAGGATGTCTTCTGGGCTGAAGTCAGTACAATTGGGAAGATAAATCACATGAACCTGGCGAGGATGTGGGGGTTCTGTTGTGAGGGCAAGCACAAGCTCTTGGTCTACGAGTACGTGGAGAATAAGTCCTTGGACAAGCACTTGTTCTCGGGGGACTACGTGGAGTGGAGGGATCGGTTCAAGATCGCGCTCGGCACCGCCAAAGGCCTGGCCTTCCACCTGCACCACGAGTGCCTCGAGTGGGTCATCCACTGCGACGTGAAGCCCGAGAATATACTCTTGGACAAGACATTCGAGCCCAAGATCGCGGACTTTGGGCTGGCGAAATTTGCTGCAGAGGGACGGCACGAATTCGCAGTTCTCTTGCACAAGGGGCACGAAGGGCTACATGGCGCCCGAGTGGGCCCTGAACCTACCAATCACCGCAAAGGTCGATGTGTACAGCTACGGGGTGATGGTCCTGGAGATAGTGAGGGGGATTCGGCTCTCAAATTGGGTCGTGAAGAAAGCAGAAAACGAGGAGCAGGAAGCCGAGCCGACGGTCTTCATCAGGGAGATTAAGAGGAGAATTCAATGTGGCCGGGACTTGGGGATACAGGATTTGGTGGACAAGAGATTGAAAGGGAAATATAGCAGGAAGCAGGCAAGAATGCTAGTTGAGATTGGTGTGTCATGTGTGGAGGAGGACCGGAACAAGAGACCAACCATGGATTCAATAGTGCATCAACTGCTAGAAATTAATGGCGAAAGTAAATTGCCAAAGTCAAATAATGAAGATAAAGATCGATTTTTCATTTTTTTTCTCCTTTTTGTTGGGTATTAAAGATTGGGTCATCTTTCTGTTATGCAAGAAATTTAATCGGCCTAATAAGTATTATTCACCGTAACCTTATGAGAAAAATCTCCGTTGAAGCAAAAATTGGCTTAGTTGATGTCTCGAAGATGGTTCACTTCAAATCTTCTTCTAGGAGAATGATTCAATTCAAGTCAAGAAGTCAGCAATATGTTGACAAGGGATCAATTGATATTGGTGCTTAATAATAAGGTCTCCTCCCACTCTCTATTAAATTATTATTAGGACAATCCAAATCTATTGGTTAATTCGGATAAATGGTCAACTAGGATGATTAATTTTCTTCATTTATTTAACCATGCAATCACTAAATTTCAAACGTGACAGCTGCGGCCGGCCATATGTACGTATCATGACAAAGATCGGCCGATGCTTTCTCCCTTTGACCAACAAACCATGTTTAATACCTGATTTCCAGCCAAATCAACAATCATTTCTAATTTTGCAGCCCGTTCATGGTGACTTTTTATGTTAAATTTTAAACACCAGAAATTTTCATGATATATAAATATTGACAAGTTAATATGTTTATATATCAGTGGAAAGAAAAAATTTACTTTCTCTTTACAAATCCAAATAAACAAAACCGTAGTATATCGATTTTGTAATCTTAACAAACATAAATCATCAATACGGCAAGGATTAATTCTATTGTAATTAAAAATAGTCTGAGAATTTGATATATCAAGTGATATGGCAAACATTATATATGTAGTCATCAAATTGGTAGTGCAATATTCAATGGCCTATAAAAGTTTACATTACTTGATATATCAATTTTATAAATGAACCTCGAATCCATACATACATACATACATACATACATACATATATATATATATACATATGTACATACATATATATATACTATGTACATATATATATATATATACATATGTACATATATATATATTAAATGGCCTTCCTTTTTTCTTTTTATTTATTATTTCTCATTAAGGGCTGAAAAATGAAATAGAGTATGCCCCAGCATATTTTTTTTTTGTTTTACGCCCTATGTATGTATGTATATATGTATGTATGTATGTATGTATGTGTGTGTGTGTGTCATGTGTGTGTCTATTAAATGCATTCCTTAAACAAGTCTAAACCTGAAGCTCTAGAAGAGCGTCCCCTGATACCTGTTTTTCTTCCTGAAGGTAGAAAGAGCATTTATTTATCATTATTCTTTTCTGTGTCGGTAGATTTTGTTGGAATTTGACATTACTTGGAACCCATATTAGTCATTTGTTCTTCAAGTCTGCGCATTCATGCTTAAGAAGTCGCTTGTGGATTCCATGGCTTTCATACAATAACGACATCTCTCTAACCACCTCAAATGAACTTGAAATCTTATAACATGGCGGCAGCGAAATTGAGTGAGAAGAGTAATCTATGAGCTTAGAAATGAAAATAAAATCAAAGATTTATTTTCATTGCATAAGTTTAATATTTCGGATCATCATATTTTGTAGAAATTTTTAGGAGTTTTTGGTTTAAAGGCGTCTCCTTTTAATACCCAAAGGATAAGGCTTGTAGATCTATCAAATTGATTAGCCCTAATGTCCATTAGTGACTCGAAAAAGTGACCCTATTAGTGCCGGAAGTGACTCTAAATAACTTGGCCACTCTTGCGTAAGTCGTCCAAAGAGCGGGGCGATTCTACATCGAACAAAAACAATCTTTGAAATCTTTCCATGTCTATAAATTTCTATGATAGTGGTTTCTCATTATATTGACAAATTTCTCCAATTGAATCTATAGAAAAATGATGAAATGGAGGTTTTTCCAAGCCTCCTTAGAGAAAATAGTGAGAATGTGAAATGGGTGAGAGCGGGACAGAGTCCACCTACTCCACTTCTATAGAGAAACAAACAAAGAATATCGTTTCTTCATTAGAAAAGCTCTAGCAACTGTATTTGCCAATCAATTTAACAGCTCACAGCACCAAAGAAACCTAATATGGGTAGTCTTTTTCTCTCTTCCATTTTCTTTTTTCTCTCAATTTTCCATTTTCCCATTTTTTTCTAAAACTGGAACACATTATTCAAAACATCTAATAAAATATTTGTGTCTATAAACTACAATTGATATTAATACATAAATTTTGATGACCCATTTAGATATCCATTGCATTGAAAAATTAAGGATCGATCATGACCCCCAAACAAAAATATTAATAAAATTATATATACATATTAGGATTTTTAATTTTATTTTTAGCATAACAAGCATGATTGCATTGGAGTTAATGGGCTTAAGTGATTGAGGATATGAGCTTTATTGAATTAATTGGACTATGCCCATGGTAAATAAAAATTGGGCGAAGCCCTTTAATATCACAAGTTGGCTGAAATTTCTGTATGGGGATGCCAAGTTGGAAATAAAAAATTAATTGAAGTCAAACCTGGAGAGTAGTTTAACTTCATATTATCGAAATAAGAGATATTAAGAGTGTTTCCTATTATCAAAGATAAGGTATATCTTTTAGAATCCAAGATAGAAAAACAAGGGGTAATGTTCTTAAAAGAAAAACCCTAGATTTGAGGCATTGAAATCAGAGATCATAAAGGGGCTGGCAATACACAATAGAAAAAAGAAAGGACACAATACACACACGAGCTCTCTCCCACCTCTTCCTAGGCTTTCGGCTTTCCTAATATTAGCATTTGGTCAATGGGATCTCAAAAACACTTACCAAACACCTCATATTTTCCCCAAACCTTTTGGGAAAGCTAAATCAAACAAAGCCAAAGTGGTGGAAGCTCATGACTATTAACTGAAATTGACATCGGTGATAAGCAATGTGATTGACCAATTTATATTAGTGCATTATCAGACGAGGATTTCAAAATGCAATTTGTCAAGCTATTGAAGGCATACAAGGATTGTTTTTCCTGGACTTATCATGAGATGCCAAAACTAGGAAGAGATGTGGTAGAACACAAGTTGCCAATCAAAAAGGGGTTTAGATCAAATAAACAACCTCCGAGGCAATTTGCTCCCGAGGTTATTCTCAAGGTCAAAGAAGAAATTAAGCACCTGTTAGCAGTGGGATTCATCAAAACAACTTGGTATGTCGAACGACTTTCTAACATAGTGCCTGTGAAAAAGAAAAAAGGGAAGTACAAGTTTGCATCGGCTTTAGAGATTTAAATGTTGTGAACCCTAAGGATGAGTATTAGATGGCGATGGCAGATATGTTAGTTGACTTGGCATTAGGCGATGAAATTATGTCTTTAATAGATGGCCATTCGAGATACAATCAACTATTCATAGCAGAAGAAAACATGCACAAGATTGTGCTCAATGTCCTAGTTCTATTAGTACATTCGAGTGGTTGGTAATGCCTTTTGGGTTGAAGAACACTAGAACAACGTACCAAAAAGCGATAAATTTCATCTTTTGCGATATGATTAGGAGTTCATGGAAGTCCACATAAATGAGATCATCGTCATATTAGACTAGGCAAGTCATCTGAACTATCTTGAGTAGGCTTCCATTAAAGTGTAGAAATATATATTGAAAATGAACCCTCTGAGATGTACTTTTGAAGTTAGAGGTGGTAAATTTTAGTATTTCTAGTAAAACATAGAGGAATTGAAGTAAAGCAAAGACAAATCTTTAATTACAACCACCAACGATTAACAAGTAGTTGCAAATGATAATTGGTAAAGTGAATTTCTTGTATCAATTTATTGCTAACCTATATGGAAGAATTGAGGTTTTTTCAAGTTGAAAAACTAGGAAAACTTCATTTCGAAAGAAAAACAGTAAAGTGTTTTAATTGTATCAGAGAATATCTATTTGATCATCCGGTTTTGTTGCCATCTAAATCAGGTAGGTTTTTGAAACTTTTTTGTCAGTGCCCAATGCGACTATCAGAAGAATGCTGACACAAGATAATGATGAAGACAAAAGAGTAGACAGTGTATTACCCTAACAGAATGTTGAATTATGTAGAAAGAAGATAACACCCCCATCGAAATGTTATGTTTGTCCTCATATTTTGCTTTTAGTAAATTGTGACACCACATATTGTCGAGCACGGCTCATCTCATATGCAAGACGGATGAGATAAAATATATGCTAACCCGACCTATAGTTAGAGGCCGCATAGTTAAGTGGGCTTTCATCTGTCCGAGATCAATTTGATATATGTTCTTCTTGAGGCATTGAAAGGACAACCAGTTCGCAATTTTATCACAGAGTATTCATGTGTGCACATTGAAAAAATGAAAAAAATAAAAATCAAATCTTGGTCGAATATATAATTCCCCAAAACAGGCGACGATTTAGAGGACGATAATCCATAAACGTACTCTTTGTAACGATGGCGATTTCGCCCAAAAAAAAAAAAGTAATGATGGCGATTCGAAAACCGTGCCGATCAAGGCGCCGTATCAAAATGCTGCGAGGTTGCCGACTGCACATGGAATACAAAGCGTTAGAGGAACAATATGCACCAAAGTACGTTACGAGTATTTATTTTTAAAAGGCATTAAAATTACTTTTAATCTCTTGAAAGGGCCATACATTGGTACAAAAAATTGGTCAGGTCGTGGATATGAATAAGCACGTGATAAGAGTATCGAGTATTAAACCCATTATGGACACCCGCAAGAATTATTATCAATATTAATGCACATCGGTGACCTTTGTTGACCAGTTGTCGACAAATGACGATGGATGATTAAGGATAGTCGACAAAAGTATCGGTTAATAAGGTCAATAAATTATCATTTGGCATTAGGAGAAAGTTGAACGCGTAAAGGGCATCAAGATGCAATTACAGGATTGAAGTCACTAGAGAATAAAATGATGGAGGTTGTAGAGCAACTAACATGCAATATTCAAGGGAAAACCGTTTGAAGATAGGATTGTGATATTGTGAGAATATCAGCACAGAACTTTCAAAGATGAAAGGAAGACACATGGCTACAATTTACCATCTTTCATTTATTTTTACTTTCTTGCATCGTACTATCAATTTCTAGACTCAAGTTGTTAATTAAATTTCAACATGTTTCTTAGCTATAGTTTCCAAATCTGCATGGTCGATTAATTTCCAACGTGTATTTAAATCCTAGATGGCCCACTGTTAATAAAATTATGACGTTACATTTTTGAATTCTCAAGCTTTGTCGCTAATTAAATTCCAACATAGTTTCTTTGTGTTCAATTTCGTGAAAGGGAAAGGTATTTTTCAAATTTTGTTGTTGATTAAATTCCCACAAGGTTTGTATTTGCACAATTCTATCTAAAGTAAAGTTATCGTTTGTTTTATTCTATCTGAAGTCACTACAGAATTTGTCTCCTTCAATAAATACCGCTTTTCAATAAAAGATATTTCATTACGAGATCAATTCCAGTGAAACATATTATATATACACACACAATGTTGGCAACAATCTGGTTACCAAATAATCTTGAGTATGAACTCTTATTTGATTGATTTATCAATGTAATTTGATTGTTTTTAAATAACCTATCTTTCTCCTATCAAGCTATCGACCCTCATTTGATTGATTTACTAATGTTTTTCTTATTGTTTTCAAATTACCAACTTTCGTAAATAAGTTTTTGCCGAGAAACTTATTAATTTGTGGTCGTGTAGCTTATCAGATGAAAAATCTTAAATTAAAAATCTTAAGTTGAGGGAATATTTGACCTTCCTTCCATTGAACTTCCTACTAGTCTCAGGTTATTAACTTTTATTTGAGTGACCACAATGGGCAGAATGTCAGCTACAAGCAGCACCTCCTATACTAACGTCTTCGATCACATTGGCATACTTCTCCATGCAGCCGCGGCAGGGGTCTCGGTCGCATCCATCTTTGGCCCCATCTGAAATTTTAAACATTAATCGGTTCTTACTAGAACTTTAGGGTTTTTTTCACGTCTACTGAAAACGAGTTCTCCGGCCACTGCAAAACTGGAATTCGACCTGCGGTTGGCTTCAAGGAACTGGAGGGGCAAGGCTTTTTATGCAAGTATTTCCTATGTTAAATCTCGTGCGACAAAAAGTAATAGCCTCATGAGAAGAATATCACTCATAACTGATTGGTCTAGGAGCTCTTGTGCAATTGACAGTGTTGAGACGAAGACCCCGTGATCCCGAGTCTTCCATATCTGCTTTGTTTTGGCTTCGTAAATATCTTTAAATAATTGTTTCTGACTGCCGACTAACGCAGCCGTTGTGATCCAAACTCACTAAGATTTTAAGACATTCACACCTCATTCACACCTAATCGTTGTTGGAATGTGCTTAGACATACAAATTGCGTTATGAACTCTGACCGCTCAGGAAACAATGCGTACAGCAACCAATCTACCCAGAATGGGTCATAAGATGTATCGAAAATTTAAGCGAGAACTCAGCTACACGAATTTCATTTGTTCCCCACCTAAAACTCACCATCCCTTACAAACTACCAACCAATCTACCCAGAATGGGTCAAGATGTATCGAAAATTTAAGCGAGAACTCAGCTACAAGAATTTCATATGTTCCCCACCTAAAACTCACCATCCCTTACAAACTACTCTCAAAACGTTCTTCGCATCCAGCACGATTTTGTTTGTACTGTTCGGAAACTGTGGTGACAACATTAACCCAGACACGAGTCTAATTGACAGCACGAAAAATATAATTCTCATCTCCATCTATCACCATATAATTATCCTCGCAATTATTTCGGTCGTGGCTGACGAGTTTGATGCTTGACAATGTAGAACCAACATCAAGAGATATTGGATATCGTTGACCTAGTCAATGTGTTACGGTGAAAGAACCAACCATTGTATCACAATAGTAGGGAAACTTGTGTTCTTTTTCGAGGTCCAGTGAAAGATCCTGTATATTCTTGAAATCTAATTGGCTTAGTAATACAATATGTTGCTCATGAAAACCCTCCCAACAAACTATTTCAAAACAATCCATGTATCTAATCAAAGGAAAGGCCTACTATAGTTTCCAAGAAAAATCAAATTATCTGCATCCATAACCATTATGGTGAAAGTAAATTTCAAGAAAACCACGACACCTCATCCACAATTTCCAACTAGCATATGAACTCCAGTTATTTACAGGACCTCAACAGACTCGGCACTATAAAGACTAATGCGAGAGATATGTTCACAAAGACTCGAATGCTACATAAGTAGACAGCAAATATCGTACAGCCTCATGACTCTGCATACATCTCAACAAATAACTATATATCTAGCAATACATGACCATTCGAGCCTTTTGACTGAAGGTCTGAAATTAAATATCTCCAAGATTACTCGACACACAAACACCATCATAAGTTGATGCTTGCGTGTAATCACTTCAGTTAATACTAGAAAAACCATGAGCTTTTTGACAAGCAGTGCTTAGTTCATGTGTGGTCGCTGAGATCTTTAGAAAAGGGAGGAAATAAAGGCGAGCATACTGAAGGGTAATCTTTCATGCAATATAAAGGCAATGTAATCTCTGCACACCAGAACAATAGCCTAGTTACTTCCATTCACATCAAAAGAGAGAGCGTAGGCAGGCCATTTTTAGCTTCTTTTCCTTTAAGCCCTCCATTTCACACTTCCCAGATGCTGCTTAAGAATGTAAATAAAGCAGACCCATATACTCCAGTAATAAGAGGCAATGTCTACATAATGAGAAGAACCGAACACGTACCTTCTTACATTATCTTAATCTTATGGCAGAAGTCGCAAACTTCCTTTCATTGATCTCGGCTCGGGGTTGTCCTGGTTGATCTAAGAACATCTACTGTAACTTTGGTGAAACAGTACTCCGAACAAATGACCCCCAGGCTGTTCTAGTCAAGAAAAACTTCAGCCAACAAAGTCATGCAAAAGTTGACCACCAAATACATCCCTTCCAAAATGCCGATCCTGTGCTTCAAAACTACCTACAACATACCCTTCATTGGTCGTTTCAAGGCCGATGCCAAAACGCTGTGCTGCGTTGACTTGGAACGAATCTGTCAAACCCATCCCGTTGTTGTTCTGGTGAAGACCCAGTGTTAAAGAAACACCACTGCTCACACCTCCGATACTCTCACTAACAGCAACATGTGGGTGGCTAGATATATTGTGGTATAGATTAAGTGATTCATCATTTCTCATAGGCACCGCAATGGGTAGTTCACTCCTGGTTCGTTTAGGTAGGGCATCATGGAGCCTCTGAGCAGAAGTGGATGGGTTTTCAGAAGAAAACGAATTCGCCAGCGGTAGCTGGTCCATAGACTTGTTGACATTGCGGTCCTCCCTTTGCGATGATTTCTGAGCTTGCTGTGTTTCTAGCATGTGTATTTCCTCAACCATGGGTTTCCAAAGCCTCACTCTCGCATTGATAAACCAGTTAGAAACCTGTAAAAGAAAAATCAAATGAAAACTAAGAGAACACTTCCCATATATTATAACAATCTCAAATCAGAATTACTGAAAACTTGTAAGGGAAATATAAACGGGCAGAACTATTGCTTGCTAAAAAGGAGAGCATTTGATTTACGTGAAGTTGAAAACCAAGTTCAACTTAAGAAGGGAAACTCACCTGACTTCTGGATAGACCCGTCTGTTTAGCCAGCATAAGCTTGTCCGTATCGGTAGGATAGCTGTAACATAATTTAGCAATTAATGGGTATGCATGCTGACACGAGTAAATGGCATTGATTAAAGCAATTTTGACAGCAATTGAAGCCAGCCTAAGATTTGCAATTTCACTCACGGGTGAAGGAAATGTTCAAACAACCATGCCCTCAGAACTGTCACTGCACGTTCAGGAAGACCCCTTTGAGGACGCCAAACAGGCTGGTGTTCCAGATATCCCGAATTCTGGATAGCTCTCTGGGCATACTGGACACGTTCCTCAGTCCCTAATCTTGAGGCATCATCTCTTTTTTGGCTTACTTGACTAAAAGCCTTGTTGGTGAACTGAAGTTGGTCAGCAATTGCATTTTTCAGGCACTTAAAATGTTTGGACATAGCTTTTAAAGCCAAGTTTGCGTAAGGAGCTGCATTACTAAGCCCTGCTACACATTCGAATGATGCTACAACAGCTTGCATTTGCTGACAGTATTGCTTGTACCTCCTGCAGACCTAGCAGGCACAAATGAAACAATATAACAACAAAAAATCATCCAAATCCCAACTAGCAAAATATAAGCTTATCCACAGCAAAATGAATCACGCACTAAACCATAACATTAAGCAAAAGAAACTTTTCAAGAGAAACGGAATTAAAAACATAATATTTAGCATAGAATACATTAGCCAAAGAGAGAAGAACCATGTACTGGTAATTATTAGGATAAACAAAAACTGTTTTTTCTTTTGAATAAACCAGGGTTCATTAGTGTATGAGAACCATATATAAAAATAATTCTGGCCATGATCAGGCGGGTAGACATGCTTAGAAGACAACTGAGTCCCTATAGGCTATAGCAACAAATATCCCAAACATGCTTCTGGACGTCTAGGATTCTCAGGACTGCTTGAACACACATACGAAAATAATTCAAGCAAATTATTTTAATACTATTTTTTAAAATCCATATCAGATGTTTCTGGGATATGCTCTCTGTTAAAATAGTTCATTCAACCCTCTCATCAAGTCCTCTTCCTACTTAAATAGGTAGCAGTCGATTGATGGTTCCATAATAGTAAAAACTGCCAACTACTAGGTTGTTTAACATGATTACTCCAGAATCATGGGTTTCATTAAAGAAAGAAAGACATCTTACTCATACATACGGATCACATAATTTTCAGGGAAAAGGATAACGCCCGCGTCTAGTTAATATGCAGAAAACCTTTTCACAGCTAACCAAGAAGTTTATCAATGCAACAGAAAACATCACTCATAAGTATCTTAGCTTTATCCTTCCCGAAATTTTGGAGCCACCATTTCAGCATATGCAGGCATTCCACTTCTCTTCGATATCCATATCCAATCAATTTTTTTCTTTTAATTTCAGCACCAACTGATGGAACTTTAAGTTCATTCTCAGATGGAAGTAGGAGAATGTCGAATGGAATGTGTCAGAACCAAGGTGAGATATCGGACCCCTTGTAAGAAAATCATCCTAGATTTAACAACACGACAACAAAGCCAATAAGAGTTGCCCCAGTTGCATCACAACAATCTTCTTATCCAGATAATGCAACAACACTTGACAGCAGTAAACAAACATAATATATATCACCAACCAATATCATCCATTCGTTTGTGGGTACAGCCCCCCTTTCATAATCCACGTTTGGTGTACATTGACCACAAAGCACCAGCTCTTCAAAAATAAATATTCCCAGTGCTTGTGTCATTTAGTCATAGGAAGAGTGTAGGTCTATAGTAGAAGTTTATACTGAGTCGGGTACCAAACAAACCCTAGTTTGAAAGGTGAGGTCAAATATTATCCCAAATCAGAAACTCCAGCACCAATCTACTCTGGGTCATGTTCCAAAAAGAGCCAAAGTGATGATCTTATTACCTCACTTCTGAAGTCCTAATAAACTGGGGACTTCTACAACCATCTCCAAAAAGAAAGGGTCTTCAAGCATGACATTAAATCATAGGTTATGTGCATACAAAATCCAGCATACATTATGAGACAAGCATTTTATACACAAAGCTGGAAGTTGGGGCGGGGGGAGATGGCATCCAGGCTAGTAAGTGCATTCGTAAAGATGGAGAAATCTACAAATAACAAGAGGATAGGGATCATCTGATCAACATGGCGCCCACTATAAGTCAATGTACAAATGTCAGCAAATTTTGCACCACGTCCTTGTCCTTGAGATATGATCGACAGACCAACAGACAAGAATCTATTATCTACCCTTTAACTTGGTCATGCCCAGAATAATCTCGAGCACAAGAAAAAGACTCAACTAAACCTCTATCTTTACTAACATGTCTAAATGAACTTGCAGTAAGAGTTAGGCATTAAATGTTTTTTGAAACAAAACCACGGTTCAACGTTCAATCACCCAAGCGACACAGCCATCCAAACAACGAAACAATATATAATATATTACAACACAAATAGAAAATGGAAGGCAAACGGAACAAATTAATGGTGTCAACAACATGAGCTTGTGCCAAAAAGCCTTAGTTTAGTGACCATCCAGTTCAAAGGGGACCAACTCAAAGTCCAGGAGTCTTGTGCCATACCCTTCCTTATTCGCATGGGTTGGGAAATAGTCTTACACAAGCACTCCATATTTTTGGAGTAAAAAATAAAGTTTTCCACCAGATTCTTTCTCACTTTTTGCACATTATTAGTACTCAGATCCTCGGTGACTGAGTCACGTATTACAACTCTTTCCCTAGTTGTCCGACACTTTATGGAGCCAAGTTTTTGGGCATATATTCCCCTCCCCTCTTAACTTTACCAAAAAAGATCATTTTTACGGTCGCCAGGCCACACCTTTCCCTCGAACGAAAATTTATCTTAAGAAGCGACAAAGTACGAGGACGGAAGCTATAAATTAAACTAACACCAAACACTTGCATTTCAAGACACAAAATTTACGCTCTTAACACCCGAAACGGAAATCACAATCGGCTCAATGATGGACGATCTCGCAACTGGAAGATTATCCGATATCACAAATCCATGGAGGCAGCGAACACTAACACTTTGAAAGGACAAACATTGATGAACCTCGCAAAATCACACGAAATAATCACCCAAAGCAAGCAACCACCGAACAAAGATTCGCACAAAAGACGTGACCAGTGAAGCTTCCATCAACCAGCAAAAAAAAAATAATTGACAAGTGACGGAGATTGGTCCACGTACCTCGTCAAGCATCGAGATTAACCTCGACTTCTTCCGGCGGAACTCGCCGCCGTCTCCACCACAACCATCGTCCACACCGATCCCACAACCACCACTCAAGCTGTCCATGGCAGGCTCCGTCATCGCGCACGAATCATCCGTCATTTTCTCGGTACAAATTGCACGGCCAGCTTCGCAAAGCTCCTCCAGCAGCTGCTGCGCGGGCCTCAAGAACCTCGACCCCTTGAGGATCGATGCGTAGCCCGTGAAAGGCCCGAGAGGGACCGGGCTGCTCATGTACCCGCCGCCAACGCCGGAAGCGGTCGCCTTCCCGCCGTACACGGCGGCGGATCCGAATCTCTGCAAATTCAGCTCAAGGGGCAGGGTGTTATGTTGATTTCTGGTGTTACCCACATGAGACGACAGCGAGAGCGACAGTCCTTGGCCGGTGTTCCCCGCGCCCGAGTCGTGCGCCAGCGACAGAGGGGGCTCTCCGCCGCCGCCGCCGCCGCCGGCGTTGTTGTGGTTGTTGTACGGCTGCGACAAGTTCCCGAGGTTGCCTTCGATGCCTTGAGACGCTGCGTATAGGAAAAGCGGGTGGCTCGCGCTGCCGATGTCACCGATCGAGCTAGGGTTTATTACCATAGTGGAGTGCGGATCCAAGTAGGAAGAAGCCGACGACGAGGACGACCCCCGCCCCCGCCCCCGCCGCCGCCGACGAAGCCGATCAGATTCGCGCCCCCTCCCTCTTCCTTGACGAGAGAGATTGAGTTGTGGCCGCCGCCGGCGCAGGCTAGCAAATCGGGCTGGAGTAGGGACTGGTCGTACAGAGGGAGCAAGCCGGCGCACCCATGGAGGCTGGCTGAGGTGGGTTCGACGAGGCAAGAAGGAGGGTGGTTCTGGTTTTGGACGACGACGACTCTGAGCTTGTCCCTCCTGCTCTGCTGCGGGACGTGGTAGGGCTCGAAACCCTCCGACATGGCCGTGAGAACAAAGGACCGAAGAGAGAGAGAGAGTGAATTATGAAGGGTAGAGAGAAAGAGAGAGAGGGAGGGAGGGAGAGAACAGTGAGTAGCAGAGAGAGATGATTTAAAGAAGATGAGGAGTGGGGTGATGATGAAGTGAGAGGTGATGATGATTTCTCCGGAGCTGCGAAAATGGCAGACTGGCACAACTTAGCAGAGATACGTGAATGGATGGAGAGAGAGAGAGGAGAGAGATAGTAGGAGTGGTTCACTTCTCACGCATCATCTCTTCTCAGACACAGTTCAATTCAATTCAATTTATTTCTTTATTATTATTATTATTATTATTATTATTACTACATAAAAATTAATCATAACTGCGAAGTCTCTTCGATTCGCACAAAATCCAAACTCAAAAAAATTTCCAAAAGAGTAAAGTTAGATAATAGTAACTGGCCCATGAAATTCATGTAGCAGCAATCGACCGATTTATAATAAAGAAGTTGCATTAAATAATATTTTTCTCCGATATTATATATAATAATAAATAATGAGTTATTAGAATCTTATCATATCTCCGGACATCTCGATTACGTAAAATAGTCGTGAGATATATTGAGCATTATATTCCTTTGCAAAAAGAAGAAGTGAGATGAGAAGTGATTGCTTGCATAGGAATTCGAGTCACCGGGAGGCCACCGGCTATTTCCGGTAACAATTCGTGGGAGCTCCCCAGCTGCTCCTACACATGCTGACACAGGTTTCCCTAATTGTCGTCTAGCAAGTTTCCAATTCCCCTTTTTCTTTAATATTATTATTATTATTATCGCAAATGTTCCCTCCCCTGCTTTTTTATTATTCTCTCTCTTCTCTCTTCCTATATTCTTTTTAATTTCAGAAAAAGAAAAGAGTTTACAGATCCACAAGCAACAAGCCAGAGATTTCCGAATTGTTTGGATACTTACTAGACAAATTACTCTGCTTCTTGCACTTTCTTTTCCGAACTACCGAAATTTATATTATCCATTTTCATGATCCAACGTATTGATTAGGAATATGTATGTTCTACCCAAAACTTGCCATGTAAATTAACGGTTTTATGTATTTCAAATTCAAACCCTATACTATAAGAATCGATACTCAAGAACTTGTTGGTATCTTGAACTTGAGCTAAATCTGTTATTGAAATAGCATACTCGTTGAAATAGCATACTTGTCAATTAGAATTGCATTGACAGAAAAAGTAAAATGTATTTTAAGAAGGATATATTTATGTAAAGAATAATATAAGGTCATGAAGGATGACATGACAAAAATATCTCTTATCTAGTGATATAACTCCATAATGAAATTGAAAAAAAAATGAAAAATACATTACACAAAGGGTTAATATCCCGAAAAACATTAAAGTGATATACATATGACAGACTTTTCTCTATTAATTTTCGTTAATTTTTATTATTAGAAAATTAATTTAGATGATATGTGACAATTGACGGATATATCAATTTAAGGTTTTATTATTCGTCTGTCATAAATATGTCGGTTTGTGATTTTTTTTTGTAGTCATTCAATTTAGTGGAAACTAACATATAGTAGATTTGTTACACATGTAATAGTTTGAGGTTTCGAGTTGTCAAAAAATTAATTTTGAGTAAATTTGTTATAAGTATACTAATTTGAAGTTTTTAGTATTCAAAAAATTAGTTTAAAGTACATATGTCGTATGTACATTAATTAGGGTTTTCTGTGATGTTAATCTTTAAAAAACTTATTAGAATGGATAAAGGGTATAAGTACTTTAGAAATTACTCTCTAATTATGGGTTTCACGCTACATGAACCTCAATTCAGTTGGGTGACTTTTAATATCACTTTTGTTATGGGTATTTTTATATTTTGAAAGGTCTTAGAAGTCATGTGCTAAACAATACTTCCATATTAAGAGCCTCACAAAAAAAAAAGTACTTGAAACCACTCTAAATTTATAAGTGTGGATATGTACCATTATAGTGTGACTTCCATTATTTTTTTAGCAAAAAAAAAAATTCCACAAATTTTCGAAATGCTTTGGTAGTAGTTAGAAATTCAAAATAATGTCTTTTATTTTAAATTGTCACAGGCGAAAAACCATATGGAAAAGTACAAAATAACAGATAAGTACAAGTAAGGAGAGATGTCAATCATTATAAATATACAGAACGGAAAGGGACGGCAAAAATCACGTAGAAATTTTTTCAAAAATTCCAAACACGTCTCGTCGCCGAGATTAATCGAGATCGAGTTCGATGATCCCCATTCCCAAAAAGAGAAACAAAATAAAAATAAAAATAAAAGAGCGAATTATGACGCACGTGAGAAGGCGGGAACAGAAAGAGGGACAGGAACAGGAACAGGAACAAGAACAGGAGCCAGAAGGGTGTTGAATGAAAGGGCTGAGTAGTGAAACTGAAGGAGGCCTTTGCCGCTCTCAACACTCTTTCGTCGCAGCTTTTTTCACCCCCTCCCTCTGCCCCCTCGTTTTACGAGGACGACCCCCCACCGTCTGATTTTTGAAATGAGTAAACATGCTGTCCTTTTCGCTTTATTGAAGTTTTTGTTCTTATAATCGATCATTAGGAGGAGAAAAGAATGGGATAAAAATAACAGGGATCGGTCGTCAGGCTGAAGAAAATTCTCCAAGACGCTCGAGAAAAAGGGCAGAAGAAGAATCTATGCTGGAGGTTTGCATGATTATCGATTAAACTAATCTCGATAAAATGATTATTTACTTCTAATGATTGATGATGCCCTAGATAACGGTTCCCGAGATGTACAGAATTTATTTTTATTTTTGCTGACAAATACGCCTGTTACACGGATACACCTTGGATCTTCTCCATGACGTTAAAGCTCGGCTGTTTATGCACTTTATATAGTTTACGCAATTTTCTTGGTAAGGCATTTTAAGAAAATAGTGGCTTAGGATGACTTGTTGGCATTGTCATATTGGTGGTTATTTGATTAATGCGATTATATTCCCATTTTACATTTCATGTCTAATCATTTGTTTTCAGGTTTAATGCGGACTTGTACGTGAGAGCGTTCGGAATACATTAGAAGACCTCAGCCAGGAGTGTGAGCTCGATGCCTTGCGAGGGTCTTGCTGAAACACATAAGCTTTCACGCAGTTCTACATTGTGAGTCATTCTATCTATTGTATAATTCATTAATTGAGTCTATGTTTTGTCTTTCGAAGGCATTAAATTTATACATAAATAACACCAATGATCCAGAGGCACGGACATGTGACCTCAACTACATAGATGTTAGTAAGATATCTTATAAGTCTCATTAACACGCTAAGTTTAGGCTTTAGGTTTATGCTAGCGGCCCTAACCCAAAATAGTTTGCACGCAACTATTAGGATTTACGGAAATTACATAAAAAGATAATATCATTTATTGTGTATTAGACATAATATATATTCATTACTCAATTGAAGTACATTATTCTACAGACAAAAACTATTGTGTGACAACATAATCACAACGTTCTAAAATATCGAAATACTACTCTGACGCCTAATTTTTTGATGGAGTTGTTGAGTGTAGGCATCAAGATTTTCTATAATTGATGTCTATGAAAAAAAATTTCAATTCATTCTCCTATAATAATCAAGATTTTGGTAATATGATATTTGTATCAATGTATTTGCATATATACATAATAGAGATTTTATCAACCTTACATGGTTAAAATTGTAGTGCTGCAAATTTTTAAAGAGATAATAAGAGTCTTAAACATATTGTACATCATAAATGACCCTTATTATGCAAATCAGATAGCTAAAGATCATATAATCTTTTGCTTGTACATGGACCCAAGCCAAGTCACCATAAAGAAAGCAGTTGTGCTTTTATAATGAAACACATAAAATATCATATGGTTACTATCACTGTCGTTAAAGATCACGAACAAAACTAAGGGGTTTATCTATAGTGACCTGTGTTTTTTTTTTTTTTTTTGGCTTTCCCTTTTCTGCAGTGCTCGATAACTCAGCTCTAATTAACATTAAATACCCGAAACCTTTCAAATGATATACATATTGACATGTATACTGTATAGTCATTTATAGACGTTTTTCGTAATTTTTAAAAAATTTCCAATGACTCATTTCCATTTTCCATGATTTGGAGGGAAAGAAAAAGGTTATTTTGGGAGTTATTCTCGTGTATTGAAAGATTGTTATTCTTATAATTGTTTTAAGGGGGGGAATAATTCGCTTTCGCTGTTGAGGAGACACCCTTTGGATGAATTGGAAAGATTGGTCAGAAAAGCATCGGATTAGCATTTTCTCTTCGATTGGCTCCTGATCTGCCACTAAGTTCAAAAACTAGACAGACTGCTTTTAGCAACACTTTTTAATAATTATCAATCAAACTTCTGTATATTCTCTTACCGATCATCTCCAAAAAGCATAAGCCAATCTGATAATTACCGAGGGTGCCAATTATCATCTTCTATAAGCTAATGTCATGTCATGTCGTTGCAGAATATTATAATTCATATTGAACATATCGAGAGA
The DNA here is from genome assembly GCA_017140595.1 of Eucalyptus curtisii. NCBI lineage: Eukaryota > Viridiplantae > Streptophyta > Magnoliopsida > Myrtales > Myrtaceae > Eucalyptus > Eucalyptus curtisii. The sequence goes on along the minus strand of CM029504.1, from coordinate 36,081,248 downwards.
TTTGATTTATTTTAAATTCAAATTATTTATGCTATTCCAAATTTCTCGATATCTAATCCGACAGAGATGTCAAATCACGTCAAAAACCATTACTCTAGCGTGCGCGTGAGATGTAATTTATTAAAGATCAAAAAGTTTCTAAGATCCCAATATAAGGATTTCAAATCAATTAAAAGTTGCTAAAAAAAATTACTTTTAAGGTACAAGCTTTTATAAAGAACTGTGGATTTAAAGGGTTAATTACTGTATAGTTTACTCCCAAAAAAGGCAACGGTGTAAAGCGATTGTCAATTATAAATTTTAAAGAAAAGGCAGACCGGGAGGTGGGCACCGGGCAGTGATTGCTTGGTAATTAGACTTTTTGAATATTTTTTTGCTTTTTCCAAGATAGGAAAAGGAGAAGTTCATGCTTGACAAGCCTGTGTTAAATATGATTGCCCTGGAAGTATTTGGAACCGAAAAAGTGGTTGCCATGCATGAATAGGGAAGCACGATGCAGACAAACAGCATTGTTCACCTTGATTTTCCTCAATAAAAAAAAAAATGATTCCTCTAGCCATTTGAGAGGTAGGTTTTTGAATCTCTAATGATTGATTGCATTTATTTTGTTGAGTCATGGAGCTATTATGTAGTTCATTTTGAATATATAATTGCTTGTTTAGATCCGTTCAAAGACGAAATCCTCGTGTTCCCTTAATTAAAATATTGAATGGAAGATTGTTACTCAGATCAATCGATTACATGTAATCTTCTTTTTATTATGTTTGAGTTTGACCGTTCAATAAGCGAATAGGAGGGAGAGTAGGTCCCGGGATATGATTACTTTGTTTGTTCTCACTTTCAAGTTGATCCAAATACACCAATAACTACCCCCAACAATTTTTAATATTCAATTATGACATGCCTTTAGTTGTATTTTCATTTTGAGATAAATCCTTTAGAAGTTGTAAAATTTATTGCAAAAGTACAGTTGAGTTAAAAAAAAATTTAAAAGTGCAATTAAATCTTAAAATTTATTAAAATGGCGCAATTAAGTGTCTCTGTTAATTTTATCTAATTTGGCTAACGAAACTGTTGAGGTAATTTTTTTATTACTTTCTCCAAACACGCGATGCTGATACTGCTTTTTCTAAGTGACAAAGGGAAAAACGAGAAGAATTAAAAATAAAAATAAAAAGGAAGCTAAAAACCCAAAACATCCATGCCCGCAATGGCGCCCCACCACCACCTACCGCTACAGATCCAGCCTCGCACCAATCATGACCCCAAATCTGAAGTTATGGCCGATCGAGCTCAGAAAATCAGCATTATGAATATTGAACTCGTAATCAGTTATGATACTTTGCTTATTCTCGAAACAAAAAATTAGTGTTTGATTACTTCCCCTTAACAATCGACGCCCACAAAATCATTGTTATTGTCTCCACTAAATTTTTTGAAATGTTAGGACAAGATTGCATTTTGACAAAGCATTAGGATTTATAATGCATATATACCTTTTATTTTCTAATATAGTTCAGACGGATAACAGTTACAAAATTTATGAGTAAATTTTTCTCTTGATGGTTGAACTTGGTTAGTATTTGCAATCGGATAACTGAACACTGTCTTCAATCATACATCGCACCTACTTTTATTTATATTTTGTGATTTATGAGTTTTAATCAAAATCAGACTAGTTTCCAGCAAATCGATGACATGGTGAACGTGGCGGCCATTCTAGTCAAAATACATCAATAGTAAATAAAGAAATTGCACGGGGTGGCTGAATGAAAGCGCAGCGATATAATTGCAGCTGCTGTCTAAGTTTAAATCACCAACGCAAAGAATCCTAAACCTATGGAAAATGTATAAATTTAGTGGTAAACTTTTTAATCGTATCAATTTAATCATAGATATTTAAATATTTTGCAAATTTAGTCTATTTGACCAATTTAAGTAGAATCGGTGACGTGGATACTAACCGTCTTATATGACATGGTTAGCACTTGCATTGACATTTTTAATAATATCATGATAATCATTTGATCTTTTCTTTTATCTTCTTTACTTTTTTTTTTTTTTAACTAAGAGCTAATAAGGATCATTGACCATAGGCGCCATGGCCGACGAAATCGTGGCACCCCTCACCTGATGCCCTTGTTATGGTCGACAAGGACTTGGTGAGGATTGTGACACCAAAAGCAAGCAAGGATGTGACCCTCACCCTAGTCCTACGAGGGTTGGGATGCCCTCGCTCGTGGCTGGCAAGGGTTGGCCGACATCCCTTGTCGGCCCTTGCTCTAAAAACAAAAGAGTAAAGAAAAGAAAAGGATAAAGAACCAAAAAATTATAATGAAGTGCTATTGCCCCGTAGAATTTATTCACTTATTCAACACTAAAGCCTTTAGAGCTTTGCTAACATAATGGTATTTGGACTATTGTGAGAGCGTTGCAAGGCACAAAATGGACCTTGTGACTATTTGTAATTATTCGTTATTCATTTTTTCGCGGTCAAAACATATTATTATTTTTTTTATGGATTAAAGATCATCAGGCAGTCATCTCCGAGCTCTTATAGATTATAGCTTGCTAAGAGAATGATTGTCTAGGTTGTCCAGACAATTGTCTCCATTTCCTCTTCTAGGTTCCATAGAAAGGGCATCATTCTTCTTTTTGTCAAATAGTTAGATGGAACCAGATCTAGAGTAAGAATAGGATGGGAAAGACAAGGTAGATCTTCAAAGAGTACTAGAATTGTCCATTAATTGGCCTCGTGATTTCCTTATGGATTACTCCTAGGTTAGGAAGTTCAAAATAAAAAAAATAAAAAAAAAGTTCACAATAGTGCAATCGGCTGAATTAGTGTCTACATTAGCAATTTTTTTGTCAAAATTGACCAGATGGAGTTAATTAACAAAATGGAAAAAAGATTTAGGACTCAATTGACATAATTTAAATGTTTATAACTAATTTGTCATAGGTATAATAAGTGCAAAACTTCGGTATTTTCCCCCAATTTAGTAAAAAAATTAGCCTTTGTTTTGCTTAGAAGATTCACATTCTCAAATTGACTAAATCTCGTGGACGATAACAATGTTCTAATTTATCTAGTCAACGAATCAAAAGACGTCGGTGCCCCCCCAAAAAAAGAAAAAAACCAAAGGAAAAACAGAAAGACGACATATGTTAAGAATCTAGCGTGATTTATATTTACCTTCTTTTAACATATACTATGTACAAAAAGAAAGTATACAATTTTTTTTTTCTTAAAATAAAGTACCACCAAATGAGAATTTAATGATTGCTATGTAAGTCCCGAAAAAAATATTCACATGTCTCCTCATTTGTATTTAAATTAAATGCGCAATCATATATTTTGTTTTCCAAAAATCTGGAATTCTGAAGAACCACATTGATTTCATGTCAGGCTTATGCAAAAGCAGTTTGGTTGATCAACTTTTCGTGAGTACGAGCTCGACACATGTGGGTTTCGGAAATCCGCTCTTTATAGAGAAGGAAACTTCCTAATTACAAGGGAGAAAAAGTTGGAGCGTGTAACTATTTGTTATAAAATTCATGTCATTAGAAACACAGAGTAGTTCCAAGAGCTCTCCCTTTCTACGGTCGGACCTCAAGGGGGAAAAATTGAGAGAGTTATGTCTAAAAAAATAAAAATAAAGAGAACACCCTTTGACAAATAAAATTATCATTTTATTAAAATATTTAAATATTAAGCAATGCATTCATTAAATGTTTAAAATTTTCAAGTCTTTAGTTGCAGTCTTATAAAATTTCATATAGTATTAAAGTAAAAAATTTCAAGTTCAAATATTACAAAACCTTTTATTTGTGTCCCTATATATATTTTCATGCTTCGATGTCATGACCGTTGTACATATAAAATGACTTGCACTTAACTAGTTTTTGGAGATGTGAGATGTTAAATAGGTCTCAAGTAATCGTGTCTCCACGTCCATGCCCCCTGAATATAATAAAAAATAAATCATACATTCATTAAAAAATTTAAATTTCCGGGACAGTTGACTTTGATTCTCGTAGAATTTTACGGTCTTCCATTTGAAATATTATATCAGCGCGTGTCCAATCGTGGACTGCCCATGTATTATAAGTATTGTTTTTTTCCTTTTCCTTGTTAAATTAATTGTAAGCGTATGGGGTGCCGTGGAGAATCATTGCGGGCCATTTTTTTTTTCTGAATTTAAAACAAAGGTTAGTCATAGTCCCATGATAAGTCTGGATGAATGCTTTGAATTGACGAACTAGCCAACTAGCAGGAAAAAACAATTAATTTAAAATGGGGTCACGTCTGTGAAGGTTACTTTACCCAGCAAACTTGCCAATTTAAGCCATTTTTTCTGAATGGGGTGATCTTGTGAACCGCCCGATGCCATGCAGAAGATTTCATGTAGACGTGCACGAGTGTTGGCGGTCGAGTGTTACGAAGACTATCGGTGAGATGCGGAGGAAAGTAATTATTATTCTCATTATTACTTTTGGCCAAATTAAACATAATTGTTAGGAACCGCGTTGATACTCGTTGGAAATTTAATTATAATTATTATTATTGTAAATAGAAATTATAAGGAGACAATTTGTTGGGTATACATGTCATTCTACTCCATACCATGTCTATTTGATTATCGTAAATAGTCAAAATTATAACTGATTTAGCAGCGAAAAACTGAAGGGGCGAGTCCAGAGTCGAACATTTACCTTATACTTCAATTTATAGATAGAGAACATGGACAAGGTATCTATGGCTTTTAGTTATGAGTTTTTTTCATTTATTTTCATGGTTCAGTTTGGTGAAAGAGACCTAGAGTAATGGTGAACATGGATAACCTTTATGATTCGATTTAGATGAAGAAACCATGGATGAAGGTGGGCATTGTTGTTGCGGTAAGCACATGCAACAAAGTGAAAAGTTCAGTCTACACAAGTCGACATGAAAGAATAGACCTAACACCGAGCTCCTATGTGAGGGGGAAATTGTTGATATGCACACATGAATTGTGTTAAAAAGTTTTATATATTGGAGTGTTTGTATGACGTGAAGTAGGCAACATAGCCTAGTTGGTTTATAATTCATTAATTTAAATTTATGAATAAAGGCGAGTATAATCAGATAACTGACGAGATTGGACTTTCGCTCCATCTTGACAATCGCTCCGTGTGAATGGTATTGTGCTCTTATCATGTGCATCTCATTAGATTGGCACAAATCTAACTACCTACCAGCAATTTGACATTGCCAATAAAAAGTAGTTGACAGAAGTAGAATTTAAGAGCTTAAAAGGTTTTAGAATCGGGAACCAAACAAAATCTAAGGTAATCCAAAATTTGAGATGATTCTCCCTGAAATTTGCTTGGAATTGAAGCTTGTTCTAACTGGTTCCTTAGAATGTGCTACATTACACGTGCCATATAGTAAAAGTATGGTCCATAAAGTCTGTCCAAACGATCATTTTCATTTTTATTTTCATTTTCCATAATTCACAGCACAAAATCCCAATGCGGCCCCAAACTGCTAGTTTGACCGTCAAAATTAACTTAACTGACATCGCAATTACTCTCTTCTCCAGGGTCATTCTGAGCAGCTATCTTTCAGAGCGCAGTTTACTGTTGAAACGTCGAGACTGCGTAGCACCAGGTAGCAGTAGTGGGACAAAAAGTGGCCTTCCCAGCGTCATTAACTTAGGAACAGCAAAGCTCATTAATGCCTCCGTCATCGCATCGTACCTTAAAGAAAAAAAAGAAAGAAAGAAGAGCGACTTAGCCACGAGAACCCACATGCTACGCTGCACCACCCACCACGCTACGACCCTCTCTGTTCCTCGCACCTCCTGCTTCGTAGCCGAGCGAACCCCCCCTGAGACAGCGACATTTACTGAACTGTCCAAGTCCAACTTGCGATCTCTGCCCAAAATAATTGAGGATCGAAACCGAAAGAGCAAGAGTTCAGGGAGCTCCACGTGGGCCACCCGCCGGGGCGGGGGGAGCTTGCAGGTGACGTGTCCCGCGCAGCTGCTGACGTTGTCGGGGTTGGGAGGGCTTTCCTTCTCCTTCTTCCTCTTCACGCTAACCTAAGAGGGTGCGAAGGAGATCTTTTGCTTGGAGAGGTTTACGAGGACCCCCCGATTTTGGCGTCGTTCGACGGAACGGAGTTTCAGTTTCGCCAAACAGTCGATCGCATCGAAAATGACAAGAGAGGTGAGAACGAGATCCGTACCATGTTCATCTGTTCTGTCCGCACTCGCTTTCACGAGATAGAGATCGGGTTATGTGCCATGATCTTCTCTATTTTCCTTTAAATAACTTTTTTTTTTTCACTTGAAGAAACTGAAAATTCGATCATCTTGATGATAGAGCACAAGGTCAGAATTTCTGAAACAAATTGTATTGAAAGAAGAGAGTGATAGATTTCAAACAAAATGGATGACACCATAAAAAATTTCAAACTAATTAATTGATGTCATATCTATTTTAAAAAAATTATTCTCAAAAAAATTTATATATCACATTCACCTCAACTAATTTTTAAACCACAAAAAATCTATACCAAATAATTTTTTTTCAAATTCGGCAATAACTGCTCTATGCTGCCAAATGCTTTGAAAATATAACATTCACGAGCATGTAACCACAACCCCACTAAAATCATGATAGTTTGAAAGTGAACTAGGGCTTAATAATATAAATAAGTAATTTTAAGTTCCGTACACATTTCAGGATTAATATAAATAGGTTTTTCATTTTTTGGAACTTGAAACTTACATTGTATGCTATATAGAACTTGAAATCCGCCTTTTCATAGGTTTAGGAATTTATCCAAATTTCATCTATATTATTAATTGCACGATTGTAGTATATTAAAGCTTTTAATAACCACCACTCGCTGTTACGATTCATTGACTATAAAGACATACGGGAAATATAAATATTAATAAAGTAAAAGTATCAATCATAAAATGGAAGCTCAAACTAGTATTTTCAGATTATATACTCGTTATCGAACAGTATAAAATATCGCACGATTGCATGAAGATATGAATTAAGAAAAGCATTAAAACTTATTACAAGTTATAAGTTACGGGTTATGGGTTACAAATTATAGGTTTATTCAACTAAAAACTTGGAATCTATCAATTGAAATAAGTTCCTCAATTTTTTAAACTTGGAATCTGCCCTACATACATTGAAATTTGAAATCTAGAGACTTTTACAAGTCTAGTTATCAAGTTCAAGGTTTTACCCTAGAACTATAGTCACTCCTATTTAATAAGTTTAAGAGTTAATATCACAAAAAATCCCACCACCGCCTGCGGTTGCCCAGTTGGATAAGAGCTCCCATGATTCTTTGCGAGAGGAGAGGAGTTCGAATCCCGCTGGCCGCACGGGATCTTAAGTGTGACGTCGGGTGGTGGGTCCTCCGCTAGCGTCGCCCCAGGGTTTACCCCCCCATTATCCCGGGCCTGTCGGGCTGTCCGTGTTGGTACGGTGCGTGAGGTTCCCTGGGTCATAAAAAAAAATCTCAAAATAATACACATGTGAAAAATTTACCAAAAACTAATTTTTTGATTACGAAATATCCAAAATTGATATACCCGCGATAAATTTATTCAAAATGATCACCAAAAATCCAAAACTAATATACTTGTGACAAACTTACCTCAAACTACTTTTTAACCACAAAAAATCATAAATTGGTACATTTGTGACAAAATATACCATGTGTTAAATTGAATTTATACCACAAAAAATACAAAACCGGTACAATCGTGACAAATGAAGAGTAAAATCTCAAATTAATATACCAGTCAACTATTACATATTATCAAACTCAGTAATTTGACCATAAAATTTAATAGAAACTAATAAAAATAAAAATTGTCTCTGTGCATGTGCTGCAAATTGCGGCTTGTGCTATTCTATTTTTTCACTATGTCGGTTGGTATAGAGCAGGGAGATCATGGGAACGCGGTTATCTGTGACTATGGTTTTGGGTACAAGCATTTTGTCAACAAGGATCGAGAAGTGTAGGCTCTTTTACGGTCGTCTTGTGATAACTCGAATCATACACTGACTATCTGGCTGGAGGGTGACGTTAGTAAAAGCAAAAATGGAAAGCCTGAGCACTACCGTGGTGGAAAGATTGAAGGAGCCTTGAAGGGAAGGCAAAGCGCCTGGGAGAGTATGGTCAAAGACGTTGTGGGTTATGAACAAAACAATAAATACTTCCTCCTCTTCATAAGAAAAGCGTCCAGAAGGAGAAGAATATCTAAGTGCTTAGCTATTCAGGCCAGTACACACAGCTGGGCCCGTTTAGTTCTTGCGCAAAAGCCCGAAGCTACTGCTCAAACCTTTTTTCTGACCAAAACCGGGCTCAAAGCCGAACCATCAGTTCAGCAAATGATTCACATTTCGCACCTCGGAGCTATGATGCATTCAGTTCTTCACATCCCCATTTCGCATGCCTCTTTTGATTTCTGGTTAGATCTTTTTACTATCCAGCTATTAGCTCATAATGTCAAGCTTCTTACATGGGAAAGTCCATCGCTAACCTAAAGACTTCTTATTGAGCAATCTCCAGGAATTTATGGAGCTGGTTTAAGATCTAATATAAAACTTCATAGTAGAGAGAGTGTTGTGTGGTCAATTTTTAATCCCAACAATAGATGTTTCGTTGAGATTTGCGTTATGTTTGGAAAGGAGTTACTACATTAAAAATCCCAAGCTCATACAGCTAAAACGCATTTACTGAAAACCAATTTTCGTCTCTAGAAATATGTCGAACTAGTACCATCATGATACATTTACTCCCACCTAATTTTCATTTCACGAAAAATCCCAAATTAGTATCCCAACCCCAATCTACCATCCATTAACATTCCATCCAATATCTTGCCAAAACATATGCATGTCAACTTGTTCTAGACAACTACAGGAAAAGTACCAAAAAAATCTTAAACTTATTGCATTTGTACTAATTCAGTCCTAAATTTTTCAATTGGACCAATTCAGTCATAAACCTTTTAATATTGGTACTAATTCAGTCAATTCGGCTAATTTTGGCCGGTCGGCGCATACGTGGACGTCGGCTGGACGTTGACGTGATATTTTTTATGATTTTTTTGAATTTTTTTATTAATTTTTTTTTTTTTTTCCTTTTCTTTTCTCCCTTCTTCCTCCTTGGACTGTTCCGGCGAGGGTCGCGGCCCTTGCCTAGCCTCTCCCAGGGCCGCCGGAGAGGTGGCTTCATCCGGATGTGGGTGAGGCCAGCCTCGCCCTGGTGGCCATCGCTAGGGCGGAGGCGAGGGCCGCTAAGTCCTCACCAGCCGTCGGCGAGGGTCGCGGCCCTCGCTCGGCCTCGCCCAGGGCCGCTGGCAAGGCGGCTTAGCCTAGATCTGGGCGAGGGCGGCCCTGGGTGAGGCCAAGCGAGGGTCGCAACCCTTGCCGACGGTTGGCGAGGGCTTAGCGGCCCTTGCCTCCGCCCTGGCGATGGCCGCCATCGCTTGCGGCAAGGCCAAGGCGAGGTTGGCCTTGCCTAGATCGGGCGAAGCCGCCTCACCGGCCACCGCCGAAACAATCCAAGGAGGAAGAAGGGAGAAAAGAAAAGAAAAAAGAGACAAATTAATAAAAAAATTCGAAAAAATAATAAAATAATCATAAAAATTGCCATGTCAACGTCTGGCCACCAGCCGACGTTCACGTCAGCGCCGGCCGGCCAAAATTGGTCGAATGGACTGAATTGGTACCAATATTAAAAGATTTAGGACTGAATTGGTTCAATTGAAAAGTTTAGGACTGAATTAGTACCAATTTAATGTGGATTATGACAGATCCAAAGCATTTGGTCCACTGTCCTATTAACATGTATGTCTACTAACACTAGTGATAGACAACTTTAAATATGACATGGATAATGACATATCCAAAGCATTCCTTCGAATATTCTGTTAAAATGTGTGTTCAATATATGTGGCATATGAATGCAAGACAAATCCGATGTGAAAGATCCCTGCATGTTGATGGAATATATGGTTGGATGATAATGGAGGGTATATTTGAGTTAGGGATATTGATTTAAGATTTCTTTGAGATAAAAATTAATTTGAGGTAAATATGTTGTGAATTACGAGTATGAGATTTTTTGTGAGATAATAATTACTTTGGGATGAATGTGTCATTGGGTTTAGAATTTTTTGCAATAAAGATAAATAATTTAGGGTAAATTGCTATAAAATGAGGCAAGGAGGACAATGAAGGTGTTTGGAAAAGATGGGGGAAGATTTCATTTTTCTTTCCCTTTTGGCTGTCCAAACATAGCCCAGGTGCTTAAGACATCCCACTTAATAAAAGTAAATTTTTTTATATCTTTTTTTGAGATTACCGTTAAATTTACCATCAGTATAGGAAAGTTCTTACGGTAAACCATTAGATGAGTAGCATGTATGTTTAGAGTTAATTTTATGATCGAAACATTTCATATGTAAACTATTTGATTGGTCACTTTGTAATTTTTTTTATCCTGTCTGTGAACCTAATAAATTTCTTTTTATTGGCAAGTAAAATTCTGACTAGACCTTTTAGTTGGGACTTGCGGGGGCCTTTTCAGAGTTTCAAGAAATAGACATATCTAGCTGAAAGAGGAATAAGAAATGGAGACTATTTCATATGTGACCCCGTACGCATGGAGGAAAGCCTGAGGTCTAATGGAGATTTCAGATTCTTCGGCATGAAACGGAGAGATGTGGACAGCTAAAAAGGAACAAAAGCGATTCGTCATATAATAATATGCCTCCTTGTACATCGTTCTTTGTCGTTTCGCCCAAAAATCGCTCTTCTCGAATCGTCAACTTGATAATAAAAATATCTGCGCCTTGACTTGTTGACAGTCCTAGCCAAACGATCTTGCTTATACGCATGAATCTCTTTATGCGGGTGTTCACGTGTTAATAAATTGGGAGGACATAAATAATATTAACAAAAGCATGAATAAGATTTTGAGCGTGGCTCGGAAGCCTTTTCGGGTAACTATCTTTATCCATATCGTGACATTATGCATTCTTGATCGAGCGTGGTCAATGATCTTTGTCTAACTTATGGTCATGACCACGACTAGTGCACGTGACTAGTCTTTCACCGATTGCTCTTGTCTGCCTTGACTCGTCCCAATTTGAAATCTTCCCTCTTGCCTCAATTGAGGCCTATGATCGGCTTTGAGTGCCAACAATTATCTATAGAAGAGGAGATTTTTTTTTTTGTCAGTCTTACTCTACTCTTACTCTATAGAAGAGGAGATTACAAAGCTTGTTTATCATTTTTTTTTTTTTGTGTTATTTCACCAACCCTCCATCCGAGTTAATATATTTTAGAAGTTGGCTATTCAAATTAATGAAGGTACATGTATCTTGGACAAGAGAATGTTGCACAACTTGTGTTTTATGTCTAAAGGTTTGTTTGTTTAAAACAATTTCTGTTTCCTGAAATAAAAATTTCTATTCTTTTGTTCTAGAGAACGAAAAAAGAATAGAAATGCATTTGGTAAAACTTTTGTTTCTGGGAATAGATTTGGAACAAAAACAAGAACTAGAAAAAAATAACTTATTGTTTCCGGGAGCAATTTATAAAATCAAATTTTCTCTCTCTTCTTTTTTCTTCTCTTTCTTTTCCTTTTCTTCTTCTTCTTCTTCTTCTTCCTTTTGTAGGTTGCCGGCCCCCGGAGACGCCGAGCCACGGCGAGGCTCGTCGGCCCGAGCCTCTCCGTGGCCGCGCGAGGCCGAGCTCACTCGCCACCGGCAAGGCTTAGCCTCGCTAGATTTGGGCGAGGTCGAACCTCGCACAGCCACGGCGAGGCTCGGCCTCCCCAGTTGGCACGAGGTCGGGCCTCGCCAGGCCAGGGCAAGGCCGACCTTGCACCGCCTGGGTGAGGTCGAGGCTTGCTGGGGTCAGGTTGGCCTTCGGCGAGCATGCCGGACATCGCCCAGCCGGTCGCCAGCCATGGTGGTGGCCAACGACCGGCCAAAGAGAAAAAGAAAAAAAGAAAAAAATTATAAAAGAATTAAAAAATTTAAAGAAATAAAATTTTTTTTATGAATTTTACCAAACGTATTTCTATCCCGAGAATAGAAATTTTTGTAGGTTACCAAATGCGTTTTTTTGCTGAGAAATTATTCCCGAGAACAGAAACAGAAAAAATAATTTCTCATGAAAAATTGTTTCCCGAAACAGAATGGTTACCAAACTCGCCCTAAGTCTACACAAATAAAAAAATAAAGAAAACAAGATGAAGAAGAGTCAGCCCTAAATCTCGAATCAGTCCAAACGTTCAGATCCGGGCCAAGATTTAGTTCACTCTTTTAGGGCTCGAGCTAGTTCTTAGGATCCAGGAAACGCCAAGCTCCTAAATGCGTTTGAACAATACCCAAAGACAGGTAAGAACCTCACTCCTACCATAGTTGCTGGGTCAGGCCCGATACAGACTTTGGATCTCGTAAGTCCTTCCGGATCAAAAAGATCAAGGCTCGCTGTAGCCGAAGGGTGCTGACTTTCGTTGAAAATTTGTATATCAAGATCGTAATTGCCGGTATATTGATTTCAAATTTGTATTTTTGCATCTTAGACGTTTGATATACCAACGAAAAGAATTACAGGCCCAGATCGAACGGGAAGTGGTTTGGTCCGGGCCGATTATATGCTAATGCTCCTGCATTCTATTCTAGGAATTACACGTAGAAAGCCCAAGGTATGTATGGCTAAGAAGTTTGTCAAACCACTTTCTCAAGGCCGAACCCACTATATTGTTGACTAGGATTTTGTAGTTTTGAGTTCTCTTGATGATGATAAGCGTCAACTAGATCATTACAAGTCCCATTGCGATTCTCTGACTAGACGATTACTTTACTAAGTGGAGATCTGCTCGAATTACTTATATTTCGATAATCCCATATTCCAGTTATACACAATAGAAGATAAGCTGAAGATAAATTAATCTACCACATATGCTTGAATTCAAATTATACTAACATAAGAGCGGGCCATCTCGATTGTTCAAGCCAACGTGCTCGGGTCGTTTCCTTGGTAGCAATCGGCCACAGCCACGCTCCTCTGCACGTTCTTGTAAGTGTACCGCCGGGCCAGGAGCATGTAGACGAGCAAGTTGACAGCCGCCATGCCGGCCAGAAGCCAGTAGAATTTGTCCAACCGGCTGCTGTTCAGGTCCTTGCCAAACCAGCTGCGGCCATGCTGCTCTGTCAAGCGATCGACTGCTGTGATCAGGAGGCTGCTCAGGAAGTTGGCAGCGCCGATCACACTGAGATACAAGGCAATGCCCAGGCTCCTCATGGAGTCCGGGACCTGGTCGTAGAAGTACTCTTGCAGCCCCACGAGAGTGAAGCCGTCGCCAAAGCCAACGATCAGGAACTGTGGGGCAAGCCAGAACACGCTCATGGACATGGAGCCTGTGAGAGGGTTCTGCCGCACGACAGCCAGCCTCCTGTGCTCAACCACGGCGGCCACGACCATTGTTGCAACTGAGAAGAGCATCCCGATCCCGATCCTCTGTAGGATTTTGATGCCACGCTCTGAGCCCGTTGTGTGCCGCAGTATTGGCACGAGCACCTTCTCGTAGAGGGTGACGGAGATGATCATCCCAATCGCGGCTAGAGCGTAGATCGAGGCCGGGGGGATCAGGAAGCCGCCGACATTTCTGTTGAGGGTCGTGCCCTGCTTGATGAAGAAGGTCGCTGACTGTGCAACGCATATGCCGAACGGCAAGGTGGCTAGCCAGATTGGGATAATGTTCAGGATCAACTTCATCTCCTCAACCTTGGTCACACTTGCTAGCCGCCATGGATTTATTTGCTTCTCAGTTGAACTTTCATTTCCCTCAACGATAGCAGCCTTGTCAAGGAACCTGAAATAGAAGTCAATCAAAATTGGATTAGACTAGGGAGATATCAGATAAAAATTCACTGAGATTTCGTGATATTCTCTGTTTCAGATATCAATTTTACATGCATATAAAAATTATGTGTATGAGCTTACTTAAGGTTGCTGGTGTGGCACAAAAGCCTGCCTTGTGCCTTTTCGGGCTTCAAGACTTCATACAATTCTGAAGGATCGGAAGGATGAGGAAGATTTCTCTTGGCAATAGCCGCCACCAGAACTTGCAACATCGGGGTCAAGGGGCTTCCCGTTGGCAACCGATACCGATAGAAGGGCCTGCCAATGATGAAAATCACCAGAGACATGGCCATGACTGCGGCGAGGAGAATGTCGGCAGCACCCCAGTTGACGTGGTCCTGCACGTAGACGACCACTGTGACACTGAGCAGGAGCCCACAGCAGAGGCCGAAGTTCCACCAGTTGAAGAAGGACATCTTCTTCTTCCTCTCCTGGGGGTGATCTTCGTCAAACTGGTCGGCCCCGAAGCTCTCAAGCGAGGGCTTGTGGCCTCCCGTCCCAATTGATATCAAGTAAATGGCCAGGAAAAACACAACCTCATGCGCTTTCCTGGGTTCCTGGCACAGGTGGCCAGGCTCGCAAGCCTTCAGGCTCGGGACGAACCAGGACAATGTCAGGAGGATCAGACCCTGCCATTTATCAGATTGAGAGTCGCTAAAAATTGGATTGGAACCGATGTTTATCCATAAACATTAGCATTTATCAAGTCACATATATGTACCAGGAGATAGATGATCACGGAGATGAAGACCGTGGAGTAGCGGCCCAAGTAGGCGTCGGCTAGGAATCCACCGAGAAGAGGCATCAGGGTGGTGACACCAGACCAGTAGTTGACGCTCTTCGCTGCCGTCTTAATGTCCTGGTGGATGACCCTGGTGAGGTACAGGATCAAGCTCGTGGCTATGCCAAAGTAACTCAGCCTCTCGCTGAACTCTATCGCTGCATAATTTTCATAATTTTGTCAGAAAAAGAAAATATTTTGTAGGCAAAAGGTAATTAATCATTACTACTGAAATGTATTTGACAGCTCCAATTGATCGCACTATGGTCCAAAGTCCTAAGTAGTTTTAAAGCATGACAACTTTTGCGGCCACTGAGTATGGCACAACTATTATTGAATCTATTTGATCAAATTGGTGGCTCCCTATGTCATTAAAATTTCGGCAATTAATGTTTAGGAATTGCAACAACCGAGTCAACTATTGTAGAAATAGAATAGTAGGAATTTTAGTAGGGGAAAAAATCATGTAAGAATATAGTACATATTCTAAACTGAATTTCGATCATTAAAAATGGCGGGTCTCATGTGAGTTCTATTAAATTCGACGGTCCATATTAAATTTAGGATATGTACGGTCACTGGGCCCTTTCTCTAGACAAGGGGGGGTCCAAGTCCACATGTTGTGTCCCTCACATGATTAATCTTTCGTATTCTCATTTAGACTATACTGTGCTTTTGTGGATTGGACACTATATATGCATGTACATCTGGCCTTATTTCTTTCCATGAGAAAGTAGAGCACTAGCCACAGCTGAATGCACATGGCGCGCCTGGGCCACCAAGCAAAAAACCCTCATGGTACTCGAGAATTTCTGCGTTTTGTCGAGAACCTAGAACTGTATAACCAAGATAGTAGTCTTTTTGTACGAGGAAGATGCCTACGAAGCTTTGGCAATCGAAATCCAAGGGACCCAAAAGGAGCAGAAACCTAAAAAAAAGGCAGGTGAGAGGCAAGTGGGCAACTGATCTTTATTCGACACAGCTGGTGAAGTTGATGGATCCTCTGAAGAGAACTAATTGATGACAAGAAAGAGACATTTTTCAACGAAATTAACAGCGTCATTAAGCAATTGTATTCATGTGCTAGAGATAGAGGACTCAACGCATGCGTGCACCTTTTTATGAGGATTCTACACTTCCAAGGAAGATAGGGTTTCCATAACATCTTCCTCTCTTAAATACAGATCTTAAAAAAAAAAAGAACAAGAATTTAAGATAGGGAGTTTCAAGAGAATAACTCAGAGTTCTTAATCAATGGAACTTTGGTATAATAGAATATTATGTTCATGTCACCGCATTTTGTTTCAACTTACAAGAGAGTGATTAAATATTTTAAATAGAAAAGCGACACTTTCAACCTTGAGTGGTAGTTAATAGACAAGATCATTTAAAATTCCCGAACTGGTCCTCAAAAAAGTTGACTTTCCTTTGCTTCTCCACAACATGACCCACAAATATATATTGCTTTTTGGGAGATTGGGCACTGTTTGGAATCTGCCTCGTCTACGATTAGCACGAAAACCCTGTGGCCACTTTTCTTGGTAATGGTGAAAGTTCTCAGGTCCACGGATTCTAAGTGTTGCTAATTAAGCTTTTAGCTAAACATCAGTGGTCATCACTATTCAACGCAATCGCAATCACACACTAGAGAAAAGAGCAAATATGCGTTTTCCTCTAATTGGACTGCACAAAAAAAGCAGCTTTAATGATTCTGTAAACTATGATATTTAATTAGGGGTCCGACTAGCTTCCTCCTCTAGATAATATATTTATCGGAGATATAAAGAAGACATCCATATATCAAGAACAGTAACACACACACAATCATATATATATATATATGCGTGTGTAAACATATGCTAGAATAAGCATTTTTATTTTTAGACATCGGATATGCAGAGAAAATATATGAAATCCCAATAAAAGTAGTCTACATCAAATATACGTACATAAAATATAGTAAAGTAGTACAATAAGAATGCTTATGCTTCATGGCATGACATGCTGTTCTTTTGAATAGAACAACATGTGGGTTCACATAATTTGTAACATAGAAGGATTAGTGGCTTGAGGGAATTGCCATGATGCTTCCAATATTCATTTTCTGTGGCCTAGAGAACAAGCAAATGCATTTAGAGAGGGAGAGGCAGAGGGAGGGAGAGGGAGAGGGAGAGAGAGAGAGAGAGAGAGTTGCTTGTGTTGTAAGCTTTAATGTGGCTATAGTTCAGGTAGTAAATATTCCTTAGCGAAAACGAAGAGAGATATATAGTAGATATTCCTCACCAATGATGAAAAGAGAGGCCTTCCAAGCTCCTGTGGAAGCTCGAAGAGGGACTCTTCCTTTGTAATCCAAAGAAGAATCATGAACCCATTTCTCTTGATCAATATTGCGATGATGAACCGCATCTTTTGCTTCAGTTGATCCATTTCTCTTCTCCATCTTTCTTTTTTCAGCTTGAAAAGAGAGACAGAGAGAGAGCGCTTCAATGACCAAGTTTAACTTAAGATGTGGTTGGGTTTTTGGATGGTTGTGAAGGAAAAGGCTCGCTTTGGAGCTCCTTTTATAGAAGGGGAAAAGGGCCTTTCGTGACTAGGGAAGGGTTGAAGTTGAGATTCCAAAACTATAGGTATGAACTGGGGGGCGAGTTCTCAGCCTAGGAATTCTGCGGTATTTGATTGCGATTTTGTGTGTGTGTGTGTGTGTGAGAGAGAGAGAGAGAGAGAGAGAGAGAGAGAGAGAGAGTCTTCATTTTTTAATCCACTTAGAAGACATGTGGCTGTTGGTCTCTAGATGGGAATGGCATCCATGCCCAATAGGAGCTTTTCTCCACCGCACTTGGACCAAAGTCAGCAAGAAAAGTGGCTTACCCTTGAAAAAAAAAACAAAAAACAAAAAACAATAGAAGAAGATGAAGAAGAATATAGTGGATATTGCATAGGCCCAATAATGTAATTTTCAAATAGTGCTGCCGTTCTTATCTTAAAATTCACCTCAAATGCGAATTAAGGAAAACGAATAAGAAAGCTCGAATTATAATGTGGTCCAGGGGAGTGTTGCTTCTTTTTCAGTGTCAAAGCCCATTTTAATTGGTGCACCATGGAACATTTGAAGTACGGGAAGAGCAGCGCTTTCATCCTACTTATTGAATTATGGTATGTGTTCCATTTCATGTGAGTTTAATCACGTTCAAGTTTTTTCTGAGATGGAAAAGATCTTAACACGCTAAAAAATGTGTAGGGTTTAGGAATGGGATTCACCCGTGTTTTCTTAATTATGTAAATTAATATAACAACGTGCAACTTAAGATGCTTTTCATCTCAGAGAGCACGTGGCAATAAATCGTGGATGCAACGCATGATTTGAGGCAGGCAACCTATGTTTGTATAACATCAAATCTTAATAAACCTTCTATTAAGATTGCGAATCTTTGAAGAGAAAAAATAGTGAAGAAGATAAGCGAATTTTACATGGAAAATCTTTATAAAATCAGAAAAGGAAAAAGTATGGTGTACTAAACAATCTCTTTATCATCAATATTACTATTAAATTTCTAAGTTCAGATTACAACTACCAAAGATATTACTCTAATATATAGCAGGAGTTTAGGGTATAAATATATTATATACATATATAGTTATGACATAAATTACATATATGCATTAGCATTAAGAAATTCCATTCTTTACGTTAACATGAAAATCACATGTATCTCATTAACATAAAAGCACTAAACTTTTGTCAGAGTTCATAACTCCATCACCTTCCACTATTTCTTCCTCTTCTCTTCTTCCCCTTCTACCTCCACCTTCACCTTCATCATCTCATCTGACCGCCCCCATTTTCAGTGGAGCTACATCGCCTCCTCTAGGATGGTGGCACCATTTCGACTCTCTCTCTCTCTCTCCCCGCCACTAGTAGATGCCAATGAGGTCCTGGACCTCCTCGTGCTTCCATTAAGAGCTCACATATATCTTAACATTGCTCCCGATCTTGACGGCTATGCCCAAATCAGGAGAAGGATCTTTAGACTTGGAGGTCCATTTTCCGATCTCTCGTAGTTGTCGATGAGTGGCATGTAATTACTGATGAGTAAATTTTAACCAAAGTTGAGCTACGGTACACAGAGAGAGAAGTATCTTGCCTAGGTATGTTTATAAGATGGGACTAGAGGATAAGTTGGCAGGTCTAGTTCTAGTAATTCCAAATCACTTAGATTCGGGGAAGCTGAATCTAGCACCTAAAAATCTTAGTGAAAGTGGGGCGGTTAGAGACGAGCCTATTAGACTCAATCTTGAGCCGGAGTGACTTTATCAATTTGATAATATGATATTGATGATCTTAATTCCTAAAGTTCTCTATTGATATATATATTTGATTTGTCTGGTTTGGATACATTATTGCTTGGAATAATTACTGTAGTAGGATTAGGATGGGTATGATTTTTTTCGCTAAAACAGATAATTGACTAAAAATAGGTTTAAGGTATAATAAAAAAAAAATGTCGAGATTCTGAGATAAATTTTCCATATCTCTCGTTATATAAAGAATCATGTTAAAAAGTTTCCTAACGTAGGAGATTTAATTTGGAATAATTATACTTTCAAAGTGTTATTATATATTATCATAAAACGAGAAAATTGTCCAAACAAATTCTTATTGCATTTTTGCCAATTTACTCGAATCTTTTATTTTTACTAATTGAGTCACTTCGATCAATTTTAATTAGAAATTACTAATATGGACGATAGTCATTCTCCGTGGTATGACTGGCGCTGACATGGACATTTTTAAATGATATTTAAATAAAAATTTGAATTTTTTATATATAATTTTTATGGTTTTCTTTTTCTTTTTCTTCACCCTTTTTTTTTTGTATTTTAATTTGAGGGCTGGTGAGGGCTGCGACGCCCTTGTCCATAAAAGTAAAGAAAGTGAAAGAAAACAAAACCAAAAAATTAGAAAAAAAAATTATTCAAATTTTATTAAAAAATGTGAAAGTCAAATTTCCTGGATGGATAATTATTTCATAATAGAACACTTGTTGCATTAAAACCCAAAATAATTTTCTTAATCACTTAGCAAATGTCCCCGGCTTACCTATTAACAAAATTGGGAGAATTACCAAAAAAGTCCTAAATCTACTACAATTGTGCTAATTCAATCATAATTTTTTTAGCCAATTTAATCCTAAACCTTTTACAATTGTGCCGTTTAGTCCATCCGGCCAAAATTGGCCGGCTGGCACTAATGTGGATGCTTGGCTATTCGACGAAAGTTGACATGGCAATTTTTAAATATATTTCGAATTTTTAATTCTTTTTTTTTTCCTTTTTCTTTTTTCACTTTCTCTTTCCTCCGGCCGGCCGTAGGTGAGGGCTGGCGAGGCTAGCCTCACTATCGCTGGGCGAGGCCGCCGTCGCCAGATCTAGCGAGGAGCCTCACCGGCCCCAGATTTGGCGAGGAGCCTCGCCGGTCACTGGCGAGGTCGACCCTCGCCTTGGCTAGGCGGGGCCTCGCCAAATCGGCAAGGTTTGGCCCCGCCCGCCATGGCGAGGGTCGACCTCGCCCGATCTGGGGCCGGCGAGGCCCGAGGCCTTCGCCAGCCCCGGAGAAAGAGAAAGTGAAAAAAAGAATTAAAAATATTAAAAAAAATTCCATGTCAGCTTTCGTCGGATGGCCGGCGTCCACGTTAGCGCGGGCCAACCAATTTTGACCGGATGGACTAAACTGGCACAATTGTAAAAGGTTTAGGACTAAATTGGATAAGAAAAGTTTAGGACTAAATTAGCACAATTTCAATAGGTTTAGGATTTTTTTGGTAATTCTCCCCAGCAAAATCTATCTTAGAGATCTTTCTGTCAACCTCCCACCAAAGGAGATTGCGTTATTCATATGATGACCTAAATTCATGCATGATTCATTTACTTTAACCATTCTTTCGACAATGCTTATATCAATGTCACCTTTTTTCGTTTTGCTAGAAAATCAATGTCATACCTATAATTGAGCACCTTAGGACTCTTTTTTTCTTTTTTAAAGAGCATGCATGTATCTTGGTGATTAATTTAAAGTTAGTAGATAATGAAGTATGCATTATCTGATACCTCTTTTGATATGGAAAAACAGTGAGAATGAGTGATTGGCATCAGCGACCCCACTAGACTTTACTACAAGAGTTTCACCTTTGCGATAGAATGTCGTCCGATGCATTTTTTTCTCAAAAAGAACAAGGGCAGCTAATTGATTGATCTGGCTAAAGCATGGGGTCATGTTCTTTGAGAGAGTGAGAGAGAGAGGGATTCTCAAAATCTCTTGTTTTTATTAATTTGAAAACCTTTTTTAGTATTGTACAATATTCATTAGAAACTATATATCTATTTCGGGTGAAAAAAATATCTTCTTCCAATCATGGTCGGAGCATCCCGGAAAAATCATGTTTTTCTCGTTGTATCTTGGGATTTTGTCTACTTTTATTGGGGCTATCGTTTGAAATCCACTACTTCTGCTGCAAGCAAAAAATATTTTTTCAGAAGGGCTACTCTTTCTCCCTAATTCCTGAGAGCTTCAAATAACCCTATAGACACTCCTCAGGCGTTAATTAGTCTATAGTGCGAATTGTAGACCACTCTCCAGAAAGACAGGAACTCAGCTCATCATGTACATCAAGTTCTAGGGCATCATTGAAGGTTTGATGTAATACTGCACGTGTGTAATACACCTATGATTCAACCGATTCTACCCCCTATCGCCTAGCAAAAACAAAATGAGGTCACCATCCATTACGCACTTTCTTTTTCCCAGCTGATTTCCTTGTCTCAGATTCTGCTGGATACGGATCTTTATTAAAGCCCAAGCATTATCTTATGCAATAAGCATCGAACTCTTCAGCCCCTAGCAGGGTACTATGGGATGCGTGTGAATAGTTCAAGCGCAGTGCAAATCGTGCCCCACAAACCCTAGCTCTCGTGCAAATCGTGAGGATTGATCCTAGTTTTTAATTCTCTAGTTTGTGAGGAACTGGTTCTATCCCCAAACAGCTTTAGCCAGTTGAAGGATTCCAAAAGCAGCTGTTTCAAGTTCCAAATGTTGTCTGCAAGACAATGAACAGGCTATTGGAACTGGAAGTACTGGTGCGCATGGTTATGAACTTTTATTCATGTGCCCGAAGGAAGATGGCCATTACAATTCGATTCAAGTTTAAGGAGAACTTACTAATAATCTTACGTATATCCGACCATTCTTTAATTTTGAAACAAAAGTAGTCTTTTTTTTTTCCTCTCTCGAAAGAAATATAGTATATTTTACTTGAAGAAAAGCTACTTTCCTAAGTTGATCAGATGGGAATTGGGTATTTTCTTGTTTAGCAGACTTGCATGGTTGAGTGTAGGGCTATCAACGGTTCAGATTTTCACAATACTTGAACCAAATCAAAATATTTGGGCATGCGTTCACTGTGACCTAACCCGAGACCCAAACCACATGTGACCTGCACCGAAAATGCTGCACTGAAAATACCGTTTGGTTGGATTTTTGGTTTTTTTTTCCTTCTTCCGGTTAGCTCGAATTTGCTCTCCCATGGATGCCATCACCGCCAAAACCTCCACCTCTTCTATAGCCATGTTCGTTGCCGTCTACCTTTCAGGCCACGATGTCGTCCTCCGCGTATGGAGCCCCAAGGTTTGGTGATCGGTGAAATCGAAAGGTAGAGAGAGCAGATCTAGGAGCTATTGTTGCAAAATAGACAAAGTTTTTACCATGTATGAACGAGCTCAACATGGAAGAGAGAGAGAGAGAGAGAGAGAGAGAGAGGCAATTGGTGTTGGAAAATTTGGCTTCGAATAGGGTAGAACAATGGAATCGGATCGAGTAAACAAATCGGACTTTGATGCGTGATATCACTTTCTTTAAGGATTTATTTGCCCCACAAAGTTGCTAATGGTCATCGGCAAAAATCCTCCAGGATACAACAAAGTCTCGGATGAGAATACTAGATAGCAATTCTAATATTTCTCCAGGATCTCTCTAGGAAACAATCGAAAAATTGGCTGCAGTTTTTCAGAAAGAAGACTCGAAAAATGACCACACTTTTCCTTCCGAAAATTGATAAGTATATACATGAAAACAGTCTTGCAACTCTTCGTGAAAATTGCCAAAGAATGAACAAACACGTCCTTTAGAAAATTGTTCGGATAAACAAATGCGACTCTTTGGAAAAAGTCGAAAACCGAACAATTGCAACCCTTTGGGAAAAGTTGCAAACCGAATAAGTAATTTTCCAAAGGTTATCTTGAAAAAACATAAACAAAATTCGGAATAATATATATATTTTTTAATAAATAAAATTTCGAATTTTCATTTCCGAAAATTCTCAAAATAAAAGGCAACCTTTGAATTGATTAAAAATTAATAACATAAAAAATAAATAAATAACAAAGGGATTAGTGCTAATTAAACCGCGGGTGCGCATGCGTGCTCGTGCTAAGTGCGCCAATTATTCGCGCACCCGCACGCGGGTATGATGGGGTCTAGCCTCACTCAATCATTCCTTTAAATATACAAAGGAAATCCCACATTTATAAATTGGTTTACTTTTTCCCACCTTTCCCATGTGGGACAATTTAAAAAACACTTTCTTTTTTGTTTTAACAAACAAAACTCCTACAATTGGAACGCACCTGATCTAGATGGTAGACTTGAGTTCAAGTCTCTGTTCATTTGGTAATCAACTCGCTCGGTTCAGGTGGTTCAGGTTTTCTTGACATCCCTAATTAACTATCTATTGGCAACACAATATAGCTTCAAAAGAATATTTATGAAATAAAGTAGAACATTGTGCTCTTTATTGTTTTACCTTAATCATACACAGCGAAAAGCACATATTGCTTCCTTGCCAAAATTTAAAATATGATCAAACTTAAAAAAAAAAAATCATGAAAAAAAATATAATAATATACACGTCAACATGTGTGTATTGCAAAAATTTGGAGTATTTAGGATAATAAATAATCGAAGTGCATGCACTACATGATTTAAATTAAGTAAAAAGGAAAAAGTCAAAATCTATTTAGATAGACATGCTGGAAACCACTTTGATGAAAAAAATCTCAGGTAATGATGAAGCTCATTATATACATATATTGATAATTAGAAGTATACTTTTCTAGTGAAAGTTATATATATTAGCAATTTTTTTTTTAATACCTAGGATCCGCAGAGCCCGCCAGGCAGCCCACGGCCCGTAGAGTGCATAGTGCACCCTGGACCAAGCGTCAATACCTGGGGGAAAACTAGTACAGGACTCCACCATCATGGCCCCCTACTTAAGACGTGTTAGTAGCTATAGAGTTTCGACCCTGCGATCTCTGCGATGAAGTGCCCAAAGCCGAACCAACTCAGCTGCCCACCGGTGGGTGTCTTTATTTTTTGATAGATAGAAGATTATACAAAAAGTTATTTTTCTCCGATAAAGCATAAGCTTGTACTAATGGATTTTGATCTTCTATCGTACACCCCTTTTGGTACCTCAATATATTTCAAACCTTAGATTTATAAAAATAATAACCTTATTGATGAATGAGATCTTTTGAAGTGCCAAAGAGACCACCGTATATAGATGATTTTTCGTTTATACTAATAATACGATACCATTATTGCATACATCACGTATATGTCATCTAATTTTTTTTTTGTCGTGATGTGTCATCTAATTGGAAGTGCATAATATACTCTGTTTCTCTCTCTACACTCAACTCTCTTCCTCTTCCCCCCACCCCCCCGGCGGCCGACAGGAAGAAGATAATGCCACTTTGGATTAATTAATTGCCCGACTTCAGATATGCTCGAGGAAAGATAGACCACCTTGATTACCCCTAAATTAGCACGGTTAATTAAATATATAAGAAGGGATAATGCCAACAGAAACGGCAAAAGCTTGGATGATTGCTGATGATGCTAAATGGACCTTTCTTACGACAACGAAAGGGCATTAAAATACTAAACAATCTATTTGACCCGAATGTTCACGTGGCACGGCAATAAATCCTCTTGAAATGACCAATGATTTGATGTGCCTTAAGAAGAAAAAATAGCACTTTCTATCTATTTTTACCTTCTGTGGATCAAATTGATTTCATAATATATGGTGGCAGCATGCTGTTCCCAACCACCGAAATATGCTGATGATGTCTGCGATTAAGTGACGAAAATTAAAAAGGACGAGTATAAAATTTTAATTCGTTTTTGTTTCTGGAGAGAATATTAATGAAAGATATTCCATAATCATGGTCAAATATTCCATAATCACTTTCGCATTTGTGAATATCTGTGGATCTTTTAATGCTATACTTAAATAATTCGTTTTCATAATGGGTAGGCTAATTTGTCTGCACCGTATTTCTCTTCCCTACGTTTCTTATGCATCTGTGCTATTAATGAAATGAAAGTCTGAATTTTTCCGTCTTTTATTTTTGCAATGGCAACATGGTCTCATAATAAAAGGATCCGGAGATATTCACAAAATGAAAATCTTGTAGAGTATGTGATCAAGATTATGGAATATGTTCCATTGAATATGATGATCTGTTGGTCTAAATGGGTCCGCCAATCTTTTCAGAAATGAAGCACAAGCCTGTGAAATATAAAACGTGTGTTAAATGAAAAGCCTTCGAATTGTGCTAGTGATAGAACAATCCTACAATATATGATAGCACATTTACTGTCGTGCTATCAGAATTTTATTGGATTTTGCACATATCAGCTCTATGTCAGTGTCTTTGGACAGCCTAGGTTAGACCAGTCTTTTAGTGGCAACTCATGATGGGTGTTTAGTGTTATCTGGAATTTAGGTTATCTATCTTGATCTATTTATCTTCTTTCCAGAAAAACTCTTGTTGAAATTACCCATAGATATAACGCAAGAAAGTAATTTTGTCTGTAATTAATTGATGAATTAATTTGACTATTGAGCTATCCAAGTATGGCATTAATCTTTCAAAGCATGGATTGGTGTTCGTATCTCTTTCCTCCGTCTCTCTAGATTCTCCCTCCTTTTCTATTATATAAATTCCATTCCCTCTCCACAATTCCATGTTATTTTTGTTATGTGCTTCCATTTTTGTCAATTGGTATCAAAGTGATATCCGTTATCCATTACGTATGTATGGCTCAGGTCTCTCTTCATTTCTAACACAAAAAACCCCTAGCTAGAGTTTTATCCATGTAGAGTCATCTAAGATGAGTAGTAGATTCCAAAAGAAGGCCTAAGCATAAGATTTCTATGATAATCAAATTATTGGACGTCCCTCATCATCCTTCACAGTGTAATCAGGTGATTTTTTTTTTATACACGAATTTGGTGGTTAACTTTATTTTTATGTGTGAGGTTATTATTATTCTTTTGCGGGTGATTTATTTGATTTAATGAAAAGGAGCCATGAAAATAATTGCTCGTGCTATTTATCTTTTGTTGAGGTGCCCTTAAATAGAGAGCCAGCACTACAAGTGGTATAGGATTGTTGAAAGTATTTAATTAAGAAAGAAAACTAGCAACCGCAAGAGTGAAGTGCTCACCAACTGACTAATTAATAAATATTTTATTGACATAATTCAACTCCTTAATTGAAATCTTGAGCAGAAGAAAGAAAACTTAATAAATGTTTCAAGTCAACTAATGGGTGACAAAAGTGGTCTTGCTTTTCTTGGTGGTCACAGCACTTCACCCATGTATCAAATAATCCACCTACTTAAATTGAGAAAAAGACAAAGTATTGGCATTCCTCGACCCATTATATACCTTTGGCGCTGCCATTTGAAGCAAAACATTCATTGGGGGAATGAATGATGGTAAACGTCTCAAATTCAAAGAACCATGTGTTTTTTATTGTGTACTTGGGTTTCTTTTTCTTCCATTAAGATCAACTCAATGAATCCAAAGTCAATAGAGCTACTCGGAAATGTCAACTCTCAATTATTAATCTCTTCCCTTGTTTTCATCTACCAATGAGCTGAATCTTTGAAGTTTGATGCCTTCGTTACCATGTAATTCGTTACCATGAAATGGGACCAACCTCTCACAAAGTATGTACATCCTCGAGTTATTAATGAATTTCAACAAGCGAAAAAAAGGAAATCAAAACAAGAAGAAGAAACCAAATTGATTTGTTTAGTGAGATCTATACAAAAGAAGACTTCTACTCGTGGTCAAAGATCAGAATCTATTCCGAACTCTTATTGGTGAAGGTACGCGCCTTAGGGACGACTCGAGTCTCGTTTCAGGCACAAGGCGAGTTATCAAGTGATGGATCATCAATCATTCGTCGAAGCGTCGGTGGTGTCGACAATTGCAGCATATTTTGCACGTTTTCCTCTGAAAAAGGAATTCGAAAGATGACATCATTTCTTCATGCTTGACAAGAATATATTCGGGAAAAGAAAATTAGAGAAAAATAAAAGGAGGAGGATCATTGCAACCCTAGATTCACATATATACCATACGTGCCCTCTTCATAAATAAAACGTGAGGAAATTAAGATTGAAATGGGGTTAGTCAGTTTGGTGGGATCTTGTTCCTGTTTTTTTTTGACCGATACCTTTTTTTATTTTCTTTTCCGTGTGCTCTCTCTTTCTATTCATTGATTGAGTACAGCTATGTGTAAATCGCTTTCACCGGATACCTCAAGCACTTTCGACTTTGCGAGTTCGAATGATCATAATGATCTCTCTAGACTTGGAGGGAGTGATTCGTGTGCTTGATCTGGGCATCATCAAAGGATCGAGTCGTTTTCGAAATCTCCATCGTTTCATATTCGATCAATTTATATGATTGCTTATTAAAGGGATTTCCTCAGAATATATATCCTAAGTGAGATCGATAGATGTTTAGACGTCCTCTGGACATATCTATTCCAGATATTTTTTGATTCCATATGAGAACTTCTCTATCACAATGATTATACAAATCTAGTTAACCTAACTTCAAGTTAGGTAGTTCCAAGAAATTGATTATACGAAGACGATGTGTTAGAATTTGAGTTGGACTTTTTTGTGCAGACTTATCAATTTGCGATAGCAAGGCGAGAATTTAGAGTCTGAGATTCACAGCTGATTTGAATAATTCATTATGTTATCAAAGGAACACTATTGTCACTTAGTAGGTTCAAGTTAATTGGTTTTGACTTTAATTTTTTATTATGTTAGATTTCATGTAATGAGTCAAGTGAAAAATAAGATACTTGTTTCATTCAATGGAAAGATATCTAATGGAAATTCGCATATTACCAAGTATATTGACGAAGCCTGGCGAAAATTAATGTGCGTATGGTAAGAAACAAATAGCATTCCACATATTATTATCAAACAATATTTTCAATGTATTCTCACAACTTAAAAGGTCTAGCCCTCTGATTGATAGTATTAATTTGGTTTTGAAAGCTCGTCCAAAATTGGAAATAAGCAAAAAAGCAATTGATCCCTCTAGGTTATGGTCATTTATAAATGTCGTTCTTGAAGTGAATAAATTTAATTATTTGCAAGTGGTGTAACATATTGATGCTATCGCATGATTGGCCAACTGTGGCCTAACATCGTTGGGGTCGATAGCTGGTACTAGATCTGGCTCAAAGAAGGGTTTCAAGTTTATTTAAAAAGAAAAAAGAAAAAAAGAAGCAAATGTTTTTGATAAGTGTGATTTTTTCCAAACAATGTTTAACCAAAATTGCTTCCTAATTCACTTTTACGTTACACAATATCAAATACTATTTGCATTTCGAAAAAAAAAATCCTTCAACTTAAAGTCCTTTATAATTCCTCAAAAACTTTCTTTGGAAACTAAATCAAATGCAGCCATTATACATAGACTATATATGTTATTTCTTACTCTATTGTCTTTGATCCTGAATATTGCTTATAGCACTGTGTACTCATAAGAAATTCAAAAGTGAATTATGACATGCATGGTACAAGCTGTGTGAACTATGTTTAACAAGAGATGTTGGTTAAGTCAATAGCTGGTAAACATGTCAAATAGATGAATATTCTCTAAGGACTTTTCAACCTTCTAGGCTAGGAGATTAGTCCAACAGTTTCCTTTAATCAAGTATCGAGAGCAGAACTTTAGCTGAATTGGTCATTACAACATAGTATAGATTCATGTGAAGTAAGAAATTTTCGTTGGCCTGAAAATTTTCTAAATTCTGACACGATTAATCTACTGTCACCATTACCAATAGCAATTTATCTATTTTCCCTTACAAAAAAAAAAAAGCAATTTATCTATTTTCCCGCTGGTCTCATCGATGGAGAGAAGGCACAACACCAACCGTGCAATATCTATAAAAGAAAAGCATAAACGCCATGCTACTTGCTATCAAGAAGACAAAAAGCCTCTTGTTCGGGCATGTCAGAAAGCATCTTTGTCTCACAATTCACGAGCCCCGTTTTGTACTTCACGAATTTGTCAATTAAATAGATACATGTCAACATGAGACTTCATTTAACCTAGTTGTTATTCTAACACTAGGATGACATTTACCTTTTTTATTTTTATTTTAAAAAAGAATAACATTAAATCTTAGCTATAGCTGGTTTTTTTTTATCATAATTCTAAAATATCATTGAATAATGCTTAATTTGATTTCTGAGATATCCAATTATATCTCGAATTTGAGTCTATTATACATTACTCAGTCATATATTAAGATACAAAAAATATCAGTGTTGATAAACTTAAACTGTTAGATAAATACTTGATTTAATAATTTTAACACTCTTTCTCACATGTTGGATGGACTTTGACCTAAGACTAAAGCGTGAGAATATGTAACAAGGGATCTTGAATTCAAGTTTATGATTTTTTGCTCTAATATCACTTACGATTTTGTGGGATCTTTTAATATCACTTAGGTTAGTTTGCTGGAATTTTGTTCCTTTAATTTGAGTAATACGTGAGCATATATATAAAATCTTTTTTCTGTTCTCTCTCTTTCTATTCGATAATTGAGTGGATGATGCCATCAAGAGCAATGTGTTAATCGCTTTCATTGGACACCTCAAGCAGTTTCTACTTTACTAGAGTTCGAATGATCATGGTCATCTCACTAGACTTGGAGTCAACGATCCGCATGCTTGATTAGGGGTGATCAAAAGTTAGCGTCGTTTTCGAAATCTCCGTCATTTCACACTCGATTAATCTAGTTGCTTGCTATCGATAAAAAAAAAATAAAAAAAATAAAAAAGTTGCTTAACATAGAGACTTTCTAAGAATATATATGCGTAAGTGAAATTGATAGGTGTCAACATCTTTTGAAAATGTCTCTACCAGCATATATTTTGATTCTACAAGAGAACTTCACTATCACATCGATCATATAAATCTAGTAGACCTAAGCTTCAAGTTGAAGTTAGGTCATTCCAAGAAACATATTTATCTACATGAAGACGATATAAGGTCAGACTTGAGTTGGACTTTTTTGTGCAGGCTTATCAATTCGTCGTGGCGACATGAGAATTCAATATGTGAAATTTAGAGCCTTTTGATAACCCCATTATGTTCTGAAATTAAGGAAAAAAATCACTTATTAGGTTC
The DNA here is from genome assembly GCA_017140595.1 of Eucalyptus curtisii. NCBI lineage: Eukaryota > Viridiplantae > Streptophyta > Magnoliopsida > Myrtales > Myrtaceae > Eucalyptus > Eucalyptus curtisii. The sequence continues at coordinate 36,050,918 of CM029504.1, read as the reverse complement.
AAGCTAATTAATTTTCACTTAAAATTTTGATTGCGTCAGAAATTCACATGACAAGTCAAGTAAAAAATAGGTTACTTGTCTTATTCAATGAAGCCTTGCAAATATTTTTTTCATTCATGGTAAGAATAAGAAATTAGTAAAATTCCAGACATTTGATTTTTAGCTATTATCAAAAAATTTCACAACCTAAGATTGTTTGTTTAAATCTTCAGATTGTATGAGGAGGGGGTATGGACCATTTCTTCCATTTCTTGCTATATGCTTAACATATATGTTAAGGTTAGATAAGATGCATGTTTAAGAGTTGCAAGAATGTAAATAAGAAAGGGGTTCTGGCAAAGTAGAATCCTAACCGAACGACTATGTTCATCGTGGAGCTGGATTGAGTGATCACCTCCCAAAGAATCCAAAAGGTCACTTCAAATTTACTTGCCGGGATTGAAATTAAATATGTAAAAGTAGTGTCCATCGAATTAAGATTTTAATTGGAGTGCTAAGCAATGTTCTAAAGATGCATATCACTCGTACAAATCTCCTTGCTTGAGATGCAAATGTCGTGGACCATCTCTTATTCTCATCTTCCCCCAACACCGTCAAACCCTAATCTCTCTCCCTCCCGCCCTCCATCTGATCTCACTCACCCATGGTCGGCGCTGTTAATCTCCACAATCAACACGGCCCGTCTTACCATTTCTGATTCCATATTTCATCTCCTCTCTCTTGATCTCACTCACTTGTGCTGTCTCTGTCTCTCTCATGTTGGGCTGGAGAGAGAGAGAGAAAAGGGGGGGGGAATATGATTCTTTTAATGCCCATTCGTAATTAATAGGCAATCATAGCAATGTGGCACGCATCCAAAGTTAGGTGCAACAAGTTGAGATTATGCATTTGTAACTTAATTGAGAAGTTATTACGTTTGAGAGTTTATTAGACAATATGTATAGATCTTGTAAATTGATATCATCTATGCGTCTCACTATAGTGTTTACATGATCAACATGGCTTCTCAAATCCAACATGGAAATTAGGATGTTACAAGTTCCTTCATCTAAAAAATTGATGTCCTCATTAGTGTTGAGTTTATTGCCCGGCATTACTCCTCTTATTTGATGTGTAATGCGATATGTTCCTGCCTCATCTACCATCCTAAAAGTCTCCCAGGAGTTTTACCTTATTCGACCACTCTTGATTAGGCGTGGGATTAATCTATCCAATGATCACATATCTATTGGAGAGGTGCTACTTGGATACCATATTTAACCTCCCGACCCATTCCATGTGACCAAGCCCCCCTCGTTTATGGGTTGGGCATTAGCTTATATATCACCCAACATGACCTCTCTCTAAACCTATCAAAATTGGTCATAGACCCATTTCTCAATCCATATTTGATGAGTTGGGTTATTATATGGGTTAGTTATAATTTGTAAATTGGTTAACACCCAGCTCTATGGGTCATAAATGGATTCACAATTTATTTAGACTCGACTCATCTCTATGACTCTTTCTTCATTCTCTTTCGATCTTGTATTCGCTCATTCTGTATTTTTACTTAAGTTTAGGTATGAATTTTCCTAAATTTGTTTAAATATATAAGTGTTTCAACAACATGGGTGGAATCGATTTGCATCGTATGGAAAATGAGTCAAAACAAGTTAAACGGGTCAATTTCAATTGGACCATTTCTTACCTAACCCAACTCCACTCATTTGATGGGTTTACTTCTCCCATCTTATAGGGGAGTTAAGATGTCACACAAGCAAACTTACACATCATATCATGAGTAAATGATACCATTTAATACTTGTGAAATATTTTAAAATAAGTTCTTCTCATAAATTATGTGTAGTCCTCTTTATACATTTATCATATATAGCTAATACCATGTATATTTACAATCAAATTAGTAAATATACATTTATAGATTTCTTAAAATAGAATTCGCAAATTCTGTTACCACAATTCTATCAAAATGCCAATATTGTATTCGTGCATATTCGCCCATAAGCGACAAAATACATCTCAAATCGAGTGAATACGCGACCTAGCCAAATCGTCTCATGTTGGAGTTGCGGCAGCTTTACGTGTATGTCATGTTCCACATCTTGTGACCGTGGAGTGAGAATTGGACACGATCTGATGGAGGGAAAAGGCAGGGGCTTGGTGCACTCATCCGTTCCATTCTAGTGGAGACAAGCCTGCTGCAACCAATTTCTTCTATTGGCTGGCCTTGTAGTGAAAAAAGGTCAAATCCTAGTCACCATCAGTAGAAAGTTTCACAGTTATCTAATTCCACACGACCATTCAAAGCATGTCATCATACATTAGAGGCGCCTGACAACTGACGTCTCGTTCTAAGATGGCCTGTATTCACAATCCCCTTTTTGCGATCTTATCTTCCATATGTAAAGTGGAGCAATTCTTTAATTCTTAGATGCATTATTCACATCCTTAATGTGGTTGAACAATTCGAATGGTTCAATCTTAACTAGGACAAATAGATCAGATCACTTTATCCTGACTATTTGCACCTTCTCCTCATCTGAAAATTGTGGAGACATGTGAAGCTAAAGGATGGGTCTATGAGGTGGTGATAAAAAGAATCATGATTTTAACGAACCGGGCAAAAGACCAAAAAAAGAAAAAAGCCCTGGAAAAAGAGCTTGTGAGAGTTTTCGGACGATACACTACTTGGCGATTTTCTATCTTTATTGAAGTCCACACTTAGTTTTGATGGAGTGATTAGGAAGGAAAAAGAGGGATTTATGTAATTAAGAGAGAAAAGAAGGAAAACGATTTGAAGGCCTGAGGGATAATATTTTTTTGGATGTTAATAATGGAAAAGAAAGCAAAAAATATATTACGACATAATTGTCTTTTCATACACTTATAAATCAATGTAGAATTAGGGTATGAATGAGAAAAATATTAATTTCCTTTAAATTTCTCCATATTTGGAGAGATTCGGACATGTTAAAATAAATATAAAATTGATTTGAGTAATCATTTCTAATTATTTCCTTTTGTCTCTTTCTTTCTAACCAAACATGATTGTGTTTTAAGAACCTTTTTGCCCCTCCTAATCCATCCTAAAAAGCATGTTGTAGGTCAACTCTCCTACACTAAAGAGGGTCATTATTTTTTCTGGTTAAAGGAAAAGTTTTGATTGAGGGGTTACATGTTTACATGTGACTCACATGTAACTTTGAATGCGTAATAAAAAAAAAAACAAAAGAAAAAGGAAAAAATAAGAAAAATCAAATAAGTTTCCTCTCTTTCTTGGAGAAATGACCAAAAAAGTCTTAAACTTAATACACTTGTACTAATTTAGTTATAAACTTTCAATTTGGCAAATTTAGTTTCAAACCTTTTGACAATTTGTCGATTTAGTTATAAACCTTTCGGTTATATTAATTTAATACTAAACATTTTGACAATTTATTAATTTAGTCATTCTAACAAATTTTGATCTAAAAACACTAATGTAAAAGCCTAATTAGCACTAGCTATTTTATATGGTACGATTAGCACCAACGCAGACAATTTTATAATTTTTAAAACAATTTAAATAATTTTTATTTCATTCTCTTTTTTCTTTTCTTTTCTCTTTTTCTTCCTTTTTCCAACACTTGGCCGACGATAAAAAATCTGTAAAAATTTCAAAAAATATTAAAAATTATAAAAATAGTCCACGTCAGCACTTACTGTCTCAACCGATGCTAACTTAACCACCATTTATGTATTTTCCGGTCAAGTTGTCAAAATGTTTGGAATTAAATTGGGAAATTATTAAAAAATTTAAGAATAAATTGACACAATTGAAAGGTTTATGACTAAATTGGCAAGTTGTCAAAAGATTTAAGATTAAGTTGACTAAATTGAAAGGTTTATAATTGAATTGGCACATATGTAATAGATTTGAAACTTTTTAAGTAATTTTCCCTCTTACTTTCTCTCTTTACTGTACCAACCATGTATCAACCATGGTTGCCATCATTGTACTCCACCTCGCCATTGCTTGCAAACTATGTTTGGCGTTGGGCCCTGTCGCTCCCCGAGGTGGGAGGTGGGTATGGTGGCATACAGCCGGTGTGAGAGAGGAAGGAAGAAGAGAGGAGAGAGAGAGAGAGAGAGAGACAAATAAAAAAGAGAACTAGGTTTTTAGGGTCCGTTCGTTTCGCGGAAAATATCATGTTTCCGGAAAACATTTTCCTGGAAGTTATTTTCCAGGAAAATAACTCTATTTTACGGTGTTCGACTGAAACCTAAACTTTGAGTGGAAAATATTTTCCACCATTTGTCAACTAATTTAATTGTTTGGGAAAAATTATCAAAAATTGAATTTTAATATTTTTAATTGACCAAAAAATTAGTTTTATTTTTTTTATATTTTTTAAATGAATTTTTAATTTATATTTTTTAAAAATCGAAATTTTTATTATTTATTATTTTTTCTTTCTTTTTCTTTTTCTTTTTTCCTTTTTCTTTTCCTTCCTCCTTCCTCCTAGAGGTGATCGGTTCCCGGTTCGGTTCGGTTCCACCTTGGAACCAGGAACCGGACTGGGAGCACTGGTTCCCAAAATTGCGAACCGTGGACCGAACCGTTTGGTCCTAGGATTGGGAACCGGATTGGACCATCGGTTCCGGTCCGGTCCGGTCCGGTCCAACAAAATCGGCTCTACTTTTTTGCACTAAAGAGTGACCGCCATGGACGTCGTCTACGCCTCAAGAGGCAGGGCAGGACTCTCTATGGCTTCAGCGGTTAATTGCGTTTGGGGGGTGTTTCGCTTCGATGCGCCTGTTGTTGAATTGGGTATCATTGTGGATGGTTATGGCGCTTTAGGGTTAGGGCTTTTGATTTGGTTTTGAATCGAAGTCACGTGTAATGTGAATACTTTAATGAGAAGTTAGTGTTCGCGGTGGTCAATTTCTGCGTCGAATTCGTTTGGCAATTATCCTTTCCATTTTAAATCGTTCGTACTCTGCTGGTCATCATTCATGATTGCTTACCCATCTCTGCTAAAATTGTTAATAGTGGCAAAATTGAATTGGCTTATCTTTTTTCACATTTCTGTAAGTTCGTAGTTGCTGGAGTCTCTTGCTAGCTCTGTGCTTCTCTTTGGTGTTATTGGCAGGCAATCTCGTGTCCTTGTGTTTTACAAGTCATGTAGCTCTGTACGTTAATAGGTGAAGTTGTGTTTCAATTGCAGCTGAACTCGAATCTGTTAGCCTTAGCATTTTGGTGATTTATAAACATCAAACTAGTTGCAGGTTGAAGCGAGCTTTAAACATGAGATTGGGGTTGATAAGCATATAGATCGATTGTTGCAATTTCAGTGGCGTGTTTTCTGTTGGATATGGTCACTGCAGAACCAACATTCTTGTTTTCAGGACTTGAATATGAGGTTTTGGAAGTTGTTTTTTTTTTTGTTTCCTTTGCTCGGCTCTTCTGCTTGTTGGGTGATCCGGAAATGCTTCGTTGGACCTGGCAAAGAGCTGTATTCGGCACTTGAATTGGCCAGTAGCCGTCGAGCTAAATTCGCCCTTTCTTGATTCATCCGAAATGGATCTTTGCGCACATACATAGTAAGATCAATTGGGTTTGGCATGTTTTGCCTTAATCCCACGTCAAGTAAAAGATGAAACTAATAGAGAGATTTTTTCTATAAATAAAAGAGTAATAAAAAGGGTTTTAATGGTCTCTTGGCCACATAAGAGGTTGCTACCTCAAATTGCAATTTTGGTTGCAATAAGTTATCATGTTTATATATTTTATTAATTCTATGTATATAAATTATAAATAAAAAAGTTTGGTTCGGTCCGGTCGGTCCGGTTCCCACCTTGGAACAGGGAACCGGACCGACCGGCCACCGGTTCGAAGATTAGGAACCGGGAACCGGACCGCTGACCGTGGGAACCGCCCAAAACCGGCCGGTTCAGTCCGGTCCGGCCGGTTCCCGGTTCGGGCGGTTCCCCTTGCACACCCCTACTTCCTCCTCCTTCCTCCGCCACCGCATGCCTGACGATGGCCGGTTGCCCGGCGGCCGACCAAGACTTGGTTGCCAGATCCGGCGAGCTCGAGGCTCAGCCGATCTCGCCCGAGCTCGCCGAGTTTCATCGGGCTCGGTGAGTCGCGAGCTCGCCGGATTTGGCGGCGGAGCTCGGGCTCGCCTGGATCGGGAGCCCGAGCTTCGCCGCCAGATCCGGCAAGCTTGCGGCTCGCCAGAGCCCGGCGAACCCTTGGCGAGCCGCGGGCTTCGCCCCAGGCCGGTGAGAACTTTGCCTCGCTCGATCTGGCTAGGCCCGATCTGGCTAGGCCCGAGCTCAGCTTCGCCAGATTGGGCTAGGTGGAGCCTCGCCGGCCTGGGGCAAGGCTCGAGTTGGCTTGCGGCTGGTCGCCGGATGCCGCCGTGGCTGGTCGTCGGCCATCGCCAAAGAAGAAGATAAAGAGGAAAGAAAGAAAAGAAAAAAAGAAAAGGAAAAAAAAATTAAAACTTGATTTAAAAAAAAAAGAAAAAAGAAAAAGAAAGCATAAAAATAAAACGAAAATATATTGGTAAAAAGAAGCAATATGGAAGAAGTTATAGAAAATGTTTTTCACTTCTTAGAAGTGGAAAACATTTTCCTCACTTTTAAAGGTTGTTTTTTCCAATGATGGAAAACATTTTTCTTGACTAGTTCATTTTCCGTGAAACGAATGTTGGAAAATTTGGAAAACGTTTTTCCTGAAGTAATTTTCCGCGAAACGAACAGACCCTTAGTTGCATTTTTCAGATGCAATATGAAAGTTACTTGATATACATTTCTCTTAAAAAAGAACTGACAACTAGGTGCTGGGAGGAGCAAAATTTTCCTCGGCTTGAGTTGAATGAAAACATGGTCCGCTAAAACATTTTCTAGGAATAATACTCCAGTAGCCTAGTTGAAGAAATTAAACACGAGATTTGGTGCCTCGGGTTGCAATTTTTTTTTTCGGTTACATAACCTATTTGACTAAAAGGGTTGCAATTACTTGGGATGACTAAAAAATACGAATAGGGTAATTAGTGATTGCATACGACCTATCTCTTTCTTTCTTTCTGGTAACCTCATTAGTTTTTCACAAATCCTACGAGCAAAATAAAGTGTGTAATAGTTGTTAATTTGGCATTGGTCGATTATGATATTTTTACTTCTCCTTTTTGCCAAGTGAAATATGAGATATATTTCTTCCACTCGATTTGACATTACCATAGGGGAGTGATATTATTTGAAGATGCATATCAAACACATATGTTTGTGTTGAACTAAGCATGCAAGAATATCAATGACCAAGATATTATTTGACTATAGTGACATATACAATATTCTTTCTCTATGCTCAAATTTGACATACAATATAAACATCAAAGCATGTATTATTTAAAATAATGTTAAGATACGTTAGTTATTCATGCATTTTACCTTAACGATGATATAGCTAGTATAAACACCTAGTGGGGGGGTGAATAGGTGTAAAAACAATTTATCAAGATACGAAAGCAATACTAGGCAAACAATAGAAAGAAGGTCCTCTAAAACAGATTATGATCAAAATAAACAGAGAGTAGGGAAGAGAAAAATTGAACACATGATTTATAGTGGTTTGGCTTATTCCAAGCCTACGTCCACTCTTTCGCACTGACAGCCCACCGACTGGATTTCACTATGAACAAAAGAGAAGTTACAGCAATGCTTTCCCTTGATTCCACAGTGTAGATATTTTACCACACTTCCTCAAGGTATCTCAAAATATAGACTCTCTTTTGCGTACAAGATTTAGCTCGCAAATGAATTGACTAAGAATAAGGAGCTTCGTACTTTGGAATTCTTCTATCGTGCACACACCCTTCGAACAACCGAAACGTCTTCCTTATATACTCCTTTATGCCATCATACCCGTTGGCACTTACAAAAGGAATTCTTCCAATCTTCCCGTTGGACGTAATCAATTAGGAAGATCATTCGAGCCATTAAAGGAACATGTCGATAGCCCATCAATCCCGCGCCCATACAATCGGATCTCGGTTTCCATAAGTAGAACCTTCCAAGTATGCTTCGCCAATCATCGGATCTTCAATCAATCTTGATTCGAATAAAGAAATCCGTTATGTCATATCCAGCCAAGAGATCTTCGTTAGTCGATAAGATCAAATCCTTAACGAAACACACAGTCCTGGATAGACCTTCTTCGATAAACTACGATCATCAATGGGAATAGACTTTGAGTCTTGAGTCGCGAGTCTAGCGATCCAAAGGTCTTCGGACTTTAGATAGTAGAGTCTCGCAAATCTTCGAGACTAGATCGATGGAAATGTTTTGTCGGCTTCAAAATATTCCGTAAAGATTTCTCCAACAATCTCCCCTTTTTGATGGTGACAAAACTTTCCCGATTTGAATATCTTTGACCCGCAAAACATTACTTAAGCAAATATGGATATCTCATAAAGATTAATGATAACACTAGAATCTGCAACCACGAAAAATAGGTTAGTGAGAGTAAAGCCATTTATAAGACATCAACGACTTAATATAAGCAACAAATCCAAATCCCAAATTCAGTCCACAACCAGATAGACACACAAGTCAAACATCAAAACAAACAAACTAAAAGATTAAGTTCAAAGTTTTCAAATCTTGCATCTCTCCCCCTTTTTGTCATCATAAAAAAGTTGAGATAAAGTCAAGATTGCTTGGGAATACGAACAAGTTGGAAATCTCCCAATGACTGGACGATGCCTTCAAGCTTTTTCAAATCTTCCTTCAGTTGAGCTACCTCTTCACTTTTAGCATTGGCTTGAATATGAAGAGTAAGAGCTTGGATCTGATCATTCAAAGAAACTGAAGAAGCTTGTCCAAAGATTCTCGCAAGTTCGAACTTCGTATCCCGGAGCATATATCCGACCCCGCATTTCCAAGAGAACATCAAGAATTCGTAGAAATCTGCTGAATTATCGATCGCGTCTTGGCTTCAACACGATTAGATGGAGTAAAAGCGACGATGGTACATCAGCATAGTCACGCAGATTTGGCGATGAAGCTTCATGTTCATCCTCGGGAAATTGAGAGGCATAAATGTCCTCTGGATCTCGCGGAGAGCGGCCGACTCCTTCACCGGTAGCGGGATATGAGGACATTCCTCTTTTCTCACCATCTCCCCCGTTTCCATGCCTTCGGGTGGAGAAGAGTGTTCTTCATGCTCTCCTTCCTGTGGATTTCCTCTTTCTTCTTCTTCTTTATCAAACCTTTTCTTCCTCTGCTTCTTTTTCTTCAGCTTCTCTCTCCTCTGATTCTTTTTCTTCTGTTTCTTTTTCTTCTACTTCTCTTTCCTGTCGTTCCATTGATTTTGGAACAGAACGACTCAAGTTCTTCAATGCCATAGCAGAAATGGTGATGTCATCCTCATCATCTTCATCCTCAATGATGAGAGCTCTTCTCTTTTTAGATGAAGTGACCATAGGCTCCTTTCCTTTTCTTTTTGCTGCCAAAGAGATTTGATGAGGCTTGGCAAGGGTTGTCTCCTTGAATTTCTCCAAAGTCCTGTTGAGTTCTTTCAGACGCATTTTGGACACCATTTTCAGTCGTACCACCATTTTATCACACGGTCGAACACAAAGAAATTGTGGAGGCTGAATATTCAAATGTCTGAATAACTTAGACACAAGACCTGGATAAGGAAGCCGACCCTTGTCCTTCACCACCGCTCTATACATGTGGAACAAAATAGTGTGAGGAAGAGAAAACCTTTTTCCAAAGCATTGATGGCGTACATTAGCTTTGCCTCGAGTTTGAGACATCAGTCTTAGAAGTAGATTTCGGTCTGAGGCAATTTATCACAATCTTGTGAAGCAGAATGTTAAATGCACGCATTCTTGAATAGGAAATTCTTCCTTCTGTCCTTAACAAGTTCCAATGTAGCACGAGCAATAGAGACATTAATTGGTTGATATTTTCCTCTCTCAACCCCAATCACATCAGCTAGCATATCTACATCCACCACAAAATCCTGATCTCGGACACTAAAAGAAATTTTATTCGCATCCAATAAGCTGAGATTCGAATAAAAATATGCGATTAGTTCAAAGATAGGCTTCGTAGTGTCGAACGCAATTGTTCAAGTTGAAGAGAACGAAACTTTTCCCTCAAATTAACATGCACAGCATCAAGGAAATCAAAATCCACACTCCTAGGGTTTATCACCCCACGCTTCAACAATTTGGAGTATAGATCCTTCTGTTCCTTCGACCGAAACAAGTCTGTCCTTTTTCCTCGAATTTTTGCCGCAACACCCATTCTCGGTTGAAATTGACTGTACAATTTATCATCATCATTCCCATCTATCGGATTCAGTCCTCCAACACGCGGATCACTTGGGATATTTGCAAGGGATTCTTCTGCCATCCCCTTAGGAGCAATTCCCAAACGCTCCATAGTTCGCAAAAAAATGAACTCATTTCCATATCCCTTGTCCTTAAGAAACTCGTCGATGTAGTTCAATGGAGTACCGCTCCTCTTTAAAGCACGGTAAAGCTTATAAATAAAAGAGGGCTTTTGAGTTCTTACAGGAACAGCTCCTTCAACGATTTCTTCTTCTTCGGGATGACCAAGACCCCGTGAACTAGTTGGTGAAGAATGACGCCGCTTGAGAATGTTGTGGGCTCTGTTCTTGACGACCGGGTGACTCCTCTTCCTCGGTGAGATCAAAGTGAGTAGGCCCCTCACTCATTTGCCGTGGTCCCCTGCTTGCAATCCTCGAAGACTTTCTTGACGATGACATCTTTCACAGTCTTAAAAGATTCCGAACTTGACTTTTCCCAAGAAGATGATAACTTTTTCAAAGATTAAACAAGCGAAGAAGACAGTAGTGAAAGATCGATGCTTTTTAGGGTTTTTGAACAAAGAGGAACTGACTGTATGTAGGTCAGTCGAAGAGAGGTATACCAAGCGTCGTAAAGGAAAGTAAAAGATGCCCCTTTTAAAAAATAAATAACTGCCTTTTTCAAAATAGATACCTGCCATTTTTAAAATATTAACTCCTTTTTGAAAAAGAAAAAATTGCATTTATCACGGAAATTGAAGATAGCAAAAATCAATTATAGATAGATGATCGTACCTTTCCGAGATTTAATAATTAGAGAAAATAAAATAACCTACAATCAAGAACCTTGTTTGTATGAGTCGAAAGTCTCTAGACTTTAACTTCTTCAAGCTTCGGGATGTTGAGTCCGGAACGGATGATTTCAAATTGATTTTTCTCCAAAGGCTTTGTAAAATATCCGCCGCTTGGTTCTTTGAGTCAACAAACCGAATCAAAATCTCTCTATTTTGAACATGATCTCTAATGAAGTGATGTCGAATCTCTATATGCTTCGCTCTTGAGTGAAGGATTGGATTTTTGGTAAGATTGATTGCACTAGTGTTGTCACAGTTAATCTCCGTGCATGAATCTTCAATTCCAAAGTCTCTTAGCTGTTGTTTTATCCACAGAATTTGTGAACAACAACTTCCGAGAGCTACATACTCGCTTCGTCGTAGAAAGAGCTACCGTATTTTGTTTCCTTGAAAACCAAGGCACCGTCCCGTTTCCAAGTAGTTGACAAGTGCCCGAAGTGCTCTTTCTATCAACTCGCAACCAGCTAGATCTCAAGGCGAGTATCCAAGAAGAGTAAAGTCTCCCTTTTTAGGATACCAAAGACCGATGCTTGAAGTTGAAGTAATGTATTTGATAATACGCTTTGCAGCATTTAGATGAGATTCTTTAGGGTCTCGCTTGAAATCTAGCACAAATGCAAACACTAAACAAAATGTCGTGTCTAGAAGCGGTAAGATAAAGAAGTGAACCAATGATACTCCCGTATAGCTTCGGTCAACTTTCTTTCCTCCTTCATCTTTGTCTATCTTCAAAGAGCTTGACATTGGTATTTCAGTCTTTTTGCAATTTTCCAGTCAAAACTTTTTGACAAGATCATTAGCATATTTTTCTTGATGAATAAAAGTTCCTTCCTTCAATTGTTTCACTTGAAGTCCAAGAAAGAAGGTTAGTTCACCCATCATGCTCATTTCAAATTCATCCTGCATAGACTTAGAGAATTTCTTGCACAAACTTTCATTAGAGGATCCAAAAATAATATCATCAACATATATTTGAACAAGTAGAAAAAACTTTTGCTTTCTCTTTTGATAAATAGAGTAGTGTCTACTTTACCTTTAACAAAGCCATTTTGAATTAAAAACTTACTCACTGTCGTACCAAGCTCGAGGTGCTTGCTTTAAACCATACAAGGCCTTTTTCAGTCTGAATACTGAGTCTGGTTTCTTTGGGTCTTCAAACCCAGGTGGTTGTTCCACATAGACTTCCTCATGGATAAATCCATTCAGGAAAGCACTTTTGACGTCTATTTGGAATAACCTAAAATTCTTATAACAAGCAAAAGCAAGTAATAATCGAATTGCTTCTAACCTTGCTACTGGTGCGTAAGTCTCGTCATAGTCTATCCCTTCTTCTTGCGTATATCCCTTGGCCACGAGTCTTGCTTTGTTTCTTATGACTTTTCCTTTTTTGTTCATCTTGTTCCCGAAAACCCATTTAGCTCCAATAATAGATTTACCTTTTGGTTTAGGAGTCAACTCCCGACATCATTAATGCTGAATTGTCTCGAGTTCTTCTTGCATAGCTTCAATCCAGCTTTCATCGATAAAGCTTCTTCTATGCTTTTGGGTTCTATTTCGAAATAAGAGCCACAAAGACTAGACTCTTCGCGCCTTTTGGATCTTGTGCGAATTCCTTCATTAATGTCGCCAATAATGAGATCTTTGGGATGACCGGACTTATGCTTCCATTCTTCGATTGATTTTTCAGGTTGATGATCACTTCCTTCATTTGAATCTTCGTAACCACTTGTTGCTGGTCTTTCGTAGTCTCGAGTTGCTTCTTTAGACTTCATAGAGTCCGAAGCGTTCGCATTCTTCAAGATGAGTCTCGAACGATTCATTTTGCATAGAATCTTGGAATTTGACATTCATTGATTCTTCCACAGATTGAGTTTTCTTGTTATAGACTCGTAGGCTTTGCTCGAGGTAGAATATCCAAGGAAGATGCCTTCGTCTCGATTTTTCTTCAAACTTGCCAACTCGATCATTTGCGTTTTTCAAAATAAAGCATTTACATCCAAACACATGAAAGTATGAAACAATGGGTTTCTTTCCTTTGAATAACTCATAGGGGTTTTTTCCAGAATTGGTCTTAGAAAAACTCTATTAATGATATAACATGCTGTAGAAACTGCTTCAGCCCAAAAACGCGAGGAAATGTTGCTTTCAATTAAAAGAGTTCTAGCCATTTCTTGAAGCGACCTATTCTTTCTTTCCACAACTCCGTTTTGCTCGGAGTATATGGAGAGGAGAATAAATGCTGAAAACCGGATTCATCACAAAATTTTGTAAAATCTTGATTTTCAAATTCACCTCCATGGTCTGTTCTTATACTTGAAATAACATATCATTTTTCATTTTGAACCTTTTTAGCAAGCTTTTCAAAGTAAGAGAATGTTTCGACTTACTTGCCGGAAATATACCCAGGTAAATCGTGAGTAATCATCCACAATTACTAGGCAATATTTCTTACCTCCAATGCTTTGTGTTTTGGTTGGTCCAAAGAGATCCATATGTAGAAGCTGCAGTACACGATTAGTTGAAACTTGATTTATTGGTTTAAGGGAATTTCTTACCTGCTTTCCCAATACGCATGGAGTGCATAGATCAGACTTTTGGTATGATAAATTGGGTAAACCACGAACAAGCTTCTTTGATGAAATTTTAGCTATCTCGCTTCATATTGATGTGCCCAAGCTTTACGTGCCATAAGTTCGCTTCGTCTTGAATTGAGATCGACATTTCGTTTCATCCGGTTTCACGTCCAAGAGGTAGATATTTCCATGTCTTCGACCCATAAATGACCGAGTAGAATCTTTACTGGTTCCTGAACATATTCCCTCTTGAAAGTTTATTTTGAAACCGGTATCACACAGTTGACCGATACTGAGCAGATTGTAGTTGAGTCCTTCCACTAGGGAAACATTACTTATTGTGAGGTTTCCAATCTTTACAGATTCCAAACCCCACAATTCTTCCTTTGTCTTTGTTTCCTCCAAATGAGACTTTTCCACCATTTACTTGAACGAGCTTTATGAAGCAATTTGAATCTCCCGTCATATGTCTTGAGCATCCACTATCCGTATACCATTTTACCTTTTTCTTGATAGTGACTCGCATTTAAAAAGGAGACTCAAGCTTTCTTTGGTACCCATATTTTCTTGGGTCCATTGGTGTTAGTATGATATGCGGTTTTTGCCCATACCTTTTTAACAGTTTCCAAACCATAGAACATTCCTTTTCAAAATGATCTGTACTATTGCACTTTGAGCATCCGAGAGCATTTCGTCCTCTTGGTTTTACAAAAACCTTTTCGAAATGATTTTTGTAAGCATTTCTTGTGAGTCTTTGCTTAATTCTTTCCTTCACTTTAGGAAAATCAATTAGAGGAATGGTTTCCACTCATTCCCAGCACCATATTTATTGAAATAAGGTCTTTGTGCTGAAAGAATTTTCTCAAGTTTCTCATATCCTATTGAAAATCTTTTTGAAATATTTGATATGTCAATTTTTAAAAATTCATTTTCTTTTAAAAGATTTTCTTCACTTTCTTTGAGAGTAGAAACATTCATGTTTGAACATTTCAACTTTTCTTTCAAAGCATTTTCCCGTGTTTTTTTAGTGTAGAGTTTTCCTTTTTGAGTTCGGAAATCCTTTTAAGAGAAGTCTTAAGACTAGAACACAGCTCATCAATGTATTTAGAAACTTTAATAGGGATTTTAAAGTTACTTACCTCAAACTCACTGTCTGAGTCTGAGTCTGAGTCTGTCTCGGAGTTTGAATCTGAGTCCGATTGTGCCATAAGACATATATTGGCATAATCATCATCACTTTCTTCACACTCGTATCACTCCGGTGTTTCGCTTTAAGAGCCTTTCGATACTTTTCAGCTTTTCCTTTCTTCTTCCTCGAAGAGGACAGTTAGATCCGATGTGTCCTTTTTTCTTACATTCAAAGCGAGACTATATCTTTGTTTGATTCATCATCCTCAACAGACTTAGTCTATTGCTTTTGAAAACTTTGTTTCTTTGGATTGAATCTTCTTCCTTTTCTGTTCAGCTTTCTGAATCTTCTTATCATAAGTGCAAGCTCCTCATCATCCATATCGCCTTCAGAATCTGTAACATCAGAATCATCATTGGATTTTAATGCAATGGATTTCTTACCTTTAGGAAATTCATCTTCATTGATTCGTTCCACTTCATAAGACTGAAGAGTTCCAACCAACTCATCGACAGATAGTGGCATGATTCTTTGTGTCTCTCTTATTGAGGTCTTTATGTGATTCCAATCCTTGGAGAGTCCACGTAATAGCTTGTTTACTTTCATGGGATCGAAATTGGTTGACCTTGATTTTCAAGACCATTCACGATTTCGTAAACGACTAAACATGTCGCTTATAGATTCTCCCGAATTCATTTTGAAGGCTTCGTATTGACCGAGGAGAATGTTGATTCTAGTCTCTTTCACTCGATCAGTTCCTTCATAGGTAATATGTAATCTATCCCAGACTTCTTTTGCTGTAATACAAGAAGATGTTCTGTTATATTCAGTAGGTGATAAGGCACAATATAAAGAATAAATTGCTTTTGCGTCAAGAGCTTGTCTCTTGATTATCTCTTCCTGAGTCATTTCATTAGACTCAATAGTATCTTTTCCTCTCTCTCGAGACAGATGCGCTTTTAGGAGTGATTCCTTTTTCTACAACGTCCCATTCCGAGGATCCTTTGATCTTAAGAACGCTTTCATCTTGTTTTTCCGATGTTGTAATCCTTTCCGTCAAAGTAAGGAGGTCTTGTATTGCTTTGCCCTTCCACCAGCCCTGGAGCTAACATACTAGCCATGGATCTTTAACTCTGAAGTAAAACACTTCAAACAAAATGAGTACACAAGCTCTGATACCAATTGATATAGCTAGTATAAACACCTAGAGGGGGGTGAATAGGTGTAAAAACAATTTATCAAGATACGAAAGCAATACTAGGCAAACAATAGAAAGAATGTCCTCTAAAACAGATTATGATCAAAATAAACAGAGAGTAGGGAAGAGAAAAATTGAACACATGATTTATAGTGGTTTGGCTTATTCCAAGCCTACGTCCACTCTTTCGCACCGACATCCCACCGACCGGATTTCACTATGAACAAAAGAGAAGTTACAAAGAATGCTTTCCCTTGATTCCACAAAGTGTAGATATTTTACCACACTTCCTCAAGGTATCTCAAAATATAGACTCTCTTTTGCGTACAAGATTTAGCTCAGTAAATGAATTGACTAAGAATAAGAAGCTTCAGACTTTGGAATTCTTCTATCGTGCACACACCCTTCGAACAACTGAAACGTCTTCCTTATATACTCTTTTATGCCATCATACCCGTTGGCACTTACAAAAGGAATTCTTCCAATCTTCCCGTTGGGCAGAATCAATTAGGAAGATCATTCGAGCCATTAAAGGAACATGTCGATAGCCCATCAATCCTGCTCGCCCATACAATCAGGATCTCGGTTTCCATAAGTAGAACCTTCCAAGTATGCTTCGCCAATTATCGGATCTTCAATCAATCTTGATTCGAATAAAGAAATCCGTTATGTCATATCCAGCCAAGAGATCTTCGTCAGTCGATAAGATCAAATCCTTAACGAAACACACAAATTCCGGATAGACCTTCTTCGACAAACTACAGATTGTCAATGGGAATAGACTTTGAGTCTTGAGTCCGCGAGTCTAGCGAGTCAAAGGTCTTCGACTTTAGATAGTAGAGTCTGCAAATCTTCAGACTAGACTGATGGAAATGTTTTGTCAGCTTCAAAATATTCCAGAAAGATTTCTCCAACAAACGAGAGAGGTTGAGTGTGTTTATAAAAAGAATTTTGTTAATGAGCATCACATGAGCATCAGTTAAAAAACCAAATGATGAAATTTTATAATTTTAATATACTTATTACTCTCGTGTAATACATAATCAATACTTCCAAGATTGAAAGGGGTCATGTTAATGACACTGCTACGAGAAGTAGTCAAATCATTGATTCATGTTTCAACCATGGAATGATACGCTTCTCAATTGATTGGGCAGGCGAGAATGTTAAATTAGGTAGATAGGGTTTTCTAGACTAGTACATGGGTCCCCCTTCTTTCCAACAATCGAAGTGGCCGGTCTCGGATAATGGCTCATCTAGGGTCTAGAATCTTAGCCTTAGACCACTCACAAGCGAGCCTTTTTATTTGAGTATCCGTAAACATATTCCTAAACTTGTCCTTTACCAATCGTGTTCGGTACAAGCATAGCCCTTTTTTAGCCCAACCTTTGACTGACCCGGCTAAGGACAGACCCCTACTCGTTGGCGCACTCAAAAAAGGTTCCGTTCTCCTTTATTCTTGGGGTGAAATGAAATTCATCATGATGGAGATTAAAGGCTGATTGCAAATCAACATTACACTCATATGATCTTTCACCAGATGGTGTTATCTGGCTCCTAACGCTATGTTTGGGAATTGAGGAAATTGAACGGGAGAAATCTTTTGTAAGAAGTAAAAAGAGGGTAAACTTATAATAGCAAACATTTTCTTTGCAATTTCTTCTCCATCATGCTTCCAAACATAGAGCAGAAAAGATAAATAGATGTGTTGACACCGAAATAACAAACTCTTAATATTGAAGAGCAATGAGTTCGATCGATTATAACAAAATTTGGTCGAAACGGAAGTCATTGGTCAATAAGACAAACTTATTGGTTGTGAAAGAGTTTGACAAACACACATCGCGGACGTTCTCGACAAAAGCCTTAACCAGGATTTAAAAGAAATTAATTGACAACAGAATAGAAGCCTGTCAATGCTTTAGTCAAAAACAAAAATAGTGGAATTGACACGAGCACATTGCCACTGAGTGGTTATGTCAACATTCTCCGAATTTGCAACTTCTTTTAGATGAATATTACTAGATAATAGGAAGGTTTATAACTTTTAATTAATAACTACAAATAAGATCAAGAGATTACTTATGAATTCAAAATCCATAACTGTTTCTAGTAACTAGCGTGAGTGGGATATAAACGTCCATGCCATAGTCTGGGTAGAACAACCCCTACGAGCACACGTACAATCAATGACAGGATGTCAATTTATCTTTAATTTCCTCTTACTTCATATTTCCAACAATCTTTCAATTTCCAATGTCATTTAAATCCTTGCAACTTTTCGTTTTCTATACCTATCCTTTACATTTCATTACGACTCATGCTATTTACTTTCCTGTCCAAAATTAACAAAGAGCCCTTTCACAATCTTTGACGTTTTTATTTGATCCATACTCACTCTAAAGAATTTTTTACTCACTTTCTGGGTGAAAGAAAAAGATGAAGCTAGAGAATGAGGTGGTAGACGATAGGTTTAGCATAGAAACGCAAGTGTCCAACGTATAAGCTAGACGGTAAGCCATCTTCTTCTTAAGTGAAGAACAAGCGAGCGGGCGAATATGGGCCCCAGCCCAAGGAGACACCAGGGCCCACATCTCACAGCTCAGGCCCGTCAACGATATTGGGCCCAACGGGCCCAACTGCGCACCGACTCTCCCAGTCTTCTAGATCGATTCGACGAGAACCGGCGTTGCTACCTTTCTGATCAAGCTAGGGATTTCCAGCGTCTCCTCCGGACGGAGATCGCCGACGATGGAGTCCGAGAAGTCCAAGGCCGTGATCGGCGTCGTGCGGGCGTCGCGGCCCCTGTTCCGGAGCCGCCACGACCGCCTCGCCTTCGCCGTCCACGCGTCGTTCCTCGCCTCCGGCCACTCGCTCGCCGCCACCGGCCCCGCCGCGTACGCCGCCGACGCCCTCTCCTCTCCCTCCACCGGTGAGTCGCGCATCGTGCTGTTAGTTGCGCGCGTTTCGCCCGGGGGTTTCGGGAATGAATTTCTCTGACCGGAGAGCTTCGAATTTTTTGGGTTTTTGGCCGTGCAGAGGAGGTTGGGATCGAGGGCTGGAACGAGGCCGACGACGAGTACGCGTTCGTGTACGTGAGCCCCGGGGACTCGAAGAAAGTGTTGGTGAAGTGCCTTGCGATGGACGACAAGCTGGTCGTGGATGCTTTGAAAGACGGGGCTGCCGAACCTGTTCATCTCGAGATTGAGTATGCGACTTGGTCCTTTTGGATTTCCTTACTTCCGTGCTGCGATATCGAGCATCTTGTATTTGATTCTCCGTTTTTTCGGTTTTAATTTTGTAATTGATCGATATTTTCCATCGCCGGCAGCGTTGATGAGTTCATCGGGGAGGATGGAGCTGCGAGTTACTCTGGTCAGTTCAAAAATCTGGATAAGTTGGTGAAGAGTTTGGATACGGAGATATTGTCAAAACTGAATGGCTCATCGGCGCCTAGTTCGTCGACGAATGCTGTCGGGTAATTTGGTTCGATTTATGCTTTATGTTGATAGCGCCATGTAGGTAATTTATTTTGCTTAGGAAGAGAGATCTTTTGATTGTGGAGAAGATTGATAAGCAAGGGGAAAGGATGGACCTTTCCTTACGTGGATGAAAAGATTTGGTTGCTGTGGTATTTCATCGAATTCCCACTCAGAACTTAGGCTGTTGTGCCTCTGGAATGTGGCTCGAGTTTTTATGGAGTGCTGTTGGAGGGTCTTGCAGTATATTGCCTAGTTGTCTGTGCTTTTTATTTTTATTTTTTTGGTTATTTTTCAAGTTAGAGTGAGTATGAATTCATTTGAGGATGACTGAAATGCGGTCCCATTCTTATCTGAGCCAGATCATAGTGTTCATATTTGCTTATAAACAATAAATTTTTCTTTCTTTTCACACTTTTTCTTTGGCATGGAAGTTAAATGATTTGTGCATAGCATTTGTACACCAGTCAAGAGCATAAATGCTTATGCTTTGGGGATGCTTGTTTTAGTGGCTCTTCTAAGTTGTTTGAGAGTGATTTGATGACTAAGAAGTCTGCCAAAGTTTTGTCAAGGGGGTAGACAATGTACTGCTGTAAATCAAGAAAGCTGCTTGGGGAGGTACTTTTTGATTTTTTTCCCTTGGCTCAAATTGAGAGCATCCCATTTGTGTGGCTCTGGCCTTTTGACTTTTAGCTATGCTTCTGACTCTATCTTGTCTTAGCTAGAGTGGTTCTATATGTAATCTTTCACTTGCTTGATAGCTTCCATGCGAAAGGGGTACTGAATGAATTATAAAAGCAAATGACAGTTTTGGTCTTTTAATATACTTCCTATGCCTGGTCAGAGAAGTTCATTCTGTAATACTATGTGATTTGCTCCCTACCTTTTGTTGGAAAGATGATATTGCGATCGTATGATCATGTTCTATTTAGCTTACTTTGGATATTCTAATCGAGAAGTTCTTTAGCTTTCATGTTTAATTTTCCATAGTCGTTTGCCACAAACTTTAACAAGAAAGAGTTCTTATGAACTTCTTGTTTGGGCTCAATCAAGTGTTATGTAGTTATTTGACTTGAATCCCATTTATTTGATTAGTTATATGAGTGATGTAATTAAGCTCTCTGTGTGAATTGGGAGTTAGGTCTTCAAACTCTTTCCATTCTATGCTGTACGTGGCCTCATTTAGTCTGCATAATGATCTATATGCATATGTAATTGCATGTGTTGTATGGTTTGTTATAATTTCTCTCCATTCTCCAATGAGATATGTTTGATAATGGTCGTGTGTATGGTTATTGAGCATCCTTTGTTCTACATGAAAGCAAACAGTTGTCTAGAATGTGATTTGGTTTCTAGTGATGAAATCTGTCATAGTGATCATTCACTTGTTTCTGCTATTGCCATATAAGGCAGCAACACTACAGGCATTTAAGGTACAACAGTGGGTAAAATGAAGTTTTAGATGGTTGTCTGCTTTAACATGTGCGTTCTTTTCGGAGATGCATAGCTAGATTTTGCATTGAGTTAGATTTTTCATCTTCATTTCTATGATTTATATTTTAAAAGATGTCTTCTTCCTCATTTTCAGAAGAGAAAATAGTGAAGGATCAAGACAACCTATTGATGAGCCTGGTATTGCAGCTCGTGAACCTTGGGGTCCGCAAGTTCATCCTTCAGGGTCTCTCTCTCTCTCTCTCTGCTTGTTTGTGTGTGCACGAGCGCGCAAAGATCCTGACAATCTTATCCAGTGTCTTTTAAACTGGGGGCAATGGAAGTACCTAATTACTGCTATAAATGTGGTTTTGAGAGATGTGAAAGCTGAACTGCTAATGTTGCCAATTTCCTAAGGTTGTTGTATTTTGATAATATATTTCATCTAGAATGTTGCACAAGTCCCCTTGGAGTTGCTGTTTCGAATTACAGCAAGTCTAATTCTTTTTGCCATATGAGACTCTTAATAATAATTATCTTTTCCATTACTCATCAGCTATGAATTGCAATGAGGGGGTGGCAAATGCCTACATTGTGATATGGCAATTCTGGCCAATTCGATGTCGCTAAAATAGGATATAACTAGGATAAGTGAACAGGATGTGTAGAAAAAGCAAGTAACATAGAATGAATATGTATCAGTCTCTTATTGATATAACAATATGTGGAAGGAGCTGTCTGTCCTTTGGATAACAAGAGTCTGAGAATCAACATATATTCTGTTCTGTGGTGTGTGGAAAATGAGAGTATTGCATGTTTAAATATGATATTCATGAATAGTTTCTGGGTGTGAAGTAGTAGTTGGAGAGCCAGCTTAGAGCAGTATTATCCTCTTTGTTTATGGGACTTTTTGTTTGGTCCATATTGGAAATATCTTGCCACTTCTGATTATATGCAAGTACATTGTATAAAGTCTTATCAATCAAAATTGTTTTTAATAAGCATATCTTCTCAATTAATTTTATATGTCGTATTATATTTTTGCCTGAAAGCAAAAAAGTTACTGTTCTATTGTTGCTTCTTGCATTGAATGCTCTTTTTGTTTCTTTTCTCTTTTGTTTTTGGTTTGCGCACAGAGTTGTAATTCCTCCTGTTTATCCTCTTGGTGGCAACGACCTTTTTCCTGGGCCTGGGGCTGGAATGTACCCAACCAGGTTCTTTGCTGATCTTTGCTTATTATATATACATTTCTTTTATGCTTACCTTTCCGGATTGATTAGAAATTAATTTTTTATTTATTTATTTTCAATGCAGGGGTGGTTATGGTAGCAGTGGGAGTATGCTTTTAGGTTTGTGTAGTTTCTTTGTAAATTACGTATTTATAGCTCTTTCTCAATCACTGATTTTCGAGAGATTAACAAGGGTGGCAATCTGAGCATGCAGGACCTAATGATCCCGGTTGGTTTGGTGGAGATGCTGGACGTCCTGGTTTTCCTGGAGCTCAACCGTGAGCATCTTCTCTCCCTGTCTCCCTCTCTGTGTGCGCACACGCTTGTTGACCTTCAACTTGATCATTTGAAACAGGGGTGCCCCTCCAGGTGCTCGTTTTGATCCATATGGTCCACCTGGTGTGCCTGGTTTTGAGCCAGGTCGATTTGTCAGGTAGTTCTATCTTCTTTATATCTTCTTGCCTTGAAGTCCGGTCTTGCATAATCATTTCATTTGTGGCTGATTAACATCTGGTCTCGCATAATCATTTCATTTGTGGCTAATTAACATTCTAATGTCTCATGTTACTGGAGTTTGGTGTGGGAATTGTTTGTGAGGGAATAGTAAAAAGAGAGCGACAAGGCTGTGGAGTATAACCGCATATGTTCAAATTTGTAATCGGAGGTTTTGCAAGGTTAAGGAATTGTTGTTTTTTGGTCATTTGGCTAATAGCTTATTAGGAGGGGAATAATAATGGAAGGAGAAACTAATACACAGTTACAATCTTTAAGTTGCAATTCAGTTAAATGATAGCTAAAATGTTTTCGGTAGGTGAGACTGAGAGAATCCTCATTTTGAATGAATCAAATGTTCGTATCTATTGTGACTGCGCAATGGAATGCTGAATGCATGCGGCCTGAGATTTTTCCTTTTCTAGTCTTTTAACATCTTCGCCAAACTTCATATCGACAGAAACCCAAGGAGACCTGGTAGCGGGACACACCCAGACTTGGAGCACTTCCGGGACGGTTCGTATTTCATCTGATTCCAACTGTTTGTAGATTCTTGCCCTTTTCTACTCGACGAGAAGAGAATCTACGAGGAAGAGAGACGGCGATAGTAAAATGCTGCTGCTCAGAAACATCCTCCTTTTACCCCTTTACTTTGCTCTTATAATCTGCTTTTTTGTCTGCGTGGTCGAATGGTTCTGTATATTGCTGTGATAGGTTCTTGATTGGGATAGTAATGGTTTAATATTTTTAAATTCCCACGGGAGAGCAAAAAAGTAATTGTTAGTAATATTTAGTTTTAAACAAACAACAAATGGGCTCGCACGGAGGAGGCCCTCCAAACAAACAGTGAATCTTATTGGTGGAATAAGGGCTCAACCTTTGGCGCACTGAGCTTTATAAGCTCTTGATTGATCGAATGTGCTCGAGTGGATTTCCCTTCAGAAGCCATATGCAGAGAATCATTTCTCGTCTTCACTTTAATTACCCAAACAAAACAAAAGAAGACGAAGAAATCAATCAAAATAAAAAGCCTGGAAAGAGATTGGGCTGCATCAAATCATTCTATACGAAAAACGCCCGACATGGACGGAGCTTCTATTTTCCATTTTCTTACGCACCTTCAGGAACGTCAAGGAAGTTTAAAATCATGCGGTCAGACCTCTCTCTCTCTCTCTCTCTCTCTGAGTTTCTAGAAGACGAATTTTCAACATGGATTCATTTTCAACCAAAGGGGTCACTTTCTTCTAGAATAAATCTTACGCCGTCCTTTTAAGATATGGTTAACAGGTGGTTTTCAACTGCTTTGATATTACATATATTAGCGAACTCTTGTCAGTAAAGTTGTATCAGTCGGTCGGAGACGCGTCGAAGAGGAATGGCGATTCTTGAAACATTCAAGCCTCCCACGTCGCTTATCGTCTTCTTGGTTGTGCTTTGTCTTGGCTCGGAGATGAAATCAGTATCCACAGAGGCGAGGAGTCTCGCCAGCATCCCATCTCACCACAGTAAGCATCTTTCTCACTCTCTCCCGATAGGATACGCGTTAGCCCACATTCTTCCGGGCCACATGGAGTGAGGATTTACCGATCTCTTGATTTTGTGGATATCTACGACAAATTGATCGTTAATTGTGCGTTGCAATCATGTATAGGGTATTCGAAAATCTTCGGCACGCTTGGAATCGTCTGCAAGTGCTGTGACCGTGCCGGTGGTGAATGCACCGATATGCACACCGGGTCTTGTTCCAATCTTCGTTGCTTTCCGTGGAAACTTAGTTGATGCATACCAAAAGCCCCGTTGTTTTGTTTTCTCTTTCTTTTCCCATATTTCTCATGCCGTAGACAGCTATAGAATTAGAAAGAAAGCTGAAAAACTCCATACAAAGAGATTAGATTTTGAGTACAGTGTTTCGTTTAGTACAACTTTGCCCTATTATTCTCTTTCATTAGCGGACTCTAATACTAATATTTTTTAGGCAAGTCATAGCATTGAGCTTTGGAGGATGTTACATTTGTGAAACTTGATATTTCTTACAAGTTCATATCGAATTCTTGTAAAAACATGTTGGGACTTCCTGGGAATATGGATTGGATCTATATACGAAATATATAGAAAAATATGATAACTATGACACCTGCAATTTTCTTTCAGCTGCCATCCTCCACCGTCGTCGTCTTTTTATTAGCGTTCTCCATTATTATCGTGCAGGCAAATTCACCGCTGCCTCCTCCGAATATGTGCCGATCTCAGACTCTCTCTCTCTCTCTCTCTCTCTCTCTCTCTCTCCCCGTTCAAGTGTGCACGCAAATAATATGTCAATCTTGACATCGACTCAATGAGCATTCAGCTCCATCTCTTTGTTGTCGACGTCCATCTCAATCAGCTACTCATCGTCATCGCCTATGGAATCCCAGGTCTAGAGGCAGTGCCTCCGATTTTAAATCTATCGACATCTCAAACGGAAGTCGACCTCGTTTCGATATCAAAAAGGGGGAGAGGCAGCCCCTAGAGGTGACTCTCCTTAGGTGATGTTTGCTTGTTGTGCTGCCCTGGTATAAACGAAGCGGCGTTGACTTCGCCAATCGCAGCAACGCGCACTAAGTCAGAGAGGGACGGTTAGATAGGGTTTGGTGTTTGATTTGGTGTGGAAGGATCAAATGGAGCGAACCAATTTCAAAATCTCACGAGCGAATCGAGAGATCAATTAGGACACATAGAATCCCCATCCGCTGAGATGAACGTCAAGAGCTCAAAGCACTCTTCTATGCACATTAAAAGCGCTTGCAACGTGTCGCTTAATGCGAACTCGCCGGTCAATATTCAGGATGCTCTCTAATAAAGATATTTAGATATCTTCTTACTTAAGTGACCGTTGCTAATTGCTTGATTTGATTGGATGTATGAGTTGAGTGTTGATATTGGATGAATGAAATGAATGACAATAATGACGGTCGAGGTGGCGGCCAAGGAGCCAAAGGAGGCAGACGTGAGCTTGAAGACGGGCAGTCCTCGGTGGCGGTCCAAAGCGACATTAGCATAGTCTAACTTAGTTTAGCTTAGTACTAACTAGGTTAGCTTGCTGAAAACTTTAGGTCCTAATTAGTTTAGATTCTATTCGATAAAATCACGTTAGACTTACAATCACCTTTAAACTAATGGTTAGAATAGCTTAGATTAGCATTTGGATAATAATATGATTGGATTTAGGCTCCCCTTTAAATAGGTTTAGTCTATAATCCCAAGCTTATGGGGATTTATGTCCCAAGGCTTAATAAGAAAGCATTGTACATTCTTTGCCTGGCTTAGTATCGGGCTGTTATTTGACCTTGTAATAATCTTTGTCCAACTTGTATTGGGTTTTCCTTTCCCACCTTTACTTTTAAGCCATTTCATTACTTGGTTGTTTCTTTACGGCACTACATTTCAATATATTGTTTGTTAATTTCTTTTTTATATACATTAAGTCTAGTTTAGAATTAAATAATAAACCCGTCAAGAGCACAATGCATGACCACTTAGATAACAACTTTCCAAGTTGAAGGTATCAAAAGGATGTTAATAGAAATATTAGCGTAATCAAGTCTTCAAAATTAGAATTTTTGGTTGTGTAGGAAATGAAAAAAACCTCCTACATGTCATTTGGTTTCTAGCCAACTTCAAATGGCTAATAGCAACTCTTAGGAAATAATTAGGTTGTTTAGAGCTTAAAAACAAAGCCCAACATCATGTGAGGTATCGAATTGGGAGAGCCCGCACTTTTAATCGATAGACCCCTTGGATTGTCATCTTGTGGTAAACCATTTGGACAATCTTTCAAGCAAAACCTCTAAACTTGTTTCTAGAATTCCTCAGTATAGTCAAGACATTGCCTCACGAGGTTCTAACTTCGTGCATTTCATTGGGTAAAACATGCAAAAACGAAGCACCGCCAAATACTTGAAGAAGATTTTAATTAGTAACACTACTAAACAAGCGCTTGTAAGGAGACAAACTCATTGAGATTAAACGATAAAGCATGATGTTTTCCCAACTTATCCAACAAGCAATCGAGAAGTTTATTGTCAATAGAACATATGTGACCACTTAAAATCCAAGTACATAATCTAAAGAAAGAAGTATGACTTAATCGAGAATGTAAAGTTTCATATGACACCATGGTAGCACAAATTAACAAAAGATTTTGGAAACTTTAAAAAGATAAGCTCAAGTAGGGGTCTACTTTATGGCCAGTCTCAATTGTCCATCTCGTCAATGAATTGTGCGCACGATATACATGAGAAGAGAAGTGAATGTCAAGACCAAGTTCACATAGTTGTCCCACATGTATCAAGGTTAATGAAAATATAAGAACCATGAAAGTGTTAGGTAAAGACAATGCCGACGTTGAAATATTTTTTTGTATGACTGACTATCATTTGTGTGTATTAAAGATGCTTGTGAAGTGAATGACTTGGACTTAAACAAATCAGAGTTGGAAGTCATGTGATTGTAGTAGGTAAAATCAAAGCGTCATAAATTGAAAGTATATGAAATGACAAATAAAGAAAAAGTGTTAGTGATGGAGACATAGCAGTATTAAATTCTTGAAGAATGGAACAAAGATCCTCCAAATATAGAATAATGAACGATTCATCGAGGGAACCCTCAATGGTAATAGTAGTAGACAGGTGTGCATGTGGATCTTTGCCTCGGGATTGGTTATCTAATCTTGTGGGTTGCTTAGATTGTAGTTTGATAGTAATTGGATGCTAGGGGTGCGCATGGCAACGTTTCTCTTCCGGGGAAGAGTTTTTTTTTTCAGAAATAGTTTTTTTCTATTTCTATTCCGGGAAACAATTTCTGAGTAAAAGAACCCGTTTGGTAACTATACAAAATTTCTACTTTTGGAATAGAAAAAGAATAGAAATGCGTTTGGTAACACAACGATTCTTTTTTGTATTTATCTATTTTTTATTCTTGCTCATGGATTGTCGGCAGCCGACGACCGGTCCGGGGTGGCTGCAGCAAGAGTGAAGAATATAAGAAATTTATTTTTTTTGACTTATTTCTAGAAATTGTTCTCGGGACAAGAAGCAATTTTTTTTTTGTTTCTCGTTTCTGCTCCAAATCTATTCTTGAGCTAACTTTCTATTCCGGGGAATAGAAAAACAAGTTGGCGTTACCAAACGGATTTATGTTTTTTTTTTTTATTTCGGGGAACAAAAGAACAGAAATTCTTAGGAAGAGAAATGTTACCATGCGCCCTAGGTGACCATGTCAACAACGAAGCCCACAAGAGGCTTGTGTGATGAGGCACTGCAATTTTTGTAAGAGTAGAGAAAGAAAGGTATTGCGTTGCGCCTTCGAAATAGGTAATTGAGTCTCCTCAGTCAACAATTATGAGACATGTGCCTGAAACGAGGTAAAGGATCTTCATGGAGAAGTGAAGCTTCCACAAGTTCAAACTCATCGTTAAGCGCCATAAAAAATTGCATAATAAGCATAAAATCATGATATTTAGCAAACTTGTGAGCATCAAAATTTGCATCCCATTATGGCTCAAGTGAAATTAATTGATCCCAAAAAGCATGCATGGAGGATAAAAACCATTGGTGGGCCGACTTGTCCCGTTGATTCCTTAAAAGTTGATAATTGATGGGCAAGTTGGCAAGTAGATCTCAGGCTTTGTTTGCTGTATTGATGCAACCAAACAAAGATTTAATAGATGTAATCAAAGTATTTTGAAACCTCATTTAGGATTTGATAATTCTTGCCATCCCACTCATCCAAATATTTAGCAACTATGTCCTCACTCTCACCAGTAGTCTTAGGGTGCGTTTGGTTGGACTTTTGGGGAAAACCTTTGGGAAAATGCAAAGGACTTTAGGTTGAAGAGGCTTTTCAGAATGTAAATTGTGTTTGGTAAATTGTAATCTGAAAGTCTACTGTGAAGTACTTTTGAGCAAAATAGTGTTTGGAAAGACTATATTTACAAAGGACTTTTGTGATAAAAAAAATTATCAAAAGAAAAATAAAGAAAATTGGCCGACAAGGGCGGCGGCCGCCGGTGATCGAAATCATTGCCGGCGGCGATCACAAAGGCGGCCGACATCCGACTCGAGCAGCCCCGAAGACGACGAGGAGGGTTGCCCGGGGTCGAGCGACCCCCGAAGACCACCGGCAAAGGCCGCCCGGGTTGGGCGACCTTTGGCGACCCCCGTTGCCCCCGGATCTGGGGTGGTGAGGTCGCGCAACGCTGCCACGACCTCCAGCAACCCTGGATTTGGGGCGGCGAGGTCGCGCGATGCTTTGTCGCGACCTAGATCTCGGGGCGGTGAGGTCGCGGGAGGACCTCGCCGCCCCGATCCACGCGACGCCGCTGCGACCCGGATCCGAGGGCGACGAGGTCGCGCGACCTAGATCGGGGTGGCAAGGTCCTCTCGCGACCCCGCCGCCCCGCATTTGGGTTGCGGCGACCCGGACCTCGTTGTGACCCAGATGGCGCGGCGGTTGCGCCACCCCTTTACGACGGTCATTTGGGCGACGGTCGCCGGCAACTGCCTGCCCTTCGCCGGCGACCGCTTGCGGAGAAGAAGAAGAAGATGATGAATAGTGAGGGCAAAACCGGAAAAACGAAAAACTAACGAGGATAATTTGGGAAGAAGATTTTTTATTTAGCCCCTCCTCATCATGCCGAGAAGGCTTAAAGCCCAAGGCAGCCCCCAACTTGCCTTGGGCTTTCAGCCTTTGCGAGGCTGGCATTCTCCAATTGAGGGTTGAAATTTTTTTACCAAACACCCCTACATTGGCCCAAAGATCTTTAGGGGCTCAAAGTGGCTTCTCAAGGCCACTCCCAAACACACCCTTAATAGGCTCAAGAATATTACTAATGAGTAACGCCAAGACCTATGTCCTTCTACAGAACTTGACATTTTACTAAGCCCTTTGAAAATTACTTGATCCATTTAAAATGGTTGAATGAATAGTGAAACTTTCATTTTATCCACCACGTTATCAGTGAAAACAATAGAATGGATTTAAAAAAGTGAAGAAAACAACACATTTGTGGACAGATTTGGAGAAATAAGGTCATAAATAGGCTCAACACTTAAGACATTCCTCTAGAACCGGTCTGAAGTTTCTGAGAACTTGTCTGAAAATTATTGAACCGTCTAGGTCTATTGAACAGAAAACCGGTTGGCTTGAGCAGGCTAAGTTACTGTAAGCTGACGCGGCAAATGACATGTGCTCGTGGCTGCAGCTTACATGTTGATGATGTCAGCAAACACTAGTGCAGAAGCTTCCGGGCGTGTGAGAGGCGCGTGAAGTAACTCATCCCCTGGTGGGGCGGCGCGTGTTAACGTGGGGCGGCGCATGGGGCGGCGAAGCGCGACGACTTAAATATCCCTAAACGCAGTTCCATGTGTAAATTCTTAGTAACCGTAACTAATGCCCAAACATGAAATGCAAGGACGCAGTGCATATTATCCGAAATTTTTTTGATAGATATTAAATTCCAATTTTATCTTTATCTTTGCTTTTTTAGGTTAGAAAATGCAGTGAAAACCTTTGGGTAAACTTAGGCGTCAATCAAGAGAGATAAAAAAGTCCGAGGCGTAATAAGGTGAGGAATGTATATTCATGATGAGACTGATATATACTATATTTTTTAGGCAAGTCATGCACGTGAGCTTTGGAGGATTTCACGTTTTAGAAATTTCATAATATAGATCTTACGGATTTAGATCGAATTCTTGTAAGAAA
Organism: Eucalyptus curtisii; assembly: GCA_017140595.1. Classification (NCBI taxonomy): domain Eukaryota; kingdom Viridiplantae; phylum Streptophyta; class Magnoliopsida; order Myrtales; family Myrtaceae; genus Eucalyptus; species Eucalyptus curtisii. Next base: position 36,020,454 of record CM029504.1, on the reverse strand, counting down.
GAATTCCTAGGGACATAGAGTCTATCTATAGAAGAATAAAAAAAGAAAAAGTATCAAAAAATTCCCGAATTTATTGTATTAATTAATTTTTCAATTAGAAAAATTTAGTATTAAACATTTTTACATTGGTGTCAATGGAGTTTATCTAGATGATTGATGTTGGAGAATACTAATGTGAATGCCAATCGTTCTACATGGCACGACCGCCGTTGGTAAGGGTCACGGCCTTCACCTTGGCCTATGCCGGTGTGTGAGAGGGCGACCAAGCCTCGCCAAAGGCCGCAAGGTATCTCGGTCTCCTAACTCGGTTGTTGAGTCCACACCATTCCCTATTGACTAGCTCATCCTCTCGATCCCTGCAAATTCTAGCTTACAAGGGAGTATGTCCTTCCTCTGAATACAATCCTATCCCCAAATGGCTTTTGTTCTCCACGGCCTCCTTCCTCAATTTGACCTCGTGGCCTCTAGCGAGAGTCGTCCTCAGTAGATCTAGCTTGGGCGACCTCACTAGCACTCACCCTTGCCCAGGCGAGGCTAGCCCTCTTTAGTCATGAACTAGCCATGCAAGAAAAAGAAATAAGGAAAGAAAAAAAATTAAAAAAATCATTAAAAAAAATGTCAATGTGAACGTCCCACCATGCCACATGGGACGCCTTGTGTCTATATTAGTAGTTTCCGACCTATATTGGTTGAATGAACTCAATAGGTACAAATGTAAAAATGTTTAAAACTAAAATGATCTAATTGAAATGTTAGGACTAAATTTGTACAAATATAATAGGCTTATGACTTTTTTGGTACTTTAAAAAAAGAAATGATGACTGTTACACCTTTTTTTTTTTTTTTTTTTCCCCCTTTTAGTTCCATCCTCGTTCAACTTGGTCTTTTCATTAGCATCCTCCATTGTTGTCACGCAAGGATATTCACCGATGCCTCCTCCGAATATGCACTTATTTGGGAGTCTCTCTCTCTCTCTCTCTCTCTCTCTCTCTCACACACACACACACACACACACACACACACACACAAAATATGCGTGAGATCCAAGCTCCACCTCTTTGTTGTTGACGTCCTCTCAATGAGCTACTCGTCATCAATGACGATATCCCAGATCTAGAGGGGAGTGCTTTCAACTCTAAAGGTGTAGATGATAACATTTTTATTTTTAGGAATAATTTTTGTTCAGAAATATTATTTTTTTGTTATTTCTATTACTTGGATGAGTTTATGAGTAGAAGAACGTGTTTAATAAATGCACAAAATTTTAATTACCGAAATTCAAAAAAAAATGTTTAGTACGATTCTAAAAATTTATATTCCCATTTAATTATAAAAAATGTTAGCGAAAATTTAACAATTGATGTTTGGATAAAATTGGACTTTGTAAGGATTTAATTGATCAAGATATTCTAAACTTGGTGTGTTTTGAGCTTTTTAGCTATAAGAACAAGAGCAAATGTTGCCTGATGAAATGGGCAATGACGGAACAACTGAGGATGAAGGTGATTCTAAAGTTAGTGTGCTTTCATCAAATCTTCAAGCAAATGATATTGGAAATTCATGGAGTATAGGCTTATTCAATTGCTATGAATACAAGACAAAAGGTAATGAAAAGACTTGTTCAAAACTATCTAAATTTCTATTAAAATAGAATTGCAGATGATCAAAGGATGCCTCCAATAGAATCTTAAGGAAAGAAGACATCATCTTTTTAGCGGAGTTGCCAAGTTTTCGTGACTTAGTACTGTTTTAAAAGAAAACGACATTAAAAAATCTACATAATAAAGTCATAAGAGCTTATTCAATTTTGAATTCAATTTTCGTCAAATGATTTTCACATTTTTTGTAATAAACTAATTCCAAACTAGAATTAACGCTACAATCTAGTAAAATTACTCAAAATTTTAAATTTTTTCCTAAATTTTCTGAATACTTATATTTTTATTTTTAGGGTTAGTATTATGAAAAATTTCATATTAGTACACTTGTTACAAATTTATCTTAAACTAAGTTTTTGATAATCAAAAATCTTAAATCGATACGTTTATGATAAATTTACTTAAAATTAATTTTTTAAAATACTTCTTAATCACGTGTCAAAATCTTGTGAGTAAGACAGGAGATCGGGAGTCGGATGTGACACATAAATTCTTATCCAATGAGATGAACATCAAGAGCTCAAATCATTCTTTCTACGCACATCAAAGCGCTTACAACATGTCAATAAAGGGAAAGTCGGTACGTCAATATTTCCAGATGCTCTCGACCGCTTCTTCGGCGGCTTCGGTTTTCGATGGAAGTGTGACTAGACCCTCCCAAGATCTGCAACCCACGAAATGCGAAAGCTGTTTCGGTGGTCGATAAGGCGTGCGCGGAGATCAGGAATCGCAGGACAAGCTCCATCCAATCATTAGTGCGAGGTGTTGAAAATGCAGGACAAAAGGTGTGTGGGACGGACAGTCTCTCTAAATCATCGATGACTCCAATAAGGCTCCGCATGATCTCTAAATAGTGACTTGATGCGAGACATCGATGGGGAGTCTATTCTCAATTGAATATGTACTCGTGTCAATGTTTGTCAATCATCGTGTATGTTTATTCGATCTCATCGTTCTGCTCAAAAGATGTGGTTGAGCATCCAAAGTTTCTCTATAAGCGCATGGGTATTCGAGTTGCATGAGTAAGGATATCATTTGCACTTTTGTACATTCCATCACTCTCGCATAGATTCATGATTTGTATGTAATTCTTGTACAGTCACTATTAGTTTTGCTGTTAGCGTAAAAAGCTCTCACACATTTACCGCTGGATGGGTGTCAAGTGCATCTAGAGTTAGCCTTGTTATCGAATTCTTCTGGACGTCGATAATCTAAAAGTGAACTTGTAATTTATTTATTTTTCATTGGCAATGAACTTAATGGAAAACCGATGGTACTTTCTTACTTGCTTGATTGCCACTCAGCTATTTTATATGCTCGCAGTCATCCATCAAAATTTACTAAAAAAGGAGTTGTGATTAAATCAAATGAACCATAAATGCACACTTATAACTCGATTGCCTGAGATACGTTAGTGTAACTAGTATAGGACCCTAGATTTGCCTAGGGAAAAAGCTTGCCTTTCTGTAGTGCTAACCTAAATGTTCCTAGAGCTTCCTCAATCTTAATCCGAGTCAAATCTGACAGATGGTTTCTAATTTATTGAAACGGTGGAGTCCTCGCCAATCATGCTAGTTACCCTAGGTTGATCGGACACCTATAATACCAAGTATTTGTAGAGAAAATATACCGCCTATGAAATGGAGGATAATGGGAATTATCATATAGCGACAACTCGTTTGCACTATATCTTATGCACATGTAAAATATAAAAGTGATGTTCATTCGTCACGTAATTTCAAGTGGCCCACTGCAATTATTATTGTTGTCTCAACACTATCTACCTAATGAAATTTAAGGTCATGAAGGTCAATGTGGATCTTATCATGCAACGAATGGAAAAAAAAAAAAAAACTGCCAATCTTATATTGACACGACGTGTACTTAAGTACCGAAACAGTGGGCACGGGTCTTTTATTCAAGAGCCGCATGATAATTCCAGGCTTCACTCCAGCAGGTGCTTGTTGCTATCTTGATATCTTCTGTTTTTGCATCAAGATGCTTGATGCTGCTTTTCCTACGGAACCGACGAGACTCCTATCCGAGCACGCAAGCTTACATTACGTAGGGACACGTTCTAGTTGCCAAACTGCATTTGAATCTGTACTACTTTCACTAAACCCAACGATTGCTTTCTTGGGAATAACAGAACTCTCCTAGTCCTAGGCTCCTAATCACACTAACTTACGTAGGATTTAAAACGTCAAATATGCAGATGAAGAAAGAACGAGTCCATAAAAACTCCTTCCTTTAGAATATCTGGCCAAAGAGGAAAAGCCGTCCATTGAACAACTTTGCCCAAACAAGCATTTGCACGAATCAGGTTTCTTAAAAGACATTGCATGAAAAGTCATATTTTTCTTTCTAGCCAGGAAAAATATATATATAAAAAGATTTTATATCTATTGTATCGATATCTTAGTCATAAACTTTTTAATTAGACAAATTTAGTTCTAAATATTTTTATTATTTTTTTCCTTTATTTTTCCTTATTGTTATTTTCTTCCCACTGTGGAGTTTTATGACCCTTGCTCGGCCTCACCTATATGTGGTTGAGGCTCAAGTGACTGCGAGTGAGGTCCCCTTGTCGGAGGCCACCTTGCCGGCCACAGGCGAAGGGGGCCATAGCCTCGCTAGTCATGAGTGAGGCCGCCTTCGTCTATAGCTATCGGTGCCTCGCCCATAGTGGAAGGAAAAAAAAGATAAGAAGGAAATGGGAAGGAAAAAAATTGCAAAAATATTTAAGAATTAAAAAAATTGTCCACGTCGGTGATAAACACGTCACATAAGATCTTTCGTCGTCCATGTCAACGATTTTCGGCCTAAACTTGCTAGATAAACTCAATGGGTATCGGGGTAAAAATGTTTATGACCAAATTGGTTCAATTAAAATGTTTTGAATTGAATTGTATTAATATAATAAATTTAAGACTTTTTTTAAAAATAATTTTTCCCATCCTAGTTGGGCCACGTACAAATTTGACTAAAGTTAGATTCGATGAAGATGAAGCTGTATCCATCCATCCATCTTGCTGTATTTCCCCCACCGACGTTGGCTCTCTGCTCTGCTCCACTCTCTCTCTCTCCCCCCACGTGCAATATGCAACAGCCGTGGGGACGTTGATGTAGTCATTACCGACCTCGATCGACGTCGGCGTTGTAGCGATTTTGAATAACCTGAAGTCGTCGGTGCCCACGGTGGATCTCGGACCAAGATCGCGAACGCGGCGGCAACCTCAACCTAAGATCCCTGCGTCCATCCTCGGCCATGACGAGAGAGAGAGAGAGAGAGACTGAGAGAGAGAGAGGTGAGCGGCGGCTGGCCTAGATA